>OY856412.1:949817780-951317780 GCA_963693085.1 Alisma plantago-aquatica
TCCCTTTTAATGGAGAAATTGCATTCGCAAACCAAAACATCCAAACAAGACATGAAAATTCAAAGCTTTCTAATATGCCCTTATCAATACATTATTTGCATCCAAATATATGTAAAAATACATGTAAAAAATCCAGGTAATAACATAAGGGGTCTAGGGTTGGAGGATGAAATGAAATGGGGGGTTGTCGGTTGACTTCCTCTAGCTGAGAGGGAAGACATCGACCGACTAAACCCACTTATCAGTTATGGCACAATGTTGTCAGTCAAGTTTGCGATTTGGGTAACTCGACTAACGTTATGTCTAGTTCAGTCCTTAGGAAGCCCGTTAGTCGAGTTACCTAGGGCAAACTTGGTTGACAACTGGGTCTATCTCAAAGATAAGAAAATTAATTCTAGGATCCTAGAGCATTAGGTAAATGTATTTTTCTAGCCTATAATGTATTTTAAGCATATATAGACACTTTTTAATCATCATGGCTACTATGTTGAGATACAATAGGTGTTTGTACAAAAGAATCAATTTGAGAAAAACAAGACATCACAACTTGGCAATTTGATAAGCATATGATAAGCACTTTTAACAAAAAACATAGAATAAAATGAACATCTTAGCTAGGAGACATACAATTATCATCAAAACCAATAGTAAAAAAATTTGATCTGATAAATCTAGATTGCTCTCTAGCTAGAGGTTTAGTGAAAATATATGCAAGTTTATTTTCCGTGTCCACATGAGTGATATATATGTCTTTCTTAGTAATTTGGTCACAAAGGAAATGATGGTGGACCTCTATGTGTTTATCTCAACTATGAAATATAGGAATGTATGACAAATTAATTGCACCAACATTATCATAATAGATAGGAGAAGCATCATAGAAAATGTTAAAGTCTTGGAGCATTTGCTTCATCTATAGGACTTAGGCACAACAACTTCCAGCCGCAATGTATTCCACCTCGGTAGTTGAAAGAGCCATAGTGTTTTGCTTCTTATAAAACCAAGAAACTCAACATGGTCCTAGGAGGAAGCAAGTTCCACTTGTGCACTTAATTTGTATCAATTAAGCACCTGCCATAATTCGTATCACTATAGGCTATAAGAGTAAAGTCATGTGACTAGGGATACCATAGTCCAAATTTTTGGGTTTTGGATAGGAACCTTTAAATCCTATTAACGATTGTAAGATGAGATTTTCTAGGGCTTTATTGAAATGTAGCATGAGTCAACACTAAACATTATATTCAGTCTAGAGGCATTTATATATAGTATGCTACCAATCATACCTCTATGAAGATTCTCATCTACCTTTTCACCTTCTTCATCCTTGTCAAGTTTGGCAGTGTTGGACATGTGAATATGTATTGGATTTGTGTTCTCCATATCAAAGTGCTTTAGAAGTTTATTAGTGTACTCGGCTTGGTTGATGACGTTTCCATCTTTTGTTTGCTTGATTTGAAGTTTCCATCTCTTGTTTGCTTAATTTGAAGTTTAGGAACTATTTTGGTGCTAAGGACTCCCTTAGATTAAAAGGAGGGTTTGGTTTGCTTTCCTTGTGTGCAAGTTTGGCATTCCTCATCCTTCTCCAATTTAGGAAGTTCTTTGACCAATTCCTTTTTGCTCAAATGCTTCAGTTTATGCATATTTACATTTCCAAGACTATGATGCCACAAAGATATATCATTTTTCTCAAAAACTAGGCATTTACCAAGAATAGGCTTAATAGATTCAAGAACAATAATATATGTTTTCATTTCTTGTTCACTTATTATAACTTTCTAGGCGAGGGAATCTAGAAGCAAGCATACAATAGTAGTAAATAGAACAAGATATTCATGGTCACATAGTTGACTAACATTAATTAAATTGTGATGTAGGGCATCCACAAGAAGGAAATTCTTAATGCTTAGTGAATCACCTACATCATCCTCACCTATTACTTACCTTTCTTGTTGTCCCCAAAAGTCATAGAGCCTCCTTTTCTTTTTGTGATGGTGTTGAAGTGGTCCTTATCACTAGTCATATGCTTGGAGCATCCACTATCAACAATCCATTTTACTTTATCCTACAAAGAAAAGAGAGGTTGGTGCCCAATTCAAACTTTGGGATCTAGAGTTAGCTTGGGGACCCATTTCATGTTAGGTTTGGTTCCCTTCTTCTTATAAGGGAAAAAGTAGAGTAATGGTCGTCACACTTGCAATGAGAACAAACCATTGATGTCTTAGAGCTGGAAGTTTCTCCATGGTATATCGGAGGTCCCTTGATATTTTTATTACCTTTGACCTTGTTCTTTGGGCCTCCCTCATATCCCAAACCACTACTACCCACTTGTTTGGTAGAGTGCTCTAGGACTTCATTTAGGGATATTTTTTCCTTGAGGAAATTTTTGCAAGGATGCTATAAGCATGTGATTAACATCACTAAGAGTTATGGTTGTAGATGAAAGACTATCAAGATCATCTTAAGCATGCAATAAGTTGATATCCAAATAGAGGGCATTAGTTCAATAAGAATCCTTTTCAAGAGTTATGCTAGCTACTTCTTTACTTAGCAAGATAGGTCTAGATTCAAGATCATAAACTCTAACAAGAAGCTTAACAATTTTTAGTTCTAAGTATGACAAGTTCATCAACATAAGTTTGGTTTTCACCTTTACGATCATTCATTTTCTTTAGATAAATACCATTTCATTTTCAACACCATTATATTGAAGTTCAAGCTCAAGGAATTGCTCTAAAAAAGAATATATGATATCATTATGAGTTTTCTCATTTTGTTCAATGATGCATGGGTTGGTTCGAGTGTGAAGTGCATGTGATCAGTTTTAGCATTTTCCGAAAGAAAACCCATAATTCATGATAGTCACAAATATGCAAATAAATGAATAATAGCAACATGTTTTTAGAAAAGATTATCTAACTTACACATGTTATTCATCCTTTATTTTTGTTTGTTTTTTAAAAGAAATGAGAGAAGCAAAAAGACAAAATCTCAAATGGGAAATGCAACTGAAACCCTGATCGATAGGGGACCAAGGCATTCAAAATGACAAAATAGGATCAGGATCAGGATTAGGCACCCTAAAAAAAGGAAAAAGAAAACAAGGGGCCAGGGACAACAAACTGCCTCGATGCACATGTTTAGAGCGGGTAGATCAGGGTGATCTATCACCCTATTCCTAGTAGGCTAGAGAAGAAAAAAATGGCAGAAAAAAAATCTCGAGGATGTTCGATCCTCAAAATAGAACAATGGGAGTTTGGCTCAGGATGACTTGGTTTTACTCCCCAATGAATTCACCAATCTGTCTAACCCTACCCAAAAAAAAGGAAAAAAGGAGAAATATTTGGGGAATAGAGCTCTATCCCTTTTCAATAGTGAATCGTCACATGAAAAAAAGTTGTTTGGAGTTGTCACCATGTTTTGTATGAAAAGTGTAGAAAAAAGATCTATCATGAGAGACATAGTGTAAACAAAGATATTACCCATGCTGGATAAGAAAACAAAAAAATAAAAGAAAAACTAGAAATCAGTTCTAGAAATCTAGTTATGAGTGGGGAAGGATTAGCACCCCTTCCCGCTCAATAAGTCCATATTAAAATATTTTAGGTTGTGAAGAAATTATGCAATTTAGGATAATTAAGTTATAGAAATATGAAAATAAGATCAAAAGGAAATTTTATTGTGGGTGGGATTTCAAGGCTGAAGATGTCCATGACTTTCCTATCATGGCCCAAAAAGTCCTAATTTTTAGGTTGTGGTCCCAATCACCTCAGAACCTCCTACAGATCCATCATTAGTTACCAGGACAGATGTGTAGGATTTTAGAGGATGACTACAAGAAGTTTGCTTGGAAAACTAGATCTGATTATTTCAAAACTAGTAAAAAGGTGACTATACGAGTAGTAAAGTAGTTGTAGCAGATAACAAATCAGTTTCAACAATTGATCATGTCAAGTGCAGCAGTTATAGATCAGAAAAAAATAGATAACAAATTCATCAGTTAGGTGCATGGTAGTTAGAGAAGTTTACGTTCTACTGATCTAGCAGAGATGGTGGTGTCATAGGAAGGATCCTCTGATCACAGGCAATATGAAAATAAAGAGAGATGCATTCATTTCTTTGACTTTAGGAGAATACAAAAGGGACCTAGAATATGTTGGGTATGGGGGCTATTCATTTTCTGAGACTAGGATTCTGGACTGTGGATATAATCTTTAGGAAGAGGTGGAGGTCACATTGATGCACTGCCTAGGGTACGAAAGGGGATCCATCCATGTGGGACTGGCTAATGGTTTTGATCCACATGGTGTCCTGCAGTGAACAAAGAAAAATTTCTTATTTTCATAGTAATTTTAGGAATATTTTGGCAAAAGTCAGAGAACACTTGTAAAGAAAGATAAGTTGGGATTATCTCTAAGGCAAAAAATGGCAGTTGGAAAAGAAAATTTTAATTTTAGACAAATCAATTGGGAAATTTACAAAAAATAGCCTATTCAAGGTAGAATTGAAGAACAATTGTACTTTTGGCCTGAAAGGAAATTTCTTTGTTGAATAGCTCAAACTAGGTGAAAGTGGAAAAAATGGGTGTTTTTAAATAGGTGGAAAAAAAATATGGAAATTGTAGAAAAAATGGAAATTGGATAGGATGCGGAACTGACTCCATCATTAACTAGAGAATTGACATTAGTTGTGAATTTATGTCGAGTGAGGAAAAAATGGGGTGTCGAAAAAATCAATTATTTATGAATGATTATAAACTAATGATTGGACTAAAATATTATAATACATGGAAACAGATTAAAAGAGAGTTGAATTCGATATCAAAGAACACTAGGACATTAGAATTTTACCATTATCACCTACGTACATACCCTTATTGTTAAAGTTTAATAATTATTATAGTCAAGAATAGGACCAAGTGAACCTCCTTGTATAACATGAATTGCATAAGGATTGAATTCCTAGTTGGCCTGTGGTTACAATTTCTACGGATCACAACTCAATACACCTATAGGATCCCTTTTGTGTTCTCTTCAAGAATTCTACACATCCATTTGGTGATTCAATCCTAAATTTAGTGGTCTCTATGCTCAATACTATACCAAACATGCTAATTGAGAGATCAATCCAACAAGCAAGCATAAATTCAATGAGGAACAATATGACATATAGAGAAAATTGAGGTTGAAATAATCAAGATACAGTACGAGCGATGGGGCTACTCTGCATGCCCTAGTGAGTAGGTCTACTCACTCATGGCCATAGCAGAGTCACAAATACAATAAGAGAGGGGAGAACACATGTCACTTATGAATAAGAAGAAGGAAGGAAGAGGTCATTGACTGCAACAATCCACTCTGATAAAAACAAGTATGAATATCTCCACCAAGATGATGTTCTTCCTTCTTACTACTTTTGTTCTTTGCTCAAAACTTGTTCTCTGGATTGGGAATGAATGAACTAAATGACAATTAGATTGTGCCTCCTTTTTGTTCAAAAATTTCTTCCAGTTGGCGACTGCATATTTTACTCTATCTGTTGCATTGTTCGGGTGACCAGCAAGGCTGATTGGCCGATCAGCCACTTGGTGGTGCATCTAATAGACTTCTAGTGGGGTGACCAACAAGGTTTATTGGCTAATTGTTATTCTGAAACGTCCCTTAGAGAGTGAGTGGATTGGTCGATCCATGAGGTAGATCTGTCAATCAAGTGGGTGCTCATTGTTGTTGGCTTCTGACTTTAGAGGCTATATTATGGTTGGATGATCAATAAAGTGGATTGGCTGACCAGACTTGTCTTTGAGGCATTCTACTACAGGTGGATTGCAAATCAAGAGAGTGGTTTGGCCGATTGTTTGGTCATAAAATTCCTCATAATTACTGATATTTGGACGACCTTCTGATCAATCATTTGGGGATCGAGATCGGCCTATATGGTGTTTGCTCTGAAGATGCTTTTAATGGACAAGTCAGTTGGTCAATCAGGTTGTCTGGTCGCCCGATCAACATGCCTAACTTGTGTTTTTTAGGTCCAATTTTCCATGAGATTCCTTCAGAACCTTGAAACATGAATTTAGGGAAGAAAGTTCATCTTGTTCTTGAGTTGATTTGTGATTTTTTCTGCATAAGAGAAATAAATCTAATCAAAATCCTAAAATTTAAGAAAAAACACAAAATAAATAAAATAAACAAAACATGACTCAAATGACAACTAAAATGAGAAAAACTAATTAAGAAATTGCAAAGAAAAAAATGACAAATATGTATTCATCAACAAACCACAAGTTCACTAGAATCAAGTGTTCCCCTCATCATTGCATCAAAAATTCAAGTACTGACTACAACATGACAACATCACAATCCACACCAATAGCCCAAGTGCCACCATAGCTTGCATACAAGAAGACAACCTATGTTTTAGGTTTGAGATGCTATATGTTGCCTCTATCAGCTATGTGTTCTCACAAAAATAGATGACCACACCATCTCCCATATGACCATGTTTGACTGGCTCAATGACTATGGGAAATATTCACCCAAACCAAGGCTTAGGGGCTAGATAACAAGGGCGTACAAACAAATTTCAAATTTTGCTATGCAAAAAGGGGTAGGGCTATGAATTCCACGTGCCATGATATGCAAGGCCCTGAATCACAAGGTGGACACCATATTGGAGGCATGTAGTGTTGTGGTTCATCATGAATGATTTGACCACAAACGCTTACCTCAACTCCTTGCCCCTGCTCACAACCCAAGTGGGGATGCTCGATGAATTCGTCTTGATGAAGAGTGTCAAATTGGGTCATTCTGTTGATGGGACATAGGGCCAGAATGAAAAGGTCCCTGATGTGATGTCTCTAACAAAAAAAATTCAATAGATAAATTTTCCCTACAGTTTAGCCTTTAATGGCTAATCAATCCATTTCTAAACAATTGAATTGATGTAGTATAGAAGGTATTAGTCCCAAGAAATGACGTGACAAGAGTTAATTCAAATCCAATGCAATGAACAATGCTTTAAACCAATTTTTAGAGGAGTGATTAATCTAGAACAAGAAAGTAAACTTGCATAATTGAAACTAATTTATCAAAGAAAAGACTAAACAAGAAGTAAAATTACAGAATAAAGACTAAGTTTATCTAGAGAAAGTAAACTAAGGAGTAAAGGAAAACAATGAACAAAGAGAACTAAAGTAAAGAGAAGCAAATAAATCAAAGACTACTTCAGTTAAATGGAATTTCCAGAAGTCGAGTTTCACCACCACAAACCCCATAGTTATCTTAGACACTTTTAATTTATTTTAGATAATTTTTAGATTGAATATGTTCTTTTTGGAATCCAATTCCATGAATCGAGCTATTCATAGACCAGCGGTCTCGGTGTTCTGCAAGTCTTGCTTCAATTGTCCAACAAGTTCCTATCTGTGATTTCATCAAGGACCATGTGAGTTCTAATTGATGTTCTAGTCCACAAATCCAAGGTCATATCATTGCATATCATATCATTCATGGAGTACAAATTGATCATATCAAATGGATAAAGACACATCTTTTATTATCTTTAAAGAGATTACAGTTTGCTAAGATAAGTTATGGAGATCATGGGGCTAGTCCCCATGTCTGGATAATGGAATGCCTACTTAATATTACCCATAGAACAAAGAACAAGGGAAGGGACAAGATAAATCATGTTGGGGACAACCGTTGTAGACTCCTTTTCTCCAATCCTTTCTCTTATACACTAGGACAGATTTCTAGGATAATAGGGGGGTGATAAATTAGGTTGAGCACTCCCCCCTCCTTGTCGATCGACTGGCACACCAATTGGGGAATTTTGGACCAGGGTTGAAGGAGTGACAAAATATGTAAAACCTACAAAATGAGGGGAAATAATAAGAAATTTAATTAAAGAGAGAAAAGAAAGTAAATTGTAATTAGATCCTTAAATGAAGAAAAAGGGACATGAAGTCCTAAATAAATGACCTAAACAATCTGATAAAAACGGATGAATAGGCATTCATCAAAATAACCTAAACTTAGTTGTTGCTCATCCTCGAGCAACACCGAATCATAGCCACTGACCAATTTATACAAACACCTTGTTCACAGTGCTTGCATAACACTACCTTGTCCTCACCACCTTTTCAAGGCCAAGCACACTAATTTCCTAGAACAACGAAAACACAATTTTCCAATATTCTTCACTCAAGTTTGCTTCAAAACTTGCCTCTGTTTAAAAACTTGTAAAGAAACAAATTTTATATCCCTTTTTGTAATTGGTACTCCTGCATTTTCTTACAAAAGGTTGCACAAGATCAGGGTTGAAGGATTTGATGGTTTGGGTTTATGTAAATTCCCCTGGGTATCAAAGCGGAGTGAAGGAATGTATGGAAGGAGGCAATCTCTCTTCTATTCAACTTGAGACCTTTTTATTTCTTTATTTGCAATTAAATTGATTGTATGTTTTGATGTGCACTTTGGCATATTTTTGTGGTGGTATGTCCCTATTAAATTTACGAGGAATATGGATAAAGTGGTATCTAGAGAAAGAAGGGGTGTTCCACCCTAAACATGGAGTTTGGCACATTTCTTGGTGTTTAATTCATTTTGATTTGGCGAGATGGAGAGGTAAGAAGATGGTAGAGGAAGTGTCGAAAGGATGGTCTTGTGCATTCTAGTTTTTAGAATTCCAGTTCCTTGGGAGTAATATTACATCAGTATAGACCATTTTATAACAAGGAAAAATCTAGAAACTTTATAAGATAATTCCACAAACCTAGTGAAGACACGTTGTGTTTTGGTTTGTATCCATCCATTTAGGCTTGCCAACTTTTTTTGTTCGGTCTAAAATGCGTGTTGTTATATATTACCAAAACTTTGGGCACATGGTACCCCATTACATCACAAAAGACAGCCAAATGAATCCTAGCAATGAAACCAGTGCCCCACGCAGGGGGAAACACTGGATCCTCAAGATAAACCAGGAAAAGAAGGAGACCTAAAAAACTCCAAGCAACTAGTTCCAGACTTTCCTACCAGAGGAAGAACTATCTCGAATTGCCATACATACAAAAAGCATACCCACAAATGGCAAGACAGTTCAACATAGCTCATACAACCGTTATTCAATCCAGAATCAACTGTTGAAGTTACAGATCTTCTCTAGTCACTAGAAACCATGATCCATGTTAGGATAACACCTGACAAAGGATCTCTATACATCACGCATCTTAAAGAAGCAGCCTGAACCATAGATCCAGCAGGAACCGAGCATTCTTGCATAGAAGAGCGATCAAGGAGGAAAGATTGCGATCAACCTTTGCCGCTTTGCACATCATCACTAACAATCAAACCACCCACAAGGTGTGGTGACATGCCAAGTTTAGGGAATCCTTCAAGCTTCAATCCTCGAAAGCAGCAACCTATGTCGGCCTGCACGGGTCCTTCATGCCACACCAGAAACACTGCTGAATGCAAGCAGCATTCCATCAAACATCTTAAGGATGTTCCATGGATTTTCCCCGTGGAGGGAACCAGCACCACCACGCCGTCTGCAAGCATCCTCCCATACCGGAGGGAACACCTGAGAAGGCGACTGAGGCCAAACTGCCAGCAGGGTGAGGAGGCATCACCAAAAATTGGATGGGGAATCACCATCAAATCAGGAGAACGCCGCCAGACCACCCGCCACCATGGTCGCCAGCCCGCACCAGGGCTTGAACCCCAGGTCAGCTGACGGTCAGCACACATAAGGAAGCAATCAACGACTGGAGGACGACTAGCGCCGGTAAGCAACTGCCCGTCGTCAGGAACAGTAGAGTAACTCGCGCACCAAAATCTAGAGACGAGGTAGCCTGGAAGCACACGCCGCCGCCACAGCAGAGACCCTGGAGCATGAATCAAGCCAGCGAGTCAAGGGCACACAACGCTGATCAGCATAACCCGACACCGAGGCTGGCGACGGGTAGGTACAGAGGCAGGAAGGGATACGAAACCCCTTCTAGATCTGTGGCGGCGGAGTAGCACTCAAAGACCAGATCCACGGAGCCAACTCCTCTCCATCCGTCTCTCTTGAACGGGGTGGAGTCGGCCAAGCCGATGCCTCCAGCTCCAAACGCCAGTCTTCAACGAGCCGCGTCACACCCAACCCAACCCGTCGTGACGAGCCCCGACACGAGGTTGATAACCATGGCACTGGAGTCCTACTACTGCGAAAGAGGTGACTCAAGGACGATCTGGGCCATGGGGGAGGAAGGCGCCAAGGAAGCACCCCTCCCCCAGTGGCAGCCACTGGAGATGACTAGAGAGAGGGCAGAGCTAACCCTAGAGAGAGAGAGCCCTGTTACCTATAGGCTCCAACTTTTCCAAGTAATAGTTCTTAATTGAGGTCTTAGATGACAAGTGATTTTTGAGAGAGATGGTTTTATAACAAACTTGCAAGAGATTCACTTCAATTAAGGGGATACATTGACTAACATGCATATCAAATAACTAGATGACTAGATAAAGGCCACATTAAATACAAAGGAAATTAAAACAAAATCTACTGAGCTATATGCAAGTAATTATAATTGATGGATATGCTAGAAATAGGAAATATAGAGGGGTGGAAAACAGAATGTACCACCCACCTTCGCCCATAACTTATAATTTTGCTTGTCTAGAGAAAATCTCAAGTCCCAAATGGAGGGAAGAAGATCTTTGGGGTGTAGGGGGAAGGCTTATGAAGAACCAGTCTCATAATAGTCATGAACCAAATACTAGGAGTTGGGGTTAGGGTAAGCCTAATGGGCCCCATACTATTCATAAAAAGAATGAGTGGGAGCGTAGGGGCCACTCTCGACATGCCAGTGCTCCTGAGAACACTACATAATATAAATATGGTTAAGTTGGTGCCCTTGGCATTGCTTCTCTCTCTCCATGTGTTGTTGGGATTTATCAATGTGGTCTAGTTGTTTTTGTATTTCATAAAAACTATAAGGCCCCTCAAGACCTTCATCCCTAGTAGTATGCCTCATGGTGTGGTGTGGTGGCAGTGGAGGAGGAGGACTAGTCTCGTCATGGTTTGCCTCTTGAGCGATGCTTTGGCGATGGACCGTGGGCTTAGGGATGAAGCCCTCTGGAGCTAGGTTCTCTAGGAGGAACCAATGAATCTGGGCTGGTAGGATTTGTAGCTCATAACATAGGTTCGATGATGCAAACCTAGCGTAGTGGGGTAGTTCAAGCCGAACATTGGTGTCATGAAAGATCAATGCATGTGTACCTTATTGGACACTGAAATATATAAAATGGATTACCTATAAGTAAATGACGTTGATCAAGTGTTCAGTCCTCTCAGGCTGAATCCTCATGAAGGGGACATGAGTGTAGCCCACAAAGATGGTGATGGCATTGACAATAGGACCTAGGATGAAAGCTGAGCTAGTTCTTCAAATCACCTAGAGGCTGACATGGTCGAGGATGGTGCTCCCTCAGTTTAAGGGCTCACCATTAAGCAGGTGTATAAGTCTATCATAGTGATGGTGCCTGACCATATGTAGATGGTGGAGGTGAGGATGCAGTGAAGGTAGCAGACCATCAGATTGTCTAGAATGAAGACAGAATTGATCTGGTCCAGATGTGGTCATGAACCCTAGTGTGAAATCACTAAAGATAGAAACAATTTGGTCAAGATGTGGTTCAATTGCAGTATGTGGTTGAGTCCACTCACGAATCCCAAGGGTAATAAGGGTGTCGTCACATACCCATCAGGGAAGTGTGACACCAAAGCTCCCTATTGCATTAGCCTATTTAGGAATATCTCCAACATTCATTTGTGCAAAGCAAGAAGAAGAATTATGCCCTACAACTTCACATGCATCACATACTTATTCAGCTTCTTGAATGGAATGCGTACTCATCTTCTCGAATTTCTATGGAACACCATCAAGCTTTGTTGCAATAAGATCAACTACATCAATAGTGTGCTTTCTACCTGAATTTTTAGTAAAAGAGCTTGATGAAGAAGGTTAGATAGTCCTGTATGATCTCCATTGGCAATGGTTGAGAGCCATGTCTTTAATAATATCATATGCCTCCATGTAGGACTAGCTTGTTCATCAAGGCTCCATTGGCAACAACATCTATAGTCATACAGGAGTTGTAGAATAACCCATTGTAGAACATTTGCAATAACAACCAGTTGGTCAAACTATGGTGAGGTCAAAGACATTGAAGGTCTTTAAACCTCTCCCACATTTATACAACATTTTTCCTTCCTAATGTTTGAAATTGGTGAGTTGGATTCTCAGTTGCACAGTCTTACTAGATGGAAAGCACTTAGCAAGAAAAGCCTTCGACATCTCATCCCAATTTTTAATCGACCTATTAGGTAGAGAAGAATGATATGCCTTGGATATATCACTAAAGGTAAAAGGAAACAATATTCAGAGTGCCCCATCAATAAGAACACCGTTTATCTTAAAGGTGTTCATGTACCATAGAAACCTAGCTATTTGAAAATTTAAATCTTCCATAGGAGTTCCTCAAAACCTATTCTACTAGATCATATGCATAATAGTGAGTCCGATATAGAAGTTATTAACTTCTATAATTGGATGGTTAATATCTCCACATATGTTTATGGAAGTAGGGACATAAAAGTCCTTAAGTGGCATGTTGCCCTCCATGATCGACTCCTGGTGATAGGGTGAATATGGTGGCAAAGATGAAGGTTTTGAATGGGGTGATGATGACTATGAATCATCCTTGTTTGGAGAGTTGTCACTCCTCTTTACCCTCCTTTGACTGCTAAAGGTACATTCAATTTCTAGGTCTAGAAAGATGGAAGATTCAAGACCCCTCTTAGAATGCCACATGCAACCTAAAAAAGCAATAGTTAAATGAAAAATAGAAACAAAGAGGTATCACAAAATGGATCATGAAAAATTATTATATAGTCTTGAATACTAATTAACACTTCTACTCTAACTAAAAAGTACTATAGATCCTCATAAATGATGCCAAAACTACTATAGATTCCCGGAAATGATGCCAAAAACTTGTTGGTTCATATTAACAAACACGTTTTTATAGTTAAGTCTTAACTCGTCTCTCCCCCACAAGTATATGAGATTGATTGTAGTCAAGGTTGTATCCACAAGGAGCTAGGTTATTCGGCACAAAAGCATTAAGTTTCAACAATCTAGATTGTTTACACAGGTTGAATTGACTGAATCAAGCTAATCAACTAATATAGATATAAGTAAACAACACTAGCCTTCGGGTGATGATTAAGATCAGATTGTAAAGGTCTTGGGAATAAAATTTCACTTCCACATCATAACTTATTAGAACTACGAAAATGCTAGCTCACTATACAAAGAAGGTTTGTATGCCATACACTTTCTAGTGATATGACACAGTTCCAAGTCCACATAAAATTCCTGTGTGCATGCTTAGTTTCAAACTATAAACCTTGGGTCCTCAAGACGTTCCCAGCTACTCCCATGGTAAACGAAGTGTTTCCAAGATCACATCTCCATACTTCTATATAATTCTTCCTAGAATATATTAGAAGCATAAAACAAGCAAACAAGGTGGCCAGACAAACAAGTAAGTAAATTAGGTATTGATGCAATCTTAGAAGAACAAACAACTAGCATTAAGGTAGAAATTCAAGTTCACATAAACTATGACATGGGAGTTGCTCTCCCATGCCCAAGAAAAGAGTTCTCATCGCACATGGTGATAGAAGACATGTATGTATGATGTTTTATGGAGTAAAACATGGAAAGAGAAGGAAAATAGCAAAGAAATGCATGGGAGAAGAGACACAAAGGAAGAACTCTGACTGGAAGTCAAAGTTTCATCCTTGCTAGTGCTCTTAGTCCGACAACCTTCTCTTTCGAGGAGTGGCAGTGGAGAAAAGAAGCGTTTTAAACAGTCAAGGAAGATAAATGGAGTACAGAAGAGGTCTCTTTAAGTAACATATCCCTCCTCTCCAAAATCATTACTTATTCTCTAGTCTCAACTCTAGTTGAAAGTCACTCCAAATGATGAAGCATAATCGTCCCATAAGTGTCCTTTTGTATATACATATGTGGGGTGGTTATTTCTCAAAACTGTATTGAAATCATCAGAGAGAGATCGTGTTGATGAGATGTCACATAATTTCACTCTCAATAACTGAAGGGGTAACTGTCATGTGCGAAGGATGCAAAACATGTTAGTTGGCCAACATGTAGTGTTGCTGCAAGCTAGGGAAATCTTGGCAAGTTCAACTTGAGTTAACATGGCGTGTGCAATTGAGACATACCGTATTGATGTGTTACAAGCGGCCACTAGTAAAGAAACTATCTCTATCATCGGTTAGAACAACCCTATAATGTCAGTTATAGATTGATACTTAAGTGGGAGAGACTATAGCCACAAGTCTAAGACGTCGATTCTTTAGCGACGACAAAAATGATGCCATAGATCCAATCTCGATTCTCTGGATAAAAGAAACTGACACAGATAGGAGTCTTAGGAGTCAGTTGCATACAAAAAACTGACATTGAAATAGCCATACCAGGTCACATTTGTAACTGGTATAGACCCTACATCATCTGTTTGGTATAAAATGACACCTATCATGATGTACAATGTCAATTGCAGCCCCAATAATTGACGTTTTTAATGGACAATGATGGTTATATCTAATAAATCGACAACTATGATATACTACCCAACAATATCGTGTTGTCTAGTATGACAGTTTGGGTTTTTTCTTTTAATGTTGGTTGTTTTACTAAAATCGATGACTCAGGCCTATAGTGTCAATTTTTTTGATACAACAAATGACTAAGTATTTTTTTAATAGAAGGCATGTAGACTTGCTGTGCGGCTGGCCAGCAGGATGCAAAACCTCCACATCAGTTCTGAACTGTAGGTTAACAACATCCAATGAGTTTAGCTTA
The DNA here is from genome assembly GCA_963693085.1 of Alisma plantago-aquatica. Classification (NCBI taxonomy): domain Eukaryota; kingdom Viridiplantae; phylum Streptophyta; class Magnoliopsida; order Alismatales; family Alismataceae; genus Alisma; species Alisma plantago-aquatica. Next base: position 949,832,719 of record OY856412.1, read on the forward strand.
ACAACAGGCCATCAAACCTGCAATAAGAAACATAATATGCATATAATTTTTTTCATTCTCAAATTCCATTTCATCACATGTGCAACCATAACTCGTTCATATTCACATTCATTCACAGACATGTTATTTCATTTACATATATATCAATTTCATTCTCATGACATGTAGAAACATTCATTCATTCATCTTCACATTCACACACATGTATATAGACCATCATTCACATATGCATGCATCTGATTTAGAGTTGCAAGAAGTCATAAGCACCACATATATAATAAAATTTATGACATCAATCTTTAGAAAAATCATTATTCTTCATCCCAATCAAATTCAAAGTTCACTTCCCTTTCAAAGGCTTCTACTCATTGTTCTTGTGTCTCATCTATTTGTTCTCTTGTATAGTGCATATGTACAACTACTAACTTTTATAATGTATCGAAGTCTTTCATTTTCAACACCTACAAATAGAATGACACATATAATCAATAAGTTTGATATGTTCATATTATCTAATGCAACTATATACTTATGATGATCAAGACTATATATATGGATTACAATATGTATCTCGTCGATGTCTACTGCCGCATATCTGACAATCATGTCCATATACCACATCACGTAGTATGTGCATGCCCAACCGTTGTCTTGTACAGAACATTATAAATTTAAACATACAAAATGTTAATAAAAAAAGTAAGCATAGTTGGCATAAATATGCATTGGAGTCAGAAAACTACCTCAACATTCTACCAAACTATTGCTTTCTTTCTTGTGTCAACCTTTCCTCCAGCTTTTTTAAATTGTTTTATAGCCTATATGTTAATGTAATACATTGAATTGACATCAGAAAATAGTCATGTAATATATATATTAATGGATATAAATAGAAATAATTTACTCACGTGAATAATGTCTTTTTCAAATCGTATCCCCCATCGTCTATTTTTTCACCCTTAGGATCTAGATAATAAATAGTTAGTGTCGCGGGTACAACAACCAATAAAATCCAATGGTTATTCTTGAGTGATAAGAAGGCAAAAAAATATAACTCTAAACCCACAATGAAATATAATTTCTTAATTTCAAAATTATAAACAAAGCAAGTAAACTTACCCAACATTGTATGGAGTTAATATCATGCTCTTTTTCTTTTTACCAAAATATTTAAATGTGGTATAACAGTATAGGGTAACAGATGTTGGGTCTTTATTTACACGGCTAATCAAGGTTGGAAATAGAAATCCCACATGGTTCATTAAAATCTCTATACATACCCTATGTAAGTAGTTGCAAAACATATATCATGTATGCATTAATATATAAGAAAAAAGATCCCCATATATAAATAAGGTATATAGCTATATAAGATCTCACCATATCCAATGTTCTATCACAGATGTATTCAACCAAGCATAACAAAACAACTCCAAATCATCTTGTAGAAATATACTAGTATCATAATGTGGACCGACAATGTCCTCCTTAATAGAAACCATCATAGGTGAATCTTCTTCATGTTCACCAATAAATAGTGTCATACCCTTGCAATGAGGACCTATTGAGTCGAATAGGTCATGTGCAAGCCAACCGAGTAATTGAGGAGGAGGCGGAGGTGGAGGAGGACGAGTTGTAAGGGGTGTCTTAGGCCCTATGTCCTACATATATATATATAATTTTGTATCAATTATCATGTATATACAAATGCAAATGTAATGTAAATTTACCATACATCATGATCAGCATAGATAACTCCTGCTTTAGGCCACACGACCATGCTGCCTTCTGCTTCACCTATCATCACAACATCAATGTGGTCGTATGGCAGTCGATACTTGTTCCAAGAATTGTAGACAAGCCTCGGGCACACGTGAACTGCATCGACGGGTAATGAAGCACCATGAAATGTGGCACCTACAAGGGGTGGGTAAGCCTCTCCCACAATAATGACATATTCTTGTAATTTTAGACGGCATGGCCTCAACCCCAACAAATTTGTATAGTGTTAAATATACCTAAACATATAATCTTAAAAAGACAATAATGTCATAAAAATACTTACAACGGACATGCTAGGTGTTGGGTCCACATTATTAGTCCCAACCACCTCTTTCATAGGGGGGTCTACCTCGTATGAAGAGTGGGGCGGAACAGTTGGTACTGTCTGAGTAGTTGACTGAGAAGCCTCCCACTGGCTCATTGCTTCTAGAATTCCCTTTGCAATTATCTCTTTTACCTCCTATTTTGAGAATCCTCCTTTCTAGATAGATTTGCACTCTAACAGCCCAAAGAACACTCTTATACCCACACTAACACCTACAACCCTAACACATCTAGGATGCTCTAGGTAACCTAGAGAAACTGTCAATTCATCCCTTGTTCCCTCAGGGGTGAACTTGCCTTGTTTCCTTTGTTTGTGGAGCTACCGCTAATCATAATAAATAGTAAATGGTAAGTAAAACATAACAATAATCAATACTAATTGCTCTAAGAGTTGAATTATACCAATTTTGTAGCCGCCTCAGTAGTTGTAGGGTTGGTTATTTCTCCAGATGTGGATTTGCTCTCATCTATCCATATATCATGGAAAAGTAGAGGTTCAATAGTAGTAGTAGAGGACTCAGCAGTCCCAGGAGTAGGCTACTGAGAACAAGATGCCTGTAGTAGCTTTTGGAAAAGATTTTCATAGCCACCTAGACCCATCCTGTGGATGTGCACATTCTTTATACGCCTTTCTCTTTGAGCATCGCTTGCAACCTGGTTAGTGGCAATCATCAATAGTAATTAGTAAGTAAAACATAGCAATCAAGGTCAACGTAAACTGTATTGAAATTGGGGAATGAGGCTTAATACCTTGAATTCATTGGTGTTTTTTCATAGCAAAAAACACCTCCCACGTCGTCGGGTCAAGATAACTCCATTGCTCAGTGGTTGACTTCTTCCTCTTATCATCTTGTCGTATGCATCGTGTTGTCAGACTTATCCTATTATTTCTCAGTACCCTCCCATAGCGTTGCATCAACTTTTAGTGATGTAGATTTTTATCTAGGTCGTATATGCTCTGCAAAAGTTCATATACTTAATGGACTATTCTTAAAAATAGAATTGTAAATAGTTTTAAAAATAAAATTGCAAATGATAATATCTCACACATAGTTCTTTCCATATGAAGTCTTTCTTGCTTCTATCAATTTTATGCCAAGATTCTACTGCTATACTACAATGGTTATTTCCCAAAGGATTTTTGGCATTATCAAAGTCAATGACCAACTTCGGTCTGTTACCCCTTTATTACATCAACTTGTTCATGATGGTGATGCCCCTTATTTTTCATTTTTATGCTACTCATCAAGCTGAACAAGATCTGCAGGACGTACATCCTCAACCTAAAATTGACAAAAGAAACACATATAGGTCATAAACATACATAACTTATAAATACAATAAAACAATACAACAAGATAGACATATTGTAAAATGCACAACTTACACCAATGTCAAGGTGCACATTGTAATGCTACTCATCCTCACGATAATCATCATCATGGTCATCATATTCATGGTCATACGCCATCTGAAAAAATGTCATATGAAAAATAGTCAAATAATGAAATATAAGGTTGTAAAATGCACATCTACATTTAAAAAAATAAAGCATGCCTCTAATATTGAGATCTTTTATCAATTAATATTCCCTCAATGTGATCTCCATGCAGATATAAGTCAACATCAGTTTGAATATTTGGTTTTGGCAAGCGACCTGAAAAAGGACTGAAGTCGTCATACTTGTCATAGTACTCTTCTTCATCTATATGATATTCAATGAACTATCTTTTATCATGAAGAACAACTGGTCATTTTTAATTTTCAGGATGATCAATATAAAATACTTGCTTCATTTGTGATGCCACGATGAATGGTTTACCCTTCTCGCCAATCTTTTCAAAATTCACTAATGTGAAACCCAATTCATCCACTACAACTCCTTTGGTGTTATCAATCCAATTACACTTAAAAACTGGAATTATGAAATCTATGTAGTCAAACTCCCATATGTCTTCAATGACACCGTAATATGACATTTAAGCTTCATGTGGACCCTTATCCTTCACACTAGAAAAAAACAATGAAGATGCTTGAAGGGTGATGCCACTATTTTGGATGACACTCTTATCATCCTGACACTTTGTGTAATATGAGAATCAATTTATGTCAAACCCTTCACAAGACATAACATTCATTTTTGGTTTAAAGGTAGGCATTTGATATTTTTAGCAACATTATTTGGTGTTTGAGATAGTTAATGTAAGAATTTGTCTTCAAACCACCTAATAAATGTTTTGTTATACTCTCTAGCAATCCACATTGAATTGGATTTGGGATATTTTGTCTTGATGAAATGGGTATGTTCAATGATATCAACACTCACTCATCGATGGTGTGTAAAATATACAAGTGAGCTTATTCTCACAGCTTGCGACTGATTACTTTGACTCATGCTCCTAAAGTTCCTTTATCGAAATAGTCCTCAATATTCTTGTCAGTTACAGGAGCTTCATTACCACTTAGAAAGTTATTGCAAAAGTCCATAACCACCCTAGCCACATAACCCTTAATAATACTCCCTTCAGACTGATAACAATTTTGAACATCACCTTTAAAACACTCATGTACCGTTCAAAAGGATACATCTAATGCAAGAAAAACAGTCCCAACATTTTCACTTCCCTAGTCAAATGGACAACAAGATGTACCATGATATCAAAGAATGAAGGAGGAAAATACATCTCAAGCAAGCATAGGGTAACAACTACTTCTCTTTGCAACTTATTGAGATTCTTAGGATCAATAACTTTGCTGCATATAGTGTTAAAGAAGAAATAAAGTCTGGTGATTGCAAACCTTACATGATTTGACACTATAGATTGAATAGACACAAGTAATATTTGTTGCATTAGAGTGTGACAATCATGAGATTTAAGACCTATCAGCTTCAGATCTTTTATTGATACCAGTCTACATATATTGGAAGAGTATCCTTGTGATACCTTAACATTAAGCAAGCACTCACAAAAAGTTTTCTTCTCGTTTTTAGACAATCTGTAACAAGTAGGAGGTAAATATGTTTTTCGATCACTCCTAACTACTTCTATTAATTTTTTCCTTACTCCCATTTCATGTAGGTCCATTTTGGATTTGATGCCATCTTTAGTCTTACATGGCATATTCAACAGAGTACCAATGACACTATCACAAACATTTTTCTCGACATGCATGACATCGATACAATGCCTAACTATCAAAGAAATCCAATAAGGAAGATCCCATAATATTGACATCTTCTTGAATAAAGATTAGTCACTCTATATGTGAATGGTACATTGTGATCTATTACCGAATTCATTGACAAAGTCTTTTACTCATTCATAAACAACCTCTCCAGGGATAGGTTTAGGGGGACTTTGTTCCTCATTTGATCCATTGAATGCTTTACACAACCTTTGATAATGATAGACTTTTAGAAGAAACCTTTAATGAATAAGATATACAATCTTGCTGCCATGTTTTCTTCATATTGAATCAGTGTTCTCTTCACATATAGGGCATGCTTTGGATCCTTTTACACTATATCCAAACAAATTTCCATATGTTGGAAATTCATTAATAGTGCAAAACAACATAACATGCAAATGAAATGTCTCTCTAAACGAAGCATCATAGGTCATTACACCTTCACCCTAGAGTTTCTTTAAGTCATCAATCATAGGTTCAAGTGTCGATATCATTTCCAGGTTGTTTAGGGCCCGATATCAACAATGACAACATAACATACTTATTTTTCATATACAACTAGGGAGGAAGATTGTATATAACATGCATAATAGGTCAAGTGCTATTTTGGATGCTCAATGTGTAGTATGGATTCATCCCATCAGTACAAAGCCCAAGTCTTAGATTCCCAACTTCTTCACCAAATTCAGGGTACAATAAATCAATCTTCTTCTATTGTGGGGAATCAGACACATGTTGTAGGATCCCATCATTGTTTTTCTCAACCTCTACATGGCACCTTAAATTTTCCGCATCCATCGATTGGCAAACAAATGTTGAAACTATGGTATTATAGGTAGATACCACATCACCTTGGCAGGAGAGCTAGTTTTGGACTTCCCTGAAGTCATCATTTTATACCTTGATGCCCCACATTTTGGACAATCTTTCAAATCAACATAGTAGTTTTGAAATAACACACAATCGTTCAGGCATGCTTGGGTCTTCTTAGCCTTCATTCCCATTGGGCATAACATTTTTTTTAATTCGTACATTGAGATTGGAAGCTTGTTACCTTCAGGAATAATTTCTTTCAACAAAGACATCAATGATGTCAAGCTTTTGTCCCTCCATCTATTGTTATCCTTCATATTATACAATATCAACATAGCACTCAACTTCATAAACTTAGTACAACCTATGTATAACGGTCTCTCAGCATCATGAACAATATTCCTAAATAAGGAAGGTGGATCGGTGTGCTCTACCCCACAACTCTCTAGCATCACGTCAGCCATGTCTATCGGAATCAATTTGTTAACATCTACATCATCAGAGGAAATTTCTTCTTCAACACAAGTACTGCTATCAACATCTACTGATATCTAGTTTGGAATCTCTCCATGCCATTACCATTCTATATAGCCATGTACAATCCTGTTGCAAATGACATGACTTTAGATCTCGTCACCAGTGTTGACTTTCAAGTTGTTACCACAATGCCTAGATGGAGAATAAAACTTATCTCCAGGTTGTTTCCAATGTTCCTATGCTAATCTTATAAATTGATCAAGACTAGTAATAAACTCCGAGATACAGTGATATGGAATGGACATCCATGATCTATCCATTCTATGATCAAAGAGAAAACAAGTATTAGGGCTTAGTATTTCCATATTAGGTTAAGGATTATAGATAGATTAGGATTTATTGTTTTAGATATAGGGATAAGGGTTTATAGATTAGGGTTTAGGGTTTTAAGATTAGGGTTTAGAGTTTAAAGATTAGGGTTTATGATTTACAGATTAGGGTTTAGGGTTCAGTAATGAATGTGTGTACCACCTATCCCATTCTTGAACACCTAATCTCACTAGTAAGTGTATAATGTGTATTCAATTCTGAAGAAAATTTTGACATCATTTCCCCGCAGTTATCCAAGTACACCGATGTATATGGGAAAATGTCCACCAAAATATGTACTTAGAGAACAAAAGGGGAAGTGTTGACGAAACATCTTGAAAACTAAATATACATTATAAACTTACATCCTAATTGAGATTAAGTGTTCAAGAATAGTCCCAAATGGGGACTATCTAAGATTTACTCCTGATGGGTAAATCTTAGACGGGTTTCTAGGCCAACAAAATACATGTATGTTATCATTCCTATACCTATGATCCTAGCTTCATCGTTCATATCCTAGGTTTTTTATGTAACATCATTTAATTCAATTCATTCTTCCATTTGGATTAGTTAACCAAGAGAGAAAGCAAACATTAATATTAATTAAGATAACTATATTAGGCACCTTGACTAAAGATTTGTGGCTGGATCTTTGAAAAGTGTCCCTAAAAGAGGTCCTAAGATTACAAAAAATATATGAGTTGATTTACAATAGAAACATCTTGTCATAGTAATCATACCCTATTCTAGATACCATTTCTATAACATTGATTTCAACATCTCCAATGTACATGCATGTTCATCATCAAGATATAGCAAACTAGAAGGCAAATTACACTAACTAAAATATAGAAATCCTAATTAACACTAATCAATACAAGAGCAATAAGTAACTAACCATAAAATAGTGATTCACACGTGTAAAAATTGTATTTCCTATTTACACAATAATAAGATGTTGCTCATTCATATTGTTGTTTTCTAGTGCATACTATTTCCTCAATGATTAGCCATGTTCAACTTTAAAATATGGGCCGAAGCTTTGAAATTAGGACTACCTAGCAAGTGGGGAAGCAGGTGAGGTGCAAGCTATGAAGTAGGTGAGGTGCAAGCTATTTTGGAGTCTTACCTAGTAGTAGGGGAAGCTCTGACAGTGATTAGGGTATCACTAGTAGAAGCTCAAGTAGAAGCTCCAGATACATAGGTGGTGGCGGCTAGCTCAGGCCCAAGCTCTGATGTCCTCCCTAGATCTAACATCCTCGCAAACTCCCAAGATCCTTGCAGCGAGTAGATACTTAGGCAAGAAACGCCAACTACGACGACTGGAGAAAGAGTGGTGTCCGACAAGAAACAAAGTGATGACGGTTGGAGGAAAAGCTATGACGACGGAGGATTGAGCCGCTGGGGAAAATCTCGAGAGTCCTAGGTGAATCACGATGAAATAGAGAATTGTGAGAAAGTCTATTTCACATGGGTGCGATTAAGTTATCCATAGTCATCAGTTCCTTTAAAAAATTGATGACTAAGTACATCGTTGTCGATTAAGAAGACAAGATTAACGAATAACTCCTAAAACAAACAAAAAATAGACACTGATTTTGGGCCATAGTCGTCGATTACATCTGAACAAACCAAGGACTAACTACATATCCAAACAAAAAAATTGCCCTCAGGTTAGGGGTATAGTCATTGGTTAAGAAAACAAAATTGGCAACTAACTCCTAAAGACAAAAATAGACACCGGTTTAGGCCCATAGTCGTTGGCTAGGTTGGAACAAACTGACAACTAACTACATATCCTAAGAAAATAATTGCCCTTGAGTTAGGGGTATAGTCATCAATTATGAATACAAAACCAACAAAAAACTCCTAAATTAAACAAAAAAATAGACACTGGTTTAGGGCCATAGTCCTCGGTTACTTCTACAAAAACCGACGACTAACTACATATCCAAATAAAAAAATTCTCTCGGGTTAGGGGTATAGTCCTAGATTTAGTAAGAAAAACCAACGACGAAGAAGTAATTTTGGGAAAGAAATTTTCAAGGGGACATGGCGTGAAAACACCTAGTTGTCGGTTTCTTCTAAAAAACTGACGATATAGACCCATCTCCAAAAAAAATTGTGTCTCAGTAAGGGAACTTAGTCATCGGTTATTTGGTAGACCCGATGACTAACGGAGCAATAGTTTTCCCACAGGGACATGGCACAAACACTTTTTTTGTCCTTTATAAACAAAACCAATGCCAGACTAAAAATTTTGGAGGCAATTTTATTTTCTTGAAAATTTGTATTTCACGGGCAATTTAAGACGTTGATTTATGTGAAATGAAACCGACTTTAAAGTGAAAGTGGTACCCATGTCTTTTCTAAATCAACATGACTTTGCATATGGTGACGGTTGGCATGAAGAACTGACGTTGTTGGAAGATTGGTGTTAGTTTTTCTAAGGATCTGACATCAGTGAGAGAGACACTTAACGTCAGATCTGTACTAGTGGGCTCCTTAATTGAAAGGACATGATATGTGAATTTTATACACATCGTGTTTCTAGACAGGGACTTTGGTAATTTCTTGAATGGGAGGATATGGTGTGTCAGATGGGAAACACATCATGTTTCTCTCAGAAACTTGAGATTTGTCTTCACATTTGTACAATCCTTTGGGGAATTCAAATAAAGTTGGCACTTGTTCCATGACGTGTGGGTTTTTAGGAGTGTGAAGTGCATGTGATCGGTTTTAGAAATTTTGTAAGAAAGCCCAAACCATTGATATCTTAGAGATGGAAGTCTCTCCGTGGTATATTGGAGGTTCCTTGTTCTTTTCTTATCTTTGCCCTTATTCTTTAGACCTCGTTCATATCATAAACCACTACTACCCACTTGTTTGGTAGAGTGTGTTAGGACTTCATTTAGGGATTTTGTCCTATGAGGAATTTATAAAAGGATGCTCTAAGCATATGGTTATCATCGCTAAGAGTTATGATTGTAGATGAAAGACTAGCAAGTTCATCTTGAGCATGCAATAAGTTGGCCTCCAAATAGAGGGCTTTAACTAAATAAGAATCCTTTTCAAGATTTAAGCTAGCTACTTCTTAATTAGAAAAGATAGTTCTAGATTCAAGATCATTAACTCTATCAAGAAGTCTAGCATTTTCATTTCTAAGAACGACAAGCTCATCAACATAAGTTTGATTTTCATCTTTAAGATCAATCATTTTACTTAGAATAATACCATTTTTAGTTTCAACACCATTATATTATAGTTCAAGCTTAAGTATTTTCTCTTGCAAAGAATCTATGCAATCATTCTGAGTTTTTTCATTTTGTTCGATCACTTCAATTCTAGCATATAAATTCATCTATAATTTCCCCTAATATCTTCTCTTTAGATTTTCATTTTGAATGAAAGAATTGAAAGCATGAATCATATTAATAAGGTCATCTTTTGAAACTTCATCTAAAATTACCTCACTTACCTCATTATCCTCTTCACTTGTGCTAGCCATGAGGGAAATATGGCATTTTCCTTAATTTGAGCTAGAGTCACCGGAAGAAGACTCCTCCCAAGCAACATGAGCTACATCTTTTCCCCCTTATTTCTTTCTTCTCCTTCTTCTTGAATTTTCTCTCCTTGTTGTAGTCCTCCTTCTTCCTATGGCTGCTCTTGTGGTGTGACTTCTTGTATTTTGTACACTCATTTTTGTAATGTCCCTTTTTACCACACTCATAGCATCTAGGAGTGGAGGAGGAGGAGGGTTTTCCCTTGAAATGCTTTCCCTTTGAATAATGATCTTCAAGGTCACTAGGAGGTTCATCTTCACTAGAGGATGGAGAAGCTTGGCTAATAGCTTGTTTCTACATAATAGCTTCAATTTGAGATTTGAATACACTTTCCTTCTCCTTCTTGAATTATTTCTCTTCTAGATTTTCTTCTTCTTCTTCTTCTTCTTGCTTGTCAAGTCTCACTTCAAAAGCTTATAGATTTCCTATGAGTTCTTCATTAGTAATTTCAGCAAGAGACTTTATTTCTTCAATGGTGGTCACCTTTGTTTGCCACTAGTAGGGGAGAGATGTAAGGATCTTGAGTAGATCTTCCCTTGTTCCATAGGATGACCCAAAGCCGCAAGCCCATTCACAATAGTGTTGAGTCTTGATGTAACGACAGTCGCCAAACTGACAAACAAATCGTTACTAATTAAGCGGAATAAACATAAACAACAGATTAACAAAAATCACTAAAAATTAAAACCATTTGCAAAGAGATCCATTTCTAGGAAAACTCTTTAAGTTAGAACCAAAACTTTATATACATTATTGTTCACATTGTACATACACTGTACCATCTCTTCTCGAGGATATCATATAACAGTCGTTATGTCAAAACATATAATGAAGCAACAGAAAAACCTCAAGGCTTCCAAGGCAAAACCTCAGATCGTTCATGAAACCATAAAGAACCAACTCCAAGGACCTGAGAGTACAGAGACGACACATAGGACTTCTATCTACAAGACATGACAGACAGTACACTCAACCTGAGCTGTCACTGCTGTCCCTGCAGCTGTTGTTCTTTTTCTGCAGAAAGGTCTTCAACTCCTCGTGCACGTCCACCTAAAAATGTTGGATCCCACGGGGGTGAGACAATTGAAAATTTCCCCAGTGAGAGATATAACTCTCCGCCAACAATGTTATTATCACAGTTAAATAGTATTAAACTGAGCAAAGGATAAGCGGTTTAGAACATTCTCATCTTTTAAAGCATTGCCACTATCTATGATAGAGCAGTAAATCATCTATTCACTTTATAAGGAATATGAAGAAACGCGTATATCATTTACTCATCATACTATCTCAAGCTTATCCTGTGATGCTCATTATCATGGTATGTCATCCATGAATCATTCTCATTTCTATCTGTTGGCCTCAGCCAGTCTGCTAACCAGATATTGAATTGTACCAATCATGTGAGTATACATCATCATATCCTGTCCAAGCATTGGACTATGCCAATCATATGCAACCATTCCAGGCATTTGACTATGCCAATCCATTGCAAACATTCCAGGCATTGGACTATGCCAATCCTTTGATAACAACCAGGTGTTGGATATTACCAACCCTGTGAATAGCCTGGTATTGGACTCTACCAATCCAGTGATTAACAACTAGGAATTGGGGTTATTACCAATCCTGTGAACAGCCTGGTATTGGACTCTACCAATCCAGTGATTAACAACCAGGTATTGGGGTTATTACCAATCATGTGAACAGCCTGGTATTGGACTCTACCAATCCAGTGATTAACAACTAGGTATTGGGGTTATCACCAATCCTGTGAATAGCCTGGTATTGGACTCTATCAATCCAGTGATTAACAGCCAAGTATTGGGGTTATTACCAATCATGTGAACAGCCTGGTATTGGAATCTACCAATCCAGTGATTAACAACCAGGTATTGGGGTTATTACCAATCCTGTGAACAGCCTGGTATTGGACTCTACCAATCCAGTGATTACAGGCTTCATGCCTCTGCCAGGTATTGGACTTTAACCAATCCGGATTACAGGCTTCATGCCTCTGCTAGGTATTGGACTTTAACCAATCCTGATTACACAGCCAGGCAGTGGACTCTAACCACTCCTGATTACAGGCTTCACACCTCTGCCAGGTATTGGACTTTAACCAATCTTGATTACACAGCCAGGAAGTGGAATCTAACCACTCCTGATTACAGGATTCATGCCTCTGCCAGGTATTGGACTTTAACCAATCCTGATTACACAGCCAGGCAGTGGACTCTAACCACTCCCGATTACAGGCTTCACACCTCTGCCAGGTATTGGACTTTAACCAAACCTGATTACACTGCCAGGCATTGGTCCGTAACCAATCCTGATTACACATTTGTTATGGAATATCAATCCATTAAATTCATCATTGGTTATCACATCCTTTTACTAGGCATTATACCCTGGGGTAAGCCATCATATCAATTTACATTCTTTAAGTACTACAAGTGTTCCTCTTATCTCCTTTAAGCATATTCAAAACACTATAGCCCTTATTTGTCTATAAACATAAAGCATGTATGATCAAGATTTCATTATTATTATAACCATTTATTATTATTATGAAGTTATTGATTTCCATTTCCCTTAGTTTATTTGCACATTACCATTCCTTACATGAGACTTTTATAAACATCTTGTCACCTCTCATTAGGCAACAATTATTCACATGGCTCACCAAGCCCATTAAAAATCTTGTCACCTTTCACTAGGAAACAACTATCCACATGGTTCACAAGGCCCATTAAGCATCTTGTCACCTCTCACTAGGCAACAACTATTAGGGTTAGGGTTTCCCTTTATAGTCGAATAGGGTTTCAAGTTCATATTATCAATCCAAACCCTAATTCATTGCTCCACACATTTAGGAGCATACATTAATATCATAAGTATTCAATCATACTTATTTATTCTCATCATTTATCATTAAATGAATCATCAACACAAGGTATGAGTTCCTCTCTCATCCTTATCAGGGTATGATTACATCATACTTTATTAACTTGGCTTAACCCTTTCTCAAGGTATAATAGCATACACTTATCAAAGTGCATTCCATCTCAATGTAACAATTTACATGACACACATCATGTGTTACTCATACAAGTATATTGGATTTAAGGTTCATCAAGGTGTAACAACCTTAAAGTGTTGGATGTGATATTTACCTTGCCTTGGTGTATCACTTCCCTCATCACTTTTAACTTACTTAAATTCATCAACTTATCTTGTATTAGGGTATTTCCCATCCTAATACTTTATGCACTAACCCATCACATTTATTCTGTAGTGTATTGATCATGAGTCATACATTTGAATTGTCCAACCACCATCAATTGATATGGACTCATCTCGGTTGAGACATTGTTGATATAGGATTAACCATTATCAACCACTTTAGCTGTTTCACCTATCAAGGTATCAGTCATACCATTACTTGGTGTTACACTCATTACTCCTAAGAGTGTCTTACTCTCACCTTTACAAGGTGTCTTGGGTTGGAGGTGTATGAACACTCACCATATCGAGTTAGGATTTGTACTTGTCTCCATATTGGGCATGAGGTATCTTCTTGACCTCATATCGGGCACAAGGTGTATGTATGTGTCTCCCATTATACTTATGAGGTATGAAACCATCACCATGTCGGGCTAGAAGTACATTCGATCACCTTATCGGGCTAGTCACCATCTAGGGTTAGTCATGACGGGTTAGGGTTACCATATCATCTAGGGTTGTGTATCGTGCAACCCTATCATGCAACCATGTCGTGCAACTATTTCGTGCAACCATGTCATGCAACTATGTCATGCAACCATGTCCTGCCATAACACTTGTTATACTTCACTTATATCGGGTTACTCAAATTAGGGTTTCATGTCAACTTATAAGTATTCATTCAACCTTGTATCGTGTATGGAGTCTATACTTGACTCCCTATCGTGCAAGAGGTGTATACTACACCTCCATATCGTGCAACAATGTATTCATTCATATCCATATCGTTCAAGTGAAGAAGGTGCACCATCATATCGGGTTAAAGGTGGTTACTTGTGTGCTTACACCCGATATCACTTTTATAAGGTGATACCATCATCTTCAAGCACTAGACCTTTGTTATAACTGTTATAGTTCATGGCTACAGGTCTAAGAAATTACTAGAACTCATAATTTCATCAACTATTTTAGGAAATTTCGGAATTAAAAGTATTTCACTAATTATAACAATTTAGGTGAAGAATAATAACATGGTTGAGTTCAAGTTATAAAACCCGCCTTAAGAATGACTTCAAAGCTCCAAGATCCAAAGCTCCACGTTCCTAAGGTTGAAGATGGACTTCACAACTCCTCTATATGCAAAGAATCACCATGGATAAGCAATTGGGGAAGAAGAAAAGAAAGGAAGATCAAAACCCTAAATTCATGCTTCAATCCAAGGTTGAAGATGATCTTATCCTCACCTTAGGGTTAAGTATGAGCTCCTTCTTGCTCCTTAACACCTTTTCACGATACAATAGTGTCCTTGAACGATATGACACCCCTATTGCACGATATGGCACTCACTTGGACGATATGATACTCACTTGGAGTCAAAACTTCACTCTATGGCCGATATCACCCTATATGGCCAATATCACCTACTTGGGCGATATGCTCTTGCCATGGGCGATATCCCATGGCCCATGCACGATACCACAGCATCCATTCACGATATGGGAGCTCTATGCACGATACCTTAGGGTAGGAGGGTGGAAAGGGTCGCAAAATTGCACCAAGGGGTGAAACTAGGGGTATATATACTTGTTGTTCATGAAGGAAGGTAAAAATGAGGTGTCAACTTTTTGAGCTAGTAGGTGCCACGTGTCATGCATGGGTGACACGTGTACATGCATGAATCAACATTTATTTTGTCTTGCAAGATGGTTGAGGATCATCTTGAGATGCAAATTCGTCCATTACTTATCCATTTGGATAAGTTATCTAGGTTTAATCACTATTTTAAGTCAAGCCGATACACTTTTTCTAAGGAAACTTGTTGGCCGTCACACCTCACCTCCTTGAGGTTCTTTTCACGATATGGACTTTGACAAGAGTTCACAAAACGATATGGGACACCTCCTTGGGCTCCTTGGCCGATAGGCACTCATATATAAGCTTTTCAACTTGATACAACTCAAGTTAAGCTTTCAAATTCAACCCTTTTCTTGGTTATTTCTTCACCAAGATTACCATCATTCATAATAGAATCAAACATGGTGTATCCTCCTTTATATCTCCTCTACATGATGCTAGGAGGGAGTAGGAATACTCTAGAGGTGGTAATTTTCATATTAACCCCACATTTTGGGTAAATTACAACTTGTACCAAAATTGGTGCACAATGCACCAACATTGTTTAAACAAGTTCAAACTTGGAATTTAGGCTTTCCACAAGCCAACCCTTAGAATAATTTTCTCTATTATGATGCTAAAACATATAAGGCACGTTCAACATGTGACATATTGCAATATAACCCCTCAACTTGGGTAAATTGTACTTTGGTCCAAAACAAAGGAAAATTGCTCAAACAAAATTCAGTCGGGACCAAACTCGAAACATAAGTGTGTCACATGATAACAAAGCACCTTAGAGGATTATATTAAAGTTATAAGCAACATTATTAGCCAAAAAAAATAGGGTTACCTCATAACCCAGGTCAGGGTCGTTACAAGTTATAAACCCCTAACAAGGATTTCGTCTCCGAAATCTCAGATAAAAGGAGACAGATATTATTCATTCGTTATATCATCAAGTCTCCACATAATCATCTCATTGTTATGGAGACACCATAGAACTTTGATCAATATAAAGTTCTTTTACAAAAATCCCATGGAATCAAACACATAGGATACATGCTTCACTGTCTTTTCATTATCAACTGTGTAGTTAATTCTGGGTCAGGTAACACTTTTCTCACTCAGATAGAGGTTGTTCGTTAATCTCATTTGACAAACTTTTATTGTAATATTTTTACAATTATTCCTTCAAGTAGATCATTCTCATCAATGTTATGTTTATGCAAAGCATAAACCCCTAACATATGATGTCCATACTACATTAGGTAACTGGACTGATTCCACAGTTAACCATTCCATGTAACTATCATAAGATAGTCTGATGTTTCTCAGATACTAAAATTCCATACCTTGGTATCTAACACGTGTTAATAACACATCACACCCTCATTTTTGTTTATGAGTTGACTTATGAGTAAATCAAATTCCTTCATATATCGATTTAGAATGTGGTAGAAATATCCATGCCACATCTCCTTCTTCTTTAAACTCCTGAGATTGTTTCATAATGACTACTTGATCAGAGTAATCAAAAAGATAACAATCTAAATATGTCATACTTACCTTGCCTTCAATAAATGAATACCTGGCCAGGGTATTCAAGAACTGAAATTAGGTAATATGTATTTGTTTTATATTATGTTTCATACTTTTAACATCTCTTTAAATTTTACTACTTAGTATCTCCGATTTTCTCTGGGTGTTTCTTTTACATCTCTTCCTTTTCTACATGAAGAGACAAATTTCAAAACATATAAGAGAATATTAATCTAAATATAGGTTCTCATCATTCTTATCTCTTCCTCATGTCCTCATGGGACTAATTAAAGGAAGCTCAACATCAACTACCTTCTTATAATTATCAGATAAAATCTAGAGAAGACATATCAGAATGAGAAAGCTCTATCTGACTATCATCCCTCGCAGTCATCCACCACATCTGGTTGACTCAAACATAGAGTCTAGCTATTTCATGTTGTTTCTTTTTCCTTTTTACACTATTAGGTTGTAACTTTCGTAAGCCCTGCCGAGTCTACCTCGGTTATTGGGTCATTTACTCCCTTCTTTTTGAATAAAAGGGTTTAGTATGCTTAACATGTCCATGTCTTATCCTCATACCATAGTCTTATCGGTCTCATTACCGATGTATAAGCTAAGCCATGGGTTCTTACAGGTGGAAAGTTAGGACTTTTGTAATTACATAGTGGCTCTTGCCCTGGAACACTAGGCATTTATTGCATTGGTGGCACCAAAAACTTTGGCTTTTTAGAACAATTAAGCAAATGTCTCTAAAATTATAGAGACCTTACCTTAATTCTCAGCTTATTGCCTCTTCTTGGGCATTACCATCACAGATGTACTATCTGTCTAAACTTATGGTTGAGTCTACTTTCTCGTCATATGTTAATCTTCCCACATTTTCCAATTTTCCAACATGACTATGTCATTTAGGAATCCTTTTAAAGCCCAAAGTTTCTGTATTAAGGACTGGTAACCTAGGTTGTAATGCTAGTATCCAGTCTATTATATTCATCACTGTTGTCATA
Source organism: Alisma plantago-aquatica (assembly GCA_963693085.1). Classification (NCBI taxonomy): domain Eukaryota; kingdom Viridiplantae; phylum Streptophyta; class Magnoliopsida; order Alismatales; family Alismataceae; genus Alisma; species Alisma plantago-aquatica. The sequence continues at coordinate 949,850,630 of OY856412.1, forward strand.
TCTTGCCTCAAAAGAGCATAAAAAGTAGGATTCTCTATCCTGATTGGGTCAAGATGGGAATTCTTAGGCACTCGTTCTTCTCTTGCCTGGTCCCTTGCACCCTCTCCTTGTGCAAAAATATAGCTCTCAGCAATGTGTTCCTCGTGTTCTCCAGTCATTTTTAAACTTCACCCTTTCTTCTACATAAGAAGAAGTCACTATAGGGCATACTGGAGGACATTAACACAGACTCAACACCTTAGTCTTATGTCTCTGTAGACTCAGCGAACCTTAAGCTCTGATACTAAACTTGTAATGACAGTCGCCAAACTAACAAACAAATTGTTACCATTTAAGCGGAATAAACATAAACAACGGATTAACAAAAATCACTAAAAATTAAAACCATTTTGCAAAGAGATCCATTTCTAGGAAAACTCTTTAAAGCAGAACCAAAACTTTATATACATCATTGTTCACATTGTACATACACTGTACCATCTCTTCTCGAGGATATAATATAACAGTCGCTTTGTGAAAACAAATAATGAAGCAACATAAAAACCTCGAGGCTTCCAAGACAAAACCTCAGATCGTTCATGAAACCATAACGAACCAACTCCAAGGACCTGAGAGTACAAAGACGACACATAGGACTTCTATCTACAAGACATGACAGACAGTACACTCAACCTGAGCTGTCACTGTTGTCCCTGCTGCTGTTGTTCTTTTTCTGCAGAAAGGTCTTCACCTCCTCATGCACATCCACCTAAAAATGTTGGATCCCACGGGGGTGAGACAATTGAAAATTGCCCCAGCGAGAGATATAACTCTCCGCCAACAATGTTATTATCACAGTTAAATAGTATTAAACTGAGCAGAGGATAAGCAGTTTAGAACATTCTCATCTTTTAAAGCATTGCCACTATCTATGATAGAGAAGTAAATCATCTATTCAATTTATAAGGAATATGAAGAAACACATATATCATTTACTCATCATACTATCTCAAGCTTATCCTGTGATGCTCATTATCATGGTATGTCATCCATGAATCATTCTCATTTCTATCTGTTGGCCTCAGCCAATCTGCTAACCAGATATTGAATTGTACTAGTCATGTGAGTATACATCATCATATCCTGTCCAAGCATTGGACTATGCCAATCATATGCAACCATTCCAGGCATTGGACTATGCCAATCCTTTGTAAACATTCCAGGCATTGGACTATGCCAATCCTTTGATAACATCCAGGTGTTTGATATTACCAACCCTGTGAACAGCTTGGTATTGGACTCTACCAATCTAGTGATTAACAGCCAGGTATTGGGGTTATTACCAATCCTGTGAACAGCCTGGTATTGAACTCTACCAATCCTGTAATTAACAGCCAGGTATTGGGATTATTACCAATCATGTGAACAACCTGGTATTGGACTCTACCAATCCAGTGATTAACAACCAGGTATTGGGGTTATTACCAATCCTGTGAAAAGCCTGGTATTGGACTCTCCCGATCCAGTGATTAACAACCAGGTATTGGGGTTATTACCAATCCTGTGAACAACCTGGTATTGGACTCTACCAATCCAGTGATTAACAACCAGGTATTGGGGTTATTACCAATCCTATGAACAACCTAGTATTGGACTCTACCAATCCAGTGATTACAGGCTTCATGCCTCTGCCAGGTATTGGACTTTAACCAATCCTGATTACAGGCTTCATGCCTCTGCCAGGTATTGGACTTTAACCAATCCTGATTACACAGCCAGGCAGTGGACTCTAACCACTCCTGATTACATGCTTCACGCCTCTGCCAGGTATTGGACTTTAACCAATCCTGATTACACAGCCAGGCAGTGGACTCTAACCACTCCTAATTATAGGCTTCATGCCTCTGCCAGGTATTGGACTTTAACCAATCCTGGTTACATAGCCAGGCAGTGGACTCTAACCACTCCTGATTACAGGCTTCACGCCTCTGCCAGGTATTGGACTTTAACCAAACCTGATTACACTGCCAGGCATTGGTCCGTAACCAATCCTGATTACACATTCGATATGGAATATCAATCCCTTAAATTCATCATTGGTTATCACATCCTTTTACTAGGCATTATACCCTGGGGTAAGCCATCATATCAATTCACATTCTTTAAGTACTACAAGTGTTCCTCTTATCTCCTTTAAGCATATTCAAAACACTATAGCCCTTATTTGGCTATAAACATAAAGCATGTATGATCAAGATTTCATTATTATTATAACCATTTATTATTATTATGAAGTTATTGGTTTCCATTTCCCTTAGTTTATTTGCACATTACCATTCCTTACATGAGACTTTTATAAACATCTTGTCACCTCTCATTAGGCAACAATTATTCACATGGCTCACCAGGCCCATTAAACATCTTGTCACCTTTCACAAGGCAACAACTATCCTCATGGCTCACAAGGCCCATTAAACATCTTGTCACCTCTCACTAGGCAACAACTATTAGGGTTAGGGTTTCCCTTTATAGCCGAATAGGGTTTCAAGTTCATATTATCAATCCAAACCCTAATTCATTGCTCCACACATTTAGGAGCATACATTAATATCATAAGTATTCAATCATACATATTTATTCTCATCATTTATCATTAATTGAATCATCAACACAAGGTATGTGTTCCTCTCTCATCCTTATCAGGGTATGATTACATCATACTTTATTAACTTGGCTTAACCCTTTCTCAAGGTATAATAGCCTACACTTGTCAAAGTGCATTCCATCTCAATGTAACAATTGACATGACACACATCATGTGTTACTCATCCAACTATATTGGATTTAAGGTGCATCAAGGTGCAACAACCTTAAAGTGTTGGATGTGATATTTACCATGCCTTGGTGTATCACTTCCCTCATCACTTTTAACTTACTTAAATTCATCAACTTATCTTGTATTAGGGTATTTCCCATCCTAATACTTAATGCACTAGCCCATCACATTTATTCTGTAGTGTATTGATCATGAGTCATACATTTGAATTGTCCAACCACCATCAATTGATATGGACTCATCTCGGTTGAGACATTGTTGAAAACCATTATCAACCACTTTAGGTGTTTCACCTATCAAGGTATCAGTCATACCATTACTTGGTGTTACACTCATTACTCCTAAGAGTGTCTTACTCTCACCTTTACAAGGTGTCTTGGGTTGGAGGTGTATGAACACTCACCATATCTGGTTAGGATTTGTACTTGTCTCCATATCGGGCATGAGGTATATTCTTGACCTCATATCGGGCACACGGTGTATGTATGTGTCGCCCATGATACTTATGAGGTATCAAACCATCACCATGTCGGGCTAGAAGTACATTCAATCACCTTATCGGGCTAGTCACCATCTAGTGTTAGTCATGACGGGTTAGGGTTACCATATCATCTAGGGTTGTGTATCGTGAAAACCTATCGTGCAACCATGTTGTGCAACCACGTCGTGCAACTATGTCATGCAACCATGTCGTGCAACTATGTCATGCAACCATGTCGTGCAATAGCACTTGTTATACTTCACTTATATCGGGTTACCCAAATTAGGGTTTCATGTCAACTTATAAGTATTCATTCAACCTTGTATCGTGTATGGAGTCTATACTTGACTCCCTATCGTGCAAGAGGTGTATACTACACCTCCATATCGTGAAACAATGTATTCATTCATATCCATATCGTTCAAGTGAAGAAGGTGCATCATCATATCGGGTTAAAGGTGCTTACTTGTGTGCTTGCACCCGATATCACTTTTATAAGGTGATACCATCATCTTCAAGCTCTAGACCTTTGTTATAACTGTTATAGTTCATGGCTAAAGGTCTAAGAAATTACTAGAACTCATAATTTCATCAACTATTTCAGGAAATTTCGGAATTTAAAGTATTTCACTAATTATAACAATTTAGGTGAAGAATAATAACATGGTTGAGTTCAAGTTATAAAACCCGCCTTAAGAACAACTTCAAAGCTACAAGCTCCAAAGCTCCACGTTCCTAAGGTTGAATATGGACTTCACAACTCCTCTATATGCAAATAATCACCATGGATAAGCAATTGGTGAAGAAGAAAAGAAAGGAAGATCAAAACCCTAAATTCATGCTTCAATCCAAGGTTGAAGATGATCTTATCCTCACCTTAGGGTTAAGTATGAGCTCCTTCTTGCTCCTTAACACCTTTGCACGATACACTAGTGTCCTTGCACGATATGCCACCTCTCGTGCATGATATGGCACTCACTTGGATGATATGATACTCACTTGGAGTCAAAACTTCACTCTATGGCCGATATCACCCTATATGACCAATATCACCTACTTGGGCGATATGCTCTTGCCATGGGCGATATCCCAAGGCCCATGCACGATACCAAAGCATCCATTCACGATATGGGAGCTCTATGCACGATACCTTAGGGTAGGAGGGTGGTAAGGGTCGCAAAATTGCACCAAGGGGTGAAACTAGGGGTATATATACTTGTTGTTCATGAAGGAAGGTAAAAATGAGGTGTCAACTTTTTGAGCTAGTAGGTGCCACGTGTCATGCATGGGTGACACGTGTACATGCATGCATCAACATTTATTTTGTCTCGCAAAATGGTTGAGGATCATCTTGAGATGAAAATTCGTCCATTACTTATCCATTTGGATAAGTTATCTAGGTTTAATCACTATTTTAAGTCAAGCCGATACACTTTTTCTAAGGAAACTTGTTGGCCGTCACACCTCACCTCCTTGAGGTTCTTTTCACGATATGGACTTTTCCAAGAGTTCGCAAAAAGATATGGGACACCTCCTTGGGCTCCTTGGCCAATAGGCACTCATATATAAGCTTTTCAACTTGATACAACTCAAGTTAAGCTTTCAAATTCAACCCTTTTCTTGGTTATTTCTTCACCAAGATTACCATCATTCATAATGGAATCAAACATGGTGTATCCTCCTTTATCTCTCCTCTACATGATTCTAGGAGGGAGTAGGAATACTCTAGAGGTGGTAATCTTCATATTAACCCCACATTTTGGGTAAATTACAACGTGTACCAAAATTGGTGCACAATGCACTAGCATTGTTTAAACAAGTTCAAACTTGGAATTTAGGCTTTCCACAAGCCACCACTTAGCATCATTTTCTCTATTATGATGCTAAAAACATATAAGGCACGTTCAAAATGTGACATATTGCAATATAACCCCTCAACTTGGGTAAATTGCACTTTGGTCCAAAACAAAGGAAAATTGCTCAAACAACATTCAATCGGGACCAAACTCGAAACATAAGTGTGTCACATGATAACAAAGCACCTTAGAGGATTATATTAAAGTTCTAAGAAACTTTATTAGCCAAAACAAATAGGGTTACCTCATAACCCAGGTCAGGGTCGTTACACTTGACTACACTTTAAAACCCCCTTCCTTCTTCCCCATCTTGAAGTTTTCACGAAGACCATTGAGCATATATACCTTGGATTCTTTGACTATATTGGTGCCTTCATAAGTGATGCAAAGCTTGTTTCAAATATCATAGGTTTTATCCCAAGAATAAATCTTATTGAACTCGATTGGAGTGAGAGAGGTGTAGATGATGCTAATGTCTTTAGCATTGAGTTGAGCTTTCTTCAAGGTTGCCTCATCCCAAGTAGTAACTCCTCCCTTTTGATCTTTGTGTGGAAATCCAACAACCTTCCACATGCCAAAGCTCATGCCTTGGATGTAGAATTGCATTTTCCTCTTCCAATATAGGAAGTTTGTTCCATGAAAGATGGGTGGGTGCATGGAGAAGATGTCCACAATGTAGAGAGATCCCAATAGATTTTTCCCATCTTCTCATCTCATCAGAGTACTTAATTGGAGAAGACCAATCTCTGATACCAATTTTTTGGTCTATGCGCTCTAGAGGGGGGTGCTAAAAGCACTTAAACGAAACACATTAGACCTTCAAGATATTTTCTAAAAGATATTTCTATATTGTAAAGCAAGGAAGTGAGAGATTGAAAAAACACCACAAGAAGGCTAAGATTTATAGTAGTTCCAAACTCCAAAATAGGAGATGTACATCCATTACCTAGAGGAGTCAATCTCTAGAATTTTATAACCATGTCACACTTTTTATATTCCTTTATCAGAGTTACAACATATAGACCTCCCTATTCAAGGTCAAGGGTACCTGGCTTTCCATTAAGGACAAGGGAGCCAACAACCATTACAAAGGACTTAACTATGTACCTACTAAGTATCTTTCGCCTGCACCAAGGTCTTACCCATTCTTGTAGAAGATCTTCCACCTTTGATCACCCTTCCTTCTTCAAGGAAGTCCACCTCCTTCTTAAAGGAAATCACCTTCAAGTCACCACTTTGATAGAAAGAGGTTGGGAAAGAGAGTTGAGAGCTTTACAAGATGTACTAGAGAAACTCTCTTACAAGGATCCTAACTCACTCAATTGTATGTAGATTAGTAAACAAACTTGAGAGATATTAGGGGCACTTGGAGGAAAAATTAGTCAACTATAGCAAGGGATCATAAAAGGCAAACTTAGAATAAAGTCTAAGAGCCCCTATTTATAGTTGAGGTTGCCTACTATCCAGTAGAGACTCTTAGGATTTCTAGCCATTTTGGGACGTTCCAACAGATATATTTTTTATTTTTGCAACAATTCAATGGCTAGAAATACTTTTCTGCACTTTACCGTACAATGTTGTCAGCTGAGTCCCCTTTTTGGAAACTCGACCGACGACACTATATGACAAACCAATTTGAAGTTTTTGGTCAAACTATCCAGGATGAAGTTTGACTGATGACTTTAATTTGTTTTGGTAGTGTAGGGTGTTGGTCGAGTTGCCACCACCACAAACTTGGTCAATCTCAGATTCAATCTTGGGAATTTCTAAGATCCAGATAAGCTATCGGCTAAGTTGCCATCAGGAAAAACTTGGTCAACAAGCATGCATGTGATCAATTTTTATAAATGCCCAAGAAGTGTTTAAATGTTTCAATTAAGTTCTCCTAATTTTTATGAAGCTTATTTAGAAGTGATACGTTGAATATAAATGATTTATAACATGATTCTAGTAGATATATTCTCTATTCTTCAAAATTTACATTTGCATTGATTTTGACTTGTTTTCTCGCAAACATGGGTTTGCTAATTTCATCCCCTTCATGTACTAAATACCTAAATTGACCTCAAATAGATATATTAGATAAACATGAATGGGATGGTTAAGTCATCATCAAAATATGAACAATGTATAACTGCTAAATCAATAAAATTTTTTATATAAAAATATGATTTTAGCCAAAATTGAGGAACTTGGTTGATTAAATGGAGATGATATTTTCTTTCATTCTTTTTGGGGAAATTTTCCTTGAAGTGGTAAATGTTAAGAAAAAAATCCAAGAAGGTTTTAGACAATTTGAGTGACCAATTCAACTGTTGATGAGATATTCTGGCCCAACTTTGATCATTTCTAGTAACTATTATTGAATATTATAGCAGAGATATTTTAGAGGCTTAGAATATATAAGTAGAGGGACATCTATGAAATTTTGTGTGTTTGGGGATGATTTCATGGATGCAACTAATATATTGAGAGAGCCTCATTTTAAGAGTTTTGATAAGGGAGAGGGAATGCTTTTTTCTTCTATAATTCCCATTCATTCAACGCTCATGCAATGGACAAGGGGAATTACCACCCCTTTTCTACCACCAAATCTTGAGGGTAGTGTAACGAGTAGACCCAATAGTGGACCCACTCAATGATATAACATAAGAGACATGAAATATTAAGCAGCGAAAAACATAACCATCTATAAAGATACAAAATGTTCCATATACATAAGCTTCTCACCCTAAGGGTGTTACATGAAAATGGAAATAGTACATCTACTTTCACAAGAATCCTGATTACAGAGGGAAACCTAGCTATCTCGATCTATCCACATGCTAACTCCATGTATGCAACCGTCATGTGTCCTTCAACACACCTATACCTGAGTATTTTTGGGAACAACCCAAAAAATAGACATAAAAATGGTATGCATCAGCAAAACCGGTATATGTGCACAAAATAAAGCAATTGGCATTTTAGGAATATGAAGTACAAAATGGGTGCTCCTTCAAGAGGGGCTATATGAATCTAGGTAAGTTCAAGAGAAGTGTTATCAAAGAATGAGGCACAAAATTTAGAGTGCCAAAAGAGAAATAAATTCTTGCCATTTAACATATCATAATTCATAAATTAAAACAATTTGCATGCAATTTAGTGTAGACTAAGTCTACCTATGTAGGGTCAAGATACCAGTGAGCCTTTGGCCTAAAAGTGGGCGGAACAGATGCACCCAGGGAGGAAATAGACGTGCCCAAATATAAATAATATGGGCAGAAATAGAAGCACTCAGATATACTACATAAGGGTGGAAAAGGCACACCCCAGACGGAAACATACGCGTCCTTACAGTTATGCATAAGCATCTACAATAGATAACTAGTTTAGTACAATGCATGAATAATAGAGTGGCAAGATAATTTTGATTCAGCCATGATAACATTTCAAGAGACATTTAGAACAATAAAAGATAACATGGCAGTGGGGTTTACAAACCCAATCAATAAGAATGATAAAATATTCAATTAAGTCAAAAAGAAAGTTTATATAAAAGAATGACTCATTAATTTAAAATGCCCAAAATAAAATAGAGTTTCACATACTTGGTCATCATAGATAATGGCTAACTCAATAGACAAGTTGGTCCCAAAGTTGAGTATTCATTCTGATAACACATTATATATGTTAGTCAAACCACGTGGAACATGTATATGCAATCCTAGTTTAGTTATATGCAATGTTCTTAGCCCAATTTCTTCATCTAATTGCATATTAGGGTTTATGACCGTACTAAGTGAGTATATGATTATTATATCAACATCGGTTATAAGATTCACTTTTAGACACATGAGTCTAAATATGTTTAGATTACAAAATACATGTTGGTATTAATATGTATGCCTCCAATCATCATCAAATATATACATATGTATACACATATGTGTATCTAGGGTATCCGATTAAATGTGATAAATTATTATCATCACTAAGTTTTGCATCCTTAATACCTTGGTTAATATCCAATTTGTGATTTGACATATGAGTCTACATAATTGCTAAACTTCCCTTAACATATGGTTATTATATCACCACATACATTGACTAGTATCAATTAGTAAAGATGAATGGGGAAGGTTGATTTATTAAGAGATCCATCTTGGTCACATAAGCCTAATTATGTCCAGATTACATATATTTGTGGGTAATATTACGCATTCCTCCCATTGAAGTCTTACATGTCTGCGACTATATGTTTCGATATCATTCCTAACCTCCTTGTTAGCATATTAGAGTGTGTTCCCGTGGTATCATCCAATTACCATCAAATATGTATCCATATATAGGTATCTAGGTTTTAGATGAGCAAAATGGTAAATCTTCATATCATGAAATCACATCTCCATATCTAACTTTTATCAATGAATTAATATATATTATGAAACCAAAAATTCACTATTGTGATTAGGATTGGAGTTTGAGTATTTCTACTTATTATCTATAATGTCATTAGTATACAGGTATAGATTGTCATGCATGCTAATATTGGTTGACTTATGTTATTTATCTATTTGAATATGATTCACGTTATGAACCTTGATATTGCTATCAAGTCGAATCTAATGTAATTACGTCACAAGTTATATATATAGTCCCAGGTCTTGCATGTAATTAACATCATAAAGGAATGTAACTAATCAGGAAATCGGTGGCACAAATAGAGAGGTGAATGAAGGAGCACTAAATCAAGGAGTAAGATTAGAATATAGTGTTAACGTATGGAATAGGCTAGTTACCTGAAAGCTTTGCTTGAGGGTCGTTTTCCAAGAGTGAATGTCAAACTGGAGAATCTTCAGACTAAGGTATCTTCTCAAGGGAGCTTGCACCTTGGCAGAACCCGTTAGTAGATGCATAGTGCCTATAGGTGAGTTCTGATCACAATGATACGTCCTCGATGATCCTGCTGGCCCCATGGTGGTAGAGGACTGCGTTGGAGGTGGACAGAACTAGTGAGGCGGTTGGGTCATTATCTGAAGATGGATTGTGTTACGAGAGAATCCAACAACATGAGGACGGTGGGTTGCAAAACCATGGCGGCTTTGAAGCAGAGCAAGATGGTGGCTAGGACATTGGCAAGCCGTTGTAGCTCCGTTGACGTTTAGTTGCAGGTTCTATGGTGGCGAATATGAGGCGGCGCCTGGGGCTCCTTGGGCATGAAAGGGCGATGGAGGAATCTCTGTGACTGGCCATGTATCTGGCGTTGATGGCCTGCGATGCTGAAGGTAGGGGAGGTTGGAGAAGAAGACAAGGCACGACTGGGGAACGACGGAGGAGTTGTAGATGATTGAGTACCCGGATGCAGGCTGGCGCAAGAGATGGAGGGAGGGGTCGGGCAATGGCGGTGGCTGACTTGGCTGACCCGGTAGCAGAGCATAGTGGCGCCTCATAAGGTGACTACAGATGGACGCGAGAAGATGACCCGTGGCATACACTGTAGGTGGCGGCCTTGGCTTGCAGCCGTGGTCAGTTGGGTAGCCGATCTGTCATTCACGACTGGCAGGGAACTCACGCGGGGTTGAGGGAAGAGAGAAGAACGGCAGTGCCATTACAGGCGCTGTGGCTGTGTCAACGCAGAACTCGCGGACACAGAAAGAAGAGGAGAGAAAGAAGTGAAACGGCAGCGGCGTTGTGGATGCCCTGGGTAAGAAGAACAGTAGCACGAAGAGGGGAGGGTAACGGCAGCGGCGTTGTGGATGCCCTGGGCAAGAAGAACAGTAGCACGAAGAGGGAGGGTGTCAGTAGGGTGTAAACGGTGCCGGTCTGCCATACCCATATCTATACCCATCTAATTTAGCGGATCTGATTCCGATTCTAGACCCGCATAATACAAAACCCAGACTTACACGATATCCATACCCATAATAATAACAGGTATGCGGTGCGAGTATGTGGGTAAGCAGTTCTATAAACATCATATTGTTATGTAAGAAAAATGAAAATGTTCTATATATTTTAATAGAACAAGATATTATTTTTATATACTATATCAACATGCTATAGTTATATTAGATAATTCTATATTTTATACACTAACTAGTTTACATAGTCATCATAGTAACATTTAACTTATGTAGAAAGTAATGTAAACTAGTATTTTTTTCTTAAGTCAGGAGACTATCGTATTCATCCTGTCCTCTTCTTACGAGCAAATTTAAATGAAAATTACAATCACTAATTAAACTTGAAACTGTAAATAAGGTAGTACTATAATCTAGTTAGGTGGGCGAGCATGCTACACATGCCCTTTACATTACTTTATGTGGTATTTCGCTAGACCATCAGCCGCGACATTAGCCCCCAGTGATGTGCTGGGTGTGCCACCCTCTTCTTCGTATGTTCTGGATCTGAACCAGGTGCTTGGCATATCTGGGGAACTCCCACACATTGCCATTAATCATATTGACCGCAATTTTGGAGTTAGGCTCAAATATGGCATCATTGATCTCGTGGTTTGCGGCAGTATTTTGATTTTAAGTTTATATATGATGTTCATTATTATAACTAGAGTAGTTAATTTTTAATTATATAACTGGTCTCAACCTTATTGTGGTTAGAGTAGGATATAATTTCAAGAATTATATTAGTTAGACTAGTAAAGTATGATATATATAATATATTATTTAAATAATTAGTTATGTATAGCGGGTACACGGGTCTAGCGAGTCTGGGTCTAAGCATATCTATTATTGGACCCGCTTATATGCGGGTCAAAGGGTATACAGGTCTAAGGGTATGCGGGCATAAAAAATTAGACTCGTGACGAATTTTTTAAGGGTCCGGATTTACGGATCCGCGGGTCGCGTACCCATTTACAACCCTAGGTGTCACGCGTTACTCAGAAACAAACGATAGCAACTAAACTCAAATAATCAATTAATTTGATTATTAAAACTACGGTTAATTACTTCCTTTCTTTTCCTACTTTAATTGGAGGTCTATTTGATGTTAGATTAATCTGAAAATTTGAATGTAGGCTCATTAAGGTGTGAGGAACACGATTCTATGATCAATTTTGTATTTTGGGGCAAAAGTGTGTATGCCACCGTTACTTATATGTGGGGTGTGTATTAGTGTATACATTACCTCTTTACTTTACTATATCATTGGCATTAATATTTCCTCTAATTTCTTCAACCCCAACATCTAGGAAGCTTCTAGGAGGTCAATTTTAGGGCAAACTCATCAATTAGTATATTTGTATGACTAACATATTTTATTGAGCTTAATTAATTAATCTACCCTACATCTTCAAGTAATAAGGATAGTTACTATAATAAGTTTATCTTTCAATAAGCTTCTGATGTCCTACATTAGGGAAAGATGTATCTAGTATTATTATAAACTATGAGAAAGGGATAGATAAGCCTAGCATCCAGATTTGGGTATGTTACATGTAGGTTCTTATCACTCATGTGGGACATTTAATGAATCCAGGTGGTTCTAGGCATTCTAGGCCATTATGATGAGTAGTGTTCCAGATTGTGGACACAAAAATGTAAGAATCATGACCTAGATTAGCCTCTAATAATGCTTGATTATCGTAATTGGATGTTTAGTTACCTTGACTGAATGTTTATTAAGTTTTGAAACTAATTTAATAATTGGAATCTCTACTTTGGTTCAATTTGCATTTTGTTTGCATTGATTTTGTAGGTTCATTTAGATTTGTGAACTAATATTCACCAAAATTGAGGACCTAGATGCAATTTGAGTGCAAATTATATAAGTGAATACTTTCCCTCATAACCTTAGTTTTTTTTGGATGGTTTTAAATTTGGTCTGAATAATAACTCAATCGTGGGTTCGAACCTTGATTCTAGTTGTAAGTCCCCTAGTGATGTGATGATTTTGAGTCACATTTATAGACTTGTTTTACTGGCGTTTTATGCATTTATTGGTCATTTTTGTGGTTAATATTGTATAATTCATTTACTTTAGTCTATGATCTTTCTCAGTGTCAAATCTCCCTTATTTTATTGTTTTGAACATAAATGATTACAATTATATGATTTATTTCGGCTTATGTGGTTTTGTGTTGCAATTTTAGGAAAAACACATATCTGCTGCTGTTGATACCATCGACAGCGGTCGATACCATCGACATGACCACAGGTTACCAGCCGCAAGGAGCAGCACAGAGTTGATACCATCGACAAGGAAGTCGATGGTAGCGACGTGTCTTCAGGTTGCTGGCGAGAAGACACTCGATACTATCGACATCATAGTCGATACTATTGATACATGGAGCTTCAACAAGGGAAAAGGACAAAATTGACGCCTCAGGGTGTCGACGCGCGATGGTATCGACGCCGTCAGATACAAGTTTATTTCAGATCGATCCAAATCCGACGACTGTGATATTTTTGCAACCTAACTCAGTGATTATACCTAATTACGATGGGCAAGAGTCATCTATCACGCCATTAGTCGCTGCACACGTCCTGAGAAGGTGCGGAGAGAAGAACAGAGCCCAGAAGCACGCCCCAGCCGTTCCGGAAGCCAAAGAAGACATTTTCCACCCCTGAAAGGCTGTAGATCGCACATTCTACGCCGAGGAACGCTTGGATCTTCTCCGTTTCAGAGGTTTCATTACTTATTCACGTTTTTCTCCATGTTTCCCCTTTTCTCTACCATGTTTTGCTCTGAGATGAACATGCGGGGCTAATCCCCTTTATCTTTAGGACCGACAGTAGCCCGGGGAAGCATTGTATGACATTTTTATCATAGTAATTCATATTTTATCTCTTAAATCTGTGGTATAATTTTGTTTTCTCAATTATATTATTATGCTTGATCACCATAATGATAATCTAATGCCTTTAATTACTTTGAAAGAAGAATTAACGGTTGAAAAGAGATGAAACTCACATTAATTAACAAATCCCTTGAACAAGGTGATGTAAGGTTAATGGTGGAAACCTAGAGGTCGATATTAATTCACCTAGTTTAGGGTATATGATACTACGACGGTGGAACCGACCTAGACATAGGTAGTAAATTGTACCACGACAGTGGGCAATTCTGACTACAGGCCACTACCCGGATTGAGAGATGAACCTGAATTATTATATGGAAATTCATACAATGAAAACCCGCGATGAAACCACAATCCTAAAGATCTCCACTTGAATAAATTAAACTAAACCCTTAATCGATTGCTTTGTTTTATTTTATTTTCTTTTATTTTACAACAACTCTCAAACCCTTTTTATCGGTTTAGCTGATCACGACCAATTATTAGTAGTCTACCGATAATTCAGTTTCCCTGAGTTCGATTCGGGCCTCACAAAGGCCTATACTACTTTGATGCGTGCACTTGCGTTCTACGCACGGTAAAATCGTGTCAAGTTTTTGGCGTCGTTGCCGGGGACACAACAATTGTGGACACTACGAGTGCTGCAAGCGGCCATTCTAGGCCACTTTTTAATTTTTATTATTCTGAAATCATTTTTAAAATTTATAGTTTATCTTTCATATTTTGTAATTGTCTAGCACAGTACTGAACTGAAATTACCATTTTGTAGGTATTGTGCATGGTGCAGACGCGTAGCACTGACTACACGCAACAGGCACCAGAGGTTCCACTGCCGGGACCTGACGACGAGGAGAACAACGTTCAACCCCAACTGGAAGATATAGATTCCAACTCATAACACGAAGACATGGCAGAAGAGCAGACGATATGGGAGAAGATCAACACTTCTTCATCATCCGCTTCAAAGGGGCCAATAAAGAAGCAGGCGGTCAATATTCCAACTTATAAAATTGATCATGCACTAATTAACTTGGTTAAGTCAAATGCATTTCACGGGCTTAAAAATGAAGATCCGGTGACTCATATAAGCCAATTCATGGAGAACTGTGACATGATCAAAATAGATAAGTTTCCACAAGAGACACTCTATTTGAAGTTATTTCCGAGTTCTCTGGCGAGAAATGCACGAGAATGGCTACATAATCTTGATGATGAGTATGTGGAATCATGGAATCACATGGTTGAGGTATTTTTCGAGAGGTTCTTTCCGCCTGAGAAGACCAACGATCTTGTACGAAAGATCCACAACTTCAGTCAGAAAGCGGGTGAAACTTATTCTGAGACTTGGGAGCATTTTCAGATTATGCTGAGGAGGTGCCCACACCATGGTTTGGACAAGGAAAAAAAAGTAAAGATTTTCTATTTTGCTCTTTCTGAGCATGATAGAAGTAATCTAGATTCCACAGGATCTGGGTTTTTCTTGAACAACACTGGCACTAGGTGTTGGGAGATTCTGAAAAATATGGCAAAGAAGCAATCTTGGGGCGATAGGGATGCACCAGAACAAGTGAAAGTTGCAGGTGAGTCCAGGGCCATCAAGAAGATGAATGATAAATTAGACCTTCTAGCCAAGAAATTGCTTGCCAAAGAAGATGCAGAATCCGATGAGGAAGCCCAGGTCAAATTTATGCAACAACATGGCTATAGAAACAATGATTATGCTTGGAGGAAGGATAGACAATTCACATGGAAGGATCCAAACAACTTCCTACAAGATCTAGATGCAAAGCCACAACCAAGGGCTGAAGATAAAAGCACCGCGTTGCTTAGTCAAGTGGTGCAACAAAATCAGGAGATGATGAGCATGTTTAGTAAGCAGCTGCAGTCTCAGGGTGAGATCTTGACTAAATTTGGGCAAACATTGCAAAGCCATGGAGCACAGATGAGGGCATTAGAGATGACTGTGACCCAAATATCCAATGAAGTGGCGGCCTTAAAGCTTACAAATCAACAATGACAGGCTGGAAATGCAGATGTTGTCCAAGCACATCATCAAGTAAAGTACATATCTGTGATTACTGAGGCAGAGCCCTCAGTGGTGGAGGTCCAGGACAAAAGAAAAATGATTTTTGATACAAAGGCTACACCGAAAATACTGTATCCTCGCAGTCATTATGGACTACCAGGCGGATATTTTCCATTCAGAAAAACCCGCCAAGAGCCCATCACGGTCGCGCCCGCACCTAGGCAAGAAGAGCAGGTGAAGGCCATGCGTCAAGGTGAAGCTACATCCACTGCGAGAGAGAAGCCGTCACAAGTTACACCTATTGTAAATGATCTACCAAAGCCTATGCCAGAGAGTGACATTGAAGCCAGCTTAGGGGAGGAGACCCCGAAAAGCCCATATGTGCCACCTCATAAGTGTCTAAATGAGGCAGTTGTGTCTGTTCCGGATAATCCGAGGCTGAAGAAAGAGCATCGACATTACAGGAAGTTCTTGGAGATGTTCAGGAAGCTCCATATAAATATTCCGTTAGTGGAAATGATAGAGCGGATTCCAGCATACGGGAGGTTTATCAAGGATATCATCACCAAGAAGAGGCAGATCAAAGACACAGATGTTTGCCGGGTGAATGAGACAGTGAGCTCAATTATCCATGGGAGTTTACCACAGAAGAGGAAAGACCCAAGAGGCTTCTACATTCCATGTTCCATAGGCGGTCAACATTTTCCACAAGCATAGTGTGATTCAGGCGCTAGCATTAATCTCAGGCCACTGTCCACGTTTCAAAAGCTTGGGTTGAAGAAATTAAAGAAATCTGCTGTGACTATTGAATTGGCGAACCGGTCCATTGTTAAGCCATGCGGAGTGTGTGAGGATGTACTTGTCAAAGTAGACAGGTTTATCTTTCCAGTGGATTTCATTGTTATGGATATGTCGCAACTCAAAGGTTGCGAAATGCTCTTAGGAAGGCCGTTTCAAGCGACGACCGATGTTGTCACTGCCATTGGGAGAGGTACTTTGACATTGGGGATTGGCCAGAATTGAGTTGAGTTCAAACTGGCGAGTGATCTCCAAGGAACACTTTCGGAATCCCCAAGCTAAGGAGCTTGATTTCGTCTAGCCTAAGACATTAAATAAGGGCGCTTGTTGGGAGGCAACCCAGCCATCGGTAGCTTTGTTTAGTTTCTTTCACATTTGTACTTTGGTTTGATTTGATTTTGCTTTTAGTGTAAAAATGATACCTTGATCGTTTGTTCAATGTGCAGGACTGAGGCAGGGTCGATACCATCGACCCTTGTGTTGATGGTATCGAGATGGATACAGGTTGGCGGCTGTAAAAATCTCACTGAGTCGATACTATCAACGGCCTCGTCGATGGTATCGACACACCATCAAGTTGATCGCAAAAATGAGGTCGATAGTATTGACATCAGTGTCGATGCTCGCGAGATCTCTGGAGATATTCATACGAATTTGTCTCAGTGAAGTCGATACCATCGACGGGCCTGTCGATGGTATCGAACCAGTTACAGGCAGAAAGCGGTGGTCGGGCCTCGCGAGGGTGTTGCCCTAAGCAGAAGTCGATACTATCGACTTGCGTCGATAGTATCGACACGACACGTCATCGATCCGTGAGAGGAAATCAACTGTTATCGCTGCATCGAGAGAGTCGATCTGTGGGATGGGTCGATACCATCGACACGCGTCGATGGTATCGACATGTCATCGATCCTCCCCCCTACATCGGGCTATCGACAGCCGCCGATACTATGGGAAGACGGATTGTACTACAAGAGTCGATACCATCGACTCACGTCGATGGTATCGACGGGCACACAACAACACCGACCACGGTTCTAAAAGGGATGGATTGTCATCATATGACGTCACACCTTCAGAGCTTTCCTCCTCCACTTGTGCCGTGCGTCTTGTTGAGCAATCGGAGCCCGGCTACGAGCATCCGAGGAGCGCGTTCTTCCCCGAGCCTTCACCGAGCGGAGATTGTCTTCTCCGACCTTCACCGAGCTCCATCTTCTATTCCTTCTTTCTTTGCGATAATGGTGCGTACAACCGGTGCTTCTTCTTCACGGGCGGATCCAATGGAGATCCCTGAGTTCATTCCTCCACCCACTGCATCTATTCTGTGCCCGCAGATCATCCATCCTTCCACGGAGGTTTGGAAGGTCTACGAGGAGCTGATGAAGCGCAAGATTGAGCCGACCCGCTACATAGACTGGGATATGGTTTGCTACTTAGGGTTCGAGGCTAATATCTAATATGTTCTCCAAGTTCAAGTGCACCGAACTGATAGGACGCCCAGATGCAGTCCAATACTACGTTGAGGGCCATCCATTTTTCGGCGAGTGGCCGACCTACAAGGAACTCGTGGTGGAGTTCATGGCATCACTAGACATCAATGTGCTACCCAATGACCTGATCGCCACTGACAGAGAGTGGGGGAAAGGGAGGGTTTCGTTCCGACTATTCAACAACAACTACACCATTACCCTCGACCAGTTCAATTCTATATATAACTGGGCTCATCACAACTACCAGCACCGGCGGCCAGACAACAAGACGAATTATGATGCCATCTTTGCCGAGTTGGTGACTGCACCGCCAGGCAAATCCATGAGCTACCACAATGCGGTGGGTGCGGATTTAGAGCATCCGTTTGTGTGGGTTCTTCACCGCATGCTCTGCACTACCCTGTTCGCGCGTGGTGACCTGTCTCTCAGCAAGTTTCAAGAGACAGATTTGTTCTTCCTGTATAAGTTGCTGAAGCGCGAGGAATGTAATTGGGGCACATTTTTCTTGACGTTCGTGGTGGCCGTGAAAAGGAGTACGCGGAAATCTCCTATCCATTTTGGAGGGCTAATCACACCATTGGCCGTCTATCTTGGGTTGGATATTTCCCAGCTCACTCCCCTCTCTACCAGGAGCAAGGTCAACCTCCAGCATCTGCACCGCTCCAACCTCATACTACTTTGTGATGGTTTGGCATATGCACATTGCCATGTCAATCAAACATATCAAGAGTGTTCACTCCCAGACCCCGTCTTCCACATCGAGGGCGCTCAGCATTTCCGATGGCCTATTATCTCCATCGAGGACTCGGATGAAGACGGAGGCATGACGACAACGACAATGACGACGACAAGCATGAAGAGGAAGAGGAGGCTTTCACTCCTCTTCACGCACGTGTGGCACCCCGGAAGCGTCCCCGCATGCATCCGGGTGCATCTTCTTCTTCGCAACCTCCGCCACCACAACCCTCGCAGCAAGGCGAGGATGTCTACTCCATGCAAGGGATGTATGCAATGTTGTAGGATATTCATCAGACGCAGCAGTGACATACAGCTTCGTATGCCGGTATTCAGGATACGACGAACCGGCTGCTAGATAACCAGAGGGCTATTTCGAGAATGAGCGCCTCCTCCTTGAAAACCAACAGCACATCCATGACAGGTTGCATAGGATGGAGATGCAGCAACAACCATTCTACGATCATTACTGGAGCCGGAATTACTTTGGGGGTATCCACAACCTCCGCCCATGCCCCAGTATGATCTGAGCTTTCAGGGGCAGTACCCATCTTGGGACCCCACGACCCCGCAGTACCCGCCTCCTCCGGAAGAATGATCAGTATCACTGTTTTACCTTTTAAGGTTGTTTTTTACTATGAGACCATAGTCGAATTCAAGCTTGGGAGGGAGTTGGAACAACTCTATCCTTTAGTTTTCTCAGTTTTTAGTTTTTATTATTTTATCTTTTGTCATTTGTTTTTTTCATAGTTTTTAGTTTGCTTGTAGGATCCACACTCTATCTAGTGTAATTTTGGATGTCTTAAGTCATGTGTCATCTCGTTGCTTGTACATGGGAATCAAGGGAAAATTTAAAAAATTTTAGTGTTCTGCAAGCTTGTGTTGTTTAACTTTGAGAACATAACTTAAGGAAATGATTGGGTTTGTCAATTCTAGATCAGGAAATCACAACTGTACATGCCTAGGATTCATGAAAAGTGGATGGAATTGGTTGTTTGAGCTTAAACTGATCAAATGATATTGAGACTTTAATTTGAAACAGAAGAGAGAAACTTCTTTATTACCACACAGGTCAATAAGTAGGGACACATAATAATTTTCAAAGGTTCAGTCAATTAGTCTTGTGATCTATCCACCCCATTGTTTTTCATATTCCACCATAAGAATTGGAAGTACATTACGGTTTTAATCTCTTTGATTGCATTCCATTTAGATAGGTCTTGCATTGCAGCTATCTTCACATATTTTGCATGAAATGAAAAAAAATATAGATGAGTTATACATGCACATTATCCTTAGGTGTGTGTCATTTAGTTGCATAATACCATTTTGTAGTTGCATTCACATTTTTGTGCATAGAGTACATCATTCGTCTTATATCTTCTGAACATTAAGGGTGATTAACTTGTTCCATACCTTCTGAATGCTTCAAATGTATAAGTCATGCAGCAATAAGTGTGCCTGACAAACAATTCGTTGTCATCTATGAAAATAAGGGCTTTAAAAAAAAATTGAAAAAAAAAGAAAGAGAAAAGAAAAAAAAAAGTAGTGAGAAGCAAGTAGGATTGAGAGGGAGAAAGGAACATAGTCTCACCTGCATCTTAAGAAGAATAAGTACATGATATAGTTCTCCTAGATATTCCATCTCTCTTTGAGACGGGATGTTAGTGCATGCATCATTCCACCCAAATGTAGGCATTCGGGCATTTTCACTTGCATATGCATCATTTAAGTCATTGTTGCTGTGTGCATGTTAAAACCATATAATGCTTCCATTTCTTCCATGATCCACCCATTCCATCCACCCATTGCACGAATTGGTAGGCCACCGTGATTTTCTCCTCATTTGTTAATATCAGGAGAGTTGCTTCCATGTAGATGGTAGTTAGGGCGAGCAACGTAGAATAGGAGATCACAAGGTGCACTGAGCTTGAACTGGAGAATTTCATTATGTAACGACCTTATATGATAGTGTTTATCAATTTTGAGGTAGATTTCTTTTATGGATGATTACTGTTGCCTTTAGGGTAATTGTCATTCTGTGGTTAGTGAGGGCCGGTTTTTGAATGTCCGGTGGGGATCATATGGTGATGTTTGTTGTGATAATCTATTCTTTAGTTGACCTTCACAATTCTATTCTAAAGTTTAGTTGCTCGAGGGCGAGCAATGTTCAAGCTTAGGGGAGTTTGATGCGATGATTTTGAGACACATTTATAGACTTGTTTTACTCACATTTTATGTGTTTATTGGTCATTTTTGTGGTTAATATTTCATAATTCATTTACTTTAGTCTATGATCTTTCTCAGTGTCAAATCTCGCTTATTTTATTGTTCTGAACATAAATGATTACAATTATAGGTTTTATTTTGGCTTATGTGGTTTTGTGTTGCAATTTCAGAAAAAACACATATCTGTTGCTGTCGATACCATCGACAACGGTCGATACCATCGACATGACCACAGGTTGCCAGCCGCAAGGAGCAGCACAGAGTCGATACCATCGACATGGAAGTCGATGGTAGCGACGTACCTTCAGGTTGCTGGCGAGAAAACAGTCGATACTATCGACATCATAGTCAATACTATCGACACATGGAGCTTCAACGAAGGAAAAGGACAAAACCGACGCCTCAGGGTGTCGATACCATCGACCCTCGTCGATGGTATCGAGTCATCATCAGGCGCAACAACAAAAAGAAAAGAAGACTTTCCGATATCGTGCATTGTCGATACCATCGACCCGCGTCGATGGTATCGACGCCGTCAGATACAAGTTTGTTTCAGATCAATCCAAATCCGACGACTGTGATATTTTTGCAACCTAACTCGGTGATTATGCCTAATGACGGCAAGCAAGAGTCATCTATCATGTCTTTAGCCGCTGTACACGTCCCGAGAAGGTGTGGAGAGAAGAACGGAGCCCAGAAGCACGCCCCAACCATTCCGGAAAGTCAAAGAAGACGTTTTCCACTGCCGAAATGTTGTAGATCGCGCATTCTACGCTGAGAAATGCTTGGATCTTCTCTGTTTCAGGGGTTTCATTACTTATTCACGTTTTCTCCATGTTTCCCCTTTTCTCTACCATGTTTTGTTCTGAGATGAACATGCGGGGCTAGTCCCCTTTATCTTTAGGACCGGTAGTAGCCCGGGGAAGCATTTTATGACATTTTTATCATAGTAATTCATACTTTATCTCTTAAATCCGTGGTATGATTTCGTTTTCTCAATTATATTGTTATTCTTGATCACCATAATGATAATCTAATGCCTTTAATTATTTTGAAAGAAGAATTAACGGTTGAAAAGAGACGAAACTCACATTAATTAACAAATCCCTTGAACAAGGTGATGTAAGGTTAATGATGGAAACCCAGAGGTCAATATTAATGCACCTAGTTTAGGGTATAGGTTACAACGACGGTGGAACTGACCTAGACATAGGTAGTGAATTGTACCATGACAATGGGCAATTCTGACTATAGGCCACTACCCGGATCGAGAGATGAACCTAAATTTTTATATGGAAATTCATACAATGAAAACCTGCGGTGAAACCGCAATCCTAAAGATCTCCACTTGAATAGATTAAACTAAACCCTTAATCGATTGCTTTGTTTTATTTTATTTTCTTTTATTTTACAACAACTCTCAAACCCTTTTAGTCAGTTTAGCTGATCGCGACCAGTTATTAGTAGTCTACCGATAATTCAGTGTCTCTAAGTTCGACTCGGGCCTCACAAATGCCTATACTACTTTGACACGTGCACTTGCATTCTACGCACGGTAAAATCGTGTCACCTAGACTTTCTTAAATTGCAAACGTGTTAGTTTGTCTCAATCTTGTGTTCGAACCTTGATTCGAGTTGCACAAAGATTCAAATATTTTTTAATTGAATTTGTCTAATTGGATCATGTAGCACATTGACTTGTGTTATCAGTTATATATATGACATATTGGAATACAAAAGACCCTACTATATTATAAAGCACCAAAAAGGGGCACCATGCTATTTTACTCTTCCCCTCCTTTGACAATTTAATCCCCTATCACCCCTACATCCCTTTCCATGTGTGGGAGAAATTTTCTCTTTCCCACACCAACTACTCAACCACTTCATAATTGGTGTGTGGGGAATATAACAAAGAGATAGAGTATGAGGAGGGATAGAGAGAATGCATGAAGAGGGATAATGAGAAGAAAATGTATGAAAGAGATGATATGTATATGTCTAGGTTATTATAATCCCTATGGATCCTCTTTTTATTACGCATCCATCCTTTTATGTCTTTGTGGAACTTCATTCCCACTAGCATCATGCTTCCAGTGCATCATTACTGTATCTCTTTCCTAATGACATTGTGCTTCTTTGTGCTTCCAATGTAAGATTGGTGTTTCTCTTTCCCAATGACGTTGTGTTTCTTCATGTTGGTTCCAAGATATGTACATAAGATGGATATCTTAATTTTGCTTATTCCAGTTGGCTACCACTTTTATGCAAGTTGGAGGGTCTCAGTTACATATTAGGACATAGATTATTGTGTTTATTCTATCCTCTTGCTCCCTTTAGTGATAGTCTATGATGATCCTACTACATCTCATAAGATGGACAATTACTTTTCAAGAGCTCATCAATTTCAAAACTACAAATATAGCACCTAAAAGGTTGATGATTTGCCTAGATTTTACCTTCATTGAGCTATTTTATTCATGTCTTCCCTGAGTTGCATCTTTCATTTCTCAAGTGCCGAGATGGTTCTTCTAGCAATCTTCTTGGCTTCCTTAATGGTGTCTTTCATTCTCCTTAAGCCCCCAAGAGTTACACTCTAGGTGGATCCCATTTGACACTTATCATAACCTCATCATATATGTGTTTGAAGATACATCTAGCATTACGTTGTTGATGGTTTTGATTGCTCTTGTTCCAATCATTCAATCCTTTCAAGTAAAGATGGAGTAGTAATGGTGTTTTGATTGTTTGCTCCAGATTGATGGTGATGTTATACATTCCATATACACTTCATAAGATTTTATCTAAAGCTTGAGTATTTCCAACCTACATAACATAACTTCACAGGAGGCGTCACCAAGAAAATTATTTTTGCAGAGTCATGTTTAATAGGGAGTGAAAATATTGTATGGGGAGTGACATTTTAGTTTTCTATTATATACTGTCTAATTGAGCATTGCAAGTCGATTTTGGATATGTGTTTCATACATACTCTAGCTTGAGGGGGAGTATCATACTTATTGTTATTTAGTTTATTATGTTGTTCGACCTAATTGTCTTGGCCCATTAGGGTTTCATTCCACTTCCTTGTACTTGCCCTCTTGTTAATACATAGGAGAGGAGTGTACCATATATCAATAAGATATATCTCATTTCATTCCTTTTTTACACAATCCCTCAAACCTTAAAGGCACTAACCCCTCTTATCAATATCTTTCCACATTTAGTCTAGCCTTCCATCTTATTTTCTACAAAAAGATTTTAGGATAAAAGAGAATATTTTCACCATAGGTAGTCAGTATCTTTGGCTAAGAGGGTTGTTACATTAACCAGTTTATCATGTATATGGGCCTAATTGTCTTGGCCCGTTAGGGTTGAGTTATGCTTCCTTGTACTTGCATCCTCTCCTATATATAGGAGGAGAGTTTGCCATCTTTCAGTAACATTATCCCATCTTATTTACCACGAGGTATCAAAGCATTAGAGCCTAAGCCTAGAAAACAAAGGAGAGAGCCTCCTCCTACAGACGACCTCTGTCTCTTCTTGGCTTGCTGTCTTGCCTGACATCATCTCAACCTCCATAGTCATTTCCTTCTTTTCTAAAAGTCATTTTTTTATACGTTGGCACTTTCTATCTCTGCTATAATTGTTATCTACCTTCCCTAAATCATATTTAGTTGTCACTTCCCTTTTGACATTCACAATCCTATAACCAACCTTTAACATCTGTTATCATGTGTCTAGATAGAAACTCCTCTATGCAAAAGGGCATTCACAAAACTAGAAGCTCTTTTCTATATTAACAAATTGGTGTGACGTCTATCCAATGGAAATGAGCAAGTTGTTTAATGATGATTGCATGCTCAACTGTGAAGTGGCCTCCCTCCTTCTCGATGACATTATTCTCTTGATATTCCAAATTAGGCTCCTTGCCACTGAGAGTCCATCCACCGATTGCAAGGCAGGGACGTCCCCGTTCGTATCCATATGTGTCAGCATCCCGATTCATTGAGTGTGTCTTTTGGTGGCTATTCAAAAAGCCACACTACCTCCATACCTTGACACTATTTTTGGTGGTTGTTCCAAAATAAAATGTATGAAGGTGTGAACAATTGCATGGGCCTTAGACACATTCCCTCCAATAATACATCTTGTAGGAGAATTGCCTCCATCAATATATGCTTGATTTCATCAATTTGAACAAGCAATCAACAAGAAGGTAGTGTCTATAAGTTATAACTCTCTAGAAAATAAATGAACCACTTTGACCAGTCTTTGACCAGGCTAATAAAAGTAGTCCCTAGTAAAGCAATTACTAGTGTTATAGTTGCCAAAGAAACAAAATCAACAAAGACTTTGACTAGCCTTTGGCCGACAAAGACTTGATCTTTTATTTATTTATTTATTTATTTATTTATTTATTTTACAAATAAAAAGACCCCATGCTAGTTTATAAAGCACAAAAGAGAGAGAGAAGGTGCAACACATTATTTTCTTCGTACCATGCTTATTCCAATAGTGCTTTGTTTTTTCTACTGAGATCTATTTTGGTAGTGCCACACCTCTTTCTATCGAGTTTAATCTTGATAATACTGCTTTCTTTCTATCAAGATACGTTCTAGTAGTACTTCTCCTATTTCTACTGAGTTTCCATTAGGGTAGTATTTTTATTCTTTTTTGTACCATGCTACATTTCAGTACCTTTATTTTTTGCACCATTCTTTATATACCCATTGCTCTATCAATATTTATGACTTTCCATGCCAACCACTCTCATGATTCTTTTCATGGTTGGCGTGAGGGGTAGAATAGAGGAGTATGAATATAGGAAAGAGATGAGGTGGAGGAGAGAAGATGAAGAGAAGAAGCCATGCTATCCAACTATGTTGCACAGTTTCTGCACATCCACCTATGTTGTTGATACCTACTAGAGTATATATTCCTAGTAGTGTGTCTCAAACATGTGTCCACCTGCTATTGCACAATATTTCTATAGCAGTGCTCTTATCCCAACTAGTACACTATTTAGTTGTTAGTGCTTCTTTTACAGAACTACTTCATCAATAATGACGTATCAGACGACTTCTATGTATGTTCTCCATCATCTACATTGTTCTTGTTGCTCATCAAAGATACATAAATTTCTTTGTGGCAGGTTTGGCAATGACTAATTTTAAGGGAGGGTGGTATTCTGGTATCACTCCTTCTGTATTAATGTTATCTTCATCCAAAAAGAAGACCACTTACTACCTATCACATGCTATCTTTTTCAGGGGAAATGCTAAAGTGCTTCAATTTTTGCATTGCAAGATCAAGGGGAGATTATTTCTTGTTAGGTGAGATTAATTTTTTTGCAAGTGTTATTATGTCCTTTTCATGTATTAACAAGCTAGACATGTGCTTCTACCATGCTCTAACTTGAGGGGGAGCGTTACATTAATTAGTTTATAATGTACATGAGTCTAATTGTCCTGGTCCATTAGGGTTCAATTATGCTTCCTTGTACTTGCCTCCTCTCCTATATATCGGAGGAGAGTTTGCCATCAAATATCCCATCTTATTTCCTATAAGGGTAAAATAAGAGACATCAAAGATGATAATAATGGAAGGAACTTCTATGGTATCGTGTTAAAATAGATAGGGAGGATGATTATTAAGCTTAATCTTGCAAGAACTTAAAGAATCACCCACATGCACCCACCTCCAAGACCACACTCCTCTTTCTCCAATAGTGTTCTTTAGGCCCAAAATGATCCCTAGGGTCAAAGGGTCACATACATATATGTCAGATATGGATAAAATTACATTCAACCAAAAAAACAAGATACTTTAGGCCCTCCTGTTGACTGGAGTAGTTTACAGTGACCTGAAGCACCTGCTTCGGTCCTCAAGAAACACACGTTGTGTGGCTAAAGACTATAAGGTGATGCTTCAATTTGGCTTCCCGACCCAAAGGACCCACATCAACCAACCCCCAATCACACATAGGGAAATCAACCTATCCCAATGCGGTCGCAACACCCTAGTCACTTGGATCAAATTGGCCATATCACCCCAAACTCCCATCCTGAGAGGCTTGCGCACAACTCCCTTTACTCGCATAGACCAAGCCACTTGCATCATTCAATCTAATAGATAGATGCAAGTGCTAACATATCTCTTTTTGAGTTTGTAAAACTTCAAATATCACTTAATCAAAATCTAAACATATTCTTCTCATTAGTCAAGACCAATGTATGCATTATCACATAATATGATTTTAATAATTTGAATATCTATTTAAGCCTAGTAAATCATGTAGTCAAGGAAAATAAGTCAAGATAAAGGAAAAGCAAGGTTCATGATCTTGCAAGGCTCAAGGTATGATAGTCTAGTCAGTCTTGCAATCAATATCTTGTCAATTCCTTTCATCCCACAAGATGAAGAATGTGGACCCAAGGTATGCTTTACTATTTCTCATTCCAAGGTGACCTTAGTGCCCTTGGATGAGACTCATGTCACTCAACTTATGACTGTAGTTCATTGACAAAATCTTCTTTAGATTTAACAAGTCTGGATGTTTGATGTCATTGTTTCATATGGAGGATGTTTATCAGAACCCATATCAGAATGTCATGTAATCTTTGATCTTATGACGACCACAAATGAATATCAAAAACTTTATCTAATTGAACATTTTCTCCAAAAAAAAATCAATTAGATAAATGCAATTTTATAGTGAAGACTTCTATTAAATTTTTGCAAGTTAACGTTCAATTAGGTAATGTATTTCATATGGAAAAATTTAATTTAGTTATTGAAGCTTGTTATCATAGCTAATAACTAAAATAATAACGGAGACATCAACTCACATTGTTAATAGTATGCTTATTGGAACTTTGAGGGACCTTCCTAATGTAGTTTAGAGAACAATTATAAGATAATTAGATTGACCAAGCCACACCCCACCCCATATTTTCCCGGAAAGTTCCTTTCTTGAGATGCATCCGACCTTTCTCCAAAAAATCATGGGCCTATCTCTGAACTTAACAACGGCCCATTCCAGTTCCAACCTGGAACCGCGTGCCTTCGGCTGATCGGCTTCGAGAAGCCGTCCGGAGCTGACCTTTCCGTCACCTGCCCCGCTCCTGCGGTTATCGTCCATCTTTGTAGTCGTCGACTCGTCGTTCCCTCTAAATCCCCAAGCAGCGTCGAAGGATATTCAAGGAGTCCCGTCTACCTCCGCCACACTTCATCTCGTTCCAGTCTCGAAACCCCGCAAACTCTGCTCAATCCAGCTACAGCGTTCCTGTATCCAGTCTCCTCCAATCTCCGAACGTATGGCCTCATCCTACCGCTGTGCCAGCTGCGGCACAGACCTAAACCTCAGCGAGGCGCATAGGTACCCACCTGGAACCTATTTCGAGGCCGGAGACAAGGGCACGGTTTCCTTCTCGTGGGTCGACGAGTCGCGGTTCCGGTTTACCAAGGAGGACAAGCTCCGCCCCTTCTTCGAGACCATCGACTACTGGGGCATCCAGCGCAAGCGCACCAAGATCCAGTGCGACGCTTGCGGATTCCTGGTCGGGCACATCTATGACGACGGGCCGCCGATGATGACCGGCACCGGCCAGTGGGGGTTCGGGCCTAGCCAGGCTATACCCAGGGCGCCCAGGTACCGCTTCAAGATGAAAGCCGTCACCATGACATAATAGAGGGATGGACTAGGTCGGGCGCTGCCTCTGTTGTACTCTGTTAACAATGGTTAGGGTGGGAGGTTTTGTGCTTGCCGTCTTTGTCTTATACTCTTCTGTGTGGCATAACTTCGTTACTTTCTACATCTTTGGCTTGGGCTATTAGACGATTTGTGCAGTGTAGAAAAGCTCCATAGGTTGTTGGTTCCTCGTGCCCTGTCTTAGAGTCGCAAACTTTTTGTTGCTAGAGTGAATAATGGCATGAGTTTTGTAATTATAAAACGAGTTTTCTTTTTCATACATGGTTACAAGATTGTTAATGTTAATATAATGAAATCTTCTATATGGCATCCAGAGTAGCCCATTTTCTTGTTGCTTGGTGCTATGTGTACAAGTACCTTCAGGAAATGGCATTCATATCTCTGATTTGATTTCTGATTGATGTCTGTGGATGGAATATTATGTTGTTTTCATTCACTTTTCTGTTCTGCTCCATCGTTTCACTGCCCAGCCTCTGGAATCGATGTACAGAATATATAGCTACCATTTTGTAGCCCTATTAGACTTAGATTGATTCTTCCAATGTCTTCTTCGCCACCTTGAATACAGTGAAGTGATCCGGGGAAATTATTATCAATGCAATTCTTAGGTTCTGTTTGGTTGGACTTAAATTGGAAACGCAGCATTGATTATTTTCCATCATTATTTGAATTTCATTCATTTTCTTTTGTTTGGAATAAAAACTTGGTGTGATAATGAACTACAGTGTGCATTTATCTCATGTAGAAAACAATGAAAACCCAAGTTTTTCCAAAATTTGGATGGAAATTGATTATCTAGTTTTAGAAATGTTTGATTTTGAATTCCACTTTTAGCAAACATAAAACCTCCAGCTATCAGGCCCTTTATTGCTTGGATCTTTCTGAGCTTGACTTGTTTCATAGGGAGGATTGCTGCATGTAAGATAAAATGGTGAGCGACTCTACAGGAGGATTTCTAAAAACATGTCATCTAAGCTTATTAGTTCGCTCTGTTGCAGAATGTAGCTCAGTCAATCAGCAAATTATCCACCCTAATTAATTGCTTTCTCTAGACGATTCCCTCACCTTTTCTGAGGCTTTGTAACTGGTTTAACTAAATGTAGGAAGATTGATATATGTAATTGCTGTAAAGTACTGATTGATATTCCTTACCAATGATTGAGCATTCACAAAATTCGAAACGACTTATGTAATTTCCGATGTATTTCGGATTAGAGGGTCCTTGGTAGGTGACCAAAGTAGTTGTTTCCCCCTTAAATATTATGTGTCAGCTTTCTTTCATCTTTATACGTTTGACGCGGAGTAAGGCAAACTCAGTTGAAGCTTAACTATAAACTACAGAAAACAAGAGGAGAAAACTGCACCAAAAGTCTGTGCAATTATTCAGTATTATGTTTTTCTCAAAGTACGGATTCCCATCATGTTGTCCGTAGGCTTGAACTTGAGACATTTTGTTAACAGCTTAGCTAACAGAAAAAGTTACCAACTGGGATGCCGAGTGCTTGGATAGTTTTGGTTTTCAGAATCTCAAAGAGCAGCCAAACAAGTTCTTAGACAGCGGTTGGTTTCGTTCTCCAATCTAACCTAGAGGCATTTAATCGTCGTAAGCTTTATTTTTTGTTCATCTTTTCACATATGCATCTAGGTCCATTTTCTTTTGACTTGCCCGTAAACATGCGCATGTATGCGCATGCATACTCATACTGGGTCAACTTATACCGGCTTATAAAAACGCTTTTAAATTTAAACAATAAAACATATGCACCGTCAGAAGTGAAGGAACAATGCATCACAAAGATACGTAACATGCGATGGAAGATGTGCATTTCTACTTGTCCCATTGCTCTACGCCTCTACCAAATGAGAGATGATCGTGTTAGAATAGTCCCACACCTTTGAGTTATGGGTTGGTTCCTGGGCTTACAAGGTGTGTGGTCCCTTCACCCATTGTCAATTCATTTTGGATTGAATACCACACATTCTAATATGATATCAGAGCGGCCCTATGAAACAAGTCTAATAACGCATACCATATCTAAAATAATAAGTGCAAGTATACAAAAGTGGTTGTACTTGAAGATGGTTGTTAGAACAGTCTTACACCTCTTAGTTCTAGGTTGGTTCCTGGGCTAGAACTCAGAGGTGTGAAGCAAAACCAATGAAGCAAGATATTTTCGTAAGACTATGTACATAGTATTACAAGATATGGATCTCTAAATAGGGTTAAGACATAAATGTCAACTTAAAGGTCAAATTAAGATTAGGTGTTTACTAGGTTTTGTGGATTGCTACGTTTAGGTAATTAATTAATTATTCATAGGTTTTTCTTTAGATTTGGTAAGATAGAATTTCCAGAGTTGATATAAAAAGAAGTTCAAAATAGATCCTTGTATTATTAACCACAAGTTCCATATACATAGTAATGAATTTAGCTTCTTAGTTATTAACGCAAACCAAACACAATTTATGTAGGGCCACTTACCTTAGAAATTCTTTCTCTCTACCCATACGTTATTGACATAACTAGTAATTATATTTGATCCACGATGTTTGTTAACCCTTAAGTTCCACACTTGTTAAAATATATTTGTGATATATAGTTAGTGGTCTTACTGTTGGTATGTATGCCCTGAGAGCCAATCGTGGGATGATTGGTGAGATACATTAAGATTGATTTGATAAACATCAAAGGCAAGCTTCCAATTCTTTCTGGTTCAGTCATATGAGATAGTGATAGAACAGATTGAATGTCTAGAGAATGACATTACTCAATGACGTATGCTTTCAGGTTGAGGACCTGAACGATGAGATTATACAGATGCTAAGAGTTTGTACATTCTTGTTATGTCCCTAGTCAGATGTCATTGTGGAAGGTAAATAGACAGCAATGACACACAAGACTAGATTGTGGTGTTGGTTGATGACAGAATCTCATTAGTCATGATATAGAGATATCAAACCAAACACATAGGTACTTGTTAGAGAACAAGGTACCGGACAGACCCACCGTGAGTTTGACACATGGAACCATGAGATGGTAGTCACAGTCAGTACTCACAGTGATGGTGGTGAGTGTGATTCTTAGACCTGAAATCACTACACTCAACACATGTCGTTGGGCACACTTTGACATCATCAAACGCAGTCCTGAAACATGGGTTGTTATAAAGGTGATGATTGGGTAGCTTTGACACATGGGGCTTTTGAGGGGTGGGTGATAGATATGGGATTTGTCCCTCCTGAGGGAGTTTGATATCCAAGGCCACTTGATGGGTAGGATTGAGATAGGCATGCGCACGCATGTGTGAATCAGTATGTGATATTGATGTCATACATATCTCCTTCAATCTACTCTGAGATCAAGAAAGTGAATGAACGTTGACAAGATGATTGTTCCATGCCTTGAGTTCATTCGGGATATCAGTGACAAAGGAATTATACATTCACTGTAACACCATTCACGGATTGTAGGATGAAAGTTGTTCTCCAACTTTCTACTTTCACTTGGGTAGCACTGATGTGTGACTAGGCACCACTCTTTGCTTGTGAAGTCATAAGTGTTATGGACTTTCACTGCCAACGTGAAATGGACCTGCAGGGTCACACACATAGGATTTAACCTGGAAGAGGAGTTTTGTCCACAAAGCAATGTTTAGATTGATTACTAAAGGAGTTTAGTAGTTCAATTAAACACTCAATCAGTCGACGGCTCAATATCGTATGGTTCAAGGTGTTGGACGCATTGATTGGAGTATCGGATTGATTGAAATCGCATTTGACTGATTCTGCACAACCTGTACTCCCAACCGATCGGTTCAAGTGTTGAATCGGTCGGCTGAGGTTGCTGAACCGGCCGGATCAAGCCCAGGGTGAAACGAGCAGTTCAAGTGTTGAACCGATCGGTTCAACTGGTGCAACCGAGCAAGTTGGGAAAGTCAGGTCGGTGAGAATCTTCCTTGCATTTCACTTGCCCAATTTGATTGGAACAAGGATTGGTATTCGATACCAATTAGAAACGAAAGAAGGAAAGTCAATCGGGAACCGACCAGGACCACGAACCGACCGGTTCAGAAGTGAACTGATCGGCTCATGGGTCCCAACCAATCGGTTGGTGCTCCAACCGACCGGTTCAGGTCCCCAACCGACCGGTTCAGGTTGCGAGTTGGTTGCTTTTTGTGGAAAATCTCGAACCCTTCTACTCCTGCTTTAGTCCCATATTGTCGGGCACTGAGAACCCTGTCCCATGACCCGCCTATATATATAGGGGTATTGGGGGCTTCTCAGAGTACAACTCAATGCAAGCCGGTTGCTTTGCGAAGTTGTCGTTCTCTCTGGTTTTGGTAACCGTGAGAGATCCCGAGCAAGTGCTTCCCGCAAAAGGGAGGTGCAGCAAGGGAAGGACAACTGTAGTTGCAACTGGTAACAGGAGAGCGTGTTGGCGACTAGTACGTCAACAGGAGGGTGCTACTCCTTCCACTTCCTTGTGGGACAAGGAGTGTGGAGTTCCAGGTGGTCCGTGTGGACTACTACAGAGGCGGGAGGACACTGCCGCTTAGGAGGACAACTGTCATCCGACAGTCCGGTTCGAGTAGGAGTCGTCAGTCCCGGTGCGACCAGGAGCTGCACAGACGCCGTCGAAGTCCAGAGTTGAAGACCGCGTATTGTGCGAGGTATTGTCGCCGAGCAAGCCTCGGGACAAGGTATGATTCCACAAACCATCCTTTCCTATTATATAGACGTTGACGCGTTTCCTCGGTATGGGTTTGGGGAGAAATTTTTTTGTTTCCGCTGTCTTCTCTGTTTCCCCTAAAATCCAACAGTGGTATCAGAGCCACGTCAACTGCTCTATATTTTAGGAATATCGATATGATCGATTTTGGTTTGTCACCTTTATTTATTGCATGCGATGCGAATAATATTGGCTTTATGCATGTCCAATCCTAAATCCACAAATCCCAAATTACATATATGATATGTATTATTAATGCACTCGATACGCGTCGCCCTTAAACGAGTTTTGTGGTGGATGTGCGTAGCGTGATTATGGCCTATAAACCCCTATCTGTGTGTGGTTGTTTGTGGTTGCTTGCATCTCGGTCTGCGCACCGATCTTCCCTCTCTTATTCATGATGTAACTCGAAATAATTCGAGATTCTTTCCTACCTTTGCTCCCCCTGAATATAACTCGAGGTTTCTTCTTTTAAGCAATGTAATAATAGGATAGAACTTTATTTCCTGTTATGTCAAAGACCGGCGGACATCAAGATGACTGCTCAGACGATCGGTTCAAGGAGTGAACCGATCGGTTGACGTTCCAGACGGTCGGTTCAAGGAGTGAACCGATCGGTTGATGACCGGTTCGAGGAGCGAGACGAGCGGGTGGAAGCCATGACGAGATGCACGACGACCAGGCGAACCGATCGGTTGGAGGAGCCAACTGATCGGCTGGTGGCACCCAGACGACCGACTGGAGAGTACAGATCATTCATGAGATGAGTTGATCAACTCGGAAGGCAAGGCACAGAAGTTCATCTTGTACAGGTTGCATATGATGTAGACCTAGATGACCGTGATTCCTCTTGGCTCGAGGAATCACATTAGGATGGCCATAATCATCGCTTTTTATCGTTTTGTGCATGTTTTCTGTGGGATATAGCATGTATATGATACGTACTATGTATTGTGGTGATTGGATATGTATATGTATATAAAAAATCAAATCCCTCATTAAAATATTAAGTCTTACATGTCTTCCATTAGCGGCACACATGAAAAGCTCGATCGACCAAGCGTAGGTTACGCCAAAGCGTGGTGCGCCGTCTATCTTGTGGAAGTGTGAAGGGTAGACATGTAGGTTCTGCCAAAGCAGGGTGCATGTTTACCGTGTCGGCTTTTGGGTTAGACTTAACTGGTGATTCTTAGAGCGTCTAAGCCCAGAGGCAAGGAATGTTCATGGCAAGGTGTTGTGCATGTTCATTCAACAAGAGTTGCATATGATGCAATTGGCAAGAATTGCCTACATGAGAGATCTAAGTTGTGGGCGATCAACCAAAGCTGACTCATGACTTAGAGGATTTCAGGATCTTGCCCACTAGAAGGTTGTACGCTGCAATCTTCCGAATTGATAGTGAGGGCTATCAATTTGAACTAAAATAGTGGGAGCAATAATTAATTAAAGGCCTAATTATATCGTCAAATTTTCAAATCAATCAAATAAGTCAAAAATGAGTTTTGGACTAAAATTGCATATATTTTCTTTTGTTAAAATAAATGGTTAATCAACAAATCACTTTATTTGTGATCGGTCTTTGAGATCAACAAATTAAATGGGAATAATTCCACGATTGGTTAGGATGATGAGAAGTGTTCTCAATCAAAGAGCATAAGCTCTAAGTCCTAGTTATACCAGAACCAGATGAACTCGATCCCACCACATCAATGGCTGAAAGTATGCTTATGGAAGCATACCGAGGATGACATTGATGAGGAGTGCTTGATGTTGTGTTCTCTGAACTATGAGTTGCAGAGACAACATGAGACATATGATGTCTCCAAGACACTGTCCTAGTATGTCATGACAGAAGGAGATCCAGTAAGGTATTCACACACTCAATGTGATTGGGTATGTGGAAAACCTGATTAAGAAGGATTCCCTCTGAGCCAAAAGTTGGCTATTGGTATGATACTGCAAATGTTGTGAGAATCATACAATTCATGATAAGCTACAACATGAACAACTTTGACAAGAGTTGACAGAGTTGTTGGACATGTTGAGGATAGTAGAGGAAAAGATGAAGAAAGACAAACCATAGTCTTTGATATGATCAAAGAAAAGGTAATCTTAAGGGCAAGGACAAAGGCAAAGCTAAGAAGTGTTCTGATGCTAGCCAGAAATCCAATCCGTCTTCAGCCTCAAGGCACATGGGGAAAGGGTGTATGAGGGATTGCCCTCTATATCTGGAAGAACAAAAGAAGATGAAGGAGGGGATGGAGATCTCCACCTAAGGTATCAGGAAATGAACCACTTCTTTATCTGAGGTATATGATACCAAGATATGGATATGTCATATATGATATGCAATATCCACAAAGAAGTGATGGCCTTTGTGAAAGGACCAAGAAAGAAGTACCCTTCATTGGAGCAAGTGTTGCTACCATAGATAGGAGTATCTTTCAGTTTATTTCAGCCTAAAGGGCACGGAATAGAGTTGAGAACTGTTATTTCATATTTTCCAATAGATAGAAACACTTTATTTTTGCATATTGTATGACAATGATGGCAATTAATAAAGAGATGTTTCAATTTATAAAGATGTGATCTTTGTGGCAATGCCTTGTTTATCTTGTGGCATTTGATATGCATAAGATAAAATGATACCTAAAAGTTATAGATAACTCAAACAATCAAATTAGCATTTATCATGAGAAATTCATTTCTAGTTTCCATATGATGGATAAACCTAGACTCTTTTGGTTAAAGAACCATTAAGAGACATGAATATCTTGTACATGATTAATCAATCTTCACTAAAAAGGTAGTGGGAGAGTGATTATCCTATTAGGTATAATACATGTGATGTATTTACATACCTATTGGAATAAATACTAATACTTCAAATGGTGTTTAGAGAAATACCAATATGAATGTCTTGAAGTGTTCAAGATTATCATAAATGAAGTACAAATTTGGTAAAGTATTAATTCTTGATGAGATCAATGAATAAAATACTTGGACCAAATGTTTGAGATCCTTATGAGTGATTATGATAGTGTATCATAGTGAACTCATGATTAAGGCATGGTGATGTCTAAATCAAGAAGGAATCATACTCTAAGGAGTTAGACAATGATTATCAAATAACTGAATTCTTCTTAATAAAAGAATACCCCACACTAATAAAGGAAATTAAGAATCACAAGGGTGTGAGTTCTTATATCCTTGACAGATACACCTAACACATCTATGTGATGAGTTGTTCATATGATGAGTCAACTATCTAGATGAATATGAGGAATCATATTTTGAGTTATGGTATAGAACCATTACATCCTAAATGACTTCCATGTGAGCCATAAGGTATGACCTTGATGGTAGCACTCATTGGAGCATATCCATAAGTGCAAATAAGTCTCAAGTGTTAAGACATATGGATAACATTTTGACAAGGATGATGCTTGTTGATTGCAACTTAATGACTGAGACATTTGGCGTATGGATACTAAAACCGCATTCCTATGAGGAATAAAACAAGGATGTGTACGTGACACAATCCATAAGGTTTATGAATTCACTAATGCAAATGAAGTCTATAAGTTACAATGGACTAAATCAATGTGATTGATTGAGTATAAGCAACTCAAAATTGGATCTTTACTTTGATGATATAGTCAAAGGGTTTGACTGATATGTCTAAGATAAAGAAGGGATCTGTGATATAGTGGGAGCGTATTCACATTTCACATGTTGATGTGAAATGGAAATGTTCTAGAATGGAAATCCAAAAGTGGACATTATCTTTAAGGAAGATAGAGATGTTTCCTATATGATAGGAATAGAGATCTATAGAGATAGTTCTCGAAAAATCTCTTGACTTGGAAAGAGAAAGCATACATTGGCAATCTGTACTGAAGGGTTCAGTATGCACAGATTCAGTGGGAGAAAACTTATCCAAATTATATGGATATTAGTATCCCAAGGCCAAGTGTCCAATTCTTATGAAGAATGGGAACACTAAGAATAGATATGGATCTATCATATATGCAATCATCCCATTATCTTGCATGTATTGACATGGCAAGAATAAAATACATTCATCATCTTGTATGTAGGACATGGCCATATGATGTGCTCATCCTGATAACTCGTATGTAGGACATGACGAGTGGATGTCTGTTTACTTCCAGTAAGGGTTACTGGAATACCATAATAACTTGATAAGTACTTGGGAAGTACTAGTTCTATGGAGATAAGGAAGAGTTTGATGTAAAGAGTTACATTGATGCGAACTTCTGAAAGGACAGAAAATTAATCGCAAAATATACATAGGATGTATAAAAGTGAAAGTTTGTTGATAATTAGAAATGTTCCAATAAAACCATTTAAAAGGGAAATGCCGAGTATCCGTGTGTTAGAGAACAACAGTGGATACTATATGGATCTGGAAGTTCATGAGATGAACTTATAGATATTCCACTCATTGATGACAAGTCTGGAATCCTTGATCATGCAATGTGGCTAAAGGTTAGCAAAGGAATACTAGATCACATATTACGGCAACTCCATCTCATACGTGTGACGTACAGCGAAGAGATGAGAGACATGCAATTTAAGACTGATTTTGGCAAGGTGTTGCCATTACTCACTATGTTGGCACTAGAGCACAGTGACATGAGAGACATGTTTTGAAGATCACTATGAATATGATTCAAGAGTGATTGGCTCGCAGTGCAAGTGGGAGTCTGTTGGTATGTATGCCCTGAGAGCCAATCGTGGGATGATTGGTGGGATACATTAAGATTGATTTGATAAACATCAAAGGCAAGCTTCCAATTCTTTCTGGTTCAGTCATATGAGATAGTGATAGAACAGATTGAATGTCTAGAGAATGACATTACTCAATGACGTATGCTTTCAGGTTGAGGACCTGAACGATGAGATTATACGGATGCTAAGAGTTTGTACATTCTTGTTATGTCCCTAGTCGGATGTCATTGTGGAAGGTAAATAGACAGCAATGACACACAAGACTAGATTGTGGTGTTGGTTGATGACAAAATCTCATTAGTCATGATATAGAGATATCAAACCAAACACATAGGTACTTGTTAGAGAACAAGGTACCAGACAGACCCACCGTGAGTTTGACACATGGAACCATGAGATGGTAGTCACAGTCAGTACTCACAGTGATGGTCGTGAGTGTGATTCTTAGACCTGAAATCACTACACTCAACACATGTCGTTGGGCACACTTTGACATCATCAAACGCAGTCCTGAAATATGGGTTGTTATAAAGGTGATGATTGGGTGGCTTTGACACATGGGGCTTTTGAGGGGTGAGTGATAGATATGGGATTTGTCCCTCCTGAGGGAGTTTGATATCCAAGGCCACTTGATGGGTAGGATTGAGATAGGCGTGCGCACGCATGTGTGAAACAATATGTGATATTGATGTCATACATATCTCCTTCAATCTACTCTGAGATCAAGAAAGTGAATAACATTGACAGGATGACTGTTCCATGCCTTGAGTTCATTCGGGATATCAGTGACAAAGGAATTATACATTCACTGTAACACCATTCACGGATTGTAGGATGAAAGTTGTTCTCCAACTTTCTACTTTCACTTGGGTAGCACTGATGTGTGACTAGGCACCCTCTTTGCTTGTGAAGTCATAAGTGTTATGGGCTTTCACTGCCAACGTGAAATGGACCTACAGGGTCACACACATAGGATTTAACCTGGAAGCGGAGTTTTGTCCACAAAGAAATGTTTAGATTGATTACTAAAGGAGTTTAGTAGTTCAATTAAACACTCAATCAGTTGATGGCTCAATATCGTATGGTTCAAGGTGTTGGATGCATTGATTGGAGTATCGGATTGATTGAAATCGCATTTGACTGATTCTGCACAACATGTACTCCCAACCGATCGGTTCAAGTGTTGAACCGATCGACTGAGGTTGCTGAACTGGTCGGCTCAAGTGTTGAGCCGATCGGCTCAAGCCCAGGGTGAAACGAGCGGTTCAAGTGTTGAACCGATCGGGTCAACTGGTGCTACCGAGCAAGTTGGGAAAGTCAGGTCGGTGAGAATCTTCCTTGCGTTTCACTTGCCCAATTTGATTGGAACAAGGATTGGTATTCAATACCAATTAGAAACGAAAGAAGAAAAGTCAATCAGGAACCGACCAGGACCACGAACCGACCGGTTCAGAAGTGAACTGATCGGCTCATGGGTCCCAACCGATCGGTTGGTTCTCCAACCGACCGGTTCAGGTCCCCAACCGACCGGTTCACTTGTGAACTGATCGGTTCAGGTTGCGAGTTGGTTGCTTTTTGTGGAAAATCTCGAACCCTTCTACTCCTTCTTTAGTCCCATATTGTCGGGCACTGAGAACCTTGTCCCATGACCCGCCTATATATATAGGGGTATTGGGGGCTTCTCAGAGTACAACTCAATGCAAGCCGGTTGCTTTGCGAAGTTGTCGTTCTCTCTGGTTTTGGTAACCGTGAGAGATCCCGAGCAAGTGCTTCCCGCAAAAGGGAGGTGCAACAAGGGAAGGACAACTGCAGTTGCAACTGGTAGAAGGAGAGCGTGTTGGCGACTAGTACGTCAACAGGAGGGTGCGACTCCTTCCACTTCCTTGTGGGACAAGGAGTGTGGAGTTCCAGGTGGTCCGTGTGGACTACTACAGAGGCGGGAGGACACTGCCGCTTAGGAGGACAACTGTCATCCGACAGTCCGGTTCGAGTAGTAGTCGTCAGTCCCGGTGCGACCAAGAGCTGCATAGACGCCGTCGAAGTCCGGAGTTGAAGACCGCGTATTACACGAGGTATTGTCGCCGAGCAAGCCTCGGGACAAGGTATGATTCCACAAACCATCCTTTCCTATTATATAGACGTTGACGCGTTTCCTCGGTATGGGTTTGGGGAGAAATTTTTTGTTTCCGCTGCCTTCTCTGTTTCCCCTAAAACCCAACACTTACTAGATCCACCATGTTAGTCTCTTAACAATATGGAGTCCTTACATCTTACCTAGCCCATAAGGTTCTACAGATACAAGTAATTTCCTCATCTCCTCTAATATCAATCAAAACTCAAGTTAAATCTGAAACACCTAGCAGTTGATTAATTCAAAAGAAGTTAGGTGTTTCAAGGGTAGGCAATAGTAAGGTTATTGGGGCCTAAAATCATAGTTGAGTATCCCTATACATAAAATGTTATTATCAAAAGATTCTCATTTTTTGCATTGCTATTTATCCTAGTTTGAATTCACTAGTTAAGGTCATCTAGAGCTTGTGGTGGAGAACTCAAGAAATTAGGAAACTTGTGTTTGGTTTCGGGCTCATTACCATTTAACCTAATTAACAAGCTTAGGATAATAAAAGAAGATATGGGAATGAAAAAAATAACGTCTTGGAGGGACAATATTACATCTCAATATGATGCACATAGCCCTATATATTGATCATTAGGGGTTTGTTCCTCTCTCATGTCCTCTCAAGTAGTCACTCCCTTCTTTTATCACATTTAGTCCAATTTTTCTATAGACACTACATGATCTATCACCATCCACTTTCCTATTATCTTTTCTTGGTTTATGTTCCCGTCCCCACTTCCTCCCCTTTTTTGTCATCCCTTCTTTCACTTCTCTCCTTTTTATAACACAATAATCTAATAATCTATCATGCTTTGAGGATCTTAGGGAAACATTTTTGCTAAAAATAACCTAATTGGAAAATTAAACATAGGGCTACGTCATACACTAGGTTATCTTGCTTTTGAGGTATAAAGGGATATAATTGGCACTTTCATATTAGAAAAATAACACTAATGACCAAAAAATGAAATAGCTAGGATGTCGAGAGAGAGAGAGAGGGAGAGAGTAACTAGTAAACTTTTGTAAAGTTATAGATAAATGAGAGTTGCTAAAGTTCCAAATATAGTCTCATATAATTATCTATGCATTCTAATTAGCTCATGGACCAATTTTAGCAACGCTTTGTATTAAAACTATCTTGGTCAAGAAAAATACCAAAAAAACCCAAATAGTTTTTTCTTAAAAGGAAAGTCTAAGTGGGTTTTATTTTTAATTGTCTGATCTACACCATGGTTTTCATGGGTTCATCTTTTTCCATATCATTTTCTTTATTTTTTTGCATCCATATCTAATTTCCACCACCAGATCTTTTGTAATGCCCCCTCCCCTTGTTATCCTCATTAAAAGTTGACCAAGGAGGCAGAGATCATTACTCTACCTTACATGATTTACATTACTAGATAATTAATAATATTCAATAATTTCATTCATAAATTTTGTTTGATGACATAATGAAAGATAAATGCTCTTTGAAGGAGTTACATAAAGTTTCAAAGGGATATTTCTACACATAAAGGAATAGTTCTATCATCTAACTAATCATCCAGACTTTACCCATATGATCTTTTGATGCATTCCTCTAGATTTACATATCTTCAAGCATTAATAAAGTAGATAACCTAAAACCCCAACATATAAAAGCATGGAAAACATATTTCTATATTGAGTATTAGGGTGCATACAAAAAGGTGTTCATATATAGATAACAATATATTACACATATCAAGCAACCGTTTACAATCATTGAACTTTATGTTTTCTATTTCATTATCTGACCCATGTGTGTTCCATCTCTAAGGGTGTACCAATTCCCTTTTTACATCCATGAACTCCAGGGTTTGTATTCAACATTGGACTTCATGGTGACCATTCAACATTGGACTTTGTCACAACACCATTATTGGATTTTTTGTCATTTCCTCAATGACTCTCCCTTAGTTCCTAGAAGTTATTCCCTAAAAATACCCTCAAGAGAGTACATGTTGGGTTCCAAAAATTAATATGTACATATGTGATACACATAGGACTCTATGATTGAACTGAAACTTTAATAAACATCCACCATTTTAAGTATAGTGAAAATCATTAAAAAATCATTGAAACACTATATAACTAATTACTCATTAAGTAATCATATATCTTTTCTACAAGAGGTGCTTTTCCAAGTAACAATATCCCAAGAAATCAAGTCTAGATCCAGTCAAGAGTTAGCCTAATCAATCTATAAGTATTACATAACTCAAAGGTCTCACCATTGTATTCAGATAATGTGGGTTAGGTCTAGTTTTTGTCCTAGAGATCTTGTTTTGGGTCAAATTTGGGTTGGTTTAGGATTGTACTCCAAAACCCTAACTCTTTCATATTGTGGTCCTTAGAATGGGAAATTCTAATGAGGATGGATGGAAATGAAGCTTTGCAAAGACAAATTGCTAGCTGATATTATTTTAAAATATGCTATTCACCATAGGTAATTATAATCTTTAAATTTACCATCAGATTTCATCATCATTGAGAAAGACCACAATATATCAATTTATCATCCTACTAAACAATATTTGCATCATTATTTCTCAAAATTAGGGTTTACATATACACAATATGTTATATGTATGCATCATAATATACTTTTTGAATCTAAGAGTTAGTTGGGTATCAAAACCCTTATTATCATATTCTACATTTTTTGATAAATTATATGTATAAATTGCCTATATTCTAGGCTATGATTGATTTACTAGAACTTTTACTAAATTAAACATTTATCACACAATAACAATCTACCATGTCAACCTAGTGGGGAGAAGCTCATCTAGATTCCAAATTGGGGAGAAGGACCTCTTTTTTGCTATGTTTATGACCTAGTTTTGTCATGTGGAACATGGCAAGAGTGTTAAACCCCCAAGGGGTTTTTCCTCCTCGGTCCCATGCGCAAGACAGGAAACCATGGAGTCAAATTCATTGTTGACTATGAGCCATGGGATACAATAGTTGTAGATGAGGCTTCCCTTGCCTTGTCTAGGCTCTTGTAGACTCAATAAGTAGGGGCACATGAAGAAAAATGGCCTAAGATTAGGTGGATCTAGGCTAGGTATGTGGTGTGGAAGTCAGAGAATAAGAAAAGGAATCCAAGATAATGTACCTAATCAGGGGGATCAGAGAGGGTGGAGAACTCTTTGGGGTCCTTCGACGGTGCTTGGGGCCAAGCCAATTGGCAGGAGGTGCATGGAGTGATCAAGGTTGATGTCAAGATCACCAGAGAATAAGATGGAGGTTCGTAGGGGTACATGGCATCTCACAGGAATTAATAGAGTGCTTTGTGCTCTGTAGGTCATGTGGGAACTAGAGAGGCCTTAATATGGGCATGGGGTAGGGTGTAGAGATGTCAATTTCTTAACAATAACCTTCTTGATAAAATGAGGATTTAGGCATTATTGTGTCTCTTGATGATAATGACAAGTGAGAGGTGATCTAGATTGTTCAT
The DNA here is from genome assembly GCA_963693085.1 of Alisma plantago-aquatica. Classification (NCBI taxonomy): domain Eukaryota; kingdom Viridiplantae; phylum Streptophyta; class Magnoliopsida; order Alismatales; family Alismataceae; genus Alisma; species Alisma plantago-aquatica. The sequence continues at coordinate 949,894,658 of OY856412.1, forward strand.
TATCCAATGAAGTTGTTGGCATACAAATCGTATGAAGAGGTGACCTTCAAAGATAGAGGATGTGACAAACCATCACACAAAGTGAGATTACTCAAAACCTAAACATGACCAACTGCTAATAAAACACATCACTAAAAAGTGGGTTAATTAAAATCAATCAAATGTTCACAATTTTTCGTAACAACATTTCCATATAAGCCCAACATCTCGAATTATTTCATAAATCATACCAAAAATCTCTTACAAAGGCTCTGTGTCCTCAGCCACAACATATACATAAGAGATAGCGTCCACATGTACCACATCAAAATACTTGGAAAGCTCGAGTCAATAAAACACTATATTCAAAACATTCCCGCCCGGAACCTAAGAGTACATGGATGACTCTAGGACATACTAGACATCTAAACAACTATCCATCTATGATCCATCACATTAGCTCCTCCTTACTGCCACTGGTCTGTTACTGCTACCGACGATCACCTAAAAAGATTGTGGTGACCCACGGGTGAGGCCCATGTCCTGGAAAGAGATATAACTCAAAACAATGCTTATTGATTATAACATGTTATGTTATTAAACAAGTTAAGTAGATTAAGTAGATAGATAGATAAAGAAACATAACAAAACTATTAATCATAATGGCCAGTTAAGAGCAATTTTACTCAAAGTCTTGGAGGCTAGCATTATTCTCAATTACCAATTGTAGATATTATCATGAACATATCCATTATCATGAGCTTTATTAGAATCATAAATATTATTATCCACATGTGCATATTTGAAAAGTAGGAGCATGTATAACAATATAGCATGTCCACAGTCACAAATAAAACTAACAACATAATCATATCTAACAGTATACCACATTCTAACAACATAGGAATATCTAATATGATGATTAAAGTTAACAACAAAAGCATGTCTAATAGTGTGAGACATGTCTAATAGCATAGCACAACTGAAAACATAAGCATCTCTAACAATATAAGAATCTCTAACACTATAATCATCTCTAACAATATAAGCATATCTAACAATATAAGCATCTCTAACAATATAACATGTAAGCATGCCTACATCATAAGTAGATCTAACAATATAAGCATAACTATTGGAATGAGCATGATTAGTAGTATGGGCATAGCTAACAACATAGGCATGACTAAAATCATAAGCAATTCTAATAAAATAAGCATAGCCCAACAATATAAGCATGTTTATAGCATAATCATGTTTACAACATAATAATATATGTTTTATATTAATGTACCATACATAATCTATATGTGAGAAGGGCAAATAAGGGTTATCATCAAATGTGAAGCATTATCTATAATCCTAATCAGATATGCTACACGACTGATTATGTATTTTATAACGCCCTGATGATTTGAGTCGTACCACCCAAAATCAACTGAGCAATGCTAAGTCAAAATTAGTGCCATACAAGATCTATGAAAGAGTCAGACTCCATGATCTCACCAACACCTCCCGATTAGTACGAGAGTAACACCGTAGAGACATATCAATCAACTACCAACAACGACATATAGTCAAGTTGAAAAACACCTAGCCCACCGTGGTACATGGCACGACGCTAGAGAACAAGCTCATACATGGCCATTCTAAAAAAAGGCATAAATGTAGTTATACTATTGCTTATCACACACACACACACACACACACACACACACACACACACACACACACACACACACACACACATATATATATATATATATATATATATATATAATCACCAAGACACGACCGTAGTCATTCTCAAAACATTTAGAATCAAGATGTAAAGGAAACACAGTCACTTGCACCTCAGATTTTCAATAGTATGCACTCTGGGTTTCCCTTAGGAGTACTCAATCCACTATCCAACAAGTACTGACACTAGAATGGATCTATGGCCAGGGCAACTACATGAGTAAGGTTTCACTTGATTAGTTAAGTCAACTGAGTGAATTAAGGCTGAAACACATAAGTGTACATACAAATTCTAGTTCATTTCTAGCAAGCATTCAGTAAGTAACAACTCCAGTAAATATAAAATGTATAGGACATATTCCTTATTACAACACCACATGATACTATTTCATTTGCAATTCATGACTTTACTTGTCATCACATCAACACAGGATATAAAATCCTTATCACATTATCCTAGGGTACCAACTCTTATCACATCATGAAGATAACAACACCTCCATTAGGGTTCAATCATGCCCAAAGGTCATTTAAGACCATCACATTATATCCTGCAAGAATATCATTATCTTTTCATGCCTCATCAAGGATCGAATACCATCACATACATGTAACATATAATGTTTGACTTAACATTGCACATGAAAGAAAATTAGAGTTAAAAAATTGTAGAGAGAGAAAGTACTCCATAACTATACTAAATGCACAAGGAAACTAAGCAACAACTTTATGTTCTTGAATTGGATTAAGGTTCAACAACTGTATGTAATCCCTAGTTCTTATTATTTCCAAAATAACAATTGTATGTAATCCCTAGTTCTTATTATTTCCAAAAAATCTTAGAAGTAAGGACGTTCCTTTATTATAACAATATACAAGGGAAATAGGTATAATTTACAACCAACTTTTAGTTGTACTAGGATTAGAGTTAACAATGCAAGTTATCTTGACATTGTGAATCAACACTTTACAACAATCTTAGGTTTATATTAATTTGAGGGCAAAGGTAGGACTACAACTAATGGGCTTGAAATATTTAACTCTATATCAAATCCAAACCATTGGGTTAGGTGCAACAAGCACAAGCTGTCAGATTATATGTAAAACTATCAGTTTCAAGGCAAACGTGACCTTTGATTATGTATATTAATCACCACCATCAAATCAAGTGCATTAAACACAACCCATCAAATCATAGACCACACATCATACTATCATGTTTTAAGGTGATCAAAACCATTGAATCCTGTATATGAATCACCACCATTTGAATCACAGTTTCATAAAACATAACCATTGGATGCAAAACATGAGATATTCATCTAGGAAAACCATCAAGTAAGATGTTAGTGAAACCATCATTTTCCTTAGCCAAGAAAACCACCAATTGAACAACTAAATGAACCATCAATCTAATACTTAAGAGAAAAATAGTCCATGACATCTTAGGATGACCATCAATTGTGAACCTAAAGAGTGTCATCGATCTAGCACTTGGAGAAATCAGTAAATTTGCAATTAGGATAGCTATTGATTGGGAATCTAGTGAGACCATTGAATTAGCCATTGAGAGAGCAATAAAACCAACAGTTGAGAGAGGAAACAAATCCATCATTTTTAAGAACAAAAGAAGATCCAAAACAAAAACTTAGTAACCTTCATAGATTGGAACAAGAAGCCCAACCATCGAGTTATAGAAACAAGAGAAATTTAGCTCGAAGCATTTAGAGGAAACCATTGTTCGAGAGAGAAATAAAATCATTGACTTGAGCCACTTGAGAGAGCATCATGGCATTCGTTTCTCAAACATAAGAGAGTTCAAAAAAGAAGATAAATCCAAGCCATTGATTGGCACAAAATGGTCGAACCAAACAACATCAAAATCAACTATCGAGTTGAAACACAAGGAGGAAAAAATCTTCTCAAAATTTTAGGAGAAACCATCGTTCACGGGGCTTAAGATAACCATAGATTATTCAGTGATAAATGTGATATAACCATAATTTCTTGAGATCACTAAAGTTATCCAAACATTAATTAAAATACCAAAATCATTCCTTCCTATAGGCTAACCCATCAGGTCACCCAACAAATAGGAAAAACATTTTCAAGGCACCAAATAAATCATAGCTAGTTTCAACCATTTAAACACCATATATTATTATGATTATGGAAGCCATCAAGCAACAAGAGATAAGAATATAACGACCAAGCATTCTTGGGAATCTAATAGGTCATAAAAATAGTAGCAATACACCACCCTGGTTCTACACAAATGACTAGTCATTGGATCATGAGGCAAGGTAGAAATCAGCTCAATTAGGTCAAGGACAACCAACAATTTCCACCACAACAACTCCATCAATTCGTGGACAAGCAAGGTATGAAGCGCATATCCCAACACAGAGAACATGAACAAGATTAAGGAGAGAAACTAGAGAGTTATCTACTTGAAATCATCACATATATACACAACTTAGCTAAGGATTCGAAATTGCTACCCATTACTAGGTTCTAGAGCAAGATTTAGCATGGCAAGTTAAATGGTAAGCAATAAATGTGGAGAAAGTTATATAACTTACCTCTAGAATGAAGTTTCAGCTCCAAATAACAAGAAACTCGAGGAAGAAGGAATAAAATCTTATCTTTGAGCTTCTCCATTCATCTAAACTAGTTCCATCTCCAAGAATGGGAAACCCTAGATCAAAGGATCAAGAAGAAGAGTGTCTTTCATGTTTCTAGCACAAACTTAACCATGGGGACTAGGGATCTGGACAATAAGAAGAGAAAGGAGGGTAGGATAAGAAATGAAATGGAGCTAAGAGAGAAGTTCTTACTTTCTTGGGTCAAGAACAACTAAGAGAGCTTTGAAATATTGAAACAAGACTAAATCCAAATCCCATGATCATATGAAAGTAGATTGATCCAAGGTCTTCCTTTATTAATCTAATTTACTTCATCAAGAGAGAGGGACGAGATCCAAAAGCAAGAGGGGACAAAGGGGGTGAAGGAAGTCTGTAAAAGGATCTGTTTCATGTGAAGAGAGGGGTATAAAAAGCTAAAAGGGAGAGAGAAGAAATAGGCAAGGTGTCTAGCAAAACATGCCAAGTATTCAAGGTCAAGAGCATCCATCTCATGCAACCTAGAAGCTCCACCGTAGTGGGGGGGGGTCAGGTGGCCCACTGAAATTTGGCTCTCAAAATAGATGTTGGCCCCACTCACAATAAACCCTTTGTTCATGCACTCAAGGTAGCCTATCTATGAGACAAAAATCCTAAGTAGATGTCATGCACAAAACCACAATTAACTCCATCATGGTAAAAAAACATGTGAGGCACAACAAGCACATGACAAATTGCAAGAAAAACATCAGATGTGGGTAAATTGCATAAAAGTCCAAAACGTGCACAAAATTGCATAGTTTGCTCAAACAATATCCAAACTGGACCAAACTTGAAACATAGATTAATTAACTAATATAAAAGCATAAGATAAAGTTTAATTAAGCATGTAAGAACCTAATTAAGATAATCAAGCATGGTTAGGTATTAAGCCATGTCAGGGGTCTCACAAAGGGATGGCTCAAAAGATAGTCGAATTCCCTAATTTGTAGGAAGTGAGAGTCTAGGTGGGGAGGAGACTCTCCTCTCATAGTTGTACCAGGATCCATTGTCTGGGTTTGAGTCAAATCTGCCTCTCATTTTTTATTTATTTTTAGATAAAGCATCTTCAAATACATATTTTCCTAGGTTATGCAATAAATGGCTTCATCTCAAATTTTAGGATAATATTTATTTCTTGATTATCTATCCATAAGCACAAAACCAATCCAAATTAACCTTGTTTGATATCCACAACGTGATTCTAAAGTAAATAGAGTGACAATTCAATATTTAATTACCAAGGTAACTAATTAACTTTCTTTTGGAACCTTGCCTAATAAGACTCAAATGGAAAACAAAGGATTTCAATTTGGTCAATATAAAGGCAATAATTTCAATTAAATCAAATCAAATTAAATAAAAGGGCTTTATAAACTCTAGAAATTTCTTGTTGCTACTCCCTTCCCTCCTTATAAAATTTTTTTACTCAAAATTATGCCTATCTAGAGAAAAGATTTAGGTGCTCTTTCTCCATGTCTGTCTTTAGCTCTCAAGTCGCTTCATCCTCATCATGGTTTCCCAAAGAACCTTAACCATATTGATTCTTTTGTTCTGCAAACTCTTCATCTTTGAAACCAAGATCCTTACAGGTGCCTCTAGGGAGGACCACCTACCTTTAACCTGTAAAGGTTTGATGTTCAACACATGAGCATGATCTTCATATACACATTCAGATTAGACACATAGAACACATCATGCATCATAATACCTGAGGTGGGAGAGAAAGGCAATAAGCAACCTCACCAATCCATTATAAAATCTCAAACACACCCACAAATCATAGACTTATCTTTCCTCGAGTTTTATCTATAACATAAAGGGAACAAATCTTCACAAACACATGATATCCCACAGAGAAGTATAAGTACATTAAATTTTCATCTGTGTAGAACATTTGCCAATCCCGAGCTTTCTACAGCCTCTACTTGATCAAGGTGATATTATCTACATATAACTACAATTCCTCTTACATGAATAATGTACTTTTGCCTACATCATCCCAGTGTAGTAGTAATTGACATGACCTCTCAGAAAGGGCTTCATAAGGGGGTATACCAATAATGTCTTGGTGGATATTATTGTAAGGACCCTGCCCTGCGTTTAGGGTTTACCCTATTTGCTTTGCTTAACCTTGATGGTTTGATGCTTGCTAATCACCTTTAGTGGTGATTAGGGTTTGGTTGTGCTTTGTTGAGAGTTCAAGATGCTACTTGCAAATAACCCAAGTCTAGGGTTTTGTGAGAAAGTTTACCACCTTGGGAGGTGTTCTTCTCTCTCTTTGTTTCCTCTAGGGTTGAGAGGAAGGTTTGGGCTTGTTGTTTGAGTTCTTTGGGCCTTTGTTGAGGTCGTTTGGGCCTTGGAGTTCCTTGTTTGGGCTTGCTTGGGCCTTGTGTCGGCCAAGTAGAGCTTGTGTCAGCCTAGATAGGAAGTGTGTCGCCCTAGTATATGCTTGGTGTGTCGCCCATGAAGCTTGGTCCAACCTTGGTCATGTTTGGAGGACACATGGTGCAAATCTTGGACAAGTGTCGTATGGCTTGCAAGAGTGGTGGCTTGAGTTGGAGGACAAGTGTCCCTTGTTGGGACGACACCTAGCTTGGAACAACCTTGGTTTCTCCTCCCTTCCTTCCTATATAGGTGATCCCTTCCTTAGCTTGAGGTCCCTTGAGTTCCTCTCCTTCTTGTGCTCGACACCCTCTCTTTCCCCTTGCTTGGTGGCCGACACACCCTTGTGTGAGCAGCTTGGAGGCCGATACACCCTTGGAGAAGGAAGAGTGGAGGCTGACACACCCCTTTGGAGGAACCTTGGTGGCCGACAACCCTTGGAGCCCAATGTGCACCTTCTTCCTTGGAGCTTAAGGCGGGTTGCATGACTCTAAACCCTAGCTACCTTACTCTCTTTGCATATATGTTTGCTTTAATCTTGCCCTTGCACGTTAGTAGTTGTTTTCTAATTATCTTGCATGTTGGCTGATCCTTGTGTTCTAGGGTTGAGGGAGCAACACTCCTTTCTCCCCTTGGTTTAGATGAGTGAGCTTTGGTCCTAGTGTCAAGAGCAACACCCCTCTCTCCTACCCGATTGAGGTGAGCTCATGACTTAGTGGCTTGAGCAAGACTCTCCTCTCACCTTGGGCAAGATGGTGAGCTCGTTTTGATGGTTTGGATATGATGTAACTTGGTTGAGATGGGTGGGGAGGTGCTACTCGACAGCCCTTGCCCTAGTTTTCCCCTTGCACGGTTGAGTGAGTAAAACCTTTCTCTTGTTCCTTGGGCGGGTGAGCAACCTGAACCTGCTCACCCTACTTTTGGTTGCTCACTCAGTATCCCTGCACGCCCTGTGTCTCCCGACTCTCTTTGGCTCGCCCGACATAACCTTGGCTCGCCCAGTAGCTTAGCTCGCCCGATAGCTCAGAGTGCTGCTCACCCGGTTTCCCCCTGACGCGCCTGCTCGCTCATGCTTTGGCTCGCCCGACAGGCCCTGCTCACACGGTTTTACCCTGCTCTCCTGGCCCAACTTGTGTCACCCGACACATGAATGGCTCGCCCGATAGAGGAGTCTTGCATGGCTCGACCGGTTTTCCTTGGCACGCCCACAATACTCTGCTCACTCGATGTATGTACCTTGCATGCCCGATATCAGCCTGCTCACTCGGACACCCTGCACGCTTGCTAGGGCTGCATGCCCGATAGGGGTTAGATAAGGATGGGTTCTGCCCGGGGTGATCTTTAGTGAGAGTTTTGAATGTCTTTTGTGAGGGCACGATTGGTCATGGAGAGGTGACATGTCGACTATGCTCCTATGTTGGCTCATTTCTTAATGATGATGTTTATATTCCCTTTAATGTCAAATATGATCTTGAGCATACATTAGGGTTGCTTGATAGTGTGTGTGTGCTTACATGTGTAACATTAAGATGAGGCATGGATATGATTATTATTGTCACCTTATGTTTAATAATATGAGTCTCTCGATTATCCATATGGTTATTGAATGAGGCTAACCATGCGGGTAAGTCTTAGCCAGATGAATGGCCATAAGAAATGGTTATATGTGGTTACTCTGATGACAGGTGAATTATGAATGATGCTTCATAATGATGTTGAAAGCCTTGAGAGGCTATGGCACTATGTGATGAGGGGTTGAGATCCCATGATGTGTGATGATCCTTGAGATGGATCTAGATGGTTGGAAAGAGGCCAAGTGATAACATGTGATGTGAGATCCTTGTGATGGATCAAGTATGATGTAAATTACAAGAAATGCATAATGTTGAGTTTATGATGTTTACTTTCTGTTATATCTTGCATGTTATACAACTTGGTTGAATCTTGCAATCCATCTAAAAGATACTAATTAATCACAGTGTAATCTATAATGTAGTTTGCCCTGGCCATAGATTCATCACCAGTCAGAATAGGGTGATGATGAAATGGGTTCTCCTGTGGGTCAACCCGGAGCGCATATTTTTGAATATGCGAGGTTTCTCCTAGCCTAAAATAGAGAGGTGAAATGAGTGCAGCTGCGGTTGCAGACTTGGATGTGGGATGAGCATGGTGAACATGGCCCATGGCTCCATATGTGTGATATGATGAGCATGAATGCGTTCATGGCTCCGAGCGTGGTGTTTATACATGTGGCTCAGTTTCTAGCATCGTGACCTGTACCGAGGCAGGCTAGGCAGAGGGTAGCCTGTGGAGCTGACCCTATGGTTATGACCACTTCAAACACGAGACTGCGGTCCTGCTTATGTTATACTCATGTATTGACCATGAGGCGGAGAAGGTCTTGGATTCAGGCTCTTCCATTGACCTTGTATGGCACCAGCTATGGGCTTTGCAGCCGAAGGTTGGATTTGAACGGTACGGTTCATTTCCTCAGGGCATAATAAAACGTAATCCAACCATTTAGTATATATTGATAAGACAAACACGAAGCATTGGTTGAGGCCTTGTTTGTGTAGTTAACTTTATTTATCTTGCAGTTACTTGTGCATTACTCCTATACGGTGAGTTTCATATATAGTTTATCTTGTCAATAATGTTCCATTGGGAAAAATGTTGGTACAACTGGTAAGTCTAATGGTGAGGATGCATTGTTTAATGTAACTGCTTCCGTTATATTCCTTATTAGTAATCTGTTGTTATTAGCTCTATCTATCTGAGGTTTTGTAGTTTTGGCGCGGAGTTATGCCTCCCGCTGGGACAATGTCTAATTGTCTCACTCCGCTGGTTTGTACCCTTTTTAGGTGGTCGAGCTTGTCGTGGTGGTGGTCGCGGGGTTGCGGCCGAGCAGCGAGAAGATCAGTAGAAGGCAAGCTTTGGAGATGCTGCTGTTTTGGATGTTTTGTAGTAGAGTCTAGAGTCATCCCTGTATTCTCAGGTCCTTGGCGGTGTTTTGACGTTGTTTTCCGATGTACGACTGATGCTGTTTGTATATCCTGCTGTTGGCCGGATAAGGGCCTTTATGAATATAACAGGTGGTGAACTCATGGTTATGTCAGGACAGCTGTTGCTCTAAGTTGTGGACATGTATCCAGACTTGTATGGATTTGTATATAACATGTTTTCTTGTAGGATATGGTCTGAGATGTAATATGTTTCTCAATTTATCAGTTTCTTGCAAAAGGTTTTAATTAACCCGTGTTTTGTTAGCTGTGGTTATGGTGATTTCCGCACGTTTTTGCGTAACACTTCATTATCTATGTGATAATGGGATGTGTTGCCCCAAGTTTTGGTATCAGAGATTTAGGTTCGCTGAGTCTACATGGATCTAGAACTAGGTTGTGTTTGTTCTTATGTGTTTTCTAGATTTTCTCATAGTAATCTTCTACCCTCAGCGGAAGAAAAGCCAAGATGTCTGGAAACCATGAAGAACATGCCCCTGAGCTTAGTGATGTTGCATCTGTTGATGGAGAAAAAGGACAGGCACATGAAGATCGGGTGCCTGAGGTCCCCCAACCTGACCCAGCCATTCTCGAACATCATGCCTACCAACAGCTGATGGGGCAAATGATGGCTATGATGAATCTCATGGTTGAGCGATTACCAGTGCCTCCTCCGTGAGCACAGGTTCCCCATGGAGAAGCATCGGGTATTGGGAAGACCTTCGAGCGGCTTCACCGAGTCGGAGCTTCAGAATATGCTGGAACGGCTGATCCAGCGGATGCAGATCTGTGGCTGACAAGTCTTGAGAAGGCTTTCCGGATCCTCGACATCCCTGAAGTAGACAAAGTAAAGCACACTGTCTACCTTCTGAAAGGTAGTGCTGGTCACTGGTGGACCATCGAGGAAGAGAAGCGGCCTGGTGAGGTGATCTGTTGGGAAGTGTTTCGACACGAGTTCGTCACCAGATACATTCCCAAGACGTATCTGGATGAGAAGATTCGTCAGTTTGAGAGTTTGCGACAAGGAACGATGAACATCACTGAGTATGAAGCCAAGTTTATGGACCTGCTGAGGTTTTGTCCTCACATGGCGACGACAAACGAGGAACGGATCGGGCGTTTTGAGAAGGGTCTGAGTGCTGAGCTGACAACACTGGTTTCTGCGTTAGAGAACCAAGAACGGTTTGCTACGTTTGTGGAGTCTGTCCGGAGGATTGAACGTTCTGTAAGGGAGAAGAGAGAGTCTATGGTTAAGAAGAGACCTGCTCAGTTCCAGAGTCAGAGGTTTGGTGGTTTCAAGAAGCCCAGGTTTTCAGCACCGGCAGCTATGAGAGGTTCTGGTAGGCCATCTCAGTGGTCTATGAGTAAGGGATGAGGTTATGTTTCTTCACCTTCTAAGGCACAAAGTTCGGCTTCTGTGGCAGTGACAGGGCCATCCCGGCCTCGAGATGATGTTAGGACATGCTTGTTGGGTTTTAGGGGAGACAGAGAAGGCAGCGGAAACAAAAATTTTCTCCCCCAACCCATACGGAGGAAACACATCAACGTCTATATAATAGGAATGGATGGTTTGTGGAATCATACCTTGTCCCGAGGCTTGCTCGGCGACAATACCTCGTGCAATGCGCGGTCTTCAACTCCGGACTTTGACAGTGTCTGTGCAGCTCCTGGTCACACCGGGACTGACAACTCCTACTCGAACCGGACTGTCAGATGAAAGTTGTCCTCCTAAGCGGCAGTGTCCTCCTGCCTCTGTAGTAGTCCACACGGACCACCTGGAACTCCACACTCCTTGTCCCACAAGGAAGTGGAAGGAGTCGCACCCTCCTGTTGACGTACTAGTTGCCAACACGCTCTCCTGCCTCCTGTTGCAACTGCAGTTGTCCTTCCCTTGCTGCACCTCCCTTTTGAGGGAAGCACTTGCTCGGGCTCTCTCACGATTACCAAAACCAGAGAGAACGACAACTTGCAGAGCAACTCGTTGCACTGAGCTGTACTTTGAGAAGCCCCCAATACCCCTATATATATAGGAGGGTCATGGGACATGGTTCTCCATCCCGAGCAATGCGGGACTAAAAACAGGAGTAGAAGGGTTCGGGATTTTCCACAAAAAGCAACCATCTCGCAACCTGAACCGATCGGTTCACAAGTGAACCGATCGGTTGGGGACCTGAACCGATCGGTTCACCACTGAACCGGTCGTTTGGGACCCTTGAACCGATCAGTTCACTCATGAACCGGTCGGTTGGGGTTCTAGGTTGGTTCCCAGTTGACTTTCCTTGTTTCTTTCCCAATTGGTATCGAATACCAATATTATTCCCAATCGAATTGGGCAATTTGAAACGAACGGAAAATTCTCACCAATCCTACTTTCCCAAGTTGCTCGATTGCACCAGTTGAACCGATCGGTTCAACACTTGAACCGGTCGTTTCACTCTGTGCATGAGCCGATCGATTCAACAATTAAACCGACCGGTTCAGCAACCTCAGCCGACCGGTTCATCACATGAACCGATCGGTTGGGAGTGCAGGTTGTGCAGAATAAGTCAAATGCGATTTCAATCAATCCGATACTCCAATCAATGCGTCCAACACCTTGAACCATATGATATTGAGCCATCGACTGATTGAGTGTTTAATTGAACTACTAAACTCCTTTAGTAACCAATATAAACATTGCTTGTGGAAAAAACTCCTCTTCCAGGTTAAATCCTATGTGTGTGACCCTGCAGGTCCATTTCACGTTGGCAGTGAAAGTTCATAACACTTATGACTTCACAAGCAAAGAGCGGTGCCTAGTCACACATCAGTGCTACCCAAGTGAAAATAGAAAGTTGGAGAACAACTTTCATCCTACAATCCGTGAATGGTGTTACAGCGAATGTATAATTCCTTTATCACTGATATCCCGAATGAACTCGAGGCATGGAACAGTCATCCTGTCAACGTTCATTCACTTCCTTGATCTCAGAGTAGACTGGAAGAGATATGTATGACATCAGTATCACATACTGATTCACACATGCGTGCACGCCTTTCTCAATCCTACTCATCAAGTGGCCATGGATATCAAACTCCCTCAGGAGGGACAAATCCCATATCTATCACTCACCCCTCAAAAGCCCCATGTGTCAAAGCCACCCAATCATCACCTTTATAACAACCCATGTTTCAGGACTGCGTTTGATGATGTCAAAGTGTGCCCAATGACATGTGTTGAGTGCAGTGATTTCAGGTCTAAGAATCACACTCACCACCATCACTGTGAGTACTGACTGTGACTACCATCTCATGGTTCCATGTGTCAAACTCACGGTGGGTCTGTCCGGTACCTTGTTCTCTAACAAGTACCTATGTGTTTGGTTTGATATCTCTATATCATGACTAATGAGATTCTGTCATCAACCAACACCACAATCTAGTCTTGTGTGTCATTGTTGTCTATCTACCTTCCACAATGACATCCGACTAGGGACATAACAAGAATGTACAAACTCTTAGCATTCGTATGATCTCATCATTCAGGTCCTTAACCTGAAAGCATACGTCATTGAGTTCTGTCATTCTTTAGACATTCAATTTGTTCTATCACTATCTCATATGACTAAACCAGAATGAATTGGAAGCTTGCCTTTGATGTTTATCAAATCAATCTTAATGTATCCCACCAATCATCACATGATTGGCTCTCAGGGCATACATACCAACAGACTCCCACTTGCACTGCGAGCCAATCACCCTTGAATCATATTCATAGTGATCTTCAAACATGTCCCACATGTTACTGTGCTCTTAGTGCAAACATAGTGAGTAATGGCAACACCTTGCCAAAGTCTGTACAAATTGCATGTCTCACATCTCTTCGCTGTACGTCACACGTATGAGATGGAGTTGCCGTAATATGCGATCTAGTATTCCTTTGCTAACCTTTAGCCACATTGCATGATCAAGGATTCCAGACTTGTCATCAATGAGCGAAATATAAGTTCATCTTATGAACTTCCAGATCCATATAGTATCTACTATTGTTCTCTAACATATAGACACTCGACATTTCCTCTTCAATGGTTTTATTGGAACACTTCCAATTATCAACAAACATTCTCTTTTATATATCTTATGTATATATTGCGATTAATTTTCTATCCTTTCAGAAGTTCGCATCAATGTAACTCTTTACATCGAACTCTTCCTTATCTCCATAGAACTAGTACTTCACAAGCACTTGTCAAGTTCTCATGGTATTCCAGTAACCCTTAATGGAAATAGACAGACATCCACTCGTCATGTCACACATACGAGTTATTAGGATGAGCACATCATATTGCCATGTCTTACATACAAGATGATGAATGCATTTTATTCTTGCCATGTCATACATGCAAGATAACAGGATGATTACATACATGATAGATCCATATCTATTCTTAGTGTTCCCATTCTTCATAAGAATTGGACACTTGGCCTTGGGATACTAACTGCATGTAACATGGACAAGTTTTCTCCCACTGAATCTGTGCATACTGAACACTTCAGTACAGATTGCCAATGTATGTTCTCTCTTTCCAGGTCAAGAGATTTTCCGAGAACTATCTCTATAGATCTCTTTTCCTATCACATAGGAAACATCTCTATCTTCCTTAAAGATAATTTCCACATTCAGATTTCCAATCTAGAACAATTTCATTTCACATCAATATGTGGAATGTGAACACGCTCCCACTAAATCACAGATCCCTTCTTTATCTTTGACATATCAGTCAAACCCTTTGACTATATCATCAAAACTCAATCAATCACATTGACTAGTCCATTGTAACTTATAGACTTCATCTGCATTAGTGGATTCATAAACCTTATAGGCTGTGTCACGTACAAATCTTGGTTTTATTCCTCATAGGAATGCGGTTTTAGTATCCAAATGTCTTAGTCATTAAGTTGCAATCAACAAGCATCATCCTTCTCAAAATGTTATCCATGTGTCTTAACACTTAAGACTCATCTGCACTTATGGATATGATCCAATGAGTGCTACCATCAAGGTCATACCTTATGGTTCACATGGAAGTCATTTAGGATGTAATGGTTTTAAACGATAACTCAAGATTCGGTTCCTCATATTCATCTTGATAGTTGACTCATCACATGAACAACTCATCACATAGATAATTGAGGTGTATCTGTTAAAGATATAAGAACTCACAACCCTTGTGATTCTTGATTTATTTTATTAGTGTGGGGTATTCATTTATTAAGAAGAATTCAGTTATTTGATAATCATTCTCTAACTCCATAGAGTATGATTCCTTCTTTATTCAGACATCACCATGCCTTAATCATGAGTTCACTATGATACACTATCATAATCACTCATAAGGATCTCAAACATTTGGTCCAAGTATTTCATTCATTGATCTCATCAAGAATTAATACTTTACCAAATTTGTACTTCATTTATGATAATCTTGAACACTTCAAGATATTCATATTGGTATTTCTCTAAACACTATTTGAAGTATTAGAATTTATTCCAATAGGTATGTAAATACATCACATGTATTATACCCAATAGGATAATCATTCTCCCACTACATTAGTGAAGATTGATTAATCATGTCCAAGATATTCATGTCCCTTACTGGTTCTCTAACCAAAAGAGTCTAGTTTTATCCATCACATGGAAACTAGAATTGAATTTCTTATGATTAATGCTAATTAGATTGTTTGATTTATCTATAACTTTTAGGTATTGTCTTATCTTATGCATATCAAATATCACAAGATAAATAAGGCATTGCCACAAAGATCACATCTTTAATATTGAAAACACAACTTTATTGATTGGCATCATTGTCATACAATATGCAAAAATAAAGTGTTTCTATCTATTGGCAAGTATGAAATAGCAGTTCATAACTGTATTACATGCCTTATTGGCTGAAAATAAACTAAAGTATTCCTATTTATAAAGGCAACACTTGCCCCAAGTAAGAATGCTTTACACTTTACATCTTGATATCATATATCTCAAAAGTGTTACAAGTTTACTTTCATGACACCTTCAAGTAGAGGCTTCAGTCGCCTCCTTCTTCTTTTGTGCTTCCAGGTAGAGAGGACAATTCCTTTTCCAATGTCCTGGCTTTTGACAATGGTGGCAATTTCCTTTCTTAGTCACGCCTCCCTTGGCCTTGAGAGCTGAAGATGGCTTGGACTCCTGGCTAGCTTCAGAACCTTTCTTAGCTTTGCCCTTGCCCTTGCGCTTGGACTTGCCTTTCTTGCTCGTGATCACCATCACGGACTTAGGCTTGTCCTTCTTCATATGTAACTCGGCTGTCCTCAACATGCCCAACAACTCTGACAGTGGCCTATCAAAGTTGTTCATGTTGTAGTTCATCACAAACTGACTGTAAGATTCTAGCAACGACTGCAGTATCACATCAGTAGCCAACTCTTGGCTCAGTGGAAATCCTAGTCTCTGTAGGTTCTCCACATACCCAATCATCTTGAGTGTGTGAGGACCAACTGGATCTCCTTCTGTCATGACGCACTTGAACAACGCCCTAGAAACATTGTACCTCTCTTGCCGTGCCTGATCTTCATACATGTTCCTGAGATGCAAAATCATCTCTATGACACCCATGTTCTCATGTTGCCTCTGCAACTCATGGTTCATTGAACATAGCATCAAGCACTTTGCATCAATGGCATCATTAGAATGCTTCTTGTAAGCATCCCTTTTTGCCCTTGGTGCATTAGGAGCGGGTTCCTCTGGAATTGGAGTATCCAGGACATAGAGCTTACGCTCTTGAGTGAGAACAATTCTCAATGTCCGATACCAGTCGTGGAAGTTTGTCCCATTTAGCTTGTCCTTGTCAAGGACCGATCGCAAAGAAAAGTTGTTGTTGTTTGTTGCCATTTGAACTACAAAAGGAAAATATGCAATTTTAGTCCAAAACTCATTTTTGACTTAATTGATTGATTTGAAAATTTGATGATATAATTAGGCCTTTAACTAATTATCGATCCCACTATTTTACTTCAAATTGATAGCCCTCACCATCAATTCGGAAGATTGCAACATACAACCTTCTAGTGGGCAAGATCCTGAAATCCTCTAAGCCATGGACCGGCTAGGGCTGTCACCCACAACATAGATCTCTCAGGTAGGCAACTTTTGCCAATTGCATCATATGCAACTCTTGATAAGATGTCATATACAACTCTTTGCAATGATCATCTCCATGCCTCAAGGTACTAGATCCCATCTAGATCACCTTGTTAAGTTCGACCCAAAGCAAACACGATGAATATGCACCCTGCTAGGGCAGACCCACACATTCATCCTTCACGCTTCCACGAGATAGACGGTGCACCACGCTAGGGCGTGCCCACACTTGGTCGATCAAGCTTTTCACGTGTGTCGCATTTGGAAGGCATCTAAAACTTAATATTTTAATGAGGGATTTGGTTTTATATACATATACATATCCAATCACCACAATACATAGTACGTATCATATACATGCTATATCCCACAGAAAACATGCACAAACGATAAAAAGCGATGATTATGGCCATCCTAATGTGATTCCTCGAGCCAAGAGGAATCACGGTCATCTAGGTCTACATCACATGGAACCTGTACAAGATGAACTTTGTGCCTTACCATCCGAGTTGATCAACTCATCACATGAATGATCTGTACTCTCCAGTCGGTCGTCTGGGTGCCACCAGCCGATCGGTTGGCTCCTCCAACCGATCGGTTCGCCTGGTCATCTTGCATCTCGTCATGTCCGCCACCCGCTCGTCTCGCTCCTCGAACCGGTCATCAACCGATCGGTTCACTCCTTGAACCGACCGTTTGGAACGTCAACCGATCGGTTCACTCCTTGAACCGACCGTCTGAGCAGTCGTCTTGATGTCCGTCGGTCTTTGACATAACAGGAAATAAAATCCTATTCTATTTATTACATTGCTTTAAAAGAGAAACCCCGAGTTACATTCGGGGGGAGCAAAGGTAGGAAAGAATCTCGAATTATTTCAAGTTACATCTGGAATAAGAGAGGGAAGATCGGTGCCCAGACCGAGATGCAAGCAACCACACACAACCAATCACATATAGGGGTTTATAGGCCATAATCACGCTACACACATCCACCACAAAACTCGTTTAAGGGCGACGCATATCGAGTGCATTAATAATACATATCATATATGTAATTAGGGATTTGTGGATTTAGGATTGGACATGCATAAAGCCAATATTATTCGCATCGCATGCAATAAATAAAGGCGACAAACCAAAATCGATCATATCGATGTTCCTAAAATATAGAACAGTTGACGTGGCTCTGATACCACTGTTGGGTTTTAGGGGAGACAGAGAAGTCAGCGGAAACAAAAATTTTCTCCCCCAACCCATACCGAGGAAACGCGTCAACGTCTATATAATAGGAAAGGATGGTTTGTGGAATCATACCTTGTCCCGAGGCTTGCTTGGCAACAATACCTCACGCAATGCGCGGTATTCAACTCCGGACTTCGACGGTGTCTGTGCAGCTCCTGGTCACACCGGGACTGACAACTCCTACTCGAACCGGACTGTCAGATGACAGTTGTCCTCCTAAGCGGCAGTGTCCTCCCGCCTCTGTAGTAGTCCACATGGACCACCTGGAACTCCACACTCCTTGTCCCACAAGGAAGTGGAAGGAGTCACACCCTCCTATTGACGTACTAGTCGCCAACACGCTCTCCTGCCTCCTGTTGCAACTGCAGTTGTCCTTCCCTTGCTGCACCTCCCTTTTGTGGGAAGCACTTGCTCGGGCTCTCTCACGGTTACCAAAACCAGAGAGAACGACAACTTGCAGAGCAACTGGTTGCACTGAGCTATACTTTGAGAAGCCCCCAATACCCCTATATATATAGGAGGGTCATGGGACATGGTTCTCCATCCCGGGCAATGCGGGACTAAAAGCAGGAGTAGAAGGGTTCGGGATTTTCCACAAAAAGCAACCATCTCGCAACCTGAACCGATCGGTTCACAAGTGAACCGGTCGGTTGGGGACCTGAACCGATCGGTTCACCACTGAACTGGTCGTTTGGGACCCTTGAACCGATCGGTTCACTCATGAACCGGTCGGTTGGGGTTCCAGGTTAGTTCCCGATTGACTTTGCTTGTTTCTTTCCCAATTGGTATCGAATACCAATATTATTCCCAATCGAATTGGGCAATTTGAAACGAAAGGAAAATTCTCACCAATCCTACTTTCCCAAGTTGCTCGATTGCACCAGTTGAACCGATCGGTTCAACACTTGAACCGGTCATTTCACTCTGTGCATGAGCCGATCGATTCAACAATTGAACTGACCGGTTCAGCAACCTCAGCCGACCGGTTCATCACATGAACCGATCGGTTGGGAGTGTAGGTTGTGCAAAATCAGTCAAATGCGATTTCAATCTATCCGATACTCCAATCAATGCGTCCAACACCTTGAACCATACGATATTGAGCCATCGACTGATTGAGTGTTTAATTGAACTACTAAACTCCTTTAGTATTCAATCTAAACATTGCTTGTGGACAAAACTCCTCTTCTAGGTTAAATCCTATGTGTGTGACCCTACAGGTCCATTTCATGTTGGTAGTGAAAGTTCATAACACTTATGACTTCACAAGCAAAGAGCGGTGCCTAGTCACACATCAGTGCTACCCAAGTGAAAATAGAAAGTTGGAGAACAACTTTCATCCTACAATCTGTGAATGGTGTTACAGCGAATGTATAATTCCTTTGTCACTGATATCCCGAATGAACTCGAGGCATGGAACAGTCATCCTATCAACGTTCATTCACTTCCTTGATCTCAGAGTAGACTAGAAGAGATATGTATGACATCCGTATCACATACTGATTCACACATGCGTGCACGCCTTTCTCAATCCTACTCATCAAGTGGCCATGGATATCAAACTCCCTCAGGAGGGACAAATCCCATATCTATCACTCACCCCTCAAAAGCCCCATGTGTCAAAGCCACCCAATCATCACCTTTATAACAACCCATGTTTCAGGACTGCGTTTGATGATGTCAAAGTGTGCCCAACGACATGTGTTGAGTGTAGTGATTTCAGGTCTAAGAATCACACTCACCACCATCACTGTGAGTACTGACTGTGACTACCATCTCATGGTTCCATGTGTCAAACTCACGGTGGGTCTGTCCGGTACCTTGTTCTCTAACAAGTACCTATGTGTTTGGTTTGATATCTCTATATCATGACTAATGCGATTCTGTCATCAACCAACACCACAATCTAGTCTTGTGTGTCATTGCTTTCTATCTACCTTCCACAATGACATCCGACTAGGGACATAACAAGAATGTACAAACTCTTAGCATTCGTATGATCTCATCGTTCAGGTCCTTAACCTGAAAGCATACGTCATTGAGTTCTGTCATTCTTTAGACATTCAATCTGTTCTATCACTATCTCATATGACTGAACTAGAATGAATTGGAAGCTTGCCTTTGATGTTTATCAAATCAATCTTAATGTATCCCACCAATCATCACATGATTGGCTCTCAGGGCATACATACCAACAATGCTATGCCTGTGGTCAGACAGGGCATATCAGGTCAAGTTGTCTCTACAAAGACGATGAAGTGACGCAGCAGCCGAGACAGAACCTTCAGGGGTCTGAAAGACCACAAACCAGTGGTAGCAGAGGACGAGAACGCGGTCAAGCGTCTCAGGGTGGATCGTCTGCTCAGGGAAACAGAGGTCGTGGTCAGCAGGCAACGACTCGATTCTACACTATGAATCAGCCGGAGGCGGTAGTCAACCCGCGAGTAGTGACAGGTCAGATGGAGTTATTTCATTCTGATATGTAATCTTCTTGCTTTATATCTGTTCTGGTTGACCCGGGTGCTACACACTCTTTTATCGCCTATGGTATGCTTGAGAACTGTCGCTTACCTGTTAGCTGTAAGAAGGATAGTTTGTTGTTAGAAATCCCTCTTGTTGTTAGCAGTTAAGGTTTAGTACAGCCTTTCACCCGCAGATAGATGGACAATCTGAACGGATTATTCATATTGTGGAAGATCTTCTTTGAGCTTGTGTATTACAGTTCCTAGGCAGCTGGGATGTACATCTGAGTTTGATAGAGTTTGCCTACAACAACAGTTATCAGTAAAGCATCGACATGGCTCCGTATGAAGCTTTGTATGGAAGGAAGTGCAGATCTCCTTTGTGTTGGTACGAGTCCGGTGAATATCAACTTTTGGGTCCTAAGCTAGTGCAGCAGACAATAGAAAAGATCAAGGTGATTCAGCAACAGTTGAAAATAGCACAGGACAGACAGAAGTCTTATGCAGACAATCGCCGACGACCGTTGGAGTTCCAGGTAGGATACAAGGTATATCTTAAGGTCTCGCCTTGGAAGGGTGTGTTAAGGTTTGGACAGAAGGGTAAGTTGGCACCCAGGTATATGGGGCCTTACCCAGTTGTAGTACGTGTTGGAAAGGTAGCTTACGAGATAGAGTTGCCTCCAGAGTTGCACAGGTTACATCCAGTGTTCCACGTTAGTATGTTAAAGAAAAGTCATCCAGATTCTGGTACAGTGATACAGCCAGTTGAGGTTGAGCTTGATACATATGTGACCTACGAGGAAGGTCCTGTGGTGATTCTTGATAGAAGAATCAAGAAGCTGAAGAGGAAGGACCTGGCTCTTGTAAAAGTTCTTTGGCAGCGTCGTGGCATTGAGGAAGCCACGTGGAGCTTGAGGAAGAGATGAAGAGGAAGTATCCCTCGCTTTTCTATTCGGATTTCGGGGACGAAATCCCTTAAAGGGGGTTAGATTGTAAGGACCCTGACCTGCGTTTAGGGTTTACCCTGTTTGCTTTTCTTAACCTTGATGGTTTGATGCTTGCTAATCACCTTTAGTGGTGATTAGGGTTTGGTTGTGCTTTGTTGAGAGTTGAATATGCTACTTGCAAATAACCCAAGTCTAGGGTTTTGTGAGCAAGTTTACCACCTTGGGAGGTGTTCTTCTCTCTCTTTGTTTCCTCTAGGGTTGAGAGGAAGGTTTGGGCTTGTTGTTTGAGTTCTTTGGGCCTTTGTTGAGGTTGTTTGGGCCTTGGAGCTCCTTGTTTGGGCTTGCTTGGGCCTTGTGTCGGCCAAGTAGAGCTTGTGTCGGCCTAGAGAGGAGGTGTGTCGCCCTAGTATATGCTTGGTGTGTCGCCCATGAAGCTTGGTCCAACCTTGGTCACGTTTGGAGGACACATGGTGCACATCTTGGACAAGTGTCTTATGGCTTGCAAGAGTGGTGGCTTGAGTTGTTGGACAAGTGTCCCTTGTTGGGATGACACCTAGCTTGGAACAACCTTGGTTTCTCCTCCCTTACTTCCTATATAGGTGATCCCTTCCTTAGCTTGAGGTACCTTGAGTTCCTCTCCTTCTTGTGCTCGACACCCTCTCTTTCCCCTTGCTTGGTGGCCGACACACCCTTGTGTGAGCAGCTTGGAGGCCGATACACCCTTGGAGAAGGAAGAGTGGAGGCCGACACACCCCTTTGGAGGAACCTTGGTGGCCGACAACCCTTGGAGCCCAATGTGCACCTTCTTCCTTGGAGCTTAAGGCGGGTTGCATGACTCTAAACCCTAGCTACCTTACTCTCTTTGCATATATGTTTGCTTTAATCTTGCCCTTACACGTTAGTAGTTGTTTTCTAATTATCTTGCATGTTGGCCGATCCTTGAGTTCTAGGGTTTAGGGAGCAACACTCCTTTCTCCCCTTGGTTTAGATGAGTGAGATTTGGTCCTAGTGTCAAGAGCAACACCCCTCTCTCCTACCCGATTGAGGTGAGCTCATGACTTAGTGGCTTGAGCAAAACTCTCCTCTCACCTTGGGCAAGATGGTGAGCTCGTTTTGATGGTTTGGATATGATGTACCTTGGTTGAGATGGGTGGGGAGGTGCTGCTCGACAACCCTTGCCCTAGTTTTCCCCTTGCACGGTTGAGTGAGTAAAACCTTTCTCTTGTTCCTTGGGTAGGTGAGCAACCTGAACCTGCTCACCCTGCTTTTGGTTGCTCACTCAGTAGCCCTGCACTCCCTATGTCACCCAGCTCTCTTTGGATCACGCGACATAACCTTGGCTCACCCAATAGCTTAGCTCACCCGATAGCTCAGAGTGCTGCTCACCCGGTTTCCCCCTGACGCGCCTGCTCGCTCATGCTTTGGCTCGCCCGACAGGCCCTGCTCACACGGTTTTACCCTGCTCTCCCAGCCCAACTTGTGTCGCCCGACACATGAATGGCTTGCCCGATATAGGAGTCTTGCACGGCTCGCCCGGTTTTCCATGGCACGCCCGCATTACTATGCTCACTCGATGTATGTACCTTGCACGCCCGATATCAGCCTGCTCACTCGGACACCCTGCACGCCTGCTAGGGCTGCATGCCCGATAGGGGTTAGATAAGGATGGGTTCTTCCCGGGGTGATCTTTAGTGAGAGTTTTGAATGTCTTTTGTGAGGGCACGATTGGTCATGGAGAGGTGACATGTCGACTATGCTCCTATGTTGGCTCATTTCTTAATGATGATGTTTATATTCCATTTAATGTCAAATATGATCTTGAGCATACATTAGGGTTGCTTGATAGTGTGTGTGTGCTTACATGTGTAACATTAAGATGAGGCATGGATATGATTATTATTGTCACCTTATGTTTAATAATATGAGTCTCTCAATTATCCATATGGTTATTGAATGAGGCTAACCATGCAGGTAAGGCTTAGCCAGATGAATGGCCATAAGAAATGGTTATATGTGGTTACTGTGATGACAGGTGAATTCTGAATGATGCTTCATAATGATGTTGAAAGCCTTGAGAGGCTATGGCACTATGTGATGAGGGGTTGAGATCCCATGATGTGTGATGATCCTTCATATGGATATAGATGGTTGGCAAGAGGCCAAGTGATAACATGTGATGTGAGATCCTTGTGATGGATCACGTATGATGTAAATCACAAGAAATGCATAATGTTGAGTTTATGCTGTTTACTTTCTGTTATATCTTGCATGTTATACAACTTGGTTGAATCTTGCAATCCATCTAAAAGATACTAATTAATCACAGTGTAATCTATAATGTAGTTTTCCCTGGCCGTAGATTCATCACCAGTCAGAATAGGGTGATGATGAAATGGGTTCTCCTGCGGGTCAACCCGGAGTGCATATTTTTGAATATGCGAGGTTTCTCCTAGCCTAAAATAGAGAGGTGAAATGAGTGCAACTGCGGTTGCAGACTCGGATGTGGGATGAGCATGGTGAACATGGCCCATGGCTCCAGATGTGTAATATGATGAGCATGAATGCGTTCATGGCTCCGAGCGCGGTGTTTATACATGTGGCTCAGTTTCTAGCGCCGTGACCTGTACCGAGGTGGGCTAGGTAGAGGGTATCCTGTGGAGCTGACCCTATGGTTATGACCACTTCAAACACGAGACTGCGGTCCTGCTTATGTTATACTCATGTACTGACCATGAGGCAGAGAAGGTCTTGGTTTCTGGCTCTTCCATTGACCTTGTATGGAACCGGCTATGGGCTTCACAGCCGAAGGTTGGATTTGAACGATACAATTCATTTCCTCAGGGCATAATAAAACGTAATCCAGCCGTTTAGTATATATTGATAAGACAAACACGAAGCATTGGTTGAGGCCTTGTTTGTGTAGTTAACTTTATTTATCTTGCAGTTACTTGTGCATTACTCCTATACGGTGAGTTTCATATATAGTTTATGTTGTCAATCATGTTCCATTGGGAAAAATGTTGGTACAGTTGGTAAGTCTGATGGTGAGGATGGCTTGTTTAATGTAACTGCTTCCGTTATATTCCTTATTAGTAATCTGCTATTATTAGCTCTATCTATCTGAGGTTTTGTAGTTTTGGCGCGGAGTTATGCCTCCCGCTGGGACAATGTTCAATTGCCTCACTCCGTTGGTTTGTACCCTTTTAGGTGGTCGAGCTTGTCGTGGTGGTGGTCACGGGGTTGCGGCCGAGCAGCGAGAAGATCAGTAGAAGGCAAGCTTTGGAGATGCTGTTGTTTTGGATGTTTTGTAGTAGAGTCTAGAGTCATACCTGTACTCTCAGGTCCTTGGCGGTGTTTTGACGTTGTTTTCCGATGTACGACTGATGCTATTTGTATATCCTGCTGTTGGCCAGATAAGGGCATTTATGAATATAACATGTGGTGAACTCATGGTTATGACAGGACAACTGTTGCTCTAAGCTGTGGACATGTATCCAGACTTGTATGGATATGTATATAACATGTTTTCTTACAGGATATGGTCTGAGATGTAATATATTTCTCAGTTTATCAGTTTCTCGCAAAAGGTTTTAATTAACCCGTGTTTTGTTAGCTGTGGTTATGGTGATTTCCGCACGTTTTCGCGTAACACCTCGTTATCTATGTGATAATGGGATGTGTTGCCACAATTATTATAGAAAAACTTAGCAAAAGGTAGATTTTATTCACATGATTTGTGACTCCATATCTAGGACATAAGCCCCTAACAAGTATTTTAAGGTTTGGATTGTGTGTTTTGACTGACCATCAATATGAGAATGATAAATAGTACTAAACTTGAATCTCGTGCTGAGTTCTTCTTGGACTTGCTTCCATAACTTAGAGCTGAACTTAGGATCTCGATCGAAGATGATGGAACTTAAAATTCCATTTAGACAATCAATCTCCTAGATGTAGAGCTTGGATAGGTCAAAAACTTTGTTGGTTGTGCTCAGAAGTGTGCCAATGCCTAACAGTCTCAAGACCGTGAAGACCAAAAGTTCTCAAGACCGTTCAAGATCCTTGGAGCCTATAAATATGACTCAAGGGGTCCCCATTCAGGATCAAGTCTAAGACGCCCAAAGGCTGCCTCATTTGTTCTAGAGTTGTTTTGTCCTCCATCCTTCGCCCCAAGGCTGCCGGTCTTAGATCCACAAACTCCATCCATAAACCTAACTTCTTTCTCAATGACATAGAAGGTGGGAAGTGAAGGATTCATCACCAAGGCAACCATGCAATGTGAAGATAGTTGTTCTCTACTCCAAGGGGTCGACCTTCCTCCCTCCTACGTAGAGATGATGTTTTCCTTCTCTTCTCCTGTCTCCTTCTTTGTTCTTGCCAAGATCGAGTAGTTACATACACTAGGGTGCGGGGAGTAGCCCCACTACCCATGTTTTCATTCCATGCATTGTAATTCATGAGTTTGTAATAAAAAAATGCTATCTTTTCAGTTCAACATCAATCATTTAATGAATGCTAGTTGCTTGATCACCAACCTGCGTTACCTTTTATCCACTAGTGCGAATTGTCTATGTTTGTGCTTTTAGATTCGATTATCGACTGCATGTTGGTTCTTGATGTATGCAGTCACCATATATCTGTTTCGGTATCTAGGGACACTTTTCAAGGAGTAGAGTAAACTCACCTCCGTCATTGTATTTTCATTCTATGAAATGGAATCAGTTGACGTACGAAAGTACAACCTCAATAGGCTGAGGAACACACTTTGCGAATGGATTAATGCAAAGTAGTGACCATTCGTTCGAGGATGGCTGGCATTGCAATACTCCCACATTTCTCGTAGTTAGCTATTCAAAAGGAAGCTAAGTCTACAAAGATACTATCTGTTTAGACTCTTATTGCAAGACATGTTATTGCGACATATGTTATGATCCATGCGTAGTGGTGGTAAAACTCGATCACATCCTAGTGGTTTCCAAATATTGTCTACAACCTTAAGTTTACTTTCCTGCCATTTAATCTACATTTGCATATTAGTTTAATCATCAAATCAACTCTTCGATCTAGATATCAACTCTTGAGTAGATAAATAGAATTATAACATTTTCCATCTTGTTAATCCTTAACAAGACCGTTGTCTCGTGGATTCGACCCTCAACTATACTACAATAAGACTTCCACGTACCTTAGCGTACGTGGGTGGAGATCTTATTATGGCACACGTAAGGATAAACTTAGAGACTTACTATCTCTAGGATTTTTAGTGGTGCATGCAACTTCACATGAGTGGAGGCTCCATCAAAAAAATTGGCATTGTTGCCGGGGACAAGAGAACATTTTAGTTTCATTTATCTACTTGCTTGTTCATATGTTTTTTATTCCATCATTTTTCCTCACCATCTAAAGTGTGATTTTTCTTCTACTCAGGTAGAAAAAATGTATGAAAAACCATGGATTCTCCCCTAAACCAGAGTACAACTATGAGGTAGAATAAAACTTCCACTGACACATCAGACTCAACAGCCAACAAGCCAAATAGATGACTGAAGAACAACGCCAAGCCGCCTTGATACTGGAAAGAGTCAATCCAGCTATAACAGCTCAGAGAGAACAACTCACTACTCATACACATTCTCAAGTCCAAGATGAAGTTCGAGCCGAAGAGCAAGCTCGCATTCAAGCTGAAAATGAGGCAGCCACAACAGCAGCTCAGTTATTGATAAGGAACAAGCAGCTTCGAGACTATGTTGTTCCTAAGAACTCTGAGGATAATCACCCAGTTCAGCCTCCACTCATTAATGTTCCTAACTTCGACATTCGAACACAATGGATCCAAATCATGCGAGGCATCTCATTCGCTGGAAACACTGGAGATGATTGCATGGACCATCTGAAGCGATTCAAGGCACTTTGCCGATTGGTGCCACAAGTCGGAGCTATGATCGATGCAATCATGCTCCGACTTTTCAACTTTATTCTGGCTGGAAAGGCACTAAGCTGGTATAACTCTTTATATGGAGAGCCAATCACCACCTGGGCTCCCTTGGAAGTAATTTTTTTGGAGAAGTTCTTTCCTCCCTCATTGACTTACCAGATTAGGGGACAATTCAACTAGTTCCTCCATCTTCCTAGAGAATCACTAGTAGAATCATGGGAAAGATTTAAGGAACTTCTGAGAAAATGCCCACATCACAAAATCTCATAAAACCAGCTCATAGAAACATTCTATAGAGGGGTAAGTGATAAAATAAAGAAGTTTTTGGATTCCTCATCCGGAGAAAATTTCATGAGATAGAATTATGAGGATGCCTGGAAGATTGTTACGCTCGGAGCTGAGAACCAATCTAATTGGGGAAGGCCATCTACAAGAGGAGTCCTAAAAGTCTAAAAAACTGAAGAATCTATAGAAATGAAAGCTATTGCTGAAGCTCTGACAAACATAGTTCATAAGAAACATGTGGCAACACATCCTACTATCACATAGACAACGAGGTGTTACGCGAAAACGTGCGGAAATCACCATAACCACAGATTACCAAAATCACGGGTTAATTAAAACCGATTGTGGAAAGTGGGTAAACTGAGAAAGTTATTACATTTAAGTCCACATACTACAAAGGAACATGTTATATAAACATTTACAAGCCTTGATATGTGTCCACATCTTAGAGGAACAACTGTATAACCATCACATGAGTTCATCACCTGTTTATATGTACATAAAGGCCCACATCCAGCCAGCAGCAGGATATACAAAACATCAATAGCTATACATCGTGAAACAACATCAAAACGCTCCCAATGACCCGAGAGTACATGGATGACTCTAAGACTCTACTAAAAAACATCCAAAACAACAGCATATCCATCGCTTGCCTTCTACTGCTCGCCTTTCTTCTTGGCCGCAACTCTGCGACCACCACCATGCCTAGCTCGACCACCTAAAAAGGGTGTAAACCAGCGGGGTGAGACACACAGTCCCAACGAGAAACATAACTCCTCACCGAAACTACAAAACCTCATAAAGATAAAGCAGATAACCGATAAGAGGTATAATAAGAGCAGTTATAAAATAAAGCTGTTCATACTAGCAAGCTTACCAGATGTACGAAAGGCATATACCCAAGTATTTCTTTATGGAACATGATTAACAAGATATTATGAGGAACATATAAGCAACTGCAAAATATAACAAGATTAACTACACAAGCGAAGCCTCAACCAATGTTTCGTGTTTGTCTTAAGCAGTAAATACTATTCAGCTGAATTACGTATTATTATGCCCTGAGGAAGTGAGTCGTACCGCTCAAATCCAACCTTCGGTTGCGAAACCCAAGCCGGTGCCATACAAGGTCAATGGAAGAGCCAGACTCCACGACCTCCCACCTTGTGGTCAGTGCATGAGAACCATAGCAGGACCGCAGTCTCATGCTTAAGTGGCCTCAGCCACAAGGTCAGCTTCATAGGCTACCCTTCCTCTAGCCCGCCTTGGTACAGGTCACGACGCTAGTATATCTGAGTGACGAGCCTATTCACCATGCTCTGAGCCATGAACGCATTCATGCTCTATCACTCTGAGCCATGGGCATATTCACCATTCTCTCTCTCTCTCTCTCTCTCTCTCTCTATATATATATATATATATATATATATATATATATATATATATATATATATATATATATATATATATATATGTATCTAAGTCTGCAACCGTAGCTGCACTTGATTCCCTCTCTATTTAAGGCTAGGAGAAACCACACATATTCAATAATATGCGCTTCCAGATTAACCCACAGGAGAACTTGTTTCACCATCACCAGCTACTAACGATGATGGATCTATGGACAGGGCAAACTACATGATATGTTATACTGTGATTAGTTAGTATATTTTAAGTGGATTGTAGGATTCAACCAAGTTGTATAACATGCAAACTATAACAAGAATAAACAACATAAAACTCATTATTATGGTTTTATTGTAATAAACATCATCCTGATCCATCACAAGGATCTAACATTACATGTTAGCACTTGGCCTCTTGCCAATCATCTAGATCCATCTCAAGGATCATGGGATCTCAATCCCTTATCACATAGTGCCACTGCCTCTCAAGGCTTACATTATCAACATGGGATAGCAATCCCAAGAACTTTAGTCAAACATATCATACATATTATCTCATTATCAAGAGTAATCATCACAACAGAGTTACTCAACATTTTTACCTCATAGCCCTTTA
This sequence comes from Alisma plantago-aquatica, assembly GCA_963693085.1. Classification (NCBI taxonomy): domain Eukaryota; kingdom Viridiplantae; phylum Streptophyta; class Magnoliopsida; order Alismatales; family Alismataceae; genus Alisma; species Alisma plantago-aquatica. Next base: position 949,924,482 of record OY856412.1, read on the forward strand.
CCTGGCTATGCATCTGTGTGAGACCTTCATGGTTAGTATACATAATCATCATGAATAGCTTAGAAGTTCATATTGTCAACATAGGGTGACATTGATGTTCTATCAATCATGCCTCAACTTGTGACCATAGACATTGATCATATTATCAAGGAAAGCATCTTACATGCTTACCATTCCCTTAGCACTTATACAGATGATTCAAGATGATCACATACATATGTATAGTCTTGTAAGTTACATAGATGAGCTCTACCATATCAAATACCATCAAGCATCGCAAGGATCACCATCATGACTAAACATGATAGTGGAACAACATCCAACATACCAGTTTCTATAAGGGACATAACCCTCACTAAAAATGCCCACTTCCCTCACCATAGGTACTATCGGGCAGGGCTCAACCCGTATCGTCCAACCAAAACAACCACCTATCGGCCAAACAACCAGCTGGGTTGTCGGGCTACCACATGAATCAGGCAACAGGGAACCAAACCATCTCATGCACTAATGTGCGTGCAACGCGTGCCGTGCACTTCTGTGTCGTACAACGCTGTGTTGTGCACAGGTGTAACGTGCACCATGACCATCACGTGGCTAACCACTGAGCTCCATGTCATCCAAAGGAGTAACAGGCTCTTGAGCCAGGCATGTCATGCACTAACTGATAATGGGCTGCTAACAGGGGTGTCGCTCAGCCTAAGAGGGATATCGCACAACGGCGCGTCGCGCACCTATGTGCCGCGCAGGGTATAACGTGCGACAGGGTGTCGTCCAAGGGCGTATCGGGCACCCAACTGATAACGACAACCAAGGTGTGCAACAAAGAAAGCGTAACACCCAACAACACATGCTATTGGCCAACACACACACAAGGTTAGGGCCAAGGGGTGATGCCCACCACAGAACTGACTAACAACACATCCACAATAAGGGTAAATGTGTCGAGTAGGGTACTCAGCATAATGTGATGCTCGACACTCCAAAAGTCAAGGTCCTGGGTGTATCGCCCATCAAAGACACTACAACATGTCGTGCAAGGCTCTAGGTCAAGAGGTATCGGGCAGCACCTCCCCCAAGATCATAACAACCATGATGCAACTCCTCAAGATCGTCACTAACCTCAAGCACAAAGGCACCAAACCCTAAAGAGTCAAGAAGATGGCTCACCTCTCAACTTAAACGAGAGAGGGGTCTTGCACATCTCTTAACATCCATCGGGCAACACAAGGAACAACCCTAAATGAGGTCTACAACTACCACCAAGCTCACCCTTCAAGTCCATGGTGAGAGGAGGGTGTTGCTCAAGCTACTAGAACACAAGATCACCTCTCAACTTAAACGAGAGAGGAGTGTTGCTCATGATACTAGAACTCAAGCTCACTCCTCAAGACCTAGGAGAGAAGGGAGTATTGCTCACCAAGAAACCCTAGAACACATGGTTCGACCAACAACTTAAGCAAGGAACTAACTAGCAACTCATATATCCGACATGATCATAGCAACATATAAAAATAGAGAAAGAAGGTAATGTAGTTAGGGTTAGGAGTTATGTAACCCGCCTTAAGAAAGCTCCAAGCTCCTAGCTCCAAGCTCCAAGCACCACCAAGGAAGAAGGAGAGCAAGGCACTCTAGGGTTCGACCACCACTAGAGGAAGAAGAAGACTCCAAGGCAAGGATCGACCACCAAGCTAGATCCTCCAAGGGTATGGGCCACCAAGCTTACAAAAGAGGAGGGTGTCATGCACCAAGGAGAGGAAGACTAAGGAACTAAAGGGATCCTTAGCAAGGAAAGGGAAACACATATATAGAAGGGGATGAAGAAGAAAACAAGGTAGAGCAAATCAAGGTGTCGCCTACCTAGGGACACTTGTCCATGAGCATTGCCATCACTCTAACATGTCTTAAACACATGCCCAAGGCCATTGCCACATGCAAGCACCAAGCACCAAGTGTCCACTAGTGGTGACACAAACAAGGTCAAAGATGGTCAAAGATCCATGGGTGACACAACCCTGGGCGACACAAGCACCCTCATGCCCGACACAAGGTTCAACCAAACAAAGGCAAGGCACCTCAAGACCCAACAAGCTCAACCAAGCCCAAAGGAACTCAAGCAATGAGCCCAAACCTTCCTCTCAACACAAGAGGAAACAAAGAGAGGGAGGAACACCACTCAAGGTGACAAACTTGCCCACAAACCCTAGACTTGGGTTAATTGCATGTAGCACCTCCAACTCTCCACAAAGCTCAAACAAACCCTAATCACCACTAAAGGTGATTAGCAAGCAACTAAGCATCATGTTTATGCAAAGAAAACAGGGTGAACCCTAAACAGAGGTCAGGGTCCTTACAAGCTAACCCCCTAAAAAGGGATTTCGTCCCCGAAATCCGAAGAGAAAAGCAAGGGATACTTCCTCCTCATCTCTTCCTCAAGCTCCCACATGGCTTCCTCAATGCCACGATGATGCCAAAGAACCTTCACAAGAACCAGGTCCTTCCTCTTCAGCTTCTTAACTCTTCTGTCAAGGATCATCACAGGACCTTCCTCGTAGGTCACATCTTCATCAAGCTCAACTTTGTTTGGTTGTATCACTGTTCCTGAATATGGATGACTTTTCTTCAACATACTGACATGGAAAACTGGATGTAACCTGTGCAACTCTGGCTGTAGCTCTAACTCGTAAGATACCTTACCAACATGTGTTGTGACCGGGTATGGCCCCCTATATCTAGGTGCTAGCTTACCCTTTTGGCCAAACCTCAGCACACATTTCCACAGTGAGACTTTGAGATACACTTTGTCTCCTACCTGGAACTCCAAAGGTCGTCGACGATTGTCCGCGTAAGACTTTTGCCTGTCCTGTGCCGCTTTCAACTGTTGTTGTATCACCTTGATCTTTTCTATCATCTACTGCACTAACTCAGGACCCAAAAGCTGATATTCACCAGACTCATACCAACACAAAGGAGATCTGCACTTCCTGCCATATAAGGCCTCATAAGGAGCCATGTCAATGCTCCTCTGATAACTGTTGTTGTAGGCAAACTCTATTAAACTGAGGTGTATGTCCCAACTGCCTAGGAATTACAAGACACAAGCTCGAAGGAGATCCTCCAGAATCTGAATAGTCCTCTCAGACTGTCCATCTGTCTGTGGGTGGAAGGTGGTACTGAACCTCAACTGCGTTCCCAACGCTTTGTGCAGCTATTCCCATAAATGACTTGTGAACTGAGGACCTCTGTCAGAAACTATCGTTACTGGCACACCGTGCAAACACACTATCTCATCCACATATACTCGAGCGAGCTTCTCGGCTGTATATGTTGTCTTTACCGATATGAAATGGGTAGACTTTGTCAATCTGTCCACTATCACCCAAATAGAATCATGATTCCTAGTTATCCTGGGTAGACCAACTACGAAATCCATGGTTATATGATCCCATTTCTACTGTGGTATCGATAGGGGTTGCAATGTACCTTCTGAGTTTTGATGTTCAGCCTTGACTTGTTGACATACCACACACCTAGCCACGAACTCAGCTACATATTTCTTCAAGTCGGGCCACCAATACAAGTCCTTCAGACTATGATACATCTTGGTGACTCCTGGATGCATAACATACATCGATGTGTGTTCTTCCTCAAGCACTAACTTCCTCAGATCATCAGCATTGGGGACCACCATCCTGTTACGATAGCAGACTAGTTCATTCTTGGACTCATGGAACCCATCACGCTTTTCACTGCCGAACTCTGATCTGATCAACTGTACCACATCATCTATTTGCTGTGCATCTTTGATCTATTGTCTCAGTGTAGGCTTGACTTGCATCTGTGCTAAGAGTCCATCTAACAAGGAGACTTCCATCTGCACATTCATCTGCCGCAAAGAAACAAACATATCCCACATATGGCATACCAGAGAACTCAACTGTGCCTTCTTTGAAGAAAAAGAAGGCTTTCAGATAAGTGCATCAGCCACCACATTCGCCTTACCCGGATGATACTCGATGGTGCAATCGTAATCATTGATTAGCTCCATCCATCGACACTGTCGCATGTTCAACTCATGCTATGAAAAGATGTATTTTAGATTCTTATTGTGGGCTCTGATCTCCAAAACACGATATAAACTCAGCGGAAGCATTCGATTGGCAGCGAAATACGAAAAATCACGAAAAAATTTAAAACTTTTTAAGACAAGATCTTGAAATCATAAAACTTCTTTATATGAAACAAGATAAACAGTTTACATCTCTGTTAAATCACTTCTTGAGTGATTATATACAACTAGATACAAAATCTTAAGAGTGAAAACCAAAATCTCAGATCTACTAACTCTAAGGACCTGAGAGTATAGAGACGACATAAGACTATCTAACTACAAGACTGGACAACCGATATCTCCACCTGAGACTCACTGCTGCCCCTGGTGTTGCTGCTGCTAATACTGATCTCCCACAGACTGGTTCCTTCATCCTCGACGACCACCTAAAAAGTTGAAATCTATGAGGTGAGACAATTATAAATAATTGTCCCAGCGAGAGTTATAACTCTCTGCCAGAAGCTTTGTTATAGCATGTAAGGAAAACATAAGCAAGTTAATCTAAACTACTCAACAACAGATTGGATATTAAGTACATCAACTTAATTTAAGGAATATAAAGAATATGTATACTAAAATGAACAATGTAACATCAATCATTGTATCTCATAGTTCAACCCTAGCAGATATTCTACACGGCTGATTATGTTTTACAAACATTATTTTTCCCTAAGGAGATGAGGTATACCGCTCATACTCCAACCGATCACTAGTAAGTCGCATCGGTATCATACCTAGGTCATCAAAAGAGCCAAATTCTTATGACCTCAACTTACTTAGCCAGAGTGAGGATCAACATGCAGGACATCTAGTGTCTCTCCTACTATAGCTCACCAGGGTATTCTGGCACTTTGCTATTAGAGTCACAGTGGCATTATGTACTCTCTTCACCATCAAAAGATCTCTTGTTTATCTCTCATCGATGTGGCATTAAAGATTCCTTGGGTGATTAGTGATACATCATCCCAGCATAAACACATTAGTGAAGGATTGATAGATTAAGATACATCTACATCAATTCCCACACTAGGACGTAAGGATATTCACGTCCATATTCCCCCACATACTCAAAAGTATGTGATCCACACTACTATAGAACAGGCTTTTGGCGTCAGTTGTTTAACCCCATTTAGCGACGGTTTTCAAGCGACGCCTATGTGGGCGCCACTAAAGGTCGAACACTTCGGCGTCGGTTTTTTAACCGACACCTATTTAATCTATAGGCGTCGGTTGTATATAAAAAACCACCGCCAAAAGGGTTCACGCCACAGAAAAGGGCACCACAACCGACACTTTCTGCGTCGGTTGTCAACTAAAAAACCACCTCTATAAACTGTAGGCGTCGGTTATATATGTAATACGCTGACGCCAAAAGGGTTCGCGCCACAAAAAAGGGCGCCATCTAGGACACTGTCTGCGTCGGTTATCAACTAAACAACCGACGCTATATATCCTATAGGCGTCAGTTTTATACGAATAAGCAACGCCATTTCCACCTCGGCCGTGGAAACATTAGGCGGCGGTTTTTGTCCAAGAACCGACGCAGTAGGCCTTTAATGATAGTTTTCTATAAATAACTGACGCCTATATTTTGATTTTTTTTTTCTTATCAGTTTGCAGGCCTGTTGTGGCTGGTCAGCAGGATGAGAACCTGCAGTTCAGTTTTCTGAACTGCAGGTTTATGACATCCATTGATATCAGCCTACAGACAGGCCACAAACCTGCAAAATCAACAAATATTTTTTTCACACAAGTAGATACATTCATACATCAATTCAATTCTCACATTCACATATGTAGAAACATTCAAATACATGTAGAAACATTTAGAAATATTCATTTACAAAATATCATTCAACATCGCTATCAGCATCCCGATTATATCTTACAATCGCCACTGCTTGTATGGCTTTTGCCCATTCTTCTCTTACTTCATTTAATGCTTCCATCGTATATGGAGCATGTACATTTTTTAAGCGTTTACCTATAGTGTGGTCAGTTTTAAACACTTGCAAAAGAATGATGTATATATAAGTAATAATATAAAAATAAGATTGATATATTTCATACTAACTAATGAGACTATATATAATACCTCATGTATGGTATTGATGTCCAATGCGGCATGTTTGATAATCATCTGCATAAATCGCATCACATAGTATGCACATGCCCAACTGTTGTCTTGTGTAGAGCACTATAAATTGAAACATACACAATATTAAAAAATACAACTAAGCACAGTTCACATCAATAATATATACATTGGAGTTGGGAACTTACTTTTACGTTCTGCCAATTTATTGGCTGGTTCTTTTTCCTTGGGACCGTTCCTCCAGCCTTTTTGAATGCATCTAAACCCCTACATGTTAATATAACACAGTAAATTGCATAATTAAATAGTAATGTAATAATAGATGTTAACAGATATAAAAATGAAATATTTCTCACCAGAATAATGGCATTCTCATTACGTGTCCAATTTTAGTGTTCAATGTACTTCCCGCAGGATCTAGATAATAAACAGTGAACGTCTCGGGGAAAATAACTAGTAACTCTCAATGTCTACCGCTAGAGGTAAAAAAGTTAAAAATTAATAACTCAAAATGCACAATAAAAATGGAATTTGCTTAAGTCCAAATTATTAATAAAGTAAACTTACTTGACATTGAATGGAGCTATCATTATCGTCTTCTTTTGCTGACCAAAAATTGTAAAAGCATCTATACAGTATTGTTGAACACTATCAGGGTCTTTAGCTACCATACTAATCAATGATGGAATCAAAAATCCCACATGATCAAATGCAAATTGTTTGCATTGATCTTCGACTAAGTAGCTGCAAAACATGTATTATGTATGCATTAATATATAAGAAACCAGATCACCAGATCTTACACAAGGTATATGGATGTATAAACAAGATCTCACCTTATCCATGTCTCTATCATTGATGTATTCAGCCAATCATACGTAAACAACTCAATAATATCTTGTATAAATAAAGAGCTATCATATGATTGACCTGCATAATCCGCTTCGAAAGAAACAATTATAGGGCAATGTATATTATGTGCCCGTAGCCAACATGCCATTCCCCTACAAGAAGGACCTAACAGGTATTTTAGGTCAGTTGGAACCCAACTTGGTAATGCAGGAAGTGGAGGTGGAGGCCTAGGTGCTCCGGGTGTCTTCTTTTTAACCTGTATATATAATTTTAGATCAATTGACCTCATATATACACATTAACAATCTAAAGTAATGTAAATTTATCTTACAATTTCAGTAGTGTAGACGACATCTGCTTTGGGCCATAATATCACCCCGCCTTCTGCCTCAGCAAGTGTATCAATATATGGGTGGGGATATGGCAATGTAGCTTCCCTCCAATCGGGTAACACACATAGCGGGCTCACACAAACGTAGCCCTGTGGCATTGGAGTCCCGTGAAACATTGCCCCAGGGAGGGACAGGTAAGCCTGCGCCTCTGCAACAACATAGTCTTGCATTCTTAAGCGGCATGGCTTCAATGCCTACAAATTTACGTAAAGAATATTATACATATATACATATCATCTTGAAAACATATCATCTTGAAAAGACTAGCTACAATGTCATAAACAATACTTATAGCAGACGTGTTAGGTGGTGGGTCTACAAGATTACTTGTAGTTTGTACATCAGGAGAATAGTGGGTCTCCATAGGTTGATTGGAAGCCTGAGATGCCTGCCACCGCAACAATTCTTCCTTGACCTTCTCAGCAACTATATCATTGACCTTCTTGGCAACTATATCCTCGAATCTCTTATTCTCCTATACATGGATAAAAGAAACATTAGATAAAAGAAACATTAGCTTCTTATTATTAAATTCCCTTTTGCAGTAACATTCTTAAAAAAGAATAGGTTACCTCTTCTTGTGAAAGTCCCGCTCTGGGTTTACGCTGGGATGGACCAAAGAATGCTTTGATTCCCACACCAGCGCCTGCACCCCTAACACGTCCAGGATGCTCTGGGTTACCCAGAGCAACTGTCAATTCATCCCTTGTGCCCTGAGGGATGAACATGCCTTGTTTCCTCTACTCGTGCAGCTCCCGCTAATCACCATCAACAAAAATTGGTAAGTTAACACCACCAATAATCAATATTCAAACAATTGCTCTAAGAGTTGTATTTTACCATTTTTGCAGTCGCCACAGAAGTTACGGGCTTCTTTATTTCACCTTTCTTGTTTTGCCTCCCAGCTATCCAGATATCATGGCGAGGAATGGGTGTGGCAGACTCCTGAGTAGCAACAGACTCCTGAGTAGCAGCAGACTCCGCCTGTAGTCTTTGGCGAACGCTTGCATAGCCGTTTGGACCCATAGTTTGGTCATGCACATTCAGTGCACGCCTTGCTTTTTGTGCCTCACTGAGGGCCTAGTTAGTATGCACATTAATGATTTGGTTAGTAGCACTAAATGTTAATCTTGAATAGGTGAATACAACGTATATTTATTAAATTAGGAGTGACGCCTAATACCTTGAATTCTTTAGATTTTCTTGAAGCAACAAAATTGTCCCAATCTTCTTTGTCCAAGAAGTTCCACTGTTCAAGGGTTGACTTCTTCTTCTTATCACCATCTTTTATGTATTCTCTGTTGAGATTTGTCCTATAGTTCCTAAGCATCTTTCCAACGTGTTGCATCATGCTTTTACGATGCAGCTCATCCAATGCAAACAGATTCTGTAAAATAGAATTCTTATTAACTAGTATCCAAAAATAGAATTGCAAATAATATAATTGGTAATCTACTAATAATAATAACTCTCGCATAAATCCTTCCGTATCAAGTCTTTCTTCCCCTGAGGAACTTTATGCCAATTATTATACTTAACACCACAACGGCTTCGAGTGAAACACCCAAGATAGTTTACAAAATTATTGCGGTTCACTCCAATTGCATTTCCTCCATTATCAAACTCCACAACCAATTTGGATCCACTGCCACTTAGCGCTATTAACTTCTTCAACAGAGTGATGCCCCTTTTCTTGTTAAGTTTTTGGTGTTGCGCATCAAGTTGCTCCAGTGCTTCTGTGGGTACATGTGCATCATCAACCTAAAATTTGACAAAAATAAACACACTGAATTAGTGCAATATAGAAATATAGGATATATGACATAACTAGAAGATAATGAATTTTATAGAAATACAGGATATGTTTTTAGAACTTACATTGGTATCCTCGTCATGCTTGTCATGGACAACATGCTCATCATGGACTTCATGCTCATCATGGACATCATGCTCATCATGGTCAGCCATCTGAAATTGTCATTAAAAGGGCAAACATTTAGCATTTGTATTAAACATCAAATCTGAAAATGATATTGATATTAAAAAAGCAAACATTTAGCTTCATTAAGATTGTTTGCAGGCATTAGGTACATGAAAAGGATCTAAAATCCAAAGCTCTAGAATGGGTCAAGTTCAAGTCAAAATGGCTACAAGTGTGCGTTTTGGGTTTTCTATGTAAACGACCTTAGAACATCTATGTAATCACTTGTAATGATGAATTGACTTGTAACTTAGAAGAGAAAAATGTTTGGGAAAAATTTCAGCAAGTGCTAATAACTTTAAATGCAAATTAGAAAATGGATTACAGGCACTTGGTCAGTCGAGTTTTCCTGGATTGAAACTCGACCGATCATCCTCGGTCAATTTTCTGAAGATTCCATCGATCGAGTTGTGCACTCACAGAACTCGACCGATCATCCTTGGTCCATTTTCTGAAGATTGCATCGGTCGAGTTGTGCACTCACAGAACTCGACCGATCAGGTAACAAGATTTGTATTAACAAGAAAAAGGCAAACATTTAGCATTTGTATTAACTAGAAAAAGGCAAACATTTAACATTTGTATTAACTAGAAGATAATGAAAAATCAAATCTGAAAATGATATTGATATTAAAAAAGCAAACATTTCGCTTCAATAAAAAAATATAAACATACATGCCTCTAAAATTGTGATCTTTTATCAATTAACAATCCTTCATTGTGATCTCCGCACACATATAAGTCATCATGAGCTTCAATATTTTGTGGAGTTGGCAACCCAACTGAGAATGGACTGGAGTCATCATACATATCATAGTACTCTTCTTCATCTATAGGATCTACAATGAACTGTCTTTTACCATGAAGAACAATCGACCATTTATCATTTGTAGGATCATTTATATAGAATATTTGTTTCGCCTGTGATGCCAATATGAATGGTTCACCCTTCTCGCCAATCTTTCAAAGTTCACCAAAGTGAAACCCAATTCATCCACTATAACTCCTTTGGTGTTATCAACCCAATTACATTTAAAGAGCGGAATTCTAAAATCTATGTAGTCAAACTCCCATATGTCTTCAATGACACCGTAATATGACATTTTAGCTTCACGTGGACTCTTATCCTTTGCATTTGCAAAATACATAGTCGACGTTTGAAGAGTGACCCCACTGTTTTGGACGACACTCTTATCATCTTGGCGCTTTGTGTAATATGGAACCCATTAATGTCAAACCCTTCATAAGACATAACATTCAGTTTTGATTTAAAGGTGAGGCATTTGATAGTTTCTGTAATATCATTTTGTGTTTGAGATAGTTGATGTAAGACTTTATCTTCAAACCACTTAGTAAAAGTCTTATCATGTTCTCTAGCAAGCCACATTGAACTTTCTCGAGGATGTTGTCTCTTGATGAAATTGGTTTGTTCCTCAATATAAACAGTCACTTCGTCCATGTTGTGTAAAATATACAAGTGAGCTTGTTCCAACTGCTCACGGCTGATTACTTTCACTCGTGATCCCAAAATTCCTTTACCCTCCTCAATATTCTTGTCATTAACAGGAGAGTTATTATCACTCAAAAAGTCATTGCAAAAATTCATAACCTCTCTTGCCACATAACCTTCAATAATACTCCCTTCAGGCCGATAACGGTTTTAAACATCACCTTTAAAAACACACATGTATCGTTCAAAGGGATACATCCAATGCAAGAAAACTGGTCCCAACATTTTCACTTCTCTAGTCAAGTGTACAACAAGATGTACCATGATATCAAAGAACAAAGGAGGGAAATACATCTCAAGCTGACATAGGGTAACAACCACTTCTCTTTGCAAATTATCGAGAGTATCAAGGTCAATAACTTTGCTGTATAGACTGTTGAAAAAGAAACAAATTCTGGTGATTGCAAACCTTACATGCTTCAGAAATATAGATCGAATTGCCACGGGCAATATTTGTTGCATTAGAGTGTGACAATCATGAGATTTAAGACCTATCAACTTCAGATCTTTCATTGATACCAATCTACGAATGTTGGATGAGTAACCATGTGGAACCTTAACATTTACCAAGCATTCACAAAAAGCTTTCTTCTCCTTTCTAGACAACGTGTAACAAGCGGGAGGTAAGTATGTTCTTTTATTACCCATTTCACGTAATTTTGTTAATTCTGACCTTATTCCCATTTCACGTAGGTCCAGTCTGGATTTTATCCCATCTTTAGTCTTACCTGGTATATTTAACAGAGTACCAATGATGCTATCACAGACATTTTTCTCAATGTGCATTACATCAATACAATGCCTGACTGTCAAAGAACTCCAATAAGGAAGATCCCAAAATATTGACTTCTTCTTGAATGAAGAATTGTCACTCCGTGTGGCCATACTACATTGTGATTTCTTACCAAATTCATTGGCAATGTCTTTTACTCTTTCATAAACAACATCCCCTGGTATAGGTTTAGGTGCACTCTGTTCATCATTCCATCCATTGAATGCTTTGTGCTTCCTACGATATGGATGGAATTTTGAAAGAAACCTTCGATGACCAAGATATACAGTCTTGCCACCATGTTTTAGTCTTATTGAATCAGTATTTTGTTCACATATAGGACACACTTTAGCTCCTTTGACACTATATCCAGACAAATTCCCATATGCTGGAAAGTCATTAATAGTGCAAAACAACATAGCATGCAAACGAAATGTCTCTCTTCCTGAAGCATCATAGGTCATCACACCTTCAGCCCAAAGTTTTTTTAAGTCATCAATCAGAGGTTCAAGATAAACTTCGATATCATTTCTGGGTTGTTTAGGGCCCGATATCAACAACGACAACATAACGTACTTATTTTTCATACACAGCCAGGGAGGAAGATTGTATATAACAAGCATGACTGGCCAAGTGCTATGTTGGCTGCTCAATGTCCCGTACGGATTCATCCCATCTGTACAAAGTCCAAGTCTTAGATTCCTATCTTCTTCACCAAATTTGGGGTACAATAGATCAATATTCTTCCAATGAGGGGAATTAGACGCATGTCGTAGGATCCCATCATTATTTTTCTTAACATCTGCATGCCATCTCAAATTCTTTACATCTTTCAGATTTGCAAACAAGCGTTGAAACTGTGATATTATAGGTAGATACCACAACACCTTGGTAGGAGAACCGGTTTTGGAATCCCCTGAAGTCGTCAATTTATATTGTGACGCACCACATTTTGGACAATATTTCAAATCTACATAGTCCTTTTGAAATAATACACAATCATTCGGGTATGCATGTATCTTCTTGGCCTCCATTCCCATTGGGCACAACATTTTCTTTACCCGGTATGTTGAGATTGGCAGCTCGTTTCCTTCAGGAAGCATTTCTTTCAACAAAGTCAACAATGAGTGAAGCTTTTGTCGCTCCATCTATTGTTAGCTTTCAACTTATACAATCTCAACATTTTGCTAAGCTTCGTAAACTTAGCACAACCTGTGTATAACGGTATCTCAGCATCATGCACAATGTTTCTAAAGATAGGAGGTGGATCGGTGTGCTCTACCCTACAACTATCAAGCATCGCATCAACGATGTCTACTGGAACTGGTTCGTTCACATCTACGTCATCAGAGGCAATTTCTTCTTCCACCCAAGCACTGTTATCGACATCTACTGGTTTCGAGTTTGAAATCTCACCATGCTAGTACCATTCTGTATAACCTTGTACAATCCCGTTGCACATGACATGACTTTTGATTTCTTCACCAGTGCTGACTTTCAAGTTGTTACCGCAATGCCTACATGGACAGTAGAACCTATCTGTAGGTTTTTTCCTATGTTCCTCAGAAAATCTGATAAACTGATCAAGACCAGATATAAACTCTAGGGTGCAGCGATTGCGAATGGACATCCATGATCTATCCATTCTATGATCAAAGAGAAAACAAGTATATATTAGGACAAGATTAGGGTATACACTTACATCCTATCCAAGACTGTTCACTTTCTAGGACAACAAACACATGTGATGTCATTCTTATATATAATAAATGTGTACCACCTATCCCATCCTTGAACACCTAATCTCACTAGTAAGTGTATAATGTCTATTGGGTTTTCAAAAAAAATTTGGCAGCATTTCCCTGATGTTCTCTAAGTACATATGTACTTAGAGAACAAACGAGGAAATGCTACCAAAATGTTCTCGAAAACCCAATACATATTATACACTTACATCCTAAGTGAGATTAGGTGTTCAAAGACAGTCCAAAACCGGGGACTATCTAAGATTTACTCCTAATGAGTAAATCTTGGACGGGTTTCTAGGCCAACAAACACAATAATAGATATGTACATGTTAGGGTTTCATCACAATTGATGTCAGGGTTTCATCAATGTTAGGGTTTAATCAAATCAAATTAGGATGCAAGAATGGACAAGTTTAAATCTTAGGCAAACATTAAAAAGGCAAACATTAACAAGGTAAACATTTAGCATTTGTATTAACTAGAAGATAATGAAACATCAAATCTGAAAATGATATTGATATTATAAAAGCAAACATTTAGCTTCATTAAGATTGTTTGCAGGCATTAGGTACATGAAAAGGATCTAAAATCCAAAGCCCTAGAATGGGTCAAGTTCAAGTCAAAATGGCTACAAGTGTGCATTTTGGGTTTTCTATGTAAACGACCTTAGAACATCTATGTAATCACTTGTAATGATGAATTGACTTGTAACTTAGAAGAGAAAAATGTTTGGGACAAATTTCACCAAGTGCTAATCACTTTAAATGCAAATTAGAAAATGGTTTACATGCACTTGATCGGTCGAGTTTTCCTGGATTGAAACTCAACCGATCATCCTTGGTCGATTTTCTGAAGATTGCATCGGTCGAGTCGTGCACTCACAGAACTCGACCGATCATCCTTTGCCGATTTTCTGAAGATTGCATCGATCGAGTTGTGCACTCACAGAACTCGACCGATCAGGTAACAAGACATTTCCAGATAAATAAGAATGTACTCAAATCCACATGGGAATGACCTCTATCCATTTGGACATGTACTATGCAAAAAAAGGGTAAGCTAGTAAAATTCACATTGAAGTACTCTTCTTACTATCTTTTGGAAACTATTGGCTTTCAAATAAGTTTAAAATACTATTAGTGATATTAGATGTTAATGATTGAGTGAATTATAAAAAAAGAATTAATGAAGTAGGTTAAATCCATAAGGAAATGCCATTTGTTGTTTAGTAATTACATAAAATTTGAAATTATGACTAAGTAGTACATAAGACTGATTAGTAATTAGGGTTTATTATAAAGATGTTTGTGATATGTACAATCTTTTTGATGAGATGTGGAGGCATTTATAGCCCTTATGTTGAGAGTTGTAGCCCATGAAGACACACAAGAGAGAACAATGATCCAGTTTGTCATTAGTGTAATCACAATGATAGGGATAACACCAGGTTCTGAAGGTGCAAAGGTGACTAAAGGTAGAAGGCACCCCATTCACAACCCCGATTTTCTCGAATGAAGAACAGAGGCTACGGCTAATACCTGGAGAGCAGAGCGGGCGGCGGTGGCTAGGAAGATGGCAGCCAACGGCGGTGGTGGGCAAGGAGGAAGATGGCAGTCGGCGGCAAAGAGGACGGCGGAGGAGACGTAGAACAGCAAGCATCGGCGTCCGGCGTCAATGACGAGCAAACAATGGTGTCCGGCGTCGGCGGCGAGCGACATCAGTAGGTGGCGAGAAGCACCGGCGGGCAGGTGGTGACGCAGCAAGAGAAGATAGCGGGAACAATTGCTTCGCGATGAAACAGAAGAAAGGGGAACATTGGCTGGGCATTCGAGGGTTTATTAAGTGGGTATTCGACGTCGGTTATAAAATAAAATCGACACCTAAAGTCTTCGGCGTCAGTTCTACTTAAAAAAAGACGTCCAATTAGACAAATTTTGCCCTAAATAATTTGGCGGGAACCATTATCAGCGTCGGTTGTCAAAGGACAACCGACACCTAAACTGGAAACTTTTCGCCCAAATTTTCATCTTATATAGGCATCGGTTTGATTGTAAAAAACCGACGTTGTATGTGACACTTTGGGGCCAAATTTTTTTGCTCGAAAAATGGATTTCGCGGGCGATTTTAGGCGTCCGTTTTTTGTTACCCAGTTGACGCTGAATACAAAGCGGTACCCATGTCTTGACTATAGAAGTCGGATGACCTACATCACCGACGTTGAATGTTATAGGTGCCGGTTTTCCTAAATAACCGACGCCCAGAAAAGTGACATTGAATGCTATTTTTGTACTAGTGCCAGGAGTTCCCTTAGGAAAACCTGTTTCACCATCATTTAACTACTGACAATGATGGATCTATGATCAAGGCTCTACATGTATGATTATACTTGATTAGTTAGGTACATTTCAGTATTCTTTTAGCATCAAACATGTTTCCAAGCATTTAAGTATCAAACATTACTTATAACAGAAGAATACTAAATTTATCAGGTTTAACTCTCATCAGTTATCAAATGGATTTCAATTCATCACAAGTCATCTAATCAGTCATAACCTTGATGTTACTCATGGCTCTCATAGCCCTTTAACTTCATATGTTGTCACATAAACATAGACAACATAGCATACTTCACTATTCATAGAGTCTACAACATTCTTTCAATGAATACACTATTATAACCCTTACCTGATTATGATCATTCTCTTATAAGAACCTGCATAGTCAGTTCAACTTGACAATAATAACATTTCATATCCAGATCAGCAATTTATAAGGCAAGAATAACATTCCAATTCACGGGTTGTACCTTTATGCCTTTTCTAAGGCTAGGTTCCCTTATTAGTATCAATTAGGGTTATTCAATCCCTTTCATTATGATTAGGAACATTAATTCCACACCTCATACTTTAATTATAAAGATTCATGCTTAAAAGCATAACCTGGAATGTTTTTTTTTTTTTTTTTTTATGGAAGTCGGGCGATTATTTTATTCATCTCGCTCACCCCATGCAAGCATATTCAAAGGTAAATTACAAATATGAGTTATTTGCATAGAATTAAACATGGTAGTACTACTACCATTACAAAGAAAAACTTGTCCAGTATCAATGACGTCCTTGGGAGGGATATCATAGTACTTGATTCTACAAGTTTTTTGAAAGTGTGTTTTAGCCAGAGCATCAGCAGCTCTATTATGCTTCCTTTCCACATGTTGGATCTTTAGCTTTCCTTCCATAGCAAGTTGGATACCCCTGATAATGCTAGAATATCTAGGGTGCTTGTCATAATCTTCCTGTATCATCTTCACAGCAGTAAGGCAGTCAGTGACCACGGTGATGTTTTGTAAACAGGCAGACTTTATAATTTTCGCAGCAAGAGCAATGGCCATGAACTCGGCCTGTAGAGGATTATCTGCTACAATCAGCTGACCTACCCCTCCTTTCCATTGGCGATTACAGTCCAGTGCAATCACCGCAACAGCGCCTTTACCCTTCTTCCATGCTGCATCCACATGCAGCGACAAATGTCCGCTCAAACTGTTATTAGGGATCGGCAGCGCAAAAGGGGTCTTAAGGACTTCTTCTCTTTCCCAGGCAGCGGCATTTCTTCTATGTTCAAGGAGGATCCTGTTAACCTGTTGAGCGGTAGGAGTGTTAGTAGCCTCAAAGACTTCCAAGTTTCGGTACTTCCAAATGGTCCAACAAGCAATGAGGAACATAGTACCCGTAGCACCACTAGAACTGAGACCCCTACTAATCCATTGTTCAAGATTAGAAGCATTCCAGAAATCTTGTGCCATAGCTGCACCATTCCCAGCCGTAGCTCCCGCAAGTAAGCAATGCCATACAGGTTTCACTTTAGCACAGTCTCTCAAAGCATGGAGACTCGTCTCGTCCTCCGTATTGCAACGACTACACACAACGTTAGTGGTCATCCGCCGTCTCCTCCGCTTCCAGTTAGTGAGGAGCGCACCATTAGCAGTGATCCACATGAAGTTCTTAATCTTCGCCGCCACTTGAGCTTTCCATATAGCAGACCATTGACCAGGTCTTTTTATCTCAGAATCCGCTCGTAAAGCAGTATAGGCTGATTTAGCTGTGTAACTGCCCCCCACATTAAGCTTCCAAACATGAATATCATCGGCCGTAGGCTCAACAGGTGTTTGGATTTTATCAATCTCCTTGACAATAGGCGCGGGAAGCCAAATGTTTAGAAACTCCCTGTCCCATTGACCCTCCATATTCACTAAACTGCTCACTTTCAAGTCCTGCAGTTCAATAGGTATCTCTTGAGTGACGTGGTTCTTTAAATAGATGCCGCTTGGAAGCCAGCAATCGTACCACACATTGGTACAATTCCCACTTATAGGGCAAAGGAAAGTGTTAGCTTTCATAAAGGAGTTCATCTGTAGGACTGTTCTCGCCAAGCGAGAAAGATTAGATGAGGGAACAGTGTTGCCCTTCATGAGTTTATCCCGCATAGCCGTACACCATAGGGTGTTTCTCCCACTCCATATATCCCAGTTATGTCGGAGAAGCAACGCTTGGTTCCAATCCCTCATAGACTTGAGACCCAGGCCACCGTTGATTTTCTTGCTCGTAATCCTTTCCCATGATACAAGATGAGTCCCTCTTCTTTTCCGGCCACCACTCCAAATGAACCGACGGATTTCCCCATCAATTCTGTCGCACAGTTGTAAAGGTAGCTTGGAAGTTTGCATGATATACGTGGGGATGGTGGCGAGGGTACTTTTAGTAAGGCAGACGCGCCCTGCAAAGGATAAGGTTTTAGCAGCCCAAGAGTTAACTCTGCTAGTAACCTTGTCAAGAACAGCGCTGTAGGTCCTTTTATTCACCTTATTATGGAGGATCGGGACCCCAAGATATCTCCCCAGGTCCTGAGTACTTTGCAGCCCGCTACGATTGCATATTTGAGTAATTTCCTGCTGGGAAACACTCTTGGAAAAGAAAATTATCGTCTTCTCAACCGAGATAGCTTGGCCCGAAGCTAACTCAAACTCCTTGAAACATTGCAGAATAGTATCAATGTTAGTGGTACTAGCTTTGGCAAACAGCAGAATGTCATCGGCAAAGCAGAGATGAGCAACCCGCGGGCCCTTCCTACCCAGTTGAACAAGGTGCCATCTTTTAGAATGAACACAATCCTCAATCATCTGGCTTAGACGTTCAATACATAGCACAAAGATATAAGGACTCAAGGGGTCACCTTGTCTAAGGCCCCTTTTCGGTTTGAAACTGGTCGAACTCCTGCCATTCCAAGCAATGGTCGAGCTTCCACTGGTGATAGATCTCATGATATAATGAACCATGCAGTTAGGAATTTTCAACTTTTTCAGTGTATCCTCAATGAAGTTCCAAGCCAGTCTGTCATAAGCTTTTGTGAGGTCAATTTTAATGGCCATTGTCTTCATAGAATTCCTTCTTTTCATAGTATGTATAATTTCCTGTGCCACAATGATATTATCAGATATTTTCCTGCCTGGGACAAAGGCGCTCTGCGCTGGGTTAATCCAACCTGGTAGCCATTTTTTCAGTCTTTCGACAATGACTTTAGAACAAAGCTTAAGAATGGTGTTATTGAGAGAGATAGGCCGAAACTGACTAGCACTTTCCGGCTTAGGCACTTTGGGAATGAGCACCACAGTAGCATTGCACATTTGTTCGTTCAGCAGACCATCACTTAGAGCCTCCTTCACAGTAGTATAAATGGAATCTTGGATAACATGCCAGTTGGATAAAAGAAAATGAGCAGAAGTACCATCTGGACCGGTAGCTTTATAGGGGTCCATTGATTTGAGAATAGCAAGGATCTCATCCTTATGAACGGAAACGGACAGCCGATTGTAATCCTCACCAAGCACCGGAGCAAAACGTGCAGGAATGGCGTCGATATGTTGCTGGCAGGTGTTGCTATCAGAAGTAAACAGCTCAATAAAATACTCAGAAACCAGTTTAAAGATGTCTTCTTCACTAGTAATCCAAACTCCCGATTGGTTTTTAATAATAAGACATTTATTGGACCTCCTCCTTTGGTTCACATAGGCTTGGTAGAAACGGGTATTGGAGTCTCCCTCCCGAATCCAGCTAATGTGGCTCTTTTGTTTCCAATCCTCTTCTTCCTGTTGTAGAATAATTTTGAGTTCATCCTCCATCTTGGTGCAAAGATCGTCAGTAATAGCATCATAATGGACAGCCATATTCGTCTGGAACATGTTAATATTCCGTACCAGCCTTTCTTTAGTTTCTTTTCTCTGCTTGTGCCTCGCATCATCCCACGCATGGATATGCTGCCTTGCCCGCTCGAGAGCCTCATGGAAAGGAAGTTGTTTGCTCCAGTGTCGATCCATACAAAGATAAAAGGAGGGATCCTGGGCCCATGACGCTTTGGTGGTAAACCTGTACTGCCTGTGCATAGCCGACTGAGTCTGAATGAGAAGAGGGCAATGATCAGAAGCAATTTTAGGAAGGTGGGTCACCGCCACATCAGGAAAAGTAGAGAGGAATTCAGCATTCGCCAAGCCTCGGTCGAGTCTGCTTTGCTTCCCTCCATGCCTATAGGTGAACTTTTGTCCGGAAAAACCAAGGTCATTTAGACCAGCTTCAAGCATAGTGGCGGAAAAGAGCTGGGCCTCGCGATGGTTGTAAGTCAGGTAACCAACCGTTTCAGACGGTGAGACAGTAGAGTTGAAATCCCCAGCAACTATCCACGGCTCAGAGAAATTATTACCCATATCATTCAAGTGCTTCCACAGAAGATTGCGGACCTGAAAGTGGGGGTTAGCATAAATGAAAGTAGCAATATACGATTTGTTCACACGGCATGATATAAATTGTCTATGTGTCTGAATAATCTGCACATCACAAACGGCAGCGTCCCAGCAGATCCAAATCCCGCCTGAATAGCCACGAGCTTCAGAACGATGTGAATTAGGAAATCCGAGCTTTTTAATCGTGTGATAAGCTTTATCCGCACTGATTCGAGGTTCTAGCACAGCCGTAATAGCAGGTTTGTGTTTAGAAACAAGATCTTTAAGGACTCTACAAGTATCATCGTTGCCAATACCTCTCACGTTCCAACACAGCAGCTTTGACATCCCACAAGAAAGATACTTTAGACTTCTTCTAAGATAGAGATTAAGAAAGGTTGTCATTGGTCTCCTTGCTCTCTTCGCAACAACTAATTGCTTCTTCTTCCATATCTGCGTTGCTGTCAATGTCGGCGCTTCCTTTCAGCCTAGGACTTCGCCTAAATCCCTCCACGACTGCTTTGGCAACACTAGCTCTTTTCATCTTCGTCCCGCTTCCCTTAAAGATTTTCCCCGCCGTCGGTTTCCTAAGGGTAGTGGATGCGGAAGTTGTAGTGTCAATATCCCGTTTCTTAGTTCTGCTGCATGTAGTATGCGGGGTAGCAGCCCTAGTCACAGACACCACGTCCTCAGGTATTATTTCAATGACTTCATCGATCGCCGGATTCACGGCTGTGTGATCTGGGCCGTTGTTAGGCTGCCCTCTCGGCATGGGTTTGTCGTTGCTTTGTGGAGTTTGATTAGTAATATCTCGCAGCACTGTCCGCTTTTGATCAGCTGTTGCAATTGGTTCTGGTGTCTTCTTCTTCCTCCAGATCTTAGGGTTCTTTGGTGCCGTCGTTTTTTCCGTCGTCTGTTTTCCTTCTTTGCTCGTGTGCGTAGCTGCTACAGGCTCTTCTTCGTCTGCCGTCAAATTATCAAACTGGTTCCTGGTTGGGGTCGCCGAATTCGTAGATGTATTATTGGGCTGCTGTTTCCCCTTATACCCCCTTCGGACCTTCTGTGTTTTCCACGAATGTTTATTGTACATTTCATCACATCATCCTCAATTAGAGTTTACTATTCATTTAACATGGCATTACCCTAGAATTAGGGTTTACTATTCACTCCATAGTGAATTAAGCTCATAGCATCATCATGTATGAAATCATCATCCTTGATGCCTTCAAATTAGGTTAAGATTCATCAATTATCATAATTAGGGTTTTCATGATCTCACATAGGTGGATCATACCCTAATCATGCACATTCACATACATTGAAGGTACATTACTTGAGTTTCAACCATAAATGGAACCTTCTCTCTCCTCTTACTAATAGATAGTGATTACATCACTCTAGATTAGGTTAGGTCAAGTCAACTTTGATTAACATAAGCTAAATCACCACTATCATGTCATTAGGGTTTTGATTAAACAAGGTGTCATCTACTTGAACCCTTCAAGGGCACATTGGTAATGTTCACCATTGATCACAACATGGGTCAATCTATTAATCACTTAGCCCCTTATTGTCTTTAGGTATCATTAGGGTTTTGATTAGACAACCATTGAACCAATTAAGCCTTCAAGTTACTAAGCAATCATAACCCTAAAAGTCCCCAAACGGTTTCACACCTTAACCTCCAAACGGTTTTGAAACCGTTTGGATGCATTGACCATTTGGTCACGTTGACCTTCAAGACCGCATGACACTCAAGACCGTTTTCCCTTAAAAGGTCATGAGACCATTTAAAAGTGTTGACTGTTTGATCAGAGTTGACTTTGAAACCATTTGAACAAAATCACCTTGACTTGATCTTAAACGGCCTTGAAACAACATGAGCTCCAAATGGTTTGAAACTATTTGAGCCCAAACGGTCTTGAGACTGTTTGATCCAACAAGGCTCAAAACCACATGGACCTCAAAGGTACATCAAGACTTGTAATCGATTAGGGTTTTCATTGTTGAACCCCTCAATGGGCCACATCCTTGTTAACCACTTATCAATTGAGCTAATTAGTGTCATCCTTAACCAATTGGAAACTCAATTGACCCTCAATTGAAATCCAATTAGGGTTGAAACCGATTGAATTAGGGTTTATAATCATTCAACCATCAACAATCATCAATGTGAATCTAATTGAGGTTGAACCTATCAATTTACACCCAATTGGGCCCCTACTTGGCCCAAACTGTCTTGAGATTGTTTGGACACCCTCCAAACGGTCTTGAGACCGTTTGCCCAAAGTTTCATCAAAATCTAAGTCCATTTGTTATGGGTTGAACCCTAATTAAGTTACAAATCAACACTTTTGATTAATTCATCAACCTATTGTGATTGGACCCTCAATTGATTAAATTACCTCAACCCTAGACCTCCAAACGGTCTTGGGTGACCACCAAACGGTCTTGAGACCGTTTGAGTGAACCCCAAACGGTTTTGAAGCCGTTTGGGCCACTCAACCCAAAGTTCAACAAGATTGGTTATTGAAATCAACAATTCAACCCGATTAGGGTTTAGAGGATTGAAGTGCCTTTAACTTGTGATTGGTTTGCAATTAGATTATGATTCTTTGTAGAAGGTTAACTCAATATGTGTACAACAGACCTATAAATGGTCTTCACTTGGTCAAACATTCCAAACGGTCTTGAGACCATTTGATTCTAAACGGTCTTGCAAGACCACATGAAATCAAACGGTCCTGAGATCGTTTGATTTCAAACGGTTTGCAAACCGTTTAGACAAAATGGTCCAAGGTCGTTTGGTAAAGTTACCTAAGAAATCGTGCCCATCATCTTCAACCTCAGTTCAGGTCAGTTACTTCACGGATTTGCTTGCATGAAAGCAAGGAAGAGTGGGGAAGAAGAAGAACAAGCTAGTATATGCAAGGAAGAAGATATTCTTAACAAAGTAAAAGGGTTAGAGTTATAAAACCCACCTCAAAGGTCGTACCTAGAGCTTCAAGCTTCCAAGCTTTCAAGCCTTTAATGGCGTCTTGAGCTCCACAGGTCGTCCAAAGGTGTTTCTCCAAGAAAAGGTTGGGGAAAGTCGGCTAGAACAGGAAACCTAAAGAAGAAGAACTATAAACCAACCTTACACAAGGAATTCCTCCAGGAACCCGAGCAAGAAGATGGTCTCTTCTTACCTTAGAACAAGTTGGTCGTCTCCTTTAGCTCCAGATCTCTTCCTCAAGTCAGTTAAGCAAGATGATAAGTGAAAGAAGAAGGGAAACGTTGCCTTTGATTGCAAAGGAAGGAAGCTTATATAGCTTGGGTTAGTTTTCAACATAAGGACCTCTAGTTTCTTGGTTTCTCATCGAGGTCCCTCCTTCCTTCTAAGGCACGTTCACTCTATCATAACTAAGCAAATCCCATCATAACTCAAGATCTAAGGGTAAAGGAAGCCAACATGAAACTAAGGTGTACATTTATAAGGGTCTCTTTACTTATAACTTGGTGATTCTACTACAAAGGTCATTCTTCTTATCTGATTATTTAATTGAAGTGCCCCCTTCATCATTTCTACTCTAAATGATGTCAAGAGTCACAAAAGATACTCTATAAGGTGTATTTTACAAGTTGCACCCCACATTTTGGGTAAATTGCACTTTACTCTAAAATTAGGGTTTTAAGTACAAGGATTGCTACACAAGCTGCATCTTGATGCCCAAGCTTGGAGAATCCATCACACTTCATCATATTCACTCATATGATGTCTCATTATAAAAGGAACATCTTAACCTGTGCAATTTGCAAGTTAACCCTTATAATTGGGCAATTTGCACATAGGTCCCTACATTACAAAACAATACTACAACATTGTTTAAAAAGGACAGAAATGAAACTGTATGTTCGTCAGGAACTTAATTACATGCCAGAAGTTAATCACAAGCATTTAATTACATGATTTAAGCAAAGCACCTAGGGTTAACTTATAACCCAGGTCATGGATGTTACAAATTATCCACCCCTTACAAGGATTTCGTCCCCGAAATCAACAAAACTTATTAAGAGAAAAGAGCAGGGTATTTCCTTCTCATCTCTTCATCTAGTTCCCAAGTGGATTCTTCGACACCATGATGATTCCAGAGGACTTTCACAAGACTTATATCTTTCTTCTTTAACTTTTTAATTCTGTTATCAAGGATCGACATTGGTCCTTCCTCATAAGTTATGTCATCATTCAATTCTACCTCCATAGGTTGTAGAACTGACTCCGTATCAGGGTGACATTTCCTCAGCATAGAAATGTGGAACACAGGGTGTAACTTCTGTAACTCTGGTGGCAACTCTAGTCTATAGGCTACCTTTTCAACCCGTTCAATGATTGGATAAGGCCCCTTAAATCTAGGAGCTAACTTCCCTTTCCTTCCAAAATGAAGAACTCCTTTCCAAGGCGAGACTTTGAGGTACACTCTGTCTCCAACCTAGAATTCTAAGGGTCTACGACATTTATCGGCATATGACTTCTGCCTATCCTATGTAGTCTTAATCTCTTGTTGTATTACTTTGATCTTCTCTGTAGTCTGATGCACAAGATCAGGACCTAATAGCTGATATTCACTGGTTTCATACCAACATACCGGTGATCTACAACGTCTACCATACAAAGCTTCATAAGGTGCCATGTCAATGCTATGTTGATAGCTATTGTTATAGGCAAACTCTATTAATCTTAGGTGTAGATCCCAACTCCCGGTAAACTGGAGAACACACGCTCTCAACAAGTCTTCCAAAGTCTGTATAGTCCTTTCCGACTATCCATCAGTCTGTGGATGAAAGGCTGTACTAAACCTTAAATGGGTGCCTAAAGCTCTGTGCAGTCGTTCCCAAAAACAACTTGTGAACTCGGGACCTTTGTCAGAAACTATGGTGACTGGAACTCCGTGTAGCCTCACTATCTCCTGAACATACATCTGTGCAAACTTCTCAGCAGAATAGGTTGTTTTGACAGGAAAGAAATGTGTTGTCTTTGTCAACCTATCAACAACTACCTAGATGGAATCATGCCCTTTGCTTGTCCTAGGTAGGCCAACAAAAAAGTCCATGGTTACATGGTCCCACTTCCACTATGGTATGGGTAAAGGTTGCATTGTTCCTGCAGGCTTTTGGTGTTCAGCCTTAACTTGCTGACACACATTACACCTCAGAACAAACTCAGCAACATCCTTTTTCATCCCAGGCCACCAATACATATCTTTTAAGTTTCGATACATCTTGGTGCTTCCTGGATGCATGGCATACATTGAAGAATGAGCTTCTTCCAGGACTAACTTCCTCAAGTTATCCACATCCGGTACTATCATCCTCCCATGATAGCATGGCACCTGGTCATCTGAGTCATGGAAACCATCTCGCTTCTCATCACCATACTCTGACCCGATCTGCTAAATTGCAGCATCAACTTGTTGTGCCTCTCTAATCTACTCTCTTAGGGTAGGTTTAATGTGCATCTCAGCCAACAACCCGGCTAACAACGAAACCATCAACTGTACATTGTCTTGCCTTAAGGAGATGAGCATATCTCTCCTAGGGCATACTAAGGAGTTTAGTTGTGCCCTATCAGAGGATGGTGTTGCTGATTTCCTACTCAGAGCATCTGCAACTACATTGGCCTTCCCTGGATGGTAATCGATTGTACAATCATAGTCCTTGATTAACTCCATCCAGCGACGTTGCCTCATGTTAAGCTCATGCTGAGAGAAGATATACTTAAGGTTCTTGTGATCAGTGAAAATCTGGAATGTCTCTCCGTAGAGGTAATGTCTCCAGATCTTCAAGGCATGAACCACGGTAGCTAAATCCAGATCGTGTGTCGGATAATTCTCCTCGTGTTTCTTGAGCTGTCGGGAAGCAAAAGAAATCATTTGCTTATCCTGCATCAGCACACATCCGAGTCCATTCTTGGAGGCATCATAGAAAACTACGTATCCTTTGCCTTGTTCAGGTAGCACAAGTACAAGTTCACTTGTCAACCTCTCCTTCAACAGTTGAAAGGGCTGCTGGAACTTATCACTCCAGACAAAAGGAACGTCTTTCCGGGTCAACTTCGTCAAGGGTAGGGCTATGGAACTGAAGTTCTTAATGAACCTTCGGTAATATCCAGGCAACCCTAAGAAACTACGAATCTCCGTCGCTGTCTTCGGATGTTCCCACTATAGAACAGACTCTACCTTTTTAGGGTCAACACGAATACCTGAGGCAGATATCACGTGTCCAAGAAAAAACACCTCTGGCAACCAAAACTCACACTTGCTGAACTTAGTGTATAGCTTATGTTCTCTTAGCAAGATCAAAGCTTGGTGAAGATGTTGTTCATGTTGCTGATCATCTCTACTATAGATCAGAATGTCATATATGAAGACAACAACACACTGATCGAGGAAAGGTCGGAAGATTCTATTCATGAGTTCCATGAATGCAGCTGGTGCATTAGTCAGTCCAAACGACATAGGTGTGAACTCATAGTGACCAAACCTTGTCCTGAAGACAAACTTGGGTATGTCACTGTCCTTAATACGAAGTTGATGATATCCAAACCTCATATATATCTTCGAGAAGACAGTTGCACCACGCAACTAGTCAAAGAGATCATCAATCCTCAGCAGAGGATACTTATTCTTTATTGTTACTTTATTGAGTAGTCTGTAATCAATGCACAACCGCATTGATACATCTTTCTTTTTAACAAACAGGACTGGAGCACCCCAGGGTGAAGTGCTCGGTCGGATGA
This sequence comes from Alisma plantago-aquatica, assembly GCA_963693085.1. Lineage (NCBI taxonomy): Eukaryota > Viridiplantae > Streptophyta > Magnoliopsida > Alismatales > Alismataceae > Alisma > Alisma plantago-aquatica. Next base: position 949,951,484 of record OY856412.1, read on the forward strand.
AACCCTTCTCAAGTAACTCTTGAAGCTTTTTCTTGAGTTCTGCCATCTCAGCAGGCACCATCCTATATGGTGTATGTTCTATAGGTTTCATATCTGGGATCAAATTGATTTCAAAATAAATTTCCCAAGGCAGTGGTATACCTAGAAGTTCTTCAAGAAATACATCCTCAAACTCCCTGACTACAGGAACTTCAATAGGGTTGGGACTCTCCATGGTAGTATCTACCACATGAGCTAAGAATGCATAACATCCTTGCCTCATCAGCTTCTCAGCAACCATAGCTGACACTAGACAGGTGGGTAGAATCTTTCTCTCTCCTTGAAAGATCCATGTGTTGCTATCATCAACAAACATAGCCTGCTTGGATTCACAATCCAAGACAACCCTATATATTTCCAAAGTATCCATCCCAAGGATTATATCAAATCCTTGCATCTCAAGTGGTATAAGGTCCACTTGAATGCGATGATTAGAAAAGAAGAGGGTGCAAGGAGAGCATACCTCCTGCAACACAACAGACTCTCTCAACGGAGTCTCTAGCAACAAGCTATCTGCCCTATGACTTACTGTCATATTGCAGTTACGAATCACTCTTCGAGTGATAAAGGAGTGTGTAGCACCCGGGTCAATCAAAACAGATACAACACATGATTTAGACATATCAGAATATAACAACTCCATCTGACCTGCCACAACCCATGGGTTGGTCACTGTATCAGGTGGGTTCATCGCATAGAACCTCACTGTCGCCTGAGGTTGAGTCGGTGCTGACGATCCAACTTGGGACGCTTGTCCATGTCCTCTAGATGCTCCTTGAAACTGCCTTCTCTGAGATCCCTGTTGACTCTATCTCTATGGCTGTGTCACACTGACAGGCCTAGCCCTGCATTCCTTCATCAGATGCCCTACTTTTCCATAGTTGTAGCAGCTTCTGTCTTGTTGCTGTGGTCTAGGTGGTCCTGTGACCGACATCGATGCTTAACTACGAGTGTCTTATGGCGGTAGGCTCCGTCCTCTACCTCTACTCGGTGACCATTGTGTCTGAGAACTAGATATGGGTGGTGGAGGTGTAGGTGCAGAGAATCTAGGATTCTTGAAGTCTCTATCTGAGGATCCCTGGAACTGCGGATATCTCTTATGGGTTTGCCTCTTCTCGGCTACAAACCTCTCTATCCTTCAGACTGACTCAATGAAGGTAGCAAACCTTTCCCGGTTCTCTAGGGTGGACACGAGAGTAGTCAACTCAGCATTCAACCCCTTCTCGAACCTTCTGATCCTCTCTTCTTCTATAGTAGCCATATGCGGACAAAACCGCAGCAACTCCATGAACTTGGATTCGTACTCGCTAATGTTCATCATACCTTGCCTTAATCTCTCAAACTGAGAGATCTTCTCGTCCAGGAATGTCTTTGGAAAGTATCTATTGACAAACTCCTGATGGAAGTCTTCCCACGAAACCACCACTCCTGGCCTCTTCTGCTCTTCCATGGTCCACCGGTGACTAGCACTTCCTTTGAGAAGATAGATGGCATGTCTAACCTTCTCAACTTCTGAGATGTTTAGGATTCTGACGGCATTCTCCAACTCGGTTAACCACAGATCCACATATGCGGGGTCAGCTGTCCCAAAGTATTCAGTCGCCCCGACTCTGTGAAGTCACTCGAACGTCTTACTGATACCTTGTCCTTCAGGCTGGGCAGGTGCCCTAGGTGCAGACATGGGAATTCTGTCTGTGATATGTGTCATGGCAGTCATAAACTGCCCAAACATATTCTGGACAGCTGGGTCTCTCATGTCAGCTGGGTCAAACTGAGGTGGCTGCACGAGTGGCTCAGGTATGGGCTGTTCTATCTCTGGATTCCTTGCACCTTCTCAGGGTGCAACTACGCTACTCTCTTCCACGTACTCCTCATGTGGCTCAAACATCCTTACTTATCTTCTTCTCCTGAGGAGAAGAAGATTCTATTAGATAGGAAAGAAACACTAAGGATAGACTCGACATCCTAAGTCCTATGTCTCTGTAGACTCAGCGAACCTAGAGCTCTGATACCACTTAGTTGTGGGCTCCGATTTCCAAAACACGATATAAACTCAGCGGAAGCATTTGATTAGCAGCAGAATATGAAAAATCACGAAAAATTTAAAACTTTTTAAGACAAGATCTTGAAATCATAAAACTTCTTTATATGAAACAAGATAAACATTTTACATCTCTGTTAAATCACTTCTTGAGTGATTATATACAACTAGATACAAAATCTCAAGAGTGAAAACCAAAATCTCAGATCTACTAACTCCAAGGACCTGAGAGTACATAGACGACATAAGACTATCTAACTACAAGACTGGACAACCAGTATCTCCACCTGAGACTCACTGCTGCCCCTGGTGTTGCTACTACTGATACTGATCTCCCGTAGACTAGTTCCTTCGTCCTCGACGACCACCTAAAAAGTTGAAATCTATGGGGTGAGACAATTGTAAATAATTGTCCCAGCGAGAGTTATATCTCTCCGCCAGAAGCTTTGTTATAGAATGTAAGGAAAACATAAGCAAGGTAATCTAAATTACTCAACAACAGATTGGATGTTAAGTACAACAACTTCATTTAAGGAATATAAAGAATATGTATACTAAAATGAACACTGTAACATCAATCATTGTATCTCGTAGTTCAACCCTAGCAGATATGCTACACGACTGATTATGTTTTACAAACATTATTATGCCCTGAGGAGATGAGGTATACTGCTCATACTCCAACCGATCACTAGTAAGTCGCATCGGTATCATACCTAGGTCATCAAAAGAGCCAGATTCTTATGACCTAAACTTCCTCAGTCAGAGTGAGGATCAACATGTAGGACATCTAGTGTCTCTGCTACTATATCTCACCAGGGTATTCTGGCACTTTGCTATTAGAGTCACAATGGCATTCTGTACTCTCTTCACCATCGAAAGATCTTTTGTTTATCTCTCATCGATGTGGCATTAAAGATTCCTCGGGTGATTAGTGATACATCATCCCAGCATAAACACACTAGGACGTAAGGATATTCACGTCCATATTCCCCCACATACTCAAAAGTATGTGATCCAGGAGTTCCCTTAGGAAAACATGTTTCACCATCATTTAACTACTGACAATGATGGATCTATGATCAGGGCTCTACATGTATGATTATACTTGATTAGTTAGGTACATTTCAGTATTCTTTTAGCATCAAACATGTTTCCAAGCATTTAAGTATCAAACATTACTTATAACAGAAGAATACTAAATGTATCAGGTTTAACTCTCATCAGTTATCAAATGCATGTCAATTCATCACAAGTCATCTAATCAGTCATAACCTTGATGTTACTCATGGCTCTCATATCCCATTAACTTCATATGTTGTCACATAAACATAGACAACATAGCATACTTCACTATTCATAGAGTCTACAACATGCTTTCAATGAATACACTATCATAACCCTTGCCTGGTTATGATCATTCTCTTATAAGAACCTGCATAGTCAATTCAACTTGATAATAATAACATTTCATATCCAGATCAACAATTTATAAGGCAGGAATAACATTCCAATTCAAGGGTTGTACCTTTATGCCTTTACTAAGGCTAGGTTCCCTTATTAGTATCAATTAGGGTTATTCAATCCCTTTCATTATGATTAGGAACATTAATTCCACACCTCATACTTTAATTATAAAGATTCATGCTTAAAAAAGCATAACCTGGAATGTTTATTGTACATTTCATCACATCATCCTCAATTAGAGTTTACTATTCATTTAACATGGCATTACCCTAGAATTAGGGTTTACTATTCACTCCATAGTGAATTAAGCTCATAGCATCATCATGTATGAAATCATCAACCTTGATGCCTTCAAATTAGGTTAAGATTCATCAATTATCATAATTAGGGTTTTCATGATCTCACATAGGTGGATCATACCCTAATCATGCACATTCACATACATTGAAGGTACATTACTTGAGTTTCAACCATAAATGGAACCTTCTCTCTCCTCTTACTAATAGATAGTGATTACATCACTCTAGATTAGGTTAGGTCAAGTCAACTTTGATTAACATAAGCTAAATCACCACTATCATGTCATTAGGGTTTTGATTAAACAAGGTGTCATCTACTTGAACCCTTCAAGGGCACATTGGTAATTTTCACCATTGATCACAACATGGGTCAATCTATTAATCAATTAGCCCCTTATTGTCTTTAGGTATCATTAGGGTTTTGATTAGACAACCATTGAACCAATTAAGCCTTCAAGTTACTAAGCAATCATAACCCTAAAAGTCCCCAAACGGTTTCACACCTTAACCTCCAAATGGTTTTGAAACCATTTGGATGCGTTGACCATTTGGTCACTTTGACCTCCAAGACCGCATGACACTCAAGACCGTTTAAAAGTGTTGACCGTTTGATCAGAGTTGACTATGAAACCGTTTGAACAAAATCACCTTGAAAATGTTTGATCTTAAACGACCTAGAAACCGCATGAGCTCCAAACGGTTTGAAATCGTTTGAGCCCAAACGGTCTTGAGACCGTGTGGACTCAAACGGTCTTGAGACTGTTTGGTCCAACAAGGCTCAAAACTGCATGGTCCTCAAAGGTACATCAAGACTTGTAATCGATTAGGGTTTTCAATGTTGAACCCCTCAATGGGCCATATCCTTGTTAACCACTTATCAATTGAGCTAATAAGGGTTATCCTTAAGCAATTGGACACTCAATTGATAGCCAATTAGGATTGAAACCGATTGAATTAGGGTTTATAGTCATTCAACCATCAACAATCATCAATGTGAATCTAATTGAGGTTGAACCTATCAATTGACACCCAATTGCGCCCCAACTTGGCCCAAACGGTCTTGAGATCATTTGGACACCCTCCAAACGGTCTTGAGACCGTTTTCCCAAAGTTTCGTCAAAATCTAAGTCCATTTGTTATGGGTTGAACCCTAATTAAGTTACAAATCAGCACTTTTGATTAATTCATCAACCTATTGTGATTGGACCCTCAATTGATTAAATTACCTCAACCCTAGACCTCCAAACGGTCTTGGGTGACCACCAAACGGTCATGAGACCGTTTGAGTGAACCCCAAACGGTTTTGAAACCGTTTGGGCCACTCAACCCAAAGTTCAACAAGATTGGTTATTGAAATCAACAATTCAACCCGATTAGGGTTTAGAGGATTGAAGTGCCTTTAACTTGTGATTAGTTTGCAATTAGATTATGATTCTTAGTAGAAGGTTAATTCAATATGTTTACAACAGACCTCTAAATGGTCTTCACTTGGTCAAACATTCCAAATGGTCTTGAGACCGTTTGATTCTAAATGGTCTTGCAAGACCGCATGAAATCAAACGGTCCTGAGATCGTTTGATTTCAAACGGTTTGCAAACCGTTTAGACCAAATGGTCCAAGGTTGTTTGGTAAAGTTACCTAAGACATCGTGCCCATCATCTTCAACCTCAGTTCAGGCCAGTTACTTCACTGATTTGCTTGCATGAAAGCAAGGAAGAGTGGGGAAGAAGAAGAACAAGCTAGTATATGCAAGGAAGAAGATATGCTTAACAAAGTAAAAGGGTTAGAGTTATAAAACCTGCCTCAAAGGTCGTCCCTAGAGATTCAAGCTTCCAAGCTTTCAAGCCTTTAATGGTGTCTTGAGCTGTACAGGTCGGCCAAAGGTGTTTCTCCAAGAAAAGGTTGGGGAAATTCGGCTAGAACAAGAAACCTAAAGAAGAAGAACTATAAACCAACCTTACACAAGGAATTCCTCCATGAATCCGAGCAAGAAGATGGTCTCTTCTTACCTTAGAACAAGTTGGTCATCTCCTTTAGCTCCAGAGTTCTGTCTCAAGTCGGTTAAGCAAGATGATAAGTGAAATAAGAAGGGAAACATTGCCTTTGATTGCAAAGGAAGGAAGCTTATATAGCTTGGGTTAGTTTTCAACATAAGGACCTCTAGTTTCTTGGTTTCTCATCTAGATCCCTCCTTCCTTCTAAGGCACGTTCACTCTATCATAACTAAGAATAGCCCATCATAACTCAAGATCTAAGGGTAAAGAAAGCCAACATGAAACTAAGGTGTACATTTATAAGGGTCTCTTTACTTATAACTTGGTGATTCTACTACAAAGGTCATTCTTCTTATCTGATTCTTTAATTGAAGTGCCCCCTTCATTATTTCTACTCTAAATGATGTCAAGAGTCACAAAAGATACTCTAGAAGGTGTATTTTACAAGTTGCACCCCACATTTTGGGTAAATTGCACTTTACTCCAAAATTAGGGTTTTAAGTACAAGGATTGCTCCACAAGATGCATCTTGATGCCCAAGCTTGGAGAATCCATCATAATTCATCATATTCACTCATATGATGTCTCATTATCAAATGAACGTCTTAACATGTGCAATTTGCAAGTTAACCCTTCGAATTGGGTAATTTGCACATAGGTCCCTGCATTACAAAACAATACTACAACATTGTTTAAAAAGGACAGAAATGAAACTGTATGTTCCCCAGGAACTTAATTACATGCCAGAAGTTAATCACAAGCGTTTTATTACATGATTTAAGCAAAACACCTAGGGTTAACTTATAACCCAGGTCAGGGATGTTACACTTATGATCCGTAAAGATCTGACACACTTCTCTGTAAAGATAGTGTCTCCAAATCTTTAGCGCATGAACCACTACTGCCAACTCCAAATCATGAGTCAGATAGTTCTCCTCATGTTTCTTAAGCTATCGCGAAGCAAAAGAAACCACATGATCTTCATGGATCAGCACACAACCCAAACCTTTCTTTGAAGCATCACAAAAGACAACATAGCCCTTCCCAGGCTCTGGCAAGATTAACACTGGAGCACTGGTCAACTTCTCCTTCAAATTCTGGAAAGCTTGCTGACTACGTTCATCCCAGATGAAAGGTAAATCCTTTCTTGTTAACTTCGTCATTGGAAACGCAATCGCACTGAAGTCCTTGATAAACCTCCGGTAGTATCCTGCTAAACCCAGAAAACTGTGAACTTCTGTCGGTGTCTTCGGTTGTTCCCATTCTACAACAGACTCTACCTTCTTCGGGTCTACTTTGACTCCTTCTACAGATATCACATGACCCAAGAAAGTTACTTCTTCTAACCAAAACTCACACTTACTGAACTTGGCATACAACTGATGTTGGCGATGAAGACTCAACGCTCGTCGAAGATGTTACTCATGCTCTTGCCTATCCCGACTGTAGATCAAGATGTCATCTATAAAGACTACAACAAATTGATCTAGAAATGGACGGAACACTCTGTTCATCAAGTCCATGAAAGCAGAGGGTGCATTGGTTAGCCCAAATGGCATAACCACAAACTCAAAGTGACCATACCTCGTCCAAAAAGCTGACTTTGGTATTTCATCTGCCTTAATCCTCAACTGATGATATTCGGACCGTAGATCGATCTTTGAAAACACTATAGCACCATGCAACTGATCGAATAGATCATCTATCCTCGGTAATGGGTACTTGTTCTTGATCGTAACCATATTCAACTGCCGGTAATCTATACACAACCGTATCGATCCATCTTTATTCTTGACGAACAACACTGGAGCACCATAAGGCGACGTACTTGGTCGGATGAAACCTTTCTCCAACAACTCTTGCAACTGCTTCTTAAGCTCTTCTATCTCTACTGGAGCCATCCTATACGGTGTCTGTGCAACTGGCTGTGTTCTTAGAACCATATTGATCTCAAAATCAATCTCTCGCGGTGGTGGAATACCAGGGAACTCATCAGGAAACACGTCGGCAAACTCTCAGACAACTGACACCTCTACGAGACTAGGACCTTTCGCCTTGGTAGCTATCACAATATCCGCAACGTGAGCTAGGAATGCCTCACATCCTTGTCGTAACAACTTATCTTCCACCAAAGCTGATACCAGACACGTTGGAAGAATCTTCCTATCTCCCTGGAAGATCCACTTCTCTCCATCATCGTCAAACACAACTTGCTTGGAACCACAGTCCAAAATAACCTTATACTTCTCTAAGGTATCCATCCCAAGGATAACATCAAAACCATGCATATCAAGTGGTATAAGATCCACTTGGATGTTGTGTCCCGAAAAAGACAAGACACAAGATGGACACTCTTCTCGAAGCATCGAGGAACCATCAAGAGGGGTTTCTAACAACAAGCTATCTGTCTTACAGCTAACAGGTAAACGACAGTTGTCAAGCATACTATAGGCAATAAAAGAGTGTGTAGCACTCGGGTCAACCAGAACAGATATAAAGAAAGAAGAAGAAATATCAGAATGAAATAACTCCATCTGACCTGTCACCACTCGCGGGTTGACTATCACCTCCGAATGACTCATAGCATAGAATCGAGTCGTTGCTTGATGTCCACGTCCTATGCTTCCTTGAGCAGATGATCCCGCTTGCAACGTTTGACCACGTCATCACCCTCTTCTACCACTGGGCTGTTGTCTATCTGACCCCTGATGATTCTGCCTCAGCTGCTGCGTCACTTCAACATCTCTACTTGGGCAACTCGACTTGAAATGCCCCGTCTGACCGCAGATATAGCATGTCTTAATTTCAAACCGTGGCCTAGATGGCCCTGTTACTGCCACAGAAGCTGTACAATGTGCCTTTGATGGTGAAGAAACATACCCTCTTCCCTTACTCGGAGACCACTGCGACGGTGCACTGGAACCTCTCATCACTGACGGTGTTGAAAACCTTGGCTTCTTGAAGCCACCATACCTCTGTCCCTGAAACTGAGCAGGTCTCTTCTTAGACATAGACTCTCTCTTCTCCCTTACTGGTCGTTCAATCCTCCGGAAGGATTCCACAAATGTAGCAAACCGCTCTCGATTCTCTAACGCAGAAACAGGTGTTGTCAGCTCAGAATTCAGACCTTTCTCGAAATGTCTGATCTGCTCTTCATCTGTCGTTGCCATGTGAGGACAAAACCTCAACATATCCATGAACTTGGCCTCATACTCGGTGATGTTCATCGTTCCTTGTCGCAGGCTCTCAAACCGATTGATCTTCTCATCCAGATACGTCTTCGGGAAGTATCTACTGACGATGTCACGCCGGAAAACCTCCCAACCGATCACCTCACCAGGTCGCTTCTCTTCCTCGATGGTCCACCAGTGACCAGCACTACCTTTTAGAAGGTAGACATCGTGCTTTACTTTGTCTGCTTCAGGGATGTCGAGGATCTGGAAAGCCTTCTCAAGACTTGTCAGCCACAGATCTACATCCGCTAGATCAGCCGTCCCAGCATAATCCGAAGCTCTGACTCAGCAAAGCCGCTCAAAGGTTGTCCCAATACCCAATGTTTCACCATGGGGAGAATGTGCTCTCAGCAGAGGCAGTGGAAATCTCTCAACCATGAGATTCATCGTAGCTATTATCTGCCCCATAAGCTGTTGATAGGCAGGGTGTTCAAGAATGGCTGGGTCAGGTTGGGGGACCTCAGGCACTCGATATTCATGTGCCTATCCTATAGATCCATCAAAAAATGCAGCATCACTGTGCTCAGCAGCATGTTCTTCATGGTTTCTAGACATCTTGGCTTTTCTTCTGCTGAGGGCAGAAGATGATTGTGAGAAAATCTGGAAAACTCACAAGAACAGACACAACCTAGTCCTAAATCCCTGTAGACTCAGCGAACCTAGAGCTCTGATACCAAACTTGTGGCAACACATCCCACTATCACACAGACAGCGAGGTGTTACGCGAAAATGTGCGGAAATCACCATAACCACATATTACCAAAAACACGGGTTAATTAAAACCGATTGTGGAAAGCAGGTAAACCGAGAAAGTTATTACATTTAAGTCCACATCCTGCAAAGGAACATGTTATATAAGCATTTACAAGCCTTGATATGTGTCCACAGCTTAGAGGAACAACTGTCTAACCATCACATGAGTTCATCACATGTTTATATGTACATAAAGGCCCACATCCGGCCATCAACAAGATATACAAAATATCAACAACTATATATCATGAAACAACGTCAAAACGCTCCCAAGGACCCGAGAGTACAGGGATGACTCTAAGACTCTACTAAAAAACATCCAAAACAACAACATATCCATCGCTTACCTTCTACTGCTCGTCTTGCTTCTTGGCCGCAACTCTGCGACCACCACCACGCCTAGCTCGACCACCTAAAAAGGGTATAAACCAGTGAGGTGAGACACACAGTCCCAGCGAGAAACATAACTCCCCGCCGAAACTACAAAACCTCAAAAAGATAAAGCAGATAACCGATAAGAGGTATAACAAGAGCAGTTATAAAATAAAGTTGTTCATAATAGCAAGCTTACCAGATGTACGAAAGACATATACCCAAGTATTTCTTTATAGAACATGATTAACAAGATATTATAAGGAACATATAAGCAACTGCAAAATATAACAGGATTAACTACACAAGTGAGGCCTCAACCAATGTTTCTTGTTTGTCTTAAGCAGTAAATACTATTCGACTGAATTACATATTAATATGCCCTGAGGAAGTGAGCCGTACTGCTCAAATCCAACCTTCAATTGCGAAACCCAAGTCGGTGCCATACAAGGTCAATGGAAGAGCCGGACTCCACGACCTCCCACCTTGTGGTCAGTGCACGAGAACCAAAGCAGGACCGTAGTCTCATGCTTAAGTGGCCTCAGCCACAGGGTCAGCTCCATAGGCTACCCTTCCTCTAGCCCGCCTCAATACAGGTCACGGTGCTAGTATATCTGAGCCACATGCCTATTCACTGTGCTTTGATCCATGAACGCATTCATGCTCTATCACTATGAGCCATGGGCCTGTTCACCATGCTCTCTATATATATGTATCTGATTCTGCAACCGTAGCTGCACTCGATTCCCTCTCTATTTAGAACTAGGAGAAACCACACATATTCAACAATATGCGCTTCCAGGTTAACTGCAGGAGAACCTGTTTCACCATCACCAGCAACTGACGATGATGGATCTATGGCCATGGCAAACTATGTGATATGTTCCACTGTGATTAGTTAGTATATTTTAAGTGGATTGCAAGATTCAACCAAGCTGTATAACATGCAAACTATAACAAGAATAAACAACATAAAACTCATTATTATGCTTTTATTGTAATCAACATCATCTTGATTTATCACAAGGATCCAACATTACATGTTAGCACTTGGCCTCTTGCCAATCATCTAAATCCATCTCAAGGATCATGGGATCTCACTCCCTTATCACATAGTGCCACTGCCTCTCAAGGCTTACATTATCAACATGGGATAGCAATCCCAAGCACTTTAGTCAAACATATCATACATATTATCTCATTATCAAGAGTAATCATCACAACAGAGTTACTCAACATTTTTACCTCATAGCCCTTTACCTGGCTATGCATCTGTGTGAGACCTGCATGGTTAGTATACATAATCATCATGAATAGATTAGAAGTTCATATTGTCAACATAGGGTGACATTGATGTTCTATCAATCATGCCTCCACTTGTGACCATAGACATTGATCATATTATCAAGCAAAGCATCTTACATTCTTACCATTCCCTTAGCACTTATACAAATGATTCAAGATGATCACATACATATGTAAAGTCTTGTAAGTTATATAGATGAGCTCTACCATATCAAATACCATCAAGCATCGCAAGGATCACCATCATGAATAAATGTGATAGTGGAACAACATCCAACATACCGGTTTCTATAAGGGACAGAACCCTCAATAAAAATGCCCACTACCCTCACCATAGGTAGTATCGGGCAGGGCTCAACCCATATCGTCCAACCAAAACAACCACCTATCGGCCAAACAACCAGCTGGGGTGTCGGGCTACCACATGAATCAGGCAACATGGAACCAAACCATCTCATGCACTAATGTGCGTGCAACGCGTGCCGTGCACTTCTGTGTTGTGCAATGCTGTGGCGTGCATAGGTGTAACGTGCACCATGACCATCACATGGCTAACCACTGAGCTCCATGTCGTCTAAAGGAGTAATGGGCTCTTGAGCCAGGCATGTCATGCACAAACTGATAATGGGCTGCTAACGGGGGTGTCGCTCAGCCTAAGAGGCATATCGCGCAACGGCGCGTCGTGCACCTATGTGTTGCGCAGGGTATAACGTGCGACAGGGTGTCGTCCAAGGGCATATCGGGCACCCAACTGATAATGGCAACCAAGGTGTGCAACAAAGAAAGCGTAACACCCAACAACACATGCTATTGGCCAACACACACACAAGGTTAGGGACAAGGGATGACGCCCACCCCAGAACTGACTAACAACACATCCACAACGTCAGGGTATAACAAGGGTAAACGTGTCGAGTAGGGTACTCAGCATAATGTGACACCCGACACTCCAAAAGTCAAGGTCCTGGGTGTATCGCCCATCAAAGCCACTACAACATTTGTGTAAGGCTCTAGGTCAAGAGGTATCGGGCAACACCTCCCCCAAGATCATAACAACCATGATGCAACTCCACACGATCATCACTAACCTCAAGTACAAGGGCACCAAACCCTAAAGAGTCAAGAAGATGGCTCACCTCTCAACTTAAATGAGAGAGGGGTCTTTCACATCTCTTAACATGCATCGGGGAACACAAGTAACAACCTTAAATGAGGTCCACAACTACCACCAAGCTCACCCTTCAAGTCCATGGTGAGAGGAGGGTGTTGCTCAAGCTACTAGAACACAAGCTCACCTCTCAACTTAAACGAGAGAGGCGTGTTGCTCATGATACTAGAACTCAAGCTCACTCCTCAAGACCTAGGAGAGAAGGGAGTATTGCTCACCAAGAAACCCTAGAACACATGGTTCGGCCAACAACTTAAGCAAGGAACTAACTAGCAACTCATATAGCCAACATGATCATAGCAGCATATAAAAACATAGAAAGAAGGTAATGTAGTTAGGGTTAGGAGTTATGTAACCCGCCTTAAGAAAGCTCCAAGCTCCTAGCTCCAAGCTCCAAGCACCACCAAGGAAGAAGGAGAGAAAGGCACTCTAGGGTTAACCACCACTAAAGGAAGAAGAAGACTCCAAGGCAAGGATCGGCCACCAAGCTAGCACCTCCAAGGGTATTGGCCACCAAGCTTGTAAAAGAGGAGGGTGGCGTGCACCAAGGAGAGGAAGACTAAGGAACTAAAGGGATCCTTAGCAAGGAAAGGGAAACACATATATAGAAGGGGATGGAGAAGAAAACAAGGTAGAGCAAAGCAAGGTGTCGCCCACCTAGGGACACTTGTCCATGAGCATTGCCATCACTCTAACATGTCTTAAACACATGTCCAAGGCCATTGCCACATGCAATCACCAAGCACCAAGTGTCCACTAGTGGTGACATAAACGAGGTCAAAGATGGTCAAAGATCCATGGGTGACACACCTGGATGACACACCACCACCATGGGCGACACATCCCTGGGAGACACAACCTGGGCGACACAAGCACCCTCATGCCCGACACAAGGTTCAACCAAACAAAGGCAAGGCACCTCAAGGCCCAACAAGCTCAACCAAGCCCAAAGGAACTCAAGCAACGAGCCCAAGCCTTCCTCTCAACACAAGAGGAAACAAAGAGAGGGAGGAACACCACTCAAGGTGACAAACTTGCCCACAAACCCTAGACGTGGGTTAATTGAAAGTAGCACATCCAACTCCCAACAAAGCTCAAACAAACCCTAATCACCACTAACGGTGATTGGCAAGCAACTAAGCATCAGGTTTAAGCAAAGAAAATAGGGTAAACCCTAAAAAGAGGTCAGGGTCCTTACAAGAAGCCCTTGAAACAACATTCAGAGAATATGACAGGAAGAAGAACTTCCAAGTTCAACAAGTGAAAGAAGCTACTGATATTTGTGAAGCTTGTCATGTATCAAATCATCCCACATTATCATGTGGCCTCTTATACGATGCGATGATGAATCTGCAGACACCTCAACAACAATATGAACTAATCATTGAACAACCCAAGGATCAGTTGCCAGAGCAGGTTAACTCTATCCACACCATACCGGGTCAAGCATACTATAATCCGGATCAACTAAGAAACCACCCTGGATTTTAGTATGGGAATCCTGCGGGAACTGCCAACCCACAGTACCAAACACAAGGTGGGTCTTCTAATAGACCACCACCTGGATTCCAGAGCAGTTATAACTGAAATCAAGGAAACTATAGAGGTGGGTTTCAAAGATTTGCCTACCCAAGAAATTCTTCTTCATACTATCAATACACCCACCCTCCATTGCACCCACAATTGCAACAACCCTAGTTAACACAGCCACAAAATCAACAACTTCAGTTGCCAGCACCTAAACAACATCATCCTCAAGGACAACAACAAATTACACAATATCAATAAAAGAACATCCCACCTCCGCCAACAGATGAGTTATCTCTGATAAGGCAAATGTTGCAATCTCAACAGACCATGCTTGCCAATCAGCAAGCTCAACAGAAAGTTGTAGAAACCCAATTGGCACAAATTGCAGCTCAATTGAAACCTCTGGTGGGTACTTTCATCAGTCAGCCAGAAATAAATCCGAGACATGATCAACACAGACCAGGACAACTGAATGTAGTTACCACAAGATCTGGTCATGTTATTATTAAAGCTACCAAAGTCATTTAGGAAGACGAAGCTACCGCTAAAATCATCCCAACTATACACATAAATCAAGAAACTGAAAAATATATAGAGGTCGAGAAGGAAAAGGACAAAGAACTAGTTTCCAAAGAACCAAAAGTCTCACCATACAAGCCCAAGATACCCTATCTAGGAAGACTGAGAGAGACTAAACTGGATACTTGATTCCTAAAGTTCAAAGAAGCGATGAAGAAGATATACGTTGATATCTCGTTCCTTGACGCTCTATCTAAAATCCCAGCTTGGTCTAAATATCTGAAGACTTTACTATCAAAGAAATACATGACCGAAGAACACGAGACCGTCAAATTAGCTTAGACTACTTCTGATATCATCCTCAACAGAATGCCAAAAAAATAGAAGGACCCTGGCTCCTTCGACATCCAATGTTCTATCGGAAACACCTCTTGCAAGAAAGGATTATCTAATTTGGGGGCCAACATATCTATTATGCCCTTTTCTATGTGTAAAAGATTAGGCTTTACCAATTTTCTACCCACAACAATGACGATCCAGTTGGCTGATTCTACCATTACTGTACCTTTGGGAATTATTGAAGATATCCCAGTCAGAGTAGGAAGAGACTCTTATGTCCCTTGTGACTTTATTGTCATGGACATAAAAGAAGATCCGAGATATCCAATAATATTTGGCAGACCTTTCCTCACGACATCCAGAGCACTAATTGATGTCGAAGCAGGCACAATTACCTTAAAGCTAGGGAAGGAAACTGTTCAATTCAGAGTCTTTGACAGCCTAAAAAGTCCCAACATTCACAAAGAACTCTTTCTTCTTAAGGCAATTGATAAAATGTCCCAGCTAAAGCAAGAAACTCCCAAACCATTTGATTCTCTGGAGAATGCCCTGATGAACCCAGACACCAAATCTTCGACTGAAGAATTAGTTCAACAATGTCCAAAATATCTAGAACAAGCCAAAGAAGACCCGAAAGCTACCTTTGAGATCTTGAAATTTGTCACCACTCTAGAGACTATTGAAGTGCCCAAGGCACCTGAAATGAAAGTCCTACCAGCTGGACTCAAACATATCTTTCTAGATGAAGAAAAACCATGTCCGGTCATTATCAGTTCCACTTTGATAGATGACCAAGAAGAAAGGCTCCTTGTTGAATTAAGAAAGCACAAGAAAGCCATTGGATATAAAATGACTGACCTAACCGGGGTAAATCCAACTTTGTGCATGCACATATTACCTATGATGGAAGAGTTTAAACCATCACGGGAGCACCAGAGGAAGCTAAACCCAAATCTTGAAGAGGTAGTTTGCCACTAGGTTCTAAAACTTCTAAAATCTAGTATTATCTATCCAATTTTCGACTCCCAATGGGTAAGTCCAGTCGAGGTAGTTCCTAAAAAGGGGGGACCACCATTATTTTGAATGATAAAAATGAACTGGTACCCATCAGACTGTTACCGGATGGAGGATGTGCATCAACTATAGAAAATTGAACAAGGCAACAAGGAAAGTCCACTTTCCTTTACCTTTTCTTGATGAAGTCCTTAAACGTCTAGCTCACCAAAAATTCTTTTGCTATCTTGATGGCTACTCAGGATTTTATCAAATTCCAATACACCCTGAAGATCAAGAAAAGACAACTTTTACCTGTCCTTTCAGAACTTACGCCTTCAAGAGGATGCCCTTTAGGCTATGTAATTCACCCACAACATTCCAGAGATGTATGTCCGCCATATTTGCAGGTTTAACCGAATCTATCATGGAAGTATTTATGGATGACTTCTCAGTCTATGGAGATTCCTTTGATAACTGTATGCTTAATCTCAATATAGTGCTACAAAGATGTGAGGAAACAAATCTGACCCTTAATTGGGAAAAATGTCACTTTATGGTGACAAAAGGTGTTGTCCTTGGGCATCAGGTGAGTAAATGACGGGTTGAAGTAGACAAAGAAAAAATAGATGTCATTGCAAAGTTGTCACCACCAAAATACATTAGAGGAGTACGAGCCTTCTTGGGCCATGCCAGATTTTACCGAAGATTCATTCAAGATTGTTCAAAAATAGCAAAGCCCGTGACCTACTTGTTAACTAAAGATGCAGACTTAAATTTCGATCAAGAATGTTTACACAGTTTCATGACTCTAAAAAATGCTTTAGTCTCTGTTCCTATACTAAGAGCTCCGGATTGGTCACAACCCTTTGAGATAATGTGTGACACCAGTGACTACGCTATAGGATCAGTACTAGGATAGAGGATAGATAAGAAGCCTTATGTGATATATTACACATAAAAATGCTTGATGAGGACCAAAAGAACTATACAACTATAGAAAAAGAATTCTTGGTAGTCATTTATGCTTTTGAGAAATTCTATTCTTACATGATCGGATCAAAGGTTACAGTTTACACAGATCATTCAGCAATAAAATATCTGATTCAGAAACAAGACGCCAAACCTAGACCTATTCGCTGGGTGCTGATTCTTCAAGAATTCGACCTGGAAATAAAAGACAAAAGTGGGGTAGGAAATGTTGTCATTGATGACTTGAATCACATTGAGACTCAAGATGAAGATAATATACCTATCCATGACTCTCTACCTGATGACCAACTCATGAAGGTCACCACTGTATTCCCTTGGTACGTCGACATAGTAAACTATCTAGCTACGAGAATTGTCCATCTTTCTGCTTTCTCTCATGACAGGAAGAATTTTTTCCATGACGTCAAGCAATACTTCTGGGATGAACCATACCTCTTCCTCTTATGCACAGATGGATTATTCCGTCGTTGCCTTCATAAAGAAGAAATCACCCCAGTCTTAGAACACTGTCATTCTGGCCCCATTGGAGGACACATGAGCTCAAAGAAGACTGCTCTTAAAGTCTTATAGTTAGGTTTCTTCTGACCGACAAAAGCAAAAAGATGCACATGAATTTGTACAATCATGTAGTAAATGTAAGCTCTCTGGAGGGATATCCAAATGGAACGAATTGCCACTAACTCTATGGTAGGAGACTGAACTCTTCCATGTATGGGGAGTGGACTATATGGGTCCATTTCTGTCATCATATGGATTCTCTTATATATTATTCATTGTGGATTATGTATCCAAATGGGTAGAAGCTATACCCACTGTATCTTATAATTCTAAACCAGTTATTAAGCTATTCAAAGACATCATCTTTCCTAGATTCAGAGTTCCTAGAACTGTCATATCTGACGGAGGGTCACATTTTTTGGAAGGAAGCTTCGAAGCCCTTCTAAGAAAATACAGTGTAAAACACAAGGTCGCCACGCCTTATCATCCACAAACAAGTGGCCAAGTTGAAGTCTCAAATAGACAACTAAAAGCTAATTTAGAGAAGACTATCAATAGGAACCACACATATTGGTCCACCAAGCTTCTTGATGCTCTCTGGGTATATCACACTGCTTACAAGACACTACAAGGAACAACTCCATTTGGTTTGGTGTATGGAAAATCGTGCCATCTTCCAGTCAAATAAGAACACAAGTCTTGGTGGGCTATTAAATAGTTGAATTTTGATTTCAAAAGTACCAGCGAATATAGACAACTTCAATTATAGGAACTTGAGGAACTAATAATGTCTGCTTACTAGAACACCAGGATTTACAAAGAGCAAACTAAAATGTGGCATGATGGCCACCTTAAAAGAAAAGATAACATCGTCAGAGACAAGGTCCTTCTTTTCAATTCTAGGCTCAAAATGTTTCCCGATAAACTTCGCATGAAGTGGTATGCACCCTTCACTATCAAGCACATCTACCCAAGTGGAGCGGTCATCATCCTTGATGACAATGAAGGGGAAAGGACTGTTAATGACCATAGACTGAAATGATACTATACTCCAGCTGAAAAAACTCCAAGACAAACCATTGACATTCATGACCCCACTGCATCAACATGATTAAGCCAGAATCTCACCGAGCCAGCGATGTAAAACCAAAGTGCTACTTTGGAGGCAACCCAAGAACTGAGTATCATATTTCTATCTCGTTCAAATAATTTTCCAATTTTGATTAATTTCTTTAGACTCATAAATTTCTTACATAAATAGCATTTTCATCACTTAGTCATTTTTCTTTAATTCATATAAAAATATAAAAATATAAAAAATCAATAACCAAAATAATCTTCCCCAAACGGTCCTGCAACCGTTTGGTTCTCACAGTCTCGAAACTGTTTGGATCCAAATGGTCCTGAAACTGTTTGGTCCTCACGGTCTTGAAACCATTTGGATCCAAACGGTCCTAAAACTGTTTGGTCCTCATGGTCTCGAAACCGTTTGGACCCAAACAGTCCTGAGATCATTTACCCTAAAGGGAATACGAGTAGCACCCCATATCTATAAATATACCCTTACCCCCCTCCTATTCCATTCCTTCCGCTCTGAGTTTCTCCCGTGTGACCCTATTTTCTCTCCCTTACTCCCATGCAATCCGAGCCTAGTCGCCTCCTCTCTGGCCACCACCTTCCATCCACCACACGCTTCTAGCTGCAGCGTTTGTGCCACACTTCTCGCATTCACGCTTCACAACACCATCTCGTTCTTCTTCCCTGCCGGTTCACCCCACAACAAGGTATATGATGCTCACAACCATCATCATCACCACCACTATCACTGTAGTGTGTGCTTTTCTTCTTTTCCATCGCCTCACATCCGGCCAACGCAACATGCACTCATCACCACCACTATCTCCTTCGTCGTCGCCTCTTCGACCCCTTCATGGTTTCGACACCTGCACATTCCTTGTGGTTTTAACACCGAGCATGTTCTCACAGTCTTAAAAACTGCATAACCCCTCGTGGTTTCACTGTCACAGTTTCAGCCTCGTGGTTTCACTCTTGCGGTTTCACCCTCACGGTTTCATCCTCACAGTTTCACCCTCACAGTTTTACTCTCGTGGTTTCACCCTCGCGGTTTCACCCTCGTGGTTTCACACTCGTGGTTTCACTCTCGTGGTTTCACACTCGCAGTTTCACTCTCTTAGTTTCACACTCGCAGTTTCACCCTCGCACTTTCACTCTCGTGGTTTCACCCTCGCGGTTTCACCCTCACAGTTTCACACTTTCACGATCTTAAAACTGCATGACCTTTTCACGATTCTGAAACTGTGTGAACCTATTTGCGGTCTTGAGACCGTAATGCTTGCACAATTTGCACTCACCTCACCATTCATATAATATTCCTATCAGCACTAATTTTCAAATATTTCTAATATACCATTTCTATCAGCACTAATATCAGCACTAATTTTCTCATATTACAGGATGGCCTCACCTATAAAGTAAGTCACTGAAGCAGGCCATTAGACCAGAGAACAATTGTTGGAGCGTCGAGATAAGCTTCAACACATTATCGACATGTGCATAAAGAAAAGCATATCTGCAGTTCAACTACCCAAGGTCATTCATGACCTTGAGAATATCAACAAATGTCTGGATGAGGACCCAGTTGAGGACCTCAAAAAACCTTCCTCAACCGATGAAGTCTCTGACTATGAGCCAAACTCCAATGAAGAATCCCCATCCAGCAAGAAAAAGGGTAAGAGGAAAGCCCAGGAGGCTGCATCCAAATGACCTACAAAAAGACGGGCAAGGAAGCAAGTCCATCCCATGACATCCAGGGAACTAGTCTTGGCAGAACAAGCAACTCCTCCTTTCTCCACTACCGCACCTGCGCCAACTGATCTTCAGATTCAACATCTAGAAGTTGGTGACAAAATTTTGCGACTGACAAAGTACATATGCTCCAACATACTGAAGAAGATGGGAGTATACAACAAAGTTCTTGACCTTCTCGACAAGGCAAACCTCTCCAAGCTCATCTTTGTCACCAAGAATTCTTATCTCGAGCCCACACTAGATATCTTCACTCACCTCTCCAAATAACTAATGGAAGACAAGGACAAACAAAGGGACAGGGGTGAACGCAAGCTCGTCACCTTGCTTTTTGGAAAGAAGGTTACATGAACTAAACACCTGTTGAACACGATATTCATCGACAACCCAGACCAACTGAAGAATGCTATGGAAGTAGGTATGGATCGCCAACTGTTCAACATGCACACCTTCTGGAAATCTCTGACTGGAATCCCAAACTATGATTCCAAAACCTGCAAAGCCTCCAACATCCAATCCTGCCTGGTGCGAACGCTGCACAGAATTATAATAGGAGCACTTTTCCCTAGAACAGAGAGTGGGAATATGCTCATCTCAGACCTCTTCATACTATGGTCCATCTTAAAGGGGCAACCAGTCAATATTGGAAGACATTTGATACATAAACATACATCTTATCCCCCGGGAAGGAAATCTGCATGGGTGGTCACATGACTACAATTATGAAATACCACAAGATGGATGGACCACTCAAGAACTACACTTTGTTAAAAGGTGATAACCGAATCAATGAACAGATTCTAAAAAACACCTATATCATAAAAGAAAAGGATGCAAAGCTCCACTACGTCTTTTGCCCCACTGTTAAAGCATCCAAGACACTACTACCGCTTCCCGAACTCACCGATTATGATAAAGAAAAATATCTCTTCACTATAGAGGAACTTGCAAACTTACAAGCCTCTATAAAAGGGAAGGGTCAATTGGCAAAAGCATGGCAAACAGATCAAAGTGCTACTGCCCCTACAACTAGAGCAAAAAAAATACCGGTGGTACAACCATCCAAACTATGCATACAAAAGCAACAACAGTCAGAGACGCCTACCTCCAAGATCATCCCAGGGGCAGAGAACCCCCATAATGAGACCACACCTACATCTACCTCCACCCCTCCATTTTCCACCACCCCGTCATCTTCCACCACTCTACTATCCTCCACATTTCTTCACCACACCACTATTCCACCATTTTCCACAATCATACCCACCAACATTCCATTCTCCACAACCTCCACTTGTACCACATCTTCTGCTTCACTCCTTTTCTCAGTGGGTGAGCCCATTCTTACCTCAACGCCCGGTCTTACATTTACCTCCACCACCTTCCATCCTGCATTCCCGTTTCCACCTTCCATCACCAGGATGTCACCTCCACTCTCATCCACCACCATAGCGCTAGTGACTCCCTCTAAAGTCTCTACACTTTTTATGAGTCCACCAATGGTGTCTCTTTTGCCTGACACCACCACCCGTCCATCCGAACCCCAGCCATCCCGCCCACCTTCCACTATGGTCCCATTTTCACAAGTCAGAGAGGAATTCAGACGTCAATTCGACGCTATTCGAACACTCCTCTCTGACCCTTCTAACATCTTACAATCTATTCTTTCTTATGTGCAGGGGCTTTCCATGCAGGTATCCAACTTGGACAAGCGGACTAATGCCTTACCAGACCTCCTCACAAGCATTCAACAACGATAGGAGCAGTCCAACAAGTCAACCTAGTTGACGACCGCTTACGTACCCTTCTGGAGTTGATGCTTAGCATGAAGAGCCAGCAAGATACGTTAGTCCAGCAAGTTGACAGGATCACCAAACAATCTCAACCTTTGCCTGCGACCCTTCACAAGCTTCAACAACAACAAGCTGCAATGAACACGCATATGGATCACATGGAAAGCAGCCTCACACAAATCATCTGCCGCCAGGAGGAGCATGCAAACAAAGCTTTAGATTAGCTACAAAGATAAGTGACTGATCTAATAGCATGACTCCTCTCTACTGAAGCATGTTATACAGATCTCAAGGAAAGCCAAGAACTACAAGCTCTACATTAGCAATGTAAGAAAGCATCGACAAAAAAGAGCAAAGACAAGGTGGCGAATGATGACGATGATGATGATGATGAAGAAGATGATTTTAACTCCTCGGCTGACTCCAACGCTGACAGATCCTCTTCAGACGACAAACCAGACAATCAAGGAGCAGATACCTCAAAAAGGGAGACAGTGGAGACCACCAAAAGAGCAGTAGCAAAGACCATCGTGCTCCAGACAATACAGACAACGTAACAATGTCCTATGTAGACCAATTCTTCAATTTTCTTCTATGGGCTCTCTGGGGGACACTGTCAAAGACGCGACTTTTGCTGAGTTTCAACAATGCATACTGAAAACCAGCACTAGCCCACTCGCAACAACTTTCACGTTTCACGAACCATCTGCTTCAGAGCAAGCTGTAGTCCTTCCCCCAGAACAGGAGGATTCTGACAGAGTGAGTCTCGACACTGATGATCAACTCGAATCCAACTCTGAAGAAAATGAAGATCTGCCACAATATTTTGATGACAATGAACAGACTTCACTTCCTCCTCCAGAAGACATTCCCCCATCGCCACCCCTACCTCACAAGATGCATGACTTAGATCTGACAGCCATCTCTACATTAGATGTTCAAGACATCTTCATCTTAAACACTATTGTAGACGATGCCAAGGATGGGGGGGACATCCTCTATAATAACACAAAGACAAAGCGCAAGCTGACACATGAAGATTTTCGTGTTCTTCTACGACCTCAGTCGACGATGAAGATGGATATCTTCTGTGTACTTCTTACTAATGCAATAGAGGAATTTTGGAGCCCAAAGAAAAAGCAGCCAGTTTTTAATGCTTCACTTGCTCTAGCATTATGCCTATTGAACAAGGACTTACATGAAAAATCCATCGAGCGGCTGCAAACGAGTCTCGCGAGAAAGGCACGCTACATCACGGTGCCTTTCAAAGTTTCTGAACATTGGCTCCTTATGATCATTGACATTGAGGCCCACGACGCCAAGGTGTACAATTTCTGTGCTAGTGAGCTTAAGGCAGGAACCATTAACTTCACTGGTTCAGAAGTTGGAGAAGCGTGATGCATTCCCTTCTGGCTTCTCCAAGTCATATGGGCTGCCTTCTCATCTCTTGCACATGGCTGGAGCCTAGCATGGTTCAACATCATCAACCCAACCGTTCAGACGCTAGAAGGTTTTGGGGATTGTGCACTTTGCATAATCAGATTCACTGAGGCACTTAATAGACACAACCCCTTTACCGAGCTAGATAAGGAGGACATGCATGCTTTACGTGGACGATACACCATGGAGCTCATTTGCGACAGACGGTTCTTCAAGGACCGACAATGGGACATGACGACATACCCTGCAATCTGTTCTCTGTTATCCAACATCCTCAAAAGAAACCATTCAGACAAGTCCTAAAGGAGTTGAAGCAACAAAAACAACAAACTGCCACGGTCCCAGAAAAATGACATTGGGACCTGTTGTGTGATTTGTATATCATCTTTTCACACACAAATTTGGTTCTTTCTAGTGTAATTCAATCTCTTTCATATTAGTTTTGCCATCCCTTTCTTGTTCTATGTGTCCCATAACTAGTATTGAAAATTTGCCACAAAAAGGACTAAATTCAGATGTTATTTCTACAGAAACAGAAGAATGCACGGCGTGCAGACTCAAACGCATGGCGTGCACCATTCCAGAAAAGTCTGGTTCGTTGAAGCACTAAAGTGGACGACGTGCAAATCCAAAAGACACGGCATGCAACATTCCAGAGAAATTCCGTTCTGTTCAGCCAAGAGAATGCACGGCGTGCACGCAGGAAACGCACGGCGTGCGAGATTCCAGAAACACACAAAACACGAAGACACGACGTGCACCTCGAAATGACACGACATGCACCTGGAATGTAAACTCCTGAAGAAGTTCTGGAAAGACGCACGACATGCAAATCCTCAACGCACGTCGTGCACGTATTAGTCCGATGTCTACACCACTGTAAGTGCACGTCGTGCACCTGGCAGTTTCAGAATTTCAAAAATTTAGAATACGATTTTAAAAGAAAGAGGGAAGCCAAGGGACAGTTACGTTCGGCCATTTGGAGAGTTTCTCTCATCCCAAAGACAGAGGAGAGTAGAGGAAGGCAATTTGGGAGGAAACTAAGGTGGTTTCTTGCACAAAGAGACCATTTCTTCTTCTCCATTTCTCCTTAGTCTTCTTCAAGGTGCAGCCAAGCGTTCTCAACTCCGAGCAACTTCTTGGGAGAGGAGTAGGCCCAGCTTGGAGGAGCTAAAGGAGGGGAATTTCGTCCTAATGCCAGAATTCTTGCTTCTTGTGGTTACATCTTCAGTTCTCCTTGTCTTTTCTTCTCTAAACCATTTTAAACTCGACAAATTCTGTAGCATTTCTGCAATACATGATCATGGACAAGTAGACTTCTTTTTTTTGGGCATGGGAGAGTAACTCCTATGCCATAGCATGTAATGAACAAGTAATTTCGTACTAAATGCATTTGCTTCTTATTTCCTACCTTGAGAGTGTCAGTTACTCCTTTTCTTGCATGTATTGTTGGCCGCCTTATATGCATATTTTCTGCTTTCTTGCTTTGTTTGAGAAAATAAGTAGGATTGTATGGAGACGCTTCTCTTGGCAACTCTTATTCTTCTACGAGAGTAGAGAAGAATGAGTTGAGGAACTGTTTGTGATCATAAATAAGATTTATGTACGAGAGTGCTGTTTTGAGTTATGATCATTGCATTTACGCCGAGAGGTGAAATGAACCACAACGTTTCCTTGAAACATGATCTTATGTATGTTTAAATTATCTTGTTATCTTAATTTCTATGGTATGTGAGTGAAATCCTAATGTCCAAGATCCTTTAACTTTCTGAAATCGAACTTTCTTGTAATCATTGCTTGTTAATTGAAATCTGAATTTTTATGTAGTTAGAACTTAATTTTTATGCTTTAGAAGAAATCCTTCCTACTTTTTAAAATCGGTCTAGATTGTTGAACTTTAGTACTGTTGCGTTCAACTAAATTAGCTCAGCTCCTTGTGTTCGACCTTGACTACACTACCTCTGTATACTTGCAGAGTTTGGTTAAGTTGAGTAAACTATCCATTCCTTGGATTGAAACTCGTTTGTGTAAACAACCAACAAGTTTTTGGCGCCGTTGTCGGGGAGCATCGGTATTCCTATTAGAGTAAGAGTTGTTGATAAGTAAATGAGACTAGATCACAACCTTCATATCCACCATCATATCCATAAATCATAATTCATCATGATCATCATAATTTGTTGTATCTTCCATGTTTGTTTTTGTATCTCACTCACCTTGTTTATTTGTAGGAGCATATGGGGTGTTCATAAAAAGATCCTTGAACCGTGCATATCTCTACATTTAGAAAATGAACACACTATTTGAAGCCCTCATGGAGCAAGGAGTGAAACCCAAACATGTATGGAGGAATCACAACCCACACAACCATCATCCATGTCACCATCATATGCACCACCCTCATCCACACATCCTTCATCCACACCACCATCAATCACACCTAATTCACCGCAATCATATATACCACCAAAAACCATACCACATTCTTCCACACCCTCATATACACCACCAACATCCATACAACATACACCACCACCATCTACGCCACATCTACCTAATCCTCTGGATTCACATGAAGAACTAGTCAAGGAGGATGACCTTCCTCTTAAGGACTACTTTGGTACAGCTGCAATGCACATGAGTGGGCCTATTAATATTTCAAAATTTGAGGCAGAGGAGTTTTCTATCAGCCCATCCATCATACAATTGCTACAATTGAATGCATTTGGAGGGACCCCAATGGAGGATCCAAACCTCCACATTGTAGAATTTCTACAGTTGCTAAGCACCATAAAGATATATGGTGTTCCTACTGATGGGATACGCCTAATTCTTTTTCCATTCTCTCTTAAAGATAAAGCCAAGGCATGGCTGTATACTTTTCCAAAGAAGTCAATCATCACTTGGGAGGAGCTTTTAAAGGTCTTTTTGGTAAGATATTTTCCACCTAGCAAAACTTTGCAGCTAAGGAGTCAACTGATCAATTATTCTCAAAGGGATGGATAGACCTTGTATGATACATGGGAGAGGTTCAAAGATCTTCAACATCTTTGTCCACATCATGGTCTAAGTAATTGGCTTCTATTGCAATCTTTCTATAATGGTTTGTGCTACAATACAATGATGTCTATTGATGCAGCTGTAAATGGAGCTCTAATGAACAAATCTTATAGAGAAGCCAATGCTATTATTGAAGATATGGCAGCAAATCATTGCCAATGGAGTCCGGCTACAAGCTACCACCCATCCTTTTCACATACTACTTCCACAAAGCAAAGGGAAGATCACACGGTTGGTGTTATAGACATAATTGCAGCAAAGATAGGCACTTTATCACAAAGGTTTGATAAGCTAAGCACACAACCATTTCAAGCAGCCAATATTATTTGTGATTCATGTGGGTTGCTTGGACACTCATATTCTACATGTTATGCTTCTTCTATTTATTCTCCAATGGGCTACACTCCATCAGACTTCTACATCAATGCAAACCCAAATTTCATTCTGCCAAAACAACCACAAGTAACTTCTAGATTAGAGTCCATGCTTGCAACATTTATTTCAACTCAAATGCAGCAAAATGAGGAGTTCCATCAACAAAGACAATCAATGAAGGGTGCCATTTTCCAACTCTCTTCCAAGGTGGACAATATTACCACTCATGCACACATCTTAGAGAAACAAATTACCCAGCAAGCTCTTTTTAGCAAAGAAGTATTTCCACCTTTCTTGCCTAGTCCACCGGAGATGAATCCTACATATTTCAGGCCGGTGACATTGAAGAATGGAGCTTTTATAGAGTTATATAATTCAAAGTATGATGATTTTGATATCCATGAGGATTATGAAGTTGCAACTAAAGGGGAGAAAGCTACAACACATGCTCTACATGTTGATTCTTCAAGCAAGCCGCATGTCTTTCCTCCTCACACTCTAGATGACACATTGCTTTATAATGAGAACACTCTTCCCAACTCATATTTTGATGATGCTTCAAAGGAGAATGAAAAGACAAATTGTATTGGCATACAAAAGACTATTCTTGTTGCAGCTAATAGGTGCTTTCGCTTCCCCCAAATTAAGGACATATTTGCAAGGAGGCATCAATCTTTAGCACAACAATTTCCAGCTGCAAATCAGAGCACCGGTCCTCCATGGAGTTTGATGTTTCCACCGTGATGAGGTACCCGGTTGTAACCTTTTTAGTTTGATTTATGCAGTGAGGACACTGCAGATTTCAAGCTTAGGGGGGAGCAACCAGATGGTAACCTAGTTGTTTTAGCTTTTCCCTTTCATGTTATTTGCTTCTTGTCATTTGCTTTTGTTTTGTGTTCACATTTCAGTCATTGTTTTCAGTTCTCCTCTTCTGGTGGCAAACCTAGTATGATATGAGGTGTATCTTTTATATGTGGATAGAACTCCTATGCTTAACAGATTGTCCTCTTTTTATGAGAAATATCATTTGGAGACATTGTAAAAGGCATGCATTAATCAAATGAAACCTTTTGGCCATCAACATGTGCTTAACTCTAGTTTATGCTTCTAGCCTGAACATTCATATTTCACATCCTTGATTTCTTAAAACATATAATGGTTTCAATTTTTGTGAGTAAATCAACTTTACAACATCATTTGGAATATGAGATGCCCTTGCCAAGCTCTTAGTGCATTTTCAACCACTCTTTCAATGAAAATTTTTCAAAAAAAATGAATGAAATCTAGATAATGTTGCAATTTAGTTGACTCTCCTATCTTTTGAAAAAAAAATTAAAATTTCTTTTGGATTATCTCATCTTTATACCCCATAAAAGATGGCTAAACCGCCCACATATCATGCTAGCCTAGTGTAAGTCCGATCTGGCCACGATGGTCAGGTGGTATGTCTTAAAAGAGGGTAAAATACTCCAACCGACATTCTACGTGTGCATAAGCCTACATTAGCAGCCGAGTGTCGGAACCCATAATCCATTATCATATCATTTTTGGGAAATAAGGAGAGTACAACTAAAATTGTCAATTTTAACTAAGATTTCATCATTTATATCCTTATTAGTTGAGAGTTTGAGTTGCACATCCACTAATTGTTTGGCTTGGTCATCCAAATTCTACTTAGTGTTGTTTATTTGATTGATTCATTTAATTGTGACCACACCTATTGAACTGAAAATCTCTTGCCTGGGTGTTTAAGTTGAATTGATGGCCATGAGTATAAACAGGTTGATCATGGTTGGCTTGGTCTTATACACATCTTTCTTTTCATTTGATCTATGCATGAATTTGACAATACTTCATTCGTGTTTCTATGCTCTTTTTGCTTGAGGACAAGAAATGGTTTAAGCTTAGGGGGATTTGATGTGCACAAATCATATCATCTTTTGGATCATGTTTGGTTGCATATTCATATTTTTTTGACTCAATTATCACTCTCATTCATGCTAGATTCCATATTTTTAGCTATTCTTACTTGTCTCATGGTTTGGATTGTAGGTACTATATGCTGTAATGAAATGATGAGGAATATATCATATTATCTCTTATTGGATCACTCCTCAAGTATCTACATGTTTTGGGGTTCGAAATTACACAAATACCACTTTTTACAACATGTAAATCGGACATACACACTGAAAGTTATGAGCAGAATACACAACAGCCCAGAACAGCCAGGTGCACGCCGTGCACCAAAAGTGCACTCCATGCACCAAAAATACACACCGTGCACCAAAAGTGCATGTCGTGCACCTGGGAGTGTCAAGCAAACCAAATTTTCTAGAAAGTTGCACGGCGTGCACGCAATTGCACGACGTGCACCTGGGAGCTGAAAGTTTCTGGAAAGTTGCACGACGTGCATTTCTTCAGCACACGTCGTGCACCTAGGAGCTAAAGGTTCCTGGAAAGTTGCACGGAGTGCATTTCATCAGTGCACGCCATGCACAGTGCATTCTGGAACAAATTGAAAGTTTCTAGAATGTTGCACGACGTGCATTTTAAGTGCACGTCGTGCACCTAGCAGTTTCAACATTTTGAAAAATATGAGTTTTTGTTTAAAATGTAGTGGGAACTTAATGGGAAGTTATGCCCAGTCATTTGTGGAAGTTCTCTCATCTTAGAGCAAGCCTAGAGGATAGGAGGGCGATTTTGAGGGGAAAGGAGGTGGTTTCTTGCCAAAGAATCCCCATTCTTCCTCTCTTCTTCTCCAAGCTTCTTCTCCAAAGTGCAGCAGAGCTTCTTCACTCCACAAAGCTTCTCGGGAGGGAAGTTTGTCCGGTTTGGAGCAGCTATAGAAGTGGGATTTCGTACTCAAGTCAGAATTATACCTTCCTTTGGTTACACCTAGGGATTGCTTAGCTTTTCCTTCTCTAAATCATGTTTAACTCTTAAATTTCTACACATTTTCTATTGTACATCATTATGGACGAGTAGACTCTTTTTCTTGGGCATGGGAGAGTAACTCCCATGTCATATCTTGTATGAACATATGAATTTCGTACTAAATGTTAATTTCTTGCATATTCCAAGAGTTGTTTTAGATCTGAAATGCTTGTTTGTGTGATTAGCCATCATACTTGCATGTTTTATACTTTCTTTCATAATCTGAGAAGATGTGTTTGAGAGTATGGAGTTACTCTTTTGGCAACTTGTCCTTGACCGCGAGAGTGGCTGGGATTATGTTGAGGAGTAAGGTTTGTGATTTGAAATGAAATACATACACGAGAGTGATGTATGGAGTTAAAATCATCATCACTTCACCGGGAGGTGAGTGATGACTACAAACCTCCTTTGCAAGTTAATTAACATGTTTAAATTCATATTTTAATATAAGCTATGATGTCAAAGTGAAATCCCAAGTCTAAGATCCTTCCAAATCTGAATCTTAACATTTCTTAAGTGATAATGTACTGTTTTGTTTTAAATCTATAATTTAGTTTTTCTAATCCAATCATCTTATGTACAACGATCTAGATTATTGAAAATCATAACTCTTGCGCCTAACTAACCAACGCTCCTTGTGTTCGACCTCGACTACAACTACTCTCGTACACTTGCGGGATATAGCTAGTTGAGTAAAAGATCATTCTTATGATTGAAACTCGTTATGTAAACAATCAACAAGTTTTTCCCAAAAACTTGTTGGTTGTTTACACAAACGAGTTTCAATCCAAGGAATTGATAGTTTACTCAACTTAACCAAACTCCGCAAGTATACGGAGGTAGTGTAGTCAAGGTCGAACACAAGGAGCTGAGATAATTTAATTGAACACAACAGTACTAAAGTTCAACAATCAAGAACGATTTTAAAAAGTAGGAAGGATTTCTTCTAAAGCATAAAAATTAAATTCTAACTACAGAAAAATTCAGATTTCAATTAACAAGCAATGATTACAAGAAAGTTTGATTTCAGAAAGTTAAAAGATCTTGGACATTAGGATTTCACTCACATACCACAGCAATCAAGAGAATACGATAATTTAAACATACATAAGATCATGTTTCAAGGAAAAGTTGTGTTGCATTTCACCTCCCAGCATAAATGCAACGATCATAACTCAAAATAGCACTCTCGTGCATAAATCTTGTTTATGATCACAAACAGTTCCTCAACTCATTCTTCTCTACTCTCGTAGAAGAAGAAGAGTTGCCAAGAGAAGCGTCTCCATACAATCCTACTTATTTTCTCAAACAAAGTAAGAAAGCAGAAAATATGCATATAAGGCGGCCAAAAATACATGCAAGAAAAAGAGTAACTGACACTCTCAAGGTAGGAAACAAGAAGCAAATGCATTTAGTACAAAATTACTTGTTCATTACATGCTATAGCATAGGAGTTACTCTCCCATTCCCAAGAAAAAGAAGTCTACTCGTCCATGATCATGTATTGCAGAAATGCTACAGAATTTTCAGAGTTTAACATGGTTTAGAGAAGAAAAGACAAGGAGAACTGAAGATGTAACCACAAGAAGCAAGAATTCCAGATTTAGGATGAAATTCGCCTCCTTTAACTGCTCCAATCCGGGCCTACTCCTCTCCCAAGAAGTTGCTCAGAGTTGAGAACGCTTGGCTGCACCTTGAAGAAGACTAAGGAGAAATGGAGAAGAAGAAATGGTCCCTTTGTACAAGAAACCACCTTAGTTTCCTCCCAAATCGCCTTTCTCTGCTCTCCTCTGTCTTTGGAACGAGAGAAACTCTCCAAATGGCCGAACGTAACTGTCCCTTGGCTTCCCTCTTTCTTTTAAAATTGTATTCTGAATTTTCAAAATTCTGAAACTGTCACGTGCACGACGTGCATTTTTGAGTGCACGACGTGCACTTACAGTGCAGTTGACATCGGACTGATACGTGCACGGCGTGCACTGAGGATTTGCATGCCGTGCGTCTTTCCAGAACTTCTTCAGGAGTTTACATTCCAAGTGCACGCCGTGTCATTTCGAGGTGCACGCCGTGTCTTCGTGTTCTGTATGTTTCTGGAATCTCGCACGCCGTGCGTTTCCTGTGTGCACGTCGTGCATTCTCTTGGCTGAACAGAACATAATTTCTCTGGAATTTTGCACGCCGTGTCTTTTGGATTTACACGCCGTGCACTTTACTGCTTCAGCAAACCAAACTTTTCTGGAATGGTGCACATCGTGCGTTTGAGTCTGCACGCCGTGCATTCTTCTGTTTTTGTAGAAATAACATCTGAATTTAGTCCTTTTTGTGGAAAATTTGCAATACAAGTTATGGGACACATAGAACAAGAAAGGTATGGCAAAACTAATATGAAAGAGACTGAATTACACTAGAAAGAACCAAATTTTTATGTGATAACATGTGAAAAGATGATATACAAATCACACAACAAATCCCCCTAAGCTTAAACCATTGCTTGTCCTCAAGCAAAAAGAGCATGGAAATATAAATGAAGAAATGTGAAGAACATGAATAGATCAAATGAAATGAAAGATGTGCATAAAACCAAACCAACCATGATCAACATTTTTATGCTCATAGCCATCAATTCAACTCAACTCCCAAGGAAAAGATTTTTAGTTCAGCAGGGGTGGTATCAATTTAATGAATCAATCAATTAAACAACACTAGGTAGAATTTGGATGACCAAGCCAAACAATCGGGGGATGTGCAACTCAAAATCTCAACTATTAAGGATTACAAAAGATGAAATCTTAGTTAAGAATTTACAATTTTTTCTGTACTCTCCTTATCCCAGAAATGATATCACAAAGGATTATGATCTTACTCATGACAGGTATCCGGTTGTGAACTTCTCAAGTTTGATTGACGCAGTGAGGACACTACTGATTTCAGGCTTAGGGGGGAGCAACCAGATGATATTGGTATCCTAGTTAGCTTTTACTTTCCATGCTATTTGCCCAAAAACTTGTTGGTTGTTTACACAAACGAGTTTCAATCCAAGGAATGGGTAGTTTACTCAACTTAACCAAACTCCACAAGTATACGGAGGTAGTGTAGTCAAGGTCGAACACAAGGAGATGAGCTAATTTAATTGAACGCAACAGTACTAAAGTTCAACAATCTAGACCGATTTAAAAAAGTAGGAAGGATTTCTTCTAAAGCATACAAATTAAATTCTAACTACAGAAAAATTCAGATTTCAATTAACAAGAAATGATTACAAGAAAGTTCAATTTCATAAAGTTAAAGGATCTTGGACATTAGGATTTCACTCACATACCACATTAATCAAGAGAACAAGATAATTTAAACATACATAAGATCATGTTTCAAGGAAAGTTGTGTTGCATTTCACCTCCCGGCGTAAATGCAACAATCATAACTCAAAACAGCACTCTTGTGCTTAAATCTTGTTTATGATCACAAATAGTTCCTCAACTCATTCTTCTCTACTCTCGTAAAAGAAGAAGAAGAGTTTCCAAGAGAAGCATCTCCATACAATCCTACTTATTTTCTCAAACAAAGCAAGAAAGCAGAAAATATGCATATAAGGCGGCCAACAATACATGCAAGAAAAGGAGTAACTGACACTCTCAAGGTAGGAAACAAGAAGCAAATGCATTTAGTACGAAATTACTTGTTCGTTACATGCTATGGCATAGGAGTTACTCTCCCATGCCCAAGAAAAAGAAGTCTACTCGTCCATGATCATGTATTGTAAAATGCTACAGAATTTTCAGAGTTTAACATGGTTTAGAGAAGAAAAGACAAGGAGAACTGAAGATGTAACCACAAGAAGCAAGAATTACGGCTTTAGGACGAAATTCCCCTCCTTAAGCTACTCCAAGCCGGGTCTACTCCTCTTCCAAGAAGTTGCTCGGAGTTGAGAACGCTTGGCTGCACCTTGAAGAAGACTAAGGAGAAATGGAGAAGAAGAAATGGTCCCTTTGTACAAGAAACCACCTTAGTTTCCTCCCAAATCACCTTCCTCTGCTCTCCTCTGTCTTTGGGATGAGAGAAACTCTCCAAATGGCCGAAGGTAACTGTCCATTAGCTTCCCTCTTTCTTTTAAAATCGTATTCTGAATTTTCAAAATTCTGAAGCTGCCAGGTGCATGACGTGCATTTTTGAGTGCACGCTGTGCACTTACAGTGCAGTTGACATCAGACTGATACGTTCACGGCGTGCACTGAGGATTTGCACGTCGTGCGTCTTTCCAGAACTTCTTTAGGAGTTTACGTTCCAGGTGCACACCGTGTCATTTCGAGGTGCACGTCGTGTCTTCGTGTTCTGTATGTTTCTAGAATCTCTCACGTCGTGCATTTCCTGCATGCACGTCGTGCATTCTCTTGGCCGAACAGAACGGAATTTCTCTGGAATTTTGCACGCCGTGTCTTTTGGATTTGCACGCCGTGCACTTTACTGCTTCAGCAAACCAGCCTTTTCTGGAATGGTGCACGCCGTGCGTTTGAGTCTGCACACCGTGCATTCCTCTAATTCTGTAGAAATAACATCTGAATTTAGTCCTTTTTGTGGCAAATTTACAATACAAGTTATGGGACACATAGAACAAGAAATGGATGGCAAAACTAATATGAAAGAGACTGAATTACACTAGAAAGAACCAAATTTGTGTGATAACATGTGAAAAGATGATATACACATCACACAACAGACCCCCTACACTTTTGATATGGCGGAAGATAAGGGGGACATCAATCTATTAACAGGAGCTACCATTAATAGATCCCCCAAAGATATGGTGCATCTATCTCAAATACCGCCGACATTCCCAAACTTTGACCTTGCTGCATGCAAGAGTCTTTCAGATAATGAACTCAGACTCATCATGTCTCGACTATATACAGAGAATGACGAGCTTGTTTTCCTTGAAGGGAATATTCTTATAATGGCCGATGCACTCCGTGAGACCATACAAGTACAAGGTTCAATGTCCATGAGCGTCATGGCTACTTACCATTATCTTCTAGCACGGGATTCACCTACGGCTTACATGGCGTCAGCATACCTGATGGATGATTTACTCAGATCAAAGAACTTTGAAACCATAGAAACTCTTATCTCATATCTTAAACATATGACTTCAAAGTTCCTCTTGCTTCCATTCCTTCACTCTAAGAATTGGATGCTACTGGAAACAAACCTACATAACGAAACTACAGTTATCTACAATAGTTATGATAGCCAGATAAATCTCAACCAGAGAGAGTATGACACCATAGAAAAGACGCCCACGGAGGAAGTGGTAAAGGATTGTGTGTAACGACCACACAATCTTCTCGGTGAACACACAAAGGCGTACAACAAAGAACATTTCAAGCACCCAACCTTCTGCCACAGATGTCCCCAGCAAATTAGAGAATCCAATGACTATGGATTCTACGTCCTTTACTGTATGTATACCCTCACCATTCTTGACAAACGTGTTAAGGACATGTCGGACGTGGACTATCATGCACTACGGGGGAAATTCACCGTCAATCTGCTCCATTCTCATAGAGCCAACAAGGGTTTAATAGAACCTTGACACCCTTGCCAATGTACTTCTCAACCTATCACCTTGACACTATGGGGACAGAGTGAATGATAAGTAGGGGGGTACACTGGGAAAGGGAAGAGGTACTATATTCAAATCTTCTATTTTTCTTTCACCATTGTTTTTCTTTTTTGAAATTACACAAATTATTCTTTTTGATGTTTAGAAGTTTCTGATAATTCCTTTGACAGAATAACTTTTGTACATAAGACAACATTCTCTTTGGTAAGGGGACACCCCCAGCTAAGTTAGAGACAAATTAGTCCTCATAAGCACTTATAGAGTAGCAATTAGTCACGTAATGGCGAATTAATAAACCACCTCCACATTCAATTTCCATGCATTTACTTCAATTCTATATCAGACCCTCCACAGGTCAAAATTGTGGCCGAAACAAGCCAAACACTCTCAAGGACGGGAGGGAACCAGGTGAAATCCAAATTAAGGAACCTCATAAGCGGACCACCAAGTACAAAATCGGAACAAGTGCATGTCTGGAAACTCTAGGGAACAATTTTCTTCTTTTCAAAAAGAGGATTGGCAACCCAAATAAAATCCCTAAATACCAATTTCCCAAGCTAGTGAGCATATGAATAAAATCCTGAGTGTTGAATAAAAACATGAGAGTTGTGCCATGCATAAGGAATTATATGAAGAACCAATAAAAGTCTTTCCTGGCCTAAACATTTAGTTGCCCTCACAAAGGCAGATGTACCGTGCCCAGTGGTAAGATCCTAAGGTCTCCAAATATATGAAAAGCTGACAGAGGTCTTGCCTGGCTGGTACATTCAGTTTCCCTCACAAAGGCAGATGTGTCACATCCGGTAGTAAGACCCCAAAGTTTAGATAAACCCTCCCCCCCAAAGGGGGAGTTACACATCAACCTTCATCCAACCCTCATACCTACTTTATCTTCCGGTAGGAATTTTAAATAAGTATAAAACTGCTTAGAGTCGAAGACATGCACATAATACGGTCAACGAAAAGGTGGTCCCAATGAGAGTTACATGACACAGAAGAACCCTGAGGACCATGCAACTCCCGATACCTGAAAGAGCCAGAGTAAGCAGAAGCCTCAACAAAAATCTAAGGGGATCTCTGGTATAGAACTGAAGCAAGAGTATGGAAATCTTCACTAAATAAAATCACCTTGCCATTGTGTGCCTTATCTCTTTCCAGCTTGAGGACAAGCTAGAATCTAAGTTGGGGGGGTGATAACCTCCCATTTTGTGATGTTATCTTACTAGTTTTTCTTAGTTTTCCATACTCTTTCTTAGATAAATTAGATTAAATACTTAACTTTCTAGTTTTATTGTATATATACCAATAGACTGATATTTCTCTTTTCTTCTTATAGATAAACCCAAAAAATTACAAAAGTCTCAACCAAAATGGTCCCAAGACCGAGTGAAGGCCTATCAGTCTCAAGATCGAGTGAAGACTCATCGATCCCAAGACCAAATGAAGACCCAAACGGTCCAAAGGACGAATGAAAGACCAAATGGTCCCAAGATCGAATGAAGACCCAAATGGTCCCAAGATTGAATGAATATCCGTTGGTCCCAAGACCGAGTCTAGGTCCAACTGGTCCTAAGACCGAGAGGACGATACCGATCTCCAGACCGCAAAGAGACTACTGGTCCCAAGACTGCAAAGACCCAACCGATCTCCAAGATTGAGAGGAAGATACCGGTCTCCAGACCACGAAGACCCAACTGGTCTCCAAGACCATGAGGATGCTTAATGGTCTCAAGACCACGAAGATTCAACCGGTCTCCAAGACCATGAGGGTACTTAACGGTCTCAAGACCGCGAAGACCCAATCGGTCCCCCAAGATTGTGAGGGTTCTTAACGGTCTCAAGACCGTGAAGACCCAACTGGTCCCCCAAGACCATGAGGACGCACAACGGTCTCAAGACCGTGAAGATCCAAAAGTTCTCAAGACCGTTCAAGATCCTTGGAGCCTATAAATAGGACTCAAGGGGTCCTCATTCAGTATCGAGTCTAAGATGCCCAAAGGCTGCCTCATTTGTTTCAGAGCTATTTCATCCTCCATCCTTCGCCCCAAGGCTACCGGTCTTAGATCCACACTCCATCCATAAACCTACCTTCTCTCTCATCGACATAGAAGGTGGGAAGTGAAGGATTCATCACCAAGGCAACCATGTCGTGTGAAGATAGTTGTTCTCTACTCCAAGGGGTCGACCTCCCTCCCTCCTACGTGGAGATGATGTTTTCCTTCTCTTCTCCTATCTCCTTCTTTGTTCTTTCCATGAGCGAGTAGTTCCATACACTAGGGTGTGGGGAGTAGCCCCACTACCCATGTTTTCATTCCATGCATTGTAATTCATGAGTTTGCAATAAAAAATGCTATATTTTTAGTTGAAAATCAATCGTTTAATGAATGCTAGTTGCTTGATCACCAACCTGCATTACCTATTATCCACTAGTGCGAATTGTCTATGTTTGTTCTTTTAGATTCAATTATCAATTGCATGTCGGTTCTTGATGTATGTAGTCACCATATATCTATTTCGGTATCTAGGAACACTTTTCAAGGAGTGGAGTAAACTCACCTCTGTCGTTGTATTTTCATGCTATGAAATGGAATCAATTGACATATGAAAGTAAAACCTCGATTGGTCGAGGAACACACTTTACGAAGGGAGTAATGCAAAGTAAGTGACCATTCATTCAAGGATGGATGGTATTGCAATACTCCCACATTTCTCATAGTTAGCTATTAAAAAGGAAGCTAAGTCTACAAAGATACTAACTATTTAGACTCTTATTACAAGCCATGTTATTATGAAGTATGTTATGATCCATGCGTAGTGGTGGTGAAACTCGATCACATCCTAGTGGTTTCCAAATATTGTCTACAACCTAAGTTTACTTTCCTACCATTTAATCTACATTTGCATATTAGTTTAAACATCAAATCAACTCTTCAATCTAGATATCAACTCTTGAGTAGATAAATAAAATTACAACGTTTTTCATCTTATTAATCCTTAACAAGACCGTTGTCTCATGGATTCAACCCTCAACTGTACTACGATAAGACTTCCACGTACCTTAGCGTACGTGGGTGGAGATCTTATTATAGCACACACAAGGCTAAACTTAGAGACTTACTATCTCTAAGATTTTAGTGGTGCATGCAACTTCACACGAGTGGAGATTCCATCAAAAATTGCTTGAGTCCTATTTATAGGCTCCAAGGATCTTGAACGATCTAGAGAACTTTTGGGTCTTCACAGTCTTGAGACCGTTAAGCATCCTCATGGTCTTGGGGGACCGATTGGGTCTTCGCGGTCTTGAGACCGTTAAGCACCCTCACGGTCTTAGGGGACCAATTGGGTCTTCACAGTCTTGAGACCGTTAAGCACCTTCACGGTCTTGGAGGCCAGTTGAGTCTTCACGGTCTTGAGATTGTTAAGCATCCTCATGGTCTTGGAGACCGGTTGGGTCTTCGCAGTTTGGAGACTGGTATCGTCCTCTCGGTCTTAGAAATCGGTTGGGTCTTCACGGTCTTGGGACCAGTAGTCTCTTCACGGTCTAGAGACCGGTATCATCCTCTCGGTCTTTGGACCAATTGAACCTTCACTTGGTCTAGGGACCGATGGATCTTCATTCAGTCTTGGGACCGTTTGGGTCTTCATTCGGTCTTGGGACCACATTCGGTCTTGGGACTGATGAGTCTTTACTCGGTCTTGGGACCGATAGGCCTTCACTCAGTCTTGAGACCGATAGGCCTTCACTCGGTCTTGGGACTGTTTTGGTTGAGAGTTGTAATTTTTTTGGGTTTATCTGTAAGAAGAAAAGAGAAATATCAGTCTATTGGTATATTTACAATAAAGATAGAAAGTTAAGTATTTAATTTAATTTATCTAAGAAAGAGTTTGGAAAACTAAGAAAAACTAGTAAGATAACATCACAAAATGGGAGGTTATTAGCCAACTGTGTCAATTGGTCCACTATGACCTTTACTACATTGCATCCCTTATTGGCCTTGGGAAGACCCATCATGAAATCCATGTTGATCTTGTCCCGCTTCCACTCGAGAATCTTGATGGATTGTAGTAAACCACATGGCCATTGGTTCTCTACCTTCACCATATAGCATGTGAGACAACTATCCATAAATGATGCTGTCTTACTTCATATCCGACTACCAGAAAAACCATTGCAGGTCTTTGAACATGTTGGGTGCCAAGATGCATTGTATACTTAGACCCATGCACTTCTTACAGGATGTGGGTCTTCAATAATGAACATTCAAGGATCCATGTACTTTCTCAACCATATTCTCCTTCAATCATCAACTTCTCACAAAATAGACTCGACAACAGTAGAAAGCAAAGCAACCCAGCCTCCAATACACTCTAGAAAGACGGGAAGTTAGAGACTGGAGCAAAGAACCACACAAAAGTCATTGGGGTTGGTTTAAATGCTCATTGTGAGGCCAACGATTCATGAGAGAACAAAAGTCACAGATAAAATATCCAGATTATAGTGTAAATATAGAGGCAAAGAGGTGGAAGTGGTAGTTAGATAATTTTCCATATAGAAGTTCTCATAAAACTACACAAAAATGACGCTCTGGGGTATCTCAGCACTGATCCACAGATACAATGACCTAGGGGCGATTTCCTAGAACTGTTGAGGGGAGGGCCTCCTCCCCCTCTCCCTACTTGAGGATGGAGTCTCCTAATGTGGAAACAACTAACACCATCCCCAAGAAAGCATGGCACCTGGTTCTGAACTCAATTTCTTTAATACAACATGATTTTGCACCGCCTAAGAAAATCGACGACAAATGTTTTGTGACAATAGATGATGGCGTTGGTATGTATGTCCACAAAGACAATCATATGATGATTGTAGTGTGGCATTAGATACCTGATTTGATAATTATAAATGGTAATTTTGTCTATTATGTTTGTCTCAGTCATAAGATGATGACACAAACACGAGTAGATGTCTACAGAATGATGTTACTCGATGATGTGTGTCTTCAAGTACATGACTTGAATAATAAATCATATTGATTCTAAAAGTACATACATTCTTTCTATTTCCCTAGTCAAATATTATTGTGGAATAAAAATAAACACCAATAATACATAAGACTAGAGTGTGTGTTCACTGATATAGAGTCTCATTAGTCATGATATGTGATATCAAGTCAAGGACACATGTACATGTTAGAGAACAGTGTATTAAACAAACCCACCATTAGATTGATACATGGAGACCATGGAATGGTAGTCAGAATCATCTCTCATAATGATAGTGGTGATTGCGGTTATTTGACATCATCACACGTAACCCTGAATAAGGATTGCCAAAAAGGTGATGATTGGGTAGCTGTGACACATGGAGATTTGAGTGTGAGTGATGTAGATGGGATTTTTCCTCCTACATGAGTTTTATATCAAGGGCCTCATGATAAGAGAGACTGAGAAATGTATAGCTGTACTCATGTGACTCAATATGTGATATGTGAGCTCACATGTATGAGAGACAGTCTGCTCTAGTTTATGGAACATGGATTGAACATTGAGAGGATGATGGTTCCATGCCTTTATTTCAATCCATATATTAGAGACAAAGGAACTATACAATCATGGTAACACTAATCACAGATTATAGGTTGAAGTTGTTCTCCAACTTTCTAAATAACTTGGGTAGCAATTATGTGTAATGAGGCACTACTCTTTTCTTGTGATGAGATAAGTTTGTTATGGATAGTCAATGCCAATGATATTCTGGACCTATAGGATCACACACATAGGATACACTTGTATTAAAGGAGTTTATTCATGAATGATGTTTATATTCAATACTAGATGTGTTTCGGTATTCAATTAAACAATTGAGGTTTAAAATTGACTAGCTGGACTCCCAATGGACATGTTCAAGTGTTGAACCAATTGGTTGGAGTGTTAGGTCTTGGAATTAGTATTGGTTGAACTTTGCTTGAACTAGACAAGTGAAACAACCATCTCACTTGTGAAACGACCATCTCATAATGTGAAATGACCATTTCACTATGTGATACGACTAGTTCGTTTCCCAGGTCATCCTGTTCAGTTGTCAATTCAATTGGAACAAGGGTCCATGCTGATGTCATGTTTAACATTAATCAACATTGAATACCAATTTGATTTAGAATAGGAAACTTGAAAAATGATAGTTTCACTAAGAAAGATTACTGTCTCGCTCACGAGATGACTGTTTGGGTGTGCAAGATGACTCTGAACCCTGACCCTAACCCCTTCTATAAATAGAGGGGTACTGGGGGCTTCCCAACACAGACAATTTTGATCAGTGGCCCTGACAATTGTTGTCCTTTCTAGTTGTGGTAACCAATAGAGAGACCGAGCAAGTACTACCCATTAAAGGGAGGCATATCAAGGGAGGGAACAACTGAGATTAGTTGCGGGAGAGCACGTCGGCAACTAGTACACTGATTAACGGGGACAACTCCTTCCTATTGGCTTTGGAAGTGCAACGTGTAGTTTCGGGTGGTCTGTGTGGACTACTCTAGAGGTGGGAGGCCATTATCTTCCACTTGGAGGACATCATCAACCACTACTCGTGGTGCTACACTAGGAGTCCGATGAAGACGACAACTTGAGTGTTGTTGCTGTTGAAGGAGTGTGATGCTGTCCAAAGAAGAAGTTGTTGCTACTACAAGGGTAAATGTCACTGGACGTGCTCTAAGACTACATATAACCTTGCAACCTTTTCTTCCAAGATACATTGTTGTTGATAAGATTATGTTGCTTTTGGGAAATAAGAAATTTTTGTTTCCGCTCCCTATATATGCGCCCGATTTCCCTACAGTGGTATCAAACCCAGGTTAATTTAAGG
This sequence comes from Alisma plantago-aquatica, assembly GCA_963693085.1. NCBI lineage: Eukaryota > Viridiplantae > Streptophyta > Magnoliopsida > Alismatales > Alismataceae > Alisma > Alisma plantago-aquatica. The sequence goes on from OY856412.1 coordinate 949,993,937, forward strand.
TGTATTTGAGACTTAAATCAATGTGATCAGATTTAGTTTTCATTTTTTTTACATACAATGTGAATATTAAAATGACTAATGTGCATATCCTCTTAAATACCACATACGGTCACAAGTAATATATATAAGATATGATATAATATGCAATCCATACGTGTCGCCCTAAAAGTGTTTTGATGGTGGATGTTAGTGTGGTTATGGGAAAACCACAAATCTATGTGTGCATGGTTGTGGTTATTTATTCATGTAGTTAATCCGTTTACGTTCTGAGCATATGTATACTTTCCAAATGTAAATTAATACTCTTCTTCCTATTTCCCCTCCAATGTAACTCAAGGTTTTCCCTTTCAGAACATAATAAGAAATATGATAGTTTTGATTTATTCATCATCATGAGAAGATGTTCTGCACCAGACGAATTGAATGGCTCGTGGGACAAACTGACCGGCTTGTGAGACAGACCAGTTGTTTGGAGGACCAAAGAGGTCAGATGACAAGAGGTGAATCGATTGATTGGTGGCCCAACCGACTGACTAGAGGAGACCAGATGTCCGTTTCAAGAACCCAACCAAACAACCAAGAGGCGAGCCGACCGGTTCAAACATTAAACCAATCAACCCAGATTGGACCAAGCACATATCTTCATCAACAATAGGTTGCATATATTGTTGACCTTAGGTGGTAGAAATTCCTTGTGGCACCAAGCAATTGCATTATATTGGCAATAACCATCGCTCGCATATTTTTTATTGCATGTTCTCATTGTTGTTATAACATGTATGTGATACATACTATAAGTATGTGATGATTGGATATGTATATGTATTTATATATATGATACCTTAATTAAATATTAAGTCTTATATACTTTCCATAAGAAGCACACATGAAAAGCTTGATCGACCAAGAGTAGGTTACGCCAAAGTGTGGTGTGTCATCTATCTCATCGAAATGTGATGGTAGTAATGTAGGTTTCACTAAAGTGGGGTGCATTATTATTGTTTTTCGGCTTTTGGGACAGGCTTAACTGGAGATTCTTAGAGCGTCTAAGCCCAGAGGCATACATATGGACTGTGACAAGGATTTGTGCACAACATCTATCCAAGAGTTGCATGAGATGCAATTGACAAATGTTGTCTACTTAAATAGTCAAGTTGTGGGTGATCAACCAAAGATGACTCATGATTTGATGAATTATGGATCTTGGCTCACTAGGAGATTGTACGCTACAATCTTCTAAATTGATATATGAGGGTTATCAATTTGAACAAAATAGTGGGAGCGATAGTTAGTTAGAAACCTCATTAATATTTTCAAATTTATCAAATCAAACCAAATCCAATTTTTTTGAAAGGTTACAATAGTTCTTTTATAGACAAACACAAATATGTTATCGTTGCAATCGGTTCTTAAGAAGGAAAAACTAAAAGGGATTTACTTCCAAATCTTGTTTAGGACTTTGAGAAGTTTTCTCAATGAAAGAAAGCTCTATGTCCCGGAAAGACCAGAGCCAGAGTAACCCACTCTAAATGTGACTAGGGATTAAATGGGTGCTTACTTGAAGCATGCCAATGATGTCATAGACATTGAGTACCTTAAACTATGCTATATGAACTATGAGTTGCATAAAGAGCATGTTGACATGGAGATTCTCGAGATGGTAACACATCTTAAGAATCATGTAAAGAAAACAAGGTATAATATCGCCAAAGTGTTTTTTGAGTGAAAACTGGTAGAGGGAGATCCATTAGAGCTCCATATGGTCAATATGATAGGACACGTGGAGAGACTGAGATTTCTCTTAAGTCAAGAGTTGACCATTGATATGATTCTACAAATTTTTGTGTGAATCATATAGATAGTTTATCAAATGCTTGAAATGTTGATACCGAAGCATAAATAATGAATAACGACAAATCCTTGATGATGATTAGAGGAAGTGAGTCCAAGGTCAAAGGCAATTCAAAGGAGTTTTGAGGCTAAACTGAAGTCCAAATCTTTTGCACTCAAGATAAAGAGAGGGATAAGTGTAAAAGGAATTTGCCCTTTTCACTTAAACGGTTAAGGAAATTATATGCCACCATTGTCACTATTTGGACATTGGTAAAGGAACTATTTGCTTTGTATAGAGGATCTCAGGAAGAAGAAAAAAAGAGATAGAGATCTCTACTTCAGGACCTGAGAAGAAATAAGCTAGAACTATGTGAATCAAGGTTTGTTGCCACTACAGTTGAAAGTTGTCATTCATGCATACATAATAGAGTTAGTGAATTGATATTATATACCTTCCAATGATGAAAACATTATATGTCTTGTGTGATAAGGACATTATGTTTCATTTAAAAGATATGATCTTTATAGTAATGCCCTATGTCTCACAAACTATACTGATAGTTATTGGAACATCCCTGGCCTGGGTTATGCCATAAACCTAGAAGTTTGATTAAGTAAGTTATCATAAACTTTTTTTAATATTTTGAAAAGTAATTAAGACTCTCCTTGAGTTTAATTTTCAAGTTTGAGCTTATTTGCAAACTGTTTGTGTATTATATGATAGTTTGGGTGTAATTTGCACTTTACCCAAAATGAGGGGTTATATTGCAATATGTCACATTTTGAACATTCCTCAAGTTCTTTATCATCATAAGAGAGATAATGATGCTAAGAGATGGCTTGTGGAATGCCTAAGTTCCAAGTTGGAGCTTGATTGAATAATGATTGTGCCTTGTGTACCAGTTTTGGTGCAATTTGTAATTTACCCAAAATGTAGGGTTGATATTCAAATCACCACCTCTAGAGTGTCCCTAATCTCTATTGGCATAATTTATAGGAGAGAGAAAGAAAGAGGCACCATGTTTGAATCATATTTGAGTGATGGTATTCTTGGTGATGAAAAGACCAAGAAGAGTTGTATAGTTGAAACTCTGAGTTGTATCGAGTTGTAGAGCTGATATGGGTGTGCCTATCAGTGAAGGAGCCATAAAGGAGGTCCCATATCATTTTTTCAACTCTTAGACTTTTCTATGACGGGTTAAGCACCTCAAGGAGGTGATGGATATCAGTTTACAACTTTCCTTAGAAAAAGTGTATCAGTTTGTGAATAAAGTGATGTTGAGTTGAAATAACTTGCTCAACAAGATAACTAATGGCCAAAATCTTATCCCTAGATTATCCTCAAGAGTTTTTCATGTAAAGATAAATATGTTTGCATGGAAATGTGTCAAACATGCATGGGCATGTGGCACCTAGTAGTGTAAAGTGATGACACCTCTTATACACTCTCTTCCATGTGTCTTAATTATATATACCACTCCTTTCACCTACTAGTGAAATTTTTCGAACCTTATCACCCTCTTTCTCTTAGATATCATGCATAGAGTTGAGGATAAAGGAGTATCTCGAGCCACTAAGCTAGATGTGAACCCATGGTCATCTTCAACCTTGGATAAAGCATGATCTCGTGTTGTGATTCTTTTCTTCTTTTCCTCTTCACCAAGTTCTTAACTATGGTGATTCCTTGCATGTAGAGGAGTTGTGAACGAGTCTTAGATCTATGATAAGTTCATACTCAACCTTGGTAATGTGAAGCTTTAGAGCTTGTAGCTTTGAAGTTGTTCTTAATATGGGTTATATAACTTGAACACAATCATGTTATTATTCACCTTCAAATTTTGCTATACTTGATGATCTACTTTCAATTTTGAGTTTTCTTGAATAATTGATGAATCCATGAATTCTAATAGTGACATAGGACTGTTATCCATGAACTATATCAGTAAGGGACGAAGTCTAGATCTTGATGATGATGACATCATCATGGCACAAACTGATATCGGGTTGAAGCACCTCTAACCCGATATGGTGACGAAACTCAATTCGGGATATGAAACCTGATATACCATGGAACCCCACACCCCTATCGGATTGTACACGGGTTGGTTGAGGCTAACTAGTTGTCTAGGCTATCTCTTAACACATGGTGAAGGGTAGGATGATACCGTGAAGGTTTGAAGAGGTATGAGCATAAGGGTGTAACCCGATATGCAAAAACCCTAATTTTAAGCAACCCGATATGAGCGACACACACATACACCTCATGCATGATATGGTGACCAAGGATACACCTTATGCATGATATGGTGATGAACCTTCACCTCATGCACGACATGGTGAACAAGGATACACCTCATGCACGATATGGTGATGAACCTGCACCTCATGAATTATATGGTGATCAAGGATACACCTCATGCACGACATGGTGATCAAGGATACACCTCATGCATGATATGGTGATGAACCTACACCTCATGCACGATACGGTGATCAAGGATACACCTCTTGGGCGATATGGAAGAACACATACAACTCTTTCCCAATATGGAAGCACACATACACCTCTTAGGCGATATGGAAGCAAGCACACACCTCTTGGGTAATGTGGAAGCAAGCACACACCACTTGCCTGATATGGTGGAAGCACCTCAATCTTTTTTTTTGAGAAAAATTAGAGATAGATCTTATTCATCCCGTTCTCTAATACGGACAATCATAGAAGGGATAGAAATATTAATGTCAAGCGATAGCCAGCTAGGTTTAACACTTGTGAAGTGATAGTTTTGACAGGAGTACAGAGTGTGTTTTGCAATGTGGTCTGCCACCACGTTGTGTTTGCGTGGAATGAAGGAGAGAATCGTTCTCGGATATGCAGATAAGATGGTAGAGGCCCTCCTCCTCAATGGCTCGAATCTGCTTTCAGCTTCTTTAGGTTGCAGAATGGCTTCAATTGCAGACGTAGAGTCTGAGTAGATGATACTATTATGCCAACCGTGGAGTCTACAGGTTTCCAGGGCCTGTACGATTCCTTTCATTTCCGCCTCCTTGGCCGAGGTAGCATAGCAGTGAGACCCCCCGCCTTAATAGACAGTTGCCTTGCAGGTCAGTGACATGAATGCCTATACCCGACTTGAGACTATGGCTTTGGAACGCAGCGTCCACAAAGATGATATGTTGTGAACTTCCTGGTTGTTTGGAGATTGGGCCACACGACTTACGTTTAACGTGGGATGGAGTTGTAGCAAGTTGCATAATAGCATGCGTTCGACCTCGGATGAAAGTTGCATGAGTAGTTGGTGGCTTGTGCTCCCCATTATGGATATAATCATTGCGTGCTCTCCATAGCGCCCAACAGCCCACGCCGCCAAGGATCTTGTCTTCGGCATTGCCATTCCCATTGATTATCAGTTGGATCCACTCCTCCTTCAAGCCACTGAAGAAGGTGTGATTCATCCCAAGTTGAACCCAGACCTGCCTGCTAGAGGGGCAGTCTCTAAGACAATGCACGATGGATTCACTCATAGAATTACAGCATTGGCAGGTATCCTCCACAGTGATATGTCTTCTGACCTTCTCCACAATGGTCAGAAGGGCTTTGTGTCTAAGGAGCCATAGGAAAGTTCGGTATTTGCTGGGCATCGGGCTAGACCAAACAGACTTCCAGTTGATAGAAGAAGAATGGTGTAGGTGTTCCTCCCGCATCCAGTTATAAGCAGTGCGAACCGTGATCTCTCAACTCGGTTCTAGTGGCCATGACCACATATCTGGACCTACGTCAGCACATGGTGGCAGCGTGCTCTTAATAAGAAGCCACGAGCTTTGTGGTAGGTGAGCATGAATGAACTCCCAATCCCAAGCTCTATCGAGCTGAATCATGCTTTGGATAGTAAGATCGTCAAGGCCAGTCGGAATAGTGGCGTTGGGATCAAGATCCATGACAGACTTGCCCATCAGCCATCTATCATGCCAAACATTAGTAGATGTGCCCGAGTTTATGGTTTTATGACAATATCCTTCCAGCTTGGGAATGTGTGCCTTAATGAAAGCCCATGCATCAGAGCATGGCTTCCTTGAGAAAGAATTTCCTCATACATATTTGCCCCTTAGCACCCTTTCCCACAGGCATGAGGGATTGTTTATGAATTTCCAAGTATTCTTTAGCATCAGAGCATCATTTTGTGCACGTGCTTCTTTGAGACCTAGCCCCCATGCTCCTTGCTCTTAGTGAGGTTTTTCCACGAGACTAGAGAAATTTGGCGCTGCTGATGGCTCCCGGACAAGATGAAGTCCTTGATGTGGCGATTAATGTCGTCACACAACGTAGGAGAAAGCTTGACAGTTTGCATGGTGTATGATGGAATCGTTTGCAGGGTACTCTTTGCCAAGGTAACTCGGCCAACAAGAGATAAATGGCGGGCAGACCAACTGTTCATTCTAGAATGAATGGATTGCATAATAGATGCATGTTTGTGCTTATTGAGGCGATGATGAAGTAAAGGCACTCCCAAATATCAACCCAAGTCATTGGTGCTAGGGATTCCCAGTCTACGACAGAAACCACTCTTCTCCACATTCGTGGTGTTAGGGGAGAAGAAGCATCTTGATTTTTCATGAGAAAGAACCTGTCCCGAAACCTGAGCAAACTTATGTAGGATAGTCTTGATAGTGGTAGCTTGTTTATTGGAAACTTCTGCCATTAGAAGAATATCATCTGCAAACAAAACATGCGTGAGAGGGACACCATTTCTTGAGAGCATAATGGGTTTCCAATCCCCCGTGTTAACAGACACAACAATAGCTTGGCTTAAACATTCCATGCATAACACAAAGATGTATGGACTGATAGGATCGCCCTGTTGAACGCCATGTCACGCCATAAACGCCTCCAAAGGAACACCTTCCCAAAGGATAGATGTACTTCCCGACGAGATGATCTGCATAATGAGCCTGGTTAGGATAGATGGAAGCTCGGTCCTATGGATTGTGTCTTCAATGAAATCCCATCTCATGCGGTCAAACGCTTTGGATAGGTCCAATCTGATTGCCACCCATTTCTTTTTCCCATGCATCATTTTCATAGAGTGGATGACCTCCTGTACAATAAGGATGTTATTGCTGATACGCCGACCTGGAATAAAGCTGGATTGATTTTCAGAAATCCAATTATTGAGGAATGGTTTGATCCTTTCTACAATAGTCTTGGAAATGAGTTTAAAACAACAGTTGTTTAAAGAGATAGGCCTGAGGTCTGAACAACGTTGAGGGCTAGGCACCTTTGGTATGAGGACCATAAGCGAATCAGCAATACGTTCATCAATACAGTCGGACTGAAAAGCAGAACAAATAGTGGAGATGAAGGAGCTACCCACATGTCCCCAGTTGGTCTGTACAAACTCGTTGTGAATGCCATCAGGGCCAGGTGTTTTGGTGAGGGCCATGAGAAACAAAGTTCTTTTGATTTTAGCAGCATCAGGTATTTGACCCAGGTCACATGAGGTAGGAATGCCAGGGAAGAGCCCAATATAATTGGATATGGCTGTACAACTAGGAGCGGGGGTAGTCTTGGTGTAGAGCAGGTTACAGAAATAGGATCTGACCAGCACACGAAGGAGTGAGGGGGCCTCAATCCAAACTCCAATATCATCTTGAAGTCTCAAAATCTTATTATGGTGGCGTCGGGCTTTGACAAAGGAGTGAAAGAACTTATTATTACCATCACCATATTGGAGCCAGTTGATGTTAGATTTTTGTTTCCAGTCGGCTTCTTCACGGAGAAGGATGGAGTTGAGCTCCTCTTGTAGATCAATATAAAGAAGCTTGTTAGTGATATTAGATGAAGGCGTATGTACCTGACATTTAGCTAGCTGCCTAACGATGTCAGTCTTCCTTTTATGTTGTTGTTTATTGCGTTCAGAATCCCACTTAACTTCAGCAGCTTGGAAGGGCGCAAGAGCTTCAAGAAGGGGCTTAGAACCATCCCAGACCGAGAGGAGATCGGACATGAAGGTTGGGATTTGGTTCCAGCTCATACGGGTTCTGAAGTGAGGCTGATGATGCCATGTAGAACGCTGGCTAGTAATCAAGAGGGGGCTATGGTCGCTATAAATCAATGGTAGAACGCTGACTGACATCCCGTTCTCAACAGAGAGCCAATCCACGTTGGCAATAACCTTATCCAGCTTTTCAAGCAGCAATCCTTTCTTGAAAGTAAAGCGATTACCGAAGCACCGGATATCTGAGAGTCCTGTATTAAGAAGGAGGGAATTGAATTTGAGGCACGAGCAGCGATCAAAGCCCTTGCCTCCCAACTTTTCTGATGGGTCTAGCATGGTGTTAAAGTCACTGATGGAGCTAGGACTTACACCAAAAGATTTTTCAGTCTTCCAATGGGAGTCCCAGGATTCTATCACCAAAAACCCTAGAGAGGATTGATGTCTTCCCTAGGTTTACCTAGAACTGGTGCTTAGATAACAACTCCAACCCCATAAGAGTATGGAAGCCTTATCATAGTACAGATTTAGGATCGAACCCAAAAGACAACGGTCTTGTTGCAAGCAACAAGATGGAAAACGTACAGCACTTCACTTAGTTATTTTACTAGTTGGCACTTATATCAAAAGGTTGGATTTTGATTGGTTTTTAGACTAAAGCATGAAAAGTAAATAAAGCAAGTAAACTAAGATTTAACAAATGATGATGAATCACCAGGGTTAAGCAAGTATTCACCACCGCTACACATGCATTGTATAAGTACTAAGCAAGCAAGACTTATAAGCTAGATGCATGGATGTTCCACAAGACCGATGTCTTATAAGACAAGAGCGATGCATTACATCCAAGGATGTTCCACAAGACCTATGCCCATATAAGACAAGAGCGATGCATTGCATCCTTCGATGTTCCACAAGACCAATGCCCATATAAGACAAGAGCAATGCATCACATCCTTCAAGGGTTAAGTAGCTCTCATTCGGTACATTTCTACGCGTCACTGAAGATATGTAGTCTTCCAAAGAGAGAATCTTACTCAACCTCATGAAACGTGCATCTAAAACTAACAAGTGAGCGATAATTATCAAATCGAATAGCGTCTTTGTAGGCCTAGTCTCCTATTCGGATAACCTAGCTACGAGAAGTGCGGGAATGTTGCAACGCCAGCCATTCCCGATCAAATGGTCACATGCTTTACATCATTCCCCTCGCAAAGCGTGTTCCTCGACTTACCAAGGTTACTTCCATACAGATAGAAGTGCAACGGATGGTAGTGAGTTTACTCCACTCTTTGAGATACACTCCTAGACACCGAATCGGATGCGTGGTGGATACACACACCAGAAACCAACACTAAATCGGTATTCGAGTCTCGAGAGCGGTCGTAGACAAACCACAACAAAAGACAATAGATGCATACAAGAACGTGGCCATCATTCAAGCATGTATGAAACGATTTAGTATTAAAACGAAAGGATAACATCTTTTTAGTACAAAGTACAAAACATGGGCAGCGGGGCTAGTCCCCGCGCCCCAGTGGATGGAACTACTCGCTCCTCATAGAGGGAACAACAAAGGAGGAGGAAAGAAGAGATAGGAAGAACATCATCTCCACTGAGGAGAGAAGGTTGAACCCTTGGTGGAGAGAGCAACGATCTTCACCCTTCGTGGCTTGCTTGACGACGGATCTTCTCCTCTCACCTTCTTTGTTGATGAGAGAGAAGGTAGCTTTGAAATGGAACGTGAGTCTCAGACTGGCAGCCTCGGGCGGTGGATGGAGTTGTTCTGGTAGTAGAGAGACAGCCTCTGGACGTCTGGACCTCTTGACGGATGGCCCTTGAGGTCTTATTTATAGGCCTTGAGTGAGGCCAAACGATCTGGAGACCGTTTGGGTTCAAACGGTCTTGAGACCGTTTGGCGTCAAACGGTCTTGGGACCATTTGAACTCCATGCGGTCTCGGGACCGTTTGAACTCCATGCGGTCTTGGGACCGTTTGGCTTCATGCGATCTTGGGACCATTTGAACTCCATGCGGTCTTGGGACCGTTTGGCTTCATGCGGTCTCGGGACCGTTTGAACTCCATGCGGTCTTGGGACCGTTTGGCTTCATGCGGTCTCAGGATCGTTTGGCTTCATGCAGTCTCGGGACCGTTTGGCTTCATGCGGTCTCGGAACCGTTTGGCTTCATGCGGTCTCGGGACCGTTTGAACTCCATGCGGTCTTGGGACCGTTTGGCTTCATGCGGTCTTGGGACCGTTTGAACTCCATGCGGTCTTGGGACCGTTTGGCTTCATGCGGTCTCGGGACCGTTTGAACTCCATGCGGTCTTGGGACCGTTTGGCTTCATGTGGTCTTGGGACCGTTTGAACTCCATGCGGTCTTGGGACCGTTTGGCTTCACTCGGCCTTGAAGTTGGTTTATTCTTTTATGATTTTTTTGTGCTTTTTCTGCAATTGTAAAAGGAAAAAGTTAGTTTGATGATGTATTTACAAAAAGGGGTAAAATTAGGTTTATGTACCGTATAAACATAAAAAGAGTATGGAAAATTAAAGAAAAAGACTAAGATAAACTACTAAAATAGGAGGTTATCACCCCCCCTAACTTAGAGTCTAGCTTGTCCTCAAGTTAGATAGAGCTGAGACATGAAATGGCGAGGCGATCTTAATTAGGGTCTGCATACTCTTGCTTCAATTCTTGACCTGAGTTCCCCAGGAGTCATATCGAGGCTTATTGCATGCCTTGATTCTTTTGGATTTCGAGAGTTGCTTGGATCTCAGGGTTTTCCCGTATCTCAAAATTTGCCTTGGGACCACATTTATTTTGTGCATGCCGTTGACTCTAATCAGCTTTATACCTCTCTGGAAACCTACTGGAAGCTAGAGAGGGTATGAGGGTTGGCTAAAGGCTTTGAAGTGTAGCTCCCCTTCGAGTGGGGGAGGGGCTGTCCATGCTTTTTAGGATCTCACTACCGGGCACGACACATCTGCCTTTATGAGGGCAGCTGAATGTACCGGCCGGGCAAGTCCTTTATGAGCCTTTTCATATACTTGGAACTTTTAGGGTTTCATTACCGGACGCGACACATCTGCCTTTGTGAGGGCAGCGGAATGTGCCGGCCGGGTGAGCACTTTTTCAGTTCTTCATATAGGTCCTTATACGTGGCACAACTCTCATGATTTTATTCGTCTCTCTGGCTTTTATTCAAAAACTCACAGGCTTGGGTTTTGGAATGAGGATTTATTTTGGGCGGCCAAGCCTCTTTTATTTTGAAGAGAGGAAAGCTGTTCTTAAAGTTTTTCAGCATGCACTTATTTGGTTTGTGGTCCACTTGCAGAACTTTTTGATTTGGAAGTTGCCTAATTTCCCTCTCATCCTCGAGATCTCGGCTTATTTCTGCCCTGATTTTTGACCTGTGGAGAGTCAAATAAAGAATTGAAGCAAAAATACGGGTTCCATGGTAGGTGGAAATTGATAAATCACCATTTGATGTCTGAGTGCTATTTTCTTGCAGAGACTAACATGATTCTAGGGTTAGTTGAGGAGTATAGAAGTTGATACCTAGCCCTTGTCTAATGAATCCCCCCCTAACTTATCTCACACTCTGTCCGCAGAGTGGCAAAGTGATAGGTTGAGAAGGCATTAGAACAAGGGCTGCGAGTTAAGGCAGATTTGCAGTAGCCCCTGGAGATCGGAGTAGAGTGGATGCGAATTGCCCTCGTAAAGATGGGGGCATTTGTGGCAGAAGGCTGGGCGATTGAAGTGCTTTTTGCTGTATGCCTTGGAGTGCTGACTCGGGAGCTTCATTAATTTTGCAGCGCACTCTTTTGCAATTTTGTCTTGATATTGTCTAGCAGGTCCTGTGCTTGATCATACTTCAAATTACTATGGTAGCCGCTGCCTTCGACATCAGTTTCCTTGGGATGTCCTACTTCGTCATCCATGGATTGAGTCAGGTAGCTGCTATTCTCAATATTGATTCCATCTTCCATGTTGCCACTAACTGGAGGATAGTCTTTGTTGCAAGTGCTGCTTGATATGTGCTGCTTGGTTACACAGAAGTTCATGATATCTTTGTCCTTCAGAAGTAGCTCAAATACAAATACGTCTCCAAAACTCAGATCGTTTGTCAAAGAGAAATGTTTTGGGTTTGAGGACCGTTTTGTTCCAAACGGTTTCAAGACCGTTTGGTTCCAAACGGTTTGAGGACCGTTTGGTTCCAAACGGTTTCAAGACCGTCTGGTTCCAAACGGTTTCAAGACCAATGATGTCTCTCTACTACCAGAACAACTCCATCCACCGCCCGAGGCTGCCAGTCTGAGACTCACATTCCATTGCAAAGCTACCTTCTCTCTCATCAACAAAGAAGGTGAGAGGAGAAGATCCGTCGTCAAGAAAGCCACGAAGGGTGAAGATCGTTGCTCTCTCCACCAAGGGTTCAACCTTCTCTCCTCAGTGGAGATGATGTTCTTCCTATCTCTTCTTTCCTCCTCCTTTGTTGTTCCCTCTATGAGGAGCGAGTAGTTCCATCCACTGGGGCGCGGGGACTAGCCCCGCTGCCCATGTTTTGTACTTTGTACTAAAAAGATGTTATCCTTTCGTTTTAATACTAAATCGTTTCATACATGCTTGAATGATGGCCACGTTCTTGTATGCATCTATTGTCTTTTGTTGTGGTTTGTCTACGACCGCTCTCGAGACTCGAATACCGATTTAGTGTTGGTTTCTGGTGTGTGTATCCACCACGCATCCGATTCGGTGTCTAGGAGTGTATCTCAAAGAGTGGAGTAAACTCACTACCATCCGTTGCACTTCTATCTGTATGGAAGTAACCTTGGTAAGTCGAGGAACACGCTTTGCGAGGGGAATGATGTAAAGCATGTGACCATTTGATCGGGAATGGCTGGCGTTGCAACATTCCCGCACTTCTCGTAGCTAGGTTATCCGAATAGGAGACTAGGCCTACAAAGACGCTATTCGATTTGATAATTATCACTCACTTGTTAGTTTTAGATGCACGTTTCATGAGGTTGAGTAAGATTCTCTCTTTGGAAGACTACATATCTTCAGTGACGCGTAGAAATGTACCGAATGAGAGCTACTTAACCCTTGAAGGATGCGATGCATTGCTCTTGTCTTATATGGGCATTGGTCTTGTGGAACATCGAAGGATGCAATGCATCGCTCTTGTCTTATATGGGCATCGGTCTTGTGGAACATCCTTGGATGCAATGCATCGCTCTTGTCTTATAAGACATCGGTCTTGTGGAACATCCATGCATCTAGCTTATAAGTCTTGCTTGCTTAGTACATCCATGATGACAAAATCACATGGAACGTAGGCATCCTTCCCTATCCTTACTGGGACATCTTCGATGATTCCCAACGGTGCGGTTACGGTGGAGTCGGCTAGTTGAATAGTCATTGCCGTAGGCAGTAGGTCAGTGAGACCAAGACGTTGGCACATTGAGTAGGGCATAATGGATATACTAGCCCTGAGGTCAGCTAACCTTTTCTTTGTGGATGCATTTCCGATGCAACATTGGATTCCGAAGGAACCTGGGTCCTTCTTTTTTTTGGGTAGTTTGTTCAGGATGATGTCAGAAGTGGTTTGAGCGAGCTTGACGGTCTCCTGCTCTTTGGTAATATACTTACGCGATAGCAAAGTTTTGAGATACCTTGCCCATGCTGGTACTTCGGATAGAGCGTCAAGGAGTGGGATGTCAATATAAAGTTTCTTCATTGCTTCCTTGAATTTCTGAAACCTGGCATCCATTTTTGTTTCTTGCAGTCTGCCTGGGTACGGGATCCTTGGTTTGAATTGCGGGACTTTGGATTCTGCAGGTACATGCTCTTTGTTTTCGTCCTTTGTGCTTTCAGAGGACTTTTCAATCCTTTGTTGCGAAATCTCTTTCGTCATAAAAGTGGGAACCTCATCATCATCTAGAGTGATCTTGATGGGTTCAGGAAGAATGCGTCCCGACCTTGTGGTGACAGCATTCAGCTGTTCGTGTTTGTTTTGCCCGTACTTAGAATTTGGTTCAGGCTGCCCATCAAAAGTGCTTGCCGAAGGTTTCAACTGTGCAGCAATCTGAGCAAGCTGGGTTTCAACTGCCTTTTGTTGGGCTTGTTGGTTAGCTAGCATGGTTTGATGAGACTGAAGCATTTGTTTTATCAAAGATAGCTCATCTTCCGGTTGTGTAGTGACGTTTTTCTGAGGGTTTTGTTGTTGAGACTGTTGAATATGCAATTGTGGGTGAAGCGGGGGATGAGTGTACTGATAGTAGGCTGATTGATTTCTAGGGTAGTTAGCCCTGGGGAAATTGTTCCTTGGATTCCCTTGAGTTTGGTTAAAATTGTTTGGAAATCCAGGAGGCAGCCTACTGTCAAGTCCCCCTTGTGTCTGATGTTGCGGATTCGCAGTTCCAGAGGGATTCCCATACTGGAATCCAGGATGGTTCCTTGGTTGACTGGGGTTATAATAAACTTGTCTGGGAATAGTATGAATGGAGTTGACCTGCTCTGGAATCTGATCTTCAGCTTGATTAGTGATGGCCTCATAGGATTGTGGTGGTGGATGCAGATCCATCATCACATTATAAAGTATTCCGCAGTAAAGAGTTGGATGATCCGAAGAATGACAAGCCTCACAGGATCCTGTGACGGCTTTGACTTGATGAACCAGTGGGGTTTTCTTCTTATCAATTTCCCCTAGAGTTGTTTCAAGGGTTTGCTGTTTATTAGCGATTGTCTTCAAAGCTTCGGCTATTGACTTTAGTTCCATAGATTCTTCAGCTTTAAAGACTTTAAGGACGCCTTTTCCGGCTGACCGCCCCCAGTTGGACTGGTTTTCGGCTCCTAAGGTAACGATCTTCCAGGCATCTTCATAGTTTTTCCTCATGAAATTTCCTCCAGATGAGGAATCTAGGAACTGCTTGATGTCATCGCTTACCCCCCGATAAAAAGTTTCAATCAATTGATTCTGTGAAATTCCATGATGAGGGCATTTGCGTAGAAGTTCCTTGAATCTTTCCCATGCCTCAGCGAGGGTTTCTCCAGGTAGTTGGGAGAAATGGTTAATTTTCCCTCTGATTTCATAGGTCAGCGAGGGTGGAAAGAACTTCTCCAAGAATTTTTCCTCTAGAGGGGCCCAAGTGGTTATAATGGGTTCTCTGTCCAATGAGTTGTACCAACTCAAGGCCCTTCCAGATAAGGTGAAATGAAACAGGTGGAGCATTATTGCGTCGAAAGCAATGCCAGCTTGCGGGACCAGGCGGCATAATGCCTTAAACCGTTTCAAGTGGTCCATGCAATCGTCCCCTGAACCTCCTGAGAAGGAAATTCCTTGCATAATCTAGATCCACTGGGTCCGAATCTCAAAGTTTGGGATGTTGATGATCGGAGGCCGGACCGGGTGGTTATCTTCGTAATTCTTTGGGACAGCATAGTCCCTCAGTTGCTTGTTTCGTAATTCGAGCTGAGCAGCCTCGGTCTCTGCTCTTATGCGGGCTTGCTCTTCTGCTCGTATCTCTGCTTGTATTTGGGCACGGGTGTCTGCAATGAGTTGTGCCCGTTGTGCGGCGATAGTAGCATTGACTCTCTCCATCACCAAAGCGGCTTGATGCTGTTCGTCAGCCATTTGACTAGCGCGTTGGCGATTGAGACGGATTCTGCGGTGGAAACTTCTCTCTCCCTCGGAGTCGAACTCCGGATCAGGGGGGAATCCTCGATTATGCGGTGATTGCATATACGGGTTCTACCTGAGTAAAGAAAAGAGAACACCTTTAGATAATGGAGACAATATGAAAGTTTCAAGAAGATGATGAGTTATGATTAAAAAAGAAAGTGTAAAATCCTAACCAACTAGAAAAAATAAACTAAGTGAAATATTAACGTTCCGTTGTCCCCGGCAACGGCGCCATTTTTTGATGGAGCTAGGACTTACACCAAAAGATTTTTCAGTCTTCCAATGGGAGTCCCAGGATTCTATCACCAAAAACCCTAGAGAGGATTGATGTCTTCCCTAGGTTTACCTAGAACTGGTGCTTAGATAACAACTCCAACCCCATAAGAGTATGGAAGCCTTATCATAGTACAGATTTAGGATCGAACCCAAAAGACAACGGTCTTGTTGCAAGCAACAAGATGGAAAACGTACAACACTTCACTTAGTTATTTTACTAGTTGGCACTTATATCAAAAGGTTGGATTTTGATTGGTTTTTAGACTAAAGCATGAAAAGTAAATAAAGCAAGTAAACTAAGATTTAACAAATGATGATGAATCACCGGGGTTAAGCAGGTATTCACCACCGCTACACATGCATTGTATAAGTACTAAGCAAGCAAGACTTATAAGCTAGATGCATGGATGTTCCACAAGACCGATGTCTTATAAGACAAGAGCGATGCATTGCATCCAAGGATGTTCCACAAGACCGATGCCCATATAAGACAAGAGCGATGCATTGCATCCTTCGATGTTCCACAAGACCAATGCCCATATAAGACAAGAGCAATGCATCGCATCCTTCAAGGGTTAAGTAGCTCTCATTCGGTACATTTCTACGCGTCACTGAAGATATGTAGTCTTCCAAAGAGAGAATCTTACTCAACCTCATGAAACGTGCATCTAAAACTAACAAGTGAGTGATAATTATCAAATCGAATAGCGTCTTTGTAGGCCTAGTCTCCTATTCAGATAACCTAGCTACGAGAAGTGCGGGAATGTTGCAACGCCAGCCATTCCCGATCAAATGGTCACATGCTTTACATCATTCCCCTCGCAAAGCGTGTTCCTCGACTTACCAAGGTTACTTCCATACAGATAGAAGTGCAACGGATGGTAGTGAGTTTACTCCACTCTTTGAGATACACTCCTAGACACCGAATCGGATGCGTGGTGGATACACACACCAGAAACCAACACTAAATCGGTATTCGAGTCTCGAGAGCGGTCGTAGACAAACCACAACAAAAGACAATAGATGCATACAAGAACGTGGCCATCATTCAAGCATGTATGAAACGATTTAGTATTAAAACGAAAGGATAACATCTTTTTAGTACAAAGTACAAAACATGGGCAGCGGGGCTAGTCCCCGCGCCCCAGTGGATGGAACTACTCGCTCCTCATAGAGGGAACAACAAAGGAGGAGGAAAGAAGAGATAGGAAGAACATCATCTCCACTGAGGAGAGAAGGTTGAACCCTTGGTGGAGAGAGCAACGATCTTCACCCTTCGTGGCTTGCTTGACGACGGATCTTCTCCTCTCACCTTCTTTGTTGTTGAGAGAGAAGGTAGCTTTGCAATGGAACGTGAGTCTCAGACTGGCAGCCTCGGGCGGTGGATGGAGTTGTTCTGGTAGTAGAGAGACAGCCTCTGGACGTCTGGACCTCTTGACGGATGTCCCTTGAGGTCTTATTTATAGGCCTTGAGTGAGGCCAAATGATCTGGAGACCGTTTGGGTTCAAACGGTCTTGGGACCGTTTGGCGTCAAACGGTCTTGGGACCGTTTGAACTCCATGCGGTCTCGGGACCGTTTGAACTCCATGCGGTCTTTGGACCGATTGGCTTCATGCGATCTCGGGACCGTTTGAACTCCATGCGGTCTTGGGACCGTTTGGCTTCATGCGGTCTCGGGACCGTTTGAACTCCATGCGGTCTTGGGACCGTTTGGCTTCATGCGGTCTCAGGATCATTTGGCTTCATGCGGTCTCGGGACCGTTTGGCTTCATGCGGTCTCAGAACCGTTTGGCTTCATGCGGTCTCGGGACCGTTTGAACTCCATGCGGTCTTGGGACCGTTTGGCTTCATTCGGTCTTGGGACCGTTTGAACTCCATGCGGTCTTGGGACCGTTTGGCTTCATGCGGTCTCGGGACCGTTTGAACTCCATGCGGTCTTGGGACCGTTTGGCTTCATGCGGTCTTGGGACCGTTTGAACTCCATGCGGTCTTGGGACCGTTTGGCTTCACTCGTCCTTGAAGTTGGTTTATTCTTTTATGATTTTTTTGTGCTTTTTCTGCAATTGTAAAAGGAAAAAGTTAGTTTGATGATGTATTTACAAAAAGGGGTAAAATTAGGTTTATGTACCATATAAACATAAAAAGAGTATGGAAAATTAAAGAAAAAGACTAAGATAAACTACTAAAATAGGAGGTTATCAGTCACCCATTGCCGCCCAAGCACCAGAGATATTAGCAGCCAGCACGGTCAGTCTCTGCCAAAGGAGATCCCGTTTCATCAGATTCAGGCTACCATAGATGATAGTGAGGTACCACACATTGTTTATATAACAATGGATATATTGCCGGTGACTTTGAATGATATTGACTTGGCATTTGTGGGAATCCCAGAGGATCCAAATGCCCCCCGAGAAGCCCAAGGCCTCCACACGGTGGGAAGAAGAGTAGTCGAGTTTCCGTATGATATTATCAACAGAAATACCACTATTCCGCGGCTCAATGATAGCTAGGATATGGAGGTTGTATCTCCTTTTGAATTCTCGTAATAGATTAAGCTTATCCTTGGAGCAAGCTCCTTGGATATTCCAACAAAGAATGTTCGACATATAGGAAACTTAGTGTATAAGGGCCTGGCTTTTCAATGGATGGCGGCGAGGAGGCCTGAAGTATCAGCCGCCACATCCATTGCTTCATATGCACCTGGGTCGATTTCCTCGAACGATAGTGCCTTCTTGAAAAGGATTTTGATCATTGTTATTGCCTACAAGTTGGGCCAACCTACCCTTCTTGCATTCACGTCCTGGGCTTACAGTTTGAGATATGACTTTCCTGTTCCGGAGTATCACGCCTCCACTTCCGCCTCCGCGAGATCCCCAAGTAAACCCTAGAGGGATGTCACTAGAGGTGTTAGGGACGCTGGCTTGGAACCGAAAAAGAGTCTGACATATGTTGAGATGGCCTTCCCTCTGCAATCTCGTCATCCACAAGGACCACTGTTGTATTATTCATCTGTGGCAGCGCTTGGGGTGCTGGGGGTTGACCTAGCGGTGGTTTTGCAGAGCTAGGCCCGCTTGACACTGCTGGCTTCTTAGTGTTCTTCTTTTTATTCTTACAATTCGTGACTGTCTCCCACTCGCCCCCCTGATCAGGTTCATCAGCAGTGGCTGTCGTGGAGGCGGTCTTCTCTTGTTGAGCGGGCGGCTTATCCTTGGAGTTGTCGTTCGTTTGAGTAGCAGGGGTCTTCTTCGTCAGCGGTTTATGCGGAGGCATCTTGTCATGGATGGCCTCTGTGTAAACGGGCATCGAGAGGAGAGGTCCAGTCGTTGCAGATGACGCCTCAGCGCTGGGGAACTTGGGCCCAAAATTGCAGTCTCCTTCAGCATGGCCAAGGCGGCCGCACTTCATGCAAAAGGAGGGAAGATTTTTGTACTCGAGCCGGAAGGTCTCGCCATTGAGCAATACCACTGGAAGCAGAGGCTTCAAGATGTCGACTTCAATCGCGATCCGAGCAAACTTTTCACGGTGTCTGAATTGAGTAGTAGCATCGATTTTCACCATCCTCCTGATCAAATCCTCGATACTCGATAGAAGTTGATTTTGAAACAGATAGACAGGCAGGTCTGCTATTCTTGCCCAGACTACCAGTTTACGTGGGATAGGGTCCGAGGGTCTAAACTCCTTCGACCAAGAATGAACGGATAGATAGTGATTTAAGATCGTCCAAGGGCCTCCTGTCGTTGCTCGGATGAAGTCGCTATTGTTAGACAACTGAATGATGTAATATCCCATGTCAAGATCTATTGCTCGAAAGTCGCTGGATAGGGCCCAGAGAATAGAGATACGGTTCATAAGAGCGTTGAAGCTGACGTTTGTACCGATGACCTTCATGACGACGGAATACTTCCAGGGCTCCAAAAGAGGAGGTAGGGTTGCAGGGTTAATTGAGATCTGCGGCAGATTGCCGCTGCAGTCTATACGGATGTCATCCGCTTTGAGGAAGTCTAGGGAAACCGGAGTGAGGGACGCCGGTGCCTTGGTGGTGCGGCCAACGGTTGTGTCTTTATACGACAAACCTTATGGAGGCGGGGGAGGGTTGGCCGACGTCATGGAGACGTCTCCTTTAGAATCGCCCCCAGGTTTCAGGCTGGTGTCTGCATCCAGGGGAGGGTCATCGTTGTCAGAGGCTTGACGGGGTTCAGGGTGAGAGGCACTGCGACCACCATGGCCGCCGCCTCTCCCCCCTCCACCACAGAACCCTAGCGTTCCTCTCCCACCGCTCATCGTTTCTAGGAAGCACCTCAATCTAATCTACTTGATTGAGTAACACATGAAGTGTTTTATGTCAAATGATACATTAAGATGTATAGAGTTCAATGCATTTTGATAAATGTAGGCTAATGCACCTTGGAAGAAGGATTGAGCCAACTTAATAAAGTATGATATAATCAATATCCTAGTAAGGATGAGAGAGAAAATCATACTTTGTGTGATGATCATTTAATAAATATACATTGATACCCCTATATGTGTAGAGATGATAATTAGGGTTTGATTCTTGATAATGTGAAATTGAAACCCTAATCGATTAAAAGGGGGAAACCCTAACCCTAGTTGGTTAAAAAGGGGAAAACCTAACCCTAATTGGAATAAAGGGAAACCCTAACCCTAATGATGGGAAGGTTGTATTTCTCTTGTATTGCATGGTGATGATATGTACTTGATATTATCTCTATATTGAAATACTAACCATGCATGTATCATGACATGATGAGCATAGCCAGGTATGAGCTATGATGTTTACATATAATACAGATTAAATGGGCCTTGGGAGCCATGTGATGTACTTGTGCAACAAGTACAATGTATACTTGGGTCTGAGGACCTAGAGGTAATAGTTACCTGATAAGAGGTGACAATATTTAGTGATGAACTAAGGGTTTGAATACCAAGATCTAGCAATCATGATGATGATAATGTTAAGGGATGAGAATTCCCAATAATGTGATAAGGGACTGAGATCCCAAGTGTTATGTATTCAAATGTATTCCAAAGATTATGAAAATACTTGATAAATGTATTACACTTTTCTTTGTAGCATATGTTATAATTCATGCTTGTAACTTGATTGATGCTAAAAGATATTTTAATGCACCTAATTAATCAAGTGGAACATTATCATGTAGTTTCCCAGGCCATAGATCCATTCGGTGTCAGGATTTGCTAAATGGTGAAATGAATTTGACTCAGAGTGCCAATTTTTGAATATGTGGGGGTGACAGACGAACATATCCTTACGTCCAGATATGGATTTCTGTGAGATCTCCCTAATGAATACCAGGGTTTCCGTGTTATCGTCCTGATGGAAATGTATGGGGGATTGATGTGTGATCTCCCTAAAGAGAGTGCATGTTGTGGCTATAGATCTATAGTGAAGATGCCATTATACCCCAACAAGATAGTTGTAGTTTGACATGATGTCATTGTCAATGGTCTTGTATTGACCAAGATGGTTGAGGTCTTGGCAGCCGACTCTTCCATTGACCTTTTATGGTACCAGTTTTGACTAAGTGGTGGTCGGTTGGAGCATGAGAAGTATACCTCATCTCCTCTGGGCATAAGTGTGATTGTAAATATGTAATCAACCATGTAGCGTATCTACTTAAGGATTGAATACAGAAACATCGGTTGATGTTACATTAGTTTTAAACATCTTAATTAGATAGACGTTATACATGTTCTTCATATTACTTAAAAAGCAAATAGATGATCCATAGCTCTGTCATGGATAGTTGAACTGCTTAAACAATGCTATTGCTTTGCACTACAATTAAATAATGATTAAGCATGCTTATTTCCATAATAGATCCTCTGCTCAGTTTTATATTGTTTACTTGTGATAATAATATTGTTGGTGGAGAGTTATATCTCTCGCTGGGACTTTTGTCTCACCCTGTTGGTCCCAACATTTTTAGATGGATGCAAATGAGGAGGTAGAGACCGTACTATAGAGGAAGGACAACAGGGACAACAGTAACAACTCAGGTTGAGTGTGCTGACTGTCGTGTCTTGTAGATAGAAGTCATATGTGTCGTCTCTGTAATCTTAGGTCCTTGGGAGCTAGTACGTAATGGTATTATAAATGATTTGAGATTTTTAGCTGGTATGCCTCGAGGTTTTATGTTTCTTATGTATATATTTGGGCAAAGAAACTGGTATATGATATCCTCGAGATAAAATGGTACAATGTATGTACAATGTGAACCATGATGTATATATTGCTTTGATTCTTTCTTTAAGAGTTTCCTAGCAATGGATCTCTTTGCAAAATGATTTTTATTTTTAGTGATTTTCATTAATCCGCTGATAATGGTTATTCCGCATAATCACACTGTGGTGGCTCAGCTGTCGGGTCGTCATAGTTATAGAGACAAATGTGTACGACACATAAATTGAATGACTTGATAAACCATATGATAGATGCCTATAGAATTGTCATCTAGAGAACATAAATGAGAAATTCATCTCTAGAAACGGTATGATGATTATCTAGACTTTTTTGTTTATTGAACCAATAGAGACATTCAAGTCTTATTTATTTGGAAACATGACAAAATCATCTCCACTAGATGTTGTGGGAGAACAAGTATTCTATTAGGCCTAGTACATGTTGATGTACAACAGACCTTTGAATGATAAAGGTAGTTACTAGTACCTCACTTTATATATACTTATGTGATTAGTAGATATGGAAAATTGTATTTAATGAAATACAAGTATGAATCTCTTGAAGTGTTTAAGGATATCATAAATGAAGCACATATTAACTTGGTAAAATTATTAAGATACTTCAATGTGATCGATGTTGGAATATTTTAAACCAAGAGTTTGAGGATCTTCTGGAGATATGTGATAGTGTATCACAATGAACTCCATTTGAAATATAATGATGTGTCAGGAAGAAGGAATCACACCTTGTTAGGTCATAGTGTGATTATCAATAAATCTAGCGAATCTTCCATTTCCTTTTGGCATATGATTTACACGAAAACAATGTATCGTCTAAAATGGTTCAAAAGACATTGCATGAGATATGGCATGGAAGGTGTCCTGATTTTTCTTTTAAAGTGATTAGGGATGAATGTCTATACTAGAAAATTGTTTATAAAAAGGTGTTTTCCACAAATCACATAAATGTTATTTTGTTAAATACTACTCTTAACCCAATCCTACAACAAAATTGTTTGTTGATCTAGATAGCTATATTCTTGATGAGGAACTTAGTTCCAAAGGAATCAGTGTGAGTAAAATTAGAACACAAAATGTTTGAGACAAACAAATAAATATTGAACCTACAATAGGAACAAAGAAAATCACATATTGTTGTGGAATATCAAGTTCCTTAAGTAACACAAAACCTTAGATTTATAGTTGAACATGCCTTGAGTTTGAAAGATATATGATATCATATAACTCAAAAAGGAAATGAGTTAATCATATATGACGAGTCAACAATCTACCTAGAATCTATGAAGGAACTAAAATCTAAATTATGACTTGTGGGCCATCAGATCTAAGATGGAGTCCATGTAAACTACCAAGGTATGACCTTGATGGATCCACTTGAAGGGGTAAAACTCATAGGGTTCATTTGGGTCTTTGAAAGGATATCAACATGGAAGGGTAGTTTGGCTGCAAAGAGCTTCAAACAAGTTCAAGATGTTGAACACAATGGAGTCTTTCACCAATTACCATGGTTAAATCCATCAGGATCAAGCTTGCATTTGCATCTTAGTAAGACTGTGATATTTGGCATATGGATGTTAAAACCACATTCTATAACTGGAATAATAATAAGGATGTGTACATACACAACCTAAAGGTTTTATAAATCCAATAATAAAAATAAAGTCACTAAGATACAAAGATCAATCTTTGGATTGAAGCAAGCATCTCAGAGCTGGAATCTTCAATTTGACAAGACAGTCAAAGGGTTTGAATGGAGTCAGAATGAAGATGAAATATGTCATTAGAAAAGATTTAGTGGGAGCATATTTTATATTCCACATAATAATTGGTAATAACATCTTTATTTTAACATGGCAAAGAAAGTACCTTCTCTATGAAGGGCTTAGGAAAAGCATCCTATGTGATAGGATTGAAATATATACCGATAGATCTAGAAATCTTATTAAACTAAGAGTACATACATTGGAAGGATGTTGAAGATTCAACATACAAGACTAAATGAGAGAAGACTTGTCCATGTTCCATGGAGCTAGTGTCTCAGGAGCCTAGTGTCGTAGTTCTTATGAAGAACGTGAACACATGGATAGATGCCATATGCATTCACAATTGGAATCTATCACGTATGAACTCATCCTATTATCTTGTATGTATTGGACATGATGAGAGGATATCTAGTTATCTCATATGCATTGCACATGATGAGAGGAATATATATATATATATATATATATATATATATATATATATATATATATATATATATATAGTTTTCTCATATGTATTGGACATGACGAGAAGGTATATGTAAAATTCTAGTGAGAGTCATTGGAATACCATAAAAACATCCTTAAGCGCTTGAGAAACACTAAAGGATCAGTTCCTCAATTATGGTAATAAGGAAGAGTTGGGTAAAAAGGGTAATATTGATGCAAGCTTCTGATCAGACAATTAAATAATCACAATCTAAATTGTGTTTGACCTTAAACAAGAACTGTAACCTGAAAAGGGTTCTGATCAAGAGACAATTGTTTATATCTACAATAGAAGTTGAGTATTTATGTGTTATGAGAGCAACAAAGGATATTGTATGAAGTTCATATGGGTGAACTTGTGGGAGATTCCAACCATTGATGCCTTAGTAGTAATACTGTGACAAAATGGAGCTATATGATATGCAAGGAATCTTAGATAGAATACTATGGTACTTACATATCATATGAGATGTCGTACAATGAAGAGATGTGAAAATTGCAAAATACCGACTTGAAGCAAACATTGGTAAACCCGCTATCAAAACACTTATGCAGTAGAAACACGATGGACATGTTAAAGATCACTCAAAATATGATTCATGGGTGGTTGGCTCTAAGTGCAAGTGGGAGTATGTTGGAATGTATGCCCAGAGAGCCAATCATATGATGATTGGAGTGTGTCATTAGATACTTGAATTGATAATCATAAAAGGTAATTATGTCTATTATGTTTGTCTAAGTCATGAGATTATGACACAGACATAAGTAGATGTCTACATAATGATATTACTCGATGATGTGTGTCTGCAAATATGTGACTTGAATAATGAGATCATAGATATGCTAAGAGTATATACATTCTTGTTATGTCCCTAATCAGATATTACTATGAAAGAAAAATAGAAAATGATAATACATAAGACTAGAATGTGTGTTGAATGATGACAGAGTCTCATTAGTCATGATATGTGATATCAAGCACACATGTACATGTTATGGAATAGTATATTTGATAGACCCACCATGGGATTGATACATGGAGACTATGAAATGGTAATCAAAATCATCTCTCATAATGATAGTGGTGATTGTGGTTCCTAGACCTAAAGTCACTACATTCTCACATGTCATTCGGTATACTTTGACATCATCAAACATAACCCTGAATAAGGATTACCATAAAGGTGATGATTGGTAGCTATGACACATGGGCATTTGAGCGTGAGTGATGTAGATGGGATTTTTCCCTCCAATAGGAGTTTGATATCCTGGGCCTCTTGATAAGAGAGACTGAGAAATGTATGGCCATACTCATGTTACTCAATATCTGATATGTGAGCTCACGTGCATCTCAGACAGTCTGCTGTAGTACAAGGAACATGGATTGAACATTGATAGCATGAAAATTCCATGCCTCCAGTTCAATTCGGTTATCAGAGACAAGGGAACTATACGATCATAGTAACACTAATCATAGATTTTGGATTGAAGTTGTTCTCCAACTTTCCAAATTACTTATGTAGAAATGATGTGTGGCTAGGAATTGTTCTTTGCTTGTGATGTCATAAGTTTTTTATAGACATTTACTGCCAACGTAATTCTGGACCTATAGGGTAACACACATAGGATACACTTGGATTAAAGGAGTTTATTCATGAATGATGTTTAGATTGAATAATAAAAGTGTTTAGGTAGTCAGTTAATCAATTGATGTCCAAAATTGACTGACTGGACTCCCAACTGATTTGTTTAAGTGTTGAACCAACTGGTTGGAGTGTCAGGTCAATTGGAATCAATATTGATTGAACTTTGCCTGAGCTAGACAAGTGAAACGACCATCTCACTTATGAAACAAATATCTCACAATGTGAAATGACCGTTTCATTATGTGAGATGACCAGTTCATTTCCCAGGTCACCCGATTCAATTGCTAATGCGATTGGAATAAGGATTGATGCTGATGTCATATTTAGCATTAATCAACATTGAATACCAATTTGATTTAGAATAAGAAACTTGTGAAACAACTGTTTCGCTAAGCAAGATTACCATTTGGGTGTACAAGACAATCGTTTCAAGTTCTTGAAGATTCATGATTATGAACCCTTCTACTCCCACATCGAATGGGAACCCTAACCTCTCCTATTAATATAGGGGTACTTGGGGCTTCCCAACACAGACAATTGGGATCAGTGGTTTTGACAATTGTTATCCTCTCTAGTTGTGGTAACCAATAGAGAGTCTGAGCAAGTCCTACCCATTAAAGGGAAGGATAGCAAGGGAGGGAATAACTGAGATCAGTTGGGGGAGAGCATGTCAGTAATAGGACCCTGATAGAAGGGGACAACTCCTTCATGTTGGCTTTGGCAGCATAACGTGGAGTTATAGTGGTCTACGTAGGCTACTCTAGAGGTGGGAGGCTGTTGTCTGCCACTTGGAGGATATTGTCAACCGTTGTCTGTGGTGCTTCACCAGGAGGCCATCTAAGATGACAATTTGAGTGTTGTTGCTATTGAAGGAGCGTGATGCTTCCTGAAGAAGAAGTTGTTGCTACTGCAAGGGTAATGTCAGTGGACTTGCTCCATGACCAGGTATACCCTTGTAACCTTTCCTTCCCAGATACATTGTTGTTGACGTGATTCTATTGGTTTTGGAAAACAAGCATTTATATGTTTTTTTATTTCCATTGCCTATATCTACACGCGATTTCCCTACAAATGGCACATACGAAGCAATGGAGAAATCTTAGGAACATACATCCATCTTGTACATCATGGGCAAGAGGCCTTATTACTTCAATCTTCTAGCATGGATTAGACGGGTTTGGAAACCCAAAGGAAGTTTTGACCTCTTCTCTAAGACAAACAAGTTCTTTCTTCTTTGCTTCAACTCTATTGAAGGCATACAAAGCATAATTAATGGAGGGCCTAGATGGTTTGATAGCAGACTGGTCATCGTCAAAGACTACAAAACTAGTGATGGTATTCAAAAGGACTTCTTCAGTTTGATCCCAGTCTGGATCATCATACCCATCATGGGTAGGAACTGGTCACCTATGGCAATGGGCATTATTGCTAGTGGTGTTGAGAAGCTTTTGAGGATTGACTATTAGTCAATCAGTTAAGAATCTATGGGAGAGGTTGAAGCTTTAGTTGAGGTTGATGCAGAGGGAGAACCACCCAATGATATCTGGGTAAACATGCCTAAGAGGTATGTTGTAGCAGTAGACATACACTACGAACAAATCCTTAAGAGATGCCCAGACTATAAATTCTTCAGACATGATGAGAAAGAGTGCCCTCTCAATCCAATAAATGCAACTCCAATACAAGAGGTTACATAGAAGAAGATGACACATGTATGGTGAACAATGGGTACAAGGAATGAAAATAATAAAGTTCCTATTATTAATGAATTGACCAACTCTACATGGGAGTCATCTATCCCAGCCAACAACTAGTTTGCTAAGTTAGTTGATGAAGATGCAGATAATGTGAACAAGGATGGTGACAATACAACAAATCCTAATGGTAGTGTTAACTCAAATACAATGGATAAAAAAATTCAGATACCTCCGGAGTGGACCTGTGGATAAGGACCTTAGCATTGAATATGGCTCTATTGAGACCCCTAGAGCTTCCGAAAGTAATGGCAGCAAGGTATCTAGCCTAGATAGGTCCTCAAAGTTAGCTAGAGTGGATGGGCCACGTAAAACCCATTCATCTAGTAAGGTTATTCAATGGGCTTTATTGTGACGATCTGGCAACAAATCAAACCGTCACTAGTAAATAATTGTGGAATAACCATAAGGAACAAATTAACTAAAATCACTAAAAATTAAAACCATTTGCAAAGAGATCCATTTCTAGGAAACTCTTAAGAAGGGACCCAAAGTACTACATACATCATGGTTCACATTGTACATGCCATGTACCATCTCATCTCGAGGGTTACATACAACAATTGCTTCGTTAAAACTATACATAAGCAACATAAAACCTCAAGGCATACAAGACAAAATCTCAGATCATTCATAAAACCATTACGTACTGACTCCAAGGACCTGAGAGTACAAAGATGACACACACGACATACAACACACTCAACCTGAGATGCTACTACTGCCCCTGATGCTGTTGTCCTCCCTATGTCGTGTGGTCCCTACCTCCTCGTCCGTGTCCACCTAAAAATGTTGGTGACCAACGGGGTGAGACCCATGTCCCAGCAAGAGATATAACACTCTGCCAACAATATCATCAATGTAGATAAATAGTAATAAAATTGAGCAGAGGATGCTTTTATATTAATAAGCAACATTTAAACACTATTTAAGTAGAATAGAGAAATATCATCTTATGAAGCATTGCATCTATATTTGATAAAGCAGTAATTCATCCATTCATTTTATAAGGAATATGAAGAACATTAACATCTATACATTTAATATGCATTAAGAAATGTAACATCAACGCATGATTTCTGTATTCCATCCGTAAGAAAATACGCTACATGGAAGATTACATTTTACAATCACACTTATGCCCTGAGGAGATGAGGTATACCACTCACACTCCATCCGACCACTGTGAAGTCAAAATTGATACCATACAAGATCAATGGAAGATCCAACTGCCATGACCTCTGCTGTCTCAGTTAATGCGAGACCACAAGAAAGACTACGTCAACTGCTTAAATAGCTTTCCAGGGTATACTGGAAACTTTGATATAGAGCTACAACGACGGGTGCACTCTCTTCGGGTTGAGAGACCTCGAGTTTATCTACCATCAATCTCGACGTTCATCATCATTGGGAGATTTGTGATACATCCATCCTGACATTTATAATGAAGGAGATCTCACATCAATCTCTCATTAGGGCATTATGGATATTTGCGTCCATCACCCCCACATATTAAAAAATATGCACTCTCCAGGAGATCACGTAGGAAAACCTATTTCACCATCACCAGCTGCTGACGATGATGGATCTATTGTCAGGGCACTACATGATAAGATTCCACTTGATTAATTAAGTGCATTACCTTATTCTTTTAGCATCAGTCCAGTTTTCAAACGTGAATTATTATGACAAATGCTACAAAGAAAAGTGTAATACATGTATTAAGTACTTTTCAAATCTTTAAAACACATATAACATTTAGGATCTCAATCCCTTATCTCATTACTGGAAATTCTCATCCCTCAACATTATCATCATCATGATTACTAGATCTGGGTATTCAACCCTTAGTTCATCACTTAATACTATTACCACTCTTTAGGTAACTATTACCTCTAGGTCCTCAGACCAAGGAGTACATGATACTTGTTACACAAGCATCTCACATGGCTCACAGGGCCCATTTAAAATCTTTATCATATAAAACATCATAGTTCATACCTAGATATACTCATCATCTCATGCTACCTGCATTGTTAGTATACATGTTAACAACCATATCAAATACATATCAACACCATGCAATATAAGGGTAATACCAATATTCCCTCATTAGGGTTAGGGTTTCCCTTTCTTAAAGATTAGGGTTTCAAAATCATATCATCACCCTACATTAGGGTTAGGGTTTCCTTTATTAAGAATTTAGGGTTTCAACATCACATTATCAAGAATCAAACCCTAATTCATACCCTATACATATTAGGAGTATTAATGTATGCCCATTACATGTTTATCACAAAAGTAGGAGTTTATCTCTCATCCTTACTAGGATGTAGATTACTCCATACTTTATTAAGTTGGCTCAGCCTTTACTTCAAGGTACATTATCCTGCTTAATCATTATTCATTAAACTCCATACTTCTTAATGTATAACTTGATATAAGACACTTCATGTGTTACTCCCTCAAGTGTATTGCATTTAAAGTGCTTTCCTTCATATGGATTTTGTGGTGCTTCCACCATATCGGGTATGAGGTGTGTGCTTGCTACCCATATCGGGTTTGAGGTGTGTGTGCTTCACACCATATCAGGTTAGACCCTTATGATCATGCCTTTTCAAACCTTCATGGCATCGACCTACCCTTCACCATGGATTAAGTGACAAGATAGACAACTGGTTGAACCTTTGTCAACCCATTGTACAAACCAATGCATAGCCCTATCGGTTTTCAATTCATTTAGGGTTACTTCACCATATCGGGCAGAGAGGCGTGTGTGTGCTTCACACCATATCGGGCAGAGAGGCGTGTGTGTGCTTCACACCATATCAGGCATAGAGGTGTGTGTGTACTTGCTTCACGCCATATCGGGCAGAGAGGTGTGTGTGTGTATGCTTCACACCATATCGGGTAGAGAGGTGTGCGTGTGCTTCACACCATATCGGGTAGAGAGGTGTGTGTGTGCTTGCTACACACCATATCGGGCAGAGAGGTGTGTGTGCTTCACACCATATCGGGCAGAGAGGTGTGTGTGTGCTTGCTTCACACCATATCGGGCAGAGAGGTGTGTGTGTGCTTGCTTCACACCATATCAGACAGAGAGGTGTGTGTGTATGCTTGACCTCCTATCATGTAAGAGGTGTATACGAAACCACCATATCATGCAAGAAGGTATAAAATCATATCCATATTGTTTTAGTGGAGTAGGTGCATCTCCATATCAGGTTAGAGGTGTGTGCTAGTGTGCTTGAACCCGATATCACTTTACCTTTGATGATGTCATCACCATCAACCTCTATACCTTTGTTCTTACTATTCTAAGTCATGTAAAATAGTCCCATGAAGCTTGTAGAACTCAAAGGGTCATCAATTATTCATGAGAAATTGAAACTGCAAGTAGTTCAACAAGTATGAAAAAATTGAAGGTGCATAATAATATAATTGGGTTCAAGTTATATAACCCGCCTTAAGAAAAACTTCAAAGCTCCAAAGCTCCACGTTCCTAAGGTTGACGATGAACTTCAAAACTCCTCTATATGCAAAGAATTACCATGGATAAGCAATTGGTGAAGAAGAAAAGAAAGGAAGATCATAACCCTAAAATCATGCTTCAATCCAAGGTTGAAGATGATCATGGCCTCACCTTAGGGTTAAGTATGAGATCCTTCTTGCTCCTTAGCACCTTTTCACGATACCCTACTACTCTTGCACGATATTCCACCACGCATGCACGAAAACACCACCCTTGGCCGATATCCCCCTCACTTGTGATCAAAACACTTCACTATGACCGATATCACCCTACTTGGCAGAAAATACCTTACTTGGCCGATATGAACTTTCTACGGATGATATCCAAGGCCCTATGCACCATAACACTTCACTCCTGCATGATAAAGGGACCCTATGAACGATACCTTAGGGAAGGATGGTGGTAAGATTCAAAAAATTTCACAAAGCGGTAAAAGAAGGGGTATATATACTTGTTGTTCATGAAGAAGTGTGAAAATGAGGTGTCATCAATTTGACCTACTAGGTGCCACGTGTCAATGCATGGGTGGCACGTGTACATGCATGCATTAACATTTATCTTGACATGAAAAACACTTGAGGATAATTTGGAGATGGATTTTTTTCCATTAATTATCCCTTTGAATAAAATATATCAACTAAATCACCACTTTATTCACAACCCGATACAACTTTTCTAAGGAAGTTGTAACCCGATACACTTCACCTCCTTGAGGTGCTTCTCACGTCATGGGCTTTGACAAGAGTTCACAAAACGATATGAGACTCCTCCTATGGTTCCTTATCCGATAGGCACTCATATATAAGCTTTTCAACTTGATACAACTCAAGTTAGGGTTTCATATTCAACCCTTTTCTTGGTCATTTCATCACCAAGAGTACCATCATTCATAATTGATTTAAACATGGTGTCTCCTCCTTTATATCTCCTCTATATGATACTAGGAGGGAGTAGGGACACTCTAGAGGTGGTAATTTACATATCAACCCTACATTTTGGGTAAATTACAATTTGTACCAAAATTGGTGCACAATGCACTAACATTATTCAAACATGTTGCAACTTGAAATTTAGGCTTTCCACAAGACATCCTTTAACATCATTCTCTCTATTATGATACTAAAACATGAGGTACATTAAACATGTGATATTTTTCAAATATAGCCCCTCATCTTGGGTAAATTGCACTTTATGCCCAAACTATCATATAATGCACAAACAATTTGCAATTAAGCTCAAACTTGAAAATTAAACTCTACAAGAGTCTTCATTACTTTTCAAAGCCTCAAACAAAAATTGAAGGGTACTTCCTCCTCATCTATTCCTCTAGCTACCATGTGCCTTCTTCAATGCCACGGTGATGCCATAAAACTTTCACAAGATCTATGTCTTTCTTTTTCAAATTCTTGATTCTCCTGTCAACAATCATCATTGGACCCTCCACATAGCATATATCCTCGTTTAATTCTACCTCTACATGTTTCAATACTAAATCTATACCAGGATGACACTTTCTCAGCATGGATACATGGAACACTAGATGTAGTCTATGTAGCTCAGGTGGCAACTCCAACCTATAAGATACCTTTCCCATCTATGTTGTCATTAGATAAGTACCCGTAAATCTAGGAGCTAACTTACCCTTTTTCCCAAATCTGAGAACACCTTTCCAAGGAGAGACTTTGAGATACACCCTATCTCCAACTTGGAATTCTAAAGGCCTACGACGCTTATCAGCATAAGACTTCTGTCTATCCTGGGCAACTTTCAACTATTGTTGTATTATTTTAATCTTCTCAGTTGTTTGTTGTACTAACTCAGGACCCTGAATTTGGTATTCTCCTATTTCATACTAGAATAATGGAGATCTACACCGTCTACCATATAATGCTTCATATGGTTCCATATCAATACTAGTCTGGTAATTGTTGTTGTAGGCAAACTCTATTAAGCTCAAGTGTATGTCCCAACTTCCTACAAATTAAAGAACACATGCTCTAAGCAAGTCTTCCAAAGTCTGTATAGTTCTTTCAGATTGCCCATCTATCTGAGGGTGGAAAGTTGTGCTAAAATTTGAGTACCCAAGGCTTTATGTAGTCGTTCCCAAAAATGACTTGTAAACTGGGGACCTCTATCAGATACAATTGTAGCTGGAACCCCGTGTAATCGCACTATCTCATCTATATAGATCTGTGCGAGTTTATCAGCAATATAGGTTGTTTTGATAGGAAGAAAATATGCTGACTTAGTCAACCTATCAACTATCACCCAAATGGAATCATGACCTTTGGCTGTTCTAGGTAAACCAACCACAAAGTCCATAGTCACGTGATCCCATTTCCACTGTGGTATAGGTAAAGGTTGCAACGTTCCTGCGGGCTTCTGATGTCTAGCTTTAAACTGTTGACACACTGGACAACACATAAAAAAATCAGCTACATCCTTCTTTGAACTAGGCCACCAATACATATCTTTTAAGTTATGATACATTTTGGTACTCCCTGGATGCATTGCATACATGGATGAATGAACTTCCTCCATGACTAGCTTTCTTAAGTCATTGGCATCAGGTACTACCATCCTACCATGGTAACATACTACCTCATCCTCTGACTCATGAAAACTGTCTCGTTTCTCACTACCATACTCTGACCTGATCTGCTGAATCACAATATCAACATGTTGTGCCTCTTTGATCTGTTGTTTCATAGTAGGTTTCACATGCATCTCAGCTAACAATCCAGCTAACAAAGATACTTTAAGTTGTACATTGTTTTTCCTCAAAGAGACAAACATGTCTCATTTAAAGCATACTAAAGAGTTCAACTGTGCTTTATCTATGGGTGGCGATGATGATTTTCTACTTAGCGCATCTGCCACTACATTAGCCTTTCCTGTATGATAATCAATTGTACAATCGTATTCCTTGATTAACTCCATCCAGCGATGTTGTCTCATATTCAACTCATGTTGTGAGAAGATGTACTTTAAATTCTTAAGGTCTGTGAAAAATCTGAAATGTTTCTCCATAGAGATAATGTCTCTAGATCTTCAACGCGTGAACCACTACAGTTATTTCTAGATCATGCGACGGATAATTCTCCTCATGTTTCTTAAGTAGTCGGGAAGCAAAAGAAACTACATGATCACTCTGCATCAGTACACATCCTAGACCATTCTTAGAGGCATCATAGAAAACAATGTATCCCTTTCCCTGCTCAGGTAAAGCTAACACATGTGAACTGGTCAACTTTTCTTTCAACAACAGGATAGAATGCTGACACTTGTCATTCCAACAAAAGGAACTTCCTTCCTGGTCAACTTGGTTAGGGGTGGCTATAGAACTAAAGTCTTTCATAAACCTCTTGTAGTAACCTGCCATGCCTAAGAAAATGTGAATCTCAGTCGGTGTCTTGGGCTGTTCCCACTCTAACATAGAGTCCACTTTTTGTGGATCAACACAAATACCTGAAGTAGATATAAACTATCTAAGAAAAGAAAGTTCTGACAACCAAAATTTGCACTTGTTAAACTTGGCTTATAGTGTGTTGTCTCAACAAAGTCAAGGCTTGACGAAGGTGTTGTTCATGTTGTTGACCATCTCTACTGTATATCAGAATGTCATCTATGATTACCACTACAAACTGATCAAGGAATGGCCGGAAGATCCTATTCATCAGCTCCATGAATGCAGCAGGTGCATTAGTTAGTCCAAATGACATAACTACAAACTCATAATGACCATACCTTGTCCTAAAGGCTGACTTAGGTATGTCACTCTCCTTGATATGTAACTGATGATATCCTGACCTTAGATCTATCTTACAGAATACGATTGCACCATGCAACTGGTCAAATAGATCATCTATCCTTGGTAGAGGATATTTGTTCTCGATAGTCACCTTGTTAAGTTGTTTATAGTCTATGCATAATCTCATAGACCCATACTTCTTTATAAAAAAAAGAATTGGAGCACCCCATGGGGAAGTACTCGGTCGAATCAAACCTTTCTCAAGCAACTCTTGTAACTATTTCTTAAGTTCCATCATCTCAGCTGGCGCCATCCTATAGGGTGTTTGAGCTATAGGTTGCGTACCCAGAATTAGATTAATCTCAAAATCAATCTCCTGAGGTGGAGGAATGTCTGGAAACTCTTCAGGAAACACATCCTCAAATTCCCTGACAACAGGAGCTTCAGAAAGACTAGGACTCTCTGCTCTAGTATCTACCACATGTGCTAAGAATGCTTCACATCCTTGTCGCATCATCTTCTCAGCTATCATTGTTGATACTAGATAGGTTGGAAGAATCATTTTATCCCCCTGAAAGACCCATGTCTCACCATTTTCTATAAACATAGCTTGCTTGGAACCACAATCCAAGACAACCTTATACTTTTCTGGGATGTCCATCCCAATAATTATGTCAAACCCGTGCATCTCAATTGGTATAAGATCCACCTAAATGTTGTGTTCTGAAAAGGAAAGAACACATGGAGAACATACCTCCCGCAACACTGCAGATCCGACTAATGGAGTTTCTAATAACAGATTGTCTGCTCTACGACTGACAGTCATATTGCAGTCATGAATCACTTCTTGACTGTTAAAGGAATGTGTAGCACCCAGATCAATCAAAATAGATACAAAGCAGGATGAAGACATATCAGAATGAAATAATTCCATTTGACCTGTCATGACTCATGGGTTGACCATTGCCTCCGGCTGATTCATAGCATAGAATTTCGCAATTGGTGGTTTCTGGTCACACGTCCTATTGTTTGGTGTAGATGAACCAGCTTGGGACGCCTGTCCATGTCCTCGTGTGCCACTACTAAACTGTTGCCTCTGTGAGCCTTGCTGACTCTACCTCAGTGGTTGGGTTACATTCCTGTCTCCAAATGGACAATCCCTCATCAGATGTCCTGGCTACCCACTCTTATAATAGCTTAGGTTTTCCCATTTCGGCCTAGATGGTCCTATTACTGACATTGATGCTAAACTTTGGGCTCTACTTGGAGGTAGATTACGACCTCTACCCTTGCTGGATGTCCACTGTGTCTGAGCACTGATCCTCTGTGGTGCTATTGGTGTAGAAAACTTTAGTTTCTTAAAACTTACAAACCTCTGTCCTTGGAACTGTGTATGTACTTTCCTATTGCTGGCTTCACGTTTCTGAGCCGCAAACCTTTCTATCCGCCTAACTGACTCCAAAAAGGTGGCAAACCTCTCTCTATTCTCTAGAGCAGATGCAGGTGTGGTTAAATCAGCGTTGAAACCCTTCTCAAAATGTCGAATTTTCTCCTCATCTGTAGTATCCATGTTTGGACAAAACCGTAGAACCTCCATAAACTTAGCTTCATACTCACTAATATTCATTTGTCCCTGCCTAATTCTCTCAAACT
Organism: Alisma plantago-aquatica; assembly: GCA_963693085.1. Lineage (NCBI taxonomy): Eukaryota > Viridiplantae > Streptophyta > Magnoliopsida > Alismatales > Alismataceae > Alisma > Alisma plantago-aquatica. The sequence goes on from OY856412.1 coordinate 950,030,559, forward strand.
ATGAGATTTTCTCATCTAGATAAGTCTTAGGAAAGTATCTACTGACAAACTCACGTCGGAACTCTCTCCATTCGACCTCAACACCTAGTCATTTCTCCTCCTCAATGGCCCACCAGTGGCTAGCACTTCCTTTTAATAGGTACACGACATGCTTAACTTTCTCAGTTTCGGGAATGCTAAGTATTCTAAAGGCTTTCTCCAACTCAGTGAGCCATGTATCTGCGTCTACTGGGTCAGCTATATTGGTATATTCGGTGGCTTCTACCCGACATAACCGCTCAAAGGTCTTACCAGATCCATACCCCTCATTGGGAGCTGGTGCTTTGGGTGCAGGTGTTGGCATTCGATTTTCCATATGCGTCACTATATTCATGAACTGTCCAAACATAGCATGAAAAGCTAGGTTTTCTATCGAAGTTTGGTCAAGATGGGGGTTCTCAGGTACTAGTTCCTCTCTAGTCTGATCCCTTTCACCTCCTTTTGGTGCTGCAACACTACTTTCAACAGCATGTTCTTCGTGTGATCCAACCATCTTTGACCTTTACTTCTTCTCCTATATGAGAAGAAGTCAGTATCAGATAAACTGGATAACACTTAGAACAGACTCAACAGCCTTAATCCTATGTCTTTGTAGACTCAGCAAACCTTAGGCTCTGATACCAAAACTTTGTGATGATCTAACAACAAATCAAACTGTCACAGTAAATAATTGCGGAATAGCCATAAGAAACGGATTAACAAAAATCATTAAAAATTAAAACCATTTGCAAATAGATCCATTTTTAGGAAACTCTTGAGAAGGGAACCAAAGTACTACATACATCATGGTTCACATTGTACATACCATGTACCATCTCATCTCGAGGGTTACATACAACAATTGCTTTGTCAAAACTATACATAAGCAACATAAAACCTCGAGGCATACAAGCCAAAATCTCATATCATTCATAAAACCATTACGTACTTACTCCAAGGACCTGAGAGTACAGAGACGACAGATATGACTTATATCTACAAGACATGACAGACAACACACTCAACCTGAGATGCTACTGCTGCCCTTGATGCTGTTGTCCTCCCTCTGTTGTGTGGTCCCTACCTCCTCGTCTGTGTCCACCTAAAAATGTTGGTGACCAACGGGGTGAGACCCATGTCCCAGTGAGAGATATAACTCTCTGCCAACAATATTATCATTGCAGATAAATAGTAATAAAATTGAGCAGAGAATTCTTTTATATTAATAAGCAACATTTAAACACTATTTAAGCAGAATAGAGAAATATTATCTTATGAAACATTGCAGCTATATTTAATAAAGCAGTAATTCATCTATTCTTTTTATAAGGAATATGAAGAACATGTATAACATCTATCTATTTAAGAAGCATTAAGAAATGTAACATCAACCAATGATTTTCGTATTCCATCCTTAAGCAAATATGCTACATGGCTGATTACATTTTACAATCACACTTATGCCCTGAGGAGATGAGGTATACCACTGCGGTAGATTCGACCGCGGAAGTCCAGAAATGCCGGTAGATCAAAGGTATAGCCATCGTAGGCTGATGCCATTTCGATAAGCGTTTGCTCGTAACGAGCACGTTGTATGTTAGTACAAAAAGTCTGGATCAATGAGCTATAGTCTGTGAGTCGATGAATCTCTTTATAGTTCACTCGTGGGTCACTCTTTCTCTTGTCCAACTATCAATCTGGGGGACTTTCCTGAAAGCGCTGCTATACTCCAACCGACCACTGCGAAGTCAAAATCAGTACCATACAAGGTCAATGGAAGAGTTGGCTGCCATGACCTCTGCCATCTCGGTCAGTGCGAGACCACAAGCAGGACAATGTCAATTGCTTAAATAGCTTTCCAGGGTATATTGGCAACTTCGCTATAGAGCTACAGTGATGGATGCACTCTCTTCGGGTTGAGAGATCTCGTTTTTATCTACCATCAATCCCGACATTCATCATCATCAAGAGATTCATGATACATCCATCCCAAAATTTATAATGAAGGAGATATCACATCAATCCCTCATTAGGGCATAAGGATATTCACGCCCATCACCCCTGCATATTCAAAAATATGCACTCTCCAGGAGATCCCGTGGGAAAACCTATTTCACCATCACCAGCTGTTGACGATGATGGATCTATGGTCAGGGAACTACGTGATAAGATTCCACTTGATTAATTAAGTGCACTACCATATTCTTTTAGCATCAGTCAAGTTTTCAAACATGAATTATTATAACAAATGCTAGAAAAGTGTAATACATGTATCAAGTACTTTTCAAATCTTTAAAACACATATAACATTTAGGATCTCAACCCCTTATCTCATTACTTGGAATTCTCATCCCTCAACATTATCATCATCATGATTACTAGATATGGGTATTCAACCCTTAGTTCATCAATGAATATTGTTACCACTTTTCAGGTAACTATTACCTCTAGGTCCTCAGACCAAGGTGTACATGATACTTGTTACACAAGAATTCCACATGGCTCACAAGGCGCATTTAAAATCTTAATCATATAAAACATCATAGCTCATACCTGGCTATACTCATCATCTCATGATACCTTCATAGTTAGTATACATGATAATAGCCATATCAAATACATATCAACACCATGCAATACAAGGGTAATAGCATGATTCCCTCATTAGGGTTAGGGTTTCCCTTTGTTATTGATTAGGGTTTCAAAATCATACCATCACCCTACATTAGGGTTAGGGTTTATTAACCATTTAGGGTTTCAAGATCACATTATCAAGAATCGAACCCTAATTCATACCCTACACATATTAGCAACATTAATGGATGCCCATTGCATGTTTATCACAAAAGTAGGAGTTTCTCCATCATCCTTACTAGGATGTTGATTAGTCCATACTTTATTAAGTTGGATCAACCTTTCCTTCAAGGTACATTAGTCTACTTAATCATTATTAATTAAACTCCATACTTCTTAATGTGTGACTTGATATAAGACACCTCATGTGTTACTCCCTCAAGTATATGCATTTAAAGTGCTTTCCTTCATATAGATTTTGAGGTGCTTCCACCATATCGGGTATGAGGTGTGTGCTTGCTACCCATATCGAGTTTGAGGTGTGTGTGTGTGCTTCACACCATATCGGGTTAGACCCTTATGCTCATGCCTATTAAAACCTTCATGGCATCGACCTACCCTTCACCATGGATTAAGTGACACGATAGACAACTGGTTGAACCTTTGTCAACCCATTGTACAAACCAATGCATAGCCCTATCGGTTTCCAAGTCATTTATGGTTACTTCACCATGTCAGGATGAGAGGTGTGTGTGTGCTTCAAACCATATCTGACAGAGGTGTGTGTGTGTGCTTCACACCATATCAGGTAGAGGTGTGTGTCTGTGTGTGTGCTTCACACCATACCGGGCAGAGGTGTGTGTGTGTGTATGCTTCACACCATATCGGGAAGAGAGGTGTGTGTGCTTGCTTCACACCATATCGGGTAGAGAGGTGTGTGTGTGTGCTTCACACCATATCAGGCAGAGAGGTGTGTGTGTGGTTGCTTCACACCTTATCGGGCAGAGAGGTGTGTGTGTGCTTGCTTCACACCATATCGGGCAGAGAGGTGTGTGTGTGTATGCTTGACCTCCTATCGTGCAAGAGGTGTATACTACACCACCATATCGTTTAAGAAGGTATAAAATCATATGCATATCGTTTTAGTGGAGTAGGTGCATCACCGTATCGGGGTAGAGGTGTGTGCTTGTGTGCTTGGACCCGATTACACTTTACCTTTAATGATGTCAACACCATCAACCTCTAGACCTTTGTTCTTACTATTATAAGTCATGGACAACAGTCCCTTGAAGATATTATAACTCAAAGGATCATCAATTATTCAAGAGAAATTGAAATTGCAAGTAGTTTAACAAGTATGACAAAAATGAAGGTGCATAATAATATAATTGGGTTCAAGTTATATAACCCGCCTTAAGAACAAATTCAAAGTTCCAAGCTCCAAATCTCCAAGTTCCTAAGGTTGAATATGAACTTCACAACTCCTCTATATGCAAAGAATCACCATGGATAAGCAATTGGTGAAGAAGAAAAGAAAGGAAAATCATAACCCTAAAATCATGCTTCAATCCAAGGTTGAAGATGATCATGGCCTCACCTTAGGGTTAAGTATGAGCTCCTTCTTGCTCCTTAGCACCTTTGCATGATACCCTACTACTCTTGCACGATATGCCACCACACATGCAGGATATGCCACAACCCTTGGCTGATATCCCCCTCACTTGTGATCAAAACACTTCACTATGGCCGATATCACCCTACTTGGCCGATGCCACCTTACATGGCCGATATGAACTTGCTATGGATGATACCCAAGGCCCTATGAACGATACCACTTTACTCCTGCACGATACAAGGACCCTATATACGATACCTTAGGGAAGGAGGGTGGTAAGATTCGAAAATTTTCACTAAGGGGTGAAAGAAGGGGTATGTATACTTGTTGTTCATGAAGAACTGTGAAAATGAGGTGTCATCAATTTGAGCTACTAGGTGCCATGTGTCCATGCATGGGTGACACGTGTACATGCATGCATTAACATTTATATTGACATGAAAAACACTTGAGGATAATCTGGGGATGGATTTTTGTCCATTAATTATCCCTTTGAATAAAATATATCAACTAAATCACCACTTTATTCACAACCTGATACAACTTTTCTAAGGAAGTTGTAACCCGATACAATTCACCTCCTTGAGGTGCTATGCACGCCATGGGCTTTTCCAAGAGTTCAAAAAACGATATGAGACTCCTCTTATGGATCCTTGGCCGATAGGCACTCATATATAAGCTTTTCAACTTGAGACAACTCAAGTTGGGGTTTCATATTCAACCCTTTTCTTGGTCATTTCATCACCAAGAGTACCATCATTCATAATTGATTTAAACATGGTGTCCCCTCCTTTATTCTCCTCTATATGATACTAGGAGGGAGTAGGGACACTCTAGAGGTGGTAATTTACATATCAACCCTACATTTTGGGTAAACTATAATTTGTACCAAAATTGGTGCACAATGCACTAACATTATTCGAACAGGTTGCAACTTGAAATTTAGGCTTTCCACAAGACATCCTTTAACATTATTATCTCTCTTATGATACTAAAACATATTAGGTACATTAAACATGTGACATTTTGCGATATATCCCCTCATGTTGGGTAAATTGCACTTTATGCCCAAACTATCATATAATGCATGAACAGTTTGCAATTACACTCAAACTTGAAAATGAAACTCTACAAGAGTCTTAATTACTTTTAAAAAGATTAAAAAAAGTTTATGAACAACTTACTTAAGCAAAAATTCTAGGGTTAAGTCAAAACCCAGGTCAGGGATGTTACATTTATCATGACTAATGTTCGTGGTTCAGGGAAACATTGAAAGAAAACATAGGCTAGAAGAACAATAATGGAGGCTCATGCTTCGATAGCAATTCTTTTCAAGGAAAAAATAAAGAAGAATCTTATTCATAATTCTAGTAAGATCTTTCCTAATAAATGGGAGCGGTTGTCTAATCATGAATATGATATTAATGGTCGTATATGTATTCGCTGGAATCCCAAATCATGGGATGTTCTGTGTTGCGAAATGAATGTTCAACACATTACTTTGAAGTGAATCAATAAAGGATGTCTCATTATTATTATTTCAAGATTATATGGAAGTAATCAAGTCATCTAGAGAATAGGCTTTCCTCTTCCATTATCGATCCCTGGTTAGTAATCAATGACTTCAACAACATCAAGAAATGAGAAGAAAAAGCGGGTGGCATGGAGGTTCCCTTCCTTCATTTTGAGTTCTCTCAATACATCTATTGATAAAGCATGCCTTAATAAATTACCTATGATTGGGAAAGAAATTTATGTATGGAATAATAAAAGGGGTTCTGCTAAAAAAATTGCATGCAAGCTTGATAGAGCCCTTGTGAATGATGAGTGGTAATCCAAATTTTCTGGTACTAAGATGAAGTTGATTACTTGTACATTTACTGATCATTCTGCTATCAACATCAATATGAAGGAACTGATTCATAAGAAGAGGCCATTCCACTTTATTAACTTTTGGTTGGATTGGCCAAGTTGTCGTCGAACCATCAAAGAAGCATGGAGCACCACAACCACGGGGAATCCCATGTTTTGCTTCTGTCAGAAACTTCTTAAAGTCAAGACCCAACTCAAGGATTGATCGAAGAAGTATGCCAATCTCAAGAACCTCATTGCTAAAGAAAGGAGAGAGATGGATGACATAGCTATTTTTCTGATTTAGAATCATCTAGATGCTGAATTGATTAACATTGAGTATGTTACTTATGATAGATAGAAATACTATTGGCAAAGAAGCATATTGGAGTAGGTATCTAATGGTGATAGAAACATTCAACTATATCATGCTATTGTTAAAAGATGTGACAGTCAATTCCATCATTGAATTGTTTGATTCTCAGGGTAACTATGTTGAAGATGAAGAAGGTATTGCCAATGAAACCTTATCTTTCTTTGATAACCTTCATAACAAAGTGAACCAAGCATAATTTTGATCAGCTAATAACACATGATTGGATTGGGAAAGTTACTGATGCAGAAAATGCATGGTTATGCAAATTTCTCGATCATTCTGAAATCAAAGATGTTGTCTAGAGCAACGGTACCAACAAAAGCCCTGGTCTGATGGATTTAACGACCGTTTTTACAGAGACAATTTAGATTTAATCAAGCCTGATCTTATTAAAGTTTTCAACTGGGTGTTTGGAGGAGGTAACATGGTTTGACAAATCAACCATGTTTTTCTTGCTCTTATACCCAATAAAGATATGGTTACTTCTCCTACTGAGTTGCAGCCTATTTCTTGTTATTCCATGTTGTATAAGATCATCACCAAGATCATTGCTAAGTGTCTATCTTATATCCTTCCCAAACTAATCTCACAATACCAGGGTGCTTTTATCCAGGGTAGGAACATTGAGGATCATTCAATGCTTGTTGTTGAATTCACCATTAACTTCAATAGGAAGATTAGTCCTCCTTCTATGTATCTCAAGTTAGATATAACCAAAGCCTTTGATTCAGTATGATGGACATATCTATGGGAGTTCCTTTAGTGTGGCATCCAACTCACAAAAACATGGTTTACTTAAGCGGAAGCAATCAATTGCAGCGGATTACCGAAAATCACTAAAAATTAAAACTTTTTACAAAGAGATCCTTTCATTGGAAAACTATTTCAAAAAGAACCAAAGTAATTCTATTACATTCTGGTTCACAAGTACATGTCTTGTACCATTCCTTCTTGAGGATCATATACATCAACTGCCCTGTTAAAAACTGTACATAGGCAGCATAAAAACATTGAGGCATCAAGACAAAATCTCAGATCAGTTCATTAAACTAACTACTGACTACTATTACGAGGACCTGAGAGTACAGAGACGACACATATGACTCTATAAACAAACATGACAGCAGTGTCTCCATCTGGATTTCACTGTTGTTCCTGCTGCTGTTCTTCACCCGATGTAGGGTTTCTGCTTCTTCTTCTGCATCTACCTAAAAAGTTGGATCCCACAGGGGTGAGACAATTGAAATTGCCCTAGTGAGAGATATAACTCTCTGTAAGAAACATTATTATTGCAATTAACAGGATAAAATTGAGCAAAAGAATCATAAGTATTCAAAAATAGATAAATCAATGTCTAAACAGATTAGAGCATTATTCTCTATTCAAGTCATTTCAGCTATATCTTGATAAAGCAGCATGTCTCTTATTCATTAAGGAATATGAAGAACATATATAACATTTATCCTTATAAGATATACTAAGCAAGATATCATCAACCAATGATTCTCGTATTTCAATCTTAAACAAATAAGCTACATGACTGATTACATTTTACAATCATACTTAAGCCTTGAGGAGATGAGGTATACCGCTCATTCTCCAACCGACCATTGTGAAATCGAAATCGGTACCATACATAGGTCAATGGAAGAGTTGGATTCCCATGACCTCATCTTCCTTAGTCAATGTGAGGACCAAATGCAAGACATCTTGTGTCTCTACTAAATAGCTTTCCAGGGTATACTGGCAACTTTTCTATTAGAGTTACAGTGGCATGTTGTACTCTCTTCGCAATCGAGAGATTTCATATTTATCTCACATCGATCACACATTAACATCATCGGGAGATTAGTGATACATCTATCCCAGCATTCGGGAGATTAGTGGTACATCCATCCTGACATATATAATGAAGGATTGAGAGATTTAATGTTTACCTCACATCAATTCCTCCATTAGGGTGTAAGGATATTTGTGCCCATAACCCCCCACATACTCAATAGTATGCCCTCCAGGAGTTCTCGTAGGAAAACCTGTTTCACCATCACCAGTTACAGACAATGATGGATCTATGATCAGGGCTCTATTGATAAGATTTCACTTGATTAATTAAGTACATTACTATATTCTTTTAGCATCAGTCAAGTTTTCAAATATAAATCATTATAACAAATGCTACAAAAAATGAGTACTATTTCTATCAAGTCTTTCTCAATGCTTTATAAAACATTGGGATCTCAATCCCTTGTCACATCAGGGGCATTCTCATCCCTTAACATCTCATCATTATGATTATAGAATATGGGTATTCAAACCCTCAATTCATAAAGAACACTTATTACCACTTTATCAAGTAACTGATACCTTCAGGTCATCTGACCAAGGTAAACATGACACTTGCAATAAAGGTATCTCATGTGGCTCTTAAGGTCCATTAATCTATTATTACATCTTACTAGGCAACACAACATATTATGGCTCACAAGTCCCATAAAACAATTCCAATAATAAAACATCATAGCTCATACCTGGCTATGTCCAACATCTCATGACACCTGCAAGATTAGTGCACTTGATAACAGTTACATCAATTACATATCAGGACAATGCATGTAAGAGTAAAATTACTATTCCCTCCAGAGAGTTAGGATTTCTCAATTCATGTCAATTAGGAATACTCATCCCATTACCCAAATTAGGGTTATGGTCTATCATCATATTGCCTAAGATTAGGGTTTCATACACTATAACCCAAAATAAGGACTTCACATATCTTTACCCTTTGTCAGGGTTGGGATTTCATATCAAGATTTCACATCTCATTATGTAGCCTCGCCTTAGGTTAAAGATTTGCATCACATCATTGCATTAAGGTTTCACCTTAACATCACCCTTGATTAGGGTTTCACATCACATATCTGTATTTGGGTTTCACTTTATATCACCCTTGATTAGGGTTTCTCATAACATCACCCTTAGTTAGGGTTTTACATATCATCATCCTTATTTAGGGTTTCATATGACATCACCCTTAATTAGGGTTAGGGTCCATCAACCTTCTTAATTAGAGTTTCATGATCTCTTTATCAGGGTCATACTCTAATTGCATATCTTATTCATGTTGAAAGTGTTGAGGATTAATCACTACATGATTTTCACTTATGTATAAGTTTCACTCTCTCATCCTCTCTAAGATATTAATTACATCATACTTTATTACATTAAATTAACCCTTTATTCAAGTGCATACATTTAGGGTTAGCATAGTGTATTATTGAGTCATTGCTTCCATAAGCATCAAAAGTTAACCCCTCTAAGGGTACCAATCATCTAAGTACATTAGGGATTCAACCATTATACTTATCTTTGATAATCATCATTATCAATCATGGGATCAACTGATCTTTCAGCACTTTAAGTCTTCAATCAATTTTGTATATGTTGAACATCCATTCAGTTTTGACCTTTGAATCTTCAAACGGTTTGAAGTCAATTGCCCTCCAAATAGTTTTGAAACCGTTTGGGAATCTAGGGTTAAGACCATTTTCCCTCCAAATGGTTTTGAAATCGTTTGGGCACTCAACATTAGAAACCATTTGAACAATTCGTCACTAAGATCAATTGGACAAACCAATAGTTGAAACCGTTTGAAAATTGAAACCACCTGGTCATTCAAACGGTTTTGAAACTGTTTGATTCCAAATGGTTTCAAGATCATTTGGACTCAAATGGTTTCAAGACCATTTGGTCCAAAACATCTTGAAACCAAATGAATCATTTTGTGTTACTTTCAATCAATCAAATAGGGTTCCAACTATTCAACCCATCAATTATTGTAATCATTGGAATTACTTCAATTGAAACAATTGAATCACCATTCAATCCTGACCTCAACTGACCTCAAATGGTCTTGAGGTCATTTGACCTCAAACGGTGTTGAGACCATTTGGTGACAAATGGTCTTGAGACCGTTTGGTGTCAAATGGCCTTGAGACCATTTGACCCATCCAGTCACTGAAATTGATTGAATTCAATTAGGGATTCTTCAACAAATTGATTTGGGGTTTGAAATCAAGAAGCCCTAAAGTATTGACCCATTCGAAATTAACTCAATTGAAAACCATTAGATCATCGTCAATTTATAACAACACTTGACCTCAAATGTTTTTGAGGTTGTTTGACCTCAAACGGTCTTAAGACCGTTTGATCCCAAACGGTTTTGAAACCATTTGGTTTCAAACGATCTTGAGACCGTTTGGTCTCAAGTCATTGAAACCGTTTGCCCAAGATATTAATTGAGGTGTGTGCTGAATATGACATCATCATCTTCAAGCTACAAACCTTTGAAACTTGCTGTGATCTTCATGGTGATTTCATCAATCAACCAAATAAAATTTCATGAATGAAGAAAGAATCAACAATTGATAAAAGAGTGAAATCAATAACAATGCTTGAGGGTTCAAGTTATATAACCCACCTTCAAAGAAGATTCAAAGATCCAAACTCCACGTCTTTAATGGTGGAAGAAGCTTTCTCAACTATCCCCAGCTCAAGCTCAAGTCTTTCAGTGAAAAGAATGGCCAAAGTTGAAGATTGAATGGAGAAAGAAGAAATCAAGCATTGATTTTCGATTTCCACCATGAAATCAAGGTGAAAGAAGACGATGGAGCTTACCTACAGGTTGGGGATCGTCCTCCTCCTGCTCCTAAGCTCCCTTGGTTGTTGGTTTAGCAAAGAGTGAAAGAAGGGTCCAAAAATCTTTTCATTTGAGTTGTAAATGGTGTTTTTATAAAGAAATTCAATGAGAGAGAAAGTAATAATTAATTCTTTTATTTTCTTAAATTGATACCACATCTCCCTCTCAACTCCTTGCCCATGAAGCCATCCTATTCCCCTTTGTGATCCTCTTCTTTATCCATGAATTAAAGGAAAAAAAATTAAGAACCTTAATCATATATTAATAATATCCAAAGTTGAGTGGATATTACTTTTCCTTTAACTAATGTGAGTGGGCTCTCCACTCACTTAGAATATTTCGTGGCCTTTGCAAGGCACAAGGACTTTCACACTTATGCAAATTCAACCATCTCAATTTTGGTTGAAGGGCACTTCAATTAATATATTTATTTTTGCATTAAATTGAATTAGGGTTTCAATTACGCTTAATGGTACAAGACATATACTTGTGAACCAGAATGTAATAGAATTACTTTGGTTCTTTTTGAAAGAGTTTTTCAATAAAAGGATCTCTTTGTAAAAAGTTTTAATTTTTAGTGATTTTCGGTAATCCACTGCAATTGATCGCTTCCGCTTAAGTAAACCATGTTTTTGTGAGTTGGATGCCACAAGTTTAGTTGGCATCAGAGCTCTAGGTTTGCTGAGTCTACAGAGACATAGGATTAATGTTTTAGTGTCTGTTCTAGTGTCTTCCAGTAATCTGATAGTGTCTTCTACTCATATAGAAGGAGAAGAAGAACTTAAAGATGTCTGGATCACACGAAGAACATGTTGCTGAGAGCAGCGTTGCTGCACCAGGAGGAGGTACAAGGGATCAGACTAGGGAGGTACATGTACCTGAACAGCCCCAGTTTGACCCAGCCATGATAGAGAACCCAACCTTCCATGATCTGTTTGGACAATTCCTGGCAACTATGACGCATATGGCGGATAGGATGCCACCACCGGCACCTAGGGAACCAGCTCACCATGAAGGATAAGGAGCCGACAAGACTTTCGAATGACTTCGTCGGGTTGGAGCCACAGAATATGCTGGTATAGCTGACCCAGGAGATGCGAACATGTGGCTAACTGAGCTGGAGAAGGCCTTCAGAATCCTTAATATCCCAGAAGCTGAGATGGTTAGACTTGCAGTGTACCTTCTTAAGGGGAGTGCTGGCTACTGGTGGACCATAGAAGAGGGCAAGAGGTCAGGTGTTGAGATCAGATGGGAAGTATTCCGATGAGAATTCGTTAATAGATACTTTCCTAAGACGTTTCTAGATGAGAAAATATCTCAGTTTGAGAGGTTAAGGCAAGGATCAATGAACATTAGCGAATATGAGGCTAAGTTCATGGAGATATTGCGGTTTTGTCCGCATATGGCGGCTAAAGATGAAGAAATAATTCGGCATTTTGAGAAGGGGTTTAACGTCTATTTGACCACTCCTATATCTGCCTTAGAGAACAGGGAGAGGTTCACCACCTTTGTGGAGTCTGTGAGACAGATAGAAAGGTCAGTGATTGAGAAGCGTCAGACCAAGAGTAAGAAGGTGTATACTCAGTTTCAAGGACTAGGGTCCAAAAGTTTCAAGAAACTGAGATTTTTTGCACCAATAGCACCACCGAGGTTTAATACGCAGATGCAATGGACGTCGAATAGGGTTAGAGGCCATAGTTTACCACCAGAAGGAGCCCACAGCTCAGCATCCGTGTCGGTAACAGGACCACCCAAGCCACAGTCAGGGAACAGAGGTTGTTTTATATGTGGAAAGATGGGGCATTTGATGAAAGATTGTCGAGCCAGAGAAGCAAGTGTGACTCAACCTCAGAGGCAGAGTCAGTAAGGCTCTCAAAGGTGACAGTTTCTGAGTGGTGCTAGAGGATGTGGACAAGCATCCCAAGCTGGTTCGTCAACGCCTAATAATCGAGCACAGGGTCAACAACAAGCAATGGCAAGATTCTATGCAATGAATCAACCTGAAGCAGTAGTCAACCCACGAGTTGTGACAGGTCAGATGGAACTATTTCATTCTGATATGTCTTCATCCTGCTTCGTATCTATTTTAATTGATCTGGGTGCTACACATTCCTTTATCACTAGAAGAGTGATCTTTGACTGCAACATGACTGTCAGTCGTAGAGTAGATAGTCTGTTATTAGAAACCCCTTTGTTGGGATCTGCAGTGCTGCGGGAGGTGTGTTCTCCCTGCATTCTTTCCTTTTCTGAACATCGCATTTAGGTGGATGTTATACTACTTGAGATGCAGGGTTTCAATATAATTCTTGGGATGGACACCCTTAAAAAGTATAAGGTTGTCTTGGATTGTGATTCCAAGCAAGTTGTATTCACAGATGATAGTGACACATGGATCTTTTAGGGAGACAGAAAGATCATTCCAACCTATCGTGGGTCATCTATGGTAGCTGAGAAGCTGATGAGACAATGATGCTTTGCATTCTTGGCACATGTGGTAGACACCACAATAGAGAGCCCTAATCTTTCTAAAGTTCTGATAGTTAGGGAGTTTGAAGATGTGTTCCTTGAGGAACTTCTAGGTGTACCTCCACCCCGAGAGATTGATTTTGAGATTAATCGAATCCCAGGAACGCAACCAATAGCAAAAACACCGTATAGAATGGCACCTGTTGAGATGGCAGAGCTTAAGAAACAGCTGCAGGATTTGCTTGAGAAAGGTTTTATCCGACCGAGTACTTCACCATGGGGTGCTCCAGTTCTCTTTGTTAAGAAGAAGGAGGGATCGATGCGGTTATACATTGATTATAGACAGTTAAATAAAGTAACTATAAAGAACAAGTATCCTTTGCCAAGGATTGATGACTTGTTTGATCAGTTGTATGGTGCAACTATCTTTTCTAAGATAGATCTGAGGTCGGGATATCATCAGTTGCGTATCAAGGAGAGTGACATACCTAAGTATGCCTTTAGGACAAGGTATGGTCACTATGAGTTCATAGTTATGTCGTTTGGGCTAACTAATGCACCAAATGCATTTATGGAACTCATGAATAAAATATTTTGACCTTTTTTTGATTAGTTCATAGTAGTCTGGTATACAGTAGAGATGCTCAACAGCATGAGCAGCACCTCCGTAAATCTTTAACTTTTCTAAGAGAGCATAAGATGTATGCTAAGTTTGGGAAATGCGAGTTCAGGTTATCAGAAATTTCTTTTCTAGGACACGTAATATCTGCCTCAGGTATCCATGTTGATCCTAAGAAGGTAGAATCTATCCTGCAATGGGAACAGCCAAAGACACCGACGGAGATACGTAGTTTCCTAGGACTGGCAGGCTATTACAGAAGGTTCATTAAGAACTTCAACTCTATAGCTTTACCCCTAACCAAGTTAACAAGGAAGGAGGTTCCTTTTGTCTGGAATGACAAGTGTCAACATTCTTTCCAGCTGTTGAAAGCAAGGTTAACAAGTGCACCTGTTCTAGTGTTACCTGATCAAGGGAAGGGGTAGATAGTTTTCTGTGATGCGTCTAAGAATGGTTTAGGTTGTGTGTTTATGCAGGATAATCATGTGATTTCTTTTGCCTCTCGACAACTTAAGAAACATGAGGAGAATTATCCGACACATGATCCATAACTAGCTGCTGTGATCCATGCTTTGAATATCTGGAGACATTATCTCTATGGAGAGACATTCCAGATTTTCACAGACCATAAGAATTTAAAATATATCTTCTCACAACATGAGTTAAACATGAGCCAACGCCGCTGGATGGAGTTAATCAAGGACTACAATTGTACAATTGATTATCATCCAGGGAAGGCTAATGTAGTGGCTGATGCACTTAGTAGAAAGTCATCATCACCAGCCTTAGATAAAGCACAATTGAACTACTTAGTGTGCTTTAAGAGAGATATGCATATCTTTTTGAGGCAAAACAATGTACAACTTAAAGTATCATTGTTAGACAGGCTGTTAGCTGAGATGCACATACAACCTACTTTGAGACAACATATTAAAGAAGCACAACAAGCTGATATTGTGGTTCTGCAGATTAGGTCAGAGTATGGTAGTGAGAAATGGGATGGATTTCATGAGTTAGAGGATCAGGTAGTCTGTTACCATGGTAGGATGGTAGTACCTGATGCCAATGACTTAAGAAAGTTAGTCTTGGAGGAAGCTCATTCTTCGATGTATGCAATGCATCCAGGGAGCACCAAAATGTATCATAACCTAAAAGATATGTATTGGTGGCCAAGATTGAAGAAGGATGTAGCTGAGTTTGTTATGCGGTGTCCGGTGTGTCAGCAAGTTAAAGTTGAACATCAAAAGCCCGCAGGAACAATGCAACTTTGCCCATACTGCAGTGGAAATGGGATCATGTGACCATGGACTTTGTGGTTGGTTTGCCTAGAACAACCAAAGGTCATGATTCCATTTGGGTGATTGTTGATAGGTTGATTAAGATAGCACATTTCCTTCTTGTTAAAACAACCTACACTTCTGAGAAGCTGGCACAGATATATGTAGATGAGATAGTGCGGTTGCATGGGCTCGCAGTTACTATTGTTTCTGATAGAGATCCCTAGTTCACGAGTTATTTTTGGGAATGACTACATAAAGCTTTGGGTATGCAATTAAGGTTTAGTATTTCCTTTCACCCACAAACATATGGACAATATGAGAGGACCATACAAACCTTGGAGGATTTTCTTAGGTCATGTGTCCTTCAGTTTGTAGGAAGTTGGGATCTACATCTGAGCTTGATAGAATTTTCTTATAATAATAGTTATCAGCATAGTATTAATATGGCACCATATGAAGCATTGTATGGTATACGTTGTACATCTCCTTTATGTTGGTATGAAACTGGAGAATATCAACTTTTGGGTCCTGAGCTTGTGCAACAGACAACTGATAAGATTAAAGTAATACAACAACAATTAAAGGCTGCACAGGATAGACAGAAGTCGTACGCTGACAAACGACAAAGACCCTTAGAATTTCAAGTTGGAGATAGAGTATATCTCAAGGTTTCACCTTCGAAAGGTGTTCTTAGATTTGGAAGGAAGGGGAAGTTAGCTCCTATATTTATGGGGCCTTATCCAATCATTGAACGGATTGGGAAGGTAGCCTATAAGCTAGAGTTGCCACCTGAGTTGCATAAGTTGCATCCAGTGTTCCATATCTCCATGCTACGAAAGTGTCATCCTGACACAGAGTTGGTTTTACAAATTGTGGAGGTAGAATTAAATGATGACATATCATATGTTGAAGGACCTGTGATGATCCTTGATAAAAGAATTAAAAAGCTGAAAAAGAAAGACATATGTCTTGTGAAAGTTCTTTGGTATCATCGTGGCATTGAAGAAGCTACATGGGATCTAGAGGAAGAGATGAGGAGAAAGTACCCTTCTCTTTTCTCTTGATGACTTTTGGGGACAAAATCCCTGTTAGGGGTGGATAATTTGTAACATATCTGACCTGGGTTACGCCTTAATCCTAGATGTTTTGCTTAATAAAGTTAATTATATGCTTTCTCTTATTTCTTGAAAATTAATTAAGGTTCAAGAGGAACTTATGTTTCAATTTTAATCCTTTCTGAATAATGTTGCAACATTGTTTTGCTTATTTTAGACTAAAGTGCAAATTACCCAAGTTGAGGGGTTAACTTGCAAATGTCACATGATAAAATGTTTCTAAAGTGTTGAAGCATCATAAGAGTGAGAATGATGAAGAAGTATGGATTGAGATAGCCTGAGCACCAAGAAAGAGCTTGTTAAGCAATATTTGTGCATTAAAACCCAGTTTTGGTGTAATGTGCAAATTACCCAAAACCTAGGGTTCAATATGAAAAATATCACTTCTAGAGAGTCCCTCATGTTTCTTGGCATCATGTAGAGAAAAGAAAATGAGACGGGCACCTCATTTGAATCACTTTGGAGGAGAGAGAATCTTGATATTTAAATAATCAAGATTTACTACAACAGAAATACTCATTAGTGGCATTTTGTACACTGGCATTTTTAAAAAATGCCTCTATGGATAAAATTTTATAGGCATTTTAATAACAAATACCA
Organism: Alisma plantago-aquatica; assembly: GCA_963693085.1. Lineage (NCBI taxonomy): Eukaryota > Viridiplantae > Streptophyta > Magnoliopsida > Alismatales > Alismataceae > Alisma > Alisma plantago-aquatica. Next base: position 950,047,769 of record OY856412.1, read on the forward strand.
CTAAGTATCTTAGCACTAGTTATACATAATGAACAAAGTAATACTAGCTTTTATAAATGTGTATAGTGGCCTTTTGAAATGCCAACCCAATTTTTTTTTCTTTTTTCCATGTTCACACAAAGTTTTGGCGCCTATTATTTATATGAGAAATCATTTAGGTGCCATCTTGAAATACACTAAAAACCCACAAAATAGATACACCTGTCTTAGGCCCAATTTTTTTCCTAAAAAAAAGATACATCGTCTTAGGTTTCTATATACCACGACTCTTCGGACGCGATTGCACAACAACACAGGTCGTCGGCGGATATTCCTCACGCGTGAGACATGTTGCGGATATCATCCGCTCCAACTCCATCTACCTCCATTTCCTCTATCATTCTCTAATTCACCCTCCCGTCCCTATCCTCCAGTCATCTTCCTCATCTGGCATGTCCCTACCTAATCCCAGCCTCGACTGGCCAGTTATTATTGCTTGATCCAAATTGTAAGATATCCCAAATTGTGAAAAGGTGGTTCCCGTGGCAGTGCACTTTCTTCCTGGCAATGAGGTTCGTATCAAATGGATCAGATTGTTCGAGGGTTTAGGTGGATGAGGCCAGTTAAAAGAATCCAGACAACAAGCCGATGGGATGATTTTTGTAAACTGTGTTTGTCATTTTTTCTTTGATCTCAATAGATAGAAATGGATGAGCCATCACACTCACACTATGGTGAATAACATACAGACATTCTGTTAATAAGATGTGTTTTTGAGATATGCGGCATACTAAGTCAGGGATATAGTCTCACACATATATCTATCACTGATCTATCGTGGAGCGACCACTTGTTGAAAGCCATCACTAACACCGTGTTTTAGTTTTGTCTTTTGAAACTCTGATTATTCACGAGTTAAATCTGTGTTTTATAAATTAATCATTTTTTTATCATTTGAGTAGTGCGAGCATTTCAAGATGGCAGCCAAATGGTTTCTCATATAAGATTCTAAAGTAAACATCTAAGTACACAAGAAGCTTAACATTCAAAAGCATTCATGGACGTTCATATAAATTAATTTTCTACGCATTACATTATCTAATCCTTCAATCTATTGTTGGTCGTGGACTGCTCTGTCCAGATTTTTAGACACAAGTCCCAACAGATGCAGTTAGTGGAGCGGTGGTCTTCCTTGAGCGTGTCTATCTCAGGAAGAAGGTATAGAGGCAGTTAGTGAAGCAATCCACACTCATCTTCCTGTACATCAATAGGGCCCCGAGGATCAGCGATTGTGGTGCCTTCTTTTGGTTGCTGATCTTAGTCATTGTATTCCTACGCAGAGTAGAGTATACTGTTTATTTTTGGTGATGCTAGATTTGCTTGTGACTAGTGACTACCATGTATCTCTTAGATATTTATTAAAATAAAAACTTGCAAGTGTCGGCTGTCATAATGTAAAATCATCTAGTATTACCATACAAAGCACCAATGGATATTGACTCATTTATGCCCTTTTGGCATAGTCTATTTTCTCTCAATCTTTGTTTCATCACCACATTGCCTTTTCAGTTTTCTTAATCAATTTAATCATAAGAATCCAATATGCACAATTCTTTCAAGCCTGCAAGGTTGCAATGGAATAACACCTAACAAGGTTGATAATCCCAATTTCTTTTCTGTCAGACTTTCTAGGATTCAATTGCCGAGCAGGTTGCAACAGAAATGTGAGCATAACTGTTAGCTACCGAGTCCTTTTAATCTTCCTACCCGCTTTTATGGGAGTATGTGCCTAAGGCAACACTAGTAGAACATGCATCTTCCTTGTAGCACGGCGTACACCTCGTCATCCCGGTAAGACTAAAATACACATGCCACACTGATTTTAGCTCCTATATCATATAACTCATGTTTCCTACTACCCATGTTTTAACGACGACGAAGCACATCAATCATGGTTACCTTTGAGCAAGTTGCTTGGGTTTCAGTTCCAATTTTGGCATCAATTGTATTGCTTATTGATCCACATTTGTGCAAGAGACTTGTAGGTGGTGGTCTCTTTAGAGATGAACACATTCTGGTATTTTTCTCACCCCCTTATGAGGTTTAATGGTCAAACATAAAGTAATGTATCATGTAGCTCCAGGTTGAAGGCTTTAGTTCATTCATAAGACACATATTTGTCGGTATAGGACATGCAATTAGTCACCTTTGACCTTCTGGATCCAATATCATGACCTCAACGACCTTTTGTTTAGCGTATGAAGTGGACCTAATCATAGAATTTCTCAAACGATCATCATTTGTCTATGATGAAATTGTGTTGGCTCATCGGAAGATTATTCACTATATCTCACAGAACGATTTGCATTGGTGGCCCAGACAGGTTCTCTGGTGCATGCGAGTGTTGATTTGTGTTTCTAAAGCTCAACGATTTTAGCCAGGATGATCTTATATTGTGGCTTAAAGACAATGTTTTCCTGAAGGTTGCAAAATATTAGTCAGTTCCTGATTCCCATGCAAGTAAGATGAATGCATTCACACTTCAGTTTAATAAATTATTTTCTTGAACATTAACCTAGGATTTTTGAAGACAATTGTCCTATGATGCCGACTATCCAGTGCCATCTTAATGTAAGGTACAACAATATATTCATGCTAGTCTTCTATTGGTAGTTTTGCACTTACCATGCTTGACGTAGTCCTTTGTGGGGATGGATAACCAACATTCTTTGGTCTGATGTTGCTTTCTTTTAGATGTAAAGAACGTCAATGAAACCTATCTTCTTCCTAGCTCCGTCATTGTGCCTCTTGTGATCTGATGCTTTGCCATTTCACTAGTAAAATATGTAAAGAATCTACCTTGGTAACATTTTTTTTAAAAGCATCAAAACTCAGGTTATTTAAAACTTGGTAAAGCATAATCTACATACGTAAATACTCTAACCAACTATAGGAATGCCATATCACTATGCAAAATCATCATATCATCTTATTTAAATGCCTTTCTTACTTGTTCTTTAATTTCAAAAATTTTGACGTAGACCGTCTGTTCCATATGAAATATTTTCATATTGAGAGTTTCTAGATGTGAAGTCAAGGATTACAAAAGTAATGTTTCAATGTGCACACAAGTATGTCAAAACTTTAAACTGGAGGGAATAATAATATAATGTCTCAGATGGACTTTAATTAGTCTCATTTTCTTATACAACATAGTTACCAAAAATGTGAAAGGAGTGTTTTAAATGAAGCATTGATGTCAGTGGGTAAAAACATCATGATAATATTTTATTAATATATTCTTTTCTAACATTATTTTTTATATTTTTTGAACAATTTATAATTATTTTCTTTGCTATTTTTATGTGTTTTCACATGTTATCTTCTGTTTAGTTCAATACATACCTATAGTTTGGACAATTTTATCAAAAGTATATATTTCTTATACGCAGCAAAAATTCCAATACTTGTATGAACTGGCATACATATATGGGCATCTTGATGCCATTCCATACATTGGCAATGATGTGTTGAGCAAGATTGGTTGAGGTATGTCATCCTTGGTATCTTACAAAACAACAAGAATTTTAACACTAACGTGGTGTAATGTATGCAAGTGGTTGTGTCTTCTTCTCATTTTTCTTGCTTCTCCAAAAATATTCCCTCCAAGAAGAAAGTATAAAAAAGTTGTGAGTCTCATTCAAGCTTTTAACCCGGTTTGTTGCAAGAACCTATTCTACCATTCTTTCTAATTAACAATATTGTACTAGTTTTTTTGTTTATACATTATCTATTGGTTGATAAACTTTAGACAAGAATTATTCATAAGGTTAAGATATTTTAGAATGTATTATTAATTTAGAAAAAGCAATTTATTAAACCATGGGTTGGTGAAAATAGATATTAGACCTAGTGGTGTAGTGGGTAGTGTTAAGAGTGTTTTCAAAATATTAGTGTGGAAGGGATATTGTTAGGCTTGGTTTTACAATGGAATATATTATGTAGAGGTTGGTCTTAGATTTCATATTCCTACCCTACTTTCTAAAATTTGATCCGAACATACTTACAACATGGTCTCTGTCAATTACCAACATAAGTTCACAGGATAAAAAGATCTTGCTAATGAAGAAGAAATATATATTTGCATAGTGCCATCTATAGGTATTTCTTGATGTTCTGTTAGATGTTAAAATAGTATTTTCTTAAATAGAAATTACAAAGGATAATCTATTGATTGTGCTAGTTGAAAAATGTCTATATGATATTTGATTTTGAACGTTAAAATATATGTCCTTAAAAATATTTACCGATTATAAGATGTAATATTGATAATGATTTATTTAACAAATGTATTCTCCCTTTAATTGATTTTCAATCCCTCCTCCCCTTGCCTATCTTCCTATTCACTCCTTGTACACTCCTCGCTTCATTCCTCATACTCCTCCTTCCCCTAATCTGTTGTTCTACCCTTCTTTTGTAATCTCTTGACCAACAACATCATCGAAAAAGTATTTTGTATCCACATCAACCTTGTGATGATGTCGTGCTTTGTACCTTTTCTTTAGCATGCGGGGAAATGTTGATGCAAGTATCGTTGAAATTGTGAGACCTCAAGTATATATGTCTCATTTATAATTCTATGTGCACTTTCTTAGTTTTGGTTTGGAAAATGATCTCCATTCATAAATGGAAATATCCAATGAATTCATTAGGGTGGTTATCAGTGTCACATATTTTGATTCAGTGATTCATGATTATCTTATATCTTTTGTAAGTTCTTAACTCATACTAATTGTAATATGGACAAGTAGGTTGCTAGTTTTGGTGTGAGGAAGTCATTGGATGTTGGGGATAGGTTACGAAAAAATAGTATACAAACAAGGGCCCATACTTAGCAAAAATTTGGTAGAATCCCTTGGGTATAGGCATTGTAAAATACATTTTGTGGCCTTAACATGTGGTTGTACACGATGGATGATACCTTGACAATATATGTACATAGAATATTGGGTCTATTGATATAAGTTTCTAAAATATGTTTATCATTTAACCTAAATATCTATATAAATAACATAACAAACATTGCATGAAATAAACAAGTAGTATTTCATCCTATATGATATATTTTCAGTCTGCCTCATTACTTGTGACATAAAGCATTCTGACATGACATTCACAGTAGTTTAAAATAATAAGCCTTCAACATTATACACAAATTCTTGAGTCTAGAAATAATTTGTGGTTAGGCTAACAATATTCTCTAATATTGCTTCCTATATTTCCTTCTCATGCACTACTTCTCCCCTTGTAGTCAACACTTCAACATTTTTTATTATCTTTATTTTCCTACACTAAGAAATAGATCATATTAACATTAATAGTTTAAATCAAGTAAACTTGATGATTTCTGAATATCTGCATCTATAAGAACTTTGAATGCCAATTGAGTTGGTGGTCGATGTGATACCCCATATCTCTAGAAAGTAGAAACTAATATCTAGCACCACCATTATGCCAAATGTTAGGTTAGACCTAGTTTTTTATGCAACTAATACTTTAATTTATTTAAACCACATAATACCATGATACTAACTTATACATAAACACACACGCACACATATATATACATATATATATATATATATATATATATATATATATATATATATATATATATATATATATATATATATATAAACACTTACATGCACTTGATAAAGTAAGGAACATAATATAATCAATTGATAGAATATGGCACCCATCAATTCATGGGACAATTTGATTTCAATAGAGTATTTTCTATGAGTATGCAAAAAAGGAGGACATTCAATTAAATGAAAAATGCAAGAACCCTAACAAAGTGCCATATAGAATTTGACAAAGTAAAAATTGTATAAAAGCAATGAAACCCATATTATCAGAAGTGACATTTAGCTACGATAAGAACATAATTAGGCAAGCTTCTAAAGGCATATACATTAAAGGCATAATTCACTATTTTCTAAAGAGTAGAAGATTAAAAAAAGGAAGATAGAATCATGCATCAAATTTTATAAGATTTGGAAGAACAATAGTATTTAAGACCAGAAAACACACCTTAAAAGGGATGATGCCTGTTATTATCTTCAAAGTTGGTAAGTATTGTAGCTAGTTGAGAAAATATACAACCTTAATATTTGTTGCATAATAGCCCTAGAGGGGCTTGTGTTTGGTAATAAGAGATGTTTTTAAAAATTGAAAAGAGATAACAATTTGTGTTAATAGATGGTTCTAGGAGATAAACAAATAATTTGGAATAACATAAAGGCTACATGGTTTCAAGCATATGAGATGAGATCAGGGCCAAGTGCAGACGTTTTAAGAGGAAACTGGATTACAAGACAACCACATGTTGATATGCTACCATGCTAACATGTGATGAACTCTTATTCTGCACGACTTGCTCAATGAAAACTCCTCTTCCATACCTACCTATGCAAGGTCTTGCAATTATTTTTGAAGTCCAAACCATAATAGATAAAGTCATATATAAATCAATAATTAAGGTGTTATATTGTTTTTAGCCTCATATCTACAAAGACTTTGTCAAAGGATTATTATGTTTTTTTATTTTTGAGCTCAAATCTTACTGGCTTCATGGATGTACTTTTTTACTACAAATGTTGTACTATCCAGATTATGGGCAGTCAATTCCATTATTATTCAAGGGAAGTCCATACAGGATGGAGCCAGAGGCAAGAATATACTCTCTAACATAATTTCATCAATGATTATTCAGTAGATTTTGAATATGCCTTTCATCTAATATTAATTTATTAGAAATATGAATGACTACCATCATCTTGTTGACTTATATGGAGCCTTGGATGCATTGTTCTTGAAATGGAAACTTCAAAACCACCATAGGCTCAATATGAAGGGGTAACTAGTTATACAATTATGTACTTCTTTTACTTAACCCTATCATTCTATTTCATTTGTGACTGTATGCAAGTCTTGTGGCACCTCAGATATGATAAGAATGTAAAGATTCAAACAATCTCTTTATCTTCTCTTACCAAGTTTATTTTCCTTGTCTTTTCTTCTTTATCTTAAATTTTTACTCGGTATTAGAATTGTATATGTTTTGTTTAGTATTTGCTGCTTTACACTAAACAAGCACCTTCAGCATGTTTTTTTTTGTTTAACCATCTAGAACAAGGATACATGTATTTTTTGTTTAACTTTTTCTTTGGACTTAGGTTGAGGCATTCATGGATCAACATTTTGTTACTTGTATCCCAATGGAGAGTTGTTTTGCATTATGACTTGTACTTTGATGATGCAGCCTATGCTAAGTTTAGGAAGCCACTCTTGGTGTGATGAGGTAAGGGTAGGCTTTATATATCTCACATGTGGTTTTTACGCACCATGTAAGTTCTTGCTGGTATTCTATTCCAGGTATTCTAACAGAGTGAAAGTAGAAGCAGACCATCTTGATAGGCTTAATATGGATGATCTTGAGGTCTTTCCTTATCCATACTTTCCCAGTTGCCATTAGTAATTGTTTAATTATACCTTTTGCTATTCTTTCCTTTAGATGGATGATGATGAGCGTTATAATCACAAGTTGGAAGCAGGGCTTTATACACTTCAGGTTTGAGACTTGCTGATACTAGTTTTCTATCCTTTTATCATATCATTTTTTTTAATTTCTATTAATTTATGTGATATCTGATCTATAAGTTGTTGAACTTGTAGTCGGTTGCTATTATTCTTGGCCATTTGTGGTCTTTTGAGTAAGTTCTCTCATTGAATTGACATTTTCTATTTAAGTGCCTTGTTTTGGACTTTGTTTTTGATGCCTTTTAATTTTTTATTACCGACACCAGGGTATGAGAGTGAGGATTGAGCTACTTCTAAGACAATAGAAATTAGAAACTAGATATGACTCTCTTAACAGAAATTAGCATGTCAACTATCCTCCTCTTGAGAAATCTCGTAGATCCAAGGAACCAGCTACCCATGCATATGAAGATTACAAAAAACACTGAAAGTTTATCTAGCTCTCAGCTGTAGACAGAGGTAACCAAAGGTAGTACCATGACACATACCATGGATACTGAATTAATTCACGCTCCTCATGTCCAGTAAAATCTGATTCCATGTTGTCAAAGCATTGCATTTGTGATTCCAAACCTCATCCTTAATTTGTCAGAAATGAATCTATTTAGTAAAGATGAATATTCACTGTAGGGTATAGATCCTACTTTCTCTACTTCTTTGAAGAAATGGACGAAGGCGTATGGATGTAATGGAAGTGACAAAAAGAGGATATGTTACATGATCACTATAAGTGGTGGTAAGGATGATATAACCATTTCAATGACATTTAATAGTACATCTAATAGTATATCTTGTTCTTTGTTTTTCTATCTAGATTGCTGCAATGTATAAAGCCACTAATCCTAAATACATTTTGTACTAATGACAACTCTAACATGCAGATAAACATCATCATGTTGAGCCACTTTGATAGCAATATGTAATCAAACCAATATCAATGGTACCAACATACTATTCATCAGCAGAGATGCATCATTTCAGCTACAAGTCCACCTCCATCACAGGTTACCCATTCATGAGCATGAAGGCTTGACAAGTTATACTTTTTGCATTTTGATTTCCCATTCACTAGTAATTGATTGTGTCAAAGAGATCTAGTATACACTATTAGGAAGAAATAGTCTAGCTGGCTAGGATTCTATAGCTGGTTTTGCTCGGTTCTAAGTAGTTTAGTTCTTTGGTTCTTTTTCTTTCTCTATTTTTACATGTATGCCAAATACAGAGAAAGTTAAAATAGATTCATATTAAAAAAGAAAACATTTTATGCATGTTCATACGAGTAACTTGAATACTAACACCAACATAGGTCATCCTATATCTGCAGCGTAATGGCTGGCCTCTCTTTACTCATCATTTTCAAGAGGTTGTGATTTGAGGCTTGCATATCCTAATTTTGTGTAAAATTTCCTACTTTTCATAAAATAAAACATACTTATCTTGTTGATTTCCACCTTAGTTCTCCCTTATTTTTAGTATAAAGGTTTGACTTCAACAACTAATGGCAGTGACAAATATGAGACTCCAACTATTACTAACAAATGGCAGTGACATGGAGGATGTCTAGAGAATAAAGTAGCCGATTAGTTACAAGTTATCCATTATCCTGGTAGGCATCCTATCTAAAGTACAAGGAAACACTCCTATCTATGTTCGATGCATTCTTGCAGTTTACATCTTCACTAACATAGAACTTGTATCTTTTGACATGTTTTCATGAACAAGGACATGCGTGCATTCACATGCACACTTAAATTTGTAGTTATACTACACTTGGATGATTCTTTAGGTGGATCTCTGTTGTATCAGACTTAGAGTTGCTTATTAGTGGGCTTCCAGATACTAATTGTAAGTATATGTTGTTTGATATCCGCACTTTGTAGTTTTGTGGTTATATTAATTTCTAATTGTCTTATGGTTTATTGTAATGGAAGATTTGAGGGAAAATATAGAATCCTCCAGCTACAACAATGCATCACCTGTTATCCAGTGCTTCTAGTAGGTGGTTCAAGAATTCCACCATAATGTAAAGCTATTTTCTGAAGGAGCTCTGAAGTCGGCATGCTAAAAAGTAGATAGTCATATCAGGGAAGAGACAAATCTAATGATGTAGAAGTTATTGTACTGAATAGACAAACATTGTATGAAAGTATATCAATGATGTTGTATTCAATATAAGGGGAAAGGTAAAATGTCCTACCCATGTAATTGCCATTTTATTATAAATAAAAAATAGTCATACTTTTGGAAAACTAAGTTCGACCTGAATTGACATTCAATTAGAAAACCTGATAACGAAATGAAAATTGAATGACTAAAAGCCATAAAAATGTAGTAATACAGAACTAGTATGTCATTAGTGGCTTTTTTATATGCCATTACACTAAAAGAATCATTTCATTCACCAACATAATAAAAAATAGTGGCATTTGTATAAAAGCCAATTGATGGATAGTGGCTTTTTTATAAATGCCGAATGATGTTTTAGTGGTGTTTATTTGGCATTTATTGGAAGCCATTAAAGCCAAACGTTTAGTGGCATTTACAACTTATGCCACTATCTTTCTAGAGGAATTGGTACTAGAGGCATTTTTTTTAGTGTCAACAAATGCCACTAAACATGTTTAGTGGCATTTCTAAAAGGACACTAATGGGCATTTTTGCTGTAGTAGGTCAATGGGAGAGTCAGATTCCCATGGCCTCATCTTCCTCCGTCAATGTGAGGACCAAATGCAGGACATATTGTGTCTCTACTAAATATCTTTCCAGAGTAACTGGCAACTTTGCTATTAGAGTTATAGTGGCATGCTGTACTCTCTTCATAATCGAGAGATTTCATACTTATCTCACATCGATCCGACATTAACATCATCAAGATATTATTGATACATCCATTCTGACATTCGAGAGATTAGTGGTACATCCATCCCGGCATATATAAGGAAGGATTGAGAGATTTAATGTTTGCCCATAACCCCCACATACTCAATAGTATGCCCTCCAGGAGTTCCCGTAGGAAAACCTATTTCACCATCACCAGTTACTGACGATGATGGATCTATGGTCAGGGTTCTACATGATAAGATTTCACTTGATTAATTAAGTACATTACTATATTCTTTTAGCATTAGTCAGGTTTTCAAACATAAATCATTCTAAAAATGCTACAAAGAATGAATACTATCCATCAAGTCTTTTTTCAATCTTTTATAAAATATTGGGATCTCAATCCCTTGTCACATCAGGGGCATCTCATCCCTTAACATCTCATCATTATGATTATAGAATATGGGTATTCAAACCCTCAATTCATCAATAACACTTATTACTACTTTATCAGGTAACTAATACCTTCAGGTCATCTGACCAAGGTAAATAGGATACTTGCAATACATGTATGTCATGTGTCTCTTAAGGCCCATTAATCTCTTGTTACCTCTTACTAGGAAACACAACATATTATGGCTCACAAGGCCCATAAAACAATTCCAATAATAAAACATCATAGCTCATACCTATCTATGTCCAACATCTCATGATACCTGCAATATTAGTGCACATGATAACAGTTACATCAATTACATATGAGGACAATGCATGTAAGAGTGACATTACTATTCCCTCTAGAGAGTTAGGATTTCCCAATTCATGTCAATTAGGAATACTAATCCCATTACCCAAATGAGGTCTATCATCATATTTCCCAAGATTAGGACTTCACACTATAACCCAAAATTAGGACTTCACATATCTTTACCCTTTATCAGGGTTGGAATTTCATATCAAGATTTCACATCTCATTATATAGCCTCACCTTAGGTTAGTGATTCACATCACATCATTGCATTAAGGTTTCACCTTAACATCACCCTTAATTAGGGTTTCACATCACATCTCTGTATTAGGGTTTCACTTTACAACACCCTTGATTAGGGCTTCTCATGACATCACCCTTAGTTAGGATTTTACATATCATCATCCTTATTTAGGGTTTCATATGACATCACCCTTAATTAGGGTTAGGGTTCATCAACCTTCTTAATTAGAGTTTCATGATCTCTTTATCAGGATCATACTCTAATTGCATATCTTATTTATGTTGAAAGCATTGAGGATTAATCACTACATGATTTACACTTATGTATAAGTTTCTCTCTCTCATCCTCTCTAGGATATTAATTGCACTAGACTTATTTACATTAGATTAACCCTTTATTCAAGTGCATACATTTAGGGTTAGCATAGTGTATTGAGTCATTGCTTCCATAAGCATCAAAGGTTAACCCCTATAAGGGTACCAATCATCTAAGTACATTAGGGATTCAAACATTGTACTTATCTTTGATAATCATCATTATCAATCATGGGATCAACTCATCTTTCATCACTTTAAGTCTTCAATCAATTTTGTATATGTTGAACCTCCATTTGGTTTTGACCTTTGAATATTCAAACGGTTTGAAGTCAATTGCCCTCCAAACGGTTTTGAAACCATTTGGGCATCTAGGGTTAAGCCCATTTTCCCTCCAAATAGTTTTGAAACTGTTTGGGCACTCAACATTAGAAACCGTTTGAACAATTCATCACTAAGATCGATTGGACAAACCAATAGTTGAAACTGTTTGAAAATTGAAACCACTTGGTCATTCAAATGGTTTTAAAACCGTTTTATTCCAAACGATTTCAAGACCGTTTGGACTCAAACGGTCTCAAGACCGTTTGGTCCAAAACATCTTGAAACCGAATGAATCATTTTGGGTTACTTTCAATCAATCAAATAGGGTTCCATTTATTCAACCCATCAATTATTGTAATAATTGGAATTACTTAAATTGAAACAATTGAATCACCATTCAATCATGAACTCAAATGACCTCAAATGTTCTTGAGGTCATTTGACCTCAAACAATCTTGAGACTGTTTGACCCATCTAATCACTAAAATTGATTGAATTCAATTAGGGATTCTTCAACAAATAGATTTGGGGTTTGAAATCAAGAAGCCCTAAAGTATTGACCCATTTGAAATAAATTCAATTGAAAACCATTGGATCATCATAAATTTATAACAACATCTGACCTCAAACGGTCTTAAGACCGTTTGATCCCAAACGATTTTGAAATTGTTTGGTTTCAAACGATCTTGAGACTGTTTAGTGTCAAGTCATTGAAACCGTTTGCCCAAGATATTAATTGAGGTGTGTGCTTAAGATGAAATCATCATCTTCAAGCTAAAAACCTTCGAAACTTTCTGTGATCTTCATGGTTATTTCATCAATCAACCAAATAAAATTTCGGGAATGAAGAAAGAATCAACAATTGATAAAAGAGTGAAATCAATAACAATGTTTGAGGGTTGAAGTTATATAACCCACCTTGAAAGAAGCTTCAAAGCTCCAAACTCCACATATTTAATGGTGGAAGAACCTTTCTCAACTATCCCAAGCTCGATCTCAAGTCTTTGAGTGAAAAGAATGGCCAAAGTTGAAGATTGAATGGAGTAAAGAAGAAATCAAGCATTGATTTTCGATTTCCACCATGAAATCAAGGTGAAAGAAGACCATGGAGCTTACCTACAGGTTGGGGATCGTCCTCCTCCTGCTCCTAAGCTCCCTTGGTTGTTGGTTTAGCAAAGAGTGAAAGAAGGGTCGAAAAATCCTTTCATTTGAGTTGTAAATGGTGTTTTTATAAAGAAATTCAATGAGAGAGAAAGTAATAATTAATTCCTTTATTTTCTTTAATTGATACAACATCTCCCCCACAACTCCTTGCCCACGAAGCCATCCTCTTCCACTTTTCAAATGAGGCACCCCTCTCATTTTCTTTTTTCTACATGATGCCAAGAAACTTGAGGGACTCTCTAGAAGTGATATTTTGCATATTGAACCCTAGATTTTAGGTAATTTGCACATTACACCAAAATTAGATTTTAATGCACAAACATTGCTTAACAAGCTCTTTCTTGGTGCTCAGGCTATCTCAAGCCATACCTCTACATCATTCTCATTCTTATGATGCTTCAACACTTTAGGAACATTTTCTCATGTGACATTTGCAAGTTAACCCCTCATCTTGGGTAATTTGCACTTTAGTCCAAAATAAGAAAAATAGTGTTTCAACATTATTCAGAAAGGACTAAAATTGAAACATAAGTTCCTCTTGAGCCTTAATTAATTTTCAAGAAATAAGAGAAAGCATATAATTACATTTGTTAAGCAAAACATCTAGGGTTAAGGAATAACCCAGGTCAGGGATGTTACATTTAGGGTCTCGATTTCTGTGGAAAATTGATTGACATGGTTAAGAAATGTGTTGAAACACCTTATTTTTCCTTACTTCTTAATGTTACGTTTGTGGGCTTCTTCAAGAATTCCAATGGTCTCCATCAAGGAAACCTCCTATCTCCTCTCCTTTTTGCCATAGCCATGGAAGGACTTAGCAGACGTGTTGATGTTGCATATACGAATAATTGGATCATATCTTATACCATTAATAGGTGTAAGGTTCTCAGTCATTTGACATTTGTTGATGATGTATTGATTTATGTGGAAGGTCGCTCAAGAAGCATGTATGCACTGAGTTTACTTCTTCAAGAATTTGGGAGAGATTCTGGCATGAAATGCAATCCTTTGAAAATGAGTATTTTTCTCTCGTCTTCATGCAAAAATAAGGAAGCATTGGTTGACACTATGGCTTTCCAGAAGGGGGAGTGGCTGACCAAATATCTTAGTTTTCCACTAGGAGGTGGCAATCTTAGAAGAAAACACTTCCACAACTGTCTTGATTGTCTGAAAGACATAATCAGAAAATGGTCGAGGTCTGAAATTTCTATGGTTGGTAGACTTATTTCGGTGAAACATTGTGTTATGGGTCTCATTAGCTATTGGACGAGACAAGGTGAAATGCATGGTTCTTATTTAGAACACACAAAAATTTTACTGACAGACTTCATATGGGGTAGTCCATATCACCCAGCTAGCTGGCAAAAGCTTGCCTTTCCTTGCTAAGAAGGTGGTCTTAAACTTTGAAGCATGGTTGATCTTGGTGAATACCATACCATGAAGAGGATAAAGAAGTTACTACATGAGCACTCTACATGGAGCTCCTGTATGTGTGTACGATATGGTACAAATTTGATTCAACCTAATCGCACTAAAGGTTTCTCTATTTTTTGGAGAAAAATGACTGAAATCTGGCCAATATTCAATAACCTTGATGATAAAGATCTTTGGGAAAGTTATCATAAAAACATGTTGAACGAGCCTTTGAGAACCTTTGGTTACCAATGCACCATCCGAGATGGAGCCTTACCGCCTATAGAGCCCTCAATGATTTACTTCCAACTATAGAGAAAATGAATAGGTGGAGTGCTACTACTAATCCAATATGCAGCTTATGCCTTAAAGAGGAGGAAACCATTGACCATAACTTCGAAAATTGCAAGGTATGGAGATATTTGTGGGGACAATCTCAATTGAAACTAAACATCAGATGTTCTTATTTATCTTAATTGTTCCTTACCAACATTGGGGGTAGGTACAAAGACAACAAAATCATGGAGTAATGGGCCTTAACTGGTTGCATTCATCTGATTTTGCTGGAAAGAAATAAATGACTGCACATAGGTGGCAACAATGATTAACTGTCTATCTTCAGCAGACTTGAAAGGGAAAATAGTCTCTTATTCAAGGCCAACAAACATAACTTGAATCTTACCTTTACAGTTTGTAGAAAATGGAACCTTTTGTAATATAAGGGTTTATTCCCTCATTGGCATAGTATTCATCATGTGAACTACATGCTCGTATCTATTTGTAATTTTGTCCTCATTTGGGGATTGGGAAATACATTTACCTATATTTTCCAAAAAAAAATCCATATAGAATGAAGGGTTATCACAAGAAAAGATTCATTGGACTCTACTACAACTGACCATCATGTCTTCAATCTGGTCAAGGTCTAAAGCTCGCATTCATTGAATATCCAACCACCTACAACACTTAGGGTCGGGGAGGGTCAACTGAGAAAATTAGATACGGGGGGTGAAGAGAGGTTCTTGGGACTGACCAAAATGGTTCCACAATGAGGAATCATATCCCCATAGTGCTACCTAGTAAAGCCCCAGACAATGGTGCTTAGTGGAAATATGATTTATTGTCATGCACTGGGGGGTCAACAAAGAAACTAATAGGAGGAAAAAGTATTTATATGCTCATAGGTGATCTGTTGGCAAATTTGACGGTGTTGGATTCACTTTCCTAGGCTCTTAAGTTGGGTCTAGGAAGCCAATGCGGGGATTTTGGTTTGGGGAAATCACATGTAACGAAAGTCAGGATCAACAAATGTCGATGGTCGAAACAAATCGATATGAGAAGAAGTCTCATAAAGAGATCAACCACATAGAGAGAAAATCGACATGCAAAGATCAAGCTTATGTATGGCAAAAAGGAAAAAGGAAAGGGCATCGAGATTGGAGAAAGGTTAGTGGCCACGTGATTGGAATATGATGATAGAGACAGAGAGTATGAGTTTTATATGAGTAAGGAAAACCAATCTGATCGAATAAAGCATAAACTGTAGGAGATCAAATCCAACAACTCAAATGTTACCCATTTTATTTAATTCCTACTTCTCTCCTTCTTGATTCCAAAAAGGGTATTTGTACTTGTCCAATTAAATTGAAATTTGACACAGAGGATAATCAAGAGATGCATATTAATTTTCCATTAGTTTCCACTTTTAAAGTCATCCACATCTTTACATTTTTTTACTTTAGAGTATAACTTATATTGTCTTTCCTGGGTGAAATTTAAAGAATCTAGAATCATTCAATTGAAGTGAAACTTGGCCAATATGCCAACTAAGACATGAGGATTTTGAATATAGGTTATGTTTCTTCTTTTGAGACTATTTATTATGCAATATAATTGATTGGGGGTTTTGTTGTGTTCTTTCCACATTTATTCACCAGATAGATATATAGGGATATAATCTTAACATCAGATTTGTTTTAGGATTATCTTCACATAACTGACATTCGTTAACTCTTACGTGCACCCATACCCATTATTTAATTCAGATTTCCTTTTAAAGATGGCATTATCTTTTAATTAAAAAAAACCAATTATCCATCATTCTTTGCATTCGTTTTGCACCTATAAACACATTCCTCTTCATTGTTACTAATATGGATATGTCTAATCCCATTTTCGTTACTATTAAGTACATAATTGAATAAGTTACTATATTCAAGGTTGGAGGCACATTAATATATTCATATTAATGTATTATTCATGATACAAAACTTGAAATATACTTTTATATCGATATCTATATTATATTTTATCATTTTATTCTAAATATATGGGTTGTTTACATTGAGGATCTAGTATTTTTACATAAAATACCAAGTATTGGTATTCATCATTGTTATCCATCTAAGAACTACCTAAAGGTAAAAACCATCATGTTAGGGTCAAGGGTGAAATTGACCTATCATTCTCATTATAAGATTTTTTATATTTCCATGAAGTCAAACAAAGCATATAAGATCAACTAAACTAACGATATGAAAGGAGATATGTCCTTTCATGGTATATGTTATATATTGTTTGGGATTAACCAAAGAAGTATAGCCATTGGCATCTGAATATGGAAATTAATGTTTCATGGATTAGTAAGGCAGGTCCCAACAAGTTTTAATTGTATGACATTTATCAAATCATTTATGCTAGTATGAATGTGAAATATGTGTACCAAAAATTGGGTATCATGTAGAAAAGTAATTAAATTTTGAAAGAAGTTGTAGGTAATCGTACCTAGGTCTTAAATTATGACACAAGATTTAGGAACAATGATTACATATTTAGGTTCATTTCATTGGTTGAGTAGTGTCTCTCCATTTATACTACAAATTGACTTTAAAACCGATAAAGATCATTTTAGAATATATAAGAATTCATAAAGTTTTAACATTCAATGCATGCAACTTGTTTATTCAAACCCCACCCACAACCTATGGTGGTTCATTCCTTGGCGACTTTGTGACTCACCTCACTCCTTCTGGACTGATATTGAAAAGAAATACATTGAGATGGAAGGATGTTGAGGACCTATCACAATGAAATGATTCCATATATCAGTTGCAAATATTATTTTGTCGTTTGGCAAAGAGCACAATGCACGTCATCAATGGAGGTTCATTTTTATTGTTTTCTAAATTAAAGTTGGTGATATGATTGAAGAGCCTTACTCATTTATCCAATAATATGTTATTAACCAAGTAGAAGGTTAACGGGGTTAAGAATTGCTTTGTTTTAGCCCAAACAATGTATCAATCAACCATATAGTATGTGTATTAATTCTTATATTGGTCGGATGCTAGACTTTTCTAATGATTTATTCTAGTACCGAGTTTAAACCATATATATATATATATATATATATATATATATATATATATATATATATATGTGTGTGTGTGTGTGTGTGTGTGTGTGTGTGTATGTATGTATGTATTATCTATCTATATATATTATGTATCTAATGATTTATATGTATACAAACATGAAGACAATACATACACACATACAATATGAATATATATGTATGTATACCAGTGACACATGTGTCGATGGTATCGACATCATTCCAGTCCTGTACACTCAACAAACACATCATGGTATTATTTTTATAAACTAAGTACAAAATTAAGGAAAACTACTTAGGAAAATGAAAAATAAAGCAATCAAACATGCACTCTACCAAGGGATGTCTCTAATGATTCATTTGGCAATTTGAATTCAACTCTATCATCACCAATCCCAAGTGTCAAATACCCTCAGCCAATGGCAGTGATTACATCATTTGTAGCTTGGAACGACCTTCCAAATAGCATCTCACATCCTTCCAGTTCATGCATGTCCATGGCCACAAAGTCAACAGGGAAGATGAATTTGTCGACTTTGACTAGCACGTACTCGCATATACCTTTTGGCTTCACAATGGATCCATCCGCCAACTCAATTGTCATGGAAGTTTGTGTTGGCTTCTTCAATCCCAACTTTTGAAAAGTGGCAAGTGGCATAAGATTAATGCCTACTCCTGAGTCACACTGTGCTTGTGGAAAATGTTGGCCACCTATGGAACATGGGATGTAAAAACATCCTATATCTTTCCTCTTCTTTGGAAGCCTTCCTTGGATTATAGAACTCACTGTTTCATCAACACACACAACATCTGCATCTTTGATCCACCATTTCCTGTTGATGTATCTTTCATGAATCTTCCATATGAAGGAATTTGCTCTATAGCCTCCACCAATGGAATGTTAATGTGGAGCTTCCGGAAGATCTCAAGAAATTTCTTGAAGTGCCTTTTCTCTTTCCTCGACTTCAGACTATCTGGGAATGGCACACTTGGCTCCTTTATGCGCTTGTGATGTGTATGTATGGAACTTTAGGGGTCTCCTCCCCTAATATTGGTTCAACGCCACCTTCTAAGATAAGATTTGGCACGTCATCCATGTATGGCATGACTTGTGGCTGCTTCTCCTTACTGATAGTGGATGCTCCACTACAAAGTAAAGATTTCACCTTCTCTTTTGATATAGGAGTCTCTTCAGAAATCTGAGATGTGGGCACGATAGTGGTGGCATCTTGGAGTGATTTGACTGGCATCCTACATCCTCCTGGAAATCCATATAAACTGCGAGGGTATGGAACTTTGGGTTAATCCTCTAAGTCTATATGCATAATACGATGCTCATGTATCTCCTCAACAGGAAGCTCTGGCCCCTTTTTGACGGATACATATTTAACCTGCTGATGTAGTTGAACGGGCTTTACATTCCTAGCTGGTTTTTGTTGAGTGATTTGCTTCATGGCAGCCACCTCAGTTGCAATTTGGGTTATGGTTGTCTCTAGTGTCCTCAGTTGTGCACCATGGCTCTGTAGAGTTTGTGCCTGAACTGATTCATAAACTCTCCTTGTGACTTAATTTTCTTGCCAAATGTGCTCGTCAGCTCTTGGTTTTGCTTTATTACTTGATTAAGCAACTAATTTCTTTTTTCTTCCATACTAGGCTATGTCTTTTGATCCGGGTCTTGTAGAAAATTGTTTGGATCCTTCCACAAGATTTTCTTGTCCTTCCTCCACGAATAATCATTGTTCCTGTAGCCTTGTTGGCGCATGAAATTTTCCTGTGCTACATCATCAGACCCATTGTCCTCTTTTGTTAGAAGCCTCTTCACTATCAAGTCCATATTCCCATTTAATTCTTTAATGGCCTTTGCATCCCCTGCAAGTTTGACCAGTTCTGGTGCATCTCTTTCACCCCAAGACTGCTTCTTAGCCATATTCTTTAAAATCTCTCGACACTTGGAACCTTTGTTGTTTAGAAAGAACCCTGTTCCATCTAAGTCTAGATTACTCCTATCATGATCGTTAAGAGCAAAATAAAAGATCTTTGCTTGGGTTTCTAAATCAGCCCATGATGTGGGCATTTCTGCAGCATGATATTGAATCGTTTCCATGTCTCTGAGTATGTCTTGCCAGCCTGCTGTTTGAAATTGTGGATCCTCCTCACGAGGTCATTTGTCTTTTTGGGTGGAAAATACCTTTCAAAGAACACATCAATCATCATATCCCATGATTCGACATATTCATCATCCAAATTGTAGAGCCACTCCCTTGCGTTTCCTGCTAGAGAAAATGGAAATAATTTTAGGTAAATGGCCTCCTATGGGAACCTATCTACCTTCACCATATCACAGTTCTCCACAAAGGTGCTGATGTGGGCTATCAGGTCTTCATGTTTAAGCCTATGAAATGCTTGCGACTTGACTAATTGAATAAGCCCTGGATCAATCTTGTAACTGGGTATGTTGATAGTTTGTTTCTTGATTGGCCCCTTCTGTGCAGAGGAAGAAGACAATTTAGTCTTATCCCAAATGGTTTTCTCCTCTACCATTGTGAAAGGCTCGAGTTCTTGTTCAATCTCCTTGGGCGGCATATTTATCTGTTTGTCTTCTTCACCCGATGGCAGAATCTCAGGTGTCGATTATGCGTAGTTTGTACTACACGTCCTCACCATGGACTGGGACCTGAAATATGAAGAATAAAATAAGTACAGTGCTAGAGCGAATAGAGAGTCTGAAAGATAGACAATTCAGTTTAAAACTTAAAACTACAATAAAAAAGTGGCCTAGAATGGCCACTTACAGCACTCGTAGTCCTGAAATTTTCCATCTCCCCGGCAACGGTGCCAAAAACTTAACACGCTTGAGCCGTGCGTTAAACACAAGTGCATGTATCGAAGTAATATAGGCCTTGTGAGGCCCAAGTCGATCTCAAGGAAATGTAAATTTCAGTAGATTATTACTAACTGGTCGCGATCAGCTAGACCTATTGGAAAAGTTGATTGGTGGTTTTGAAACAAAATAAAAATAAAACAAAGAGAAAACAAAAGTGAGAAATGATTAAATATTTAGTTTAATCAAATGGAATGGGAATCCTTAGGGTTTCAGTTTCACCATGAGGTCTCACTACATGCAATTCTACACAACTAACATAATTCATGTTGTATCCCTGATTATGGCTTGTAGTTAAAATTGCTTGCTTCCGCAATACAATTCACTACCTAGTTCTAGGTCAGTTTCATGCCAGTAGTAACTTATACCCTAGATCTAAGTGCTTTAATAAATTCTCTAGGAATCCACCATTAACCGTACATTACCTTGCCTAAGGAATTTAATTGTTAATGTGTTAATCGTGTTTTTTCAACCACTAATCCACCGTCAAGAGCAATTAACAATATTAGAAAACAACTATGGTGATCAAGCATAGCAAATTGCATAGAAACACGATAACATATCAGGGGGAATTGAGACAAATTATGATAATCAATGGAAAATTGTCATACAACGATTCCTTAGGCTACTCCTGTTCCTAAGGACAATGGGGATTAGCCATGCATGTTCATCTCAACAATACACATGGAGAAGAAATAGGAAAACATGGGGAACCAAATGAGAATATGATGTAACCCCTGAAACGGAGAAGATTTGGATGATCCTCGGTGTGAGATGCACGTTCTGTAGCCTTCTGATAGTAGAATCATTAGTCTGCGGCTCTGGAATCGTCTGAGGCATAGCTCTGGGCTCCGTTCTTTGCTATCCTCTCCTTCAGAACTCATGCGGCGGAATAAAACGTCCTCCTTCACTTTGGGCCTCCTTTTCTTAGATATAGGTACCACTTACAGCCGCCAAAAGATACCATCCATTCGATCGTGGAAATTCTGAACAAAGTCCTGATCCGACGGCGTCGATTCCATTGATGAGGTTTCGATGCTATTGACATCTTAGGGTGCACTTCCATCGCTTCAAAACTGAGATCAACCTGTTGACTTCTCGATACTATTGACCAGATCATTGATAGTATCGACGTGCTGACTTTTCTTTTGTTAGATGGTATCAACTTGGATGCTTTCCCTCCGCCTTAGTTACTGTTGCCATGTCCATAGTACCGACGGACCTATCGATGGTATCGACAGGTTCTGGACTACAAAGTACCTGAAACTGAGAGAAAAACAGAAGTCAATCCATGGAATTTAGTAATTCAATAAAAATAGGATAAAATAAGACAAATTTGATGCATACAATGATTATAGGCTAATGGAATTGAATCATGCCATTATAGTCACAAAGATGACAAATGAACGCATAAAACAAGTACAAAATTAGACTATAATGCGACCCAAAAACCCTGCATCATTCCATATTCTGATTTTAGTTTTAGATGAACATGTGATCATGTGTACGTTATTCCTAAGGTATAATATTACTAGGATCAGGTTGGTTTGACAACCTATGGTGCTAATAACCTATCAACCAATGGTCAATTTTAGGGTTTAAAGCTGATTTCTTCTATAAACCCAGGACCTGATGATGGTACCATTGCAACAACCCTATGGTGTTGTCTTCATGACAACTGATGGTCAGGTTCAAATGTGTCAGATGATGGTGAAAACCTATGGCCACCCCCTTAGGTTAGGTTTTGGATCAATTATAAGTTTAATGATCAACCATTAAGTACCCTACTGATGTTATCAATCAATGATGACATTAGCTTAATATTTGATGTTGATTGGTGAATAGTGTTGATCTAACAACCTATGGTGACTTAATTGTCACTACCAATGGTTTATTAGGTCTCCACAACCTATGATGAGTTAATCATATAGTTGTAGCATCAATTAAGCCTTAAACCAATGGTTTCATGGGTCACTTGATGCAATGGTCAGACCTATACTTTAATTGATGGTTTTAACATATGAACGTGACCCAATGGTCAAGATATAATGTTTATTCCTCCAATAAAGTGGAATAATGGCTGATGTAATATTTTGGTTGTAATAATGTGATTTATATGGTTTCCTTTATATGATCAACTTAAGGAGCTTACTTGTTGATAATGGATAGCTTGTTTTAAATGAACAGTTGATTATGGGTTTTACCCTAATCTCAACAGAACCCTTATTGTTGTTAACCAAAGGATGTCTAGGGTTAAATGGTGAATTTTATATATCACAACTCAATAACATCATAGATGATTCATCCAAGGTGTTTACTTATTTAAACAACCAATGGTCTTACCTTTTAAACATCCAATGGTTCTGGGTGACCCTTATTGTTGTTAACCAAAGGATGTCTAGGGTTAAATGGTGAATTTAATATATCACAACTCAATAACATCATAGATGATTCATCCAAGGTGTTTACTTATTTAAACAACCAATGGTCTTACCTTTTAAACATCCAATGGTTCTGGGTGACATTATGGTATGGTGATATGGGTTTAATGATGATGGAACAAATAGAGGGTTACCCTTAATAAGGTAGTCTTACCTATTCACTCATATGCATAGAAGGGATGATAACCATATTGTGTTGATATGTAACCCTAATGCAATATAGCTTGTTATACCTAGCTTTAATTTAACTAAATGATGGTAATTGGGTATGAATAGTCCTTGAATGATTAATTCAATCATTGAGTACTCTTTTATTGTTGTTGAAACCCTAGTATGCTATAACCCGATGGTTACACCTTGATTTATGTTTGGGTTCATACTTGAGAATAGTATGGAATGTGATGGTGATGCTTCACCTTATGCATCCATGATCCAATGGGGATGTTGTGAGTTAGGGTTTGTGTATGAGTGCAGATTAGTAACATTAATATAATATATGTTGTTGAACCTATCTTTAATGCAAATAGATAAAGAGGAGTATTCATGTTTAATCTTCTTATAAGATTGCATGATGGTGAAATAACCTCCTTAATATGATCATAACCTTAATGTGTTAATTGGTGGTTATCATGGCCACATCGTTGATATATTCTAATGTTAAACATGTGCATTATGAATATGATGAGGTTTGATCATATCTAGATTCCTTGCATGTTGATGTAATAAAGGAATGGTCTTAATGTTAATATAACCCTTCTATGATTGTTTATGAATATCTCCTTTCTCATTAATGCAATTTGTGATGATATGGCGTATTATATGTAAGTAATGTTGTTGAGCCATGCTATAAGGCATGGAAAGATAATGATGATCTTTTAGGGAATAGTATGATAGTCTTAATGACCTTAGGGCATGGTTGAGCCCTGAATGAGGTGTAATCCTCTTGTGTTGATAAGGGTTGATACCCTGTGATATTGTGAAAAGGATTTATATCCTGTGATAGTATGATGGTCTTAATGACCTTTGGGCATGATTATCCCTAAATGAGGTGTAATCCTCTTGTGTTGATAAGGGTTGATACTCTATGATACCGTGAAAAGGATTTATATCTTGTGATAGTATCATGACTAGTGGGGTCTCATGAATGACAAGTGAATAGTACCATGTGATGATGAGATGAGAAATTATGTTTCACACGTTTTATATCTTTTGAAGTTGTGATATTTATATGATTTCTAGAAGTGAATTAGGGTTTGTATATCCACTTGTTTGATGTAGCCTTAATTCACCCAATTGGCATAACTAATCAAGTGCAACTCTAATCATGTAGTGCCCCACGTCGTAGAGCCATCTTCAGTGTCAATGTTGAAATGAGTATTCCTAAGGGAAATTCAGAGTGCATATTGTTGAGTATGTGGGGGTGGCAAGATGAGGATATATCCTTGTCATCCACAATGCAAGTTGTGGAGGATGGTTATCGTTACAACCCCAATTTTGGGTTCTTTTGGTGAGAAATGCAATTTCTCTTAATATAGATATATGAGCAGATAATGGTGTGATTTGGTTTGAATTAATGAATTTCGTTTACAATAACCTTGTTGGTTGCTTTGTGGGCTTTATTGGCTATTGGGCCCAATAACAAGGAAAAGAAAAAGGAAATTCAATTATCAAATGAATAATTAAGAAAAGGGGAAGAGAAAGAGGTGGAAACCTCTAGAATTCTAGGGAATACCCTCCAAGGATTGATTTCGTTCCTTTAGGGTTCCTTGGGTTCCAAGGAGTCTAAGTTGCAAAGATAATGCAACAAGAAAGAGAAAGTATTAATTAAATATTGATTTATTTAGAAGGAAATGTGTGATAATGATAATATTACAAGAAATATGTGGATATATGGATAATGGATCCATCTTGAAAAGAGATTTCATGTTCACATGGTTTCTAATGGAAAAAGAAATCAAAATCAAGAAAATAAAAGTAAGTAAGAAAGGTAAAATATGAGAAATATGCATAATTGAGTAATATATTTGCATTTAAGGAAAAGAGTATGTTTTCTTTGAATTTTGAACCCAAATTTGGCATGATGATATATTAAACTATTATTAAGTTTCCCTCAAAATTTTAGATTAAACAGAGCCATGGTTAGAGAGCTATGATTTTTCCAAGTTATATTAAAATAAAAAGGGTTTTTCCTTAAAATAGAAACTAGAGCCTCTTTTGTTTGGGCGCAGGCGATATGGAACATTGGATTTTGATCCAACGGAGGCCACTCATCATCTAATTCAAAATGAACTAGGACTCAGGCCACAGATAGAGGGTCTTTCCACCCGATTTTTCTCACAAATCTTTGAAAACCTCTAGAGGGGGGGTGAATAGAGTTTTATAGAGATTTTAAAATAATTTAAACTTAAGCAACCACAAGGACAATATTGGACAAGGAGACACAAGGGTTTAGAGTGGTTCCTAGCCTTAGCAAATACTAAGGTAGTCAGTCCACTACCCGGTTGCTTACCCAACCGGGATTTGAAAAGAAATCTATTTTATTACCTCGCAAGGACTTTACATAAAATACAATTTCTTTTCCCAAACCCTTCAAGCAGCCTTCACCTAGAAGTAATCGCCCAACCTTGAAGTAGCCTTCCCTTGAAGTAGATGCACCAACACCCGTTGCACCAGCCTTCTGAAGTAGCTTCCCGTGCGATAGCCTTCTTGAAGTAGCTTGAAGTCCCCTTCTCCACCTGAGAAGTCAACCCTCTCCAATCCGCAGCCTCCAACCCTGGGAGTAGCAAGGAGAGTACAAAAGATAACGAGGAACAAGAAGGAAAACAGAAATTACAACTTATCCTTTTAAGCACAAGGCTTGATTTGCCTATATCAAGCGTGTAGATCTCCTAACCAATGTATATGACAATGTGATTATAGTGGATAGGAGATACTAGCCTATAGGACACGAAATGGGAGCAATAGGAATGAATGGCAAGTGTAGGAATTGCTCTATTGCTCTAAAACAGATTGCAAGTGTGTATTCAAGCTCAAGTATAGCACAAGTATATCTTAGATGCTTTTGGTGACCTAAGGCATGTCCTATTTATAGGAATGACCTATGTATGCTTAAGGACGTTCTAGACAACTTCTAGGGGGTTCCTAGTGCTTAACTAGCCGTTAGGAATAAGTTAGGCGCATTAGCAACGGCTAGTTAATTAATTCTGCAGTTGCTGTCAGAGACCATCTCGGTCGAGGACTCGTCGACCGAGATGCCCAGTCGGTCGAGGATTCGTCGACCGACAGGCTCTCTGGATTAACGTTTATTTGCAACTGTCAACTGCTGTGTCTAACGGCTACTTTTGGTCAATCTCGGTCGAGAAGTTTGTCGACCGAGAGTGTCTCGGTCGAGGAGTGTGGTCGACCGAGATTGACTCTGTTTTCAATCTTTTAATTAAGATACTAAGTGTGTGTTTATGAGTGTGCATAATGTGATCCTTTTGGAAGGGATGACTTGTCTAACTATGGTGTGTAGGAAGATCTAACGCTTGATTTACATGCGATTCTAAGTACTTGTACATTATATATTTGTACAAGTTTTTACAACAGTGATTACATTGCATGGAAATATAAATATGTAAGCTCTTGGATTTTCCCTAGTTGCTTTGTTATCCACCTAATCCCTTTTTGTAAGCTCTTGGATTTTCCCTAGTTGCTTTGTTATCCACCTAATCCTGCACACTCAAGTAGCTCGTTAGAGTAATAAGAATGAAATGTTTGTCATCATCGAAACAAAGGGATTTATCATAATGTCCAATTTATCCAACAATCTCCCCCTTTTTGAAGATGACAAACATTTCCTAAAATATGAAATAAGGAAATATAAAGCATGTGAGTTTCATACCTGAGGATTACCTTTTGTAGCCATTCTTGTTTTACAAGTGAGTGCTGGCCATCAAGATGAAACTCATGTATATTTATATTTTTGATTTTATATTCTTTCTCCCCCTTTGTCATTTCAAAAAGATATCCAGGTTAAACATATTATTTCTTCTCCCCCTTAATTTTATATTAAGCTCCCCCTTAATTAGATATCCTATTAGGAACAGGGATTTATGTCATTTTTGTCTAATTTAGCCACAATTTATTTCTCAATCATTTGCAAAGGATGTTAAGCCTTGAAATGATATGAGATCATGTTAGGGTCATGGCATATGTATATTGATTTCTCACTCATTTTACAAGGAATGTTAAGCCCTGAAATGAAATGAGAGTCCTTTAAGCTTAGAATATATAAAAAAAATGTCTCCAACCAAAACAAGGGATGTTAAGCCCTGATTTGTTTTAGAGAGTTCCTTTAAGAGCAAGATATATCATTTTGATGAAATTCTTTTTCATGCAAATTTCTTTTAAGAATCCGAAGGTCATAACAAACTCCAAATGATGTTAACAATGTTTTTGTAAGCTTCATAATCAAATAATCAAATTTGTTTTTATAAGTTCCCCCTTAATCTTACGATTTAAGCAATTTAATGCTTCTAAGGTCACAGATGATTTTAAATTTTGATTTTGACCTTTATCAAGAGTATACTAAGATTAAGTACAACAGAATAATGTCCAAATAAGCATCTTGTCAAAGCTTATTTTAGGTCGCCCTTGACTACGACCATAGCGCCCCTTGGTCAATTTTAATTTTAACCAAGAGGCAAATTCTGTAGATTTCCAAGATAGACATTCATTTCTGCAGATAGCTTATAACTATCAATTTGAAGTATATATGAGCATCATAGTAAAGTCTTTGACCTTGATTTTTCTAGAATGCATGTTTTACATGATGTTTCATATGCTTTGCGATGGGTACATGAGTATCAAATCCCATTTCTTATTATACCCTTATCATAAGATTCTTAGACATATATTTTGAAAGCAAGATTTATATCTTAAAGTCAAGCTTTTTGCTTTTAATTTCTTAGAATAAGCAAATAGATAAAAACATTAATATTTTGTTCTAAGAAGTACCGTTTTGGCTTTGTCATAGAACCATCATCATCACAAGCTGTGTCCACAATTATTTTCTATTATGTTAAGATGCTTTTATGATATATACAATTATAATGATCATTCAAGATTTGTATATATGAATCAAAACATAATGAAGCGTGTTAAGTGATACTTAATATAAAAACATCTTCTTAACAATGAAGGCATGATTAATATCTCAATTTCTTATAGATACCTATTGAGAAATTCTTCATTTTATTTCAAACCTTAAAGTTCTATGTCTAAGCAATAACTCACCAATAACACATTTGCTTGCTATAAATCATCAAGAAGTCATGTATACAATAATCATTTTCCATTTGTTCTATGTAGCATAACATCATTTTTATGAGTTGAATGATAAAATAGTGAAAGCATACCCATGATGCAATGATAGAACCATAATTATTTCATGAGATACAGTAATTGTAATCATGTCATAACACATGATTTCTATATGGATAGACCAGGAGATACTTTAGGAAATCATGTGAAATAGTTAATTCTAAACATGATGATATCAAAAAGATCTTCAACTAGTTTTGCATGTAAAATAGTCATTAACAACAATTAGATAGCCACTGATCAATCAATTATTCAACAATTTTACTGCAGACTGAAAAACAGTGACATGCTCGGTCGACCATTTCTCGACCGGGTTTTCACTCGGTCGACAAATCTTCGACCGACCCAATTTCTGGAAAGTGTTCAGAATTCTATTTCAAGTACAATATAGACTGTATCTAATTTAATTATTTCAAAGATCAGTTTGATATAAACATATGAATACCAAAGTAACATTTAGATTATATCTCAACTTAATCATATTCAAATCTTTTAAGTTTTGATTAATCCTTAATTGATATAAATTTGTTATCCCTGTATGTTAAGTTGAGATAGACATAAAGATATGCAAATTAAAGTCTTTGGTCATATCTCAACTTAGTCTAATCGAATCAATTTGGGGATTTTGGAACCCATACCATCTCATTATTCTTTTTCTTGTATGGGCATGAGAAGGAGTAATGTCCAATACGTGAACAATAGTGGCAACATATAGAATCAACCTCATATCTCTTTCTATGATTTTGGTCTAGGTTGTTCTTTGGTACAAAAGTATATTTGCCTCTATGTACATTCATGGATTGTCTTGCTTGTGTCCTTCTCCAACTAGGTTGTTGATAGGATTTCTCCTTAGGCTTATAACCTAGTCCTCTTCTCCCTATTTGATGATAGGAATTTTCTAATATTTTATCAAGGATTCCATTGTTGCTTAACTTACTAACTTCTTGTTGCAACTTAACGATCTCATCCATTCTTTTCTTGATATCTAATTTTGCTTGATCTAGATTGGATGATAGCATATTTCTTTCTTTCACTATATTGTCATAATCTACATGGGTGCACAATATAGGTTGTTTTTGAATATCATTTAACTTTGCAAGCAATTCAGTTTTTTCTTGACATAGAAGATCATAGTTAGTCTCTAGAGTGAAAATTTTCACTTCACTATTACTTAGAGATGATTTCAAAGTACGATTGTCAGACATAATGCTATCTTTTTCAAAACCAAGAGTATTCAATTTAGCATATAAATCGTCATTTTCGGATGTAAGCTCAAGAAGTCTAGCATTTAGATCATCATTTTCTTTATTTGATTTCTTTAATTTCTTTTTGTATTCAACATATTTATTATGTGTTTCTTCAATAATAGTAACTAACTCTTCTTTAGGTAAATCAAGCAAGCTTACCTCTTCTTCTTCTTCCTCACTTACTGTAGCAACGAAACATTCTTTATTTGACCTCCATGGACATTTAGAAGTAGAGTGCTTTGTTCCTAAGCACCAATTGCAACTTGTCGAACTTTGGTCCATGTTCCTTTTCTTGTGGTTGTAGTCACCTCCTCCCTTTATCTCTTCAAGACCTTGTTAGGGCTCCTTGAAGCCTGCTCTGATACCAATTGAAAACCTCTAGAGGGGGGGTGAATAGAGTTTTATAGAGATTTTAAAATAATTTAAACTTAAGCAACCACAAGGACAATATTGGACAAGGAGACACAAGGGTTTAGAGTGGTTCCTAGCCTTAGCAAATACTAAGGTAGTCAGTCCACTACCCGGTTGCTTACCCAACCGGGATTTGAAAAGAAATCTATTTTATTACCTCGCAAGGACTTTACATAAAATACAATTTCTTTTCCCAAACCCTTCAAGCAGCCTTCACCTAGAAGTAATCGCCCAACCTTGAAGCAGCCTTCCCTTGAAGTAGATGCACCAACACCCGTTGCACCAGCCTTCTGAAGTAGCTTCCCGTGCGATAGCCTTCTTGAAGTAGCTTGAAGTCCCCTTCTCCACCTGAGAAGTCAACCCTCTCCAATCCGCAGCCTCCAACCCTGGGAGTAGCAAGGAGAGTACAAAAGATAACGAGGAACAAGAAGGAAAACAGAAATTACAACTTATCCTTTTAAGCACAAGGCTTGATTTGCCTATATCAAGCGTGTAGATCTCCTAACCAATGTATATGACAATGTGATTATAGTGGATAGGAGATACTAGCCTATAGGACACGAAATGGGAGCAATAGGAATGAATGGCAAGTGTAGGAATTGCTCTATTGCTCTAAAACAGATTGCAAGTGTGTATTCAAGCTCAAGTATAGCACAAGTATATCTTAGATGCTTTTGGTGACCTAAGGCATGTACTATTTATAGGAATGACCTATGTATGCTTAAGGACGTTCTAGACAACTTCTAGGGGGTTCCTAGTGCTTAACTAGCCGTTAGGAATAAGTTAGGCGCATTAGCAACGGCTAGTTAATTAATTCTGCAGTTGCTGTCAGAGACCATCTCGGTCGAGGACTCGTCGACCGAGATGCCCAGTCGGTCGAGGATTCGTCGACCGACAGGCTCTCTGGATTAACGTTTATTTGCAACTGTCAACTGCTGTGTCTAACGGCTACTTTTGGTCAATCTCGGTCGAGAAGTTTGTCGACCGAGAGTGTCTCGGTCGAGGAGTGTGGTCGACCGAGATTGACTCTGTTTTCAATCTTTTAATTAAGATACTAAGTGTGTGTTTATGAGTGTGCATAATGTGATCCTTTTGGAAGGGATGACTTGTCTAACTATGGTGTGTAGGAAGATCTAACGCTTGATTTACATGCGATTCTAAGTACTTGTACATTATATATTTGTACAAGTTTTTACAACAGTGATTACATTGCATGGAAATATAAATATGTAAGCTCTTGGATTTTCCCTAGTTGCTTTGTTATCCACCTAATCCCTTTTTGTAAGCTCTTGGATTTTCCCTAGTTGCTTTGTTATCCACCTAATCCTGCACACTCAAGTAGCTCGTTAGAGTAATAAGAATGAAATGTTTGTCATCATCGAAACAAAGGGATTTATCATAATGTCCAATTTATCCAACAATCTTCGCATGTGCGAACTAGGAAATCTCATGGTTGAGTCCGGGAGGGAATTCCACGCATCATAGACCCTGGTTCTTTGTACTTTGGATGCATCTAGAAGAAACACCCAATTTCCTCAAAAGGCAGGTGATGGCGGGGGTTAAATGACCCTAAATCGACCCCAAGTCCAATATATATGGGCCCCTCTCAACTCCTTAGGGTTACACGAACTCAACCGGCCTATTCCTGCCCCTATCGTGCCCCAATCTAGCAAGAAAATGTTTCTCGGACGAGCTTGGGCTGCGGCGTCACCGCAAGACTTCTTCACCGGTTCGGATGGAGACAAATAACATCCGCCGTCTGATCGCGGTCCCCGGTAGGTCGTAAGAGAAGATCAACGGACCTGGTCATCTCACGACTTCAACAAGTCATCAGTGGGTGCGAGCATTGCGAGCCGCACGGTCACGTGCAGTCAACAATGATTGGTGATCCAATGGCCAACGATAATTAAAAAATCGTAGGTTAGTTGCCTCTCTAGTCAAAATACAAGTAAATTGATGAAACCTGTACAAATCATTAAAAATAGATCCTTTGGCTGAAAAATACAGATAAGTAGTGCTTTTTGATCAGAAAAATGCAAGGAATGAAATAAAAATATAATTGAATCCTAGTTATGCTTGCAATTCAAAAAGTATGTGAAGATGATATCTTAAATGGTTTAACTAATTAAAAACCCTAATCTTTTATGATCAATGAATTGGGAAGGGTTATATGGATGTTTAAAGTTGATATTAATATGTTGTTAATAAAAAGGACAAATTAGATCCAAAAGGATGATCTTTATGCATAGTTGGATTAATTTAGGGTTCCATGTACATGAATATGCATTAATGGGCTTAGAAACCCTAATTTATGTTGATATGAATTATTAATGGTTTTAATTGTGTGAATCCATGAATCAAATAGAGAGATGATGATTCTAAGATAATTTGAGTATTTTAGATTCTAATTGTCGATAAATACCCTTAATTTGGTAATTAGGGTTTCATAGTGTATAAAAGTGGAATTAATGTGAATTTAGGGTTTGCTAACATAGAAGATGTGAAACATGGTAATTAGGGATCCTTTGAGTATTAAACTATAATTCTTTATTGAGTTGTCTATTCAAAAGAACTCAAACAAAATAATTGGGCTTAATGATCTTGACATAACCTAAAAGGATAAAGATGGTAGTTTTAGTGTGAAAGAGACTCATTAGACTTAATTGACATTCAAATATGCCTATGATGTTAAAATTTGGGTTTGTGGATCAAAAGGAGCATTAAAAGTGATACATGAATTATGGAGGCTAAAACCCTAATAAAACCCTAAAGTTGGCCTAGAAATCCTAAGGTGGAATCCAAGTCGATCCTGAGAATGTTTTGGATAAAACAACGACACATGTGTGTTATGCATTAATTTCAGGATATTGTTGATTGCTTGATTGATTGTTCTTGCTTGGACCTCAAGTTACTCTGGATCAAGTATGTGGTTATTTATGATTAATTGTTCTAGTTTCATGGAGTTTTCTCAAATGATTGATCGAATTGAATGCAACCTAAACTGTTGGATGTTCGTTTATGCAATCCTGTAATGTCACTTCGACTATCACAAGTAATTATAATTGTGCATTCTCGCACCTACATGCCACCCTGATGTATGATGCATGACCAAGCCCTGTAGGGAAGTTCAATTAGGTCAAGCCCAAGAGGGAAGGCCATTGGACACCATGAGAGGTGACCCCAAGCGCCAAGCTCAGGATGGAGAAGGTGGCCTTATGTTTCTTGCATGACCAATGGGCACCATGAGCGGTGACCCCAAGCACCAAGCTGAGGATGGAGAAGGTGGCCTTGTGTCTCTTACAAAGGAAAAACCCTAGAGAGGGTATTCCTGTGTTAGGGCAAAAGCGGTGGAGAATGTCACATTGAAAACATAATTTGGATTGTTAAATAACTTAACTGTGATATTTAGGTTGTTAGTAATATTTGTGAAATTTTGGTTGTCAACACATACTAGCATATTCATTTATGCTGACCGATGTTTTGTTTGTCGACGTTTTAGGTACCATATGAAAAGGACAATCAGTAAAGTGATACATTGTGAATATATGAATTAAAGTACAAGGAGGATTAGTTAGAATAGACTCCAGTTGTGGATAGAGGTCTAGAATTCCAAGTTTTTAAAAAGGTAAGCAAAGTTTTATTTTATTCCAGCTTTTCAGTATAGTTTTGGTAGAATTTAGTAATTATTATTGACTATTTGTCAAACCATTGATCCGAAAAATTGGGATAACAACTCTGACCTTTTGGTCTCCCTTAATTGGGGGTTACCGGGAGGCAGGGTCATTACATTTGGTATCAGATCCTTGGTTCTTCATCTAATCCCTAGTAATTATTAAATTTTACAAACTCTATAGAACCTGAGGGAGTTATTAGAGGATTATCCAAAGACTGAGGTGTCTAGAAAAGGATCACAGTCTGGGGGCTGGCAATATTTTCCTCCGCCCCACTAGTCGGTCACAAAGACTCCCGGATGCAGTGTGACTGCCTGGCCAATGTCTGAGGTTCTGACTTGAAATAAGATACTTTTAGGACTCTCTCATTTATTTTCATCCCTTCTCAACCCTAATCCAATTAAGATTCTAAGATTTAGGGTTTTCTCTCTCTTCCTCACCCTCTTTAGGTTAGGGTATGTCTGATAAGATTAAGGAATCCTCCACCAAATTAATGAAAAGCACATAAATAAGATGTCATGGACATAATTTTAATAGTTTACACCTAAACTAGTGACATGCTTAGTTTGCATGACATGTGTTGTCGTGTCCTCAGGGGAGACCTAAGGTTAGATCTTCTTGTAAGGAGGATGGGTAGAGAGTTGGTCTTGGAGGCAGAAACCTCCTCTAAAGGTAGAGACCTAGCACATCCTCTGAGAATGATGCTAACCCTAACCCTAAGTGGTGGTTAGAGAGAGATGGCATGATGAGTTAGATATCATGGTTGACCATATACGTGGGCTAACATGCTTTTTGGTTTTGAGTATTTGTGAGAAGCACGAGTTGTGCAAGGTTGGTTGACCTAGTGTCGTTTGGCGACCCAACATTGGTAGGTTCGTTCCTGTTAGGGTGAAGGATAGATCCTTCATTATAGAGGATGGTGGTGATCATATATAAACCCTTATGGGCTTATATGAGCATAGAAGAGCATACACATATGTAGGAGAGCACATCAGCAGTGCTGGTAGTAGGTTGAGACCTAGGCCAGAAGGGCATGCTAGATAGCTTATGAGATATCATGCCGAGCTTTGGATAACCTTGATCGAAAATAGGTTTGGATCATACGTTTCACCCATGTAGGTGTATTCATGTGAGTTTGATCCACCTTCTTAGAGAGAGAACCTCCAGTGGTAAGGTCAGTTATAGGGTTAGCTCTAGAGAGAGAGAGCAAGACCCGAGAAAGAAGGTTGGAAGTTTAGACTCTGAGATCTGAGGAACCATGAGGAGTTGGGTATGTTTTAATCTAGAATGGACAATAAGTGGATGGTGGTGGTTTCTCCTTGGAGGCTTGTGGTGTCTTGGTTGCTTTTAGAGGAACCAAACCCTAAAAGAAGGATGAGGCTTCTGGTACTGATGTACAAAAGTTATAGGTGCCTACCTTCTAGGTATAGGAAGGAGAGTTCCTTAGACCCTGATGAAGTATAGTATCAAGTTGTAAGGCATCACATCTAGTTGGCTATCCTAATATAGGACTCTCAGGTGTTGCCCAAGTGGAAGAATAGTAAGTGCATGCTATACCTTGTACCTGTTTGGTTCATGGTTGAAAAGATGAGCATGCAGTTGGACAACTCTTGCATAAGAAGTGAACCTAGGGTTCCTAGACCAAAGAGGGGAAGTAGTAGTACCTGGTGCACCTTATGCTAATGACGAGGTTTGAGTTCCTATATATTTGAACATGTCACCCCTCATGTTTAGGGGAAAAGGAAAGCCCTTATATTAATGAGTATGTTTGATGAACCCCTTACTTATAGGTTGGTGACATATGTATGTATGATCTTGGTCCATGTTTGGGAATAGGAACATGTATGACCTACCCTGGAGACCTAGCATGGTTTAGTCGGGGGTCTGCTTGTTAGTTACGTGCCTTAGTAGCTTGCTAGGGCTAAGCATGCTCATGTTGAGGTAAAACCTAGGCGTAAGGATGTTGGTGACCTTTGTTGCTATCAAGATATAGTTTTGTCCCATCCTGGGGAAGGACCCTTCTGTTGGGTGAGTGTAACCTTTTGTTTAGGTTTGGGGAACCTAAAGAAGTCTCATAGGAGCTTAAGGATCTAAGTAGGGAATAGATAGTATGAGAACGAACCTATAGACCCATAGATGACCATCTCTAAGGGCATGTGGATGTATTGCCATGGAGGTAACTCGTATGGGGCCTGACCGAGGTAGGTAGGTTTCCATGATCCCTATAAAAGGATGTAAGTCAGACCACATGTGCCTAGAGAGATGATGGATTTTTGGGTTAGGTTTCAAGTTTGATATGTACCATGTTAGAATCATAAGTCTATTCTAGGGTCAAGTAGGGATAAGACAGATAGGAGTAGGAGTTGCCTACTTCCCTAGTTGCATAAGACTAGAGGGTCGGGAGGTAACAAATATCATTGTCTGAGGACCATGGGTTAGGAGATTGATCACCTTCATGAACTCATGGGACCCAAAGGGAAAATGAGGAGGGCACTCTCTGGTTGCATAAGGGAAGAGGGATGACCCTAAAAGTACCGACACCCTACAGACCAAGGGGAAATGACTAAGGATTGTGTGGTAACCCAAGTGTGTTTTGGACCAGTTTTCCATGGAAGTAAACTTGGTATTGAGATGTTCATGATGTTGAGACATGTGTAACACATTTCAACTTAGATTGGAAGTGTACTGACGATGTGGGATGCACCATCTCTACTCTTGGAACGGGAAGAACTTTGTGTTCGGACGGCCACCAAATGCTTATTTCCTCTCATTATGGGTGTGAGAGATAGGGAAGTATGCATGCCATACACTAATGATAAAGATGATATGAGTTGAAACATTGCTTTGATGTATGAAGATAAAGATAGTAGTGTACCTTGGTGGAGAGTACGATGTATGGATAGGTTACAAACACCAAGAGAACTAAGGTAGCCATCTTATAAGGACGTTCTTATCATGAGTTGTATGGAATTTTTATGAGTTATATAAGTTTGACTTTGATGAGCTCAGAGTTTTCTTGATTCAGTTAGACTTAAATCCAAAATGAGGATGATGAGTGGTGTATATGAAGGTTTATGTCTTCACCTTTATCTAGCACATAAGGATATAAGGTGATAATGGATGCTCCTAGTCGAAACACATCTATCTTATCTAACCTGTATAGAGGCTAGGAGAGGTGGTTAGGTAAACTCTAAGTTTGTGAGATATATAGGGCTACCCCTCTGATACAACCAGAATAGTTGGTCGAGTTAGTGGTTGCTTGGTTAGCTAGCCTAGAGCTTGATGAGATGGAAGGATGGTTGTAGAACCTCTGATGCACTTCTCTAGAAAAGAAGGTGATGGAACCCCTGTATAGAGTGTTTTAGTGTTTTTTGAGGAACCAACCTTGAGGAATCATGAAATGTAGGAGATCATGATTTTAAGTTCACCATACACCATGGTAATATTAAGATAGTAAGTTGTAGTAGTACTTTGGATGGCTAAGATGAAGAAGTGTACGTAGTTGCATGTGGCTTGTCGCCATGCATGCCAGGAGGTGAAGGATGAACACCAGTAACCCAATAAGATATAGAGGATAAAGAGTCCCTGAGAAGGAATGGGAGTTGATCACCATGGACGTTGTGGTGAGTCTCACATGGACCGAGGAAGGTCAAGATGCAATATGGGTTATGGTAGATCGCTTTACCTAGATGACATAATCTAAGAGAAAGAGAGAGTACTGTCAGGGGATAGATCCGGTTGAACTACATATAAGAAAGAGAGATGGTTCAACTACATCATGACGTGTGTTCAAAGGTTCTTGAGTATGACCTAAAGATTCACTTCCATACGATGGAAGTAGATGCATGAAGAACTCAATGCTTGTAACACCCCTCCCTAGGGTTACATACATAACCAGTAGAATTACAACCTAATCCCCAATAACATTATCCATAATGTGGGGTACTTGGCATTTTAGGGAGGGATTGTCACATGCATGATCTCATCTCAAGAAACAAACAAAACTTGGCATTCATAGAAGCATAGATCCATACATAAGTTCTTGGAAAGAGAACTACATCATGGTTCTAAAGCTACACATATACTAGATAACATATGAAAGATAGGATCTCCATAGATGGACGTCCCACCAGGAAACAACTTTTAAGGTCTTGGATCCTTGGAATCTCCTCGAGATGTCTCCTTCACGCTAGCTCCAACGTCTACAGACATCTCGTCCCCAACCATGCAAAGGAAAAACAAACATGGTAAGTAAGTGACATTAGCATGTTATAAAGCATAAAAATAAACTATAAAGGTGACTTGACATAAACATGGACATACATTCAACATTAATCATTTCTTGACATCTTTTACATAAAGAATTTGACTAGAAGTATATGCTCCTCTCTAATGCCCCATAAGGAGCCCATAATGCTCGGAAAGCCCATAATTGCTCAGAAAGCCCATAATGCTCGGAATTCTTATAACAAGGTGCATATACATCTAAATCAAATTCCCTTAATTATTATCTTTCTTAGACTTTACTTATCTTCTAAATGACTTAGACTTGATCTTAATGGGATTTCTCCCTCTTAAACATAGTTGGGATTTCTCCCCATGAAACATAATGGTATTTCACCCTCTTAAGCATGGATGGGAATCTCTTCCCTCTTAATCTTGGTTTCATGTATCTTAACCATAATTCATAACAAAAATCAGGTTACTATACTTAGACTTAGATTATATCAATCAATCATCCAACAATCATATACATTGAAGAAAAGCATGCATTTATCATGAATTTAGTATAAAGTGCATAAACATATCATAATCATTCAATAAATCAAGTTTACTATGCCAAGGGCATGACCCGCTTACCTTGAACAAAAGTAGCTAAGTCAAACCTTGTTTGACTGATTAGATCCTTTTAAACCACCTGAAATTAACATGATTATCCTTAATCATACATCATTAAACCCTAATTGGTGTCATATAATTAAGGAGTTATGAAAACCAAAAAATCAGTCAATAAAAACCACAAAATCGGATTCCTCATCAAAAATCCTTTCCAAAACCTATTTTTGCGTATTTTTCTGATAATCAGGCGATTTAATATGAATTTGCATAGAATTGACCAATCAAAAAATAAAGAAAAGCCATGTGGCTTCTGAGCTGGACCAATCAAGCTTGGCCAACTAGCGAGAAGGCTCGCCACTGAGGACCCACGATCAAAGAAGGGAGAACAGATGAAAACTTGAAATACCCTCAAGGTTGAAATACATCCCATAAAAAAACATGGGGACTCAGGGGTCATTGAACACCCTGGATTCTTCCCAGGCTGCTCCATCTTGAGCTAATGGCGTGAGCATGCCATATGCTGGCGAGATCCAAAGTGGAACACAGTGCAACAATCAACTGATAGAAAGGAAGAAGGAACATCAGTCTTCCTTGCACCCTTCTGAACCCAGAGGACCAAGGTTTAGGTGTCGGAGCACGCTGGAGCATAGAGCTCCTATCCATGAATGGAGCGAGGTTGCAAGGGGAGTGTAACCTGAGAACGGAGTCGGAAGACCCAACATGGAGCATGAATTTGCTCGGGGAAGTCCGAAGGAGGTGCGGGTATCATCGTCTGAGGCAAATAAAGCTGGATAGATCATCACGATGAGAAACAGAGAATGGCCGCGGGAAACAGGGGCGGCGGTCAGGTTCAAAACGGCGAAGAACAAGGCCAGAAAGGGCACGCTGGGGGGTCAGAAATCAATCCCTGAGGCTAGGCGATGTCGTAGGTTCCATCTCCGTGGCCTAGAACCCACTGTGATGCCATGGAGACTAGCGCCGGTGAGCACAAGCGGAGGCTTTACAGGACCCTCTAGCAGGGGTGATCGCGAGTCAAACGGATGATACGAGAAGAACCACAAAGGGTGATATATGCTTACTGGAGGTCCGATTGATTGGAGATAGTGCAGGGTGCCGGGGTGAAGATTGGGTCACCGGAGAAGACAACTCTAGTAGGTGGGGGAGAGTCGGGGCTCTCGTGGCCAAATTGTCAGTGGAGAAGGAGAGCTCGGGGGCCGGTGGTGCTTTCTGAGCGTTTAGGTGGATGGTAGACACACGGAGGTGGCGGCTGCAAGTCACCTGCAGAGAGGGTGTCCAAGCCCTGTATTGGGCGTTTTCCCTATAGAGCATGAGAGGGTGAGAGTTAGGGCTTGCTAGGATCGGGGCGATAAATCAGGTTTGATGGCGAAGAAATGACGTGAATCCGTTGAGAAATGACTGAGGTCAGAGGCGGGTATTCAAAGCAGCTAAAACAGTTGCAGATCGCAGAAAGAACGGAGGTAGAAGAGGAAGCGAGCACCGTTGGATCATGATCCAATGGCTGCTGTGTACGCGTGTGAGAAATAGCCGAAATCTAATGCGTGACAGGAGAAATAAGACCGAAACTATAGGCAGTAAATGTGCATTTGATTGATTTCTAAACAAAACCATATTGAAACCTTTCTAAATTTGATTGGAGGGTCAAACATGGTCATAATGGGTTCAAATTTGAACCATAGGTACATTACAGTGTCTAGAATATTCCCATGACATTAGATTTCATGCTTGTATCCATTTTAGGCCTAAAATAGCAATATCATCATGTACACTTAAATGGCTATGATTAGTGTATATAAAGCTATTAAATTCTCAAATAAGAATTTCAAGGTATGAAAATGTGCACTCAACATTATTTCTTTTCAATTAACAAGATGGAGGCCATTAAGCAAGAAATTAAACATGTAAATCACTAATTACCATATGAGAGAGAAAATTTGACATAAAAGCATTTATCCTCATTTTCTTAAACAAAAGAGCATAGATATATCTGGAAACATTTTCTTTAAATAAAAATAAGGATAAGAGAGAAGTTGGACATAAAAATGAATTTGCAAAACTAACATGGACAATTTACATTTAGGTCCTCAACATTTATACTATTAGAAAAAGAGCATGCAAAGAATAAAATAGTTTGAAATTTTTGCATAAAAAGAGTGGGATGTTACAATTCTAGCCACCTTAAATGAATTTCATCCTCGAAATTTCCTAAAGTTTCTACCCACCTTAAGGGTTTCACATAAAATTGCAAATTTTCCAAACAAATTTTCATCATAATAGTGGCATACATAAACAAAGCATTATTATTCAATATTAATTTCTTAACTACCCTTACCTTGATCATTTTCCTCTTCTCCATCCGACATTTGCATTGTGAAGAGCCTCAGTTTAACCTTGGGTGGAGGATTAGGGTTCTTATCTTGGTTATGGTTGGGATCCTTCTTTGCAAGCTTTGGGCAATTAGGCTTGATATTCCCTTCCTCACCACAATAGTAGCAAACAGAAGTCCCAAACCTACAAGGACCACCATGATTTCTCTTACATGTAGGGCATGGGGTTCTCCCATTCTCAGAAGAAGGTTTAGGTGCTTTTCTCTTTTGGTTGGAGGGTGGAGGGGGTTGATGGTGATGATTGTTTTGGGGTACCTCCTTCTTATGGTTCCTCCCATGGTGCTCCTCCAATTCTAAGAGTGCATCCAAGGCTGATTGCATGGTCCTATGTCCTCTACCAGACAAGGCATAACTTAGGTCAGGTTTAAGCCCTCTAATGAACTTCTTAGCTCTCTTTTGCTCAGTGTACTAAAGACCAAACTCTTGGAGCTTACGAAACTTCATGGCATACTCAGTGACACTCATGTCACCCACTTGCTTAAGGTTAACAAACTCATCCTCCTTCCTTTATAACATGGCTTCGGATATATAATGGTCATTAAAGACTTCTACAAACTCACCCCAAGTAAGAGGAGGGTCATCATCTTCCCTAGAGGCTAAGAGGTTTTCCCACCAAGTACGGGATGCACCCTTGAGCATATGGGTGGCAAATATAACCCTACTACGTGGGGGACACTCTAAGTCTCTAAAGCAATGCTCCATGTTGCTAAGCCATTCCTCAGCCTTAGTCACCACATCAACTTCATCTTCACCATGGAAGCATCATGTCTAATCTTCAAGAAATCTATGAGGGAGATCTCATGTACCCTAGGTGGAGCTCTAGGTTGGAGGGCATTGGTCAAGGCTGCTACTAGGGAATCTAGGGTGACTGGTGGAGGGACGTGGTTCATGTATTCAGTCTTATCACCACTAGAGAATCCTTGTGAGGGCCTTGACT
This sequence comes from Alisma plantago-aquatica, assembly GCA_963693085.1. Lineage (NCBI taxonomy): Eukaryota > Viridiplantae > Streptophyta > Magnoliopsida > Alismatales > Alismataceae > Alisma > Alisma plantago-aquatica. Next base: position 950,089,973 of record OY856412.1, read on the forward strand.
CACCAACCTTCTCCTTCTTCTTAGGGGCCATCTGAAAGGGTAAACATAACATGATATTAGAACATAATATGAATCTCTAGTGTTGCCATTGTGGCCATCTATTCCTTGCTCTGATACCATTAATGTAACACCCCTCCCTAGGGTTACATACATAACTAGCGGAAGTACAACCTAATCCCCAACATTATCCATAATGTGGGGTACTTGGCATTTTAGGGAGGGATTGTCACATGCATGATCTCATCTCAAGAAACAAACAACATTTGGAATTCATAGAAGCATATATCGATACATAAGTTCTTGGAAAGAAAACTACATCATGGTTCTAAAGCTACACATATACTAGATAACATATGAAAGATAGGATCTCCGTAGATGGACGTCCCACCAGGCAACAACTTTTAAGGTCTTGGATCCTTGGAATCTCCTCAAGATGTCTCCTTCATGTTAGCTCCAATGTCTGCGGACATCTCATCCCCAGCCATGCAAAGGAAAAACAAACATGGTAAGTAAGCGACATTATCATGTTATAAAGCATAAGAATAAACTATAAAGGTGACTTGACATAAACATGGACATACATTTAACATTAATCATTTCTTGACATCTTTTACATAATGAATTTGACTAGAAGTATATGCTCCTCTCTTAATGCCCCATAAGGAGCCCATAATGCTTATAAAGCCCATAATTTCTCGGAAAGCCCATAACAAGGTGCATATATATCTAAATCAAATTCCATTAACTATGATCTTTCTTAGACTTTACTTATCTTCTAAATGAATTAAACTTGATCTTAATGGGATTTCTCCCTCTTAAACATAGTTGGGATTTCTCCCCTGAAACATAATGGGATTTCTCCCTCTTAAGCATGGATGGTAATCTCTTCCCTCTTAATCTTGGTTTCATGTATCTTAACCATAATTCATAACATAAATCAGGTTTCTATACTTAGACTTAGATTATACCAATCAATCATCCAATAATCATATACATTGAAGAAAAGCATGCATTTATCATGACTTTAATATAAAGTGCATAAACATATCATAATCATTCAATAAATCAAGTTTACTATGCCAAGGGAATGGCCCTCTTACCTTGAACAAAAGCAGCTAAGTCAAACCTTGTTTGATTGATTAGATCCTTTTAAACCACACGAAATTAACATGATTATCCTTAATCATACATCATTAAACCCTAATTGGTGTCATATAATTATGGAGTTATGATAACAGAAAAATCAGTCGATAAAAACCACAAAATCGGATTCCACATCGAAAATCCTTTCCAAAACCTATTTTTGCATATTTTTCTGATAATTAGGTGATTTAATATGAATTTGTGAAGCATCCACCAATCGGAAAATAAAGAACATGTGGCTTCTGAGCTGGACCAATCGAGCTTGGACAACTAGCGAGAAGGCTCGCCATTGAGGACCCACGATCAAAGAAGGGAGAATAGATGAAAACCTTGAAATACCCTCACGGTTGAAATACATCCAATAAAAAATGTGGGGACTCAGGGGTCATTGAACACCCTGGATTCTTCCCAGGTTGCTCCATCGCGAGCTAATGGCATGATCAAGCCATCTACTGGAAAGATCCAAAGAGGAACACAGTGCTTGATCAATTGATGGAAAGGAAGAAGGACATCGGTCTTCCTCACACCCTACTAAACCCGGAGGACCAAGGTTTAGGTGTCGGAGCATGTTGGAGCACAAAGCTCCTGTCCATGGCTGGAGTGAGGTCGCAAGGGGGGTGTAACCTGAGAACGGAGTCGGAAGACCCAACTGGGAGCACGGATTTGCTTGGGGAAGTCTGAAGGAGGCATGGGTATCATCGTTTGAGGAAAAGAAAGTTGGATAGATCATCGCGATGAGAAACAGAGAACGGCCATGGGAAACAGGGGCGGCGTTCAGGTTCAAAATGACAAAGAACAAGGCCAGAAAGGGCACGCTGGGGGTCAGAAATCAAACCCTGAGGCCAGGCGATGTCAGAGGTGCCATCTATGTGGCCTAGAAGCCACTGCGATGCCATGGCAACTAGCGCCGGTGAGCATAGGCGGCGACTTTACATGACCCGCTAGCAGGGGCTATCGCGAGTCAAACGGATGACGCGAGAAGAACCGCAAAGGGTGATAGACGCTTACTGGAGGCCCGATTGATTGGAGATAGCGTAGGGCACCGGGGTGAAGCTTGGGTCACCAGAGAAGACACCTCGAGTAGGTGGGGGAGAGTCGGGGCTATCGGGGCCAAATTGTCAGTGGAGAAGGAGAGCTCGGGGGCCGATGGTGCTTTCTGAGCATTTAGATGGATGGTAGACACACGGAGGTGGCAGCAGCAAGTCGCTTGCGGAGAGGGTGTCCAAGCCCTATATTGGGCATTTGCCCTATAGAGCATGAGCGGGTGTGAGTTAGGGCTCGCTAGGATCGGGGCGATGAGCCGGATTTGATGGAAAAGAAATGACGTGAAACCGTCGAGAAACGACCGAGGTCAGAGGCGGGTATTCAAAGAAGCTAAAACAGCTACCAGATCGCAGAAAGAACGGAGGTAGAAGAGGAAGCGAGCACTGTTGGATCATGATCCAACGACTGTTGTGTACATGCGTGAGAAATAGCCAAAATGCAATGTGTGACAGGAGAAATAAGACCGAAACTATAGGCAGTAAATGTGCATTTTATTGATTTCTAAACAAAACTATATTGAAACCTTTCTAAATTTTGATTGGAGGGTCAAACGTGGTCATAATGGGTTCAAATTTGAACCATAGGTACGTTAGAGAGTCTAGAATATTCCCATGCCATTAGATTTCGTGCTTGTACCCATTTTAGGCCTAAAATAGCAAAATCATCATGTACACTTAAATGGCTATGATTAGTGTATATAAAGCTATTAAATTCTCAAATAAGAATTTCAAGATATGAAAATGTGCACTCAACGTTATTTCTTTTCAATTAACAAGATGGAGGCCATTAAGAAATAAATTAAACATGTAAATCACTAATTACCATATGAGAGAGAAAATTTTACATAAAAGCATTTATCCTCATTTTCTTAAACAAAAGAGCATAGATATATCTGGAAACATTTTATTTAAATAAAAGATAAGGATAAGAGAGCAAGTGGACATAAAAATGAATTTGTAAAACTAACATGGACAATTTACATTTAGATCCTAAACATTTATACTATTAGAAAAAGAGCATGCAAAGAATAAAATAGTTTGAAATTTTTGCATAAAAAGAGTGGGATGTTACAATGCTAGTACATCTTATCACCCCTAACTGATGGTTAGTATGATCTAACTAGAGGGTCTGATGATAGTGTGTGTTCTCATTTAGGGTGATACATGGAGACAATTCTTGTCCTATGAAATTGTGATGATAGCCACCATAGCCATTATCGGGATGTAAGAAGCTCTATAAGGGAGGCCATGTCAATCACCGCTTCATGAAGATCACTACTACAGAAATAGCATTCAGTGACCCTTTTCCAGGCATCGGTTATTAAGCAAAACCGACGCCTATCAGATATCCGCGTCGGTTTCTTAAAAAATCCGACGTCTATAACCGAAGACCAGCCAGACACGGGTACCGCTTTGTATTAAGCGTCGGTTGTTTATAACAAAATGGACGCTTAAAGTCACCCGCGAAATCCAAATTTCGATCAAGAAAAATAGTGTCACTTTCAGCGTCGGTGAAGTAGATAAAAAACTGACGCCTATTTGCGATGAAAATTTGCGCGAAAAGTGTCACTTTCAGTGGCGGTTATCATTTTATAACCGACGCCGAACGTGGTTCCCGCCAAACAATTTCGTGAAAATATCGTCCACTTAAGCGTCAGTTGTATTAAACAACTGATGCTGAAGTGGTTTAGGCATCGGTTTTGACAAACAACCGACGCTATAGGTGAACTTAATATCCTGCGATCACTCGACTCTTCCCCTTTCTTCTGTTTTCATCGCCTAAACCCTTTGATCCCGCCACAACCACCTGCTGTCGCCCGACCCTCCACTCCGCCGCACCCCTCCACGACAGTGCCGCCGCGCCTCCTTCTCCGGCGCCGCCTTCTCCTCCGGTGCCTCCTTCTCCGCCGCGCCTTCTCCTCCGGTGCTTCCCCGCCGGCGCCTGCCTCCACGCCGGCCGCCGCTTCCAGGCCGATAGAAGCTTCTCTCCACCGCCGGCGACCGTCGTCGCGCCGCCGCCAGTTCTCCGCCGCTGCTTCTCCGCCGCGCCGCCGGTTCGACCACAGCTGCAATACACCACTGTTGCCTACTCTGTTCCGCCGTCTGCAGACCACAGCTCCTATCCAGACCGGTATGCCCTCTTCTTTGTCCATTATTGAGTTCAATCACTCCCGCTTTCCTTATACTGTAATAAGCTTCAACTAGTAGAAACCTTATAGTGGTTTTATTTTTTATCAAATAACAACAGAATTTTTAAATCAGAGTTTCACCTTTTTATTAATGCATGACTATATCAAGTAAAACAATGCCATCCACCTTTTTATTAATGTGTAGTACACAAATATTAATGATATTCAAGAAAACCCTAATTTGATGAGCATGTTGTTAATCATGTTAACTATGTTTCTTCTATATATTCTGATGTCATTATATAATTATGTGATCCCAACATATTAAATTTAATTAGAATGATTTCATGAATTATAGGGTTTTAAAGTTGATAAACATATACATGCGGAAATAGGGTTATTAAACCAATGGTTATAACATATAATGTCTAGTGAAGATTCCTAGACCTTTTGTGAGAAACTATTGATTTCTTGATTTATTATTTAATAATGCTCTGTTGATTAGGATTAAGAATGACATCAAATGTGTTTGTTGGCCTAGAAACCCATCCAAGATTGACTCATTAGGAGTAAATCTTGGATAGTCCCCGGTTTGGGACTGTTCTTGAAGACCTAATCTCACTTAGGATGTAAGTGTATAATGTGTATTGGGTTTTCGAGAAAATTTCAGTAGCATTTCCCTGTTTGTTCTCTAAGTACATATGTACTTAGAGAACAGCGGGGAAATGTTGCCGAAATTCTCTTGAAAACCCAATACAAATTATACACTTACTAGTGAGATTAGGTGTTCAAGGATGGGATAGGTGGTACACATTTATTATATATAAGAATGACATCACAATAAATACCCTAATCTTTTCCTAATATATACTTGTTTCCTAATATATATTTGTTTTCTCTGATCATAGAATGGATAGATCATGGATGTCCATTCGTAATCGTTGCACCCCAGAGTTTATATCTGGTCTTGATCAGTTTATTAGATTTGTCGAGGAACATAGGAAAAAACCTACAGATAGGTTCTACTGTCCATGTAGGCATTGCGGTAACAACTTGAAAGTCAACACTGGTGAGGAAATCAAAAGTCATGTCATGTGCAACGGGATTGTACAAGGCTATACAGAATGGCACTGGCATTGAGAGATTTCAAAATCGAAACCAGTAGATGTCGATAGCAGTGCTTGGGTGGAAGAAGAAATTGCCTCCGATGACGTAAATGTGAACGAAACAGTTCCAGCTGACATCGTTGATGCGATGCTGGATAGTTGTACGGTAGAGCACACTGATCCACCTCCTATCTTTAGAAACATTGTGCATGATGCTGAGATACCATTATAAACAGGCTGTGCTAAGTTTACGAAGCTTAGCGTTGTGCTGAGATTGTATAAGTTGAAAGCTAACAATAGATGGAGCGACAAAAGCTTCACTGAATTGTTGACTTTGTTGAAAGAAATGCTTCCTGAAGGAAACGAGCTGCCAATCTCAACATACCAGGTAAAGAAAATGTTGTGCCCAATGGGAATGGAGGCCAAAAAGATACACGCATGCCCGAATGATTGTGTATTATTTCAAAAGGACTATGTAGATTTGAAAGATTGTCCAAAATGTGGTGCGTCACGATATAAATTGACGACTTCGGGGGAGTCCAAAACTGGATCTCCTGCCAAGGTGTTGTGGTATCTACCTATAATATCACGATTTCAACGCTTGTTTGCAAATCCGAAAGATGCGAAGAATTTGAGGTGGCATGCAGATGTTAAGAAAAATAATGATGGGATCCTACGACATGCGTCTGATTCCCCACAGTGGAAGAAGATTGATGTATTGTACCCTGAATTTGGTGAAGAAGTCAGGAATCTAAGACTTGGGCTTTGTACAGATGGGATGAATCCGTACGGGACATTGAGCAGCCAACATAGCACTTGGCCAGTCATGCTTGTTATATACAATCTTCCTCCCTGGCTGTGTATGAAAAATAAGTACGTTATGTTGTCATTGTTGATATCGGGCCCTAAACAACCTGAAAATGATATCGATGTTTATCTTGAACCTTTGATTGATGACTTAAAGAAACTTTGGGCTGAAGGTGTGATGACCTATGATGCTTCAGCAAGAGAGACATTTCGTTTGCACGCTATGTTGTTTTGCACTATTAATGACTTTCCGGCATATGGGAATATGTCTGGATATTGTGTCAAAGGAGCTAAAGTGTGTCCTATATGTGAAGAAAACACTGATTCAATAAGACTAAAACATGGTGGCAAGACTGTATATCTTGGTCATCGAAGGTTTCTTTCAAAATTCCATCCGTATCGTAGGAAGCGCAAAGCATTCAATGGATGGAATGATGAACGGAGTGCACCTAAACCTATACCAGGGGATGTTGTTTATGAAAGCGTAAAAGACATTGTCAATGAATTTGGTAAGAAATCACAATGTAGTAAGGCCACACGGAGTGACAATTCTTCATTCAAGAATAAGTCAATCTTTTGGGATCTTCCTTATTGGAGTTCTTTGACAGTCAGGCATTGTATCGATGTAATGCACGTTGAGAAAAATGTCTGTGATAGCATCATTGGTACTCTGTTAAATATACCAGGTAAGACTAAAGATGGGATAAAATCCAGACTGGACCTACGTGAAATGGGAATAAGGTAAGAATTAACAGAATTACGTGAAATGGGTAATAAAAGAACATACTTACCTCCCGCTTGTTACACGTTGTCTAGAAAGGAGAAGAAAGCTTTTTGTGAATGCTTGGTAAATGTTAAGGTGCCACATGGTTACTCATCCAACATCTGTAGATTGGTATCAATGAAAGATCTAAAGTTGATATGTCTTAAATCTCATGATTGTCACACTCTAATGCAAAAAATATTGCCTGTGGCAATTCGATCTATATTGCCGAAGCATGTAAGGTTTGCAATTACCAGACTTTGTTTCTTTTTCAACAGTCTATGCAGCAAAGTTATTGACCCTGATACTCTTGATAATTTGCAAAGAGAAGTGGTTGTTACCCTATGTCAGCTTGAGATGTATTTCCCTCCTTCGTTCTTTGATATCATGGTACATCTTGTTGTCCACTTGACTAGGAAAGTGAAACTGTTGGGACCAGTTTTCTTGCATTGGATGTATCCCTTTGAACGATACATGAGCGTTTTTAAAAGTGATGTTCGAAACCGTTATCGTCCTGAAGGGAGTATTACTGAAGGTTATGTGGCGAGAGAGGTTATGGATTTCTGCAATGACTTTCTCAGTGGTAATGACACTCCTGATAATGACAAGAATATTGAGGAGGGCAAAGGAATTTTGGGATCACGGGTGAAAGTAATCAGCCGTGAGCAGTTGGAACAAGATCACTTGTATATTTTACAGAATATGGACAAAGTGAGTGTGTATATCGAGGAACATACCAATTTCATAAAGAGACAACATCCTCGAGAAAGTTCAATGTGGCTTGCTAGAGAGCATAATAAGAATTTTACTAAGTGGTTTGAAGATAAAGTCTTACATCAACTATCTCAAACACCAAATGATATTACAGAAACTATCAAATGCCTCTCCTTTAAACCAAAACCGAATGTTATGTCTTATGAAGGGTTTAACATTAATGGATTCACATATTACACAAAGTGCCAAGATGATAAGAGTGTCGTCCAAAATAGTGGGGTCACTCTTCAAGCGTCGACTATGTACTTTGCAAGTGCAAAAGATAAGAGTCCACGTGAAGCTAAAATGTCATATTACGGTGTCATTGAAGACATTTGGGAGTTTGACTACATAGATTTCAAAATTCCGCTCTTTAAATGTAATTGGGTTGATAACACCAAAGGAGTTATAGTGGATGAATTGGGGTTCACTTTGGTGAACTTCGAAAAGATTGGCGAGAAGGCTGAACCATTCATATTGGCATCACATGCAAAACAAATATTCTATATCGATGATCCTGCAAATGATAAATGGTCGGTTGTTCTTCATGGTAAAAGACAGTTCATTGAAGATCCTATAGATGAAGAAGAGTACTATGATAAGTATGATGACTCCAGTCCATTCTCAGTTGGGTTGCCAACTCCACAAAATATTGAAGCTAATGATGACTTATATGTGCGCGGAGATCACAATGAAGGATTGTTAATTGATAAAAGATCACAATTTTAGAGACATGTATGTTTATACAAATGGTAAATGTTTTCCTTTTTCTAGTTTATACAAATGCTAAATGTTTTCCTTTTTCTAGTTAATACAAATGCTAAATGTTTGCCTTTTTAATGACATTTTCAGATGGCTGACCATGATGAGAATGATGTCCATGATGAGCAATTGAGCAACTTGATGCGCGGAGGTGGCTGCAAAAATGGTAAAATACAAATGTTTAGAGTAATGTTTGCTTTTTTAATACAAATGCTAATTCAGTGTGTTTATTTTTGTCAAATTTTAGGTTGATGATGCACATGTACCCACTGAAGCACTGGAGCAACTTGATGCGCGGAGAGGGACATTCCAACTCGAGATATCGTCTACCATTTCCTCCTCCTCCGCAGTAATATCCTCATCTCTAAACGTTTCTCGTAGGATTCTGAACCCCTTCCTTCCCTCTACTGCATCGAAGCCATGCTGCAGTTGAACCCTTTCGCCGAGCCCTACCCGGCCAAGCAGGCGTCGCCTGAAGCACCACCGCCGTCGTCGTCTCCACCTCCATCGCAACTTGCCGTGCTAGTCCTGGCAGTTTATCACCCCCACATGCCTTCCTCCCCAGTTCCTGCCGCTAGACGACCACACAATGGATCCAAGAGGATATGCAGGCGTTCGCCAAATACTATAAGCTGAGTATACTCATCCTATAGTCTATGGCGAACGCCTGCATATCCTCTTGGATTCCATTGTGTGGTCGTCTAGCGGCAGGAACTGGTGAGGAAAGCATGTGGGGTGATAAACTGCCAGGACTAGCACAGCAAGTTGCGATGGAGGTGGAGACGACGACGACGGTGGTACTTCAGGCGACACCTGTTTGGCTGGATAGGGCTCGGCGAAAGGGTTCAACTGCGGCATGGCTTCGATGTAGTAGAGGGAAGGAGGGGTTCAGAATCCTACGAGAAACGTTCAGAGATAAGGATATTGCTGCGGAGGAGGCAACGGAAGACGATATCTTGAGTTGGAATGTCCCTCTCCGCACAGGAGTCTGTGAGGGAGATACTGGAGGAGAGTTCTATACCATACACAGGCGAAGAAAGACATCGATACCATACATGAGGTATTATATATAGTCTCATTAGTTAGTATGAAATATATCAATCTTATTTTTATATTATTACTTATATACATTATTCTCTTTGCAGGTGTTTAAAACTGACCACACTATAGGCAAACGCTTAAAAAATGTACATGCTCCATATACGAGGGAAACATTAAATGAAGTAAGAGAAGAATGGGCAATAGCCATACAAACAGTGGCAATTGTAAGATATAATTGGGATGTTGATAGTGATGTTGAATGATACTTTGTAAATGAATTTCTGAATGTTAAAACATGTATTTGAATGATTCTATATGTGTGAACGTGAGAATTAATTGATGTCTGAATGTATCTACTTGTGTGAATCTTTTTTTGTTAATTTTGCAGGTTTGTGGCCTATTTGTAGGCTGATATCAATGGATGTCGTAAACCTGCAGTTCAGAAAACTAAACTGCAGGTTCTCATCCTGCTGACCAGCCACAGCAGGCCTGCAAACTGATATGAAAAAAAAATATATACGTCGGTTATTTACAGATAACCGTCAGCACAGACATACAACGTCGGGTTTTTGTAAAGGAACGACGCCTGATGTGACAAAAGCACATGAAGGCGTCGGTTTTTTAGTAGACCCCGACGCCAAAGGGCTTTCCTAGATGTCACCTTTTTCTGTGGCGCGAACGCTTTTGGCGTCGAGTGTTTATAAAAACTGACGCTGTTAGTTTTGATTAGGTGTCGGTTTATGGCGTCGGTTATAAACCGACGCTGAAGTGGTCGACCTTTAGCGGCGCCCACATAGGCGTCGGCCGAAACCGACGCCAAAAGTGGTTAAACAACCGACGCCAAAGGCGGTTTCTGTAGTAGTGGATGATTTCGGTGGAAAGACCTTGGGAAGGTCAGAGAGACCACATCGTGTGCAAATGAAGTCACTTTGATCGTGCGATGGCTGAGAGAACCCTGGAGCGACATGATTCGTGAGCTGATGTGAAGCAGATTGACATGTAGTTCACTGTGGGAGAATGTGTGACATGAAAATCCGACCCCTCTGAGCTATAGCTAAGAAAGCTGAGTCCCCAATACATAGGACCATTTGAGATGGATTGGTGGAAATGCTTCTGTTTAGCCTTACCCCTCAGGATAACGTGATGTATGATGTGTTCCATGAGTCTGATCTAGAGTACTATGTGAGGTACCCCAGCCATGTGCTGAGCCATGAACCTATTAAGCTTCAAGAGAGGCTGAAATGTCCTGAGTCACCTACAAGGGTACAAGACACCAAGGTGAGAGAGAACTCAAATGTAAGAATATAAGATGATGAAGGTTCTTGGGAAGAACCATGGAGAGGGTGAAGCCACATGGGAGCCATGATGGACATGAGAAAGTCTTATCCTATTTGTTTCTATGCTTGGTGGATTTTTGAGGGCAAAATTCTTATAAGAGGGGAAGGATGTTACAACCCCAATTTTGGGTTGTTTTGGTGAGAAATCCAATTTCTCTTAATATAGATATATGAGTAGATAGTGGTGTGATTTGGTTTGAATGAATGAATTTCGTTTATAATAACCTTGTTGGTTGCTATGTGGGCTTTATTGGCTATTGGGCCCAATAAGAAGGAAAAGAAAAAGGAAATTCAATTATTAAATGAATAATTAAGAAAAGGGGAAGAGAAAGAGGTGGAAACCTCTAGAAGGCTAGGGAATACCCTCCAAGGATGGATTTCATGCCTTTAGGGTTCCTTGGATTCCAACGAGTCCAACTTGCAAAGATAATGCAACAAGAAAGAGAAAGGATTAATCAAATATTGCTTTATTTTGAAGGAAATGTGTGATAATGATAATATTACAAGTAATATGTGGATATATGGATAATGGATCCGTCTTGAAAAGAAGTTTCACGTTCACATGGTTTCTAATGGAAAAAGAAATCAAAATCAAGAAAATAAAAGAAAGTAAGAAAGAGAAAATATGAGAAATATGCATAATTGAGTAATAACTTGCACCTAAGGAAAAGGGCACGTTTTCTTTGAATTTTGAACCCAAATTTGGCATGATGATAGATTAAATTATTATTAAGTTTCCCTAAAAATTTTAGATAAAACAGATCCATGGTTAGAGAGTTATGATTTTTCCAAGTTATCTTAAAATAAAATGGGTTTTTCCTAAAAATAGAAACTAGACCCTCTTTTGTTTGGGCACAGGCGATATGGACCGTTGTATTTTGATCCATAGGAGGCTGCTCATCATCTAGTTCTAAATGAAATAGGACTCAAGCCATGGACATAGGGTCTTTCCACCCAATTTTTCTCGTGAATCTTCGCATGTTCAAACTAGGAAATTGCATGGTTGAGTCCGGGAGGGAATTCCACGCATCATAGAGCTTGGTTCTTCATACTTTGGATGTATCTAGAAGAAACTCCCAATTTCCTCAAAAGGTAGGCAATGACGGGGGTTAGGATACCCTGAAATCGACCCCAAGTCCTATATATATGGCCCCCTCTTGACTCCTCAGGGTTACATGAACTCAACCGGCTTGTTCCCCGCCCCTATTGTGCCCCAATCTAGCAAGGCGAAGTTTCTCCGGTGAGCTTGGGTTGTGGTGCCACCGCGGGACTTCTTCACTGGTTTAGGTGGAGATGAACAACAACCGTCGTCTGATCACGGTCCACGGTAGGCCACGAGAGAAGATCAACGAACCTGGTCATCACGCGACTTCAACAAGTCGTTAGTGGGTGCAAGAATTGTGAGCCACACGATCATGCACAGTCAACAGTGACTGGCGATCCAACGGCCAGTGATAATTCGAAAATCTCAGGTTAGTTTCCTCTCTAGTCAAAATACAAGAAAATTGATGAATCTTGTACAAATCATTAAAAATAGATCCTTTGGATGAAAAATACAAACAAGTAGTGCTTTTTTATCATAAAAATGCAAGGAATGAAATAAAAATATAATTGAAACCTAGTTATGTTTGCAATTCAAAAAGTATGTGAGATGATATCTTAAATGGTTTAACTAATGAAAAACCCTAATCTTTGATGATCAATGAATTGGGAAGGGTTATATGGATGTTTAAAGTTGATATTAACCTGTTGTTAATAAAAAGGACAGACGATATCCAAAAGGATGATCTTTATGCATAGTTGGATTAATTTAGGGTTCCATGTACATGAATATGCATAAATGGGCTTAGAAACCCTCATTTATGTTGATATGAATTATTAATGGTTTTAATTGTGCAAATCCATGAATAAAATAGAGAGATGATGATTCTAAGATAATTTGAGTATTTTAGATTCTAATTGTCGATAAATACCCTTAATTTGGTAATTAGGGTTTCATAGTGTATAAAAGTGGAATTAATGTAAATTTAGGCTTTGCTAACCTAGAAGATGTGAAACATGGTAATTAGGGATGCTTTGAGTATTGTACTATAAATCTTTATTGAGTTGTCTATTCAAAAGAACTCAAACATAATAATTGGGCTTAATGATCTTGACATAACCTAAAAGGATAAAGATGGTAGTTTTAGTGTGAAACAGACACATTAGACTTAATTGACATTCAAGTATGCCTATGATGTTGAAATTAGGGGTTGTGGACCAAAAGGAGGATTAAAAGTGATACATGAATTATGGAGGCTAAAACCCTAATAAAAACCTAAAGTTGGCCTAGAAATCCTAAGGTGGAATCCAAGTCGATCTTGAGAATGTTTTGGATAAAATAATGACACATGGGTGTTATGCATTAATTTTAGGATATTGTTGATTGCTTGATTAATTGTTCTTGATTGTTCTTGCTTGGGCCTCAAGTTACTCTAGACCAGGTATGTGTTTATTTATGATTAATCATTATAGTTTCATGGAGTTTTCTCGAATGATTGATCGAATTGAATGCAACCTAAACTGTTGGATGTTCATTTATGCAATCCTTTAATGTCACTACGACTATCACAAGTAATTACAAATTTGCATTCTTGCACCTACATGCCACCCTGATGTATGATGCATAAACAAGCCCTAGAGGGCAGGTCAATTAGGTCAAGCCCAAGAGGGAAAGCCATTGGGCACCATGAGAGGTGACCCCAGGCACCAAGCTCAGGATGGAGAAGGTGGCCTTATGTTTCTTGCATGACCAATGGGCACCATGAGAGGTGACCCCAGGCACCAAGCTTAGGATGGAGAAGGTGGCCATGTGTCTCTTGCAAAGGAAAAACCCTAGAGAGGGTATTCAAGGGTTAGGGCAAAAGTGGTGGAGAATGTCACATTGAAAACATAATTTGGATTGTAAAATAACTTTACTGTGATATTTAGGTTGTTATCAATATTTGTGAAATTTTGGTTGTCCCCACATATCAACATATTCATTTATGTTGATTGGCATTTTGTTTGTCGACATTTTAGGTACAATATGAAAAGGACAAATAGTAAAGTGATACATTGTGAATATATGCATTAAAGTACAAGGAGGATTAGTTAGAATAGACTCCAATTGTGGATAGAAGTCTAGAATTCCAAGTTTTTAAAAAGGTATGCAAAGTTTTATTTTATTCCATCTTTTCAATATAGTTGTGGTAGAATTTTGTAATTATTATTGTTTATTTGTCGATCCATTGATCTTGAAAATTAGGATAACGGCTCTCTAACCTTTTGGTCTCCCTTAATTGGGGGTTACCGGGAGGCGGGGTCATTAAAACTATGGTCATGCCTCATACATCTGATGCGATTGAGGACAACTACGGTTGTACCTCGGATTAGAGGATTTTGTATACCCTGGATGCTAGCACTATGACATGTACCAAGGTGGGCTAGTTACAGGACTGTATGTCGCTGTTTTGTAGTTTGACTAAATGTCACTACTTTTTACTCATATTGACTGAGGGGAAGAGATCTTAGGATACCGACACTCCTAGATCTTGTACAAAACCAAATAGCCCTTTGTAGGGGTCGATTGGACTTTGGATGGTACAATTCAAATTCCCCAGGGCATAATAAAAGATGTAAGATAGCCATGTAGCATATCTGTTTAGGGTTGTACACAATGGTTCATATGGGATGATAACCCTTTTATTATTTCTTTTCACTAAGATCATGTATAGTACAATAAGAGATAATAGATATGCTTTTGTTGTAGTTATGCTCATGTATGCTTATGTTGTCAAATATACTGACATTGATGCCTAAGATGCTGCTGCTAGCTATGTTTAATATTGCTAGCCATGCCTATGTAATTATATATGCTTAAATTGCTAATCATGCCTATATAGTTAATTGTGCTATGATGTTAGTTCTACTTATGATATAGATCTATTCCCTTTATTTGAGATGCCAATATTGATAGCCATGTTATGTTACTAGACATATTAATGATGTCATGGATACTTATGCTACTAGATTGCTTGTGCTGTTAGCAATGAATATGATGATAGTCAGATTAATGATAATGATTGTTATTAGATGCAATTTGATGATATTTGAGTATATATCTATCCAAAGAAATGGATTTATTTGTTATCTATATATGCATTGATGATCATACTTGTTGCTAAGATTAATTGCTTAATATGTTTAGCATACTTTAACTGTTCAATCTATTCAATTGATTGGTAAATACTCCAACTACTTAGTTATCTACTATTTAAAATGTTGTAATCAATAAGCGTTAATGGAGGTTTTATCTCTTGTTGGGACATGCATCTCACCCTTGTGGTTCGCCACATCTTTTTGGGTAATTGGTCGTGACAACAATAGAACTATCAAATTAAAGAGGAATTACAGTAATGAATCTTTGAGAAAGTTGATTAGATGTCTAGTGTGTCCTAGAGTCATCCCTGTACTCTTGAGTCCGGGCAGGAAAAGTTTGTATATGGTGTTTCAAATGAATCACAATTTTGTTAGCATGTTAATGTTTGTTGTGTGGCATATACAAATATTGTTCTCCTACGTATATATGTTGTGGCTAAGGCGATAGAACAATTTGTATCAAATTCTTGTCATAGTATGAATATAAGATAGATGTTGGGCTCTTATGCAAATGTTTCTGAGCGGGTGCTGATGTTGAAATTGGTTTTAATTTACCCATACATTTGGGTATGTGGTTAATTGGTGATTGATTATGTTTTTTGTTTTGAGTAATCTCGTTTAGTGTATTATCACAAGTTGGGATCAGATCTTTAGGTTCACTGAGTCTACATGGACACTAGGACTTAGGACTAGGATGATGTCAAAATTAGGACTATGATATAAAAATATGGTGCATACTGCCTAATCTCAGTATTTGGGTGCCCTGGTCAGGTATTCAATTATTGAAGAAAGGAAAGTATGGAACACTTAGATTATTATATTTTTATCACTCTGACCAAGTAGTCATTTTGAGACAATCTAAAGAGCATAATGAATCAGAAATCATGGTATGAATATCTCAATCCTACCTTAAAGAAGATGAGAATTGCATCATAATCTTTCAAAACTTGAATGTTTGGTAACTATAAGAGAAAGATATAACACCATGAAATCTAAATTGGAATATAAATTAGAAAAAGAGGAGTTCTTGAGATGTGATTAAAGAAGATAATAAAGTAAAAGACAGATAAGTTTATGCTTATAAATTGATTCAAGGTATGAAATCCACATAAAATGGAAATAACTCCTATAACAAGTTCAAAATGAGAAGATAAATGGGAACAATGACAAAGGAATAAGGTGGAACATGAGTTAATCTCAGACCAACCTGTGCGTGTAAGAAAGTGTTAATGTAAAATCAGCATAGCATGTGAAAGAAATTAAGGCAGATGATCCATGTTTAGAAAATGTGGAATATGATGATTTACTTGTTTATATGTGGTTGAAAAACATAATAAAATAAGACAACATACCCAAGTGTGATAAATATCAAGGAAGGAGTAATGAGATACGTTAATCTTGATGATTCCTATGCTAATGGAAAGGAACCTAAAATGAAAAGGGTAAAATGATACATAAGAAGCTGTAACATGCATAATGAAAAATAGAATTTCTTACCTTTCTACTAGTGACCTTGAAAAATACTACTATGGTATGGGAAGTGTGTTTCCCCTTATGACTTTCCTTTCTAGGGAACAACTTTCAAGTGGATCATTGCCACTTGGTAAGTGTGGATTTGCTGCAAACATGAGGATGGATAGCTTATTATAGCATAAGGTTGCTTGGACTATGGTTCCAAGATCATAAAGTTTGTGATGAGTTTGTTTTTGAGCCTTCCAATAATTTGGGAAACTCCTCTTATATGTTTCGAAGTTTATTATGTTGGTAAAAGTAGATGATATAAGTATGTGAGTTCCTTATAGCACATGAGGTGGATACCAAGGTAATGAATCCTAGTATCCAAGATGTATCAACAATATGGGAAATATGTGAAGGTTGGAGATGTTTACTAAATGAACATATCAAGTATTCCTACCCCTTAAAGAGAGGGAGATAGGGTTGATGATGACCCTCTAAATGTTGTTTGGAAGGAAAAATAAAAGTGATTCTATAATGTTGTGTATGGTTCAGTGTTAGCTGGGCAAGACCTCTATCAAGGATAGATGGTTAGTTGGTCAATAGATATGTGACACTGTGTTCCTTTAAGATAAACCTATGATCAAATATCAATGCATACGAGTTAGATTGGATGACATAATTTACATGACCATGATGAATTTAGAGTTATGTCCTTTTGATGAACCAATGTACAAATAGAATTTATGAATAGGAGGAACAAAGTGTTCTAGTCATGTCATATAAAGTGTTCTAGTCAAAGTGTTCTATTCATGTCACATGATGACATGTCAAAGTTTTTCAAATATAGTAAAAAAATATGATAGTCGCTGAGTCTACAGGGATTTAGGACTAGGTTGTGTTTGTTTTTGTGAGTTTTCCAGATTTTCTCACAATCATCTTCTGCCCTCAGTGGAAGAAAAGCCAAGATGTCTGGAAACCATGAAGAACATGTTGCTGAGCACAGCGATGCTGCATCTGTTGATGGAGCTATAGGGTAGGCACATGAAGATCGGGTTCCTGAGGTCCCCCAACCTGACCCACCCATTCTTGAACACCATGTTTATCAACAACTAATGGGACAGTTAATGGCTACTATGAATCTCATGGTAGAGATATTTCCAGTGCCTCTGTTGAGAGCACAGGCTCCCCATGGTGAAACATCGGGCATTGGTAAGACCTTTGAGCGGCTTCGCCGAGTCGGAGCTTCGGATTATGCTGGAACAGCTGATCTAGCGGATGTAGATATGTGGCTGACAAGTCTTCAGAAGGCTTTCTGGATCCTCGAAATCCTTGAAGCAGACAAAGTAAAGCACGTTGTCTACCTTCTAAAAGGTAGTGTTGGTCACTGGTGGACCATCGAGGAGGAGAAGCGGCCTGGTGAGGTGATTGGTTGGGAAATTTTTCAGCACGAGTTCGTCAGCAGATACTTCCCGAAGATGTATCTAGATGAGATGATCAGTCAGTTCGAGGGCCTACGACAAGGAATGATGAACATCACCGAGTACGAGGCCAAGTTTATGGATCTGTTGAGGTTTTATCCTCACATGGCGGCGACAGATGAAGAGCGAATCAGATGTTTTGAGAAAGGTTTGAGTTCTGAGATGACAACACCTATTTCTGTGTTGTAGAATCGAGAGCGGTTTGCTACATTTGTGGAATCTGTCCAGAGGATTGAACGATCAGTCAGGGAGAAGAGAGAGTCTATGTCTAAGAAGAGACCTGCTCAGTTCCAGGGATAGAGGTTTGGTGGCTTCATGAAGCCCAGGTTTTCATCATCGTCAGTAATGAGAGGTTCTAGTGCACCGTCACAGTGGTCCCCGAGTAAGGGAAGAGGTTATGTTTTTTGCCGTCTAAGGCCCATAGTACAACTTCTTTGGCAGTGACAAGGTCGTCTAGGCTACAACAGCGAGACCAGTCATGCCATCGGTGTGGTCAGATCAGGCATTGGAGGTCCAATTGCCCTAACAGAGATGTTGAAGTGACACAACAGCCGAGGCATAATCATTAGGGGTCAGACAGACAGCAGCCCAGTGGTAGCAGAGGGCGAGGACGTGGTCAAACATCACAAGCAGGATCATCTGCTCAAGGAAGCAGAGGACATGGACAGCAAGCAACGACTCGATTCTATGCTATGAGTCAGCTGGAGGTGATAGTCAACCCGCTAGTGGTGACAGGTCAGATGGAGTTATTTCATTATGATATGTCTTCTTCTTGCTTTATATCTGTTCTGGTTGACTTGGGTGCTACACTCTCTTTTATCGCCTATAATTTGCTTGAGAACTTTCGTTTACCTATTAGCTGTAAGAAAGATAGCTTGTTGTTAGAAACCCCTCTTGATGGTTCCTCGATGCTTCGAGAAGAGTTTCCATCTTATGTCTTGTCTTTCTCAGGACACAACATTCGAGTGGATCTTATACCACTTGATATGCATGGTTTTGATGTTATCATTGGGATGGATACCTTAGAGAAGTATAAGGTTGTTTTGGACTGTGGTTCCAAGCAAGTTGTGTTTGACGTTGATGAAGCGAAGTGGATCTTCCAGGGAGAGAGGAAGATTCTTCCGACGCGTCTGGTATCAGCTATGGTGGCTGAGAAGTTGCTACGACAAGGATGTGAGGTGTTATTAGCTCATGTTGTGAATACCGTTATGGCTACCAAGGCGAAAGTTCCTAGTCTTGAGGAGGTTTCGGTTGTCCGAGAGTTTGTCGATGTGTTCCCGAATGAGTTTCCTGGTGTTCCTCCACCCCGAGAGATTGATTTCGAAATGAATCTGGTCCCAGGTACGGAGCCAGTTGCATAGACACCGTACAGGATGGCTCCGGTAGAGATGGCATAGCTTAAGAAGCAGTTGCAAGAGTTGTTGGAAAAAGGTTTTATCCGACCGAGCACGTCACCTTGGGGTGCTCCAGTGTTGTTCGAAGAAGAAGGATGGTTCGATGCGGTTGTGTATAGATTACCGACAGTTGAATAAGGTTACAATCAAGAACTAGTACCCGTTACCGAGGATAGATGATCTGTTCGATCAGTTGCGTGGTGCCACAGTGTTTTCGAAGATCGACCTACGGTCCAGATATCGTCAGTTGAGGATTAAGGTGGATGACATACTAAAGTCAGCTTTTCGGACGAGGTATGGTCACTTCGAGTTCGTGGTTATGCCGTTTGGGCTAACCAATGCACCTGCTGCTTTCATGGACTTGATGAACAGAGTGTTCCGTCTGTTCCTAGATCAGTTTGTTGTAGTCTTCATTGATGACATCTTGATCTATAGTCGGCACAAGCAAGATCATGAGTGACATCTTCGTCTAGCGTTGACTCTTCTTCGACAACATCAGTTGTTTGCCAAGTTCAATAAGTGTGAGTTTTGGTTAGAAGAAGTAACTTTCTTGGGTCATGTGATATCTACAGAAGGAGTCAAAGTAGACCCAAAGAAGGTGGAGTCCGTTGCAGAATGGGAACAGCCGAAGAAGTCCGCAGAAGTTCGCAGTTTCCTGGGTTTAGCGGGATACTACAGGAGGTTTATCAAAGACTTCAGTGTGATTGTGTTCCTGATGACGAAGTTGACAAGAAAAGATGTCCCTCTTGTCTGGGATGACTGTTTTCAGCAAGCTTTCCAAAGTTTAAAGGAAAAGTTGACCAGTGCTCCAGTGTTAATCCTGCCAGAGCCTGGGAAGGGCTATGTTGTTTTCTGCGATGCTTCCAAGAAAGGATTAGGTTGTGTGATGATGCAGGAAGATCATGTGGTTTCTTTTGCCTCATGAAAGCTTAAGAAACACGAGGAGAAATATCCGACTCATGATTTAGAGTTGGCAGCAGTGGTTCATGCGTTAAAGATTTGGAGACACTATCTTTATGGGGAAGTGTGTCAGATCTTTACAGATCATAAGAATCTGAAGTACATCTTTTCGCAGCATGAGTTAAACATGAGACAACATCGATGGATGGAGTTGATCAATGACTACGACTACACCATCGAGTACCATCCTGGTAAGGCGAATGTGGTAGCGGATGTGCTTAGCTGAAAGTCTTCTTGTTTTCCTTCAAAGAAGGCACAATTGAGTTCTCTGGTATGCCATAGACAGGATATGCTTGTTTCCTTGTGATAGATGAATGTGTAGATGGAAGTCTCCTTGTTAGCTGGACTTTTGGCACAGATGCAAGTTAAGCCTATGCTGAGATAGCAGATCAAAGATGCATAGCAAACCGATGATATAGTACATTCGATCATATCAGAGTTTGGCAGTGAAAAGCGTGATGGGTTCCATGAGTCTGAGGATGGGCTAGTTTTCTATCGTGATAGGATGGTGGTTCTTGATGGTGATGATCTGAGGAAGTTAGTGCTCGAGGAAGCACACACGTCGATGTATGCTATGCATCCAGGTGTCACCAAGATGTATCATAGTCTGACAGACTTGTATTGGTGGCCTGACTTGAAGAAATATGTAGTTGAGTTTGTGGCTAGGTGTGCAGTATGTCAGCAAGTCAAGGCTGAACATCAAAAGTCGGCAGGTACATTGCAACCCCTGCCGATACCAAAGTGGAAATGGGATCATATAACCATGGATTTTGTAGTTGGTCTACCTAGGACAACTAGGAATCATGATTCCATTTGGGTGATAGTGGACAGATTGATGAAGTCTGCCCATTTCATACCTGTGAAGACAACGTATACAGTAGAAAATCTCACTGGAGTGTATGTGGATGAGATAGTGCGTTTGCACGGTGTGCCAGCGACGATAGTTTCTGACAAAGGTCCTCAGTCTAGGATTCGTTTCTGGGAACAGTTGCACAGAGCGTTGGGCACACAGTTGAGGTTCAGTACCGCCTTCCACCCACAGACAGATGGATAGTCTAAGAGGACTATTCAGATTTTAGAGGATCTCCTTCGAGCTTGTGTTTTGCAGTTCCTAGGCAGTTGGGACGTGCACCTCAGTTTGATAGAGTTTGCCTATAACAATAGTTATCAGTGGAACATTGATATGGCTCCTTATGAGGCCTTATATGGCAGGAAGTGCAGATCTCCTTTGTGTTGGTACGAGTCTGGTGAATATCAGATTTTGGGTCTTGAGTTAGTGCAGCAGACGACAGAAAAGATCAACGTAATACAACAATAGTTGAAAGCGGCATAGGACAGGCAAAAGTCTTACGCAGACAATCGTCGACGACCATTGGAGTTCCAGATAGGAGACAAAGTGTGTCTTAAAGTCTCTTCGTGGAAAGGTGTGCTAAGGTTTGGCAGGAAAGGTAAGTTAGCACCCAGGTATATGGGGCCATACCCGGTTATAGCACGTGTTGGCAAGGTAGCTTATGAGTTAGAGTTGCCGCCAGAGTTGCACAGGTTACATCCAGTGTTCCATGTCAGTATGCTGAAGAAAAGTCATCTAGATTCAGGAACAGTGATACAGCCATACGAAGTTGAGCTTGATGAAGATGTGACCTACGAGGAAGGTCCTGTGATGATCCTTGATAGAAGGGTTAAGAAGTTGACAAAGAAAGACCTGGTTCTTGTGAAGGTTCTTTGGCATCATCGTGGCGTTGAGGAAGCCACATGGGAGCTTGAGGAAGAGAAGAGGAGGAAGTATCCCTCACTTTTCTCTTCGGATTTCGGGGATGAAATCCTTTTGTAGGGGGTTAGTTTGTAAGGACCCTGACCTCCGTTTAGGGTTTACCCTGTTTGCTTTGCTTAACCTTGATGCTTTGTTGCTTGCTAATCACCTTTAGTGGTGATTAGGGTTTGTTTGAGCTTTGTTGAGAGTTGGAGGTGCTACTTGCAATTAACCCAAGTCTAGGGTTTGTGGGCAAGTTTGTCACCTTGTGATGTGTTCCTCCCTCTCCTTGCTTCCTCAAGTGTTGAGAGGAAGGTTTGGACTCGTTGCTTGAGTTCCTTTGGGCCTGGTTGAGATTGTTGGGCCTTGTGGTGCCTTGCTTTTGCTTGGTTGAACCCTGTCGGGCAAGGGGTGCTTGTGTCACCCAGGCTGTGTCGCCCAAGGCTGTGTCACCCATGGTCATGGTGTGTCGTCTAGTTGTGTCATCCATGAACCTTTGACCTTCTTTGACCTTGTTTGTGTCACCACTAGTGGACACTTGGTGCTTGGTGTGTGCATGTGGCAATGGCCTTGGACATGTGTTTAGGGCATGTTAGAGTGGTGGCTTTTGCACATGGACAAGTGTCCCTAGGTGGGAGACACCTTTCTTTGCTCTAGCTTGTTTTCTCCTCCAACCCCTTCTATATATGTGTTTCCCTTTCCTTGCTAAGGATCCCTTTAGTTCCTTATTCTTCCTCTCCTTGGTGCACGACACACTCCTTTCTCTTGCAAGCTTGGTGGCCGATACCCTTGGTGGAGCTATCTTGGTGGCCGATCCTTCCTTGGAGTCTCCTTCTTCCTTGGTGGTGCTTGGAGCTAGGAGCTTGGAGCTTGCTTAAGGCGGGTTACATAACTCCTAACCCTAACTACATTACCTTCTTTCTATGTTCTTATATGTTGCTATGATCATGTCGGCTATATGAGTTGCTAGTTAGTCCCTTGCTTAAGTTGTTGGCCGAACCATGTGTTCTAAGGTTTCTTGGTGAGCAATACTCCTTTCTCTCCTTGGTCTTGAGGAGTGAGCTTGAGTTCTAGTATCATGAGCAACACCCCTCTCTCATTTAAGTTGAGAGGTGAGCTTGTGTTCTAGTATCTTGAGCAACACCCTCCTCTCACCATGGACTTGAAGGGTGAGCTTTGTGGAGGTTGTGAATCTTGCTACGGTTGCTCCTTGTGTGGCCCGTTTGGTGATAGATGATGTGCAAGACCCCTCTCTCTTAGTTGTTGAGAGGTGAGCCATCTTCTTGATCCATTAGGGTGGGTGCCCTTGTTCTTGAGGTTGATGACAACCTTGTGAAGTTGTTTCTTGGCCATTATGGTGTTAATAGAGGTGTTGCCCGATAGCCCTCTTGACCTTGAGCTTTGGATGGCTTGTTGTGATGGTTGTGATGGACGACACCTTGGTGCTTGAACCTGTGTGTGACGGGCGTCACTCTATGCTACCTGTTCTGCCCGATACCCCTTTGATCCCTGACCTTGTGACGGGCGTCATGCCCTAGTCCCTGCTTGTGACGGCCGATAGGGCATGGATAGGTGGTCTGAGGAATAGGCTCCTAGATGTTTGTTGGAGCTTTACCTTGCTCAACACCTTGCCCCACACACACACGACTTAGATCTGGTCTAGTGTAGTTGGCTTGAGGTGTGAAGGTGTTGGCTAGCTCTGAGATGTTGTGACGGGCGTCACAGCTGAGCACGACACTGTGTTGCCCGATACCAGGATGCCGAGCAGAATGCACGATATGGTGCACATCACACCTTGCACGATACACCCCTTGGGCACAGCTGCACAACGGACCCTGTAACACAGCGTTGTGCGTTGTACCACATATTCTACCCGTTATCCTTAGTAGTTTCTTGACCGTCACATGAATGATATGGTTGTACGATAGGATGATCCCTGCCCGATACCACTTGTGGTGAGGGTTTTTGGGTGTTTTTAGTGAGGGTCCTGCCCCTTATAGAAACTGATATGTTGTTGTTACATCACATTTTAGTTTTGATAAGTAACCCTGGATGTGCACGATATAGTAGACCACATCTATGTTAGACATTGTATATGTATCACCTTTAATCATGATGGTGACCCTTGATATGCTTAATGGTAACTGTCAGGATAAAACTTATCTATGTAACTTACATGTCTTTACATATGCATGTGATCATCTTGATGTTATGTATAATGCTGAGGAAATGATAAGCATATAGAATGCCTTGCTTAACGATGTAACCTATGCTCATGATCACCAGTTGAGGCATGATAGGTAAAGCATATAATCATTAATGTCACATTATATTGATAGAATGGCTTTCTGTTAAAGCCCGCGATTATTGTGTATACTAACCATGCAGGTGATGCATAGCCAAGTAAAAGTCTATGAGGTATATATGATGAGTAACATTGCTTTAATAGTCACCCTTGATAATGAGATAACATGTATGATGTGATTGCTATTTCATGATGATGATGGTGTAAGCCTTGAGAGGCAGTGACACTATGTGATGAGGGATTGAGATCCCATGGCATGTGATGATCCTTGAGATGGATCTAGATGATTGGCAAGAGGCCAAGTGATAACATGTAATGTTGGATCCTTGTGATTGATCAGGATGATGTTGATTACAATAAAAGTGTAATATTGAGTTTCATGCTATTTGTTCTTGTTATAGTTGCATGTTATACAACTTGGTTGAATCTTGCAATACACATAAAATACACTAATTAATCACAGTGGAATATATCATGTAGTTTGCCCTAGCCATAGATCCATCATCGTCAGGAGTTGGTGATGGTGAAATGGGTTCTCCGACGGGTTAACCCGGAGCACATATTGTTGAGTATGCGAGATTTATCCTAGCCTAAAATGAGGAGGTAAGAGTGCAACTTCGGTTGTTGACTCCAGGGTGCGGATTTAGGCCCGTAACCCAAGTGTGATAAGATCATGGTGAACAGGACCATGGCTCAGGATATGTGATATGGGAGCATGAATGCGTTCATGGCTCAGAGCACGGTGAATAGGCCCGTGGCTCAGTTTCACTAGCGCCAAGACCTGTACCGAGGCGGGCTAGGCAGAGGGTAGCCTGACCCTGTGGCTGAGGCCACTTAAGCAAGAGACTGTGGTCCTTCTTGTGTTGTACTCATGCACTGACCACGAGGCGGGAGGTCATGGAGTTCGGCTCTTCCATTTGACCTTGTATGGCACCAGCTCCGGGTTTTGCAACCGTCAGTTGGATCTGAGCTGTACGACTCACTTCCTCAGGGCATAATAATACGTAATCCAGCGGTTTAGTATTTACTGCTTAAGACAAACATGAAACATTGGTTGAGGCCTTGCTTGTGTAATTAATCATGTTATATCTTGCAGTTACTTATATGTTCCTCATGTTATGTGGACAGACCTTGTAAAGTTTATCTTGTTAATCATGTTCCATTAAGAAATGCTTGGGTATATGCCTGGTAAGCTTGCTAGTATGAACAACTTTTCTTTATAACTGCTCTTGATTGTTATACTTCTTATCGGTTATCTGCTTTATCCTTCTGAGGTTTTGTAGTTTTGGCGGGGAGTTATGTTTCTCGCTGGGATTGTGTGTCTCACCCCGCTGGTTTACACCCATTTTAGGTGGTCGAGCTAGGCGTGGTGGTGGTCGCAGAGTTGCGGATGAGCAGCAAGATGAGCGGTAGAAGGCAAGCGATGGATATGTTGCTATTTTGGATGTTTTGTAGTAGAGTCTAGAGTCATCCCTGTACTCTCAGGTCCTCGGGAGCGTTTTGATGTTGTTTCACGATGCATAGCTATTGATGTTTTGTATATCCTGCTGCTAGCCGGATGCGGGCCTTTATGTACATATAATAGGTGATGAACTCATGTGATGGTTAGACAATTGTTCCTCTAAGCTGTGGACACATATCAAGGCTTGTATATGTTTATATAATCTGTTTCCTTGCAGGATGTGGATTTGAATGTAATAGTTTCTTAGTTTATCAGCTTTTCACAATCGATTTTAATTAACCCATGTTTTCGATAATCTGTGGTTATGGTGATTTCCGCATGTTTTCAAGTAACACCTCGCTGTCTGTGAGATAGTGGGATGTGTTGCCACAGGTAACCACACATTACTTCTTATCAGGAGTCATGTTCCCATTTTCTCATATCATTGAAAGTTCTTGGATACTAGGATTCTTTACCTTGGTATCCATTATTTGTGCCAAAAAACACATCACATCATCATCATGATTACTAGATCTGGGTATTCAAACACTCAGTCCATCACTGAACATTGTTACCTCTCATCAGGTAATTGTTACCTCTAGGTCTGAGGACCACGGTATGTGTAAGGTCCCTGACCTCCGTTTAGGTTTTACCCTGTTTGCTTTGCTTAACCCTGATGCTTTGTCACTTTCTAATCACCTTCTGTGGTGATTAGGGTTTGTTGGTGCTTTGTTGAGAGTTGGTGGTTCTACTTGCAATTAACCCAAGTCTAGGGTTTGTGGGCAAGTTTGTCACCTTGTGTGGTGTTCCTCCCTCTCTTTGCTTCCTCTTATGTTGAGAGGAAGGGTTAGGCTCATTGCTTGAGTTCCTTTGGGCTTGGTTGAGCTTGTTTGGGCCTTGTGGTGCCTTGCCTTTGCTTCTTTGGACCTTGTGTCGGGCAAGGGCATGCTTGTGTCGGCCTAGTGTGTCGCCCTGGTGGTGTGTCGCCTAGGGTTGTGTTGGCCATGGTGGAGGTGTGTCGGCCAGGTTGTGTGGGTGTGTCGCCCATTCACTTTGACCTTCTTTGACCTTGTTTGTGTCACCACTAGTGGACACTTGGTGCTTGATACTTGCATGTGCCAATGCCTTGGACATGTGTTTAGGGCATGTGTCTTTTCTCATGGACAAGTGTCCCTAGGTGGGTGACACCTTGCCTTACTTTCCCTTGGTTTCTCCTCCATCCCCTTCTATATATGTGTTTCCTTTCCCTTGCTAAGGATCCCTTTAGTTTTTTAGTCATCCTCTCCTTGGTGCACGATACACTCTCTTCTCTTGCAAGCTTGGTGGTTAATCCTTGCCTTGGAGTCTCCTTCTTCCTCTAGTGGTGGCCGAACCCTAGAGTGCCTTGCTCTCCTTCTTGTGGTGGTGCTTGGATCTTGGAGCTTGCTTAATGTGGGTTACATAACTCCTAACCCTAACTACATTACCATCTTCTATGTTCTTGTTTATATGTTGCTTATGATCGGCTAAGTACGTTGTTAGTTTGGTTTCATGCTTAGTTGCACCTTGTTGGCCGAACCTATGTTCTAGGGTTTCTTGGTGGGCAATACTCCTGTCTCTCTTTGGTCTAGAGGAGTGAGCTTGAGTCCTAGAAGCATGGGCAATACCCCTCTCTCGTTTAAGTTGAGAGGTGAGCTTGTGTTCTAGTTGCTTGAGCAACACCCTCCTCTCACCGTAGACTTGAAAGGTGAGCTTTGTGGTGGTTGTGAACCTTTCTAGGGTTGCTCCTTGTGTTTCCCGATTGGTGACAAGAGATGTGCAAGACCCCTCTCTCTTGATAGTTGAGAGGTGAGCCATCTTCTTGACCCATTAGGGTTTGGTGCCCTTGTGCTTGAGGTTGGGGACGACCTTGTGGAGTTGCATCTTGACCGTTATGATCTTGGGGGAGGTGTTGACCGATATCCCTCTTGACCTTGAGCTTTGGATGACGCTTTTTGTGGCTGTGACGGGCATTACCTTGGCCCTTTCTTTGTGTGTGTCGGGCATCCCACTTGATGAGTAACTTGCCCGATACACTTAGCCTTATCATAGCTTGATGTTGTTGTGGATTGAGGTGTGGAGCTTGTTATCTAGTTGGTAGTGTTGTGTCGGGTGTCAGGCTCCTGGATGTTGACCTTTGTGAGTCAAGCGTCACACTTTAGCCTTATGTGACGGCTTGGTATCGTTATGGCCTATTATGGTGGAAACATTGCTAGCTGGCCTGTGGAGGGCATCACCCTTTAGCCTTAGCTCTCTGTGTGTGTGTCGGCCGACAGCACGACACCTGATGAGCGTTGCATGACACCCTAGTGCCCGATTCATGTGGTTGGCCGATATGCTTTGGGTGCCCATTAGTAGCTTGCTGCCCGATAGGCGTTTCGGCCGTCGTCCTGGTTGCATAACACAAAGGTGCACAACACACCGTTGCACGACATGGACTGGCTGCACGCCTGGTTCCGATGGTAGTGCGAAGTTGTTACACCTTAGACAGCTGACGGAGTGTTGCATGATAGGTGCTGGTCTGCTTGGCCGACAGGAGTTGAGTGTTGGGCGATAGGGAGGGTGCCATGCCCGATACCACTTCTGGTGAGGGTAGTGAGTACTTTTAGTGAGGGTCCCGTCCCTTATGGAAAAACCGATATGTTGTTCTTGCATCACGATTGGTAACCCTGGATGTGTACGATATAGTAGGCCACATCTATGCATCTTAATACAACATCTCATGTGCATGTGATCATCTTGATATTATGTATAATGCTGAGACAATGATAAGCATGTAAAATGCCTTGCATGGTGTTATGATCACAGGTTGAGGCATGAATGATATCATATATAATCAATCAATGTTGCCCTATCACTACTATGATCTTGTTGTTAATCCATGATGATTGTACTAACCATGCAGGTGATGCATAGCCAGGTAAAGGGCTATGAGGTATATATATATACTTAACTCTTTCTTATTATTAGCCATAATATAATTCTTGTCTTAGTATATATATATATATATATATATATATATATATATATATATATATGAGTAACATTGTTTTAATAGTTACCCTTGATAATTAGATAACATGTATGATGTGTTTGACTAAAGTATTTGGGATTGCTATCCCATGATGATGATGTAAGCCTTGAGAGGTAGTGGCACTATTTGATGTGGGATTTAGATCTCATGGCAATGTGATGATCCTTGAGAAGGACCTAAATGATTGGCAAGAGGCCAAGTGGTAACATTTAATGTTGGATCCTTGTGATGGATCAGGATGATGTTGATTTCAATAAAAAGCATAATATTAAGTTTCATGCTATTTATTCTTGTTATAGTTGCATGTTATATAACTTGGTTGAATCTTGCAATCCACTTAAAATATACTAACTAATCACAGTGGAACATATCATGTAGTTTGCCCTGGCCATAGATCCATCATCGTCAGTAGCTGGTGATGGTGAAACAGGTTCTCTTGCGGGTTAACCTGGAAGCGCATATTGTTGAATATGTGTGGTTTCTCCTAGCCTTAAATAGAGAGGGAATCAAGTGCAACTACGGTTGCAGACTGTGATATATATATATATATATATATATATATATATATATATATATATATATATATATATATATATATATATATATATATATATATATAGCATGGTGAACAGGCCCATGGCTCAGAGTGGTAGAGCATGAATGAGTTCATGGCTCAGAGCACGGTGAACAGGCCCGTGGCTCAGATATACTAGCTTCGTGACCTGTACCGAGGCGGGCTAGAGGAAGGGTAGCCTATGGAGCTGACCCTGTGGCTAAGGCCACTTAAGCATGAGACTGTGGTCCTGCTTTGGTTCTCGTGCACTGAGCACGAGGCAGAGAGGTCGTGGAGTCCGTCTCTTCCATTGACCTTGTATGGAACTGGTTTGGGTTTCGCAACCGAAGGTTGGATTTGAGCGGTATGACTCACTTCCTCAGGGCATAATAATATGTAATCCAGCCGAATAGTATTTACTTCTTAAGGCAAAACATGAAACATTGGTTGAGGCCTTGCTTGTGTAGATAATCCTGTCATATTTTGTAGTTGCTTATATGTTCCTCATGATAGGTGGTAAAACCTTATAAATCTTATCTTGTTAATCATGTTCCATTAAAGAAATACTTGGGTATATGCCTTCCGTACTTCTGGTAAGCTTGCTAGTATGAACATCTTTTCTTTATAACTTCTCTTGTTATACCTCTTATCAGTTATCTGCTTTATCCTTCTGAGGTTTTGTAGTTTCGGAGGGGAGTTATGTTTCTCACTGGGACTGTGTGTCTCACCCCTCTGGTTTACACTTTTTTAGGTGGTCGAGCTAGGCGTGGTGGTGGTCGCGGAGTTGCGGCTGAGCAGCAAGATGAGCAGTAGAAGGCAAGCGATGGATATGCTGTTGTTTTGGTTGTTTTGTAGTAGAGTCTAGAGTCATACCTATACTCTTAGGTCCTTGGGAGCATCTTGACGTTGTTTCACGATGTATAACTATTGATCCTTTGTATATCCTGCTGCTAGCCGGATGTGGGCCTTTATGTACATATAAACAGGTGATGAACTCATGTGATAACAAGACAGTTGTTCCTCTAAGCTGTTGACACGTATCGAGGCTTGTAAATGTTTATATAACCTGTTTCCTTACAGGATGTGGACTTAAATGTAATAGTTTTCTCAGTTTACCTACTTTCCGCAATCGGTTTTAATTAACCTGTGTTTTTGATAATCTGTGGTTATGGTGATTTTCGCACGTTTTTGCGTAACACCTCACTGTCTGTGTGATAGTGGGATGTGTTGCCACAAGTTTTCGTATCAGATCTCTAGGTTTGCTGAGTCTATAGGGATTTAGGACTAGGTTGTGTCTGTTCTTGTGAGTCTTCTCACAATCATCTTCTACCCTGAGCAGAAGCAAAGCCAAGATGTCTGGAAACCATGAAGAACATGTTGTTGAGCACAGCGATGCTGCATCAGTTGATGGAGCTATAGGGCAGGCACATGAAGATCGGGTGCCTGAGGTCCCCCAACCTGACCCATCCATTCTTGAACACCCTACCTATCAACAACTTATGGGGCAGATAATGGCTACGATGAATCTCATGGTAGAGAGACTGTCAGTGCCTCCGCCGAGAGCACAAGCTCCCCATGGTGAAACATCGGGTATTGGGAAGACCTTTGAGTGGCTTCGCTGAGTCGGAGCTTCAGATTATGCTAGAACGGCTGATCCAGCGGATGCAGATCTGTGGCTAACAAGTCTTGAAAAGGCTTTTCGGATCCTCGACATCCCCGAAGCGGACAAAGTAAAGCACGCTGTCTACCTTCTGAAGGGAAGTGTTGGTCACTGGTGAACCATCGAGGAGGAGAAGTGACCTGGTGAGGTGACCGGTTGGGAGGTTTTTCAATGTGAGTTCGTCAGCAGATACTTCCTGAAGACGTATCTAGATGAGAAGATCAATCAGTTTGAGAGCCTGCGACAAGGAACGATGAACATCACCGAGTATGAGGCCAAGTTCATGGATTTTTTGAGGTTTTGTCCTCACATGGGGACGACAGATGAAGAGCGGATTAGACATTTTGAGAAGGGTTTGAGTTCTGAGCTGACAACACCTATCTCTGTGTTGGAGAACCATGAGCAGTTTGCTATGTTTGTAGAATCTGTCCGGAGGATTGAACGGTCAGTCAGGGAGAAAAGAGAATCTATGTCTAAGAAGAGGCCTGCTTAGTTTCTTACAGAGGTCCTCAGTTCACGAGTCGTTTCTGGGAACAGTTGCACAAAGCGTTGGGAACGCAGTTGAGGTTCAGTACCGCCTTCCACCCGCAGACAGATGGACAGTCTGAGAGGACTATTCAGATTTTGGAGGATCTCCTTCAAGCTTGTGCTTTGCAGTTCCTAGGTAGTTGGGACGTACATCTCAGTTTCATAGAGCTTGCCTACAACAACAGTTATCAGCGGAGCATTGACATGGCTCCTTATGAGGCCTTGTATGGCAGGAAGTGCAGATCTCCTTTGTGTTGGTATGAGTCTGGTGAATATTAGCTTTTGGGTCCTGAGTTAGTACAGCAGACGACAAAAAAGATTAAGGTAATACAGCAACAGTTGAAAGTGGCACAGGACAGGCAGAAGTCTTATGCAGACAATCGTCGACGACCTTTAGAGTTCCACGTAGGAGACAAAGTGTATATTAAAGTCTCACCATGGAAATGTGTGCTAAGGTTTGGTCGGAAGGGTAAGCTAGTACCCAGGTATATGGGGCCATACCCGGTCATAGCACGTGTTGGCAAGGTAGCTTACGAATTAGAGCTGCCACCAGAGTTGCATAGGTAACATCTAGTGTTCCATGTCAGTATGCTGGAGAAAAATCATCCGGATTCAGGAACTTTGATACAACCAGACGAAGTTGAGCTTGATGAAGATGTGACCTACGAGGAAGGTCCTATGATGATCCTTGACAGAAGAGTTAAGAAGCTGAAGAGGAAGGACCTGGTTCTTGTTAAGGTTCTTTGGCATCATCGCGGCGTTGAGGAAGCCATGTGGGAGCTTGAGGAAGAGATGAGGAGGAAGTATCCCTCACTTTTCTCTTCAGATTTTGGGGACGAAATCCCTTTGTTGGGGGTTAGCTTGTAAGGACCCTGACCTCCGTTTAGGGTTTACCCTATTTGCTTTGCTTAACCCTGATGCTTTGTCACTTGCTATTCACCTTCTGTGGTGATTAGGGTTTGTTGGTGCTTTGTTGAGAGCTGGAGGTGCTACTTGCAATTAACCCAAGTCTAGGGTTTGTGGGCAAGCTTGTCACCTTGTGTGGTGTTCCTCCCTCTCTTTTCTTCCTCTTGTGTTGAGAGGAAGGGTTGGGCTCGTTGCTTGAGTTCCTTTGGGCTTGGTTGAGCTTGTTTGGGCCTTGTGGTGCCTTGCCTTTGCTTCTTTGGACCTTGTGCCGGGAAAGGTCATGCTTGTGTCGGCCTACTGTGTCGCCCAGGTTGTGTGTCGCCCTGGTGGTGTGTCGCCCAGGGTTGTGTCGGCCATGGTGGAGGTGTGTCGGCCATGTTGTGTGGATGTGTTTCCCATATACTCTTTGACCTTCTTTGACCTTGTTTGTGTCACCACTAGTGGACACTTGGTGCTTGATGCTTGCATGTGGCAATGGCCTTGGACATGTGTTTAGGGCATGTAGCTTTGCTCATGGACAAGTGTCCCTAGGTGGGCAACACCTTGCCTTACTTTCCCTTGGTTTCTCCTCCATCCCCTTTTATATATGTGTTTCCTTTCCCTTTCTAAGGATCGCTTTACTTCCTTAGTCATCTTCTCCTTGGTGCACGACACACTCTCTTCTCTTGCAAGCTTGGTGGCCGATCCTTGCCTTGGAGTCTCCTTCTTCCTCTAGTGGTGGCCGAACCCTAGAGTGCCTTGCTCTCCTTCTTATGGTGGTGCTTGGAGCTTGGAGCTAGGAGCTTGCTTAAGGCGGGTTATATAACTCCTAAGGGTTACATAACTCCTAACCCTAACTATATTACCATCTTCTATGTTCTTGTTTATATGTTGCTTATGATCGACTAAGTATGTTGTTAGTTTGGTTTCGTGCTTAGTTGCACCTTGTTGGACGAACCTATGTTCTAGGGTTTCTTGGTGGGCAATACTCCTTTCTCTCCTTGGTCTAGAGGAGTGATGTTGAGTCCTAGTAGCATGGGCAATACCCCTCTCTCATTTAAGTTGAGAGGTGAGCTTGTGTTCTAGTTGCTTGAGCAACACCCTGCTCTCACCATAGACTTGAAAGGTGAGCTTTGTGGTGGTTGTGAACCTTGCTAGGTTTGTTCCTTGTGTTGCCCAATTGGTGACAAGAGATGCACATGACCCCTCTCTCTTGATAGTTGAGAGGTGAGCCATCTTCTTGACCCATTACGGTTTGGTGCCCTTGTGCTTGAGGTTGGTGATGACCTTGTGGAGTTGCATCTTGACCGTTATGATCTTGGGGGAGGTGTTGACCGATATCCCTCTTGACCTTGAGCTTTGGATGAAGCCTGGTGTGGCTGTGATGGGCGATACCTTGGCCCTTGCTTTGTGTGTGTCGGACATCCCACTTGATGAGTAACCTTCCCGATACAGTTAGCCTTGTCATAGCTTGATGTCGTTGTGCGTTGAGGTGTGGAGCTTGTTATCTAGTTGGTAGTGTTGTGTCGGGCGTCAGGCTCCTGGATGTTCACCTTTGTGTGTCGGGCGTCACACCTTAGCCTTATGTGACGGCTTGGTATCGTTATGGCCTGTTGTGGTAGAAACGTTGCTAGTTGGTCTCCGGAGGGTGTCACCCTTTAGCCTTAGCTCTATGTGTGTGTGTCGGTCGACAGCACGACACCTGACGAGCGTTGCACGACACCCTATTTCCCGATTCATGTGGTTGGCCGATATGCTTTGGGTGCCCGTTAGTAGCTTACTGCCCGATAGGCGTTTCGGCTGTCGTCCTGGTTGTACGACACACAGGTGCACAATGCACCATTGCATGACATGGACTGGCTGCACGCCTGGTTCTGATGGTAGCGTGATGTTGTTACACCTTAGACGGCTGACGGAGCGTTGCACGATAGGTGCTGGTCTGCTTGGCCGATAGGAGTTGAGTGTTGGGCGATAGGGAGGGTGCCCTGCCCGATACTGTTTCTAGTGAGGGTAGTGAGTACTTTTAGTGAGGGTCCCGTCCCTTAAGGAAAAACAGATATGTTGTTCTTGCATCAAGATTGGTTTTTATGGTAACCCTGGATGTGTACGATATAGTAGGCCACATCTATGCATCTTAATACAACATCTCATGTGTATGTGATCATCTTGATATTATTTATAATGCTGAGACAATGATAAGCATGTAAGATGCCTTGCATGGTGTTATGATCACAGGTTGAGCCATGAATGATATCATATATAATCAATCAATGTTGCCCTATATCACTACTATGATCTTGCTGTTAATCCATGATGATTGTACTAACCATGCAGGTGATGCATAGCCAGGTAAAGGGCTATGAGGTATATATATATATATATATATATATATATATATATATATATATATATATATATATATATATATATATATATATATATATATATATATATATGATGATGATGATGATGATGAGTAACATTGCTTTAATAGTTACCCTTGATAATGAGATAACATGTATGATGTGTTTGGCTAAAGTATTTGGGATTGCTATCCCATGATGATGATGTAAGCCTTGAGAGGCAGTGGCACTATGTGATGTGGGATTTAGATCCCATGGCAATGTGATGATCCTTGAGATGGACCTAAATGATTGGAAAGAGGCCAAGTGGTAACATGTAATGTTGGATCCTTGTGATGGATCAAGATGATGTTGATTTCACTTAAAAGCATAATATTAAGTTTCATGCTGTTTATTCTTGTTATAGTTGCATGTTATATAACTTGGTTGAATCTTGCAATCCACTTAAAATATACTAACTAATCATAGTGGAACATATGATGTAGTTTGCCCTGGCCATAGATCCATCATCGTCAGTAGCTAGTGATGGTGAAACAGGTTCTCCTGCGGGTTAACCTGGAAGCGCATATTGTTGAATATGTGTGGTTTCTCCTAGCCTTAAATAGAGAGGGAATCGAGTGCAGCTACAATTGCAGACTCGGATATATATAGAGCATGGTGAACATGCCCATGGCTCAGAGTGATAGAGCATGAATGCATTCATGGCTCAGATCATGGTGAACATGCATGTGGCTCAGATATACTAGCGCCGTGACATGTACCGAGGTGGGCTAGAGGAAGGATAGCCTATGGATTTGACCCTGTGGCTGAGGCCACTTAAGCATGAGACTGTGGTCCTACTTTGGTTCTCGTGCATGACCACGAGGTGGAGAGGTCGTGGAGTCCGGCTCTTCCATTTCTTTGTATGGCACCGGCTTGGGTTTCGCAACCGAAGGTTGGATTTGAGTGGTACGAATCACTTCCTCAGGGCATAATAATACGTAATCCATCCGAATAGTATTTACTGCTTAAGGCAAAACACAAAACATTGGTTGAGGCCTTGCTTGTGTAGATAATCCTGTCATATCTTGCAGTTGCTTATATGTTCCTTATGATATGTGGTAAAACCTTATAAATCTTATCTTGTTAATCATGTTCCATTAAAGAAATACTTGGGTATATGCCTTCCGTACTTCTGGTAAACTTGCTAGTATGAACAACTTTTCTTTATAACAACTCTTGTTATACCTCTTATCAGTTATCTGCTTTATCCTTTTGAGGTTTTGTAGTTTCAGTGGGGAGTTATGTTTCTCGTTGGGACTGTGTGTCTCACCCTGCTGGTTTACACCTTTTTGGGTGGTCGAGCTAGGCGTGGTGGTGGTCGCGAAGTTGCGGCCGAGCAGCAAGACGAGCAGTAGAAGGGAAGCGATGTATATGTTGCTATTTTGGTTGTTTTGTAGTAGAGTCTAGAGTCATCCCTGTACTCTCAGGTCCTTGGGAGCATCTTGATGTTGTTTCATGATGTATAACTGTTGATCCTTTGTATATCCTACTGCTGGCCGGATGTGGGCCTTTATGTACATATAAACATGTGATGAACTCATGTGATAACAAGACAACTGTTGCTCTAAGCTGTTGACACGTATCGAGGCTTGTAAATGTTTATATAACCTATTTCCTTGCAGGATGTAGACTTAAATGTAATAGTTTTCTCAGTTTACCTGCTTTCTGCAATCAGTTTTAATTAACCCGTGTTTTTGATAATCTGTGGTTATGGTGATTTCTGCATGTTTTCGCGTAACACCTCACTGACTGTGTGATAGTGGGATGTGTTGCCACAAGTTTGATCATAACACCATGCAAGGCATCTTACATGCTTATCATTGTCTCATCATTATACATAATATCAAGATGATCACATACACATGAGATGTTGTATTAAGATGCATAGATGTGGCCTACTATATCGTACACATACAGGGTTACCATAAAAACAAATCGTGATGCAAGAACAACATATTAGTTTTTCCATAAGGGATGGGACCCTCACTAAAAGCACTCACTACCCTCACTAGAAGCGGTATCGGGCAGGGCACCCTCCCTATCGCCCAACACTCAACTCCTGTCGGCCAAGCAGACCAGCACCTATCGTGCAACACTCCGTCAGCCGTCTAAGGTTTAATAGCATCACGCTACCAGTGGAACTAGGTGTGCAGCCAGTCCATGTCGTGCAATGGTGCATTGTGCACCTCTGTGTCGTGCAACCAGGACGACAGCTGAAACGCCTATCGGGCAGTAAGCTACTAACGGGCACCCAAAGCATATCGGCCAACCACATGAATCGGGCAATAGGGTGTCGTGCAACTCTCATCAGGTGTCGTGCTGTCGGCCAACACACACACATAGAGCTAAGGCTAAAGGGTGACACCCTCGACAAACCAGCTAGAAACGTTTCTACCACAACAGGCCATAACGATACCAAGCCGTCACATAAGGCTAAGGTGTGACTCCCGACACACAAAGGTCAACATCCAGGAGCCTGACGCCCGACACAACACTGCCAACTAGATAATAAGCTCCACACCTCAATGCACAATGACATCAAGCTATGACAAGGCTAAGTGTATCGGGCAAGTTACTCATCAAGTGGGATGCCCGACACACACAAAGCAAGGGGCCAAGGTAACGCACATCATAGCCACAACAGGGGTCATCCAAAGCTCAAGGTCAAGAGGGATATCGGTCAAGACCTCCCCCAATATCATAACGGTCAAGATGCAACTCCATAAGGTCGTCACCAACCTCAAGCACAAGGGCACCAAACCCTAATGGGTCAAGAAGATGGCTCACCTCTCAACTATCAAGAGAGAGGGGTCTTGCACATCTCTTGTCACCAATCGGGCAACACAAGGAACAACCCTAGCAAGGTTCACAACCACCGCAAAGCTCACCTTTCAAGTCTATGGTGAGAGGAGGGTGTTTCTCAAGCAACTAGAACACAAGCTCACCTCTCAACTTAAACGAGAGAGGGGTATTGCCCATGCTACTAGGACTCAAGCTCACTCCTCTAGACCAAGGAGAGAAAGGAGTATTGCCCACCAAGAAACCCTAGAACATAGGTTCGGCCAACAAGGTGCAACTAAGCACGGAACCAAACTAACAACATACTTAACCGATCATAAGAAACATATAAACAAGAACATAGAAGATGGTAATGTAGTTAGGGTTAGGAGGTATGTAACCCGCCTTAAGCAAGCTCCAAGCTCCTAGATCCAAGCTCCAAGCACTACCACAAGAAGGAGAGCAAGGCACTTTAGGGTTCGGCCACCACTAGAGGAAGAAGGAGACTCCAAGGCAAGGATCGGCCACCAAGCTTGCAAGAGAAGAGAGTATGTCGTGCACCAAGGAGAGGGTGACTAAGGAACTAAAGGGATCCTTAACAAGGGAAAGGAAACACATATATAGAAGGGGATGGAGGAGAAACCAAGGGAAAGTAAGGCAAGGTGTTGCCCACCTAGGGACAATTGTCCATGAGCAAAGCCACATGCCCTAAACACGTGTCCAAGGCCATTGCCACATGCAAGCATCAAGCACCAAGTGTCCACTAGTGGTGACACAAACAAGGTCAAAGAAGGTCAAAGAGTCTATGGGCGACACACCAACACAACATGGCCAACACACCTCCACCATGGCTGACACAACCCTGGGCAACACAACACTAGGGTGACACACAACCTGGGCGACACACTAGGCCGACACAAGCATGCCGTTTCCCGACACAAGGTCTAAAGAAGCAAAGGCAAGGCACCATAAGGCCCAAACAAGCTCAACCAAGCCCAAAGTAACTCAAGCAACAAGCCCAACCCTTCCTCTCAACACAAGAGGAAGCAAAGAGAGGGAGGAACACCACACAAGGTGACAAACTTGCCCACAAACCCTAGACTTGGGTTAATTGCAAGTAGCACCTCCAGCTCTCAACAAAGCACCAACAAACCCTAATCACCACAGAAGGTGATTAGCAAGCGACAAAGCATTAGGGTTAAGCAAAGAAAACATGGTAAACCCTAAACGGAGGCCAGGGTCCTTACAGTATCCATTATACTAAACATCTTCTTTTGTTTATCAGTTGATCTATGATTAACTCATATTTCTCCATATATCAATTAGGATGTGGTAGAAATATCCATGCCACATCTTTGACTTCATTATACTCTTTAGATTGTCTCGAAATGACTACTTGATCAGAGTAATTAGAAAGATAGCAATCTAAGAGTGTCATACTTACCTTACCTTTAATAGATGAATACCTGGCTAGGGTATTCAAGAAATGAAATTAGGTAGTATGCATTTGTTTTATATTATGTTTCATTTCTTCAAATTTTTACTACTTTGTATCTCAGATTTTATCTAGGTGTTTCTTTTACGTCTCTTCCTTTTCTACATGAAGAGAGAAATTTCGAAACATATAAGAGAATATTAATCTGAATATAGGTTTTTATCCTTCTTATCTCTTCCTCATGTCCTCATAGGACTAAATACAAGAATCTCAACAACAACTACCTTCTTATGATTATCAGATAAAATCAAGAGAAGACATATCATATGTCACCCCTCACAGTCATTCACCACTTCAGGTTAACTCAAGCATAGAGTCTATCTGTTTCATGTTGTTTCTTTTGCCTTTTTACACTATTAGGTTGTAACTTTCGTAAGCCCTGCCCAGTCTACCTCGATTGTTGGGTCATTTACTCCCTTCTTTTTGAATAAAAGGGTTTAGTATGCTTAACATGTCCATGTCTTATCCTTATACCATAGTCTTATCGGTCTCATTACCAATGTAAAGACTAAGCCATGGGTTCTTATGGGTGGAAAGTTAGGACCTTTGCCTTTACTTAGTGATTACAACACTGGTGCACTAGACGTTTATTGCACTGGTGGTACCAAAAACTTTGGCTTTTTAAAACATCTAGGAAAATGTCTCTAGAATTATAGAGACCTTTCCTTAATTCTCGGCTTATTGCCCCTCCTTGGGCATTACCTTCACAGATATACTATTTGTCTAAACTTATGATAGAGTCTACTTTCTTGCCATATGTTAATCTTTCCCACATTTTCCACTGTTCCAACATGACTATGTCGTTCAGGAACCCCTTCTAAAGCCCAAAGTTTCCGCATTGAGGACTGGTAACCTAGGTTGTAATGTTAGTATCCAGTCTGCTGTATGTATCACTATTGTCCTAACCTGCCCAACAAGAGCATAAACATAGGATTCTTTATCCTGATCGGGTCATGATGGGAGTTCTCAGGCATTTGTTCTTCTCTTGCCTAGTCCCTTGCACCCTCTCCTGGTGCAACAACATTGTTCTCATCAATGTGTTCCTCATGTTCTCCAGTCATTTTTAAACTTTACCTTTTCTTCTGCATAAGCAGAAGTCACTATAGGGTATACTGGAGGACACTAACACAGACTCCACACCTTAGTTCTATGTCTCTGTAGACTCAGTGAACCTTAAGCTCTGATACCAAACTTGTAATGACAGTCGTCAAACTGACAAACAAATCATTACTTATTAAGTGGAATAAACATAAACAACAGATTAACAAAAATTACTAAAATTTAAAACCATTTTGCAAGGAGATCCTTGTACAGAAAACTTTTACTGAAAGATCCAAAACTCATACATATCATGATTTACATTGTACAACATTGTTTCATCTCATCTCGAAGACAACATATAACAGTTTCTCTGTCAAAACACATACTAGAGCAACATAAAACCTTGAGGCATTCAAGCCAAATCCTCAGATCGTTCATGAAACCATAACGAACCAACTCCAAGGACCTGAGAGTATAGAGACGACACATAGGACTTCTATCTACAAGACATGACAGACAATACACTCAACCTGAGTTGTCACTGATGTCCCTGTTGTTGTTGTTCTTTCTCTACATAAAGGTCTTCACCTCCTCGTGCACGTCCACCTAAAAATTTGGATCCCTCGGGGGTGAGACAATTGTAATTGTCCCAGTGAGAGATATAACTCTCCGCCAATAATGTTATTATCACAGTTAAATAGCATTAAACTGAGAAGAGGATAAGCAGTTTGGAATATTCTCATATTTTAAAGCATTGCAACTATCTGTGATAGAGAAGTAAGTCATCTATTCTCTTTATAAGGAATAGGAAGAACATGTATATCATTTACCCATCATACTATATCAACATCTCAAGCTTATCATGTGATACTCATTATCATGGTATGTCATCCATGAATCATTCTCATTTCTATCTGTTGGCCTCAGCCAATATGCTAACCAGATATTGAATTGTACCAGTCATGTAAGTATACATCATCATATTATGTTCAGGCATTGGACTATGACAATCCTGTGCAACCATTCCAGGCATTGAACTATGACAATCCTTTGATACCAGCCAGGTGTTGGGTTATTACCAACCCTGTAATAACAGCCAGGCATTGGGTTATTACCAATCTTGTGATTATTATAGGCTTCACGCCTCTGCCAGGTATTGGGTTATTCCCAATCCTGTGATTATAGGCTTCATGCCTCTGCCAGGTATTGGTTCATAACCAATCCTGTGATTATAGGCTTCATGCCTCTGCCAGGTATTGGGGTTATTACCAATCATGTGATTATAGGCTTCATGCCTCTGCCAGGTATTGGGGTTATTACCAATCCTGTGATTATAGGCTTCATGCCTCTGCCAGGTATTGGGTTATTACCAATCATGTGATTATAGGCTCCATGCCTCTGCCATGTATTGGGGTTATTACCAATCCTATGATTATAGGCTTCATGCCTCTGCCACGTATTGGTTCATAACCAATCATGTGATTATAGGCTTCATGCCTCTGCCACGTATTGGGGTTATTACCAATCTTGTGATTATAGGCTTCATGCCTCTTCCAGGATTTGGTATGTAACCAATCCTGTGATTATAGGCTTCATGCCTCTACCAGGTATTGGGGTTATTACCAATCCTGTGATTATAGGGTGCATTCCTCTGCCAGGTCTGTAACCAATCCTGTGATTATAGGCTTCATGCCTCTGCCAAGTATTGGTCCGTAACCAATCCTGTTATTATAGGCTTCATGCCTCTGCCAGGTATTGGTCCGTAACCAATCCTGTGGTTATAGGCTACATGCCTCTGCCAGGTATTGGTCCGTAACCAATCCTATGATTATAGGCTTCATGCCTCTACTAGGTATTGGTCTGTAACCAATCCTGTGATTATAGGCTTCATGCCTCTGCCAGGTATTGGGGTTATTACCAATCATGTGATTATAGGCTCCATGCCTCTGCCAGGTATTGGGGATTAACAAATCCCGATTACACAGCCAGGTAGTGGACTCTAACCACTCCTGATTACAGGCTTTACGCCTCTGCCAGGTATTGGTCCATAACCAAACTGATTACACAGCCAGGAAGTGGACTCTAACCACTCCTGATTACACATTCATTATGGGATATCAATCCCTTAAATTCATCATTGGTTATCACATCCCTTTACTAGGCATTATACCCTGGGGCAAGCCGTCATATCAATTCACATTCTTTATGTACTAAAAGTGTTCCTCTTATCTCCTTTAAGAATATTCAAAACATTATAGCCCTTATTTGACTATAAGCATAAAGCATGTATGATCAAGATTTCATTATTATTATAACCATTTTTTATTATTATGAAGTTACTGGTTTCCATTTCCCTTAGTTTATTTTGCACATTACCATTCCTTACATTAGACTTTTATAAGCATCTTGTCACCTCTCATTAGGCAATGATTATTCATATGGCTCACCAGTCCCATTAAACATCTTGTCACGTCTCATTAGGCAACAACTATCCACATGGCTCACAAGGCCATTAAGTATCGTTTCACCTCTCACTAGGCAACAACTATTAGGGTTAGGGTTTCCTCTTATTGCTAGATAGGGTTTCAAGTTCATATTATTAATTCAAACCTTAATTCATTGCTCCACACATCTAGGAGCTTACATTGATATCATAAGTATACAATTATACTTATTTATTCTCATCATTTATCATTAAATGAATCATCAACACAAGGTATGAGTTCGTCTCTCATCCTTACCAGGGTATGATTACATCATACTTTATAACTTGGCTTAACCCTTTCTCAAGGTATGTTAGCCCACACTTATCAAAGTGTATTAAACTTATTACATCTCAATGTAACAACTGACATAACACACTTCATGTGTTGCTCATCCAAGTATATTGGATTTTAAGGTGCATCAAGGTACATCAAACTTGAAATGCTGGATGTGATGTCTATCATGTCTTGATGTATCACTTCCATCATCACTTTTAACTTACTTAGTTCATCAACTTATCTTGTATTAGGGTATTTCCCATCCTAATACAGTATGCATTAGCCCATCACATTCATTCTGTAGTGTATTGATCATAAGTCATACATTTGAATTGTCCAACCATCATCAATTGATATGGACTCATCTCAGGTTGAGACATTATTGATATCAGGTTCTCCATTATCAACCACTCTAGGTGTTTTACCTATCAAGGTATTAGCCACACCATTACTTGGTGTTTCACTCATCACTCCTAACAGTATGTTGCCCTCACCTTTACAAGGTGTCTCAGGTTAAATGTGTGCATATGTTCACCACATCGGGTTGTAGGTGTATAGGCACCACCATATTGGGCTAGAAGTATATACACACCATTCATATCAGGCTAGAGGTGTTTATATGTGTTACCCATGTCGTGCATGAGGTATAAATCCATCACCATGTCGGGCTAGACATCAACTAGGGTTGTGTATCGGGCTACCATATCGTGCAATAGCATTTGCTATTCTTTACTCATATCGGTTTACCCAAGTTAGGGTTTCATGTCAACTTACAAGTATTCATTTAACCTTGTATCATGCATGGAGTCTATACTTGACTCCCTATCGTGCAAGAGGTGTATACTACACCTACATATCGTGCAACAATGTATTCATTCATATCCATATTGTTCAAGTGAAGAAGGTGCATCATCATATCGGGTTAAAGGTGCTTACTTGTGTGCTTGCACCCGATATCACTTTTATAAGGTGATATCATCATCTTAAAGCTCTAGGACTTTGTTCTAACTATTATAGTTCATGTAAAAAGGTCTAAGAAACTACTAGAACTCATAATTTCATCAACTATTTTAGGAAATTTTGGAATTAAAAGTAGATCATTAAATACAGCAATTTAGGTGATGAATAATAACATGGTTGAGTTCAAGTTATATAACCCGCCTTAAGAACCACTTCAAAGCTTCAAGCTCCAAATCTCCATGTTCCTAAGGTTGAAGATGACTTTATCAAGGGTCCAAGGATCGTTCAAACTCCTTCATATACAAGGAATCACCATGGATAAGCAATTGGTGAAGAAGAAAAGAAAGGTAGATCATAACCCTAATCCCATGCTTCAATTCAAGCTTGAAGACAACTATAGCTTATCTTAGGTTTAAGTTTTGAGTTCCTTAGCTCCTTGGACGACACCCTAAAACTCTTGGGCGATATGGAATTCCTCTTGGCCGAAACAACTTTGCTTGTGGCCGATACCCCATCACTTGTGGCCAAAATCACTTCAATTGGCCGATATCAACTTGCTATGGGCAATATCAACATGCTATGGCCGATATACTTGCTATGGCCAATACCCAAGGCCTATGAGTAATAACCTTGTGCTCTTGCATGACATGCCACCCCTCTTGCACGATATGATACTCACTTGCACGATATGACACTCACTTGGAGTCAAAACACTTCACTCTATGGCCAATATCACCCTATATGGCCGATATCACCTACTTGGGCGATATGGTCTTGCCATGGGCGATATCCCAAGGCCTATGCACGATACCACAGAATACCTTCACGACCTGGGAGCTCTATGAATGATACCTCATGGTAGGAGGGTGGTAAGGGTCGTAAAATTGCACCAAGGGGTGAAACTAGGGTATATATACTTGTTGCACATGATGGAAGGTAAAAATGAGGTGTCAACATTTTGAGCTAGTAGGTGCCACGTGTCATGCATGGGTGACACGTGTCCATGCATGAATCATCATTTATCTT
This sequence comes from Alisma plantago-aquatica, assembly GCA_963693085.1. Classification (NCBI taxonomy): domain Eukaryota; kingdom Viridiplantae; phylum Streptophyta; class Magnoliopsida; order Alismatales; family Alismataceae; genus Alisma; species Alisma plantago-aquatica. The sequence continues at coordinate 950,134,967 of OY856412.1, forward strand.
GTCTTGAAAAACATATGAGGATCATCTAGAGATGCAAATTCGTCCATTACTTATCCATTTGGATAAGTCATCTAGGTTTAATCACTGTTTTAAGTCAAGCCGATACAATTTTTCTAAGGAAACTTGTTGGTCGTCACACCTCACCTCCTTGAGGTGCTTTTCACGATATGGCCTTTTACAAGAGTTCACAAAACGATATGGGACACCTCCTTGGGCTCCATGGCCAATAGGCACTCATATATAAGTTTTTCAACTTGATACAACTCAAGTTAAGCTTCCAAAGTCAACCCTTTTTCTTGGTCATTTCATCACCAAGAGTATCATCATTTGTAATTGATTCAAACATGGTGTCTCAGTCATTCTATTTCCTATAAATGATACATAGAGGGAGTAGGAACACTCTAGAGGTGGTAATTTGCATATCAACCCCATATTTTGGGTAAATTACAATTTGTACCAAAATTGGTGCGCAAGGTACCAACATTGTTCAAACGAGTTCAAACATGGAATTTAGGCTTTCCACAAGCCATCACTTAGCGTCATTCTCTCTATAATGATGCTAAAACACATGAGTCATGTTCAACATGTGACATTTTTCATTATAGCCCCTCAATTTGGGTAAATTTCACTTTGGTCCAAAACAAAGGAAAATTGCTCAAACAACATTCAATCGGGACCAAAATTGAAGCATAAGTGTGTCACATGATAACAAGCACCTTATAGGATTATATTAAAGTTACAAGCAACTTTATTAGATAAAACAAATAGGGTTACCTCATAACCAAAGTCAGGGATGTTACAAGTTTTATAAGAAATATGTATATCTTATTGGATTTAGCACAAAGAAGGAAAATCACTATGTCTCATCTAAAACCAAAAAAAATCACAAGAAGGGTATTCATGTACTCCAAGTAAAGGTTACATAAACCAAAGAACAAGGAAGAAAATGGTCATACGAGAACTCCACAAAAAGGTATAATTTCCAATCAAAAGAGATGCAAGGCTCAAATGTGAGTCAAGCTAGAGAAGGACGCAAATTGGGAGTTTATGATCTTTGAGAAAGAGCACAACCATGATTTCACCAACAATCCATCTAAAAAGAGTTTTCACCTCTCACATCATCGCATGTCTTTTGAGGTTCAAGATTTTCTTCACACAATGCATGACCATAATATTTCAAGTGCACTTGTAATGTCACTTATTGCTAGCCAATAAGGAGAAATCTGCAATATCACATTCACAAAAAAAGATCTAAGAAACACAATTTTTTCTTTGCAAAGGAGATACATAGGTTTTGATTTAGCATCCACACTAAAGCATTTTAGAAAGTTGTAAGCAATCAATATCGCATTCTTCTATTGTGTACAACTTGATGATGAGGGTTGTGTACTAATATATTTTGGGTAGATGTGAGATCAAGAATGGCATATTGAACATTTAGATATGTGAGTATGTTGAACACAACTTACATGAATAATAGATACAATATGCCATTTGCACCCTTTATTGGTGTGAATCATCATAAGAAATCTAACTTTTTATTGTGTCTTATTATGAGATGAGACTGCTCAATCCTTTGTTCAGGTTTTTTGAACATTTTTGGAAGCAATGTATGAAAAGCACCCAAAGTCAGTCTTAATTGATCAAGATCCAGCAATGAAGAATGAAATTTATTGTATTTTCTAATGTAGTACATGGATATTTCCAATGGAATGTAATTAGAAAAACAAGTGAACATCTATGTGTGATCTATGGGATTGTTGCTAGCTTCACTGAAGAGTTCTAATCGTGCATCAATCACCCCATCACCATTGATTAGTTTGAGGAATGATGGAAGAAAATGATACCTCATACAATTTGAGTGACAATGCACATCTAACCCTGTTGTGAAATATTAGAGAGCAATAGAAACATGTGTACTTCAGAGGCACCTTTTTTGTCAACATGTCTACAAGACTATATAATGAGATCATGAATGTAACTTTTCAAGATCATGTAAACCATCATTTTGCCTTGTTTAAATTTGATCAAGCATTTGAGAAGGTGTTGAGAACAAATAATAATAGAGTATGAAGAAGACTACATATTTAAGGATGGCCCACCAACATTATGGTCCTATGTTCCCATTGAGAAACATGCAAGGAAATATACAACAAATTAGTTTTTACATTTTTCAAAGGAAAAAATCAATTTGACCTCATTCTATGACATAGAGGAGGCTAGAAAAGATTCTATATATCAAATTTCACATGTTGGCAGTGAGTCAATTGCATTTATGTCTAAGCATAGCTTCATAGTACATGTTAATCTTTTTAGAGAGTATTTAGTTAGTTAATTAAGTTAGTGTGTTTGTTGTAATATGGGCCCAATTGTGTATTGACCCATTACATTTTGTTTTGAGTCTATATTCTTCCCCCTCTTCATGTTTATAGGAGATGGGGGCTTCCCTTTTATCGATAAGGAAAACTATACAAAGGATAATTTCCCATCATATCATTTTTCCACATGGTAGCAGAGTAGGCTTTCCTATGCCGCCCCCAACCATGAGAGAGTGAGTGTAAAAGAGAGAAAAAGCCTTCCCTTATGGGTGGTCGCTGTTTCTAGACATTTCTTGGCTACCCAAAGGGGTTTTCTACCCATGTTTCTTCTTGGTGTTGTCTTCAACAAATCAACAACAAGCATCTACTTTAATGATGTTGGTACCAGATCTACAAGGGCCGCCATGCCTCCATCAATATTGTTTGCTTATGGAGTCTCTATTTCTACCCTATTTTCCATACATCTCTGTTGATCTAGATCTCAGCCTATATACATATCTATATATATACACTACCATCATCTACACTTTTGCTAATTTACACCTCTACAAATCTACACCAATGTTATCTGCATATCTACTAACCTACATCTTTGTAGATCTACATCATTGTCAGGTAATGTGTTTATGGTCTAAACCACCATCATCCATGCCACAACCATTGATATCTAATCCAAAATCTTGGAAAAAGATCTCCTTTTTCATCTGATATTGGGGAAACATCATCCCTATATTGTTGGTATGTATGCCTAGAGAGCCAATCATGTGATGATTGGAGTGAGGCATTAGATACTTGATTTGATAAATCATAAAGGTAATTATGTATATTATGTTTGTCTCATTCTTAAGATGATGACACAAACATAAGTTGGTGTCTATTGAATGATGATACTTGATGTCGTATATATTTTTAAGTATGTGACTTGGAGGATGAAATCATACAAATGTTAAGAGTTCATACATTATTGTTATGTCCCTAGTAGGTTATTACTATGGAATCAAAAGAGACAACGGTAATACATAAGATTAGAGTGTGTGTTGACTGATGATATAGTCTCATTAGTCATGATATATGATATCAAGTCAAGCACACAGAATCTTTTTAGTTAATAGTGTATCAGACAGACCCGCCATGAGAGTGATACATGGAAACCATGGAATGATAGTCAGAACCATCTCTCATAGTGATGGTGGCGGTTGTGGTTCTTAGACCTGAAATCATTGCACTCATCACATGTCGTTGGGTACACTTTGACATCATTAAATGCAATCCTAAAACATGGATTGTTATCACGGTGATAATTGGGTGACTTTAACACATGGGGATAGATTGTGAGTGATAGAGATGGGATTTTTCCCTCCTATTGGAGATTAGGGCCCCTTGATAAGCGATACTGAGAGTGTACGGTCATACCCATGTGGTTCAACATATGATATGTGAACTTACATGCATTCAAACAATATTCTCTAGTTCAAGGAACATGGATTGAATGTTGAGAGGATGATGATTCCATGTCTCGAGTTCAATCTGGATTTTAGAGACAAAGGAACTATACGATCATGGTAACACTATTCTCGAATTATAGGTTGAAGATTTTCTCCAACTTTTTGAATTACTTGGGTAGCAATGATGTGTGACTAGGCACGAATCTTTGCTTATGATGTCATAAGTTGTTATGGGCATTCATTGCCAACATAATTCTGGATCTATAGGGTCAAACACATCAGATACACTTGGATTAAAGGAGTATATTCATAAATGATGTTTAGGTTGAATGATAAAGGTGTTTAGGTATTCAATTAAACAATAGATCAACTGTCTGGACTTAGAATCATAAAGTTCAAGTGTTGGACTGACTGATTGGAGTGTCAGGTTGATTAAAATTGATTACTAAAGTATTTAATTATTCAACTTATGCACCAACAGCTAACTGCACTACCAAACGGCCATCTCAAGTGTTGATACGGGCATCTGGGGTGCCAAATGGTAGTCTCAAGTGTTGAGACAAGTGTCTGGTTTGTCAGACTGGTTTGAACAAAGTTGGCTGTCCAAACTGAGGTGAACTGATCGGTTCGTATCGATGAACTGACCGGCTCAGCTTGACTCAATACAGGGTCGTCTGGCTGAGCAAGACGACCATCTCACATGTGCGAGATCGATTGGTTATGCTAAGGAAAGTTCTATATACTTCCCAAATTTGTTTGGATTGCACTATACTTGTTGCGCAAGAAAAATCAATGTTCAAAATTATATAGAAGTGAATTGCCAATTTTGTGTGCAAAAAGGAAATTGCCAAAGTACGAGACGACCATTTTGCAGTGTGAGATGACCGTCTCGTGGTTTCTAGATTCCAAACTACTCATGTTTCTTGACCCTTCTACTCCCATATCAACTAAGAACCCTAACCCTGCCCTCTACTGTAAATAGAGGGGTACTAGGGGCTTCCCAACACACACAATTGGGATCAGTGGTCCTGGTAATTGTTGTCCTCTATGGTTGTGATAACCATGATAGCCCAAGCAAGTCCTACCCGACTAGGGAGGGATAGCGAGGGAGGAGAAACTGAGATCAACTGTTGTGGGAGAGAATGTCAGTGACTAGTACGTTGACAGAAGGGAACAACTCCTTCCCGTTGGCTCTGGCAGTGCAATGTGGAGTTCCCAGTGGTCTGAGTGGACTATGCTAGAGGTAGGAGTCCTTTGGCTGCTTCTAGGAGGACGATGCCAACCTATAGTCTGTGGCAAGTCCACAAGAGGTGTTGCAGGATTTGTTCGAGTCTGTCGCCCATGGTGAAGACCAGGAGTTGCATAGACACCGCCTAAGATTGTAATTGTAGGGTGATGTCATTGGACTTTCTCCAGGACCAAGTATAACCTTGAAACCCATCCTTCCTAGACACATTGTTGTTGATGAGATTCTGCTAGTTTATGGGAAACATGCAAATAAATTTTTATTTTCACTTCCTATATCTGCGCTCGGTGTAAGGACCCTGACCTCCGTTTAGGGTTTACCCTGTATGCTTTGATTAACCTTGATGCTTTGTTGCTTGCTAATCACCTTTTGTGGTAATTAGGGTTTGTTGGTGCTTTGTTGAGAGCTGGAGGTGCTACTTGCAATTAACCCAAGCCTAGGGTTTGAGGGCAAGTTTGTCACCTTGTGTGGTGTTCCTCCCTTTCCTTTCTTCCTCTAGTGTTGAGAGGAAAGGTTGGGCTCGTTGCTTGAGTTCCTTTGGGCTTGGTTAAGCTTGTTGGGCCTTGTGGTGCCTTGCCTTTGCTTCTTTGGACCTTGTGTCGGGCAAGAGTGCCCTGTGTCGCCTAGGTGTGTCGCCCAGGTTGTGTGTCGCCCTGGTGGTATGTCGCCAAGGGGTGTGTCGGCCATGGAGTGGGTGTGTCGGCCATGGCATGGAGGTGTGTCGCCCATGGACCCCTTTGACCTTCTTTGACCTTGTTTGTGTCACCACTAGTGGACACTTGGTGCTTGATGCTTGCATGTAGCAGTGGCTTTGGACATGTGTTTAGGGCATGTGGCTTTGCCCATGGACAAGTGTCCCTAGGTGGGTGACACCTTGCTTTTCTCTACCTTGGTTTCTCCTCCATCCCCTTCTATATATGTGTTTCCTTTCCCTTGCTAAGGATCCTATTAGTTCCTTAGTCTTCCTCTCCTTGGTGCACGACACACTCTCTTCTCTTGCAAGCTTGGTGGCCAATCCTTCTTGGAGTCTTCTTCTTCCTCTAGTAGTGGTAGAACCCTAGAGTGCCTTGCTCTCCTTCTTGTGGTGGTGCTTGGAGCTTGGAGCTAGGAGCTTGGAGCTTGCTTAAGGAGGGTTACATAACTCCTAACCCTAACTACATTACCATCTTCTATGTTCTTGTATGTTGCTTATGATCATATCGGCTATGCATGTTGTTAGTTTAGTTCTTTCTTAGTTGCACCTTGTTGGCCGAACCTATGTTCTAGGGTTTCTTGGTGAGCAATACTTCTTTCTCTCCTAGGTCTTGAGGAGTGAGCTTGCGTTCTAGTATCATGAGCAACACTCCTCTCTCGTTTAAGTTGAGAGGTGAGCTTGTGTTCTAGTAGCTTGAGCAACACCCTCCTCTCACCATGGACTTGAAGGGTGAGCTTTGTAGTAGTTGTGGAACCTTGTTAGGGTTGTTCCTTGTGTTTCCCGATTGGTGACAAGAGATGTTCAAGACCCCTCTCTCTTAGTTGTTGAGAGGTGAGTTGTCTTCTTGACCCATTAGGGTTTGGTGCCCTTGTGCTTGAGTTTGTTGACGACCTTGTGGAGTTGCATCTTGACCGTTATGATCTTGGGGGAGGTGTTTCCCGATATCCCTCTTGACCTTGAGCTTTGGACGACACATGTTGTGGTTGTGTCAGGCGTTACCTTGGTCCTTGCCTTGTGTGTGTGTCGTGCATCACACCTTGATGAGTAACCTGCCTGATACACTCAATCTTATGATGGTTTGATTTCATTGTGCGTTGAGGTGTGGAGCTTGATATCTAGTTGGTAAGTGTTGTGTCAGGCGTCAGGCTCCTGGACGCTGACCCTTTTGTGTCGGGTGTCACACCTTAGTCTCGTGCGTTGGCCGATAGCTTGTGATGTGCTGGGCTTTATGCTTTCTTTGATGCACGTTATGCCTTGCAACGTGTCGTTGCCCGTTATCTCTTCGGTTGGGCTGCACGCCCTGGTTGCCCATTACCAGTTAGTTGCCTGACACAGCGTTGTGCAACACAACGTTGCCCGATAGAGGTGCCCGATACACAGGTTGCATGATAGGCTTGTGCACGTTATGCCTTGGGTCTCTGTTGCACGTTACATCTTGAGCTGATAGTCGACACTCTTGCTTTGTGTTTGGCCGTTATGAAACTGGTTTGGTTTGACCGTTATAGGGTTGTTGTGGTTGGGCGATATAGGAATACCCTGCCCAATACCACCTCTTGTGAGGGTGCCCTACCTATCACACTTCTTGTGAGGGTAGTGGGCACTTCTAGTGAGGGTTTTGATCCTCCTATAAAACATCTATACTAGATCATGTTTCATGACTATCACGTTAGGGTTTTTGTTGGTGATCCTTGATATGCTTGTTGATAACTAAGATGGTAGCTCACATCCATTAACTCGACATGATATTACATCTGTTTATGATCACCTTGATTATCTGAATAAAGCTGGGATACTGGTAAACATATAAGATTGTTGTGCATGAACTGTATCTATGATCACAGGTTGAGGCCTGAAGGTTGCCCTATATCAATAATATGATCTTTCTGTTAATCCATGATTATTGTGTATACTAACCATGCAGATGATGCATAGCCAAGTAAATGGCTATGAGGTATATATGATGAGTAACATTGATTTGATAGTTACTCTTGATGATGAGATAACATGTATGATGTGTTTGGCTAAAGTACTTGGGATTGCTATCCCATGATGATGATGTAAGCCTTCAGAGGAAGTAGCAGTATGTGATGAGGGATTGAGTTCCCATGGCAATGTGATGATCCTTGAGATGGATCTAGATGATTGGCAAGAGGCCAAGTGGTAACATGTAATGTTGAATCCTTGTGATGGATCTGGATGATGTTGATTACAATAGAAGCATAATATTGTGTCTCATGTTGTTTATTATTGTTTGCATGTTATACAACTTGGTTGAATCTTGCAATCCACTTAAAATATACTAACTAATCACAGTGGAACAAATCATGTAGTTTGCCTTGGCCATAGATGCATCATCGTCAGTAGCTGGTGATGGTGAAATAGGTTCTCCTGCGGGTTAACTTGGAAGCACATATTGTTGAATATGTGTGGTTTCTCCTAGCCTTAAATATGTTATAATATGTAATCCAGTACGGCTCACTTCCTCAGGGCATAATAATATGTAATCCAGCCAAATAGTATTTACTGCTTAAGGCAAAACACGAAACATTGGTTGAGGCCTTGCTTGTGTAGTTAATCTTGCAGTTACTTATACGTTCCTTATGTTATGAAGTAAGATCTTATAAATCTTATCTTGTTAATCATGTTCCATAAAGAAATGCTTGGGTATACATCTTTTGTACATCTGGTAAGCTTGATAGTATGAACAACTTTACTTTACAACTGCTCTCGTTATACTTCTTATCAGCTATCTGCTGTTGTTGCTTTATCTTTCTAAGGTTTTGTAGTTTCGGTGGGGAGTTATGTTTCTCGCTGGGACTGTGTGTCTCACCCCACTGGTTTACACCCTTTTTAGGTGGTCAAGCTAGGCGTGGTGGTGGTCGCGGAGTTGCGGCCGAGCAGCAAGAAGAGTAATAGAAGGCAAGTGATGAATATGCTGCTGTTTTGGTTGTTCTGTAGTAGAGTCTAGAGTCATCCCTGTACTCTCAGGTCCTTGGGAGCATTTTGACGTTGTTTCATGATGTATAATTGTAGATCCTTTGTATATCCTGCTGCTGGCCGGATGTGGGTCTTTATGTACATATAAACAGGTGACGAACTCATGTGATGGCTCGACAACTATTCCTCTAAGCTGTGGACATGTATTAAGGCTTGTAAATGTTTATATAACCTATTTCTTTGCAGGATGTGGACGTAAATGTAATAGTTTTCTCAGTTTACCTGCTTTCCGCAATCGGTTTTAATTAACCCGTGTTTTTTGGTAATATGTGGTTATGGTGTTTTCCGCACATTTTCGCATAACACCTCACTGTCTGTGTGATAGTGGGATGTGTTGCCACAAGTTTTGGTATCAGATCTCTAGGTTCGCTGAGTCTATAGGGATTTAGGACTAGGTTGTGTTTGTTTTTGTGAGTTTTCCAGATTTTCTCACAATCATCTTCTGTCCCCAGCAGAAGAAAAGCCAAGATGTCTGGAAACCATGAAGAACATGCTGCTGAGCACAACGATGCTGCGTCACTTGATGGAGCTATAGGGCAGGCACATGAAGATCGGAACATCCCCCAACCTGACCCAGCCATTCTTGAACATCTTGCCTATCAACAGCTTATGGGGCAGATAATGGCTACGATGAATCTCATGGTAGAGAGGTTTCCATTGCCTCCGCCGAGAGAACAGACTCCCCATGGTAAAACATCGGGTATTGGGAAGACCTTTGAGCGGCTTCGTCGAGTCAGAGCTTTGGACTATGCTGGAACGGCTGATCCAGCGGATGTAGATCTGTGGCTGACAAGCCTTGAGAAGGATTTCCGGATCCTCAACATCCCCAAAGCGGAAATGTAAAGCATGTTGTCTACCTTCTGAAGGGTAGTGTTGGTCCCTGGTGGACCATCGAGGAGGAGAAGTGACCTGGTGAGGTGATCAGTTGGGAAGTTTTCTGGCGTGAGTTCGTCAGTAGATACTTCCCGAAGACGTATCTGGATGAGAAGATCAGTCAGTTTGAGAGCCTGTGACAAGGAATGATGAACATCACTGAGTATGAGGCCAAGTTCATGGATCTATTGAGGTTTTGTCCTCACATGGTGATGACAGATGAAGAGCGAATCAGACGTTTCGAGAAAGGTCTGAGTTCTGAGCTGACAACACCTGTTTCTGCGCTGGAGAACAGAGAGCGGTTTGCTACGTTTGTGGAATCCATCCAGAGGATCAAACGGTCAGTAAGGGAGAAAAGAGAATCTATGTCTAAAAAGAGGCATGTTCAGTTTCAGAGACAGAGGTTTGGTGGCTTCAAGAAGCCAAGGTTTCCAGCACCGTCAATGATGAGAGGTTCCAGTGCACCGTCGCAATGGTCTCCGAGTAAAGGAAGAGGTTATGTTTCTTCACTGTCAAAGGCACATAGTACAGCTTTTGTGGCAGTGACAGGTGATGTGATGATTTTGAGTCGCGTTTATAGACGTGTTTTACTTGTGTTTTATGCATTTATTGGTCATTTTGGTGGTTAATATTGCATAATTCATTTACTTTGGTCTATGATCCTTCTCAGTGTCAAATCCCCCTTATTTTAGTATTTTGATCATAAATGATTACAATAATATGTTTTATCTCGGCTTATGTGGTTTTGTGTTGCAATTTCAGGAAAAACGCATATATGTTGTTGTCGATACCATCGACACCACAGGCAGTCAGCCGCAAGGAGCATCACAGAGTCGATACTATCGACAGGAGAGTCGATGGTATCGATATACCATCAGGTTGTTGGCGAGAAGATAGTCGATACTATCGACCCAGAAGTCGATACTATCGACAAGTGGAGCTACAACGACGGAAAAGGATAAAACCGACACCTAAGGGTGTCGATACCATCGACCCTCGTTGATGGTATCGAGTCAGCATCAGGTGCAACAACAAAGAGAAAGAAGATTTGTCGATATCACGCAAGGTCAATACCATCAACCCACGTCGATGGTATCGACACTGTCAGATACAAGTTTGTTTTGGATCGATCTAAATCTGACGGCTCTGATATTTTTGGAACCTAACTCGGTAATTATACCTAATGACGGCAGCCAAGAGCAAAGGATCACGTCATTAGCCACTGCACACGTCCCGAGAAGGTGTGGAGAGAAGAACGGAGCCCAGAAGCACGCCCCAGTCGTTCCGGAAGCCGAAGAAGACGTTTTCCACCACCGAAAGGCCGGAGATCGCACATTCTACACCAAGGAAGGCTTGGATCTTCTCTGTTCAGGGGTTTCACTACTTATTCACATTTTTTTTCATGTTTCCCCTTTTCTCTACCATGTTTTGCTCTGAGATGAACATGCGGGGCTAATCCCCTTTATCTTTAGGACCGGGAGTAGCCCGGGGAAGCATTGTATGACATTGTTATCATAGTAATTCATCATTAATATCTTAAATTTGTGGTATGAATTCGTTTTCTCAATTATATTATTATGCTTGATCACCATAATAATAATCTAATGCCCTTAATTACTTTTAAAGACGAATTAACAGTTGAAAAGAGACAAAATTCACATTAATTAACAAATCCTTTGAACAAGGTGATGTAAGATTAATGGTGGAAACCCAGAGGTTGATTCTAATGCACCTAGTTTAGGGTATAGGTTACTACGACGGTGGAACCGACCTAGACATAGGTAGTATATTGTACCACGACAGTGGGAAATTCTTACTACAGGTCACTACCTCGAACTGAGAGATGAACCTGAATTATTATATAAAAATTCATGCAATGATAACCCGCGGTGAAATCGCCATCCTAAAGATCTTCACCCGAATTGATTAAATTAAACCTTTAATCAATTGTTTTATTTTATTTTATTTTCTTTTAATTTTACAACAACTCTCAAACCATTTTAATCGGTTTAGCTGATCGCAAACAATTAGTAGTAGTCTACCGATAGTTCAGTGTCCCTGCGTTCGACTCGGGCCTCACAAGGGCCTATACTACATTGACGCGTACACTTGTGTTCGAAGCACAGAAAAAGCATGTCAACAGGACCATCTAGGCCACGGTTTGAAGCTAAGACATGCTATATCTGCGGTCAGACATGGCATTTCAAGTCGAACTGCCCAAGTAGAGATGTTGAAGTGACGCAGCAGCCGAGGCAGAATCATCAAAGGTCAAATAGACAGCAGCCCAGTGATAGCAGAGGGCAAGGACGCGGTCTCACAAGCGGGATCGTCTTCTCAAGGAAGCAGAGGATGTGGACAGCAAGCAACTGCTCGATTCTATGCTATGAGTCAGCCGGAGGTGATAGTCAACCCACGAGTGGTGACATGTCAGATGGAGTTATTTCATTCTGATATGTCTTCTTCTTGCTTTATATCTGTTCTGGTTGACCCAGGTGCTACACACTCTTTTATCGCCTATAGTATGCTTGAGAACGGTCGTTTACCTGTTAGCTGTAAGAAGGATAGTTTGTTGTTAGAAACCCCTCTTGATGGTTCCTCGATGCTTCGAGAAGAGTGTCCATCTTGCATCTTATCTTTTTCGGGACACAACATACAAGTGGATCTTATACCACTTGATATGCATGGTTTTGATGTTATCCTTGGGATGGATACCTTAGAGAAGTATAAGGTTGTTTTGGACTGTGGTTCCAAGAAGGTTGTGTTTGATGTTGATGGAGAGAAGTGGATCTTCCAAGGAGATAGGAAGATTCTCCCGACATGTCTAGTATCCTCTATGGTGGCAGATAAGTTGCTACGACAAGGATGTGAGGCGTTCTTAGCTCATGTTGTGGATACCATTGTGGATATTGTTGTGGATACCAAGGCGAAAGGTCCTAGCCTTGAAGAGGTGTCAGTTGTTCGAGAGTTTGTGGATGTGTTTCCTGATGAGTTCCCTAGTGTTCCTCCACCCTGAGAGATTGATTTCGAGATCAATCTAGTTCCAGGTACGCAGCCAGTTGCACAGACACCGTATAGGATGGCTCCAGTAGAGATGGCAGAGCTTAAGAAGTAGTTCCAAGAGTTGTTGGAGAAAGGTTTCATCCGACCAAGTACGTCGCCTTGGGGTGCTCCAGTGTTGTTCGTCAAGAAGAAGGTTGGATCGATGCGATTGTGTATAGATTATCGGCAGTTGAATAAGGTTACGATCAAGAACAAGTACCCGTTACCGAGGATAGATGATCTGTTTGATCAGTTGCGTGGTGCTACAGTGTTTTCAAAGATCAAACTAAGGTCCAGATATCATCAGTTGAGGATTAAGGCGGATGACATACCAAAGACAGCTTTTAGATGAGGTATGGTCACTTTGAGTTTGTGGTTATGCCGTTTGGGCTAACCAATGCACCTGCTGCTTTCATGGACTTGATGAACAGAGTGTTCCGTCCGTTCCTAGATCAGTTTGTTGTAGTCTTCATTGATGACATCTTGATCTATAGTCGGCACAAGCAAGATCATGAGTGACATCTTCGTCTAGCGTTGACTCTTCTTCGCCAACATCAGTTGTATGCCAAGTTCAGTAAGAGTTCGTTCTGGTTGGAAGAAGTAACTTTCTTGGGTCATTGATATCGGCAAAAGGAGTCAAAGTGGATCCGAAGAAGGTGTAGTCCGTTGCGGAATGGGAACAGCCGAAGATGCCGATAGAAGTCTGTAGTTTCCTGGGTTTAGCAGGATACTACAGTAGGATTATCAAGGACTTTAGTGTGACTTCGTTACCAATGACAAAGTTGACAAGAAAAGATGTACCTTTTGTTTGGGATAATTTTTGCCAACAAGCTTTCTAGAGTTTGAAGGAGAAGTTGACCAGAGCTCCAATGTTAATCCTGCTAGAGCCTGGAAAGGGCTATGTTGTCTTCTGTGATGCTTCCAAGAAAGGTTTAGGTTGTGTGTTGATGCAGGAAGATCATGTGGTTTCTTTTGCTTCGCGACAGCTTAAGAAACACGAGGAGAACTATCTAACTCATGATTTGGAGTTAGCAGTGGTAGTTCATGTGTTAATGATTTGAAGACACTATCTTTACAGGAAAGTGTGTCAGATCTTTACGGATCATAAGAATCTGAAGTACATCTTTTCACAGCATGAGTTGAACATGTGACAACGTCGATGGATGGAGCTAATCAATGATTACGACTGCACCATCGAGTATCATCCTGGTAAGGTGAATGTGGTAGCTGATGTGCTTAGCCGAAAGTCTTCTTCTTTTCCTTCAAAGAAGGCACAGTTGAGTTCCCTGGTATGCCATAGACGGAATATGCTTGTTTCCTTGCGGCAGATGAATGTGCAAATGGACGTTTCCTTGTTAGTTGTACTTTTAGCACTGATGCAAGTCAAGCCTACACTGAGACAATAGATTAAAGATGCACAGCAGACAGATGATACAGTACAGTTGATCAGATCAGAGTTCGACAATGAAAAGCGTGTTGGGTTCCATGAGTCCGAGGATGGGCTAGTTTGCTATCGTGATAGGATGGTGGTCCCCGATGCAGATGATCTGAGGAAGTTAGTGCTCGAGGAAGCACACACGTCAATGTATGATGTGCATCCAGGAGTCACCAAGTTGTACCATAATCTGAAGGACTTGTATTGGTGGCCCGTCTTAAAGAAAGATGTAGCTGAGTTCATGGCAAGGTGTGCCGTATGTTAGCAAGTCAAGGCTGAACATCAAAAGCCAGCAGATACGTTGCAACCCCTACTAATACCATAATGGAAATGGGATCATATAACCATGGATTTCATAGTTTGTCTACCCAGGACAACTAGGAATCATGATTCCATTTGGGTTATAGTGGACAGATTGACGAAGTCTGCCCATTTCATACCAGTGAAGACAACGTATACAGTCGAGAATCTTACTCTAGTATATGTGGATGAGATAGTGTGTTTGCACAGTGTGCCAGCAATGATAGTTTCTAACAGAGGTCCTCAGTTCACGAGTCGTTTCTGGGAACATTTGCACAGAGCATTGGGAATGCAGTTGAGGTTCAGTACCGCCTTCCACCCGTAGACAGATGGACAATCTGAGAGGACTATTCAGATTCTGGAAGATCTCCTTCGAGCTTTTGTCTTGCTGTTCCTAGGCAGTTGGGACATACACCTCAGTTTGATGGAGTTTGCTTATAACAACTGTTATCAGCAGAGCATTGACATGGCTCCTTATGAGGCCTTATATGGCAGGAAGTGCAGATCTCCTTTGTGTTGGTATGAGTCTGGTAAATATCAACTTTTGGGTCATGAGTTAGTACAGCAGATGACAAAAAAGATCAAGGTGATACAACAACAGTTAAAAGTGGCACAGGACAGGCAGAAGTCTTATGCAGACAATCGCCGACGACCTTTGGAGTTCCAGGTAGGAGACAAAGTGTATCTTAAAGTCTCAGCGTGGAAAGTTGTGCTGAGGTTTGTCTGGAAGGGTAAGTTAGCACCTAGGTATATGGGGCCATACCCGGTCACAACACGTGTTGGTAAAGTAGCTTACGAGTTAGAGATGCCGCCAGAGTTGCACAGGTTACATCCAGTGTTCCATGTCAGTATGCTGAAGAAAAGTCATCCGGATTCAGGAACAGTGATACAGCCAGACAAGGTTGAGCTTGATGAAGATATGACCTACGAGGAAGGTCCTGTGATGATCCTTGACAAGAGAGTTCAGAAGCTGAAGAGGAAAGATCTGGTTCTTGTGAAGGTTCTTTGGCATCATCATGGCATTGAGGAAGCCACGTGGGAGCTTGAGGAAGAGATGAGGAGGTAGTATCCCTCACTTTTCTCTTCAGATTTCGTGGATGAAATCCCTTTGTAGGAGGTTAGCTTGTAAGGACCCTGACCTCCATTTAGGGTTTACCCTGTTTGCTTTTCTTAACCCTGATGCTTTGTTGCTTGCTAATCACCTTTTTTGGTAATTAGGGTTTGTTGGTGCTTTGTTGAGAGCTGGAGGTGCTACTTGCAATTAACCCAAGCCTAGGGTTTGTGGGCAAGTTTGTCACCTTGTGTGGTGTTCCTCCCTTTCCTTGCTTCATCTAGTGTTGAGAGGAAAGGTTGGGCTCGTTGCTTGAGTTCCTTTGGGCTTGGTAAAGCTTGTTGGGCCCCGTGGTGCCTTGCCTTTGCTTCTTTGGACCTTATGTTGGGCCCCATGGTGGTGTGTCGGCCATGGAGTGGGTGTGTCGGCCATGGAGTGGGTGTGTCGGCCATGGCATGGAGGTGTGTCGCCCATGGACCCCTTTGACCTTCTTTGACCTTGTTTGTGTCACCACTAGTGGACACTTGGTGCTTGATGCTTGCATGTGGCAATGGATTTGGACATGTTTTTAGGGCATGTGGCTTTGCCCATGGACAAGTGTCCCTAGGTGGGCGACACCTTTCTTTTCTCTACCTTGGTTTCTCCTCCATCCCCTTCTATATATGTGTTTCCTTTCCCTTGCTAAGGATCCCTTTAGTTCCTTAGTCTTCCTCTCCTTGGTGCACGACACACTCTCTTCTCTTGCAAGCTTGGTGGTCGATCCTTCTTGGAGTCTCCTTCTTCCTCTAGTGGTGGTCGAACCCTAGAGTACCTTGCTCTCCTTCTTGTGGTGGTACTTGGAGCTTGGAGCTTGCTTAAGGCGGGTTACATAACTCCTAACCCTAACTACATTACCATCTTCTATGTTCTTGTATGTTGCTTATGATCATATCGGCTATGCATGTTGTTAGTTTAGTTCTTGCTTAGTTGCACCTTGTTGGCCGAACCTATGTTCTAGGGTTTCTTGGTGAGAAATACTCCTTTTCTCTCCTAGGTCTTGAGGAGTGAGCTTGAGTTCTAGTATCATGAGCAACACTCCTCTCTCATTTAATTTGAGAGGTGAGCTTGTGTTCTAGTAGCTTGAGCAACACCCTCCTCTCACCATGGACTTGAAGGTTGAGCTTTGTAGTAGTTGTGGAACCTTGTTAGGGTTGTTCCTTGTGTTGCCCGATTGGTGATAAGAGATGTGCAAGACCCCTCTCTCTTAGTTGTTTAGAGGTGAGCTGTCTTCTTGACCCATTAGGGTTTGGTGCCCTTGTTCTTGAGTTTGTTGACGACCTTGTAGAGTTGCATCTTGACCGTTATGATCTTGGGGGAGGTGTTGCCCGATATCCCTCTTGACCTTGAGCTTTGGATGAAACATGTTGTCGTTGTGTCGAGCGTTACCTTGGTCCCTGCCTTGTGTGTGTGTCGGGCATCACACCTTGATGAGTAACATGCATGATACTCTCAGTCTTGTGATGGTTTGATGTCGTTGTGCATTGAGGTGTGGAGCTTGATATCTAGTTGGTAAGTGTTGTGTCAGGCGTCAGGCTCCTAGACGCTGACCCTTGTGTGTCAAGCGTCACACCTTAGTCTCGTGCATTGGCCGATAGCTTGTGATGTGTTGGGCTTTATGCTTTCTTTGCTGCACGTTATGCCTTGCAACGCGTCGTTGTCCGTTATCTCTTTGGCTGGGCTGCACGCCCTGGTTGCCCGTTACCAGTTAGTTTCCCGACATAGCGTTGTGCAACACAGCGTTGCCCGAAAAAGGTGCTTGATACACAGGATACACGATAGGCTTGTGCACGTTATGCCTTGGGTCTCTGTTGCACGTTACATCTTGAGCTGATAGTTGACACTCTTGCTTTGTGTTTGGCCGTTATGAGACTGGTTTGGTTTGACCGTTATAGGGTTGTTGTGGTTGGGAGATATGGGAATACCCTGCCTGTTACCACCTCTTGTGAGGGTGCCCTACCCGTCACACTTCTTGTGAGGGTAGTGGGCACTTCTAGTGAGGGTTTTGATCCTCCTGTAAAACATCTATACTAGATCCTGTTTCATGATTGTCACGTTTGGGTTTTTATTGGTGATCCTTGATATGCTTGTTGATAACTAAGATGGTAGCTCACATCCATGTAACTTGACATGATATTACATCTGTTTATGATCACCTTGATTATCTGAATAAAGCTGAGATAATGGTAAACATATAAGATTGCTTTGCATGAATTGTTTCTATGATCATAGGTTGAGGCATGAAGGTTGCCCTATATCAATAATATGATCTTTCTGTTAATCCATGATTATTGTGTATACTAACATGCAGGTGATGCATAGCCAAGTAAAAGGCTATGAGGTATATATGATGAGTAACATTGCTTTGATAGTTACTCTTGATGATGAGATAATGTGTATGATGTGTTTGGCTAAAGTACTTGGGATTGCTATCCCATGATGATGATGTAAGCCTTGAGAGGCAGTGGCAGTATGTGATGAGGGATTGAGATACCATGGCAATGTGATGATCCTTGAGATGGATCTAGATGATTGGCAAGAGGCCAAGTGGTAACATGTAATGTTGAATCCTTGTGATGGATCTGGATGATGTTGATTACAATAGAAGCATAATATTGTGTCTCATGTTGTTTATTATTGTTTGCATGTTATACAACTTGGTTGAATCTTGCAATCCACTTAAAATATACCAACTAATCACAGTGGAACAAATCATGTAGTTTGCCTTGGCCATAGACCCATCATCGTCAGTAGTTGGTGATGGTGAAATAGGTTCTTCTGCGGGTTAACCTGGAAGTGCATATTGTTGAATATGTGTGGTTTCTCCTAGCCTTAAATAGAGAGGGAATCAAGTGTAGCTATAGTTGCAGACTCGAATATATATATATATATATATATATATATATATATATATATATAGCATGGTGAATAGGCCCATGGCTCAGAGTGATAGAGCATGAATGCGTTCATGGCTCAGAGCACGGTGAACAGGCTCGTGGCTCAGATATACTAGCGTCGTGACCTGTACTGAGGCGAGCTAGAGGAAGGGTAGCCAATGGAGCTGACCCTATGGCTGAGGCCACTTAAGCATGAGACTGTGGTCCTACTTTGGTTCTCATACACTGACCACGAGGTGGGAGGTCATGGAGTCCGGCTCTTCCATTGACCTTGTATGGCACTGGCTTGGGTTTCGCAACCGAAGATTGGATTTGAGCGATACGGCTCACTTCCTCAGGGCATAATAATATGTAATCCAGCCGAATAGTATTTACTTCTTAAGGCAAAATGCGAAACATTGGTTGAGGCCTTTCTTGTGTAGTTAATCTTGCAGTTACTTATACATTCCTTATGTTATGAAGTAAGACCTTATAAATCTTATCTTGTTAATCAGGTTCCATAAAGAAATGCTTGGGTATACATCTTCCGTACATATGGTAAGCTTGATAGTATGAACATCTTTACTTTACACCTGCTCTCGTTATACTTCTTATCAACTATCTGATGTTGTTGCTTTATCTTTCTAAGGTTTTATAGTTTTGGCTGGGAATTATGTTTCTCACTGGGACTGTGTGTCTCACCCCGCTGGTTTACACCCTTTCTAGGTGGTCGAGCTAGGCGTGGTGGTGGTCGCAGAGTTGCGGCCGAGCAGCAAGAAGAGCAGTAGAAGGCAAGCGATGGATATGTTGCTGTTTTGGTTGTTCTGTAGTAGAGTCTAGAGTCATCCCTGTACTCTCAGGTCCTTGTGAGCATTTTGACATTGTTTCACGATGTATAACTGTTGATCCTTTGTATATCCTACTGCTGGCCGGATGTGGGCCTTTATGTACATATAAACAGGTGATGAACTAATGTGATGGCTCGACAGCTATTCCTCTAAGCTGTGGACATGTATCAAGGCTTGGAAATGTTTATATAACCTATTTCTTTGTAGGATGTGGATGTAAATGTAATAGTTTTCTCAATTTACCTTCTTTCCGCAATCGGTTTTAATTAACCCGTGTTTTTGGTAATCTGTGGTTATGGTGTTTTCCGCACATTTTCACATAACACCTCGTTGTGTGTGTGATAGTGGGATGTGTTGCCACACTCAGTTTCCCAACTGTTGTATCAGAGCCCCGTCAATCTACGGTGTATCTAGGATCTATATTGATGTGATTGGATTTAGCTTTTCATTTATTATTGCTTACGATGTGAATATTAAAATGATTAATGTGCATATACAACTATATACCACTTACATTCACAACATATATATGATATGATATAATATGAATCCATACACGTCATCATAAAAATGTTTTGATGGAGAATGTTAGCGTGGTAATGGCAAAAACCTCAGATCTGTATGTGCATGGTTGTAGTTTATTCATGTTGTTAATCGATCTGCATACTGATCCCCTCTCTCATTTCCAAATGTAAATTAATGCTCTTCTTCTCATTTCCCCTCGATTGTCGAGGTTTCCCTTTTACAATGTAAAGAAATAGGATAGTGTTAATTTATGAGTCATCATGAGAAATTATTCTACATTAGACGAACTGACCGTTGTGAAGGACCGAGGAGGCTAGATGACAAGAGGCAAACTGATCGACTAGTGGCCCAACTGATCGGTTCGAGGAGACCATACGACCGTTTTAGGAACCCAACTGAGCAACCATGAGGCAAGCCCACCATTTCTAGTGTTGAACTAATCAACCCGGATTGGAGCAAGCATGTATCTTCATCAACAACAGGTTGCATGTGATGTGGACCTTAGGTGGTGGAAATTCCTTGTGGTTCCAAGAAATTGCATTCGATTGGCCATAACCATTACTTCTATATTTCCAATTGCATGTTCACGTTGGGGTTATAGAATGTATAAGATACTTACTATAGTATGTGGTGATTGGATATGTATATGTATTTATATACAAACTTCCTCAATTAAAATATCAAAGTCTTAGACGACTTCTAAAAGCGACACACATGAAAATCTTAATCGACCAAGCATAGGTTACTCTAAAGCATGGTGCACTATCTATCTCGTAGAAGTGTGATGGTAGATATGTGGTTTTTGCTAAAGCAAGGTGCATATTCTATCGTGTCGAATTTTGGGTCAGGCTTGACTGGTGATTCTCAGAGAGTTTGGGCACAGAGGCATGGAGATGATCATGGCAAGGAGTTGCACATATCATCTATCCAAGACCTGCATATGATGCAATTGGCATGATTTCCTACTTTGATAATTCACCGTGGACACTAGTGTAGGCCAGGTAACAGTTGAATTGTTTTGGATCTTGGCCCATTAGAATATTGTACGCTACAATATTCAAAATTTATATTGAGGTTTATAAATTTGAATAAAATAGTGGGAAAAGTAATTGATTAAAGACCCAATTAATATCTTCAAATTTATCAAATCAAACCAAATTAAAATGGTTTGCAAGGTTGGAATATTTCTTTGTAGAATCAAATGTCAAATACAAACACATTTAAATTGTGATCGCTCTTTGAAAAGGACAAAATAGGATAAAATTCCACAATTAGATAAGGACTTTGAGAAATATTCTCATCTATGAGCAAAAGCTCTATGTCCTTAATAGACCAATGCCAGAGGAACCCACTCTAAATGTGCCTAAGGCTAAATGGATGCTTAATGGAAGCATGCCAATGATTCTGTAGACATTTGAATATCTAATGCTATGTTGTATGAACTTTGAGTTGCATGAACAACATGAATACATGGACTTTTTTTGGAAAAGGTAAATAGTATTGCCAAAAAAGGGAGTATAGCAAGCTATACTATACAAAACAAGGCACCCAAAGGTCCGTATAGTCAAAGACTAAAAGGCTAAGCAGACTAAAAAGAGGGGTTACTATCTATAAAAACCCCAGTAATTTTTAGTCATTACATTAAGGTTATCAAGGATCTTCTGGTGTGCTTTAGTATTCCACCTTAGGTCCCTAGCAATCATGTCCACAAGCGTGGGGACTTCAAGACATTTGAGAGTGTGTTTCCTTCTTTTACATTCATTCCATATGTGGTAGCACGAACACGCTAAGCACATTCCAGCAAACCCAATTAAGTGCTTATTGTGCCTCACCCTTCCATGTGTCCAGATGATGATCTCCTCCATGTTGCTAGGAGTAGTGCTCCCCCACCCGTTCTTCAAGCAGCAAATCACCCACACTCTATTGGAGTAGGAACAATTGAAAAATAGATGAGCCTCCATTTCCTCCTCCCTATTGCACAGTCTACAAGATGGGTTATTATCGTTTCCCCAGCTTCTAATTCTTGCGGTTGTTGGTAATCTTTGGTGTAAAATTCTGTAGAGGAGCGTGCTCCATTTAGGGATATGGTATTTCCCCCAAATGAACTACCAGCAGCTCGAGGTGATCCCTATACTGCTGTTGATTGTAGTTGGTTGGTATCCCACATGACACCATTTTTATTCACATCAACAGCATACAGGTGCTGACTGGTCTCAAAGTCCTTGCATAGATTGCTCCATACTCAAGACGTTTTGCTATTCTCAATAAGTACAGGGTTGTCACCATATCTTCTTCTCATCCAATCTGACCAGATGTTGGACGGGTTGCAAAGGAACAGACCAGTTCTCTTCATCGTGCACCTTCTTTGGATCTCCACCGGGTCCTTCAGATTGAGACCACCTCTATCGAAAGGTTGACTGATAGTTTCCCAAGCTATACCATGTGACTGCCCGTCCCAAGAAAAGCTTGCTACAAGGGAACGTAATGAGTTAATGACAGGGTTAGGCAACTCACACAGTTCCGCCCAATAATTGATTTTTCTCTGTATCACTGATCTAATAAGGACCAGCCTGACTGCCATAGAGATCTTGAGACCACTCTAGGCCTCGATCTTCGACCGAACCGTGTCAATGCACATATTGAAATCCTTGGCATATCCCCTTCCTCCAGTGATAGGAACCCCCAAGTATCTCGTAGGAAAGCTTCCTCTTTTCATACCTATAACCCTCTTAAGTCTCCCTCTCCTACAGTCACACGATTTGGAGAGAAAGATTTTTGATTTGATGGCACTGACATTTTTGAGATGGTAACACATCTTAAGAACCCCATATGATAAGGTATAATATGAGTGCAAACTGACAAAGGGAGTTCCAGTAGAACCCCATATGCTCAATATGATTGGGTATGGAATGGCTAGGAATTCTCTTAGGTCAAGAATTGACCATGAATATGATTATGCAAGTGTTGCATGAATCATATAGTCAGTTTATCTTATGCTTGGAATGTTAATGCTAAAGCAAGGAAGAAAATGGACAAATCCATGATGATGATCAACAAAAGTGAGTCCCAGGGCAAAGGCAAGGCCAAGAAGTGTTCTGAGGCTAAGCTGAAGTCTAATTCTTATTCACTCAATATATGGAGAAGGGTAAGTGTAAAAGGAATCTATCCTTTTCACTTAAAAGATAAAGTTCCACCATTGTCACTTGTCTGGACATTTCAAAGGAATTATTCTCTTCATAGAGGATCTCAGGAAGAAGATAGAGATAGAGATCTCTACTTCAGAACCTGAGAAGAAATAAGCTAGAACTATGTGGATCAACGGTTGATACCACTATAGTTAAGAATTATCATTCAAGGGAACATGATAGAATTAGTGAATTGCTATTATAAACTTGCCATTAATGAAAAACATCATATGTCTTGTATGACAAGGACATTATGTTTTATCTCAAAAGATATGATCTTTTATGGCAACTCCCTGTGTCTCATAAACTATATGTGATAGTTATAGAGATAAATATGTATGACACATATAATGAGTGACTTCATAACTCAAACATGTATACCTATAACATTATCATCTAATGCACATAAATGAGAAATGCACTTTTAGATTCCAAAATGGTGTTGGTCTATACTCTTTTGGTTGTTGAACCAATAGAGACATGCAAGTCTTATTCATTGAGAAATCTGACAAAATCATGTCCACTAGATGTAGTGGGAGAACAAGTGTTCTATTAGGCTAGTACATGTTGATGTACAATAGATCATTTAGAATAAATGCTAAAGGTGATTACTAGTACCTCAGTATATTTACTGATGTGATCAACATATATGGAAAATTTTATTTAATAAAATGCAAGTATGCATCTCTTGAAGTGTTCAAGGAGATCATAAATGAATACATAACTAACTTGGTAAAAGTATTAAGATACTTTGATGTGATCGTTGTTGAAATATTTTAAATCAAGAGTTTGAGGACCTTTTGTAGATATGTGATAGTGTATCACAATGAACTCCACCTCAACATGATGATGTGTTAGAAGGAACGAATCATACCTTGTTAAGGTATGATTATTAATAAAACTAGCTAAAATTCTAATTTCCTTTGGCACATGCTAAACACTAAATGAATGTACTGTCTAAAATGGTTTAAAAGACACCATATGCGGTATGGTATGGGAAGTGTTTGTATATGTCTTTAATAGTGATTAAAGATGAATGCCATGTTTCTTAAAAGGGGCATTATACATAAATCACTTAAATGTCATTTTGTTAAATAATACTCTTATCCCATCCTACAAAAAAGTTGTTTGTTGATATGGATGGATATATTCCTGATCAGGAACTAGTTCTAAAGGAATCAGTGGGATTAAAAGTAGAAATTGAAATATTCAAGATGAATAAGAAAACATTGAACGTAAAAGAGGTATAGTGGGAACAATGAGAATCACAAAGTGTTATGGAATCTCATGTTCCTTATGTAATATAAAAACCTTACAGTTCTGGTAGATCATACCTTGAATTTGAAGGATATATGATATCTCATAACTTAGAAAGGTGATGAGTTGATCATAATGATGAGTCAAAAACCGACTAGAAGCTATTGAGTGACCAGATTCTGAGATGTGGCTTTATGCCATAATACTAAAGATGAATTCCATGTACACCAACAAGGTATGACCTTTATGGATCCACCAAAAGGGGTAAAACCTATAGGGTGCATTTGGGTCTTTGAGAGAAGACAAACATGGAAGGGTAGATTGGCTATGATGAGCTTCAAACAAGTTCAAGTTCTTGAACATGTTGAAGTCTTTCACCAGTTACCATGGTTAAATCCATCAGGATCATGCTTGCAATTGCGGCTTAGTAAGACTATGAGATTTGGAATATGGATGTTAAAACTGCATTTCGTAACTGGAATAATTGTATAAGATGTGTATGTGGCACAACCTAATAGTTTTATAAATCCATTAATGAAAATAAAGTCTGTAAACTAAAAAGGTCAATCTGTTGATTGAAGCAAGCATCTCAGAGCTGGAATCTTCTATTTTGACAAGAAAATCAAAGTGTTTGACTTGAGTCAGAATAAAATCTGTTATTATAAAAGATTTAGTGGGAGCATATTTATATTACACATAATGATGCGGAATAGCATCCTTATCTTGCATATGTTAACAACTGGCAAAAAAGTACCTTCTTTGTGAAGAACTTAGGAGAAGCATCATATGTGATAGGAATTGAGATATGTACAGATACATTTGGAAAGCTTCTTGACCTAAGAAAGAGAACATACACTAACAAGATGTTGAACGGTTCAACATGCATGATTCATTGAAAGAAAATGTGTCCATGTTCTATGGAGTTAGTCTCTCAAGAGCCTAGTGTCCTAGTTATTATGAAGAGCAGGAACACATG
Source organism: Alisma plantago-aquatica (assembly GCA_963693085.1). Lineage (NCBI taxonomy): Eukaryota > Viridiplantae > Streptophyta > Magnoliopsida > Alismatales > Alismataceae > Alisma > Alisma plantago-aquatica. Next base: position 950,160,068 of record OY856412.1, read on the forward strand.
GATAGATGTCATATACATTTGCAATTAGATCTATGATGTATGTACTCATCTTGTTATCTCGTATGTATTGGACATGATGAGAAGATATCATGTAATCTCATATGTATTGGACATGACAAGAAGATATCATGTAACCTTGTATGTATTGGACATGTCGAGAGGATATCGAAACATATCATATGTATTAGACATGATGAGAGGATATATATATACCTATCTAGTAATCGCATATGTATTGGACATGATGAGAAGGTATATGTCAGATGCCAGTGAGAGTCACTAGACTACCATAAAAGAAGATATTTAGGTGCTTGTAAAGCACCAAAAGGATTAGTTCCTTGGTCATGGTAATAAAGAAGAGTTGGGTGTAAAGTGTTACACCGATGCAAGCTTCCTAGCTGACAAATAAATAAATCACACTCTATTTTGTGTTTGACCTTAAAACAAGAACTATAAGCTGGATGGGTTCCGAGCTAATGATAGTTGTTTAAATCTACAATAAAAGCTTATTATCTTTGTTGTTATGACCCCACCTCCCGGTAACCCTCAATTAAGGGAGACCGAAAGGTCAGAGTCGTTAACCAATAACCCAGATCAAAGGTTCGACAAATAATCATTAACAATTATTAAATTCTACCATCTATACTGAAATATGGTAAAATTAAAAACTTTGCATATCTTTTAAAACTAGGATTTCGAAACTTCTATCCACACGGATACTAATCTATCTAATCCTCCTTTGCACTTTAATTCTCATTTCATACCACATATGCCACTTTACTATTTGTTCTTTTCATTGTACCTAAAATGCCGACAAACAAAACGTCGGTCAGCAAGAAGCTGGTATGTGGGGGAAACAATAAATGTGCAACTATGATAATAACGTAATCATTCAATTAATCATTTAACAACCAAGATTACGTTTTAAGCCATACTACTCAATCCTTACCTATCCCCTAACTCTGTGTTGTCCCTGCAGTGGACTTGCATGCTACCTCTCTTTAGGTAGATCCTTACCCCCATGATCCTACCTTACAGGTAGCCAATACATAGTGTAATAGAGCCACATGGCACTACCCAAAAGTAGCCCAATATCTAACTCAAAGTGACTTGATGGTCCTACCCCATTGGTAGCCATGTACTAAGTCATCGAATGACCTGATGGACCTACCCCATAGGTAGCCATGTACTAGGTCAACTAATAAGCCACAAAGGGGACCAGGATCTGAGCTAGTAGGCACATATCTTAGGTGATAGTCATAGTCACTCTATAGTTGCATGAAATAAAAGCATCCAACAGTTATTTCAAGCCATGAGGGAAACATCGATAAAATCCTCAAAAAACTAGTCGGGATAATCATAATCGTAACCACATACCTGATTTGATGATTTCACAAACATTAAGAAAATCCAACCAAGAATGCAATCCAAGCAAGAAATCACATAATTCTTGAAAAGAATATGTACTCTATTTATTACACACTTTATCAAGAATCTACTTTATTGACTTGGATTCACTTTCTAGGGTTTTTGTATCCATTTTAGGGTTTCATTAATCTTCATTAGGGTTTCTTAGTTCCATTCCTCAAACTTTATCCCTTTTAGGTCAACAAATCCTAAAATACTCTTTTCTACCCATATAAACCCTAATTGCTCAAATTATCCATTTTAATAGTCTTTTATACCCACATTGACTTAGGATCATCATATCCCTATTTATTTATGGATTTGAACAATTAAAACAATTAAAAGTCATATTCACCTAAATTAGGGTTTTCAAGCTCATTAATGCATATTCATGCACGAAACCCTAAATTAAGCCAATTATATAAAAAGATCATCTTTTTAGATCCTATTTTCACTTTTATTAAAAACAAGTTAATATTGGCTTGAATTATCCAAATAACATCATTAAGTCCATATATCATCAAATATAAGGGTTTTTCCTTAATTAAATCATTAAAGATGATAACTTTATGTACTTTTCAAATTTCAAGCATATTTATGCACATAAACTCTAAATTAGACTAATCACATGCAAAGTTCTTCCTTTTTGAACATAATGTACCTTTTTACATTTAATAGGTTAACATCAACTCTAATGACTATTAAACCCTATTAAAAACTTTATTCATTTCAAAATAGGGTTTCTAAATATTTAATTCATTAAAGATGAAAATGTACACTACATTTCGAACTATGATCAGACTCAGGCTATAAAACTATTTTTATTGGATTCCTTGTGTTCTTCTGATCAAAATTCATATATAACTTATCTAAATCCGAGCTAGCAATGATTAATTATGAATTTTGTAAGATTTCACTTACTTTTACCAATCAAAAGCCGCCACGTAGCTTCCTCCATGCAACGTTGGCGTGGCTTAGTTTTGGGAAACATTGCAAAAAGTCTGAATTGCCCTTCACTTACAGAACATTTCTTTAGCACCCCGAGGGGTAGAACGGTCAAACACCCAGTCTTCTTCTACCTTGCGGGAACCAACGATGCGCCCAACCTGCGACAGCTCACGAGGGTGCCTCCTCTCGTCCCCAAGGCTCGGGTGCCACTGGTGACCTGTGCCCTACCTCCATCACCCTCAACCGTGGCCGTGGAGGTCCCAAGGAGCGACCATGGCGGCAGGGATCGAGCTGGTCAGGTCTGCCACCTGCAGTCATGATGCAGCCCTCCAGCCAACGTAACTGCTTAAGCGAGAGTCCAGGGAGGTTGTTCGATCAACCTCGGATGTGGTTGGATCACCAGGCCACCCTCCAGACTACTTCATGGCCCTCTGCTCTCTCTAGGGTTATTCTACCCTCACCTTTAGGGTTTGGGGAAAGAAGAAGAAGAAGAAGGAGGGAGAAAGAAGAGAAGGTTACGTGGGATCCTCATGAACTCAACCCTAGGCTCTACCCCTTTATATAAGGGAGAGTATCCATGCCCCAACATACTTGCCCTCGAAGAAAACAAGGCTTTTCCTAATAGGAAAGGAATTTTCCTTAATAAAGAAGTATTTTCTCTCTCCTTAGCAATTCCTTGCTTATCCATGATCCTTGGTCATTAAGGAATTCGAAATTCTCTCTTTTTATCTTCCTCGTGCTTGTCTTTAACTCTATTGGCCACGAAAATCAACTTCCTTAAAGTAATTAACATCCCCTTTTAATAACATCAAAAATTCATTAATTATGTAGCACATTATCCTCTTATTTTGCAACTTTGGTATTATTTTTTATCTTTCTTCTTTATTGGGACTCCTTGCATCCCAAGACACTCTATTATTTCGAAATTCCTTTTTCAAGGATACTCATTATCCTTCTAAATGCATCAATATGCATTAATTCACATTATCTTGTTTATTTCTCATTAAAATAACTCTTTTTGAGGTTTTCTCTTTATTTCTCTTTTATTTTCGTCATTGGCATTCCTTTTAATATTAGCAACCTCATGGATACAAAATTTCACCAAGAAATCTCATTTATGCCTCTTTCCACCCATTTTCCACATTTTATTATTATTTTCAATTTCTTTCTTAATAAAGAAATACTTAATTAAACTTTTCTTTTCTTATTGCATTCTCTATGCAACTTTGAACTCCTTGGAACCCAAGGAACCCAAGAGGCACGAAATCCATCCTTGGATTATATAATTTTGACTTCTAGAGGTTTCTATTTTATTATTTTCTCAAATATTCAATTATTCATTTACAAATTGAATTTTCTTGTTATTTGGACCCAATAGCCAATGAAACCCACAAAACAATCATCAAGGCTATTGTGAATGAAATCCATTTATGTGAACCAAATTATATCATTATTTGTTCAAATATCTTTAATATGAGAAATTACATTTCTCACCAAATGAACCAAAAATTGGGGTTGTAACATCCTTCCCCTCTTATAGGAATTTTGTCCTCAAAATTTTATCTAGTAAACAAACAATTCCGGATAAGACTTTTCCATGTCCATCATTGGCCCCTATGTGTCTTTACCGTACTCATGGCGCTCCCGAAGAACCTTTATCATCACATATTCTTTTCTCTGAGTTCTTTCATCATGTCGTCTATAAACTGCACAGGTGACTCAGGCCATTTCATCCTCCCTTGGGGCTCACTAGGTTCATTGCTCAGCACAAGGTCGGGGTACCTCACATAGTGCACTAAATTGGACACATGGAACTCATCACACATTACTTTATCCTGAGGGGTAAGGTCGAACTTAACCTTCTCCACCAAACCATGTCAAAAGAACCCATGCATCGGGGACTCAACTCTCTTAGCTATAACTTAGAGGGGTCAGATTTTTTTCATGTCACATACACTCCCACAGTGAACTGCATGTCATTCTACCTTGCATCTTCTCACGACTCTTGTCGTCTCTAGGCTCCTTTCAGCCATTGCACGATCAAAGCGACTTCATCTACACGCACTGTGGTCCTTTTCTAACCATCACGTGGTCCTTTCATCAACATCACCTTACTGAAGTGGTGACCGACACAACCTCTCTTACAGAGCTTCTTTAAATCCTGATACTGGCTATGGTGGTTAACTTCTCATCTTGCATAGGATAGGAACTTCCTCTAGCTATCACCCTGAACGAGCACATATACTCTCATCAGACCCTTTAGTATGGATCATACTTACCATTAGTTAGGGGTGATAAAATATACTAACATTGAGTTCTTCATGTACCTACTTCCACCTTTTGGAAGGGAACCTTTAGGTCAAACTCAAGAACCTTTATACTCAACCTCATGGTGTAGTTGAACCATCTCTCTCATATTTAGTTCAACCCGATCTATCCCTTGATAGTATTCTTTCTTTCTCATGTCATCTAGGTAAGGCGATCTACCATAACCCATATTGCATCTCGATCTTCCTTGATCTAGGGGAGACTTACAGCATCCATAGCAATGAACTCCCTTTCTCTTTCGGGAACTCTTTATCCTTTATGTCAATGCACTGGGTTACTGATGCTCATCCTTCACTTTCTGTCATGCATGGAAACATATCACATGCAGCCTCATCTCCAGCATCCATAGTAGTACTACCACTCGTTATCACAGTAATACCATGGTGTAAGGTGATCTCAACATCATTATTGCTTGTATTTCATGATTCCTCAAGATCGATTCCTCAGAACCCTAAACCATTCTCATCATGGTTTTATTACCTTCTGACCCAAAGATGTGTATTCGAGGTTCCATCACCATCCTTTCATTACATCAAGGACTAGACTGGCTAACTAAACAACCATTAACTTGTTCAACATATCTTGTTACCTCTGAGTGTTAGCCAAACATATCTTCTTTCCAAGCTTAGGGTTAGCCTAACAACCTCTTCTATCCAAACTAGGCAGCTATATCTCAACCACTTCACATCCTTAGGTATTAGGTAACATTGATGACATACACTTCCATGTATTTCACTTATCGACTCACATCAAACTTCTATGTCTATCTTCTTTAAGAACACCCTCTGATTTCATCATCCTGGTGATCAAAACTCAACCTGGTAAAACTTGTAAGTTCCACATATCTCATGGTAAAAACATCCTCACAAGGTGATTACCTTAGTACTCTTACTATTTCTAAACCATTTATGTATTATTCACTCTACAAGGATATGTTATCATCTCTATCTTCTTACCTCATAGCAACGTCCCAACTCATATCCATCTTTTATCCTTGGTGTATGGCATGCGTACTGTCCTATCTCTCACTCCCATAACAAGAGGAAATAAGCATTTGGCAGCCGTCCAAATACAAAGTTCTACTTGTTCCACGAGTAGAGATGGTACATCCCACATTGCCAGTACACCTTCCAATCTAAGTTGAAACGTGCAACTTATGTTTCTACATCACAATCATCTCGATACCAAAGTTACCTCAATGGAAAACTAGTCTTGAACCTACTGAGGTTTATATCATTGGTCATCTCCTCTAGGTCTATAGGGTGCCGACTCTTTTGGGGTCATCCCTCTTCCCTCATGCATCAAGAGAGTGCCCTACTCATTTGCCCTTTGGGTCCCATGAGTTCATGAAGGTGATCAATCTCCTAACCCATGGCCCTCATACAATGATAGTTGTTACCTCCCGACCCTATGGTCATGTGTAACTGGGGAATTAGGCAACTCCTACTTCCATCTATCTTATCCCTACCTGGCCCTAGGATAGACTTAGGATTCTCTTATAGTACATGTTCCACTTAGAACCTTACCCAAGCCTTCATCATCTCTCTTTGTATACATGAGCTGACATCCATCCTTTCATAGGGGTCATGGTGACCTGCCTACCTTGGTCAGGCCCCTTACCGGTTACCTCCATGGTAACACATCCACATGCACTTAGAGATGGATATCTATGGGTCTACAGGTTCATTCTCATACCATGTACTTTTCACTTAGCTTCTCAAGATCCTATGAGACCTCTTTAGGTTACCTTAAACCAACAAAACTAATATACACCCTACCAAAGGGGTCCCTCTCCCAGGATGGGAAGAAAACTATCTCTTAACAACAAGGTCACAAAATCTCTTAGGTCTAGGGTTTACATCCACATGAGCCTACTTAACCCTAGAAAGCTATTTAGGCACAAGCAGATCACCTACAGAACCATGCTAGGTCATACTTGTCCTCTTTCCTCAATGTTGGATCAAGATCATACCTTCCTTTATCATCAACCTAGCTGTGAGGGGTTCATCAAACATACCTTAAACTTAAGGGACTTCCCTTTTCCTCTATACATGAGGAGTACCATTCTCAAAACTATAGCAACTTAATTCTCGTCATGAGCATTAGGTACACCACTTCCCCTCTTAGGCCTAGGAACCCTAGGTTCATGTTCTTGATGTCCAGCTATTTGTTCAACCTCTTATCCACAAACCAAACATGTACTGGGTATGACATACACTTCCTGTCATCCTTCTCCTCGATCAACACTTTAAATTTAAGTCCTCCTCAAGGACAAACAACATGGTGCAAGGCCTCATAACCTGTTACTATACCTCTCCAGGTCTGAAGAACTCTTCTTCTCATCTATACCATAGGTATAGAGGTACCAACAAACTCATCCTCTCTCTAGGGTTTGGTTCCTCTCATGGCAACCAAGACATCTTCAACCTCTAGGGATCAAGCATGAGACAAACCCTATCATCCACTTCGGTTGCATCATCCTCAACTCCCCACTAATCCTCAAATCTCAGAGTCTAGGCTTCCAACCTTCTTGGAGGGGTTTTCTGCTCTCTCTCTCTCTAGAGCTAACCCTACAACCAACCTCACCATTAGAGGTCCTCTCTCCATGAAGGATCAAGCTTACAGGCATACCTCTATGGGGGTGAAGCCTATGCTCAAACTTATGTTTGCTCATTATTATCCATAGCCCCTCATGCTTATCTCATAAGCCATCCATCATGTCCTTGTGGTCTCAGTTTTAACTTGCTGCTCATACTACTCATGTACTCTGGGTTCAGGCTATATCCTACTTGCAATAGCTCATAAGGATTCTATAGGTTCTTCTCTAACCTCATCCATGAATGAGCTATCCTTTGCTCTAACATGCACAACCCTCTCCAGGGTTGGGTTGCCAAAGGTACTAGGTCATCTAACCTCTTATGGCATCCTAAAAGCATGTCCAACCAAACACTCAGTCAACCATGACATCTAACTCATCATGGCATATATCTCTCTAACCTTCACTTAGGGTTAGGGTTAACATCATCCTCAGAGGATGTTCTAGGTCTCTACTTTTAGTGGAGGTCTCTACCTCCAAGACTAACGCTCTCTACTCATCCTCCTGCCAAGGAGGTCTATCCTCAGGTCTCTCCTGAGGGCAATGACAACTCATGTCATACGACCTAAGCATGTATCTATTCCTTTACGCTTACTCTATTATGTTTATGTCCATGACATCTTATTTACATGCTTTTCATTAATTTTGTGGAGGATTCCTTACACCTTATTAACCTTACCCATACCTTAAGAGGGTGAGGAGAAGAGAGAAAACCCTTTTTTTCAAAAAAAATGGGGCTAGTTATTATTCATTCCGTGTCCAACAATGGATAAAATAGTACGAATGTCAACTTGGTTTCCAAAGGTAAACCAAGGAGGTACAACCGAAGAAAAGGAAAAGGAATCTGAGCTATGTAGAGAAAATTTTGCTAAGCTATCAGCCGCTCCATTGTAAGCCCTTGGGACATGGTGGATGGCGCCCTGCAATGATTCACCATGAAGCTTTATGGCCTCCCTGACATACGGAGTGTACCTTGGAGTGGGGTTAGATTTTGTTAAGGTGTTCACAGCTTCGGCAGATTCTATGAGGATGTAGTAGTCATGCCAATCTTTGGTATGGCATAGATGCAAGGCTTGAAGAATGACCGCAATCTCAACGTTTAGAGGCGAGGAAGAAGAAATAATCTGATAGGAACCAAGGATATGGGCGTCCTGTAAGCTAATCACATGGATCCCAATGGCAGCATGAGGATGCGTATGCTTGAAGGCCGCATCAGTGAAGATATACAACTCCCTAGCCGGGATCTGTGAAGAGGGTACCCTACTGGGGCTGGGTCGCCTTCCACTAATGGCATGGCTTCTGAGGATATTGTCCACTCGAGCCTGGATGAAAGCGGCCTTAGATCCAGCAGGCATAACAACCCGCTGGTGTATTTGCTTATTCCAACAAGTCCAAAGATGCCAATAGGTGACATCACGTACTGCACGGTCGCGGCTGCTGCTTAAAACTCCGTCGTCGCCAATGCACCAGTGAATCCATTCCTGGTCGCCAAGAGAGAAGTGGGTAGCTCATGGGACAGTGAGCATCCAAACAGCTCAGTTGACCGCACAGTCCCGAAGAGCATGAACAATAGTATCTGGATGACTTTGGCAAATAGGGAAAAGTTCCGAGACATCCATGTGTCGCCGAATTTTCTCCATGTTGGTCATAACCGCCTCATGTTGAAGAAGCTACAGAAAGATTTTAACTCGCTCGGGGAGTTGCAGACCCTAGATCCTACCCCACAGCCCTGGGGTATGCACCTCCTTACCGCCCTGAATCCATCTGTAGCATGATCGCGATGAGAAGGTCCCGTTTGGTTCTAGTGGCCAAATCCAGCCGTCGCCGCCCGCGTCTGGGACCGGCGCCGGGGTAGAAGAGATAGCGAGCCAGGATGACTCTGACAGGTAGTGGGGAATAAACTCCCAATCCCAACCCCCCTCAGTCAGGCACATAGAACTGACTTGGAGGTTGCGGAGGTTGGCGGGGACGGGCCAAGACGGGCAGAGGTCCAGCACTGAGGACCCGGACAGCTATCTGTCTGTCCAGACGTTGGTGGAGAGACTGTTGTTAATTTCCTTGTGGCAGATGCTGGTGACGCCACCCAAGTTCTTCTTAATGAAGCTCCAGGCTGAAGAGCAGGGGACGGTGGCGAACCGAGTCCCCCTGACATACTTCTCGCGCATCACCCGGGTCCAGATCTTGGAGGTATCATTGAGAAAAATCCACACATTCTTCATCATGAGCGCGTCATTCTAGTCGGGGGCATCCCAGATTCCTAGCCCTCCAACATCCTTGGAAGAGGAGACCTTCTTCCATGCGACCAACGAGGATTTCTTTTGATTTCCAGTGCCAGACCAAATGAACCGACGGACCATTTGGTTGATGTCATCGTAGAGGCAAGGAGAAAGCTTGACGGTTTGCATGGTATAAGTGGGAATCACCTGTAGGGTAGACTTGGCGAGAGTTACCCTTCCAGTAAGGGAAAGGTGTCGGAGAGTCCAACTATTAAGTCTCCTTTGGATGACAGCCAGGATATCACCATGGGTTTCCCTGTTCACTCGGTGGTGCAGCAGCGGCATGCCCATGTAGCGCCCAAGGTCGTGCGTCCACCCAAAGCTCAATCTCCTGCTAATCGATCGGGCCAAGGAACACGGAGTGTTCTTGTTGAAATAACATAGATTTCGATTTAGATACTTGTTGCCCCGATGCTATAGAAAAAGCTTCCATAATGGTGTTGATGGTGCAAGCTTGGCTGACCGAAGCCTCCCCTAAAAGGAGGATGTCGTCCGCAAAGAACACGTGGGATAGCTGAGTTCCTCCTCGGGATAGAGTGATGGCCTTCCATTCACCAGCTGCAATAGAAGCAGAGATAGCTTGATTGAGTCGCTCCATACATAGGATGAAGACATAAGGAATAACCGGATCACCCTACCGAACTCCTTGCGTGGACTTGAAAGGAGAGAGTGGGACACCTTCCCAAAGGATGGAGGTTGAAACCTTGTTGATGATTTGCATAGTGATGTTCACAAGCTTGTTTGGAATACCAGTCCTTTGAAGGGTGTCCCAGATGAAATCCCTGTTCATCCTATCAAAGGCTTTAGCAAGATCAAGCTTGATGCACATACAAGGTTTCTTCAAGGAGCGGAATCTCATGGAATGAATAATCTCTTGAGTAAGCAGGATGTTATCACTAATGCGTCTCCCTGGAATGAAGCTGGACTGTGTGGGTGCAATCCAGTCATTCATAAAAGGTTTCAATCTCTCAACAATGACCTTGGAGATGATCTTGAAGCAGCTATTATTCAGCGAGATAGGCCTGAGGTCTCCATAGCATTGTGGAGATGCTACTTTAGGAATCAGGACCATATGGGAGTCTGCTAGAGCTTCATCAATGTACTCGGTACAGAAGACATCATGGACAATGCGAACAATAGATGAGCCCACACGATCCCAGTATGTTTGGATGAAACTAGTATGCACACTGTCAGGGCCAGGTGCTTTCAGCGGCGCCATGGAGAATACCACCCTTTTAATGTCCACCATAGTAGGCTCGGCTTCCAGCTTGGCGTATTCGTCGACAGCGATACTGGGGAAGGCCCCAGGGAAGTGAAGAATGCGGCTCATATCAGTAGGGTGGGTCTGTGTCATCAGGTTTTCGAAGAAATGACGAACAAGCATCTTGATCTTGTCGGGGGACGATTCCCAATCGCCGGAAGCATTTTTTAGATAGCTAATCTTGTAGTAATGCCTTCGTGCCTTCACATATGATTGGAAGAACTTGGTATTCAGATTGGCGACCTTGATCCAGTATATGTGTCCACGCTGCTGCCAGTCCAACTCATCCCTAAGAAGAATCTCATGCAAGCGTTCCTGGGAGCAGATGGAGTTATCAACAAAAGGAGCGTGAGGTAGGGATTGTTGTTGTACCTAGGCCTTAGCGATATGGGCGAGAAAACGCTGCTTCTCCTTGTGCTGTGTGTTAGCACGCTTTGCCTCCCACTTGACAGCCTTGTCTTTAAAGAGGCGGAGGCCATCTTGGAACGTCGAGTCTGTCGGCCATTGGCAGAGGATCTCGCCGCGGAAGTCTAGGATAGAGTTCCAGCAAGCCTTGGTGCGGAAGGAAGGCCTCCGGGGTGACCTAGAGCAAGAGGGGGTGGTGATCAGAGTACAGATAGGGCAACATTGCGACAGACGCATTCTTGAACTTGTCCATCCAGTCTGAATTAGCTAGGACCCGATCCAACCACTCCATGAGTGCTTGATGCTGGAAGGTGAAGAATGGTCTGTTGGAATTAAGCTCCACAAGGCCAGTGTTAAAAATAGCTTCATGGAAGTGCCTACTCGCACGAGACTTGAAGAAGACACTCCCTCACTTTTCATTCACATTGAGCATGGTATTAAAGTCCCCCATTACCGCCCAAGCTGACGAGACAGATTGGGATATCTCCTCCAGTCGTTCCCACAGGAAATTCCTTTTGCAAGGGTTGGGACTCACGTAGACAATGGTTAGAAACTAGCTTGAGTTGACATTACAATGGATGAATTGGCGATGATTCATCAGAATCTCCACCGAGCAGATATGGTGATCCCAAGCAAGCCAGATGCCGCCGGAGAAGCCAGTTGCCTCTACTCTATGCAAGGAATTGAATCCCAATTTCTTGATTATAGTTTCAGTAATAGCACCGCTACACCAAGGAGGTTCGATGATGGCAACTATTTTTAGGTTGTGACTAATTTTCATTTCTTTGATTAGCTGGATATTCTTATCAAGGCCTGCACCGTGTAAATTCCAGCAAAACACGTTCATTAAGTGATTATTGAAGGGCTGCACACCGTCCCACGGACTGTTCTTCTTCCTCAGTAGTCATGGCCTCGACTCGTGTTGCAGTAGCCTCCTCGAGGTGCTTCTGGAATTTCAGGATACGCTTTGCATGGGGAGTGGGGTTGGCTGGGCCTTCATCCACTGGCTCTTTGACGCGCCCCTTCTTACGAACTCGATCTGGGCTCTGTGTGGATTGAATAATGATTTTACGGTTCCTCAGCATCACAACCCCACTGTCGTTCCTGACGTGGCGGGCAGTGTGCCTGCTGGTGGCCGCTGCACCCTCTAGCTGGGCGGACTGAAACTGAAAGATGGGGTCATCAGCGCTGTTGTGAGCCCTCCCATTCACAATCTCATTCTCTGACAGTCGAACGAAAGTGTTATCTGGGGGGACCGTCTCCTTGCTTTTGTCCGCACTTTCTTGCTGCACCTTTGCTGCGGCCTCCTTCTGCCGTAGTTGTTTCTTCACCTTCTTGCTCAAGACAGGTTGAAAGCCATCCGCCTCCTCCCCCGGGTTGGTACTACCGGCGTTTGGGATCGTCTTGGGCTGCCCCCTCGCCCGCGGGGGTGCGAGTATTGCTTGCAGGTTTAGCAGACATTTGCTTACGTCGTTCAGGCATCTTTGCATGGATCGCAGCAGTATAGCTAACCCCCGGGACCGGTATCGAGATCGATGTGGATGCCAGGTCCGTGGCAGGGGCGGACGATTGCTTGCACTCATCGCCGACATGGCCAATGTGACCACACTTTAGGCAGATTTGCGGCAGGTTCTCGTACTCCAACCGAAAGTGCTCGCCATTGATGAAGATGGCTGGCAACAACAGTTTGTGGGTGTCAATCTCAACAGCGATTCTAGCAAATTTCCTGTGATTGCCCATGAGAGTATTCTCATCGACTTTGATAGTCTTGCCCATGACGTTTCCGATGTGAGTGAGAAGCTGGTTCTAGTATAGGAAGACCGGAAGCTCGGCTACCCGCATCCATAGCACCAGTTTGCGAGGGATTTGTTCGGACGGCCGGAACGTAGGTGTCCAAGATTGGACTGACAAATAATTACCAAAAATGGTCCACGGGCCGCCTGTCATGGCTTTAACATAGTCATCATTGTTTTCAAGTTGCACTATGTAGTACTCATTCTCCAGGTCGATGACCCTAAACTGTGTCGTTGGCAAGCACATGAGGTTGATCTTAGTGACAAGAGCCTAAAACCCGATCGTGATGCCTATGGCCTTGACGACGACTGCAAACTAACAGGGTGCTAGGAGGGGTTGGAGGGACGAGTTTTGGACCGAAAAGGAAGGCAGGGCACCTGAGAGGTCGACCCTAATATCCTCCTCCTTAAGGATGTCCGGTGAGGTTAGGTTGATGTAGGATAGAAGGCCAGTATCCTTCCCTACGTATGCCTCCTTGTAGGAACGTCACGGGATGGCTTCTGCGGACGCTACTTCCTGCATGTTTGTATCCGAAGACTGGGTCGCCGTTGCTGGCGTAGCAATCGCCACTCCGGAAGGATCGTGCGCTGGTGGTGTCGCACTGTCAGGCTCTGTCGTGTTGGTAATCAAACTGGCGTGGCTTTGACCACGGTCTCCATGGCTCCCACGGCCGCCTCCCCAGCTCCCGAACCCTAAGGGCATTGCGAGTAGAAAACCCTAATCCTTAAGGTCCTTAACAGAATTTGAGTTGAGAAGGGATGAACAAGATGAGAGAGTCATAAAGGTATCTTATTTCGACTCATAGCCTAAGACTTTGTCCAGGCAGTCACATGGATCTGAGAGTCCTCGTATTCTGACTAGCGGTGCGGAGGAAAATATTGCCAGCCCCCGGTCGTGATCCTTTTCTAGACGCCTCCGTCTTTCGAATAATCCTCTAATAACTCCCTTGGTATCTATGGAGGTTATAAAATTTAATAATTATTAATGGTTAACTGAGGAACCTAAGCTCTGATACCAAATGTTACGACCCCGCCTCCCGGTAACCCCCAATTAAGGGAGACCGAAATGTCAGAGTCGTTAACCAATAACCCGTATCAATGGTTTGAAAAATAATCATTAAAAATTATTAAATTCTACCATCTATACTGAAATATGGTAAAAATAAAAACTTTGCATACCTTTTAAAACTAGGATTTTGAAACTTCTGTCCACACAGATACTAATCTATCTAATCCTCCTTTGCACTTTAATTCTCATTTAATACCACATATGCCACTTTACTGTTTGTTCTTTTCATTGTACCTAAAACATCGACAAACAAAACGTCGGTCAGCAAGAAGCTGGTATGTGGGGGAAACAATAAACGTGCAACTATGATAACAAAAGTAATCATTCAGTTAATCATTTAACAACCAAGATTACGTTTTAAGCCATACTACTCAATCCTTACCTATCCCCTAACTTTGTGTTACCCTGCAGTGGACTTCCATGCTACCTCTCTTTAGGTAGATCCTTACCCCCATGGTCCTACCTTATAGGTAGCCAATACATAGGGTAATAGAGTTGCATGGCACTACCCAAAAGTATCCCAATATCTAACTCTAAGTGACTTGATGGTCCTACCCCATTGGTAGCCATGTACTAAGTCATCCAATGACCTGATGGACCTACTCCATAGGGAGCCACGTACTAGGTCAACTAATAAGCCACTGAGGGGACCAGGATCTAAGCTAGTAGGCACATATCTTAGGTGATATTCATACTCACTCTATAGTTGCATGAAATAAAAGAATCCAACAGTTATTTCAAGCCATGAGGGAAACATCGATAAAATCCTCAGAAAACTAGTCGGGATAATCATAATTGTAACCACATACCTGATTTGATGATTTCACAAACATTAAGCAAATCCAACCAAGAATGCAATCCAAGCAAGCAATCACATAATTCCTGAAAAGAATACGTACTCTATTTATTACACACTTTATTAAGAATCTACTTTATTGACTTGGATTCATTTTCTAGGGTTTTTGTATCCATTTTAGGGTTTCATTAATCTTCATTAGGGTTTCTTAGATCCATTCCTCAAGCTTTATCCCTTTTAGGTCAACAAATCCTAAAATACTCTTTTCTACCCATATAAAACCTAACTGCTCAAATTATCCATTTTAATAGTCTTTTATACCCACGTTGACTTAGGATCATCATATCCCTATTTATTTATGGATTTGAACAATTAAAACAATTAAAATACATATTCACCTAAATTAGGGTTTTCAAGCTCATTAATGCATATTCATGCACGAAAGCCTAAATTAAGCCAATTATATAAAAAGATCATCTTTTTAGATCCTATTTTCACTTTTATTAACGACAGGTTAATATTGGCTTGAATTATCCAAATAACATCATTAAGTCCATATATCATCAAATCTAAGGGTTTTTCCTTAATTAAATCATTAAAGATGATAACTTTATGTACTTTTCAAATTTCAAGCATATTTATGCACATAAACTCTAAATTATACAAATCACATGCAAAGTTCTTCCTTTTTTAACATAATGTATCTTTTTACATTATACAGGTTAACGTCAACTCTAATGACTATTAAACCCTATTAAACACTTTATTCGTTTCAAAATAGGGTTTCTTAATCTTTAATTCATTAAATATGATAATTTACACTACATTTCGAGCTATGATCAGATTCGGGCTATAAAACTATTTTTATTGGATTCCTTTTGTTCTTCTGATCAAAATTCATATATAACTTATCTAAATTCGAGCTAGCAATGATTAATTATGAATTTTGTAAGATTTCACTTACTCTGACCAATCAGAAGCCGCCACGTAGCTTCCTCCATGCAACGTTGGCGTGGCTTAGTTTTGGGAAACATTTCAAAAAGTCTGAATTGCCCTTGACTTACATATCATTTCTTTAGCACCCCGAGGGGTAGAATGGTCAAACGCCCAGTCATCTTCTACCTTGCGCGAACCAGCGCTGTGGCCAACATGTGATGGCTCACGAGGGTACCTCCTCCGTCCCCAAGGCCCGGGGGCCACTGGCGACCTATGTCCTACCTCCGTCGCCCTCAGCCGTGGTCGTAGAGGTCCCAAGGAGCGACCATGGCAGCGGGGTTCGAGCTGGTCAGGTCTGCCACCTACAGCCGTGATGCAGCCCTCCAGCCAACGTAACTGCTTAAGCGAGAGTCCAGGGAGGTTGTTCGATCAACCTCAGATGTGGTTGGATCACCATGCCACCCTCCAGACCGCTTCATGGCCCTCTGCTTGCTCTAGGGTTATTCTACCCTCACCTTTAGAGTTTGGGGAAAGAAGAAGAAGAAGAAGGAGGAGGGAGAAAGAAGAGAAGGTTACGTGGGATCCTCATGAACTCGACCCTGGGCTCTACCCCTTTATATAGGGGAGAGTATCCATGCCCAACATACTTGCCCTTGAAGAAAACAAGGCTTTTCCTTATAGGAAAGGAATTTTCCTTAATAAAGAAGTATTTTCTCTCTCCTTAACAATTCTTCGTTTATCCATGATCCTTTGTCATTAAGGAATTCGAAATTCTCTCTTTTTATCTTCCTTGTGCTTGTCTTTAACTCTATTGGCCACGAAAATCAACTTCCTTAAAGTAATTAACATCCCCTTTTGATAACATCAAAAAGTCATTAATTATGTAGCACATTATCCTCTTATTTTGCAACTTTGGTATTTTTTTCTATATTTCTTCTTTATTGGGACTCCTTGGATCCCAATACACTCTATTATTTCGAAATTCCTCTTTCAAGGATACCCATTATCCTTCTAAATGCATCAATATGCATTAATTCACATTATCTTGTTTATTTCTCATTAAAATAACTCTTTTTGAGGTTTTCTCTTTATTTCTCTTTTATTTTTGTCATTGGCATTCCTTTTATTATTAGCAACCTCATGGATATGAAATTTTACCAAGAAATCTCATTTATTCCTCTTTCCACTCATTTTCCACATTTTATCATTATTTTCAATTTCTTTCTTAATAAAGCAATACTTAATTAAACTATTATTTTCTTATTGCATTCTCTAAGCAACTTTGGACTCCTTGGAACCCAAGGAACCCAAGAGGCATGAAATCCATCCTTGGATTACATCATTTTGACTTCTAGAGGTTTCTATTTCATTCTTTTCTCAAATATTCAATTATTCATTTACTAATTAAATTTTCTTGTTATTTGGGCCCAATAGCCAATAAATCCCACAAAACAATCATCAAGGCTATTGTAAATGAAATCCATTTATTCAAACCAAATTATATCATTATTTGTTCAAATATCTTTAATATGAGAAATTACATTTCTCACCAAATGAACCCAAAAATTGGGGTTGTAACATCTGTGTTATGAGAAAAGCAGAAGATATTGTAAGAAACCCATATGGGTAAACTTATGAGAGGTTCCAACCACTGATGACTCATTAGAAATATTATGATAGAAATGGAGCTATATGATATGCAAGAAATCTCAGATACCATACTACGACACTTCCATCTCATACAAGATGTCGTATAGCAAAGAGATGTGAAAATTGTAAATTACCTACTAAAAGAAAATGTTACTAAACTTGCCAGAGTGCTGCATAGAAGAAACATGATGGACATGTTATCACTCAGAATATGATACATGGGTGATTGGCTCTAAGTGTAAGTGGGAGTCTGTTGGTATGTATGTCTAGAGAGACAATCATGTAATGATTGAAGTGAGGCTTTAGATACTTAATTTGATAAATCATAAAGGTAATTCTGTCTATTATGTTTGTCTCAGTCTTGAGATGATGACACAAATGTAAGTATATGTCAAGAGAAAGATGATACTCGATGTCATATGTCTTCAAGTACTTGACTCAAAGGATGAGATCATACAAATGCTAAGAGTTCATACATTCTTGTTATGTCCCTAGTCAGTTATTACCATGGAAGAAAAATAGACAACAGTAATACATAAGACTAGAGTGTGTGTTGACTGATGACAGAGTCTCATTAGTCATGATATGTGATATCATGTCATGTACACAGATACATGATAGTGAACAGTGTATCAGATAGACCCACCATGAGAATGATGCATAGAAACCATGGAGTGGTAGTCAGAATCATCTCTCATAGTGATGGTGGTGATTATGGTTCTTAAATCTGAAATCACTCCACTCATCACATGTCATTGGGTACACTTTGACATCATCAAATGCAATCCTGAAACCTGGGTTGTTATAACGGTGATGATTGGGTGACTTTGACACATGGGGATAGATTGTGAGTAATAGAGATGGGATTTTTCCCTCCTACTGAAGATTGATATCCATGGCCCCTTGATAAGATAAACTGAGAGTGTACGACCATACCCATGTGGTTCAATATATATTATGTGAACTCCCATGCACCTCATACAGTCTTCTCTAGTTCAAGGAACATGGATTGAACATTGAGAGGATGATGATTCCATGCCTCGAGTTCAATCCAGATGTCAGAGACAAAGGAACTATATGATCATAGTAACACTATTTACAGATTATAGGTTGAACTTGTACTCTAACTTTCTGAATTTATCATCCTACTGAACAAGATTTGCATCATTATTTCTCAAAATTAGCGTTTGCATATAGACATCATGTTATATGTATGCATCATAATATACTTTTTCAATTTAAGAGCTAGTTGGGTATCAAAACCCTTATTTTCACATTCTACAATTTTGTATAAATTATATGTATAAATTGCCTATTTTCTAAGCTATGGTTGATTTACTAGAACTTTTACTAAATTAATCTTATATCACCCAATCAAAATCTACCATGTCACCCTAGTGGGGAGAAGCTGTATTGGATTCCATAAAACAATAAATCAACTGATTGGACTCAGAATCATCAAGTTCAAGGGTAGGACTGACTAGTTGGAGTGTCAGGTTGGCTGGAGTTGATTACTATAGTGTTTAGTTATTCAATTCATGCACCAAAAACTGACTGCACTGCCAAACGGTTGTCTCAAATGTTGAGACGAGCGTCTAGTTTGTCAGTTTGGTTGGAACGAAGTTGGTTGCCCAAACTCAGGTGAACTGACCGGATCAGCTCACCATACGACTGTCTAGGTGAGCGAGACGACCATCTTGCATGTGCAGGATCACTTGGTTAGGCCGGGGAAGGTTATAGATTCTTTCCCAAATTTGTTTGGATTTCACTATACTTGTTGTGTAAGAAAATCAATGTTTAACATTGATTAGAAGCGAATTGCCAATTCTGTGTGCAAATAGGAAACTATAGAAGCATGAGACGACCATTTCACACTGCAAAATGATTGTCTCACACATGAGATGATTTCTTTGCAATGTGAGATGGTCGTCTCATGGTATGTAGATTCCAGAACACTCATATTTCCATACCCTTCTACTCCCACATCAACTTCGAACCCCTGACCCTACCCTCTACTATAAAGAGAGGGGTATTGGGGACTTCCCAACACACACAATTGGGATAAGTGGCCCTGACAATTGTTGTCCTCTCTGGTTGTGGTAACCACAAGAGCCCAAGAAAGTCATACCCAACTAGGGAGGGATAGCGAGGGAGGAGCAACTGAGATCAGTTGTTGTGGGAGAGCATGTCGGTGACTAGTACATTGACAGAAGGGGACAACTCCTTCCCATTGGATCTGGTAGTGCAACATAGAGTTCTCAGTGGTCTGTGTGGACTACTCTAGAGGTAGGAGTCCTTTGGCAGCTGCTAGGAGGATGACATCATCCTATAGTCTGTGGTGATTCCACAGGAGGTGTTGTAGGATCTATTTGAGTCTGTCGTCCGTTGTGAAGACCAGGAGCTGGACAGACACCGTCCAAAATTATAATTGCAGGGTGATGTCATTGGACTTTCTCTAGGACCAGGTATTGTTGATGAGATTCTTCTAGTTTCTGGAAATGGGCAAATAAATTTTTGTTTATGCTGCCTATATCTGCACTCAACTTCCCAACATATATTACTATGGTGGAGATCCAGAATGATCCCCCAACCTTTCATTATTGTCATTGGGGTTATTCTATTATTGCTTGCCACTAACATGGCATGTCCCTTTTTGACACAGTGTGTAGGATGTGTTATGCTTTGTTCACAACTTGGTTCGCAAAATCTGCCCAAGAACACAGTGTTACCTAACAGACATGATGTGTCACCGGCATTCTATCATGAATATACCTCAGGATTTGTCAACTGACATGTCGTGTCACCCCATGAATCGACATGTTGTCTGCTTCTATCTGGCTATGACTTTTGCTACTACATTAACACAATGTGTCCCTTCATAGACATGGCATGTCAACTGGTAATAATCATACATCTTGCTACATAGTCTACAATGATTCTATAACATGGTGAAGGTTTCTATACATGGTGACTCCCTTCTTTATCCTTACCAACAACACTTATCTTCCTTTTCCAAAAATTTTATATTTGTTTTTCTCTTTGATGCCCCAACCCTTTTGATCCCTACATACATATTTCTTACTCCTCAATACTTATACTCCCCCCATATACATGTTGTACCTAATGATAATCATATCCTAAAAAGATCCATTTATTTTTCCAATATGGATCTATAATCGGGTCATGATGCACATTGATTCAAGTTGTTTGTTACCTCTTTCACATATTTGCCTACATAAACACTACCTCTACCATTGTTTTGACTCTCCAACCCAACCACTCTCGAGATTCTTTTCATTGTTGGTGTGAGGGGGAGAATAGAGGATGATGAGTAGAGGGAAGAAATGAGATGGAGGAGAGAAGAAGATCTATATATCTATATGTATCTCCATGCTACTTTTGTTTCTACTATGTGATTTTGTTTTTACTTCTATGTGGATCCTTCATGCTACTTTTGTTGCTTCTATGTGGTGTTATTTTTGTTGCACTATTATTGTTGATCTCTTTATTTTATGAAAATCTTGAGAAACTTATTTATCATGCTATTTTTGTTGCTGCTATTTGGTGTTACCTTTTTTGCTATGTGGATCTTACTACTACTATTATTGATCTCTTTATCTAATGAAGAGCTTGAGAAACTTATTTATCATCATCTCATCTGCTGCTATGGAGATGCCTACTTTATTTCTATTATCTGTTGATTTCTATTCTATTCGGAGATGTCATTCTTTATACTTGTGATATGATTAGCACACTTTTTTTTGCTTTGTGGTTACGTACTATCTATTGTTCATGATCTATTTGTATGTTGACTCTTTATTTGTATTCTCACACAACAACTATTGTTACTATTGTGCACCAACACTCTTTGGAATGTGATGCTTTCTACTGTGATGGAAACTTTGAGATAAGAGAAGATGATGAAAATTTATATTGGTGATTTTACATATAAATGATGGAGTTCCATCTACCTTGGATATTGGAGTTCTTAATCTTCTTGCTACATCATGCACTAGTTTTCTATCTGGCTACATTTTCTACTTTCTGCTTCCGTGTTCCAACACTCTCTAGATTTTATATGCCTTGTGCAGGTTGACTCTTTTCTTGTCCATGCTTTGTATGAATATTGACTACTACTTCTTATGTTCCAAGACTCTCTGTTCTACTTTGTGACCATAGCTCCTGAGATGAATACCATGACATTTATATGTTTTTGTTTACTTCTACTCAAGATGCCCGTTCATACTATTTAAGAAGCTCCTTCTACCTACTTTGATATTATCTTCTTGAGGGGAGTATTTGAGAGATTTATCATAACATTGAGGAGGAGAAACATTCTTGTATGGGATTGGTTTATCTTTTATTATTTTTCTCTAGTCTATCTCTATTTGCAAGCTGACTTAGAATTCTTCTGAACTCAAGCTTGAGAGGGAATACTAGAGAGTTTATTTAATTAGTTAAGTTTTTGGGTCTATTTGCAATATGGGTCAAGTATGTCTTGGCTCAATGGAATTTTTCTTGAGTCTATATGCTTACCCCTCATTCTGTGTCTCACCATTTTTATAGGAGAGGGGGGATGCCCTTCTATCGATAAGAAAAACTACACGAAGGGGAATTTTTCATCATAACTATAAGAAAAACTACACAAATAGGGAAGAACTCTTGTGTGAATGCAAGTTATATGAGTTTCCCAACATCTTATGTGTTCATATACTAAAAGTGTTTTTTTTCTTAATGTTCATAAGATACTACATTTGTATGTGTAAAATTGTTGGCAAATGGAAGCAAACACCACCAATTAAAATCATTGTGTTATAGACTCGGGAAGATGTTGATGGTAGTACCCCTTTGGGTAGGTATAACTCACTTTATAGATTGGCAATGAAATTAATTGGTATAGCTTCTAAACACAAGGACACTTATCTTAATGTGGAAGAGCTATTTGAAAAAACTTATGATGACATGGTGTTATTGTGAAAAAGTATGGAAATGGCTTTGTTTAAAGAATACATGCCATCATCCCAAACTCATATTCTAACACAAGGTAGTCAGTGTGTTCTTTAAATTCACGATGTGGAAGATGGCATGGAACCAAGAGATACACCACCATCACATTGTAAAGGAAACAAGAAACCACAATGATTTAAACCACAAGTAGGGTTTCATGATAAAAGAGATATCAATTAAATGTCAGCACCATGCTATAAAAGAATAATGCCTTAATCAGTTTGCCAATATAATAAAATGAAAGGTATATCATTTTGTCTAAGATTCTTGAGCAGTTAGAACACCTTTGTGTTACCCTATCATTTTCATCATAGGGTATCAATTCCTTAAACTCACAATTGAATGACACATCACCTTTTAGGCAATACTATTTTTTCCTGATCATCAAACCTATACACATTCTTTATGTGAAACTATTATTCCATAGGTCTCATGAGGCATAATCAAGCTATAATAGATTATAACCACTATAGCCCTCACTTGGCTATAATAGTAAGGCATTCATGGTAGCCACTGAATATTATTATCATCCCACTTCAAGTTACATTCCCTTTTGTGATTAGGGTTAGGGTTTATCTTTTTTACTTGATTAGGGTTTCCAGGGTTATATTCAATCATCACCCCTAGATCATAACTCCTCATTCTTAGGATCTTATATTATTATCTTTACATTCAGTTACATCACAAATAGTCTATCAATCAAGTTACAACCCTTTATAACTAGGGTTAGGACTTCTACGGTAACCGATTGGGGTCTTTAGGGTTTTATTCAACAACCAAACCCTAACTCATGACCCCTAACATCTAGGAGTTCAAATCATTTATATAAGTATTCAATCATACTTTATTACTCTCATCAATTATCATTAATTGATTATCGATGTAAGGTATTACCTTTCTCATATAAGTAGTACAAGTTTCTCTTTCACCCTTACTAGGACATTGATTTCAACATACTTATTACATTGATTTATCCTTCTTTAGGGTTATCAACCTACACTTATTATAATGTATTCATTTCATTACTTTCATGATGCATTTATTGATTATATTCAAGTTTTATCAGCCTATACTCTTCAAGATGTGTCGTCCTACACTCTACAAGGTATATCGGCCTACACCCTCCAAGGTATATCGGCCTACACCCTCCAAGGTGTATCGTCCTACACTCTACAAGGTGTATCAACCTACACTCTACAAGGTGTATCGTCCTTCACTCCATTCTTTGTATCGACCTAGATACATTACTTGTGTCGGCCTAGACACATATACTTGTGTTGGCCAAAGCATATCAAATGCTATAGTTTTAGAGATGCTTAAGAGTGGTATCATTTGTGTGGTGCTTGAGGTATATTGGCCATAATACATACTTGTGTGTGTCAGCCATACTATCATCTTATGTATCAGCTTCTCCATCAACTAGGGTATTAGCCACTTCAACCCCTTGTATATCAACCTCACCTTCAACTAGGGTATCGCCCTCCTCAAAAACTTAGGGTATCAGCCACTCAACATCATATAAGGTATCGTCCTCCACAACAAATTAGGGTATCGACCACTCAACATCATCTAAGGTATCGGCCACCCCTTCAACTTAGGGTATCAGCCACTCAACATCATCTAAGGTATCGACCACCCCTTCAACTTAGGGTATCGGCCACTCAAGATCACTTAGGCTATCAGCCCTTCTATCCCTTTGAGTATCAGCCACTCAATCTACTAAGATATCGAATACAACATTAGCAAGTGTATCAACCACATAACACATTATGGGATATCATCCTTTAGGGTTTGAGTTGTATCGGATTAAGCTTAGCCATATCGGCCACCACACTCAATCCAAGGAAACATGATTACATGCTCTTTCTTCACTAGAACTCTCTTGGTCATGAGTTAATTCTATTGATGAATATGGGTTTACAAGGTCTAGTATATTGATTTATCAACAGATCATTTAGAACATCTCAAGTCATGATGACACCCCCATTTATGAGTAAAGGAATATGTTAACTTAATTATTTCCAAGGTATCAACCTTCCCTCATCTTATCCTTGAGTGACAGGTTCGAAAATTGCATGTACATTAGTCCTATGCATGTACAAACCAATGGGGAGGGTTAAGGGCTCATGTATATTGGTCTACTCATGTGTATCAGTTTACATACTTATGTGTATCGGGCAAGGGTTTCCCACAAACCGATATTGGTTTGTGCATAACGGTTTCATCATCTACAAGCTCTAGCCTTTCATCCATAACAATTCTAGTTCATGGATAGAAAACCCTACATACCCATTAGAGCTTATATACCATCATCCAAGCAAGAAAAGTCAAAGTAAAGAAGGAACCACCAAGTACTACATGATAAACGATGCATACTAATAAAGTTGAGTTCAAGTTATATAACATGCCTCAAGATCACCATGGCTTTACCTTGGGCATGTAGCTTAGCCTTCCTATTACTCCTTGAGCTCCTAGGATTGTACTCCTAGTAAGAGAAGGTAAAGGGATCGAAAGATTTACTAGGAGGTGAAAAGAGAGGTATATATAGTTGAGGCTCATGCAAGAGAGTGCATGCAAGGTGTCATCACCATACATACATGGGTGACACAGGCGTTAATGCATGGTGACTCTTTGTAATATGTGTATATAGTAATGAAAGGCTCTTTTGGATAACCCAAGGGTGAGATATTGTCCATTGGATAGCTTCCTTGATAAATATGACAACTCGACATCACTAGGTGTACAAACCGATACCACTTTTCCAAGGAAGTCCTAAACTGATAGGCTTCACCTTCTTGAGGTGTTTATCCAGATAAGGACGCTTCCACAAAGTTTCCAACCTAATAGGGGACTCCCTCCATGGCTTCTAAAGTGATAGGCACCCCCATATGACCTTCACAACTCGATACAACCTCATCTAGGGTTCAAAGTACTCGTCATTCCATGGTTCTTAGCATCACCAAGAGTACTTCCACTCAACCATGACTCAAACAAGGTTCCCTATCATTTATATCTCCTCTATATGATATCAAGAGAGAGTAGGAAAACTCTAGAGGTGGTAAATTACACATCAAACCCATATATTGGGTAAATTGCAAGTTACACCAAAACTAGTACACAAAGCACAATCATCAACCATTCAAGCTCAACTTTGGAACTTAGGCTTTCCACAAGGCGCCCCTTAGCATCATGCTTCCTCTTATGATTCTAACGCACTAAGGGAACACCCTTCATATGATAAATTGCAAGATAACCCTTCAACTTGGGCAAATTGCACTTTGATCCAAAACAAGCAAACATTGCTCAAACAACATTCAGACAGGACCAAACTTGAAACTTGGATTCTCCATAAGTCTTAATTACTTTTCAAAAGATTAAGACAAGGTTCTAATATCTTACTTAGTCAAAACATCCAGGCTTACCTCAAAAGCCAGGTCAGGGGTGTTACATACATGGTGAATAGAACCCATCTCCAGGTTGTTTCCTATGTTTCTCTACAAATCTAATAAACTGATCAAGACCAATAATAAACTCTAGGGTGCATTGATTGGGAATGGACATCCATGATCTATCCATTCTATGATCAAAGAGAAAATAAGTATTAGGGTTTAGGGTTTATATATTAAGTTAAGGATTTAAAGATTAGGGTTTAGGGTTAAAAGATTAGGGTTTAGGGTTAAAAGATTAGGGTTTAGTGTTAAAAGATTAGGGTTTAGGTTCTTATAATGAATGTGTGTACCACCTATCCCATTCTTGAACACCTAATCTCAATAGTAAGTGTATAATGTGTATTCGGTTTTCAAGAAAATTTTGACAATATTTCCCCGTAGTTCTCCAAGTACACTGATGTACATGGGAAAATGCCCACCGACATATGTACTTAGAGAACAAATGGGGAAGTGCTGAAAACGCATCATGAAAATCAAATATACATTATACAATTACATCCTGAGTGATATTAAGTGTTCAAGAACAGTCCCAAACCTAGGACTATCCAAGATTTACTCCTAATGAGTACATCTCAGATAGGTTTCTAGGTCAACAAAATACATGTATGTATGTTGTCATTCTTATACCTATGATCATAGTTTCATCCATCATATCCTAGGTTTTATGTAACATCATTTAGTTCAATTCATTCTTTCATTTGGGTAAGTTCATCCATGCATCATTAGCCTTAATTAATCAATATTAATCAACTACACAATCTTGAAGAGCAATTATTAAACTAAGTCAAATCAATCACTAACAATAGATAAAGAAATAAATATTAATTAATTAAATTCATTCATGCATCATTAACCCTAATTAATCAATATTAATTAACTACACAATCTTGACAACCAATTATTGAACTAAATTAAATCAATCACTAATAATAAAGAAACTAAGTACAAATCTAATTAATTAAGTTCATTCATGCATCATTAACCCTAATTAATCAATATTAATCAACTACACAATATTGACAAGAAATTATTTAACTAAATTAAATCAATCATTAACAACAGAGAAACTAAGTAAAAAATCTAATTAATTAAGTTCATTCATGCATCATTAACCCTAATTTATCAAAATCTACTTCTAATTAGCCACTCACCGCAATGGTGGAGCAGGCTACGGCAGTGACGGCTAGAGGTGGAGGTGGAGTTGGAGGTGGTCTTGGCTAGAGAAGAAGGAAAGTGGGGTTGTGATGATGGTTAGAGGTGAAGCAGGCTGGAGCGGCGACAGATGGTTGGAGCTGATCGAGCGGCAGCCGATGGTGGCGACTGGAGTGACATCCTCCCAAGCTCCTCAAGCAGAGTGACGTCCTTCCAAACTCCTTAGACGTCAAAGCTACTCAGGCGGGGACGTCTGCCCAAGCTACTGGAGTGGCAGAACGAGAAGCGGAGCGGCGACAGACGATTGGAGGAAGAGAGGAGTGGGAGTGGCGGCATATGATTGGAGGAAGAGAGGAGCGGGAGTAGTAGCGACGAATCTTCGAGCTACAAAGGCGGTGCGTGCGGGCAAGGATCGCAAATTGCCAGATACCATAGGTAAATCACGATGAAACAGAGAATGAGGAAAATTCTATTTTGCGTAGGTGTTATTAAGTTACTCATTATTTTCGGTTGTTAAAAAACTTGATGCCTAACTCTTATAGTCATCAATTACTTGTGAAAAACTGACAACTAAGTGTAAATTTAAACAAACAAAAATTGCACTCTGTTAGGGTTTTAGTTGTCGGTTGCTAGAGATAAAATTTGATGTCTATTTACATATCGAAACAAATAAAATTGATCTACTAATAGGGTCATAGTTGTCGATTGTCCAATAAAAACCTACGATGAAGTAGTAAATTGGGAGGAAAATATTTTTTACAGGGACAAGGCACAAAAAAATCCAATCATTAGTTTCTAGTAAACAACCGACGTGATAGACCCATCCCCTTAAAAAAATTTATCTCGTAAAGGGTGATTAGTCGTCGGTTAGTTGGCAGAACTGATGACTAATGTGAGGATAAATTTTTCCGCAGAGACATGGCACGAAACATGTATCGTCGGTTTAAAAAAAAACTGACGCCATATTGAAAATTTTAGAGGCAAACTCTTTTCCCTAAAAATTTATATTTCGCAGGTAATTTTAGATGTCGATTTCTTTGAAAAGAAACTGACGTTAAAGTAAAAGCGATACCCATGTATTTTCTAAATCAGTAGGACTTCACATATGGTGACGGTTGTCTAATATAACCGACATAGTTGTTCTTTGGCGTTGATTTTTGTGTGCAATTGACGCCATCAAAGGTAATGTTATATGTCATTTCTATACTAGTGAGATGAGTTAAGATGACTTAGAAGCATGTACGGGATCCTATGTCTATAGTTTCAATACCATATCTACAGTTGGCATCGTCACGTCTGGCTCTTGGCGGCAAATGGAAGTGATCGGATATCTTCGACTGCTCTTCTCAACCTGGGTACTCAGGTGAAGAGTCAAATCCCTCGAGCTTGTTGTGCACCAATGAACCTACCGAAGATATCCACTGATCATCACAACTCATGACTCGTGTACCACTAGCACCGTTGTTGATGTTAGATTCCAATCATTTAAAAGGTCCACCCTCACTGGCCTAGACCCCCACACCCTATTGGTGCGTTCCAACTTACCTCGACCTACATGAGACCTCCAATCGGGAAGTACATTACCTCCTCATAATGCAGGCCTCTGGTGAGGGTTCTTCAATGTCCAGATTATCTAAGGTCTAGTGATATTTAGTTGAGTTTAACAAAATTCATTGTCATAACTAATGATTATCCTATTTTATCGATTAAGCATCACACATTAAGTACATAAATCATCTAAACACTTTTGCAAATTCTCATAAACCACACTTCAACTTTTAGGATTTTTCAAATTATACAAAACTTTTGAAATGCATATCTAAACATTGGTAAGTTTTAAAAATAAAATAAAAGATGTTTTAAAATCGTGAGAATTTTCTCTACATGATGACATACTTATGTGATCTAAACTAGTAGTAAAAAATGATTTTTAAGATTTATGCTAATGAGAGTAACTTGTTCTCATCAACATGTTTAATAGGTGATTCAAGATCATGTTGTGGACATAAGGTTTGAACATGATTACTCGATAAGGTTGATTACCAGATATGTTGGATTCATTCATGATGATTTGACACACAAATTCAACACGACAAAACCAACTATACAACACGCATACTTGACCTAAACATTGATTGCTATCATATTATAGATAGTATAAAAGGAAAGAAACTACATTGAATTCAATAACAAAAATCGTGGTATGCAACAATGTATACTACCTATTAATAACACATATCATGTGTTCTCTCCTTGCAAATGGTCAAGGTATAGACGTGATCACAAAGGAAACAAACAACAACAAACAAGTAAGCTACGAAGAAACGACCATGGAGCAGAGGACCTACATGCTGGAGCAGATCCTCGAAGGAGACAATGATGACTGACACCACCTTCTTCAGTTTCTGAAAGCCATACTGTCGGGGTGCTTCCCTCAGTTAAAATTTTATTGCATTTTCTGCTTTTAGAACTCTACACAAATCTGGTGCTACAATTTCAATAATGAGATTGCTTGGTACAATCTGTGTCATCTTAAATCGATATGCAGTGGTATCCCAATTTTAGTAATGCTATGACGAATTATAAATAATGATTCGGATTTGAACTTGTAGTTGGAGTGGGTTCCAAATCATCACAAATGCCTTATAACATCTAAACTTATAGTTGAGTGGGTTCCAAATAATCTCAAATGCCTTATTACATCTAAAATTGTATCCAATTTTCTTAATGCTGTGAATTATAAATGATGATTCAGATCTGAACTTGTACTTGGAGTGGGTTCCAAATCATCTCAAACGCCTTATTACATCTAAACAACACTGAAACAATCTTATTTAAAATATAGACAGAGATAATGTAGTAATGCATCCAAGCAAATAACGAAACAAGCCAGACGACAAGGTGGAAAAGGGGAGCGAGACTGTAATCCTATATCTATACTACTATAAAAAGGGAGTTTTTTTATACTAATTATAGTCATGCCATTATCTTTTATGCTAACCAATCAGATCGCTGCAATTCAAAATGATGGTCCCTCGACGACTCACTCTGTTTTCTCCATTTTTTGCTATTTTAATAGATTTAAAAGATAATTTGCAATGAAAATATGTGCCCACTAACAACACGTTGCTCCTCCTACTAACCCTCACCAACAACCAGTCGTCCTTCCTTTAGTTGGCATATCGCTCCGTAAAACCATCAACGAAAAGCAAAAAACCACATAATCATCATCCCCCTTCCACACAATTAGCGGCAGTGCTGCAACAACATCATGGGGTTTTAGACGTTGACTTACTTATTTGATGTCCACCCACCCCCGCCCCCTTCGTAGTCTGGTGCAGAAGGATGATGAGAGTAATGGTGAACTATTATTTGGATAAGATCGTTCGTATGCCCTACAACCATATGTATACTATTGACGGCCTGAAGAGCCTGATCTTCGCTGAGACTGGTATCGAGGCAGATGAAATCTGTAGCCAGTTACTCTCTATGTAAAAGGACTATTAGATTCATGACATGCCGATCCTGTTTCAACTTTTTCCTACCCATAAATTATGTATAACACCTGTCGTCGCTGGTAGTTTTGTAGGTCTAACAATACCGTGAATGTGTTTCTACAGGGGTCTTGAAAATCATGGCAAAAGTTGATGATTGTGGAACAATTTCACAAGGGGACCTGGGCGGGAAAGTGATCCGGATGAAGACTGCCAAAAAGTCTTGCATTATAGATGTAACATCCCTGACCTAGGTTATGCTTTAACCCTAGGTGTTGTGATTAATAAAGATGATTATATGCTTAATCTTATCTTGTGAAAAGTAATCAGGGCTCATGAGAAACTTATGTTTCAATTTTGGTCCTGTTTGAACAATGTTGAAGCAATATTTGCTTATTTTGGACTAAAGTGCAAATTACCCAAGTTGAGGGGTTAAATTGAAAATGTTGCATGATAATATGTTCCTCATGTGTTGAAGCATCATGAGAATGAAGATGATGCAAATCTATGGCTTGTGGTAGCCTGAGTATCAAGGAAGAGCTGATAAAGCAATGTTTGTGCATTAAAACCTAGTTTTGGTGTAAAGTGCAATTTACCCAAAATCTAGGGTTCAATATACAAATTACCACTTCAATAAGGTCTTTAATGTTTCTTGGCATCATTTAGAGCAAAGAAAATGAGAGGGGCGCCTCATTTGAATTAAGTTGGAGGAGAGAGAATCTTGATATTAAAATAATCAAGATTTAATCCTAATTGAAACCCTAATTCGATTTAGGGTAAAAATAAATGTATTAATTAAAGGGCCTTCAACCAAAATTAAAATGGTTTGATTCATATGTGCGTGGACATCCTTGATCCTTGCAAGAACCACGAAAATATCCAAGGGAATGGATAACTCACTCACAATTTTATAAGAAAAAGAAATATCCACTCACTTATGGATATTAGTATAATATGATTTGAGGTGCTTAATTTGCTTTTCTTTAAATCATGGATAATTAAGATGAATAATAGGAAAAAAATATTTCTTCGTGTCCAATGAGTTGAAGGGGAAGAGGCGGCACCATTTTTGGTATTAAATGAATTTTTATAAGGCACTTTCTCTTTCCTTGAATTTCTTATAAAAAGACCTTTTACAAGACAAATGAAAGGCTTTTTCGTTTGCACTTCTTCTCCTTGCTTGGAAACCGACCAAGGGAGCTAGGGAGGACCTGTAGGACGACCCACAACCTGTTGGTAAGGTTCTTGATCCATTTCACCTTGATTCCATGGTGAAAATCGAAAATAAATTATGGTTTCTTCTTATTTCAATCTCCTCTTTAACCCTAGCCAAACTTTTCAACCTAAAGCTTGAGGACGAGCTTAGGGGGAGTTGCAAAAGCTTCATCCACCATTGTTGGCGTGATCTTGGATATTTGGAGCTCAATTGGAGGCGGGTTTTATAACTTGAAACCCTAACTTTGTTATCGCATTCAATTCCCCATCAAATAATGATCATTTCTCTATTTACAATTATTGATTTGGTTGATTGATGCAATCTCCATAGAAATCACAGCAGGTTTCGTGGGTCTAGATCTTGATGATTATGACATCATCATAATCACACACCTCCCAAAATATCTAGACCAAACGGTTTCAATCAAATGTCCAAACGGTTTTTGTTTTGGAAGCAAACGGTTTCAAAACCGTTTAATAGCAAACGGTTTCACCAAACCGCATGAGACCAAACTGTTTCAGACCGTTTGGTGATGTTGACCAGGGTTGACCGTTTGGGGACTTTTTCATAATGATCTAGGTTAATGACCCATCAATTATTATTGATTAACTCCAATCGATTCATGAGTTGAAGGTCCATCAATCGCCTAAACCCTAGTCGGGTTGAGTGCTGATTTCATAAGTGATTGAGTTTGAAACTTGGGTTGATTGACCCAAACGGTTTCAAAACCGTTTGGGAATCATCCAAACAGTCTCAATACCTTTTGGAGGTCAACCAAGACCGTTTGTAGGTCTATGGTTGAGTATGGTTAGATATTTGAAGATTCAAACATATGGTATAAACCCTAATCGGCTAAGTGCTGATTTTGCAATTGAATGAGGTGATGCTTGGGGTTGATTGACCCAAATGGTTTCAAAACCGTTTGGGGATCAACCAAAAGGTCTCAAGACAGTTTGGGGGTCACCCAAGACCGTTTGGAGGTCTAGGGTTAAGTTTGGTCAAGTGTTTGAAGGTCCAAAGATACCAAATTGAAATACAATTAAGTGTTGATTTGGTGACCAATCCTTGGATCCAAACCCTAATTGAATGACATGGTTGATGATGATATGATGACCAAACGGTCTCAAGACCGTTTGGAGGTCATACAAACGGTCTCAAGACCGTTTGGGGGTCACCCAAGACCGTTTGGAGGTCTAGGGTTGACTATGGTTAGGTGTTTGAAGATCTAAAGGTACAAAGTTGAAGTGCAATCAAATGCTGACTTATTGATCAATCCAATGATCCAAACTTTGATTGATTGACTTGGATTTTGATGTTGACATGGGAAAACGGTCTCAAGACCGTTTTGAGGTCATCCAAACGACCTCAAGAACGTTTGGGGTCAGGTCATGCCCAATTTGGATGATGGTCCAATAGTTTTAAAGCAACTAGACGCACATTGGTTAATGTTGAAGGATCATCGATTCCAAACCCTAATCCAATTGATTCAAACCCTAATTGATGATCAATTGAGGGTTAATTGAGGGTCAAATCAGTTGAAGGATGACCTAATTAACTCAATTGAAAGTATGGTAATGGGTCCAATTGAAGATCGGTTACATGAATTCAATGATTGAAGGAATCAACATTGAGAACCCCATATCGATTTGATTGGTTGAGACCATATTTGGTCCATGCGGTTTTGAGGTGGTTTGGGACCAAACGATCCCAAACCGGTTGAGTCCATGCAGTTTCAAAAAGGTACTTTAGCAAACGGTTTCAAGTACTTGCTTTAGCAAACAGTCTCAGGCACCACCTTTACCAAACGGTTTCAAACCGTTTGAACTTTGAAACACTAAGACCGTTTGGGGATCAAGTAGTCAAAATTAATTGAGGACTCAATTGGTTAATCCACTTGGACACCTATTGTAATTGAAGATTCAATTGGTCTGTTCAATTGGATACCTTATGTAATGGAGGTCCAATGTACTTGAATCTCTTGAGAATTAAGATGATGAATGATCCATTAATCCAATGATGACTAGTAATGATAATCAATGAAGGTACAAAGGTTGAAACCCTAATAGTACCTAAGTGATTAGTGTCAATTAAGGTATAAACCTTAATTGCTTATAAGAACAATGACTTGGTACATTATGTTAATCATTATTTTATATACTTGATTGAAGGGTTGATGTAACCTAATCAAGTTGAGAGAATGATGGAAAGGAATTCATACATGAGTATTGATCATGTGATGAATAGGGTATGATCCTTAATAAAGAGATCATGAAAGCCCTAATCAAGAAGGTTGTTGAGCACTAACCCTAATTTAGAGAAATATCACATGTAACCCAAACCTAGGGTAATGTGTGACTCTAAACCAAGATAATAAAATGTGAATCCCTAATTGAGGTTGATTCCATGGGAATCCCTAATTGAGGTTGATTCAATGTGAATCCCTAATTGAGATTGATTCCATGAGAAACCCTAATTGAGGGTGATGCCATGAGAAATCCCTAGTTGGGAAGAATAGTAAACATTAAGTATAGGCAATGAGATGTGAAAGCCTAATGAAGGGTGATGCTATATGCAATCCTAACTATAACGAACTATGATAGCATGTGAAATCCCAAAGCCATAATAAAGGGTAAAGGTATGTGAAACCCTAATTGAAGTTATAATACATGAAGCCTTAATATTGGACAACATGATGACAACCCAGAACCCCAATAATAAAATAGTGGGTAAAACCTTATCAGGGTGAAATACCATAAGTGGTTGATTACAGGCAAGCTTATTGTAAGCAATACCTTAACCTGAGATGAGTTCATATCATTAAAGATAATTGGACCATTCTTATGTGTAACCTATGCACTTCATGGTAAGAGTGATAGGTTAGTGGATGAAAGGATTAAGATGGGAAATACCTTAATCCAAGATAAGTTGATAACTTAAGAAAGTTGGAAGTAATGAGGTAAGTGATACATCAAGATATGAAAAACTTCACAGTTAGCATCTCAGAGTTGATATACTTTGATAACTATGAAATCCTAATGTGAGATGGGAAACCTTAACCCTGAATTGGGTAATGGGACATGAGAAATCATAATATGATATGAATAGTAAGTCCTAACCCTATTGAGGGAATAGAGGTGTTACTATTGTATTACATGAAGTAATATGTTAACGTTGCCTAGTGAGAGGTGACAAGATGTTTAATGGCCTTGTGAGCCATATGGTTAAATGTTGCCTAGTGAGAGGTGACAAGATGCTTTATGGGACTTATGAGCCACGAGAGCAATTATGGCATAGTGAGAAGTACCAAAATGATTATAAAAATTTATTATAAGAAAGGATAATGTTTTAATAAACTTAATAAGAGGAACAACTATATTCAATAAAGAATGTATAAAGCTATGTAGGCTAACCCTAGGGTTTAGAGCCTAAAGTAGTATGTGATGATCAATGATGAGTTAAAGGAATTAAATTCCATGCACTATGTAATCAGGATTGGTTAGAGTCCAATGCCTGGCTGTGAAATCAGGATTGGTTAAAGTCTAATGCCTGGCCGTGAAATCAGGATTGGTTAAAGTCCAATGCCTGGCTGTGAAATCATGATTGGTTAAAGTCCAATGCCTGGCTGTGAAATCAGGATTGGTTAAATTCCAATGCCTGGCTGTGAAATCAGAATTGGTTAGAGTCCAATGCCTGGCTGTGAAATCAGGATTGGTTAGAGTCCAATGACTGGCTATGAAATCAGGATTGGTTAAAGTGCAATGCTTGGCTGTGTAATTAGGTTTGGTTAAAGTCCAATACATGGAAGAGGTGTAATGCATGTAATCAGGTTTGGTTAAAGTCCAATACCTGGCAGAGGTGTAATTCTTGTAATTAGGGTTGGCTAAAGTCCAATGCCTGGCTGTGAAATCAGGATTGGTAGTGTCCAATGCCTGGCGGTGTAATCAGGTTTGGAAGAGTCCAATACCTGGCAGAGGCTAAATGCCTGTAGTGATAACACAGGATTGGTAATAACCCAATGCTTGTAATGATGAGTTAGGATTGGTATCAATCCAATTCCTGTATTGATGATAAATGAGTACATGGTAAATATATCTCTTTATTTGTTTAACTGGTTGGCTAAGGCCAACAGAATGAAACAAGAATGTTTCATGGGTGATATAACAAGATGATGAGTGTCACAAGAAAAGTTTGATATGATGGTATAACATGTTAGATAAATGATATACATGTCATTCCTATTCCTTATTAAAAGAATAGATGATATATTGCTCTATCATAAATAGTTACAATGCTTTAAGTTGAGAATGCTTTAAAATGCTTAACCTCTTCTCAGTTTCATATCTTTAATTGCAATACAATGTTTTGGCAGAGAGTTATATCTCCCGCTGGGGCAATTTACAATTGTCTCACTCCCGTGGGATCCAATGTTTTTAGGTGGACGTGGACAAAGAGGCAAGAAACCTTTGGCAGAGAAGGAACATCAGCAACATCGAGGACATCAGTAATATCTCAGATGGAGATATTGCATGTCTAGTTGTATAGATAGTATTCATATGTGTCATCTTTGTACTCTCAGGTCCTCAGGATTTATAGATAGTGCTTTTATCATCGACTTGAGATTTTGACTTGATGCCTCGAGGTGTTATGTTGTCTGTACATAATGTTGAATAGAACAGCTGATGTTGTAATCCTCGAGAAGAGACAGTACATGTTGTGTACTTATGAAACAGAATGTAAATATTATATTTTAGTTCTTGATGAAAAAGATTTCCTATGTGTGGATCTCTTTGCAAAAAGTTTTAATTTTTAGTAATTTTCAATAATCAGTTGTAGATGATTCGCTTTCGCTTAAGTAAATCTCGTGTTTATAAGTTGGATGCCACAATTTAGTGGTATCAGAGCTCTAGGTTCGTTGAGTCTACAGATACATAGGACTAAGGTATCGAGTCTGTTCTAAGTGTACCTCAGTATATCTTATAGTGCCTTCTGCTTGTGTAGAAGAAGGTGTATAACTAAAACATGTCTGAAGGACGTGAAGAATATGTTGTTGAGAGAAATGTTGATGTACAAGTGGGAGGTGCAAGGGATCAGGAAAGGGAGGAACCAGTGCCTGAAAATCCCCATGTTAATGAAGTCATGAGAGGAAACCTAGATATTCATAATCTTTTTGGGCAGCTCATGACCACACTAAGGTATATGGAAGATCATATGCCAACATCAACACCCAGGGCACCAACTCCCAATGAGGGATATGGGTCTGGTAAGACCTTTGAACGACTACGTCGTGTCGGAGCCATTGAATATGCTGGAACATCTGATCCAGTAGATGCTGATCTCTGGCTCACTGAGTTAGAAAAAGCCTTTAAGATCCTTAGTATCCCAGAGGCTGACAAAGTTAAACATGCAGTGTACCTTTTGAAAGGTAGTGCTGGACATTGGTGGGCTATAGAAGAAATAAAAAGGAATGATGAAGAGGTTGGCTGGGAGGCATTTCGTCGAGAATTCGACAATAAGTATATTCCAAAGACTTATTTAGATGAAAAGATCTCACAGCTTGAGAAAATACGACAGGGAGCCATGTCAATAAGTGAATATGAGGTTAAGTTCATGGAAATTTTATGATTTTGCCCCCAGATGGCTGCTACTGAGGAGGAAAAGATTCGACATTTTGAGAAAGGATTGAATGCTGAGATGTCCATTCCGGCATCAGCCCTAGAAAAGTAGGGAGAGGTTTGCCACATTTGTGGAATGAATTCGAAGGATAGAAGGGTCTATGATAAAGAAACATGAGACAAACCTTTAAAGGAAGTCTAAACAATCACAAGAACAAGGAATTAGTGGTACTAAACAATCAAAGATTTCAGTAGTACCGACTCAAGTACAATATAGTGTACTTGAGCAGCAGTCACCTAAAAAGCTTCAAGCCTGCTATAGATGTGGACAGAAAGGACATTTGAGGTGGCAATGTCCAAATAGAAAGCGATGAGGTGACTCAACAGACAAGACACTAGTTATCTTGTAAAAGGTAGACTTGTCAAGATAGAACTTTCTATTTTGAGTTACCTTCTGTTTCCTACTATAAGAAAAGTAGTTTTTGTTTAGTTCATCTATATAATCCTTTAAGGATATGAGGAAGAAATAGTAGTATGAAATTTGTGTTCAGTTTAATATTCTTTTATATGTTTTGAAGTTTCTCTTTCTCCATCAAGAAAGGGAAGAGATGAAAAAGGAACTCAGAAGAAATATGAGATATCAAATATAATAAATCTAAAGAGATGAAAAACATAAAATAAAGTAAGTGCATACTACTTGGATCTCAGTATTTATATACCCTGGCTAGGTATACAACTATTGATGATAAAGTGAGTATGGAAACTCTTAGATTGTAATCTTTTTATTGCCCTGATCAAGCAGTCATTCTGATACAATCTAATGAGTATCATGAAATAAGAAGCATGGAATGAATAAATGTGTCCTGTTCTAAGCATAAGAAAGAGAAATCTGAGATAACCTCAGATGAACATGTTTTTATGAGGAATTAAAAGCATTATCCTCATAAGATTAGAATGAGGAATATGATTCCTTGTTTTCTTTTCTCTCAGGGACATGGCAATCAAGTGGGTCATAGGACACTTGATGTGCATATTATAAAGATGTTTATGTGATGGATACTTAGAAAGGTATCATTTTATCTTGGACTTTGGATACAAGATGAAGATATATGTAACAAGTAATGTCCCAAGATGAAAGGAAGATAAAGATGTGATGTGTTTTTAACACATGAAATAGGTATCAAGGTAAGAAACCCTGGTATCTAAAGATATATCAGATGATTTATGTTGACTACCTAGAATGGTCAACCATGAAATCAAGTTAAACATGTAAAATAATATGAACATCACATGTTAGGGTTTATGTTTTGCATAAACACAGCAAGTAAAGATATCTTTAAAATAAGAATCTGTCACATGAAATGGTAAAATAAAGAAAGTATCACTTGGCACAATATTAACTCCACAGTCAATAATAAAGAACAATGGAGCATGTGCCTTGTGTGTTTGATTCTATGAGAATCTTGTATGGAAACACATCGTGATGATCAAAGCTCTATGATGTCTCCATAATAATGAGATGATATGATGCATGGAAAATATCTGTTTCTCTTTATCTGGGATTTCGGGGACGAAATCCTTGTTAGGGGTTTATAATTTGTAACATCCCTGACCTGGGTTATGCTTTAACCCTAGGTGTTTTGATTAAGAAAGATGATTATATGCTTAATATTATCTTGTGAAAAGTAATTAGGGCTCATGAGAAACTTATGTTTCAATTTTGGTCCTGTTTGAACAATGTTGAAGCAATATTTGCTTATTTTGGACTAAAGTGCAAATTACCCAAGTTGAGGGGTTAAATTGCAAATTTTTCATGATAAGATGTTCCTCATGTGTTGAAGCATCATGATAATGAAGATGATGCAAAGATATGGCTTGTGGTATCCTGATTACCAATGAAGAGCTGATAAAGTAATGTTTGTGCATTAAAACCTAGTTTTGGTGTAAAGTGCAATTTACCCAAAATCTAGGGTTCAATATACAAATTACCACTTCAATAAGATACTTAATGTTTCTTGTCATCATGTAGAGCAAAGAAAATGAGAGGGGCACCTCTTGGAGGAGAGAGAATCTTGATATTAAAATAATCAAGATTTAATCCTAATTGAAACCCTAATTCGATTTAGGGAAAAAAATAAATGTATTAATTAAAGGGCCTTCAACCAAAATTAAAATGGTTGGATTCAGATGTGAGTGTACATCCTTGAGCCTTTCAAGGACCACGAAAATATCCAAGGGAATGAATAACTCATTCACAATTTTATAAGAAAAAGAAATATCCACTCACTTATGGATATTAATATAATATGATTTGAGGTGCTTAATTTGATTTTCTTTAAATCATGGATAATTGATAGGAATAATAGGAAAACAAGATGTCTTTGTGTCCAAGGAGTTTAAGGGGAAGAGGCAGCACCATTTTTGGGATTAAATGAATTTTTATAAGGCACTTTCTCTCTCCTTGAATTTCTTATAAAAAGACCCTTTACAAGCCAAATGAAAGGCTTTTTCGTTTGCACTTCTTCTCCTTGCTTGGAAACCGACCAAGGGAGCTAGGGAGGACCTGGAGAACTACCCCCAACCTGTTGGTAAGGTTCTTGATCCATTTCACCTTGATTCCACGGTGAAAATCGAAAATAAATTATGGATTTCTTCTTATTTCGATCTCCTCTTCAACCCTAGCCAACCTTTTCAACCTAAAGCTTGAGGAAGAGCCTAGGGGGAGTTGCAAAAGATTCATCCACCTTTTTTGGCATGATCTTGGAGCTTTGGATCTCAATTGGAGGTGGGTTTTATCACTTGAAACCCTAACTTTGTTATTGCATTCAATTCCCCATCAAATAATGATTATTTCTCTATTTACAATTATTGATTTGGTTGATTGATGCAATCTCCATGGAAATCACAGCAGGTTTCCTAGGTATAGAGCTTGATGATGATGACATCATCATAAGAACACACCTCCCAAAATATCTAGACCAAACGGTTTCAATCAAATGTCCAAACGGTTTGTGTTTTGGAAGCAAACGGTTTCAGAATCGTTTAGTAGCAAACAGTTTCACCAAACTGCATGAGACCAAACGGTTTCAGACCGTTTAGTGATGTTGAACAGGGTTGACCGTTTGGGTACTTGTTCATAATGATCTAAGTTAATGACCCATCAATTATTATTGATTAACTCCAATCGGTTCATGAGTTTAAGGTCCATCAATCGCCTAAACCCTAATTGGGTTGAGTGCTGATTTCATAAGTGATTGAGTTTGAAACTTGGGTTGATTGACCCAAACGGTTACAAAACCATTTGGGAATCATCCAAATGGTCTCAAGATCGTTTGGAGGTCTATGGTTGAGTATGGTTAGATATTTGAAGATTCAAACATATGGTATAAACCCTAATCGGCTAAGTGATGATTTTGCAATTGAATGAGGTGATGCTTTGGGTTGATAGACCCAAACGATTTCAAAACCGTTTGGGGATCACCCAAACGGTCTCAAGACCGTTTGGGGTCACCCAAGACCGTTTGTAGGTCTAGGTTTAAGTTTGTTCAAGTGTTTGAAGGTCCAAAGATGCCAAATTGAAATACAATTAAGTGCTAATTTGGTGACCAATCCTAGGATCCAAACCCTAATTGAATGACATGGTTGATGATGATATGATGACCAAACGGTCTCAAGACCATTTGGAGGTCATCCAAACGGTCTATGGGTCACCCAAGACCGTTTGGAGGTCTAGGGTTTACTATGGTTAGGTGTTTGAAGATCTAAAGGTACTAAGTTGAAGTGCAATCAAATGCTGACTTATTGATCAATCCAATGATCCAAACTTTGATTGATTGACTTGGATTTTGATGTTGACATGGGAAAACGGTCTCAAGACCGTTTTGAGGTCATCCAAACGACCTCAAGAACGTTTGGGGTCAGGTCATGCCCAATTTGGATGATGGTCCAATAGTTTTAAAGCAACTAGACGCACATTGGTTAATGTTGAAGGATCATCGATTCCAAACCCCAATCCAATTGATTCAAACCCTAATTGATGATCAATTGAGGGTTAATTGAGGGTAAAATCAGTTGAAGGATGACCTAATTAACTCAATTGAAGTATGGTGATGGGTCCAATTGAAGACTGGTTACTTAAATTCAATGATTGAAGGAATCAACATTGAGAACCCCAAATCGATTTGATTGGTTGAGACCATATTTGGTCCATGCGGTTTTGAGGTGGTTTGGACCAAACGGTATCAAGACCATTTGATTCCAAATGGTCTCAAGACCGTTTGGGACCAAATGATCCCAAACCGGTTGAGTCCATGCGGTTTCAAAAAGGTACTTTAGCAAACGGTTTCAAGTACTTGCTTTAGCAAACGGTCT
Organism: Alisma plantago-aquatica; assembly: GCA_963693085.1. Taxonomy (NCBI): domain Eukaryota; kingdom Viridiplantae; phylum Streptophyta; class Magnoliopsida; order Alismatales; family Alismataceae; genus Alisma; species Alisma plantago-aquatica. The sequence continues at coordinate 950,201,834 of OY856412.1, forward strand.
CAAGCACCACCTTTACCAAATGGTTTCAAACCATTTGAACTTTGAAAGACCAAGACCGTTTGGGGATCAAGTAGTCAAAATTAATTGAGGACTCAATTGGTTAATCCACTTGGACACCTATTGTAATTGAAGATTCAATTGGTCAATTCAATTGGATACCTTATGTAATGGAGGTCCAATGTAATTGAATCTCTTGAGAATTAAGATGATGAATGATCCAATGATGATTAGTAATGATAATCAATGAAGGTACAAAGGTTGAAACCCTAATAGTACCTAAGTGATTAGTGCCAATTAAGGGATAAACGTTAATTGCTTATAAGAACAATGACTTGGTACATTATGTTAATCATTATTGTATATACTTGATTGAAGGGTTGATGTAACTGATGAATGCATATTCATCTCTTATTTTTGCTTCATTTAGAATAATTAATTAGGACTTTTTTGTTAATTTTAGTTAATTTAAAAATAAATAGCACTTTTATCTTCTTGATATTTTTTCCTGAATTTGTATGATATTTTTCTTAATTTTCAGGAATTATCTCAGTAATTAAATTGAGAAAATAAAAGATGAAGATATGAGGTTTTCAAATATTCCCGCAGTGCCTGAGATACTCGTCACCAAAATAGCCATATCTTTTGCGTCTAAAGGAGAAATTTTAAGATAAAGTATGGAAGGAAAAGAGAATTTTATTGGCTACAAAAAAGACATATTTTGCGGCAATTTTGGTGTTTATTTGGCTGCACAATTAACCAGTGAAAGTAGCACTACGTTTTCCCGCAGAATCTGATTTCAGTATATACCTTTCACCAAAATTGGTATAACTCCCACATCCCAAGGCGGAATTTATTGTGCAAGTATGCGTTGGAAAGATAATTCAATTATCTACAGGAAAAATATATTTTCGGGCCGCTTCTGAATATTTGACTGACCCAAAAATACGCTCGAAACTGCTGTTGCGGGAAATTAATGCAAAAGGGATGCAAAGAAATCAATTGTTTCCTCTATTGACTAGATCTAGAAAGTTGGCAGCCGCCGGCGGCCATTTCTTTTTCCCTAAACCTAATGTATACCCCCCTCCTTCTCCTATAAAAGGAGGGGCACTTCCTCCTCCTCAAGGCATCTTGGTCTTCTTGTATTTTTCGGAATTCTGCAGCAAGCAATAGTGTAATCCTTTTCTTTTATGCAATAAAATAGTTTTACTTCAAGCACATTCTTCCAACCTTGTTCTTGTCTCATCTTCTCGCTTTTCCTTAATCTTCTTTTCTTCACACTTATTTTTGGAGCAAAGAACAAAGGGCTAAGCCATTTCATTGACTCTAGCATAAGGATTCATCTCCTGATTTTTGGGCTAGACTATGGCTTTTGAACTTTCTTCCTCCGTCTCTTATTTTTCCATGTGTGAGTAGTTTCTTATCGGGGCAAGGGGAATAACCCCTTAGCCATGGTTTTAGCAACTTAATCTCGTACGATTAGATGGTAATCGATTTTACTTGATTGATCTTCGGATCGTATGTTAATCCGGATGGATATGACCATGGAAATCCGGATTTAGAACAATAAAATCGATTACATAGACGTTTTGATATGACCGTGGATTTTCGTCTCTTAGGATGATAAACTAGGAAGCATGAACACCAGGACCAATGGGCTCATGTGGAGTTTCTCTTTTGTGAGTTTAAAATTCGCAAGCCTTCATCGAATCGTCCGTTAAGATTTAGTTGCTATCACCTAGGCTAAGGTGGTGAAAACCCCTACGAGCCTCGATTCCCTTCTCTTGATTTCAATCACCGAATTCTTGTTTGCCTTTGTTTCCTTTAATTCTTAGTCTTCCATTCATTTAATTTTCTTGTGTTTACAATCTTTTTATTTTTCCCTTGTGCATGTTAATTCTTGTTAGTGCATTTTTTCTTTCATTCCTTAGTGTAATCATCAACCCCCAAACCCGACTTTTATTTTCTATTCTAAAAATACAAAAAAATAACAAAATAATCCTTCAAAAATAATTGGGAATAAAGAAACAATCTCTAAAGTTGTCCTGTGGGATCGACCCTTTATACTACCCTTAAAACCGGAAGTAAAAAAGGTTTAAACTCTAGGATTAATCATCTTAGTGATTGATAGTGCAAAACGACGATTATCAATTTGGCGCCGTTGCCGGGGACAACGGATTGTTTTCTCGAACCCCAAAATTTTTGAAAAAACTTTTTTCCTTTTTTATGCCTTCCGAGTAACATTCCGGAAGTGCTACTCCTCCTTCTGCCGAGTTTCCATTCCGACAGTCCGTTTTTTCTGCAAATACGCTAGTTTGTAAAAAAATTGTAATTTTAGTTAGTTTTGTAAATTTTAACCTTGAGTCATAATCCCTTAGCTTCTGTTTATTTTTGTAATTTACAGTCTTGTACAAAATCTTTAGTTCTTTTTTGAATTGTAAAAAAAACCTTTCAAATGGAGTGGGCATTGCAATATCCCCCACAATGTTATTATTGTGGTCATTGCCACCATGCATCTCTTGCCTGTCCAAATTTATCCCATAGCACCCCTCTCTATGAGCCCTTTCATCCTAGTGGGTACAATGTAAATCCTTATTTTTCTGAGAACCAATATGGGGAAACTTGCTATCCATATTCTGAGAGAGGGTACGACCAACAAAACTTTGGGGGAAATGGACCTATTTATGATACCCAATATAATCCTCAACAAGAAGAGAAACTTAGGTCCCTGGAGAAGATGGCAGAAAAACTCCTAACTAGCCAAACCTTATTGGCCACCTTAGTAGAAGCCCAAACCCAAAATATAGATTGTTCAAATATGTTTCCTCATGAATTGGTGACGCCTTATAATATTGAATCTTCCTACCAAGATGGACACAATGGAAATTACAATCCACCATCTTCTGGAGATTATTATGAGGAGCAATGCCACCCAAAACAATATGAGGAGTACTATGGCCAAGGACACTATGGGGAGTGTGGCGAGGATGACCAAAATTTTGGGGTGTATAAATCCTATGGTGAAATGCAAATTGATCTTGAACCGGAAGAGAGACTTAAGGTCCTAGAAAAGATGGTAGCAGAAGCACAAGAAAAATTTGAATCCAGTCAAGCCATGTTCGCTACCTTTCTAGAGGATCAATCACAAACTCCCCCTATAGAGCTTGAGCAACCCAAGATGGTTCTTCCTGACGATGACGATGATGATCCTTATTTTCTGTCATATATGTCAGATCCTGAAGAAATAGAACAAACCATGGAGCCATATTTTGTGTGTGATGAGGACGTTGGTATCCCTATCTTTCCTTTAGAGACTCTTTTACTTGAATATGAAATGTCAAAGAAGGCGAGTCATTATGAAGATCCAACAACTCCTCCCATCCTTAACATAAATCTGAATGATACCATAGACCAATACCCTTCTTTTGAGTCTATTTTGGATAATGAGAATCTAACCCCCTTTATGATTCTTCCCGAGCCATCACAGCCAATTTCCATCCCACACATGGCTGATCTAGAAGAGGAGATACCACCATTAGAAGAAGTCCACACACCCCCTTCTATTGTTTGCAAAGAAGACATCATCATCCCTCCTACAAAAAAATTAGAGACATATGTTACATCAACAATGAAACTTACCAAACCCAATGTTGATGGCATTAATTTGAAGGAGAAACAAAACACCTTTGTAAATGATTTTAATTTTTTTGTATCACCACCAATTCTCTTATATGCAGGTCAATATGACCGAGGGAAACCAGAGCCTGATCCTCCGCCTAACTTTGAACATCTGACACTGCATGTGTTACCAGTTTGGTACCCACCAACCTCCCCCAATCCACATCCATCTTCAACACTTCCTTTGCTATTGATGGAAGATATGTGGATCCTATTGGAGGGAATGCGAGGTGAAAGCAAATATGAGCACCCCACCGAGCTTCTACAATTACCCTATCATAGGGTACACTATGAAGCTCCTCAGATAAAGGTCTCAGCCCTCATACACATCCCCTTCAGATGGATGTTTTTTGAGCTACCAGGGCCACCTGGAAATCCTTGCTCTTCTCTTCCCTCCATCTCGGGTTTCGATTTTGCTCGGGACGAGCGAAAATTTGAGTCCGGGGTGGAGGTGGGTGGTATGTTTCTATTCCACCCCCTTAGCTTTTTATTCTTGCATTATTTCCATTTTTTTCATATAGTTTCTTTGTGCATGGCCTTTATCTAGTCGGCCTTGATATGATCATTTGTCAAAATACTCCCCTTAATGATGTAACTGCCTTGCAACTAAAATTTTGAAACTTTCATGACTAGAAATCCTCCTGTCACTTAGGACCTCAAATAATAATCACTCCTTGGAAATGATGGCAAGCCATAGAGGACTGATAGGATTCAAGAGTGATGCTTTCTTATCATGTACAACTTGTATAAATTTTCTTGATTTTTTGCATGATTCGGTAATAGTTGAACCAATGCATGGTACTCCTAAAAAAAAAGAGATGAAAAAAAAAAGTTACACAAGAACAGCCTCTTCTACTCTTCTTCTACCACTTCCAAATCTTTCCATTCGTCAAAAAAAAAAAAAGCCAATAATGCCAAAAAGGCTAAGTTTGGGGTGGCACCCCTTCCCCCTCTTTCGCTTCTTCCATACCCACGCAATTGGGTGTATCACCAAAAATCAAAGAAAAAAATGCGGTCAATGTAACTGCATGTCCACTAAATAAAAAAGTCTTGAGTCGAATAGAGGAGAGACTGTCCTTCTTCCATACCTCCTTCACTCCAATTTTCTACCCAGGGGAAAACTAAAAAAACCCCAACATTCCAAATCAGCCCTGTTCTTGTGTAAAATTAAAAAAAAAATGGAGTACCAAATGCAAAGGTGAAATGAAAATCTGTTTTATTGCAGGTCTTGAATAAATGCAAGTTTGTGAAGTAGAAATGTAAAAGTCACTTTTCGTGAATTCAGGAAGTCAGGGTCGCTTGGCCATATTTGGTGGAAGGAATCAAGTGGTTATTAGGAGAGTGAGGATGATAGTTTGAGAGTATATCTTGAAAGTATTTCTTGATTTTAATGTTGCTCGGGACGAGCAAAGTTTAAGTTTGGGGTATTTTGATGAATGCATATTCATCTCTTATTTTTGCTTCATTTAGAATAATTAATTAGGACTTTTTTGTTAATTTTAGTTAATTCAAAAATAAATAGCACTTTTATCCTCTTGATATTTTTTCCTGAATTTGTATGATATTTTTCTTAATTTTCAGGAATTATCTCAGTAATTAAATTGAGAAAATAAAAGATGAAGATATGAGGCTTTCAAATATTCCCGCAGTGCCTGAGATACTCGTCACCAAAATAGCCATATCTTTTGCGTCTAAAGGAGAAATTTTAAGATAAAATATGGAATGAAAAGAGAATTTTATTGGCTACAAAAAAGACATATTTTGCGGCAATTTTGGTGTTTATTTGGCTGCGCAATTAACCAGTGAAAGTAGCACTACGTTTTCCCGCAGAATCTGATTTCAGTATATACCTTTCACCAAAATTGGTATAACTCCCACATCCCAAGGCGGAATTTATTGTGCAAGTATGTGTTGGAAAGATAATTCAATTATCTACAGGAAAAATATATTTTCGGGCCGCTTCTGAATATTTGACTGACCCAAAAATACGCTCGAAACTGCTGTTGCGGGAAATTAATGCAAAAGAGATGCAAAGAAATCAATTGTTTCCTCTATTGACTAGATCTAGAAAGTTGGCAGCCGCCGGCGGCCATTTCTTTTTCCCTAAACCTAATGTATACCCCCCTCCTTCTCATATAAAAGGAGGGGCACTTCCTCCTCCTCAAGGCATCTTGGTCTTCTTGTATTTTTCGGAATTCTGCAGCAAGCAATAGTGTAATCCTTTTCTTTTATGCAATAAAATAGTTTTACTTCAAGCACATTCTTCCAACCTTGTTCTTGTCTCATCTTCTCGCTTTTCCTTAATCTTCTTTTCTTCACACTTATTTTTGGAGCAAGGAACAAAGGGCTAAGCCATTTCATTGACTCTAGCATAAGGATTCATCTCCTGATTTTTGGGCTAGACTATGGCTTTTGAACTTTCTTCCTCCGTCTCTTATTTTTCCATGTGTGAGTAGTTTCTTATCGGGGCAAGGGGAATAACCCCTTAGCCATGGTTTTAGCAACTTAATCTCGTACGATTAGATGGTAATCGATTTTACTTGATTGATCTTCGGATCGTATGTTAATCCGGATGGATATGACCATGGAAATCCGGATTTATAACAATAAAATCGATTACATAGACGTTTTGATATGACCGTGGATTTTCGTCTCTTAGGATGATAAACTAGGAAGCATGAGCACCAGGACCAATGGGCTCATGTGGAGTTTCTCTTTTGTGAGTTTAAAATTCGCAAGCCTTCATCGAATCGTCCGTTAAGATTTAGTTGCTATCACCTAGGCTAAGGTGGTGAAAACCCCTACGAGCCTCGATTCCCTTCTCTTGATTTCAATCACTGAATTCTTGTTTGCCTTTGTTTCCTTTAATTCTTAGTCTTCCATTCATTTAATTTTCTTGTATTTACAATCTTTTTATTTTTCCCTTGTGCATGTTAATTCTTGTTAGTGCATTTTTTCTTTCATTCCTTAGTGTAATCATCAACCCCCAAACCCGACTTTTATTTTCTGTTCTAAAAATACAAAAAAATAACAAAATAATCCTTCAAAAATAATTGGGAATAAAGAAACAATCTCTAAAGTTGTCCTGTGGGATCGACCCTTTATACTACCCTTAAAACCGGAAGTAAAAAAGGTTTAAACTCTAGGATTAATCATCTTAGTGATTGATAGTGCAAAACGACGATTATCAGTAACCTAATCAAGTTGAGAGAATGATGGAAAGGAATTCATACATGAGTATTGATCATGTGATGAATAGGGTATGATCCTTAATAAAGAGATCATTAAAGCCCTAATTAAGAAGGTTGTTGAGCCCTAACCCTAATTTAGAGCAATATCAGATGTAACCCAAACCCAGGGTAATGTGTGACTCTAAACCAAGATAATAAAATGTGAATCCCTAATTGAGATTGATTCCATGAGAATCCCTAATTGAGGTTGATTCAATGTGAATCCTAATTGAGGTTGATTCCATGAGAAACCCTAGTTGATGGTGATGCCATGAGAAATCCCTAATTGGGAAGAATAGTAAACATTAAGTATAGGAAATGAGATGTGAAAGCCTAATGAAGGGTGATGCTATATGCAATCCTAACTATAATGAAGTATGATAGCATGTGAAAACCCAAAGCCATAATAAAGGGTAAAGGTATGTGAAACCCTATAATACATGAAGCCTTAATCTTGGACAACTCGATGACAACCTAGAACCCCAATAATAAAATAGTGGGTAAAACCTTATAAGGGTGAAATATCATAACTGGTTGATTATAGGAAAGCTTATTGTAAGCAATGCCTTAACCTGAGATGAGTTCATATCATTAAAGATAATTGGACCATTCTTATGTGTAACCTATGCACTTCATGGTAAGAGTGATAGGTTAGTGGATGAAAGGATTAAGATGGGAAATAGCTTAATCCAAGATAAGCTGATAACTTAAGAAAGTTGGAAGTAACGAGGTAAGTGATACATCAAGATATGAAAAACTTCACAGTTAGCATCTCAGAGTTGATATACTTTGATAACTATGAAATCCTAATGTGAGATGGGAAACCTTAACCCTGAATTGGGTAATGGGACATGAGAAATCATAATATGATATGAATAGTAAGTCCTAGCCCAATTGAGGGAATAGAGGTGTTACTATTGTATTACATGAAGTAATATGTTATCGTTGCCTAGTGAGAGGTGACAAGATGTTTAATGGCCTTGTGAGCCATATGGTTAAATGTTGCCTAGTGAGAGGTGACAAGATGCTTTATGGGCCTTATGAGCCATGAGAGAAATTATGGCATAGTGAGAGGTACCAAAATGATTATAAAAGTTTATTATAAGAAACGATAATGTTTTAATAAACTTAATAAGAGGAACAATTGTATTCAATAAAGAATGTGTAAAGCTTTGTAGGCTAACCTCAGGGTTCAGAGCCTAAAGTAGTATGTGATGATCAATGATGAGTTAAAGGAATTAAATTCCATGCACTATGTAATCAGGATTGGTTAGAGTCCAATGCCTGGCTGTGAAATCATGATTGGTTAAAGTCCAATGCCTGGATGTGAAATCAGGATTGGTTAAAGTCCAATGCCTGGCTGTGAAATCAAGATTGGTTAAAGTCAAATGTCTGGCTGTGAAATCAGGATTGGTTAAAGTCCAATGCCTGGATGTGAAATCAGGATTGGTTAAAGTCCAATGCCTGGCTGTGAAATCAAGATTGGTTAGAGTCCAATGCCTAGCTGTGAAATCAGGATTGGTTAGAGTCCAATGTCTGGCTGTGAAATCAGGATTGGTTAAAGTCCAATGCCTGGATGTGTAATCAGGTTTGGTTTAAATCTAATACCTGGAAGAGGTGTAATGCATGTAATCAGGTTTGGTTAAAGTCCAATACCTGGCAGAGGTGTAATGCTTGTAATCAGGGTTGGCTAAAGTCCAATGCCTGGCTGTGAAATGAGGATTGGTAGTGTCTAATGCCTGGCAGTGTAATCAGGTTTGGAAGAGTCCAATACCTGGCAGAGGCTAAATTTCTGTAGTGATAACACAGGATTGGTAATAACCCAATGCCTGTAATGATGATTTAGGATTGGTATTAATCCAATTCTTGTATTGATGATAAATGAGTACATGGTAGATATATCGCTTTATTTGTTTAACTGGTTGGCTAAGGCCAACAAAATGAAACAAGAATGTTTCATGGGTGACATAACAAGATGATGAGTGTCACAAGAAAAGTTTGATATGATGGTATAACATGTTGGATAAATGATATACATGTCATTCCTATTCCTTATTAAAACAATAGATGATATATCGCTCTATCATAAATAGTTACAATGCTTTAAGTTGAGAATGCTTTAAAATGCTTAACCTCTGCTCAGTTTCATATCTTTAATTGCAATACAATCTTTCGGCAGAGAGTTATATCTCCCGCTGGGGCAATTTACAATTGTCTCACCCCCGTGGGATCCAATGTTTTTAGGTGGACGCAGACAAAGAGGCAAGAAACCTTTGACAGAGAAGGAACAACAGCAACATCGAGGACAGCAGTAATATCTCAGATGGAGATATTGCCTGTCTAGTTGTATAGATAGTAGTCCTATGTGTCGTATCTGTACTCTCAGGTTCTCAGGATTTATAGATAGTGCTTTTATCATCGACTTGAGATTTTGACTTGATGTCTCGAGGTTTTATGTTGTCTGTACATAATGTTGAATAGAACAACTAATGTTGTAATCCTTGAGAAGAGACAGTACAGGTTGTGTACTTATGGAACAGAATGTCAATATTATATTTTGGTTCTTGATGAAAAATATTTCCTATGTGTGGATCTCTTTGCAAAAAGTTTTAATTTTCAGTGATTTTCAGTAATCTGCTGTAGATGATTCGCTTCCACTTAATTAAATCTCGTTTTTATGAGTTGTATGCCGCAAAAGACTTCATCAAGATAGTAAATTACACAATCGATGTAGATTTTAGGGGTTGTTTGACCCATGCCGTCACAAATTCTTGTAGTTCTGCAGGGGAAGTTATACTTAATTTTAGAACTAGAGGACTTCTATCAGGGTGAACGAAGTTTTTGAAGACAAGTAAATAACAATATGTCAAGCAGCTGGATGAAACTGGGATTTAACATCACCGCCAAAACATGTAAGATTTTAAATACAACAACTTAATTTGTTCAGAATAACTACCGCTTCAACTACTGAAGAACTAAATGATGATTAATTTGAGTTGTTCTTTATACATAACTACCAATATTCCGACGTCAGGTGTCCAGTCTAAGGATCCCAAGGTGTCTGTTGGTTTCTTTATTGAACTAAGGTTTGTCAATTTTGTTATTCTTAACACATTCATAGGTAGAACTATATTTAGCTTCCTGGTAATCTTCTATTTGATTTTCAATTAAGAAAATGTTACCTCTACAACAAATGATGTCATTGAACATCTTTGTTCTTTATATTGCAACTGTATTGTCAGCGCTACTACTGTCAATTTATTTTGGATTATGAAGTCTTCAAAGTCCCTTTCTCGGCAAGTGTCGTGAAGGAACCAACAACAAATATACTTTTTCACTACGGCTCCCTCTTCATGCTTAACGCTATGACACAAGGGATAGATGGTTGCTGGTGAAAGTGATGTTGCGGGAAACCCTCATACTCTTTGTATAATGCCGGTCAATTATGAGATTATAGTCATTTATTCCTTCCTTCACTTGTACACATGTTATTTTAGGTACACATCAATATTATAAAATGGCAGTCAACACATGGATGTACTTCCTTTGCCAATTCTGCCATCACCTCCTCTGATTCCTCTCAAACCCACACTCTCCCTATAATTCCTACAAACTCTCATTCTCTCTGACCGTCCCATTTTAATCATTCCTCAAGCATCTTCTACTCCTTACAAACAACAAACCATTCCCTCTTCCGAATTTAGAAATAGTTTCTTGATAAATAAACTCAATCCCCTCTGTAACACCCCTGACCTGGGTTATGAGCTAACCCTAGGTGTTTTGCCTAAATATAAAATTAAAAGTTTGTAATTATCCATTGGCATGTAATTAAAGCTTTTATGGAACATAAGTTTCCCTTTCTATCCCTTATAAACCAATGTTGAAGTATTGGTTGCAATACAGGGACCTATGTGCAATTTGCCCAATCAGAGGGGTTAAACTGCAATTTCACATGTTTATATGTTCTTTTAATGTTGAGACAACATAAGAATGAATATGATGAGGTTTAAGGGATTTCCCAAGCTTGAGCACCAAGGTGCAGCTGTGGAAGCAACCCTTGTACTTGAAAACTCTAAATTGGTGTAAAATGCAATTTACCCAATTTGAGGGATGCAACTTGTAAAATACATCATATAAAACATCTTTTATGGCTTTTGTCATCATTTAGAAGAGAAATTATGAAAAGGTTACTTCATGTGAATAATCATATAGTAAAGAACACCTTTGTGATTGAATAATCAAGGTGTATGTATAATAGCCCTTTTCAGTGTATGCTTTAGTGATGGATTGATCCTCTTTGCCTTCAATTCTTGACCTTAGAAAGATTTTGTCCTTAGAAATAAAATGTGGGGACGTGCAAGGAAGAAAGGAAGGACTTAGATGAGAAATGAGGAAAACATATGTCCTTATGTTGAAAATTCACCTAAGTATATATACAACTTTTCCACTTAGCAAGGGAACAATCCTCTCCCTTTCATTTCTTCTCCCCTTGCTCAAACCGACTAAGGAGAGCTCTGGAGCTCAGGAGGACGACCAAGGGAGTGCAAGGTAGGTTTGGATCCTTCCTTTTGCTTAAATTCTTGGATGAAACTCGAATTCAAGGTCAAATTCATGGCTAGCTCACTTAGCTCTATCTTTCTAGCCATCTCTTGTCAACTTTCCTTGGAGGATTCACCTTGTCCGACCTATGGAGCTTCTAGGATGCCATTAAAGGCTTGGAGCTCGAAATCTTGGAGCTCAAGGAGCAAGCTTTAGGCGGGTTTTATAACTCTAAACTTTATGCTTTGATTATACATCTTTTCTATGCATATAGTTGATAGATCTTCTTCTTCCCTATCTTCCCTTGCATCCTTGCAAGCAAAATCGTGAAGAACTGCTACTGTTCTTAAGGTAGAAGATAAGGGCGTTAATTCCTATGCTTATCCACAGATTTCCACTTTATCAAACGACCTCCACCAATTGCTCAAAACGGTTTGAAACCATTTGGTGGGCAAACGGTTTCAGGGTCGTGTGAGGGCAAACGGTCTTCAAGACCATTTGGTCCCGTTGACCAAGCGAAGACCGTATGGGAATCTTGTTCATAATTATGTAGGTTAATCACCCACAAAATTTGAGAGGTTAACTACAAAGGAATCGTGAGATATAAGCAAATCAATTAGCAAAACCAATTGAATTAAATTCTGTTTTTCAATCGGTTTATTTTGCCCTTTTTGGGAAAACGGTCTCAAGACCGTTTAAGATGGTTGACCAAGCGTTGACCGTTTGGGATTATTGTTCATAATGATGTTAATTAACGAATCACCAAATTTGAGGGATTAATTCCAAACGAGTCATGAGTTGAAGGATGATTAATAGGGCAAACCCTAATTGAAATTAGTGTTGAATCTCCGATGAGTTAAGTTGAGATTTTGGGTTGATTAGCCCAAACGGTTTCAAGACCGTTTAGGAATCACCCAAACGGTCTCAAGACCGTTTGAGGGTCACCCCAAGACCGTTTGGAGGTCTGGGGTCAAGTATAGATGATCAATTTAAGGTCCAAAGGTACCAAATCATATTGCAATTAAGTATTGATGTGATGATCAACTCAATAGATCAAACCTTGATGAATTTTCACTAAAGTCCAAAGGATGGATGGGCAAACGGTCTCAAGACCGTTTGGAACTCATCCAAACGGTCTCAAGACCGTTTGGTGTCAACCCAAGACCGTTTGGAGGTCTAGGGTTAAGGTAATTTGATCAATTGAGGGCCCAATTACAGTGGGTTATTGAAATAATCAAATTGTTGTTTTTAAGCATAGATCTTGTTGAGTTTTGGGTTGAAGGACCCAAACGGTCTCAAGACCGTTTGGGCACAACCCAAGACCGTTTTGAGGTCTAGGGTTGAGATAATCTAATGGTTTGAAGGTCCAATTGCATTAAGTCGATGAATTGATAAAAATGCTGATTTTGGACCTAATTGGAGTTCAACCCTAGTCCAAACGACTTGGTTCTTGGTCAAACTTTGGGCAAACGGTCTCAAGACCGTTTTTATGATGTCCAAACGATCTCAAGACCATTTGGGCCAAGTTTGGGCCCAATTGGAGGTCAATTGATAGGTTCAACCTTGAATTGATTCACAATGTTGAATATTGATGACCATCCGATTTGAAACCCTAATTGAATTAGAATCAACCCTAATTGGCTTTCAATTGAGGGTCAATTTGATGTCCAATTGATTCATGATAATCTTGGTTAACTCAATTTATAAGTGTTTATCATGGATTTGGTTAATTGAGGGGTTCAACATACATATCCATGACCAATTGTAACTTTTGAACCACTTTGGAGGTCCAAACGGTTTGAGCCCATTTGGACCAAACGGTCTCAACACCGTTTGGATCCAAATGGTCTCAAGACCGTTTGAGGCCAAACGGTCTCAAGACCATTTGAGGTCAAACGGTCTCAAGACCGTTTGGTCTCAAACGATCTCAAGGTCGTTTGGACCAATCGATCTCAAGGCACTTTGATCAAACGGTTTCAAACCGCATGAGCTTCAAACGGTTTGAAAGTCAAAACGGTCAATACACCCAAACGGTCTCAAGACCGTTTGAGGTCAAACGGTCTCAAGACCGTTTGTGTAAAGAGGCGAGATCACCTCTTTACTAAAATTTAAAGGAAATACAAACATCCACAATTTTTAACAAAAATTTAGACTTTTGAGGATGATTGCATAATATTCCAAATAAATAAGCATGATTCCAGATACATCATAAAATGTCAATAGTAGTGGAAAGAAAGAAATAACAAGCCTTCTAATGGCTTTATTGTTTATTACATCATTGCTTTCTAAAAGAAAAGATAAGATAGAATCGAGGATCTAGATATAGCAACCTAGCCATCCTTCTTGTCAAGCAATCGATCTCAGCAAAGGATTCTTCTTCAAGCCCTTCCTTCACCTTGTACAGCTCCAACACCTCGGTGGTTGGGAAAGCACCCAGCAAGAGGGAAAACAAGAAAAGTATGTGTTACACTAATAATCTATCAAAGGCAAAGAAAGATGTAACAAGTAAACTAGACTAGATATTTGGTGTAAGATGATATCAAAGAGTATGAGGTTTTCATAAAAGAACTTGCCATTAACAAAGTGAGTAAAGGTTTTAGCATGTTTATTAATATGTCTATCTAACTAAGTAGGGTTGAGGCACCTACCGAACCTCTAACCTTAGGTGAGGGAAGAATTATAAACATTTCCAAATCACCTACAAATTTTTAATGGGGAGAATAATAAACATTCCCCTAGGGCAATTTTATACATGCCCTCTATGGGTGGTTGTACATAAGTACCACTACTTAAAGATTAAATAGAACATTTAATTTCATGCTAACAAAAGATTTATGGCAAGATAAGCAAAAGAATATATATCATGGCAGTGGGGTATGAATACCCAAACAAGAGAATACTATATCTGATTTTTCAGGCAAATAAGACATTTCGGTTTCAAGAAATTCAAAGGTTTAGATCAAGTTAACCTCATAGAAGAAATTTAGGTATTGGATTAAGTATTTCCCAACTGATAGGTAGATGCACAACAAAACTTATACTAAACACATACCTTGGCCACAGGTGTCCTAAGTTTCCCTTTTTCAACTCTTCACATGAGCTATAAACCCAAACTTCCTAATACATCATTGTATATATATATATATATATATATATATATATATATATATATATATATTAGAATTACATGTATTCATTTAAAAGATTGAAAATCCTAATTTACTAACTTTTTTACACAAACTCTCAATTCAGACTTCAAAAACCTCATAATCGTCTTAGTTAGGTTTTCCTGATCAAAATAACATATAATATTGTATATTTTGGAAATATAGATTTTTAGGGTTAATTTTAGGGATTTTTAAGTTAATTAAATCGATTTTAAAAACACCTTTTCGAAAAACTCAAAACCAAAACTCAAAAACATTTTTATTAAATATATCTCGTTTTCCTAATTTCAAAATACTATTTATTTATTATTTTTGACCAACGAAATAATATATAAAAATTATTTTATCTCGACCAATGGCAGCTTGCCATGTAGGCAAGGCCAACCGCATCGAGTGGTCGCGAACGACCGAGAGTGGTGACTCGCGTCTCAGGGTCTCTCGCAACCGGTCGAGCGACCCGACAGTTATCAGAGGTAAAGGACAACAATGTCCTTGGCGAGAAAACGAAAAGAAAGGAAACCGGAGGGGCAAAACGGTCATTTGCGCGTCGTCATCTTCCTCTATCGCGCGCGAGCAGCTTGCTCGGCCGATTTGGGAAAATTCGCATTTCTTGACGAAAACTTGCGTTTAGGTAGTCGAAAGAATGAGAAAGAAGAGACGAATTCAATGGTACCTTTGATTCGAACCAAGGTGGCCGGAACAGAGAGGGAGAAGCGCCGCAAGCTAGGGACCTTCGGCTGCTCGTCGTGGGTCGAAACGTCCACGAAAATCCAAATTGGAGGCACGAACAGGTTGCTAAGGTGATGGCGGTCGCGAGGGTTGAGTTATTTATAGGCAAGGAACCCTAGACTAGGATGTGGGTAGGAGCAAGGGAAAGTGGTCGGCGGCTACTTTGGGCGTTTCCCAAATACGCGTTAAAGCTCGCAAAAATTCGGGATAATCCTGTGTGAAATCTCGCAAGGAGTCCAACAAAACAAAAATCAAGGAAAATCGTTGAGTGAATCTCAAGATATCGCGATTTTAAGAAAACAAAAAATCCTATCTGTTTCCTAATCTGACTCAAGGTAGAAGACGACTGTGCGTCGTCGGATCGGTGGACACGGGTCCACTAAAGAACCTGGACCGTCCGATCTCGCGTTAGATCAGGGAAATATCCCTGAGCAAAAGTCGATTAAAACTATTAGATTTTAAATGTTTTCTCTTTATTCTTTTGGAGGCTCAAACGTTGCCCAAAAATTATGAAAATTTGTATTCTGACTTATTTCGACACATAGAATCCAAATATGGAGTTAGTTTTTCATTTTGAGAAAGTTTAATAGGTGAAATAATTAATATGTCATTTTCTCTTTCCTCCCTAAAAAGAGGTGATAACATTATCTAAAATTAATGTAACTTCACCCATAAGTCTCCTTAATGGGTTGGAACACGATTTTGCAATTATCTTCACAAGTTGACATGATCTTTATATTTATTAAATTAATTAGAACATTCTACACACTTTCTCTCTCCTATTTTTCTTATTATTCATATATTATCCAAATTAGTTGCAAATTTTCACAGAGGCTTATTTTTATGTTTAGAATACGAATTTGAAGTAGTTTTCCTGATTTGAGATCATTAAGTATTTTATTCATTTTTATTGGCATATTTCCTATATTCCATTGATAATGTTATTAATATTTTCATTTTAAATAATACTTGACCCTTAAGTTACTCTTTGCTCAAGGAACGAATTAAACTATCAAATTATCATGATGGTTTCATATTATCATATTTGTTGCAAAAATCTTTGTAATTATCTTCTTTACTCATAATTCTCATATTTCCTTTACTTATTATATTCATCTTCCTTCTTTTATAAAATTCGGATTTTCTTCTTATTTCTTATATTCTAGGAAACACTAGAAGATTCTAGGATGAATGATTTTACTCTTTTTATTACTTTATGTGAATTTGCACTTTAGACCCATTATCTAATTCTAACTAAGGCATTTGTGCATGCAACCTCAAAATAAGAATATATGGGAAACATTTAACCAATAACCATCTTAATTTCTTTTAAATCAAAACCAAGGACAAATGGAACGAAAATGAAGGTCAAAGCTTATAGAAAAGAGTACAAAGAGGTACATAGGAGATTTCAGTATGTTACAGCACTCCTCCCCTTAAAAAGGATTTCGTCCCCGAAATCTCATACAAAGAGGGAAGGGTGAGTACGTAACATCTCATCTCTCAACTCCCAAGTGGTTTCTTCTAAACCATGGTATCTCCACAAAACCTTCACTAACTCTATCTCCTTATTCTTTAGTTGCTTTACTCGGGAGTCAAGGATCTTCACAGGTAGTTCTTCATAAGTCAGATTCTCATTAATCTCCACAGGTTCAATGGAGAGCACATGAGACGGATCCTTAACGTACTTCCTCAGCACAGAAACATGGAACACATTGTGAATCTTATCATAAGCAGGAGGCAAGGCTATGCGATATGCACAATCTCCCACTTTATCTAAGATCTCAAATGGTCCAACATAGCGAGGACTCAACTTACCTTTTACTTTAGATCTTGCAATAGAACGTATAGGCTTGATCTTTAGAAAAGCATAGTCACCCACTAAGAAGCTTACATCAGACCTCTTCTTATCAGCATACATCTTCTGTCTGTCTTGAGCAGCTTTCATCTGTTTCTTAATCAACTGTATCTTCTCAAGCATCATCTGCATGTCATCAGTATTCACTAGGGAACGTTCACCAACATCATCCCAGTACAAAGGTGAACGACAAGGTCTACCATAGAGAGCTTCAAAAGGTGGCATACCAATATTGGCTTGGTAGCTATTGTTGTAAGCAAACTCTACTAATGGTAGATACCGATCCCAGGCACCACCCCAATCCATCACACAAGAACTAAGCAAGTCCTCCAGAATCTGAACTGTTCTCTCGGACTGACCATCAGTTTGCGGATGGTAAGCAGTGCTGAAACGCAGATCAGTTCCCATCTCTTCCTGAATTTGACCCCATAAACGAGAAGTGAATTTCGGGTCTCGATCAGAAACTATCACAGCAGGGACACCATGCAGACGAACTATCCACTCCACATACAACTGAGCCATCTCAGCAACTATATACGTGGTTTTGAAAGGCAAGAAATGAGAAGATTTTGTAAGCCGATCAATCACCACCCAAACAGCATCATAACCTCTCTTGAACTTAGGGAAACCAGTAACAAAGTCCATTGTGATCTTTTCCCACTTCCATTCTGAAATCTCAAGAGGATGAAGAAGACCACCAGGTCGTTGATGTTCAATCTTGACTTGCTGACATGTCAAGCACTTTGCCACAAACAGAGCTATATCATTCTTCATGTTCTTCCACCAGAAGCTTCGTTGTAGGTCCTTGTACATCTTGGTTGTGCAAGGGTGAATAGTGTACTTGGAACCATGAGCTTCACTCAGAACCTTCTGTCTCAGATCACCAACATCAGGTATCCACAACCTTTGTCTGAAGCGGATAGCACCATCCACTCCGACAGAGAAGTCATATTGCGGTTTCTCAGATAAAGCTTTCAACTCTTCAAGCTCTGAACTCTCCAACTGTGCAGACACGACTTCTGAGATCCAGGTTGGTGTAACGGTCAAACTGGCCATATGAACAAACAACTTATCTTCATCCACTGAATCGACAGGTTGAGGTTTCCAACTGGCCACATGTTCAAGGTTTTCCCACACAGAACATCTCAGAGCAGCACAAACAACATCCTTCTTGCGACTTAAAGCATCAGCTACGACATTTGCTTTACCAGGATGATAGGTGATGGTGAAATTATAATCTTTAAGGTATTCCATCCACCTACGCTGTCGCAAGTTCAGATCCTTTTGAGTCAATAGATATCTCAAACTCTTATGATCAGAAAAGACTTCAAACTTTTCGCCATAGAGGTAGTGTCGCCAGATCTTCAAAGCATGAACTATGGCAGTCAGCTCTAAATCATGCGTAGGCCAATTAGCTTCATTAGGTTTCAACTGTCGAGAAGCATAGGCGATCACCTTTCCGTCTTGCATCAGAACACACCCTAAGCCTTGTCAAGATGCATCAGTGTAGATGACATAGGGTATACCCTCAACAGGAAAAGCAAGCACGGGAGAAGAAGTCAGACTCATCTTCAACTTCTGAAAACTGTCCTCGCATTCAGGGGTCCATGAGAACTTGACCTCCTTCCGAGTCAGCTTGGTCAAAGGTAACGCCAACTCAGAAAACCCTTTGATAAACTTCTGATAGTAGCCAGCTAGACCAAGGAAACTACGGATTTCTGACGGGTTTCTCGGAGCATTCCACTTTGTCACAACTTCTACCTTTGCAGGATCAACAGCTATATGGCCGGCAGAAATCACGTGACCAAGAAACATCACTTCCTTTATCCAGAACTCACATTTTGAGAATTTTGCATACAATTGATTTTCTCGCAATGTGTTGAGTACAATCTGCAAGTGCTCGCGGTGTTGTTCCAACGTCTCGGAATAAACCAAAACGTCATCAATAAACACCACTACAAACTTGTCGAGGTACGGGCGGAATACTCAGTTCATCAGGTCCATAAATGCAGTAGGGGCATTTGTCAAACCAAAAGGCATGACCATAAATTCATAATGCCCATAGCGAATTCTGAACGCTGTCTTCGGAACATCATCATCTTTCACACGCATCTGGTAGTAGCCACTTCGCAGATCCATCTTAGAGAACACGGTGGCTGACTTCAGCTGATCGAATAGGTCGTCAATGCGCGGCAACGGATAACGATTCTTCACTGTCACCTGGTTGAGCATGTGGTAATCCATACACATCCGCAAGGAGCCATCTTTCTTCTTCACGAACAGGACATGGGCTCCCCAAGGGGAAACATTGGGGCGAATGAAACCCATGTCAAGAAGCTCTTCAAGCTGCTTCTTCAACTCCGCCAGTTCACCAGGAGACAAGCGGTAAGGTGGCTTCGATATCGCTGAAGTTCCAGGTATGAGCTCGATGGAGAATTCCACCTCGCGATTTGGTGGCAACACGGGCAACTCCTCAGGAAAGACATATGGGAAGTCCTTCACCACATCAACATGGTCTAGGGCAGGAGGTGTAGCATCGAGAACTATGGAGGCTAGGAAGGCTCTACACCCTTGTGAGACGAGCTTTTCAGCTTTGATGGCAGAGATGACAAATTGTCGCTCTCCTCACTTCTTGCCCTTAACACACATTCTTCCTTCATCAGGATGAAACAGACTAACCTTGGATTCCTCACAGAACAGAACAGCTTTATACTTCTTTAACCAATCCATGCCCAGGATGATGTCAAAGACAGTCATATCAAGCAAGACAAAAACTGTGGGAAACATTATTCCGGATATACAGAGGTTCAAGGTAGGAGTTTGGAGATACGAGGAGCAGATTTTACCACTAGGATTTTTTACATCTAACACATGTTCCATAAACTCAGATTCGATTTCAAGCATAGAGGAAAAATATCTAGATATGAAGGTATTGGAGGAACCAGAGTCAAACAGAGCTTTTAAAGGATGCAAATTGAGGTGTAGTGTACCTTCAATCACTTCATTTCCTTCACCATCTTCTTCAGCATTGAGAGCAAACACTCTCCCATTCCGCCTCTCAGCTGGTGGACGCCTCGGGTTCTGGTTGTTGTTGTTATTGTTGTTGTTGTTCCGCGGTGGAGGGTTCTGTCTCGGCTGTTGTGGTTGCTGAGCATTATTCTGCCCTTGCTGGAAACGAGGGCAGTTGGGTCGGATGTGCCCAACCTGGCCGCACTCATGGCAGGTTGGTGGAGGACGATTGCCAACACGAGCAGGTGCATTGTTGGCAGGACATCTTCCAGGAGGAAGGTATCGATTGCATCTGTTGCAGCGATCATGACCACGGTTCTCATGCTGGTTCGGATTCTTCCTTTTGTTGTTGTTGAAGCTACTGGAAGCCTGGAATCCCGGATAAGACTCGATGGCGAGAGCCTTGTCCACCATCTGCTGAAATGAGAGTGGCATCTGAGGTACGAGGCTTCGACCAACATGGTAGTTCAGGCCCTCCAAGAACAAGGTTGCTCTCCTGTCAGCTCCAAGGTCGGTGGTGTAACGTTCTAGCAGTAGAAACTTCTGAACATAGTCAGCCACACTCATGCTTCCTTTCTTGAGACTGTAAAACTCAGCCTCCTTCTTCCTCAGGAAAGCAGGGCAGATGTACTTCTCTCTGAACAGCTTCAGGAACTGAGTCCACTCCATGGAGGAGGTGTCTCGAGTACAGGAAACTCCATTCCACCAGACACGCGCCGGTCCATCCAGCACGTACGTCGCAAACCGAACCTTCTGGTGAGGAGGGCAAGCCATACCCTCGAAGGTACGATCCAAGGCCAACACCCAGTCATCAGCTTTGTCCACCATGTTAGGCTCACTCTCACCCTTGAAGTAGGGTGGATGCATCTTGATGAAGTCAGTGAGGGTGAACTCCCTCGGCTTGGAGGCAACAGCAGCTATGGTGTTGAGTTGTCCCATCATGGTGGAGGACAACAGCTGTCGCAACATCGCCAGTTCTTGCTCGGGTGTGAAAGCAGGAACACCGGAGGTTGGTTGGTTAACAGCTGGAGTCGCAGGAGTGTCGGGGTTGTCGGTGGTGGACTCCTGGTTGGTGTTGTCAAATAGGTCACCTCTCCTGAAATTAGGGTTAACTTATTAAATTTTCAGGAGTAAAGAATCATAGATGAGAGGGAAAAGAAATAGAGATGAGAAAAGGATAACTAGAATGCTATTGCCTAAAAGCATACTATTTTGGGCAGTTCGTTTCGGCGCAGGCCAGGCCGGATCATATGGGCACGGGAGTCCCCGTATGCCAAGCTAGTGGGTCGGAGGAAAATCTTTCCAGCCCCCATGCCCTGATCCTTTCTAGACACCCTTGCCTCAACTGCATGCCCTAATAGTCGCCTAAAGGCTTTGATACCATGTTGTAAAGAGGCGAGATCACCTCTTTACTAAAATTTAAAGGAAATACAAACATCCACAATTTTTAACAAAAATTTAGACTTTTGAGGATGATTGCATAATATTCCAAATAAATAAGCATGATTCCAGATACATCATAAAATGTCAATAGCAGCGGAAAGAAAGAAATAACAAGCCTTCTAATGGCTTTATTGTTTATTACATCATTGCTTTCTAAAAGAAAAGATAAGATAGAATAGAGGATCTAGCTATAGCAACCTAGCCATCCTTCTTGTCAAGCAATCGATCTCAGCAAAGGATTCTTCTTCAAGCCCTTCCTTCACCTTGTACAGCTCCAACACCTGGGTGGTTGGGAAAGCACTCAGCATGAGGGAAAACAAGAAAAGTATGTGTTACACTAATAATCTATCAAAGGCAAAAAAAGATGTAACAAGTAAACTAGACTAGATATTTGGTGTAAGATGATATCAAAGAGTATGAGGTTTTCATAAGAGAACTTGCCATTAACAAAGTGAGTAAAGGTTTTAGCATGTTTATTAATATGTCTATCTAACTAAGTACAGTTGAGGCACCTACCGAACCTCTAACCTTAGGTGAGGGAAGAATTATAAACATTTCCAAATCACCTACAAATTTTTAATGGGGAGAATAATAAACATTCCCCTAGGGCGATTTTATACATGCCCTCTATGGGTGGTTGTACATAAGTACCACTACTTAAAGATTAAATAGAACATTTAATTTCATGCTAACAAAAGATTTATGGCAAGATAAGCAAAAGAATATATATCATGGCAGTGGGGTATGAATACCCAAACAAGATAATACTATATCTGATTTTTGAGGCAAATAAGACATTTAGGTTTCAAGAAATTCAAAGGTTTAGATCAAGTTAACCTCATAGAAGAAATTTAGGTATTAGATTAAGTATTTCCCAACTGATAGGTAGATGCACAACAAAACTTATACTAAACACATACCTTGGCCACAGGTGTCCTAAGTTTCTCTTTTTCAACTCTTCACACGAGCTATAAACCCAAACTTCCTAATACATCATTGTATATATATATATTAGAATTACATGTATTTATTTAAAAGATTGAAAACCCTAATTTACTAACTTTTTTACACAAACTCTCGATTCAGACTTCAAAAACCTCATAATCGTCTTAGTTAGGTTTTCCTAATCAAAATAACATATAATATTGTATATTTTGGAAATATAGATTTTTAGGGTTAATTTTAGGGATTTTTAAGTTAATTAAATCGATTTTAAAAACACCTTTTCGAAAAAGTCAAAACCAAAACTCAAAAACATTTTTATTAAATAGATCTCGTTTTCCTGATTTCAAAACACTATTTATTTATTATTTTTGACCAACGAAATAATTTATAAAAATTATTTTATCTCGACCAATGGCAGCTTGCCACGTAGGCAAGGCCAACCGCATCGAACGGTCGTGAACGACCGAGAGCGGTGACTCGCGTCTCAGGGTCTCTCACAACCATTTGAGCGACCCGGCGGTTATCAGAGGTAAAGGACAGCAATGTCCTTGGCGAGAAAACGAAAAGAAAGGAAACCAGAGGGGCAAAACGGTCATTTGCGCGTCGTCATCTTCCTCGATCGCGCGCGAGCAGCTTTCTCGGCCGATTTGGGCAATTCGCGTTTCTTGACGAAAACTTGCGTTTAGGTAGTCAAAAGAACGAGAAAGAAGAGACGAATTCAATGGTACCTTTGATTCGAACCAAGGTGGCCGGAACAGAGAGGGAGAAGCGCCGCAAGCTAGGGACCTTCGGCTGCTCGTCGGGGGTCGAAACGGCCACGAAAATCCAAATTGGAGGCACGAACAGGTTGCTAAGGTGATGGCGGTCGCGAGGGTTGAGTTATTTATAGGCAAGGAACCCTAGACTAGGATGTAGGTAGGAGCAAGGGAAAGTGGCTAGCGGCTACTTTGGGCGTTTCCCAAATACGCGTTAAAGCTCGCAAAAATTCGGGATAATCCTGTGCGAAATCTCGCAAGGAGTCCAACAAAACAAAAATCAAGGAAAATCGTTGAGTGAATCTCAAGATATCGCGATTTTAAGAAAATGAAAAATCCTATCTATTGCCTAATCTGACTCAAGGTAGAAGACGACCGTGCGTCGTCGGATCGGTGGACACGGGTCCACTAAAGAACCTGGACCGTCTGATCTCGCGTTAGATCAGGGAAATATCCCTGAGCAAAAGTCGATTAAAACTATTAGATTTTAAATGTTTTTCTCTTTCTTCTTTTGGAGGCTCAAACGTTGCCCAAAAATTATGAAAATTTATATTCGGACTTATTTCGACGCGTAGAATCCAAATATGGAGTTAGTTTTTCATTTTGAGAAAGTTTAATAGGTGAAATAATTAATATGTCATTTTCTCTTTCCTCCCTCAAAAGAGGTGATAACATTATCTAAAATTAATGTAACTTCACCCATAAGTCTCCTTAATGGGTTGGACCACGATTTTGCAATTATCTTCACAAGTTGACATGATCTTTATATTTATTAAATTAATTAGAACATTCTACACACTTTCTCTCTCCTATTTTTCTTATTATTCATATATTATCCAAATTAGTTGCAAATTTGCACAGAGGCTTATTTTTATGTTTAGAATACGAATTTGAAGTAATTTTCCTGATTTGAGATCATTTAGTATTTTATTCATTTTTATTGGCATATTTCTATATTCCATTGATAATGTTATTGATATTTTCATTTTAAATAATACTTGACCCTTAAGTTACTCTTTGCTCAAGGAACGAATTAAACTATCAAATTATCATGATGGTTTCAGATTATCATATTTGTTGCAAAAATCTTTGTAATTATCTTCTTTACTCATAAATTCTCATATTTCCTTTACTTATTATATTCATCTTCCTTCTTTTATAAAATTCGGATTTTCTTCTTATTTCTTATATTCTAGGAAACACTAGAAGATCCTAGGACGAATGATTTTACTCTTTTTATTACTTTATGTGAATTTGCACTTTAGACCCATTATCTAATTCTAACTAAGGCATTTGTGCATGCAACCTCAAAATAAGAATATATGGGAAACATTTAACCAATAACCATCTTAATTTCTTTTAAATGAAAACCAAGGACAAATGGAACGAAAATGAAGGTCAAAGCTTATAGAAAAGAGTACAAAGAGGTACATAGGAGATTTCAGTATGTTACAGTTTGAGGGCAAACGGTCTCAAGACCGTTTGACACCAAACGGTCTCAAGACCGTTTGGTGGTTGAAGGTTGAAACTGTTTGAAGGTTTTCAAGGTGGTTTGTACTTAATCAATTGATGATATAATTGGTTCAATGGTGATCTAATCTAAACCATAATGTTAACCTAGGTCATTAAGGGACTAAGTCATTAATGAATTGACCCATGATGGTGATCATGAGGTAAATTACCAAATTACCCTTGAGGGGTTTAATTGGGTAATACCTTGTTCTAGTCAAACCCTAATCACATGATAGTGATGTTTTGGCTTATGCTAGTCAATGAGGACTTAACCCAACCTAATCTAGAGTGGTGTTATCACCATCTACTAGTAAGAGGAGAGAGAAAGTATCCTAAGAGAGAGAAAGTATCCTAAGAGAGAGAAAGTACCCTTTTATGGTGAAAACTCAAGTAAGATACCTTCAATACACATCAATGTGCATGATTAGGGAATGATTCACCTATGTGAGATCATGGAAACCCTAATTATGATGTCTAGTGAATCTTAAAACTTATCTAAGAGCTTTAATGATGATGTTTCTCATACATGATGATGTTATGAGTTCAATTCACCATGATGTGAATAGTAAACCCTAAATTTAGGGTAATGACATATGATGTGATTAGTAAACCCTAATTTATGGAGATGTTTACAAGGTAATACCTTTATATGAAGTATAGTCAAATCAATGAGTATGATGTGTTCACACCATGATAAGATTGAGAAGTGAATTCATACCTTGAATTGATAATCATTATGATGTTCAATAAATGTTGTATTTAAGGAAAATACTCACCATACCCTGGTATGCTTCCAAGGATGGTAGAGTTGCATACTGGAATTGGACTAATAATCCAAAAAGGAAATATTATCAATGAAGGATGGGGTATGTTAACCTTAGTCCTGTGTCATGCCTTTAGGTATGGAACTTTGAGAACAAGTTAACAAATATGATGTCATATAAGAAAAAGAGTTTATAACCTTATTTTGTATAGGGTGAAACCCTAATTCCAGTTGTGCTTTTAAGCATGAATCCTCATGTTTGAAGTATGAGATGAGGAAACAATATTCCTAATCAAAAGTAAAGGAAATGAATAACCCTAATTGATGAAAATTAGGGAAACTGATTCTTCTATGAGTTTGAAGGTATAACCTCTAGAATGAATTGTTTACTGTTATCAGTTGAATTAACCATGCAGGTTGTTATGAGATGATGATCATATCCAGGTATGGGTTATGAAACTATATTCATTGAAAGCATGCTTTAGCTTTATGAATAGTGATATATCCTGTTGCCTTGTCAATGGCAACCTATGAATTAAATGGGCTATGAGAGCCATAAATACCATCAAGGTCATGCTTTAGAGATGACTTGTGATGAATGTATTGAGAAATGATGATTGATAAGAGTTAGGCTTGTTACATTTAGTATTCTCACTTTATAGCTGTTATGCCAATGTTATTGTTTGAAGAACAATGTATGATGTTGAAAGAATACTGAATGTACCTAACTAATCAAGTATAATGTAGAGCCCTGATCATAGATCCATCATTGTCAGAGTCTAAATGATGGTGAAACAGGTTTTCCCAAGGGAACTCCTGGATCACATACTTTTGAGTATGTGGGGTATATGGATGTGTAGAACCTTACATCCTAGTGTAGGAATTGATGTAGATTTTTGTAGTCCGTCAAACCTTCACTACAAAACGCAAAAGGTGAGATGTACTACTATTCTCCCAAACAAAACACAAAGACCGCATCGGTGAGAGATAAACAAGAAATCTCGCGATGACGAAGAGAGTACAGAACACCACTGTAACTCTAATATAGAGAAGGACCAGTTTACCCTAGTAAGCTATAACAAAAGACGTCCCGCCAGATGTCTAACAAACAATCCTCTAACTGACTGAGGAAGATGAGGTCTTAAGAATCTGGCTCTTTTAATGACCTATGTATGATACTGATGTGACTTCTTAGCGATCAGTTGGAGTATGAGTGGTATGCCTCATCTCCACAGGGCATAATAATGTTTGAAAAACATAATCAACCGCGTAGTATATCTGCTTAGGTTTAACTACGAGGAACAATGTTTGGTGTTACATTGTTTACATTAATGATCTGTTCAGATATTTTGTATACATGTCCTTTATATGCTTTAAAGACATGGTTGCTTAAGTAGAAGTTGCTTCACTTGTTATTAAACATGCTGTTGTATGATTTATGTTATAATAAATCTTCTAGTTGAGAGTTATAACTCTCGCTGGGACAATTTGTATATTGTCTCACTCCGTAGATTTTAACTCTTTTTAGGTGGTCGTCGAAGACGAAGGAGACCGCTTAAGGATGAGCAACAATGACAACAACAGTACCAGGGGCAGCAGTGAATCCCAGGTGGAGATACTGGCTGCTGAGTTATGTAGTTAGATAGTCCTATGCGTCTCTGTACTCTCAGGTTCTAGGAATCAGTGGTTTGCGTTTTTGGTGTTGGCTCCTGAGGATTTTGAATCATGTTGTACATAACTACTCAAGAAGTGGTTTAACAGAGATGTAAACTGTTTACTTGGTTTCTTATAAAAAGGAATTTTATAGTTTCCAGATCTTGTCTCAAAAATTTTAATTTCCAGTATTTTTTCATATTCCGCAACTAATCGAATGTTTCCGCTAAGTTTATATCGTGGTTTTGGAGATCGGAGCCCACACCCTCCCTCTTCCTAATCTCTATCCTCTCGACCTAATTTTCTCTCACCATCTACACATTCCCACGTCATTTATTTTGACGATGGAATGGAAATAATATCAATTACTAATGGTATGTGTCATCTAAAAACTATAGATTACGTTTTTCGGCGACATTATCAGTTTAACACTAAATCATAATCACATCCAAGGGAGTTACCAACTTAAAGTAGTTCTTTCTCTAAGATAACCACATGCTATCACAATATTTATCTCAAACTGCCTGCTCATTGGAGTTTGTAAGACGAGAAGGAGACATGAGAGTTTGTAAGATGATAAGAAAACATGTAGGTAGTTCAATATGAGTTTCAAGGGAATGAAAGGGGTCGGGGTGTGGCGAACGCCCTTTCTCGCCTCCTCTTCCAGGGACAATTGCTTTGCACCTGCGAGGGACCTCTGTACCCCTATTATAATTTTAGATGTTTATACTAAAAGTAATAACTATGACTCATATTCATTTGCAAATCATTGTAAGGAAAGTAAACTATTTGTTTATTTTATAATAATATTGGATGGGTTATTTGTTATTTTAAAATTCAATCATTATTCATTAGTTGTATAATTACATTTAAGTAGATCATAATTTGAATTCTAGATGTTTATAATGATAACTTGTTGGATTTCCCTACTCATCATTATATCATGTATTTGTTTTATAAAAATATACTAAAAGTAATATCTATGTCTAATATTCATTTTGTAAATAATCATAATATAAGTAAACCACTTATTTATTTTTAAATTATATTAAGGAATGTTTTATTTCAATTATAAATTTCAAACATTAGTTTTAATAATTAACATTTAAGTAATTCATAATTTTAATTTTACATTTTTTATAATAATTTATATGACTTCCCTACTCATCATTATATGATGTATTTGTTTTAAAAAATATATTAAAAGTAATAGATATGACTAATATTCATTTCAAATTATCATAAGGAAAGTAATCTAGGAAAATAGACTCACTTTCTCAAACTCTCTCATATACACATCACCATAATTTCATATTTTTCTTTTGATATTTATCTGATCAACTTTTTTTTGCATCATTATAATCCAAAGGTATACAAACTTTTCTCTCTTATCATGAGTTATTTGCTTCCTTTTAATAAAATTATCAGACTTTTATATTTCAAAAGTTTTGCCTTAAACTTAAAAATAACAATATCTAAATAGATAAAACAATTTTCTATATTTTATTTTTAATATATATTTTAAAAATTAGGTAGGTAATTAAAATTTATCAATTTTGTCTGGAACATGCATGGGCATGCGTGGATAATATACACCTCTCTTTTTTAATACAACCTGTTAAAATGTTTTGTAGTTTTATGTTTGTATTGAAAATTGATTGGTTAAAAATATCCTTTCCAACAATAAATACCACTAAGATGTATTCAATTATAGCATAATACAATATATTAGTAGATTGATCTATTATACATCTATTATCTATTTAATATAAAATGAAACTTGGTTCATATCTTTTTTAGTTTCAAAATAAGTAATTATTTTTTATAATTTTTTCAAAGAAGTATGCTTTAGTTAGAAAACTAAAATATCTTTTTATAATTTATTACTTTTACATAATTCAATAGTTAAATATGGAATATTACTGAGAACTTATTGTTGTCGCCAATGTTCTATACAAATGTTACATTGAAAAAGAATTATATTTTTATACATGAGTAAATTTCTTTTAACATAAATCCAACTAATTTAAGGATGCACATGCATGACACGTGTGTATTTACTAGTATATTTACAAAGTATAAGACGCAACGATCCATCACGACTCTACTCGGTGATGGTGAGAGCTTTTATCTTGAACCGGTACCTGGGTGCCCTGGGTATGGCCTGGCTAGGCCCGAACCCACACTGGCCGGGACCGATCATCATCGGCGGCCCGTCGTCGTATACGTACCCGACCAGGAATCCGCAGGCGTCACACTTGATTTTCGTGCGCTTCCGCTGGATTCCCCAGTAGTTGACGGTCTCGAAGAAGGGGCGTAGCTTGTCCTCCTTACTGAACCGGAACCGCGAGTCGTCCACCGATGAGAACGACACCGTGCCCTTGTTCCCGGACTCGAAGTAGGTCCCCGGCGGATACCGGTGCGCCGACCTCAGATTCAGGTCCGCGCCGCAACTGGCGCAGCGGTAGGTGGAAGCCATGTCAGGAATCGGGTGATCTCGAGGAACTGGATGTTTGGGTTGCCACGATTGGAACAAGACGGGGAGTAGCCGTGGTGGACGGGATTCATTGAAATCCTTCATTGCTGCTATGGGGTTTTGGAAAGCACACAGTCGCGTAACGGCGCAAGGCGTAAGGACGATTAGGGCGGGGGGACGGTGGGGAAGATGATTGCCCTACAGGAGACTCACTCACTAGTTGACCTCCCACCGCCTTCGTTTTTTTTTTTTAATAGCAAATGGACATATTCATTACTTGTTATAGAAAGATACAGACAGAACCTCCAGACAGAATCTACACTAGCCCAAGCACACTACAACTCATATTGGAACGAGATAGACATTTCTGCATTAATTTTTTTCCCTTGATGCTGTGTTAAGCAGTTTTTCCTGAGCGTTAAGTAGTGGTAGAGGGGCTGGAACAAGACGGTATTCTGCTCGTATATCAACTCAAACAAAGGCATATAACTGAGTAGTGAAATCAATCCAGAACAAAGATGAGATTTAGCCGTACCAAGGTTGAATTACAGGTGGAAAACCCAGAAAAACCACCGCCTTCACAGAGGAAGTAGTAACAATCCTTATTCAAAGGAAGAAACAACGCCTATATACGACGGAAAGGCCGATTGTCTGCCAGAAATTAGCACCCAAGCGAAAACCTGCAAGGCAGAAACAAAGGAGGAAAACCCGCCTCCTCCGGAACTCCAGCTAGGACACCCCCACCTGCCACCGCCTCAGCCTCAAGGCAGATCTGAACAAGACTCTGCCAGGAGAAGAGCACCACCACCTCCTGTAAGTAACACGCCGAAGAGAAGTCTCGATCACAACCAGGTCGCACGGCCGCCGCCCAGGTGGGAGAGATGAGGAGCTCGGAGAGGCACCTGCAAAAGGAAACCGGAAAGAAGAGACAAGTTGAAGAAGAGGCCTGGGGGGAGAAGGTGACGGCCTAGCAGCAGGACGCCTGACCTCCTCCCCCAAACTTGAGCTCCGCACGCGAAGCCCTAGACCGCCACAGTGATCGCCAGAGCCCTAGTTGACGGAGGTTCATAGTACATCTGGCCGTCCCACCGCCTTCGTTCATCATCCGCTTAAGCATAGCTACCTCCGGAAACGAACAAAGCCCAATATCTCGTTTTTCCAGCATCCGCCCTTCACGTGATAATTTGATATGCCTAAATAAAATCGGCAGGAGAAGGAACCTGGACCTATCCAGCTCCAGAAGAAACTTTTTGAGGTCATGTACTTTGGTTTGGAACTGGGTCGGGAATAGGTGTTGTGCTTTTCTGTCACCTCGGCATAATCTGTTCGAGTTGGTCAAGATTGCTGTTTGATTGAAAATCTCTGAAGGTCCGTTTCGGGTTTCCATAATCACCTAATCCGGACCGAGTTGATCTCAGTTCATAGTGGTGAGTATCATTCCAGAACCTAACTAACCGATACCGAAATTTCCATAAATTTATGGACAGTCGACCGGACCGGTTTTAAGTTGGATCGGACCGACATCAGATAGTTTCAAAGTTGGATTGGATTGGGACCCGACTAGGCAATCAAATTTTTTATATATTTCACAACTTATTTCATGGTAAAAAATTGATAATTTTAATTATTTTAAACAGTTATATAATATATATATATATATATATATCAATTATTTACACTAATAGTTAGTATTTATATGTGTGATTAATTTGTATTTGTGACATAATATATATTCAAATATCAATGTACTTTACATATAAATCCCTACGGTCTAGACCGCGATCCAATCAGTTTTGGACTGGATCGGACATAGACCGAGTTTTCAAAATTTCCGAACTGTAGACCGGACTGAACTTAGGCCAGTCCAGGACCGGACCGGACCAAACTGAACAGTCCGGTCTAATTTTACCATCATTTGCTCACCCCTACCACTTTAGGTGTGATTATGAATCCTGGGTTAGTGGAGGAAAGAACTCTTCCTGACCTCCTATTCTCACCATTCTTGCCCCTCTCCTTAGACCCGTCCTCCTCTCTTGTCGTCTCGTTTCCTCTTGCGCAAGCAGCGCAACTCTTGTTCTCACTAATGTGCTGGAAGTGGATTCAATTATATTCTTCAGTGCCCTTCCAATTACCACCGCTTCCAATTACTGAAGCCATCTACAATGGCGAAAGAGGCTATGGCTTCGACCTCCTACGATGATGCAACATTGGAGCTAGGGTTTCTTAGTTGCAACTCCAACTCGCGGGATACCCACAGAAGCGACGTCTAGGTGGTGAAAATCTAGGCCAGTTGTGTCCTTTCTCATCACCTGTGCTTTGAGCCACCGTCTCGACCCCGTCTTCTGCGTCATTGTGTTATCTTGTCAAGCGACAAAAGCAAGAGAAACCCTAGACAACGCAAGCAGTGCACGACGGTCTTTAAATTGGTGGCCTTGTTGATTGAGCTGCTCTCACTCCAGTTGTGTATCCTCTACCACGCATTCCCAGAAGCTGCATTTGCTCATCCAATGTATTCCGATCTATGCTCATTTCTAAAGAGGTAAGCAACCATACATTTGTTTCATAGCTAGATTCCTTTCATTCCAAGTAGTATCTCCAAAGAGACCCCTATTTTACCTGTTTGCTTTCTTCTCCAACTGGAATCATCCTTGGTGGATTTGGTTGTGGTTCTTCCCTCGTCAAATGTTCACCCTTGTTCAGGTATTTGCCATCTATGACAACATCTTGACCTTACATTTACCCTACTTCACAATTTGTTTGTTGCTTATTGTTGTGGTTAAAATTACCAGTGTGTAGCTCTTTATTGAATAAAAATAATAATGTCGGTATATGTAATAGGCAGATTTGATGCTATTAAAAAAATATGGTATGTTTCGGCTTAAACCTTGTGCTTATACATTTCATGTCTTGTATTGCACTCTTGTAGTACACCCTGAAACCTTGACTTTGGTTTCACAATATTAGTTGGGAACAATACCACAATATTAATTTTATGTTAGAAAGATAATGATACATAACTACAACTCATTGTCCTATATACTACAAAGATCAATGACTGCTGGTGTGGTTTTGTTCTTAATTGATTTGTGTTGTTGATTATTCAATATCAAACATCGATTATGGTAGTTATTAAACTAGTCTAGTGCTTTATCTCAGCCATGATCTCAAGACTGTTTGGACATCATTTTATTTCAATGATCAGTATGTTTACTTGAACTTGAACCTACGTATGTATACACCTTTAACTAATATTAGGATTATGAGGCTACTGTTAATTATATTACTACTTCAGTCGTGTTGATCATAGTAGTTACCTTAAATACTTTGAGAATATACAGTTAATTGTAATGCCCGACCGATGAAGTGGTGATTGCCTAATAATCAAACCAATTCTGATTTGCTTATGTTAGAGCTCCAAACCCACTCGTATGCATTTGTTTCTTATTTAGTACATGTTAAAACTATATCCTATGTTATTATCATTTTACAAAGTAAATGAAGACTTTTCTAGTTGTAACCATTTAAATATTAAATGCAACTAATTTTATTTTATTTGAGAACACAAACATTATCTAACACTATAAGCCGTTGGTACCTTACTACTTAATAATCTACACAATGAAGGTCACTTTCTACTAATGTTTTGATGTCTAGTCATTATTTTAGACCAATAAAGATGTCAAGTATTAACAATGTGCACATCTAAAATCATATATTCATGATGTACTTGTCATAAGCTAGACTAATTACTCTGCCATACTATCTTGTATATGCACCTAAATTCCCTTTATGCCCATCAAAATAGATAAGTGCCTATGATCTTATTGGATTTAGGTTTGGTTGAATAACTCAATGTACATTAACACAAATTTCACTTGAAACATATGGCTTAGTGGGAAGGGCCTACCACAAAATTGTTCTACTAAGAGATATTTTTCTAAGTAATCATTAATTCTGTTAAGGATTCATATTATTCATGTCATGACATCTAAAGAGGTATTGCTCTACTACAATAATGCTCAACATAAGACCAACCATCCAACTACTAGAATGGTTAGTATAGTCTTTATACATGATGATTTCCCTTGGAGGTTACATATTTGTGTCTACAAAAGGTTTGTTAGCCCCCACTTCTGAGAAATAAGCCCACATTTGAAACCATCTTAAACAATAATGTTTATTGATAATGTGATATACACTTTTTATCATGAGGTAACATTTATATTGGGAATCTAATTGCTTATCAAATTAAGGCTACTTGTATATTTTTCCCCTTTTTACAATAGCACGTTTGTGCTCCATAATTCATACAAAAGCCTTCTACAAAAAAAAATTGGAGACCTGAAATAAGGAAATCAACCAAACAGTTATAGGAAACCTAGAAGCATACTTACACCTCTGCAATGGACTGACCATACAATTTGTCGAGAAAGTAGTCATTGTTACCAATACTTTCCCATTTATGTAGTACAAAAACTAACTCAACGAACTATGACATAAGACCCATGGAACAAAAACTAGTAATGAAAACATGAGCAACACTAGTAGCATGAGCTATGCCTCATTCTCTGCCAATATTTCTAGTAATGTGCATATGAAGGAACAAATCATATTCTTTTTTCATGTTTGTTCTCCAAAAATATTTGGGACTTTATTAATACTGAGATTGTCTTACCTATTCCTCCTTGAGGTCATAGGTTATGCAAATCACTGTGAAGAACATCAAGGTTGCTTCTATTTAGGGAAAACAACTCAATTGTTACTATTCCTCATTATATGTACTTGATTATTACCTCTATTACTGGAAAAAATTATCACAATTAATCAAAACTTTGAGATCCATTTAGCATACATTTCCTAAACCTTCATCTCTATGACTTCAATTCAGGCATTCTAAATTCTCTACATTTGTGCTATGATTGTTTCATTTAAATGATTTGAGACCATTACTTGTGGAGAACTAGTTTTACATCCATACATCCAAATTTAGTAACAGATCCATCCACCGTAGGACAAATAAGTTTTATTGAATATCAAGCTTAACCAGCTTACTACATGGCATTGGGTGTTACAAAATGAGAATTAGTTACTCTCAATTAGTCAATGGAAGTATTTACCCAATTGTGGGGATACTAATGGTTAGTAATAGTCCTAGATATTATAGGGTATGATTTATAGTTGGTATGCCTTTGCTAAACTTGTTGTTCATGTTTATATCATAAATAATAAAAAACTAATTATGGCTTTTCCCCTAGGACACCACAGATCCATCTAGAGGCTTTGTAAGAAGTTTCTTCCAAAGACAGGAAGAACAATCTCGTAGTTGTAGCTTGAATTACATTATATTAAATGTTGAGTGGTTTGAATCCTGAAGTTGGGTTTCCCTCATAATCAAAAACATTATGAGTATCTTCTATCTATCCCTCCTCTTATTAACTCTAATTATTCTTCTATTTCTGTGATGATAAGAACCTGAGGCATAAGAACTCTGATGATATCATCTACTTCTTAATCTCCTGAACTTGCTTAGTTTTACTAAATTTGGGATAGCAAGCTTCCTATAAATTACCAAGTACATCTGTGGAAACCAACTCATAACAAACTTACCACTTCGGCTTATTCAGAGAGAATGGGTATACAGACCGTGTCCATGTGCTTCTTGTGCAAATGTGTATACAAAGATACATCATATCCTTTTTCCCTGCTCCTTCTCCACAAATGTTTAGGACTTTATTGTGGTTGGTAATATAACTATCCCTAATAGGGTATGATTTATAGTTGGTATGGCTTTTCTAAACATGTTGTTCATGTTCAGGAAATGCATACATTCCTTGAACACACCATGTGCTTTCTCAGAATACTTCCAAACCTGGCATAACCTGTGGGCTCTAATCTCCAAAACACGAAATAAACTTAGCGGAAGCGATTCGATTAACGGCGGAATGTGAAAAATCATGAAAAATTAAAACTTTTCGAGGAAAGATCTTGAAAACATGAGACTCCTTTCATAAAAGTATGATAAACAGTTTACATCTCTGTTAAGTCACTTCTTGAGTGATCATATACAACCATGTACAAAAATCTCAAGACTCTAAAATTTAAAATCTCAGATCATCTAACTCCAAGGACCTGAGTGTACAGAGATGACATAAGACC
Organism: Alisma plantago-aquatica; assembly: GCA_963693085.1. Classification (NCBI taxonomy): domain Eukaryota; kingdom Viridiplantae; phylum Streptophyta; class Magnoliopsida; order Alismatales; family Alismataceae; genus Alisma; species Alisma plantago-aquatica. The sequence continues at coordinate 950,237,744 of OY856412.1, forward strand.
TTCTAACTGACAGACTGGACAGCCAGGGTATCCACCTGAGGCTCACTGCTGCCCCTGATGCTGCTGCTACTGATACTGATCTCCTGTGGACTGGTTCCTTCGTCCTTGACGACTACCTAAAAGGTTGAAGTCTATGGGGTGAGACAATTTTAAATAATTGTCCCAACGAGAGTTATAACTCTTTGCCAGAAGCTTGCTAGAAAAAGGGAAACAACATAAGCAAGGTAGCTTATCTTGCAAAAGCGGGCTTAAGAGTAGATAAAGCAGCATTTACTTCTATGAAGAATATGAAGAACATGCAAGCTAAATATTAAACTGAATCATTATAATCAAAGTAGTACCAAGCATTGTTTTTCGTGGTTTAACCTAAGAAGATATGCTACTCGGCTGATTACATTTTACATACAACATTATGCCCTGTGGAGATGAGGTATACCGCTCATACTCCAACCGACCACTGCTAAGTCGCCTCGGTATCATACTAGGTCATTGAAAGAGCCGGATTCTCATGACCTCAACTTCCTCAGTCAGAATGAGGATCAACATGCAGGACATCTAGTGTCTCTACTACTATAGCTCACCAGGGTATTCTGGTACTTCGCTATTAGAGTCACAGTGGCGTTCTGTACTCTCTTCACCATCAAAAGATCTCATGTTTATCTCTCATCGATGTGGCATAAAAGATTCCTCAGGTGATTAGTGCTACATCATCCCGGCTTACACACATAGTGCAGGGTTGATAGATTAAGATACATATACATCAACTCCTACACTGGACGTAAGGATATTCGCGTCCATATCCCCCACATACTCAAAAGTATGCGCTCCAGGAGTTCCCTTAGGAAAACCTATTTCACCATCATTTAACATCTGACAATGATGGATCTATGATCAGGGCTCTACATGTATGGTTACACTTGCTTAGTTAGGTACATTTCAGTATTCTTTTAGCATCAAACATGTTTCCAAACATTTAAGCATAAAAGCATTGCTATAACAGAAGAATACTAAATGTATCAAGTTCAGCTTTTATCAGTTATTAGAAAGATGTTAATTCATCACAAGTCATCTAACCAGCATGACCTTGATGTTATTCATGACTCTTATAGCCCATTAACTTCATATGTTGCCACTCAAGCATATGAAACGTGGCACGCATCATTATTCATAAAGTCTACAACATGCTTTCAATGAAGACTTTATCATAACCCTTACCTGGGTATAATCATTCTCTTACAAGAACCTGCATAGTCAACTCAACATGACAATAATAACATTTCATTATAGATCAACATTTTATAATGCAGAAAAGTAGCATTCCATCTCAAGGTTGTGCCCTCATGCCTTTACTAAGGTTAGGTTCCCTCATTAGTATCAATTAGGGTTTACTATTCACATTTCATGTTACTGCCCTAGAATTAGGGTTTACTATTCACTTCATAGTTATTTGAGCTCATAGAATCATTATGCATGAAATTATCATCCTTGATGCCTTCAAAAAAGATTAAGATTCATCAATTATCATAATTAGGGTTTTCATAATCTCACATAGGTGGATCATACCCTAATCATGCACATTCATGTACATTGAAGGTACTTTACTTGAATTTCAACCATACATGGGACCTTCTCTCTCCTCTTACTAATAGGTGGTGACTACATCACTCTAGGTTAGGTTAGATCAAGTCAATTTTGATTAATATAAGCTAATTCACCACTATCAAGTCATTAGGGTTTGGTTGATCAAGTGTGTCATCTACTTGAACCCTTCAAGGGTACATTGGTAATGTACACCTTCAATCACCACATGGTTCAATCTATTACTCACTTAGGTACCATTAGGGTTTAGATTAGACCACCACTGGACCAATTACACCTTCAAACTACTAAGCAATCACAACCCTAAAGATCCCCAAACGATTACACACTTCAACCTCCAAATGGTCCTGAGACTGTTTGGGGGCGTTGACCGTTTGGTTGGGTTGACCTAAAGACCACATGACACTCAAGATCATTTGCCCTCAAATGGTCTTGAGACCGTTTGAGTGCGTTGACCGTTTGAGTGTGTTGACTTTGAAACCGTTTGGATGAAACGACCTTGAAACCGCATGGGTTGAAACGACCTTGAGATCGATTGGACCAAACGACCTTGAGATCGTTTGAGCCCAAACAGTCTTGAGACCGTTTGGCCCCAAACTGTCTTGAGACCATTTGGATCCAAACGGTCTTGAGACCGTTTGGTCCAAATGGGCTCAAAACCGCTTGGACCTCAAAAGTGCATCCAAGGTTGTAATCGATTAGGGTTGTCCATGTTGAAGCCTTCAATTGGCCACATCTTTGCTAGCCCCTCACCAATGGATATAATTAGGGTTATCCTTAACTAATTGGGTATCTAATTGACCCTCAATTTCTAACAAATTGGGGTTGAAACCGATTGAATTAGGGTTTATAAGCAATTAACCATCAACATTGATAATCATGAGTCTAATTGGAGTTGAACCTATCAATTGGACCCAAACTTAGCCCAAACGGTCTTGATACCATTTGAACACTCTCCAAACGGTCTTGAGACCGTTTGCCCAAAGTTTCACCAAAAACTAGGTCAAGTTGATGATGGTTGAACCCTAATTAGGTCTAAAATCAGCACTTTTATTCAATTCATCAACCTACTGTGATTAGACCCTCAATTGATCAAATTACCTTAACCCTAGACATCCAAACGGTCATGGGTTGTCACCAAAAAGTCTTGAGACCGTTTGAGTGAACCCCCAAATGGTCTTGAGACCGTTTGGGCCCTTCAACCCAAAGTTCACCAAAATTGGTCATTGAAATCAGCAATTTCAACTGACTAGGGTTTAGAGGGTTGAGGTGCCTTCAACTTGTGATTGGTTTGCAATTAGGTTACAATTCTTTGTAGGTGTTTAATTCAACATGTGTTAAACAGACCTCCAAACAGTCTTCCCTTGGTCAACCTTTCCAAATGGTCTTGGGACCGTTTGATTCCAAACGGTCTTGCAAGACCGCATGAAATCAAACAGTTGTGAGACTGTTTGATTTCAAACGGTTTGCAAACCGTTTGGACCAAATGGTCCAAGGTCGTTTGGTAAAGTTACCTAGGAAATCACGGCCAACGTATTCAACTTCAAAACAGGTCGGTTTCTCCATGGATTTGCTTGCAAGAAGGCAAGGAAGGTTGGGGAAGAAGAAGAACTAACTACTACATGCAAGAACAAGTATATGCATTACGAAAGCAAGAGGTTTAGAGATATAAAACCACCTTATGGTAGTTACTAGAGCTCCAAGCTCCCAAGATCTCAAGTATTTAATGGCACCTTGAGCTACACTGGTCGGCCAAAGACTTTTCTCCAAGAAAAGGTTGGGGAAGATCGGCTAGAACAAGTAACCTAAGTGAGATAACCATGAAACCAACCTTGTAATCCACTTTCCTCCATGAATCCGAGCTTAGAAGATGGTATCCCTTACCTTAGAACAAGTTGGTAGCCTTCTCTAGCTCCCAATCTCTACCATGGACGGACCAAACAAGGTGACAAGTGAAAGAGTGAAGGGAGTACGTTCACTTGGTTGCAAAGAGGGTAGCTTATATAGCTTGGTTTGGTTTCATCATAAGGACCTCTAGTTTTCTCCATTTCTCATCTAGGTCCCTCCTTTCTTCCTTGTACGTCCCTCCTCCTTCTCTAGGTGAGAATCTTATCGAAACAAAGGTCCAAAGGCAAGGAAAGTCATCTCATCACTAAGGTGCACATATATAAGGGTTTCTTTACTTATAACTTGGTGATTCTAATACAAAGGTTATTTATCTTACCTAATTAATTAATTGAAGTGCCCTCTTTTCATCATTTCTACTCTAAATGATGTCAAGAGTCACAGAGGATACTCTAGAAGATGTATTTTACAAGTTGCACCCCACATTTTGGGTAAATTGCACTTTACACCAAAATTAGGGTTTCAAGCACAGGGATTGCTCAACAAGCCGCATCTTGATGCCCAAGCTTGGAGAATCCATCATACCTCATCATATCCATCCATATGATGTATCATCTCTAGAGGAACATCTCGACATGTGAAAATTGCAAGTTAACCCTTTTAACTGGGTAATTTGTACATAGGTCCCTGCATAACAAAACATTACTAAAACAATGTTTAATAAGGACGGAATTGGGAATGTATGTTCCTTAGGAACTTAATTACATGCCAGAAGTTAATCACAAGTGTTTAATTACATATTTAAGTAGAACTCCTAGGGTTAACTTATAATCCCAGGTCAGGGATGTTACATAACCTGCACAAAAATTGCCTCTTCCAAATCTATGTGGTCTGGATACTTACCTATCCCGATGAGGCGTTTATAAAGGCTGATGTTCTCTTTTTACTGAATAGTTAACCACAGTTACCCACAACCTCCTTAGTCAACTTTATTTGTCAAGCCTGCTACTATTATAAATGTAGTTACCCTCAACCTCCTTATTCTAGAATGGTTAATCCAAGCATTGATAAATTTAGATGGCTTACCCTCCTCACCAACTTAGAAACATTATAACACTCCACTAGATAGGAATTTCCAAGTGGTCAGTTATTTGCCAGGTGTCATAAATGATGTGATGTCTTTTTGCAAGTCTTTGCATGGTTTCTAGATGATGCAGTTCACATAAGTGATTGGATGCCCAACGATTATCTACTTTGTTCTCTATTTTTATGTCTTAGTTTGTGTGTGGATTATATTGATATGTGTATGGTATTGTGTGTGATTTTCTAAATTGTTTGAATTTGTTGCCCATGGTTTCCAAATGTGTGTCATCTTAAATTTGTTTTTATTTTTTTGTTCCTGGAATGAATTGTTCATGTATTTCTCATGCATTTGAAACAACAATTGCATGCCATAAAATTAAGTGGTTAAAAAAATTCCTTGTTCACTCTGAACAAATTGTTGCAAATGGTCTCCCCCTTGCCTTTATACATGGTACAAATTCAGCCTATCTGTCTTCATTTGTTGGTCCAATGATACCCCTAATAGGTTTTACCCAACTTCCTTTCTAGTTACTACACACACGTAGGTTTAATAGGGTTGAATGAATTTATACTTAATTTGTATTAACATGTATGAGTTACCATACCGGTCTAGTAGTAATATATATAACTTCCTAGGTTCAGAAGGTTTCACTTATGCACCCTCACAATTGTGATGTATTGCAGCACCAATGCTAGTATGGCTTTTGAAGACCCCAAGCTTCATTTTGCATGGTCGAGAGAGTCTAATGAGGCTCTAGCTTCTGCAATGAGGAGGCCGTACATAATAGGTAGATGTATATATTTCCATTTTACTAGAGAGTCTTGGGGGATGCTTTGTGATTGGAAAAATAGGACAGGGAGGCCAGATACAACATTGGAGCAGGTCAAAACTCGGTGGAAGAACTTAAAGAAGGAATTTGTCAAGTTGAAGAATGTGGCCAACAAGAGTGATGTTGGATGAGATGAGACAAGGAACAAGCCCATACTGCCTGACACCCGAGAATGGAGACAAACACTTAAGGTATGTAGAACAATACACCAACATAACATTCATGTAGTACATGTAGAAGTAACCTCCCAATTATCACTCAATCACAACTATGTAAACAAGGATCTAGGAAAATTGATAATTGCCCCTTCTACCATTAACATGATGTCGAGTTGATGGAGGAGGGAAGAAACATTGCTATAGGTCACCATGCAATGTCCTCAATAGACACACACCTTTTGTCATATGTTGGCTCTGAGGACAGTGCTATTGTTGACTTACATGCGTCCATTACTCTTATCAACAGAGGCAACATAGGAGTTGCAGCCGACATGATCTATTTTGGCCTATAGAGTGAGGGAGACAATATCAATATGGATAACCAAGATGTTTGGGCAAGGAGTCCTCCACCACATGCGTAGGAAGTGAGCGGCACAAACACATGCATGGTTCTCACTTTTTGATGAAGTGGTAAGTTAGTTCATAGGTGTATGCAAAGGTGCACGGGTTAGGCACCAGTGTGGCCAATTGAGTTGTAGAAAAGGAGGAGTTTGAAATCATTTTATAACATTTCAGTGAAACTTTCTTAGATACCCATGTGCAAGTTTTCACAACTCTTGTAAATGGCATGAAGGATGCAAAAAACCACACTATATACCTCAACCTTCACCATACCCTAGACAAACTTCTGATATGGTTGTGTGACCTCTATTATAGGTGTTAGGAAGGCTTCCCCCCATAGGTGTTACTGCAACACCGCCACCTACCATGGCACCCCATTATGTTCCACATTAATAGGTGATTTGCTTCACAGTCCCCACCTTCGCCATTCAACACCACATCCAATATGCCATCTGTGTGGCATATTGGCAGTGATGATGGAAGCACAAGAAGCCATACCAGAGTCTATGCACCATAGAAAAATTCATGCTACATATCTATCCTTCTGATTATGATGTGCACCATTTCATTTATTTGACTTACAATATGCACATTGTAAATTTAATTTGGCTGCAAACATTTATGACATTTTCTGTTATTATATTTAGTATGCTTGGGAACATTACCTACATTTTTATGTTGTAATATTTAATTTAGTTGCAAACATTTCAGCTTTGACCTTCCTTCCTAGTTTAAATCTAGTTTTGATAGTACACCTACTACAGAAATAGCATTCAGTGTCACTTTTCTGGGCGTCGGTTATTAAGGAACACCGACGCCTTATATGTTAGCCGTCGGTTGTTTAAGAATACCGACGTCTATATTCAAAGACCAGCCAGACACGGGTACCGCTTTGTATTCAGCATCGGTTGTGTAGGTAATAGACCGACGCCTATGTGCGATGAAAATTTGCGCGGAAAGTAGCACTTTCAGCGTCAGTTTTCCTTTTACGACCGACGTTGAAGGTCATTCCCGCCAAACAATTTCATGAAAATACGCCCAGTTGGACGTCGGATTTTTCAAACAACCGACGCTAAAGTGCGTTAGGCGTCGGTTTTTTAAACAACTGACGCTATTTGGGAACTTTATGTCCCGCGATCGCCCGACTCTTCCCCTTTCTTCTGTTCCATTGCGAGCGGATTTCCCTATTTCTCTCTGCCGCCGATTTCCTCTCCGGCGATTTCTTCTTCAGCTCCCCTTCTCCGGCGCCCCCTTCTCCGCCACCACTCCTGCTCACCGCCATTGGACACCTGCTCGCCGCCGCTCCTGCTCGTCGACGATCCTACGCCTGTTGTTGCTCTGCGTTGCCGCCACCGCCGCCGCCTACTCGCCGTCGCTCCTGCTCGCCGACGATCCTGCTCCTGCTGTTGCTCTGCGTCGTCGCCGCCGCCGCCCGCTCCTTCCTCCTTGTTGCTGCTCTGCGTCTCCTTGCTCACGCCCTAACTCTGCTGCTCACAAGGTACTAGCATCAAACCCTTCCTCTGCCATTCTTTCTAGGTTGACGCCCTAACTCTGCTGCTGTTTTAATGCTAGTGTCAGGGCTATCTATCTAGGTTGATGTATGAGCTACCCCCTGTATTTTTTTCCTGCTCTCTTTGTGTGTATGAACCTGTTCCTTGGTTGTGTATGGTCTTGCTGTTTGGAGATGTCTTGATCCCCTGTGTGGGATACTTTCTCCTTTTGTTCTTTACGTTTGGTCAGGTGTGTTGTCTGTAAATGCCCAAAGTTTTTTTGGTATCAATAGTTGAGTGTTTTTCACAAAAAAAAAGATGGAGAAGTTAAATGGATACAACTCTGTACATAGGTAGGTGTAGTTCTCTAGCTAATTACAATAAGAACATGACAATATGATAATAAACATCTACAACCTAATGCCACCTACCAAGACATATACTAATACCACCTCCTCAACTCTATTTGAGTGTTTAAGTATCAAGCATCGTTAGTCCAATACATAAGTACTAGAAGTATCCATGGGTTAAATAAGGTGAACTAGCTGTGTAATGTTAGGGTTTCTGTAGTAGTGGGTGCGCCTACTACATTTGGGGGTGCGCCTTATACTATTTGATATCCTTGATTTTATCTTCTATCCTAAATAAAATTAAGGGACCCATGATTAGAAAACAATTCCAAACTTGGCACCCACACTAATTGGAAGGAAATAAAATATGATTATTGAAATGCACATTTGTGATGTGATACCTTTTTTAGGATGCATATATTAGATTCAACCTTTGAGACATCCTTTTATGAGTTCCAATACAATTAGGGTTTCATTTCATTGCCATTGTATGTATTATAATATTACATCTTTCACATAAAAATTAATTAAATTGAATCCTATTGGAACCCTAATTTAAATCCTAATTTGATTTAAACTTGTCCATTCTAGCATCCTAATTTGATTTGATTAAACCCTAACATTGTTTAAACCCTAACATCAATTGTGATGAAACCCTAACATGTACATATCTATTATTATGTTTGTTGGCCTAGAAACCCGTCCAAGATTGACTCATTAGGAGTAAATCTTGGATAGTCCCCGGTTTGGGACTGTTCTTGAACACCTAATCTCACTTAGGATGTAAGTGTATAATGTGTATTGGGTTTTCGAGAAAATTTTGGTAGCATTTCCCCGTTTGTTCTCTAAGTACATATGTACTTAGAGAACAGCGGGGAAATGCTGCCGAAATTTTCTTGAAAACCCAATACACATTATACACTTACTAGTGAGATTAGGTGTTCAAGGATGGGATAGGTGGTACACATTTATGATATATAAGAATGACATCACATGTGTTTGTTGGCCTAGAATGTGAACAATCATTGTTTTTTATATTACTTGTACATTGATATAAATTAGAATGAACAATCACTAAATTATATATTGTTTGTATGGAGTCCGGCTTCATTGTAGATATCTATTATTGTGTTTGTTGGCCTAGAAACCCGTCCAAGATTTACTCATTAGGAGTAAATCTTGGATAGTCCCCGGTTTGGGACTGTTCTTGAACACCTAATCTCACTTAGGATGTAAGTGTATAATGTGTATTGGGTTTTCGAGAAAATTTTGGTAGCATTTCCCCGTTTGTTCTCTAAGTACATATGTGCTTAGAGAACAGCGGGGAAATGCTGCCGAAATTTTCTTGAAAACCCAATACACATTATACACTTACTAGTGAGATTAGGTGTTCAAGGATGGGATAGGTGGTACACATTTATTATATATAAGAATGACATCACATTATACACTTAGGATGTAAGTGTATACCCTAATCTTTTCCTAATATATACTTGTTTTCTCTGATCATAGAATGGATAGATCATGGATGTCCATTCGTAATCGTTGCACCCCAGAGTTTATATCTGGTCTTGATCAGTTTATTAGATTTGCCGAGGAACATAGGAAAAAACCTACAGATAGGTTCTACTGTCCATGTAGGCATTGCGGTAACAACTTGAAAGTCAACACTGGTGAGGAAATCAAAAGTCATGTCATGTGCAACGGGATTGTACAACGGGAAATCAAAAGTCACAATGAAGGATTGTTAATTGATAAAAGATCACAATTTTAGAGACATGTATGTTTATACAAATGCTAAATGTTTTCCTTTTTCTAGTTTATACAAATGCTAAATGTTTTCCTTATTCTAGTTGATACAAATGCTAAATGTTTTCCTTTTTAATGAAATTTTCAGATGGCTGACCATGATGAGAATGATGTCCATGATGAGCATGAAGTCCATGATGAGCATGCTGTCCATGACGAGCATGGCGAGGATACCAACGTAAGTTCTAAAAACATATCCCGTATTTCTATAAAATTCATTATCTTCTAGTTATGTCATATATCCTGTATTTCTATATTGGCCTAATTCAGTGTGTTTATTTTTGTCAAATTTTAGGTTGATGATGCACAGGTACCCACTGAAGCAATTGAGCAACTTGATGCGCAGCAACAAAAACTTAACAAGAAAAGGGGTATCACTCTGTTAAAAAAGTTACTTGCGCTGAGTGGCAGTGGATGCAAATTGGCTGTGGAGTTTGATAATGGAGGGAATGCAATTGGAGTGAACCGCAATAATTTTATAAACTATCTTGGGGTTGTCACTCAAAGCCATTGTGGTGTTAAGTATGATAATTGGCATAAAGTTCCTCAGGCGAAGAAAGACTTGATATGGAAAGATTTATGCGTGAGTTATTATTATTTGCAATTCTATTTTGTAGATTACAAATTCTATTATTTGCAATTATATTTTTGGGTACTAGTTAATAACATTTCTATTATATAGAATCTGTTTGCATTGGATGAGAAGTTGCATCGTAAAAGTGTGATGCAACGCGCTGGAAAGATGCTTAGGAATTACAGGACAAATCTGAACAGAGAATACATAAAACAGGGTGATAAGAAGAAGAAGTCAGCCCTTGAACAATGGAACTTCTTGGACAAAGAAGATTGGGACAATTTTGTTGCTTCAAGAAAATCTGAAGAATTCAAGGTATTAGGCGTCACTCCCATTTTAATTAATATACATTGTATTCACCTATTCAAGATTAACATTTAGTGCTACTAACCTAATTATAAATGTGCATACTAACTAGGCCCTCAGTGACGCACAAAAAGCAAGGCGTGCACTGAATGTACATGACCACACTATGGGTCCAAAAGGCTATGCAAGCGTTCGCCAAAGACTACAGGCGGAGTCTGCGGCTACTCAGGAGTCTGCGGCTACTCAGGAGTCTGCGGCCACACCCTTGCCTCGCCATGATATTTGGATAGCTGGCAGGCAAAACAAGAAGGGTGAAATAAAGAAGCCCGAAACTGCTGAGGCGGCTGCAAAAATGGTAAAATACAACTCTTAGAGCAATCATTTGAATATTGATTATTTGTGGTGTTAACTTACCAATTTTTGTTTATGGTGATTAGCGGGAGCTGCACGAGCAGAGGAAACAAGGCACGTTCATCCCTCAGGGCACAAGGGATGAATTGACAGTTGCTCTGGGTAACCCAGAGCATCCTGTACGTGTTAGAGGTGTCGGCGCTGGTGTGGGCATCAAAGCATTCTTTGGGCCATCCCAGCGCAAACCCAGAGCGGGACTTTCTCAAGAAGAGGTAACATATTCTTTTTTTAGAATGTTACTGCAAAAGGAAATTCATTAATAAGAAGCTAATATTTGTTTTATCCATGTATAGGAGAATAAGAGAGTCGAGGATATAGTTGCTAAGAAGCTCAACGATGTAGTTGCTGAGAAGGTCAAGGAAGAATTGCTGCGGTGGCAGGCATCTCAGGCTTCCAATCAGCCTATGCCGACCCACTCTTCTCCTGGTGCACAAACTACAAGTAATCCTGGAGACCCATCGCCTAACACGTCTGCTGTAAGTATTGTTTATGACATTGTAGCTAGTCTTTTCAAGATGATATGTTTTCAAGATGATATGTATATATGTATAACATTCTTTACGTAAATTTGTAGGCATTGAAGCCATGCCGCTTAAGAATGTAAAACTATGTTGTTGCAGAGGCGCAAGCTTACCAGTCCCTTCCTGGGGCAACGTTTCATGGGACTCCAATGCCGCAGGGCTACATTCGTGTGGGCCCGATACATGTATTACCCGATTGGAGGGAAGTTGAGTTGCCATATGCCCACCCAGATATTGATACACTTGGTGAGGCAGAAGGCGAGGTCATATTGTGGCCCAAAGCAGATGTCCTCTACACGACTGAAATTGTAAGATAAATTTACATTGATTTAGACTGTTAATGTGTATATATGATGTCAACTGATCTGAAATTATATATACAGGTTAAAAAGAAGACACCAGGAGCACCTAGGCCTCCACCTCCACTTCCCGCATTACCAACTTGGGTTCCAACTGACCTACCATACCCGTTAGGTCCTGCTTGTAGGGGAATGGCATGTTGGCTACGGGCACATAATATACATTGCCCTATAATTGTTTCTTTAGATGCAGATTATGCAGGTCAATCATACGGCAACTCTTTATTTATACAAGATATTATTGAGCTGTTTATGTATGATTGGTTGAATACATCAATGATAGAGACATGGATAAGGTGAGATCTTGTTTATACATCCATATACCTTGTGTAAGATCTGGTGATCTGGTTTCTTATATATTAATGCATACGTCTATATGTTTTGCAGCTACTTAATCGAAGATCATTGCAAACAATTTGCATATGATCATGTGGGATTTTTGATTCCATCATTGATTAGTATGGTAGCTAAAGACCTTGATAGTGTTCAACAATACTGTATAGATGCTTTTACAATTTTTGGTCAGAAAATGAAGACGATAATAATAGCTCCATTCAATGTCAAGTAAGTTTACTTTATTTATAATTTGGACTTAAGAAAATTCCATTTTTATTTTGCATTTTGAGTTATTAATTGTTAACTTTTTACCTCTAGCGGTAGACATTGGGAGTTACTAGTTATTGTCCCCGGGACGTTCACTGTTTATTATCTAGATCCCGCAGGAAGTACATTAAACACTAAAATTGGATACGTAATGAGAATGGCATTATTCTGGTGAGAAATATTTCATTTTTTATATCCGTTAACATCTTTTATTACATTACTATTTACTTATGCAACTTAGTGTGTTATATTAACATGTAGGGGTTTAGATGCATTCAAAAAGGCTGGAGGAAAGGTCCCAAGGAAAAAGAACCAGCCATTGTCTTGGGAGAACGTAAAAGTAAGTTCCCGACTCCCCGACTCCAATGTATATATTATTGATGTGAATTGTGCTTAGTTGTATTATTTTGTATGTTTCAATTTATAGTGCGCTACACAAGACAATGGCTGGGCATGCGCATACTATGTGATGTGATTTATGCAGATGATTATCAAACATGCCACATTGGGCATCGATACCATACATGAGGTATTATATATAGTCTCATTAGTTAGTATGAAATATATCAATCTTATTTTTATATTATTACTTATATATATACACCATTCTCTTTGCAGGTGTTTAAAACTGACCACACTATAGGCAAACGCTTAAAAAATGTACATGCTCCATATACGAGGGAAGCATTAGATGAAGTAAGAGAAGAATGGGCAATAGCTGTACAAACAGTGGCAATTGTAAGATATAATTGGGATGTTGATAGTGATGATGAATGATACTTTGTAAATGAATGTTTCTGAATGTTAAAACATGTATTTGAATGATTCTATATGTGTGAACGTGACAATTGAATTGATGTCTGAATGTATCTACTTGTGTGAATCTTTTTATATTAATTTTGCAGGTTTGTGGCCTGTTTGTAGGCTGATATCAATGGATGTCGTAAACCTGCAGTTCAGAAAACTGAACTGCAGGTTCTCATCCTGCTGACCAGCCACAGCAGGCCTACAAACAGATTTATAAAAAAAAAATAGATATAGGCGTCGGTTATTTACAGATAACCGTCAGCACAGACTTACAGCGTCAGTTTTTTGTTGAACACCGACGCCAAAAGTATTCGCGCTACAGGAAATGGGAGTCATCTAGGACACTTTTTTGCGTCGGTCCTTTAGTATATAACCGACGCAGAAAGCGTCCTAGATGACGCCGTTTTCTGTGGCGCGAACCCTTTTGGAGTCGGTGTTTTATAATAAACCGACGCCTTGATGTTAAATAGGTGTCGGTTTTTTAACCGACGCTGAAGTGTCCAACCTTTTAGCGGCACCCACATAGGCGTCGTTCAGAAACCGACGCCAAAGGGGGTTAAACAACCGACACTAAAAGGCACTTCTGTAGTAGTGACCCACTTTCATGTTATCTTTCATGTACTTATATATAAGCCTTTTCATTGATTTAATTGTAGGCATCATGCCTTGTAGAGATTATACATGAACACCAGACTTGATACCACACATTATGGATATCGTATCTAGGATAGCAAGCTTCATAGAAAACTACATTGTTGACTCAATAGCAAACTCCACCATGGATAATTCCAATGCCTTTGACGACGAGATAAGAAATTTGGTATATAGGACAGTCAATATTAGGAGATGGAACCAAAAGGTTTTTGATATCATTAGTGGACATCAACAGAGGGAGTACAATTTGTAAAAAATGCTATCACAAACTCTTATAGTCCCCATGGACAAAGCTTGAGAGTCATGGCTTGTACCAAAGTAGTAGGGGTATTTCATCAGTGAAGGTCGTATGCTACTTCCTACAGATGGTTGGTCAAGTCCAAAAACACATACACCAACAAGAAGGAGATGTTCAATTATCAACACACACAATTACAGAATGTTGGTGAAAGACCACTTGGTGTGTTGAAGAGGAGATTTTTCTACTTGTAGAAAGGCATGATGTATCCCATGCATTCACAATGTCGATCAATATTAGCTTGTTGTATCCTCTACAATTTCATATAATGCCAAAATGATGGTGGCGTTATGATAGAGGAAGATCGGGAAGGCAGTTTGAGATCTAACCTCCCAGACAATGGGATCGACTTGAGCTACCTCCAACAAACAAGTCAGGTTGATGCTCGGGGGCTGATGGAATGCGTGAAGGCATATATTGTTTTGTTTGGGAAACTCAACGATCTTGTTTTGTACTTAGAATACATATGTACTTTCTATCTATTTTGTATTACTTAAAAACACATCACCCATTTGTCCTATGTTACAACCTTTTTCAATTGAAACTTTTTGATCGTGTATTACATTATTTTAAGTGTCACATTATTTTTGGTATACTTAAATCACAACCCCACTCGATGTCTGTTCATTTTAGGTATACTCACTTTGCCTCCTAATTAAAAATATCACATTATTTTGGTGTACTTAGGTTATCTTGAAATGGAGAATACAATGTCGTCACATCCATGTGGCCTATGATGCACTGTGCAAGTTTTCATGGATGCCACATATGTGACTGACAGTCGATTTGAAGACAACAACCCGCACATGTCATATTTTACATGTAGGAGGGGTCTGGTTTTAACTAGATGTTGTATGATGTTGCATGTGTAACATAATGTGAGCACCCTTATCGGTAATTAGGAATACACTGGTAACACAACTTATGTATGCACACAATGAATGTAAGAAGTGGTTAGCTTCTTGTGACTTTTTATGTTCCACAAAAGCAAACATTGATAGGATAGTAACTGAAATTATGACTCTTTGGAGGATGTGTGACTATCTGCACAAATGACTTCAAGTACTGATAGATACTGCATCCTCAATAGAGGATAAGGGACAGAATATGTCATAGTTGTAGTGCTCTTTTCCCTATTCAAAAATGACGTGAGTTGTGTGTTTGAACTGTCATTTGTGATGCATTTGTTTGAATTTGCAATCTATGTTATCACCCCCACTTTATGTAAGTGATGAATAATAAAATTGTAGATTTGAATGAATGCATCTAAAGTTTGTAGGTATCTGTGATAATGTTTTTGCATTGCAGATCAACACTGAAGAAGTGTGGTTCTATGACTTAGGCATCCTCAGTGAAAAAGGTAAGACCCTGACCTTGCTTTTGGTTTAACATGCTTTCTTATCATAATTATATGCATAAAACTCTAATATGTGCTTTAATATCATGTCACTAGCTTAAGTTTCAATTTTGGTCTAGTTTGGACACTGTTTGAGCAAGTAATGCATATATGTACTTGTTTTGGATTTTTATGCAATATACCCATATCTAGGATTTTTCTTGAAATTTTTCACATTCTTGTTGTTTCTCACAAGTTTTCGTATCATGTTTGATATAATTCTGCTTTAGGGTGCCTTGTTTCATCTTGGTTTAAGTAGTGACATGTGGTCTTGTGTTGAGATTGGGGTTTGCTCTCTTCGATGCCCTAACTTAAAGGTTGACCTTGAGAGTTGGGCCACCCAGTGTTGGTGGTCGATGAGACTGTTGACTCACCTTGGTTTCCAACACTCCCTAGTGTTGATGGTTGATGATAATTTCTTATGTGGTCTCTCTATTTTTTCTGACCATCTTGGTCGCTATGTTTTTCTGACCATCTTGGTCGATGACTTTTCTTGTTGTGGTCGTTGGGTTCTAAACAACTTGGTTGAGATGCTTGCATGGATGAGATGTTTTGACCTTAGACACATGGCATGCTTGGCTTGACACCTCACCTTCCTTTCTCTCTCACTCTAACCTTATATATACCTCCCTCCTTGCATGCAAACAAGTTCTTTACACACCTAGCTCTCTCTCGTTCTTCCTTGTTGCTTGGACCTTGTCCCCCTTTCTTGATGGATAAAGAGGAGCCAAGGTAGGAGAATCTTGGACAATATTTCTTGCATGTGCAACCAGGGTTTGGATCTACCCTTTTTTAGGTCATTTATTTCTTCCTTGCCTTGCTTCTTGGTCTTGGTAAGTGAGATCTCCATCTTTTCCTTTGTTTTACTTTATGTCCTACCTTTTCCTCTCTTCTTCTTGGTCAGATCCATGGTGGAGCTTGATCTAGAGGTTTGAGACACCTTCTTTCTTGTCTCTTCAACCTAGGGTTTGCTTCCTTTTTGGAGGAGGAGCTAGCTTGGTCGAGAGAAGTTCTCAAGATAGGGTCCCTACCTTCTTCCTTTGAGCTACCTTGCTGTTTTGAGCTTCTTCATTATCTCTAAGGCAAGTTATATAACTTTTCCCGTGATTATTGCTTACTCCCATCTTTCATGTACATAATTTTTCCCTAGAATATTGTTCCAAGAATAAATATGTTATCTTTGCCTAGAGTTGAGTTTAGATGGTATATCTTGAGTAGGTGATCCTTCTTGATGTACCTCTAAACCTAATGCATGTTTCTTCCTTGAAGATAGAAACCCTAGATCATGCTTATGTGTGTGATTCCATGTTGGT
Source organism: Alisma plantago-aquatica (assembly GCA_963693085.1). Lineage (NCBI taxonomy): Eukaryota > Viridiplantae > Streptophyta > Magnoliopsida > Alismatales > Alismataceae > Alisma > Alisma plantago-aquatica. The sequence goes on from OY856412.1 coordinate 950,254,552, forward strand.
TTCCAAGTTTTTGATTTCATTTGGTTTCTAAGATTTTGATCTTATGTTGTCACCAAGAATTGATTTCCTTGATGGTCGCCAAGACTTTGATTCCTTGTTGGTAGAGAAGAATTGTGATACCATAAGTGGTCACCAAGATTTTGAATCTATGTTGGTCGCCAAGATTTTGGACCATTAGTGGTCGATGAAGATTTTGAACTAATGGTCCTTAAGATATCTAACCCTAGTGGTCACTAAGATATCTAATCCTAGTGTTCATTGAGATATCTAAACCCTAGTGATCGCTAAGATATCTAACCCTACTGGTCGCTAAGTATTCTGATCGTAGTGGTCGATGAGGTTCCTAACTCTATGGTCCATGAGTTTTCTGATGGTATGATAACGAGTCAAGAGTTTTGTGTTGTATGGAATTTAGATGATCATGTTTGACCTTATGCTTCCATAGTTTGATGGAAATGCTAAGAACTATGGTTTATCCTTCATTGTTGATTTGTATCATTAATTCAACTTATCTTGTTGAACCTAACACTAATACAAATAGGTGATGATGGTTAATCATATGTAGCTTCATTATATGGATGGTATGATGAGAAATACTCTTTCAATGTTGTTGTAACCCTAATGTGTTGCCATATGAACATCATTATCTCTTTAATGCAATGTTATGCCAAACTCTTATGTCACATGTATGGTGATGGTTGATGAGCTTTGTTAAGGCATGGAAAATAATGATGTTCTTACAAGAAATGATGTGATGGTCTTAATGACCTTGGGCATGGTTGAGCCTTATGGAGGTGTGATCATCTTCATGATGTGACAAGGATTGGTATGTTGTGATGATGAGAATATAATTATATTTCATACATTTTATATCTTCTAAAGTTGCATCATACACATGTTTTGTAGAACCCTTTTAGGGTTTGTATGTAACTTGATTGATGCAGTCTTAACTTACTCTGTGATGACCTGATAAAAAATCAAGCCATCACCAGTGATAATTGCGGAATTTCCATAAATAATGGATTGCAAAAATCACTAAGAATTTAAAACCATTTTGCAAGGAGATCCAATACCAGGAAACTGTAACTGAGAGATCCAAGACTTATATATATCATGATTCACATTGTACATACACTGTTTCATCTCATCTCGAGGACAACATATAATAATTGCTCTGTGAAAACATATACTGAAGCAACATAAAACCTCGAGGCATACAAGCCAAAATCTCAGATCGTTCATGAAGCCATTACTTACTTACTCCAAGGACCTACGAGTAGAGAGACAACACATATGACTTCTATCTACAAGACACGACAGACAATACACTCAACCTGAGTTCTTACAGTTGTCTCAACTGTTGTTGTCCCTCTACAATAAGGTCTCTACCTCCTCATACATGTCCACCTAAAAATTGTGGATCCCACGGGGTGAGACAATTGTCCCAGTGAGAGATATAACTCTCCTCCAACAATATTATTATCACAGTTAAGAAGTATAAAACTGAGCAGAGGTTCTTTTATATTAACAAGAAGGATTAATCACTATTATAAGAAGAACAAAGTAATCTCTTCTCTTAACGTAATGCAACTATCTATGATAGAACAATAAATCATTTATTCACTTTACAGGGAATATAAAGAAACATGTATAACACCTATCCAATTAAGATGTATAAAAGAAGCATACATCAACCAATGTTTTCCGTGTTTGATCCTTAAGAAAATACACTACACGACTGATTACATTTTACAATCACACTTATACCTCGAGGAGATGAAGTATACCGTTCATGCTTCAACCGACCACAAACTTCTCACAAGTCAGTACCATACAAGGTCAATGACAGAGCCAGCTTCCAAGACCTCTCCCGCCTCAGTTAGTACGAGACAACTGGTAGTGACATCTCATGTCAAACTGCAATAAGAGCATGCCAGGGTATAGTGGCATCTTTGCTCATAGTTATAGCCACAACATGCACTCTCTTAGGGGAACACAGACCAACAACCTTCCCTAGTTATAAAATTTTTGAGTCTTGGCATATAGCCATACTCTGAGCCATGAGCCAGTTCACCGTGCTGATTACTAAGTCTACGACCACTGTCGCACTCATTCTAGGATATGGCATATAGCCAATCCCCAAGATCGTGGACGTAAGGGGATAGACTCACATGTGCCCGTCTAAGCTCACGCCCCCGCATATTAAAAAATATGTGCTCCAGGTAATCCCGTGGGAAAAACCCGTTTCACCATTTCAGTAGTTTTTGACGTTGATGGATCTATGGTCAGGGCAACTACATTTTATGGTTCCTAATGATTTATTAAGTGCATTACAATATTATTTTAGCATCAATCATAAACAAATGCTACAAAGAAAGGTGTAATACATCCATCAAGTACTTTTTCTAATCTTTGGAACATATTTAGATACATACACTCAGGATCTCATTCCTTTATCACATTACTGGGAATTTTGATCCCTTAACATCATCATCATCATGATTACTAGATCTGGGTATTCAAACTTGTAGATCATCACTGAACATTGTTACCTCTATAACAGGTAACTATTACCTCTAGGCCCTCAGACCAAGGTATTCGTCACACATGTCGTACAAGTATTTCACATAGCTCACATGGTTCTTTAAACATCTTATCACCTCTCACTAGGAAACAACTATCTTTTAAGATATCCGACTGTATAATCATTATACTTTTTGTACAGGTATTAACATGGCTCACAAGGCTCATTTAAATCTCGTATCATATAAAATATCATAGTTCATACCTAGCTATGCTCATCATCTCATGATTCTTGGATAGTTTGCACTTCATAATATAAAACTTCAATAGTATATGACATCATTATGCAATTCAAGAGAAATATATCCTTCCCATTATTAGGGTTAGGATTGCATATTTTAACCAAATAGAGTTTCAAATTCACATCATACTATGTGACATAAGAGAAATACATCCTTCCCATTATTAGGGTTATGATTTCTCAATCTAACTGATTAGGGTTATAAGTGCATATCATCACCCTTCATTAGGGTTTGGTTTTCCCATTATTAACAAATTAAGGATTCAAGATCATATTATCACGAATCAAACCCTAATTCATAATCCACTCATTCTAGGAGTATCAACATATATTCATTACACAATTGTTATACAAATATAAGTTTCTCTTTCATCCTCACTAAGATGTTGATTGCATTATACTTTCATTAAGTTAGCTCTATTCCCCACTTTAAGGTACATCAGATCACCATTATCAATTTGCACTAAACTCATTACCTTTTAATGTTGCATTTAACATGCAACATATATCACTTAGTCAAATCTATTGGATTGAAGCATACCTACCATATCGGGCATCATGGTGTATATATGCTATAATATTGTTTTTAAGATACAACCTTTACATCATATCGTGTATCCATATCGATCATGTGTGCAAACACCTCATCATATTGTGATTAGGGTGTATCCCTTAACACCATATCGTGTAACCATCTCGGGTTAGCTATCACTTAGTTCAAGTTATTCTTATATCATATATGAACTAGATGCTTGACTTCATATCGAGTATAATGGTATACTTGATACCATATCATGTACAAGATGTGCATCATATCGGGGATAGAGTGTATGCCTCATCATGTATTGTTTAAGTGGTAATACCATGTCAATTTTCCATGTTGGATTGTCATATTATAATGACTATCATATCGGGTTACCAAGTTGATTGGCATATCAGGTTACCAAGTTGGGTAGTCCATTAATCTCATAAACCTTTATTCCTTCAAAGGAATTAGTCCCTTCATATATTTGCATGACGAACTAGATATCAGGTTGGATACTTTCACAACAATCCTTCACATAAAAGATAAGATGTATCGGGTTTCATGCCATCACTTAGAATTTCATCTCTATATCGGTTAGGGTTTCAACTCTATATCATTTAGAGTGTTCAACTAACACTATATCATGCATGAGGTATGATCTTAACCTTGTATTGTGTATAAGGTGTAACTAGGTGCTACTCCTATCATCCATGAGATATCACTCATATCATTCATGTGGTATCACTCACCACTTTATCGGGTTACCCATTATCTTGAGTTTCATATCACTATCTAGGGTTTCAACTCATATCGGGTTAGGATATAAACCTAACACCATATCGTGCATGAGACGACCTGACCAAAAATCAGGTCGTCATTGGATAATGATTAATGCGGAAGAAAACATTAACAACGGATTACTGAAAATCACTAAAAATTAAAACATTTTTGCAAAGAGATCCAATTCTAGGAAACTCTAATAAAGAGAACCAAAGTAATATATACATTCTAGTCCACAAAGTACATACCATGTATCTTCTCTTCTTGAGGATTACATACAACAGTTGCTCTGTTAAGTCTACACATAAGCAACATAAAACCTCGAGGCATTCAAGCCAAAATCTCAGATCAATCATAATAGCACTAACTACTGACTCCAAGGACCTGAGATTACAAAGACGACACATAGGACTCATATCTACAAGACTCGACAATCATTATCTCCACCTGAGGGGTTATTGTTGTCCTTAATGATGTTGTCCTTCCCCTGCTGTATGGTCCCTACCTCCTCGTCCGCGTCCACTAAAAAAATGTTGGTGACCAACAGAATGAGACCCATGTCCCAACGAGAGATATAACTCCACCATAAATATTATTATTGCAGATAAACAGTAATAAACTGAGTATAGGAATATCTTATTAAAAAGCAGGATTTAATCATTATTAAGCATAATAAAGCAATATCATCTTTTAAAGCATTCTGGCTATAAATGATAAAGCAGTAAATCATCTATCCTTTTTAATAAGGAATATGAAGAACATTTATAACATCTACCCATTTAGGATACAATAAGCAATGTAACATCAACCAATGATTTTCATATTTCATCCTTAAGCAAATACGCTACACGGATGATTACGTTTTACAATTATACTTATGCCCTGAGGAAGTGAGTCGTACCGCTCAAATCCAACCTTCGGTTACGAAACCCAAAGCCGGTGCCATACAAGATCAAAGGAAGAGTCGGACTCCACGATCTCATCCGTCTCGGTCAGTGTGAGACCACAAGAAGGAATGTAGTCTCGTGCTTAAGTGACTTTAGTCACAGGGTTAGCTCTCATAGGCTACCCATTCTCTAGCCCACCTTGGTACAGGTCTCGACACTAGTAAATCTGATCCACGGGCCAGTTCACCATGCTATCTGAGCCATGAACGCATTCATGCTCCATCACGCTGAGCCATGGGCCTGTTCGCCATGCTCTTAAACATATATTGAGTCTACAACCGAAGTTTCACTCTAATCCTCCTATTTTCGGCTAGGAGAAACCCCACATATTAAACAATTTATGCTCCAGATTAACCAGCAGGATAATCCATTTCACCATCACCAGCTACTGACGATGATGGATCTATGTCCAGGGCTCTACATGATAAAATTCAACTTGATTATTTAAGTACATTACCATATTCTTTTAGCATCAGTCAAGTTTTCAAAACAAGAATTACTATGACAAATGCTACAAAGCAACATGTAATACTTTTATCAAGTACTTTTCAAAGCTTTATAAAACATTGGGATCTCAATCCCTTATCTCATTACTGGGAATTCACATCCCTCAACAATACCATCATCATTTTTACTAGATCTGATTATTCAAACCCTTGGTTCATCACTGAACATGGTTACCACTATTAGGTAACTATTACCTCCAGGTCATCTGACCAAGGTATTCATGATACTTGTTACACAAGCATCTCACATAGCTCACCAGGCATATTCAACTTCTTGTGACCATTCCCTAGGAAAAAAATAAAAGAATGGCTCACAAGGCCTATTAACATCATAGCTCATACCTGGTCATGCTTATCATCTCATGATACATGCATGGTTAGTATACTTGATAACAACCAAATCAATTACATATCAACATTATGCAGTACAAAGATAACATCACTATTCCCTTATTAGGGTTAGGGTTTCCCATCTTTATCAATTAGGGTTTCACATAACATCACCCTATATTAGGGTTTCACATAACATCACCCTATATTAGGGTTTCACATAACATCACCCTATATTAGGGTTTCACATAACATCACCCTATATTAGGGTTTCACATAACATCAACCTATATTAGGGTTTCACATTATATATTAATTAGGGTTTCTCATTCCATTACCTGAAATTAGGATTTCTCAACCCATAGCCAAAAATTAGGGTTAGGGTTTCTCATTCTCCATTGATTAGGGTTTTATGATTACCTCATTAATCCATACCCTAAGTCAGTGCTCCCACATATCTTGGAATACATAGCATTATTTAAGTATTAAATCATACTTATCATTTTTCCATGTACTAGGAACACACATCACCATCATACCTTATTCAATTGACTTGACCATTCACTAAGTTCATGCACCTATGCTTATCATAGTGTATCGAGTTTATTACTTTCATAGGCATCAAGTGATAATCACTCTAATTATACTAACCACCTAAGTACTTTAGAGGTACTTCAATTGAATTCAACCTTGAGATACTCTTCAACCACTTATGGGGTTATTAGTACTTACATGGTTTAAATCAATTGGACCATCAAATGGTTTGGACCAATTGAACCTTCAAACGGTTTGAGATCGTTTAGACCTTCAAACGGTTTGAGACCGTTTAGACCTTAAAACGGTCTTGGTCTAGTCAAACCTTCAAATGGTTTGAGGCAGTTTAGATCTTCAAACGGTCTTGAGGTCACTTGACCTTCAAACGGTCTTTAGGTCACTTGACCTTCAAACGGTCTTGAGGTCACTTGACCTTCAAACGGTCTTGAGGTCACTTGACCTTCAAACGGTCTTGACCCCTTTGATCTTATTAAGATCTAAAATTGTTTAATGAACAGTTTGAAACCATTTTATCAAATTAACTTTGAAATCATTTAATCCTAAACGATTTGAGGCCGTTTGATCCTCAAACGGTTTGACACCGTTTGGTCAATTCAGAGTTGAAATCGTTTGGACCTAAAATTAGGATTTTGAACCCAATTGAGCTAGGGTTCTAAAATCAATTGAGTTCTCAACGTTTGGAAACCAATTAAATTTGATTGTTTGAAGTTATTAGGTCATGAGACCAATTGATCCTTGAATCCATTGAAACTGTTTGGTCTCCAACAGTTTGAGACCGTTTGACCTCTAACGGTTTTGAAACCGTTTGACCAACAAAATGAAACTGTTTGCTTTTGATATTCTTGAGGTGTGTTCTAAGATGATGTCATCATCATCAAGCTTCAGACCTCCGAATTCTACAGTCATATATATGATGAATTCATCAATTATTCAAGAAGAAAAAATAAAAGATCAACATATGATGAGAAATTGAAATCAATAATAACATTGATGGGTTCAAGTTATATAACCCGCCTTCAAATTAGCTTCAAAGATTCAAGATTCTCATCTCTAATAGTGAAAGAATTTCCTTCAACTATCCAAGGTTCGTTTCCAACTCTTTGGATGCAAAAGATAGCCAAGGTTGAGCATGGATGGAAGAGAGAAGAAATCAATGTTGAATTCCGATTTCAACCATCAATCCAAGATTGAAGATGATCATGGAGCTTACCTTCATCTTGGGGAACGTGTTTCTCCTGCTCCTAAGCTCCTTGGTCATCGGCCTAATTAAGGGAAGAAAGTGGTTTGTAAAATTAGTCTTTCAAGTAAGTGCAAAATGGAGTATATGTATATGAATTTTTAAGAGAGAGAAAGTAGGAGGAATATCTTCAACTCCCATTCTAGGTGCCACATGCCCCCTCCACTTCCTTGATTCCAAAACCAACTTCCTCGCCCTCCATATCCTCTCAATTATCCTTGAATTAAAAGCAACCACTTAAGCACCTTAATCATTATAATACTATTATCCATTTTTAATGGACATTATTTTTAATTAACAAATGTGAGTGGATTTCTTCACCTACTGAGGATATTTCGGTTCTACTCAAGAAATTTGGACGTCCTTGCACTATAGGATTTCAACCACAGCCTTTAGTTGATGGGCACTTCAATTAATATATTTATTTTTGCTACAAAATAAATTAGGGTTTCAATTATGCTTAAATCTTGATTATTTTATTATCAAGATTATCTCTCCTCAAAAGTAGTTCAAACAAGACGCCCCATTCTTTTTATTTTCTCTAAATGATAACAATAAATAGTAGGGACATTCTTGAAGTGGTATTTTACATATTCAACCCTAGGTTTTGGGTAATTTTGCAAATTACACCAAAACTAGCATTCAATGCACAACATTATTCAAACAAGCTCCTTCTTGGAACTTAGGCTTCCACAAGACATCGCTCAACATCATTATCATTCTTATGATGCTATAAAACTTAAGGAACATTTATCATGTACCATTTGCAAGGTAACCTCTTAAATTGGGTAAATTGCACTTTAGTCCAAAATAGGTAAAATATTGTTTCAACATTATTCAAATAGGACCAAAACTAAAACATAAGCTCTCATTTAGTCTTAATTACTTTTCATAAGATAAAGACAAGAATCTAAATGACTTACTTATGCAAAACTTCTAGGTTTAAGGCATAACCCAAGTCAGGGATGTTACAGTGCTTAAGGTGAATATATGGCCCCATATCGTGCTCAAGGGGTGTATATGTATTACTCATATTACCCATGAGATATGTACTTCTCTCTATATAATTTTTTGTGGTGGGTTCACATCAACATATCAGATTACTTATCCTTTGGTGTTTACTATATCGGGTTGGACCATATGTTTGACTCCATGTCGTATATAGGATATATGTACCTGACCTTATATCATGCACATAGTGTATGCTTAACAACATATCGTGCACAAGGTGTTCACTTCATGATCATAACGTGTAAGAGGTACCTACTCATCACCATATCATGCTAATGGTGTATTCACTCCATCATACCGGGTTAGAGGGGTTTCAACGCATATCGGGTTGGACCATGATGATGTCACCATCACCAACCTCTAGTTTCTTATTCTTACTGTTCTAGATCATGGACAACAGTCCTAAGATACTTTTGAAACTCAAAGGAACATCAATTAATAAAAGGAATTCGAAATTGAAAGTAGATCATTAAGTTCAACAATATTGAAGGTGAGTAATAACATAGTTGGGTTCAAGTTATATAACCCACCTTATAAACAACTTCAAAACTCCAAGCTCCAAAGTTTCACGATCCTAAGGTTGAATACGAGCTTATCCAAGGTCCAAGGCTCGTTCAAAACTCCTCCATATTCAAGGAATCACCATAGTTAAGAACTTGGTGAAGAAGAAAAGAGAGGAATATCTATAACCCGAAATCATGCTTCAACCAAGGTTGAAAATGACCAAAGCCTTACCTTATGCTTGGTGCTCGAGCTCCCCTACTATGCATGATATCTAATAGGGTATGCATGATATCTCCAAGAAAGAGAGTTGTGAGGATCGTAAACTTCCATTAGTAGGTGAAAGGAGAGGTATATATACTTGGGTTCATGAGAGAGAGTGTATAAGAGGTGTCATCACCATATACTTACTAGGTGACACGTGTCCATGCATGGTTGAAACATGTCAATGTATGCACACATATATATCTTGACATGCAAAAGTCTAGAGGATAATCTAGAGATGATATTTCCTCCATTCTTTATTTTGTTGGATAAGATATCTCATCTTTATCTCACAAATTATGCAAACTGATACACCTTTTGCAAGGAGCATCTAACTCATCATGGACCACCTTCTTGAGGTGCTTTTCCCATCATGGATTTTGCCAAGAGTTCAAAAACTTATATGGGATCTCCTATATGGATCCTTGGCCGTTAGCTACAACTCGATATAACTTAAGTAAGGGCTTCAACTATACTTCATCTCTTGGTTTTTTCATCACAAAGAGTACTATCATTCAAAAATGATTCAAACATGGTGTCTCCTTATTTATCTTTCCTTAAAATGATAAATAGAGGAAGTAAGGACACTCTAGAGGAAGTAATATGCATATCAACCCTACCTTTTCTTTCAAATTTGGTACACAAGGTACTAGCATTATTCAAACAAGCTCAAACTTGGAATTTAGGCTTTCCACAAGCCACCATTTAACATCATTCTCTCTCTTATGATACTAAAACACTTAAGTCACATTAAACATGTGACATTTTGCAATATAACTCCTCATCTTGGGCAAATTGCACTTTACACTCAGACTATCATACAATGCACCGATAGTTTGCAATTAAGCTCACATTTAAAATTAAACTTTACAAAGAGTCTTAATTACTTTTCAAAAGATTAGAACAAGTTTGTAAATAACTTACTTAAGAAAAACTTCTAGGGTTAAGCCATAACCCAGGTCAGGGATGTTACAATTATAAACCCCTAACAAGGATTTCATCCCCAAAATCCCAGATGAAGGAAGACAATTGTTATTCATGCATCATGTCATCAAGTCTCCACATGATGTCTTATTGTTATGGAGATTCCATATAACTTTGACCAATACAAATTCCTTTCACGTAGGTTCATCACACAATCTGTCATTCAGGATACACACTCAACTATCCTTTTCATTAATGACTATAGTGACAATTCTGTGTCAGGTAACACTTTCTAAGTCAGAGCAGTACTATTCATACTTTGAATAATTCAGGTGTCAAACCTCATCGATTTGTCACCTTCTCAAATTAAATCTTTTATGTAATAAGATTCTTGACTCTGGGAAGTTTACCATACCCCCTTATTTAGTTTAGCATTTCTTCTCCAAGGAAAGACTAGAGCTTCATTCTATCACTCATTTGGGACTATAAATCTTATCATACTTTTGTTGTGCTACTCTAATCTATTGACGCAATACTAAACTTACTTATAACTTGTACCACTATCCCATTAGCTGTCTTATTTCTTGTCATAAGGAGAGGCTACTTATCAAAGAAGAGTTTATTTCAGAGGTATCTCTAGATGTTATGTATAACCTGTCTCAACAAATCAAGATAAGGATATACTAAAGAATTATTATAAGATTTTTCCAAAACAATTCTACAATTTCTCCTTCAATTGATACATACTTATTGATGTTATGTTTATGCAGAGCATAAGCCCCTAACATATGATATTCATACTATAGTTATTTCAATGTTGGCCCTTCTAGGTAACCAAACATGATTCATCTTATCAGGAGTCATGTTCTTATTTTCTTATACCATTGAAAGTCCTTGGATACTAGGATTCCTTACCTTGGTATTCGTTACATGTGCCAAAAACACATCATATGGTCATCATATCCGTCTCCCTATTGTTATTACCAAAACCAAACATATAATAAGACCTTTCTTTCATCTTGGGACATTACTTATCACATATAACTTTATCTTAGAACTAGAGTCTAAGAAAAACTAATACTTTTCTAAGTATCCATCAAAAGAACACTTCTCTCATGCACATCAAGTGTCATAAGACTCACTTAATTATCATGTCCATATAAGGAAATAACATTGGAAAACATATTCCTCTTATCACCCCATCATCACCCAGGGTTGTTTATCAGAGAAAGAAGATTATCATCTTCCTTGATTATTGGATGAACTTTCAACTATTCATGAGTCATTTTCTAAATTTATTTATTTCCATATCATAGGAAAGATCTTTATTATTCACACATTCTTTATTGGAAAGGGATCATCTCCCCTGTTCCCTTTCTCTTATCATGAGTATTGTACTTTTTACTTCCTCATACACACAGACTGGTTTGAGATAAACTCAATTTATTTTTCATTGCAGTTAGGATGGGATAGAAATATTGATGTCATATTTTCAATTTCATTATGCTCTTTAGATTGTCTCAAAATGACTACTTGATCAGAGTAATCATAAAGATAACAATCTAAGAGTCCCATACTTACATTGCCTTCAATAGAGGAATACCTGGCCAGGGTATACAAGTACTGAGATTATGTAGTATGCACCTTGTTTAATATCATATACCTTACTTTTCATATCATCCAAAGCATAGGAATTAGCATCCCTGGATTTTCTCCAGGCATCACTTTTACACCTCATCCTCTTTCACACAGATAAAAGAAATTATAAAACACATTAAAGATTACTTAACAGAATGTAAGTTCTCATCTTCCTTCTGTCCTCATAGGACGAATCAAAGGAAGCTCAATAGAAACAATTTTCCTTATAACTAACAGGTAAAATCAAGAGATTACATATCAGAATGACATAATTTCTCCTGGCCTGTCTCGAATTGTTGATCGATGACTGCCTCAGGCTGATTCTTTTCATAGAAACTTGTCATTTCATGTTTCCAACGTCGTGCTCTATCGTCTATGCATATGGAATTACTTGGGATACCTACCCATGTCCTCATGTGCCACTACTAAACCGTTGCCTTTGAGAGTCTTATTGAATCTGCCTCAGTGGTTGGGTCATTCCCTCCTTTCTTTTCAGACAGGAGGATTTAATATGCCCAACACGCCTACATTTATGACAGATCTTATATGTACTCCTTGGTCTCCGACCTTATAATCGATGTAGATGCTAAATCAAGAAATCTAACTGGTGGAACATCAGGTCCTTTACCCTCTCTTGGTAGCCACTACACTGGTGCATTAAATGTTGGTTGCATTGGTGGCACCAAAAACTTCCCCTTTTTAGAACTACTAGGCATCGGTTCCCGAGTTTGGACAGATCTTTTCTTAATTCCTACCTCATTATCCTTTCTTGGACAGTCCTTTATACACTAGCAGACTCTGATTTCGTGTCGTGTCCTAATACTTTCAACATTTTCCACTACTCCAACATAACTATGTTGATCAAAAATCTTGTTAGAGCCCAGAATTTCATCCTTATGGTCTGGTAATCTAGGTTGTGTTGAAAGTATGCGTCCACTATATGCATCACTATTATCCCAACCTACCCAACAAGAGCATAAAATGTAGGATTCTCTATCATAGTTAGATCAACCCGGGAATTCTCAGGCAGTCATTCTTCTCTTTCCTTATCCCTTTCACCTTCTCTTGGTGCAACAACATTGCTCTTAGCAATGTGTTCCTTGTGTTCCCCAGACATCTTTAAGCTTTACTCTATCTTCTGCATCAACACAAGTCACTATAAGATATATTGGAGGACACTAGAATATACTCAACACCTTAGTCCTATGTCTCTGTAGACTCAGCAAACCTTATGCTCTGATACCAAAACTTGGTGATGACCCGATAACGAATCAAGCCATCACCAGTGATAATTGCAGAATTACCATAAACAGCGGATTGACAAAAATCACTAAGAATTTAAAACCATTTTGCAAGGAGATCCAATACCAAGAAAATCTCACTGAGAGATCCAAAACTTATATATATCATGATTCACATTGTACATACATTATTTCATCTCATCTCGAGGACAACTTATAACAGTTGCTCTATCAAAACATATACTGAAGCAACATAAAACCTTGAGGCATACAAGCCAAAATCTCATATCGTTCATGAAACCATTACATATTGACTCCAAGGATCTGAGAGTATAGAGACAACACATAAGACTTCTATCTAGAAGACATGACAAATAGTACACTCAACCTGAGCTGTTACTGCTATCTCAGCTGTTGTTATCCCTCTGCAGAAAGGTCTCTACCTCCTCGTGAATGTCCACCTAAAAATTGTGGATCCCACGGGGTGAGACAATTGTCCCAGCAAGAGATATAACTATCCTCCAACAATATTATTATCACAGTTAAGCAGTATAAAACTAAGTAGATGTTCTTTTATATTAACAAGCATGATTAATCACTATTATAATCAGAATAGAGTAATCTCTTCCTTTAAAGTAATGCAACTATCTATGATAGAACAATAAATCATTTATTCACTTTACATGGAATATAAAGAAACATGTATAACACCTATCCAATTAAGATGTATAGAAGAAGCGTACATCAACCAATATTTTCTGTATCTGATCCTTAAGCAAACATGCTACATGACTGATTACATTTTACAATCACACTTATGCCTTGAGGAGATGAAGTATAATGTTCATGCTCCAACTGACCACAAACTTCTCACAAGTCGGTACAAGGTCAATGACAGATCCGGCTGCCAAGACCTCTCCCGCATCAGTCAGTATTAGACAACTGGTAGTGACATCTCGTGTCAAACTGCAAAAAGAGCATGCCAGGGTATAGTGGCATCTTTACTCAGAGTTACAGCCACAACATGCATTCTCTTAGGGAAACACATACCAACAACCTTCCCTAGTTATCAAATTATTGAGTCTTGGCATATAGCCATACTCTGAGCCACGGGCTAGTTCACCGTGCTCATTACTGAATCTACGACCACTATCGCACTCATGCCAGGATATGGCATATAGCCAATCCCTAAGACCGTATATGTTAGGGGATCATATCACATATGGTTGTCTAAGCTCACACCCCCGCATATTAAAAAATATGCACTCCAGGTAATCCCGTGGGAAAAACCCATTTCACCATTTCAGCAATTTCTGACGTTGATGGATCTATGGTTAGGGCAACTACATTTTATGGTTCCTAATGATTTATTAAGTGCATTGCAGTATTCTTTTAGCATCAAACAAGTTATAAGCATCAATCATAAACAAATGCTACAAAGAAAGGTGTAATACATCCATCAAGTACTTTTTCTAATTTTTGGAACATATTTAGATACATACACTCAGGATCTCAGTCCCTTATCACATTACTGGAAATTCTCATCCCTTAACATCATCATCATCATGATTATTGGATTTGGGTATTCAAACATGTAGATCGTCACTGAACATTGTTACCTCTGTAATAGGTAACTATTACCTCTAGGCCCTCAAACTAAGGTAGTCATCACACATGTCGTACAAGTATTTCACATAGCTCACATGGTTCTTTAAACATATTATCACCTCTCACTTGGAAACAACAATCTTTTAAGATATCAGACTGTATAATCATTATACTTGTACATGTATTAACATGGATCAAAAGGCTCATTTAAATCTTGTATCATATAAAACATCATAGCTCATACCTGGCTATGCTCATCATCTCATGATTCTTGAATAGTTTGCACTTCATAATAAAAACTTCAACAATATATGACAACATTATGCAATTCAAGAGAAATATATCCTTCTCATTATTAGGGTTAGGATTGCCTATTTTAACCAAATAGAGTTTCAAATTCACATCATCGCTATGTGATATAAGAGAAATACATCCTTCCCATTATTAGGTTAGGATTCCTCAATCTAACTGATTAGGGTTATAAGTGAGATGATCCAATCTCCAAACCACGATGTAAACTTAGAGGAAGCATTCGATTAGCAGCGGAATACAAAGATCATGGGAAAATTTAAAACTTTTTGAGATAAGATCTTGAAAACATAAAACTTCTTTTATAGAAACAAGATAAACTGTTTACATCTCTGTTCAATTACATCTTGAGTAAATATACACATCATGATACAAAATCTCAAGAGTCAAAACCAAAATCTCAGACCACTAACTCCAAGGACCTGAGAGTACAGAGACGACATAGGACTATCTAACTACAAACTCAGCAGTCAGTATCTCCACCTGAGATTCACTGCTGCTCCTGGTGCTGCTGCTGCTGGTATTGGTCACCTGTAGGCTGGTTTCTTTGACCTCGACGACCACCTAAAAAGTTGAAATCTACGGGGTGAGACAATTTTAAATAATTGTCCCAGCGAGAGTTATAACTCTCCACTAGAAGCTTTATGTAGCAAATCAAAGAACAACATAAGCAATAAAATCTTTCAAGGTAATCAACATCAGATTGATATTAAGCAGAATATCAAACTTTAAGGATTATGAAGGACATATGTACTATGCAGTGTAACATCATTCAAGTAACTCGTAGTTCATTCTAAGCAGATATACTACGCGGTTGTTTATGTTTTACAAACATCATTATGCCATGTGGAGATGAGGTATACCGCTCATACTCCAACTGATCACTGTTAAGTCGCATCGGTATCATACCTAGGTCATCAAAAGAGCCAGATTCTTATGACCTCAACTTCCTCAGTCATAGTGAGGATAAACATGCAGGACATTCAGTGTCTCTGCTATTATAGCTCACCAGGGTAATCTGGTACTTCACTATTAGAGTCACAGTGGCATTCTGTACTCTCTTTGTCATCGAAAGATTTCTTGTTTATCTCTCATCAATGCGGTATAAAAGACTTTCTTGGGAGAAAAGTGTTACAACACAAACATATAAAGAAGGGTTGATGGACTAAGATACATCTACATTAATACCTATACTAGGATGTAAGGATTTACACATCCATATTCCCCCACATACTCAAAAGTATGTGATCCAGGAGTTCCCTTAGGAAAACCTATTTCACCATCATTTGGCTTCTGAAAATGATGGATCTATGATCAGGGCTCTACATGGTATGATTATACTTGATTAGTTAGGTACATTTCAGTATTCTTTTAACATCATACATGTTCTCAAACATTAATCATTAGCATGGCAGCTATGCAAGTAGAATACTAAATGCAACAAGTCTAATTCATATCAATTATCATTTCTTAATCATTTCATCACAAGTAATCTAACTAGAATGACCTTGATGATATTCATGGCTCTCACAGCTTATCATCTCATGTGATGCCACTTACCAGGCAACAGGGTATTTCACTATTCATAAAGCTAATAACATGCTTTCAATGAATACGGTATCATAATCCTTACCTGGATACGAACATCCTCATATAGGAACTTGCATGGTTAACTCAATTGATAACATTAAACAATTCATTTCAAGAGAGTTGTACTTTCATACTCTTACAAAAGTCAAGTTCCCTGATTTTCATCAATTAGGGTTTTCAATCGGATAATCATCAATGTTCAACAATGTGAATCAAATCGAGGTTGAACCCATCAATTGACCTCCAATTGGGCCCAAACTTGGGCCAAACGGTCTTGAGATTGTTTGGACATCCTCCAAACGGTCTTGAGACCGTTTGCCAAAAGTTTCATCAAAATCTAAGTCGATTGGATAGGGATTGAATCCTAATTAGGTCTAAAATCAGCACTTTTATCAATTCATCAACTTATTGTGATTGGACCCTCAAACCATCAATTCACCTTAACCCTAGACCTCCAAACGGTCTTGGGTTGTCTCCAAACGGTCTTGAGACCGTTTGGATGAATCCCCAAATGGTCTTGAGACCGTTTGGGTCCTTCAACCCAAAACTCACCAAGATCTACCCTTGAAATCAACAATTCAACCCGATTAGGGTTTTGGGGAGTTGAAGTGCCTTCAACTTGAGATTGATTTGGAATTAAGCTATGATTCTTTGTAGATATTAAATTCAACATGTTACTAGAAGAACCTTAAACGTTCGTCCCTTGGTCAACCCTATCAAACGGTCTTGAGACCGTTTGATTCCAAACGGTCTTGCAAGACCACATGAGATCAAACGGTTTGAGACCGTTTGATTTCAAACGGTTTGCAACCGTTTGGATCAAAGGGGTCCAAGGTCGTTTGATAAAGTTACCTAGGAATTCACGCCCATCATCTTCAACATCTTTTTAGGTCGGTTACTCCACGGTTTTTCTTGCAAAAGTGCAAGGAAGAAGGGAGGTAGAAGAAGAACTAAGTATATTTGCAAGAACATAGATATGCATAATAAAGCAAAGAGTTTAGAGTTATAAAATCCGCCTCAAATGTTGTTCCTAGAGCTCCAAGCTTCCAATCTTCAAGCCTTTAATGGTGTATTGAGCTCCACAAGTCGGCCAAAGGTGATTCTCCAAGGAAAAGATGGGGATGGTCGGCTAGAACAAGGAACCTAAGTAAGTTAACCATAGAACCAACCTTATACAAGGAATTTGTCCAAGAATCCGAGCTAGAAGATGGTTCCTACTCACCTTAGAACTAGTTGGTCACCTCCTTGAGTTCCATAGCTCTGCCTTGGTCGTTTGAGAAAGATGAGAAATGAAGAGGATAAAGGATATGTTTATTTGGTTTGCAAGGGTGAAGGCTTATATAGTTTAGGTAGTTTTCCACCTTAGGGACCTTTAAAACATTGATTTCTCATCTAAGTCCCTCCTTCTTTCTAAGGCTCGTCCAAGCCATCAAAACTTATTCAAATCTCATCAAAATTCAGGATCTAAGGGTAAAGAAAACCAACATGCAACTAAGGTACATATATGAAGGGTCTCCCTACTTATACTTGGTGATTCTACTACAAAGGCCATTCTTTTCATCTGATTACTTCATTGAAGTGCCCCTTTCATCATTTCTACTATAAATGATGTCAAGAGTCATAAAAGATATTCTAGAAGGTGTATTTTACAAGTTTCACCCCACATTTTGGGTAAATTGCTCTTTACTCCAAAATTAGGGTTTTAAGCACAAGGATCATCCCACAAGCTGTATCTTGATGCTCAGGCTTGAGAAATCCATCATATCACATCATATTCACTCATATGATGTCTCATCATCAGAGGAACATCTTTACCTATGAAATTTGTAAGTTAACCCCTTAAACTGGGTAATTTGCACATAGGTCCCTGCATTACAAAACAATACTACAACATTGTTTTTTATAAAAAGGACAAAATTGAAAGTATATGTTCCTGAGGAACTTAATTACATGCCAGAGAGTATTCACAAGTATTTAATTACATATTTAGGCAAAACATCTAGGGTTAGTTTATAACCCAGGTCATGAATGTTACAAATCATCCACCCCTTACAAGGATTTCGTCTCCGAAATTGATAAAACATATTAGGAGAAAAGAGCAGGGTATTTCCTTCTCATCTCATCCTCTAGTTCCCAAGTGGCTTCTTTGACACCACGGTGGTTCCAGAGGACTTTCACAAGGCTTATATCTTTCTTCTTTAGCTTTTTAATTATGTTATCAAGGATTGACACTGGTCCTTCCTCATATGTTATATCTTCATTCAATTCTACTTTTATAGGTTGTAGAACTGACTCGGTATCGGGGTGACATTTCCTCAACATAGAAATGTGAAACACAGGGTGTAACTGGGCAACTCTGGAGGTAACTCTAGTCTATAGGCTACCTTTCCAACTCATTCAATGATTGGATAAGGCCCCATAAATCTAGGATATAACTTCCCTTTCCTTCCAAAATGAAGGACTCCTTTCCAAGGTGAGACCTTGAGATACACTCTGTCTCCAACCTGGAACTCTAAGGGTCTGCGACGTCTGTCAGCATAAGACTTTTGCCTATCCTGTGCAGTCTTAAGCTGTTTCTATATAACTTTGATCTTCTCTGTAGTCTTCTACACAAGATCAAGACCTAACAACTGATGTTCACCAGTCTCATACCAACATAAGGGTGATCTACAACGTCTACCATACAAAGCTTCATAAGGTGTCATATCAATACTATATTGATAGGTATTGTTATAGGCAAACTCTATCAAGCTCAGGTGTAGATCCCAACTCCCGGTAAACTGGAGAACACATGCTCTCAACAGATCTTCCAAGGTATGTATAGTCCTTTCAGACTGTCCATCAGTCTGCAGATGAAAGGTTGTACTAAACCTTAACTTGGTGCCTAGAGCTCTGTGTAACTGCTCCCAAAAAGGACTTGTAAACTGGGGACCTCTGTCAGAAACTATAGTGACAGGAACTCCGTGCAAACACACTATCTCTTGGACATACAACTGTGATAACCTTTCAACAGAATAGGTTGTTTTGACAGGTAAGAAATGCGTTGTCTTTGTTGACCTATCAACAATTACCCAAATGGAATCATGTCCTTTGCTTGTTCTGGGTAGGCCCACAACAAAGTCCATGGTCACATGGTCCCACTTCCACTGTGGTATGGGTAAAGGTTGCATTGTTCCTGCAGGCTTCTGGTGTTCAGCCTTAACTTGCTGACATACAGGACACCTTAGAACAAACTCAGCCACATCCTTCTTCATCCCAGGCCACCAATACATATCTTTTAAGTTTTGATATATCTTGGTGCTCCCTGGATGCATAGCATACATCAAAGAATGAGCTTCTTCCAGGAATAACTTCCTCAAGTTATCCACATCCGGTACTATCATCCTCCCATGATAGCATGCCACTTGATGATCTGAATCATGGAAACCATCTCACTTCTCATCCCCATACTTAGATCTGATCTGCTGAACTGCAGCATCAACTTGTCGTGCCTCCTTTATCTGCTCTCTTAGGGTAGGTTTAATGTGCATCTCAGCTAACAAAATGACTAACAATGACACCTTCAACTGCACATTGTCTTGCCTTAAAGAGATAAACATATCTCTTCTAGAGCATACTAAGGAACTTAGTTGTGCTCTATCCATGGTTGATGTTGCTGATTTCCTACTCAAGGCATCTGCAACCACATTGGCCTTCCCTGGATGGTAATCAATTGTACAATCGTAGTCCTTGATTAACTCCATCCAGCGATGTTGCCTCATGTTAAGCTCATGCTGAGAGAAGATACACTTAAGATTCTTGTGGTCTGTGAAAATCTGAAATGTTTCTCCGTAGAGATAATGTCTCCAGATCTTCAAGGCATGAACCACAACAACTAACTCCAGATCATGTGTCGGATAATTCTCTTCGTGTTTCTTAAGCTGTCGGGAAGCAAAAGAAATCACTTGCTTATCGTGCATCAGCACACATCCGAGTCCATTCTTGGAGGCATCACAGAAAACTACATATCCTTTTCCTTGCTCAGGTGGCACAAGGACAGGTGCACTTGTCAACCTCTCCTTCAACAACTGAAAAGACTATTGACACTTATCACTCCAGGCAAAAGGAACATCTTTCCGGGTTAACTTGGTCAAGGGTAAGGCTATAGAACTGAAGTTCTTAATGAACCTTCGGAAGTAGCCAGCTAGCCCTAAGAAACTACGAATCTCCGTTGGTGTCTTCGGTTGTTCCCACTGTAGAACAGATTCTACCTTTTTAGGGTCAACCCGAATACCCGAGGCAGATACCACATGTCCAAGAAAAGATACTTCTGGCAACCAGAACTCACACTTGCTAAACTTAGCGTATAGCTTATGTTCTCTTAGCAAAGTTAGAGCATGTCGGAGATGTTGTTCATGCTGTTGAGCATCCTTACTATAGATCAGAATGTCATCTATGAAGACGACAACACACTGATCGAGGAAAGGTCAAAAGACTCTATTCATGAGTTCCATGAATGCAGCTGGTGCATTAGTTAGTCCAAATGACATAACTGTGAACTCATAGTGACCATATCTTTTCCTAAAGGCAGACTTGGATATGTCACTGTCCTTAATACGGAGTTGATGATATCCAGACCTCAAGTCTATCTTTGAAAAGACGGTTGCACCACACAACTGGTCAAAAAGATCATCAATCCTCGGCAGAGGGTACTTATTCTTTATTGTTACTTTATTAAGTTGTCTGTAGTCAATGCACAATCGCATTGACCCATCTTTCTTTTTAACAAACAAAACCGGAGCACCCCAAGGTGAAGTACTCGTTCGGATAAAACCTTTGTCAAGTAACTCTTGAAGCTGTTTCTCGAGTTCGGCCATTTTGGCAGGCACCATCCTATACGGTGTCTGGGCTATGGGTTGTGTATCTGGGACCAAATTGATTTCAAAATCAATTTCCCGAGGCGGTGGTATACCGGGAAGTTCTTCAGGAAACACATCCTTGAATTCCCTGACTACAGGAACTTTAGCAGGGTTGGGGCTCTCCATGGTAGTATCTATCACATGGGCCAAGAATGCATAACATCCTTGCCTCATCAGCTTATCAGAAACCATAGCTGACACAAGATAGGTGTGGGCTAAAATCTCCAAACCTTAAAATAATCACGATTTAAACTTGAGCGGAAGCATTCGATAATCAGCAGAAGACGAAAATCACGGGAAATTAAAAATTTTCGAGATAAGAGCTTGAAACCACAAACCTTTTCCATAGAAAAAGGATTTAAACTGTATACATCTCTGTCAAATTACTTCTTGAGTAATTATATACAACATGATACAAAAACCTCAAGAACTCATAACCAAAACACTCCAAGACCTAAGAGTACAGAGGACACATAGGACTGACTCTAGCTACACCACATAGCAGGCTGAATCTCCACCTGAGATTTACTACTGCTCCTGGTGCTACTGCTGGAGGGATTGGTCACCTTGAGACCGGTTCCTCCGCCTTCGACGACCACCTAAAAAGTTGAAGTCTATGGGGTGATACAATTATACATAATTGCCCCAGCGAGAGTTATAACTCTCCACTAGAAGCTTTATAAGAAAAACAAAGAATAACTTAAGAAGTAAAAGCTTTCAAAGTATTCATTAGCAGTTTTGATGACAAGCAAGAGTTCAACATTTATGAAACATGAAGAACATCTACACTATTCAATGTAACATCAATCAAGTAACTCGTAGTTAACTCTAACAGATATACTACGCTGTTGATTATGTTTTTCAAACATTATTATGCCCTGTGGAGATGAGGCATACCACTCATACTCCAACTGATCGCTAAGAAGTCACATCAGTATCATACATAGGTCATTAAAAGAGCCGGATTCTTATGACCTCATCTCCCTCAGTCAGTTAGAGTATTGTTTGCAGGACATCTGGCAGGATGTCTGCTATTTATAGCTCTCCAGGGTAAACTGGACCTTCGCTATTTTAGAGTTACAGTGGCGTTCTGTACTCTCTTCGTCATCAGAGGATTTCTTGTTTATCTCTCAACGATGCGGTATTTGTATTTACTTTGGGAGAATAGTGATACATCTCACCTTTTGGGTTTTGTAGTGAAGGTTTGACAGACTATAAAAATCTACATCAATTCCTACACTAGGATGTAAGGTTCTACACATCCATGTACCCCACATACTCAAGAGTATGTGATCCAGGAGTTCCCTTGGGAAAACCTGTTTCACCATCATTTAGACTCTGACAATGATGGATCTATGATCAGGGCTCTAAATTTCACTTGATTAGTTAGGTACATTCAGTATTCTTTTAACATCACACATTGTTCTTCAAACAATAACATTAGCATAACAGCTATAAATGAGAATACTAAAATGTAGCAGGCCTAACTCTTTTCAATCATCAGTTCTCAGTCATCTTCATCACAAGTCATCTGTTAAGCATGACCTTGATGGTATTTATGGCTCTTACAGCCCATAAATCTCAAAAGATGTCACTAACAGTGCATCAAGATAATTCACTTATTCATAAAGAAAAAGGCATGCTTTCAATGAATATAATATGGTATTCCATACCTGGATATGCCCATCATCTCATGACAACCGGCATGGTTAATTCAACTGATAACAGTAAACAATTCATCAATTAGGGTTTACTATTCATCTTTCATGTCATCACCCTAGAATTAGGGTTTACTATTCACCCCATGGTGAATTGTACTCATTACATCATCATGTAAGAGAAACATCATCATTAAAGCTCTTAAATTTAAGATTCATTAGACATCATAATTAGGGTTTCCATGATCTCACATAGGTGGATCATTCCCTAATCATGCACCTTCATGTGTATTGAAAGTACTTACTTGAGTTTCCACCTTAAAAGGGTACTTTCTCTCTTTTAGGATACTTTCTCTCTCCTCTTACTAGTAGATGGTGATAACACCACTCTAGATCAGGTTAGGTTAAGTCCTCATTGAATAACATAAGCCAAAACATCACTATCATGTGATTAGGGTTTGATTAGAACAAGGTTTTACTTCATTACACCCCTCAAGGGTAATTTGGTAATTTTCCTCATGATCACCATCATGGGTCAACTTATTAATCACTTAGTCCCTTAATGACCTAGGTTACCATTAGGATTTAGATTAGATCACCATTGAACCAATTACACCATCAATTGATTAAGTACAAACCACCATGTACACCTTCAAACGGTTTCAACCTTCAAACGGTTTCAACCACCAAACAGTCTTGAGACCGTTTGGTCTCAAACGGTCTTGAGACCGTTTGGTCCAAACGGTCTTGAGACTGTTTGGATGTGTTGACCATTTGGAGGGGTTGACTTTCCAAACCGTTTGGAGCTCAATCGGTTTGAAACTGTTTGATCAAGACAACTTGAGATCGATTGGTCCAAACGACCCTGAGATCGTTTGAGCCCAAACGGTCTTGAGACCGTTTGGTCCAAATGGGCTCAAACCGTTTGGACCTCCAAAGTGGTTCAAAGGTTACAATTGTTCATGGATATATATGTTGAAGCCCTCAATTGGTCAAAGCCATGTTAACCACTTATAAATTGAGTTAATTAGGATGAACCTCAATCATTTGGACACCAAATTGACCCTCAATTGAAAGCCAATTAGGGTTGGATCCTTCTCAATTAGGGTTTCAAATCGGATGGTCATCAATATTCAACAATGTGAAACAAGTCAAGGTTGAACCTATCAATTGACCTCCAATTGGGCCCAAACTTGGCCCAAACGGTCTTGAGGTCGTTTGGACATCATCCAAACGGTCTTGAGACCGTTTGCCCAAAATTTGACCAAAAACCAAGTCGTTTAGATTAGGGTTGAACCCCAATTAGGTCAAAAATCAGCATTTTTATCAATTCATCAACTTATTGCAATTGAACCTTCAAACCGTTAGATTATCTCAACCCTAGACCTTCAAACGGTCTTGGGTTGTGACCAAACGGTCTTGAGACCGTTTGGAGGAACCCCCAAACGGTCTTGAGACCGTTTGGGTCCTTCAACCCAAAACTCAACAAGATCTATGTTTTAAAACAGCAATTTTGACCCGATTAGGGTTTGGATGTTGAAGTGCCTTCAACTTTCAATTGGTTAAGAATTAAACTTTGATTCTTTGCAGGAATGAAATTCAATATATAACCAACAGACCCTCAAAGGGTCGTCCCTTGGTCAACCCTATCAAATGGTCTTGAGACCGTTTCAATCCAAACGGTCTTGCAAGACCGTTTGAGGGCAAACGGTTTGAAACCGTTTGACCCCAAACGGTTTGCAACCGTTTGGACCAAAAGGGTCCAAGGTCGTTTGATAAAGTAACATAGGGATTCACGCCCCTCATCTTCAACCTCTGTCAAGGTCGGTTCTCCCACCGTTTTGCTTGCAAAAGTGCAAGGAAGAAGGGAGGTAGAAGAAGAACTATCATGCTAATTTTTGCAAGAACAAAGTAAGCATATAAAGCAAGAGTTTAGAGTTATAAAACCTGCCTAAAGGTTGTTCCTAGAGCTCCAAGCCTTCAAGATCGAAGCTTTAATGGCGTCCTAGAAGCTTCATAGGTCGGCCAGAGGTGAATTCTCCAAGGAAACGTAGGGTTGGTCGGCTAGAACAAGAAGACTAAGTAAGCTATCCACAAAACCAATCTTAAAGGAAGAATTCCTCCATGAATTCGAGCTAGAAGATGGTGTTCTCTTACCTATAACAGGTTGGTCGTGCCCCTGATCTCCAGAGCTATCCTTGGTCATTTGAGAAGGAAGAGAGGAGAAGTGAAGGAAATGAAGGATCGTTCACTTATTTGCAAGGAAAAAGGCATATATACTTTAGCCCTTTTTACACCATAAGGACCTCTCAAGTCATGGAATTACATCTAAGTCCCTCCTTGCTCAAGGGCACGTACACAATCATCTAAGCTTATGCAAATCTAATGAAATCTCAAGATCTGAGGGTAAAGGAAGGCAACCTTCAACTAGGGTACATACATGAAAGGTCTCCATACCCATTTTAGGTGACTTTTACCAAAAAGATCACTTTTCTTATCTGATTATTCATTGATGTGTCCCTTTCATCATTTCTATCCTAAATGATGACAAGAGTTATAAAAAATGCTCTAGAAGGTGAAAATTACAAGTTACACCCCTCAATTTGGGTAAATTGCATTTTACTCCAAATTAGGGTTTTTAAGCATAAGGATTGTTTCCACAGCTACACCTTGGTGCTCAAGATTGGGAAATCCTTCAAACTTTATCATAAACATCTTCATGATGTTTCAACATCAAAGGAACATCTTAACTTGTGAATTTGCAAGTTAAACCCTTAAACTGGGTAATTTGCACTTAGGTCCCTGCATACCATACAATGCTACAACTTTGTTTTCAAAAGGAGAAAGAATTGAAAATATATGTTCATGAGGAACTTAATTACATACTAGGGAGTATTCACAAGTATATAATTACATATTTAGGCAAAACTTCCAGGGTTAGGTTATAACCCAGGTCAGGGATGTTACAAATTCTCCACCCCTTCACAAGGATTTCGTCCCCGAAATCGATAAAGCGTATTAAGAGAAAAGAGCAGGATATTTCCTTCTCATCTCATCCTCTAGTTCCCAAGTGGCTTCTTCAACACCACGATGGTTCCAGAGGACTTTTACAAGGCTTATATCCTTCTTCTTTAACTTTTTAGTTCTGTTATCAAGGATTGACACTGGTCCCTCCTCATATGTTATATCTTCATTCAATTCTACTTCCATAGGTTGTAGAACTGACTCGGTGTCTGGGTGACATTTCCTCAGCATGTAAATGTGAAACACAGGGTGTAGCTTCTGCAACTCCTGAGGTAACTCTAGTCTATAGGCCACCTTTCCAACTCTTTCAACAATTGGATAAGGTCCCATATAAATCTAGGAGCTAACTTCCCTTTCCTTCCAAAACGAAGGATTCCTTTCCAAGGTGAGACCTTGAGGTATACTCTGTCTCCAACCTGGAACTCTAGGGGTCTACGACGTTTATCAGCATACGATTTCTGCCTATCCTGTGCAGTCTTAAGCTGTTGCTGTATAACTTTAATCTTCTCCGTAGTTTGCTGCACAAGATCAGGACCTAACAACTGGTGCTCACCAGTCTCATACCAACACAAGGGTGATCTACAACGTCTACCATATAAGGCTTCATATGGTGCCATATCAATGCTATGCTGATAGCTATTGTTATAGGCAAACTCTATCAAGTTCAGATGTAGATCCCAATTCCCGGTAAACTGGAGAACACATGCTCTCAACAGATCTTCCAAGGTCTGTATAGTCCTTTCTGACTGTCCATCAGTCTGTGGATGAAAGGCTGTACTAAACCTTAACTTGGTGCCTAAGGCTCTGTGTAACTATTCCCAAAAGCGACTTGTAAACTGGGGACCTCTGTCAGAAATTATAGTGACAGGAACTCCGTGCAAACGCACTATCTCTTGAACATATAACTGGGATAACCTTTCAACAGAATAGGTTGTTTTGACAGGTAAGAAATGTGCTTTCTTTGTCAACCTATCAACAACTACCTAAATGGAATCATGTCCTTTGTTTGTCCTGGGTAGGCCAACAACAAAGTCCATGGTCACATGGTCCCACTTCCACTGTGGTATGGGTAAAGGTTGCATTGTTCCTGTAGGTTTCTGGTGCTCAACCTTGACCTGCTGACACACAGGACACCTCAGAACAAACTCAGCTACATCCTTCTTCATCCCAGGCCACCAATACATATCTTTCAAATTTCGATACATTTTGGTGCTCCCTGGATGCATAGCATACATTGAAGAATGAGCTTCCTCCAGAACTAACTTCCTCAGGTTATCTACATCTGGCACTATCATCCTCCCATGATAGCATGCCACCTGGTCTTCTGACTCATGAAAACCTTCTCGCTTCTCATCACCAAACTCAGATCTAATCTGCTGAACTGCAGCATCTACTTGTTGTGCCTCCTTTATCTACTTTCTTAAAGTAGGTTTAATCTGCATCTCAGCTAACAAACCAGCTAACAATGACACCTTCAACTGCACATTGTCTTACCTTAAAGAGATAAGCATATCTCTCCTAGAGCATACTAAGGAACTTAGTTGTGCTCTATCCATGGTTGATGTTGCTGATTTCCTACTTAAGGCATCTGCAACCACATTGGCCTTGCCCGGATGGTAATCAATTGTACAATCGTAGTCCTTGATTAACTCCATCCAGCGACGTTGCCTCATGTTAAGCTCATGCTGAGAGAAGATATACTTAAGGTTCTTGTGGTCTGTGAAAATTTGGAAGGTTTCTCCGTAGAGATAATGTCTCCAGATCTTCAAGGCATGGACCATAGCAGCTAACTCCAAATCGTGTGTCGGATAATTCTCCTCGTGTTTCTTAAGCTGTCAGGAAGCAAAAGAAATCACTTGTTTATCCTGAATCAACACACATTCAAGTCCATTCTTGGAGGCATCACAGAAAACTACATATTCTTTTCCTTGCTCAGGTAGCACAAGTACAGGTGCACTTGTCAACCTCTCCTTCAACTGCTGAAAAGACTGTTGACACTTATCACTCCAAGCAAAAGGAACATCTTTCCGGGTTAACTTGGTCAAAGGTAAGGCTATAGAACTGAAATTCTAAATAAACCTTCGATAATAACCAGCTAACCCCAAGAAACTTCTAATCTTTGTCGGTGTCTTCGGTTGTTCCCACTGTAGAACAGATTCTACCTTCGTAGGGTCAACACGAATTCCCGAGGCAGATATCACATGTCCAAGGAAAGACACTTCAGATAACCAGAACTCGCACTTGCTAAACTTAGCGTATAGCTTATGTTCTCGTAGCAAAGTCAAAGTTTGGCGAAGATGATGTTCATGCTGTTGAGCATCCTTACTATAAATCAGTATGTCATCTATGAAGACGACAACACACTGATCAAGGAAGGGTAAAAAAACTCTATTCATGAGTTCCATGAATGCAGCTGGTGCATTGCTTAGTCCAAACGACATAACCGTGAACTCATAGTGACCATATCTTGTCCTAAAGGCAGACTTGGATATGTCACTGTCCTTAATGCGGAGTTGATGATATCCAGACCTTAAGTCTATCTTGGAGAAGACTGTTGCACCACGCAATCGGTCAAAAAGATCATCAATCCTCGGCAAAGGATACTTTTTCTTTATTGTTATTTTATTGAGTTGTCTATAGTCAATGCACAACTGCATTGATCCATCTTTCTTTTTAACAAACAAAACCGAAGCACCCCAAGGTGGGGTACTCGGTCGGATGAAACCCTTCTCAAGTAACTCTTGAAGCTGTTTCTTGAGTTCTGCCATCTCGGCAGGCGCCATCCTATACGGAGTCTGGGCTATGGGTTTCGTATCTGGGACCAAATTGATCTCAAAATCAATTTCCCGAGGTGGTGGTATACCAGGAAGTTCTTCAGGAAACACATCCTCGAATCCCCTGACTATAGGAACTTCAGCAGGGTTGGGACTCTCCTTAGTAACATCTACCACATGGGCCAAGAATGCATAACATCATTGCCTCATCAACTTATCAGCAACCATAGCTGATACAAGACAGGTGGGCAGAATCCTTCTTTCACCTTGAAAGATCCATGTGTTGCTTTCATCAGCAAACACTGCCAACTTGGACTCACAATCCAAGACAACTCGATACCTTTCCAAGGTATCCATCTCTAGGATTACATCGAATCCTTGCATATCAAGCGGTATGAGGTCCACTTGAATGCGATGCTTAGAAAAGAAGAGTACGTAGGGAGAGCATACTTCTTGTAGAACGGCAGACCCACTCAACGGAGTATCCAACAACAAACTATCTGCCCTATGACTAGTTGTCATATTGCAGTTGCGAATCACTCTTCGAGTGATAAAAGAGTGCGTAGCACCTGGGTCAATCAGAACAGATACTACACAATATTTAGACATATCAGAATATAAAAGTTCCATCTGACCTGTCACCACTTGTGGATCGACCACTGCCTCTGGTGGGTTCATAGCATAGAACCTCGCTGTAGCCTGTTGTTGAGGTGGTGCTGATGATCCAGCTTGAGACGTTTGCCCGCGTCCTCGACCTGCTCCTTGAGATTGCCCTCTTTGTGATCCCTGTTGTCCTTGTCTCGGAGGCTGTGTCACACTGACAGGCTTAGATCGACAGTCCTTCATCAAATGTCCCACCTTACCACAGTTGTAGCAGCTTCTCTCTTGTGGTCTTGGTGGTCCAGTAGCGGACATTGATGCAGAACTCTGAGTCTCCTGAGGTGGTTGTCCTCTTCCTCTACCTCTACTTGGAGACCACTGAGTCTGAGAACTAGATCTAGGTGGTGGAGGGTTAGGTGCAGAGGATCTAGGCTTCTTAAAGTCCATAGATGAAGAACCCTGGAACTGTGGATATCTTTTCTGGGTTTGCCTCTTCTCAACCACATATCTCTCTATCCTTCAGACTAACTCAACGAAGGTAGAGAATCTCTCTCGGTTTTCTAAGGCAGACACAGGGGTAGACATGTCAGCATTCAATCCCCTCTCGAATCTCCTGATTCTCTCTTCTTCTGTGGCAGCCATGTGCGGACAAAACCGCAACAACTCCATGAACTTAGCTTCATACTCGCTAATGTTCATTATGCCCTGCCTCAGTCTCTCAAACTGAGAGATCTTCTCGTCTAGGAAGGTCTTTGGGAAATATCTATGAACAAATTCCTGCCGAAAGTCTTCCCACGAGATCTCCACTCCAGGTCTCTTCTGCTCTTCCATTGTCCACCAATGACCAGCACTTCCTTTGAGAAGATAGACAGCATGTCTGACCTTCTCAGCTTCAGGGATATTGAGAATCCTGAAAGCCTTCTCCAACTCTGTCAACCACAGATCAGCATCTGCGGGGTCAGCAGTCCCAAGGTACTCGGTAGCTCCGACACGACGTAGTCGCCCGAACGTCTTCCCGATACCTTGACCTTCTGGTTGGACAGGTGCCCTGGGTACAGGCATGGGCATCCTGTCGGTTATATGTGTCATGGCAGTCATGAACTGCCCGAACATCGTCTGAACTGCTGGGTTGCCCATGTCGGCTGGGTCGAAATGGGGTGGCTCTCTGGGTTGCTCAGGTACAGGCTGTTCTATTTTTGGTACTCCTGCACCACCTTGAGGTGTACTAGCACTACTTCTACCACGTTCTCATCATGTGGTTCTGACATTCTTATGTATCTTCTTCTCCTGAGGAGCAGAAGATTCTATTAGATAAGGAAGGAATACTAAAGATAGACTCGACTTCCTAAGTCCTATGCCTCTGTAGACTCGGCGAACCTAGAGCTCTGATACCACTTAATTGTGGGCTCAAATCTCCAAACCTCAAAATAATCACGATTTAAACTTGAGCGGAAGCATTCGATAATCAGCGGAAGACGAAAATCACGGGAAATTAAAACTTTTCGAGATAAGAGCTTGAAACCACAAACCTTTTCCATAGAAAAAGGATTTAAAATGTATACATCTCTGTCAAATTACTTCTTGAGTAATTATATACAACATGATACAAAAACCTCAAGAACTCATAACCAAAACACTCCAAGACCTGAGAGTACAGAGGACACATAGGACTGACTCTAACTACACCACATAGCAGGCTGAATCTCCACCTGAGATTTACTGCTGCTCCTGGTGCTGCTGCTGCTGGGATTAGTCACCTTGAGACCGGTTCCTCCGCCTTCGACGACCACCTAAAAAATTGAAGTCTACCGGGTGAGATAATTATACATAATTGCCCCAGCGAGAGTTATAACTCTCCACTAGAAGCTTTATAAGCAAAACAAAGAATAACTTAAGCAGTAAAAGCTTTCAAAGTATTCATTAGCAGTTTTGATGACAAGCAAGAGTTCAACATTTATGAAACATGAAGAACATCTACACTATTCAATGTAACATCAATCAAGTAACTCGTAGTTAACTCTAACAGATATACTACGTTGTTGATTATGTTTTTCAAACATTATTATGCCCTGTGGAGATGAGGCATACCACTCATACTCCAACTGATCGCTAAGAAGTCACATCAGTATCATACATAGGTCATTAAAAGAGTCGGATTCTTATGACCTCATCTACCTCAGTCAGTTAGAGGATTTTTTGCAGGACATCTGGCAGGATGTCTACTATTTATAGCTCTCCAGGGTAAACTGGACCTTCGCTATTTTAGAGTTACGGTGGCGTTCTGTACTCTCTTCGTCATCGGAGGATTTCTTGTTTATCTCTCAATGATGCGGTATTTGTATTTATTTTGGGAGAATAGTGATACATCTCACCTTTTGGGTTTTGTAGTGAAGGTTTGACGGACTATAAAAATCTACATCAATTCCTACACTAGGATGTAAGGTTCTACACATCCATGTACCCCACATACTCAAGAGTATGTGATCCAGGAGTTCCCTTGGGAAAACCTGTTTCACCATCATTTAGACTCTGACAATGATGGATCTATGATCAGGGCTCTACATTTCACTTGATTAGTTAGGTACATTCAGTATTCTTTTAACATCACACATTGTTCTTCAAACAATAACATTAGCATAACAACTATAAATGAGAATACTAAAATGTAGCAGGCCTAACTCTTTTCAATCATCAGTTCTCAGTCATCTTCATCACAAGTCATCTGTTAAGCATGACCTTGATGGTATTTATGGCTCTTACAGCCCATAAATATCAAAATATGTCACTAACAGTGCATCAAGATAACTCACTTATTCATAAAGCTTAAGGCATGCTTTCAATGAATATAATATGGTATTCCATACCTGGATATGACCATCATCTCATGACAACCTGCATGGTTAATTCAACTGATAACAGTAAACAATTCATCAATTAGGGTTTACTATTCATCTTTCATGTCATCACCCTAGAATTAGGGTTTACTATTCACCCCATGGTGAATTGTACTCATTACATCATCATGTAAGAGAAACATCATCATTAAAGCTCTTAAATAAGATTAAGATTCATTAGACATCATAATTAGGGTTTCCATGATCTCACATAGGTGGATCATTCCCTAATCATGCACCTTCATGTGTATTGAAAGTATCTTACTTGAGTTTCCACCTTAAAAGGGTACTTTCTCTCTTTTAGGATACTTTCTCTCTCCTATTACTAGTAGATGGTGATAACACCACTCTAGATCAGGTTAGGTTAAGTCCTCATTGACTAACATAAGCTAAAACATCACTATCATGTGATTAGGGTTTGATTAGAACAAGGTTTTACTTCATTACACCCCTCAAGGGTAATTTGGTAATTTTCCTCATGATCACCATCATGGGTCAACTTATTAATCACTTAGTCCCTTAATGACCTAGGTTACCATTAGGATTTAGATTAGATCACCATTGAACCAATTACACCATCAATTGATTAAGTACAAACCACCATGTACACCTTCAAACGGTTTCAACCTTCAAACGGTTTCAACCACCAAACGGTCTTGAGACCGTTTGGTCCAAACTGTCTTGAGACCATTTGGATGTGTTGACCGTTTGGAGGGGTTGACTTTCCAAACCGTTTGGAGCTAAATCGGCTTGAAACCGTTTGATCAAGACAACTTGAGATCGATTGGTCCAAACGACCCTGAGATCGTTTGAGCCCAAACGGTCTTGAGACCGTTTGGCCCAAATGGTCTTGAGACCGTTTGGCCTCAAACGGTCTTGATACCGTTTGGATCCAAACGGTCTTGAGACCGTTTGGTCCAAATGGGCTCAAACCGTTTGGACCTCCAAAGTGGTTCAAAGGTTACAATTGTTCATGGATATATATGTTGAAGCCCTCAATTGGTCAAAGCCATGTTAACCACTTATAAATTGAGTTAATTAGGATGAACCTCAATCATTTGGACACCAAATTGACCCTCAATTGAAAGCCAATTAGGGTTGGATCCTTCTCAATTAGGGTTTCAAATCGGATGGTCATCAATATTCAACAATGTGAAACAAGTCAAGGTTGAACCTATCAATTGACCTCCAATTGGGCCCAAACTTGGCCCAAACGGTCTTGAGGTCGTTTGGACATCATACAAACGGTCTTGAGACCGTTTGCCCAAAGTTTGACCAAAAACCAAGTCGTTTAGATTAGGGTTGAACCCCAATTAGGTCAAAAATCAGCATTTTTATCAATTCATCAACTTATTGCAATTGGACCTTCAAACCATTAGATTATCTCAACCCTAGACCTTAAAACGGTATTGGGTTGTGCCCAAACGGTCTTGAGACCATTTGGAGGAACCCCCAAACGGTCTTGAGACCGTTTGGGTCCTTCAACCCAAAACTCAACAAGATCTATGTTTTAAAACAGCAATTTTGACCCGATTAGGGTTTGGATGTTGAAGTGCCTTCAACTTTCAATTGGTTAAGAATTAAACTTTGATTCTTTGCAGGAATGAAATTCAATATATAACCAACAGACCCTCAAACGGTCGTCCCTTGATCAACCCTATCAAATGGTCTTGAGACCGTTTCAATCCAAACGGTCTTGCAAGACCGTTTGAGGGCAAACGGTTTGAAACCGTTTGACCCCAAACGGTTTGCAACCGTTTGGACCAAAAGGGTCCAAGGTCGTTTGATAAAGTAACATAGGGATTCACGCCCCTCATCTTCAACCTCTGTCAAGGTAGGTTCTCCCACCGTTTTGCTTGCAAAAGTGCAAGGAAGAAGGGAGGTAGAAGAAGAACTATCATGCTAATTTTTGCAAGAACAAAGTAAGCATATAAAGCAAGAGTTTAGAGTTATAAAACCCGCCTAAAGGTTGTTCCTAGAGCTCCAAGCCTTCAAGCTCCAAGCTTTAATGGCGTCCTAGAAGCTCCACAGGTCGGCCAGAGGTGAATTCTCCAAGGAAACGTAGGGTTGGTCGGCTAGAACAAGAAGACTAAGTAAGCTATCCACAAAACCAATCTTAAAGGAAGAATTCCTCCATGAATTCGAGCTAGAAGATGGTGTTCTCTTACCTATAACAGGTTGGTCGTCCCCCTGATCTCCAGAGCTATCCTTGGTCGTTTGAGAAGGAAGAGAGGAGAAGTGAAGGAAATGAAGGATCGTTCACTTATTTGCAAGGAAAAAGGCATATATACTTTAGCCCTTTTTACACCATAAGGACCTCTCAAGTCATGGAATTACATCCAAGTCCCTCCTTTCTCAAGGGCACGTCCACAATCATCTAAGCTTATGCAAAGCTAATGAAATCTCAAGATCTAAGGGTAAAGGAAGCCAACCTTCAACTAGGGTACATACATGAAAGGTCTCCATACCCATTTTAGGTGACTTTTACCAAAAAGATCACTTTTCTTATCTGATTATTCATTGATGTGTCCCTTTCATCATTTCTATCCTAAATGATGACAAGAGTTATAAAAGATGCTCTAGAAGGTGAAAATTACAAGTTACACCCCTCAATTTGGGTAAATTGCATTTTACTCCAAATTAGGGTTTTTAAGCATAAGGATTGTTTCCACAGCTGCACCTTGGTGCTCAAGCTTGGGAAATCCTTCAAACTTTATCATAAACATCTTCATGATGTTTCAACATCAAAGGAACATCTTAACTTGTGAATTTGCAAGTTAAACCCTTAAACTGGGTAATTTGCACTTAGGTCCCTGCATACAATACAATGCTACAACTTTGTTTTAAAAAGGAGCAAGAATTGAAAATATATGTTCCTGAGGAACTTAATTACATGCTAGGGAGTATTCACAAGTATATAATTACATATTTAGGCAAAACTTCCAGGGTTAGGTTATAACCCAGGTCAGGGATGTTACAACAGGTGGGTAGAATCTTTCTTTCTCCTTGAAAGATCCATGTGTTGCTTTCATCAGCAAACACATCCAACTTGGATTCACAATCCAAGACAACTCTATACCTTTCCAAGGTATCCATCCCAAGGATTACATCAAATCCTTGCATATCAAGTGGTATAAGATCCACTTGAATGCGATGATCAGAAAAGAAGAGGATGCAGGGAGAGCATACCTCCTACAAAACAGCAGACCCACTCAACGGAGTCTCCAACAACAAGCTATCTGCCCTATGACCGATTGTCATATTGCAGTTACGTATCACTCTTCGAGTGATGAAGGAGTGCGTAGCACCCGGGTCAATCAAAACAGATACAACACAGGATTTAGACATATAAGAATATAAAAGTTCCATCTGACCTGCCACAACCCATGGATTGACCACTGCATCTGGTGGGTTCATAGCATAGAACCTCGTTGTCGCCTGCGGTTGAGTTGGTGCTGATGATCCAACTTGAGACGCTTGTCCACGTCCTTGAGCTGCTCCTTGAGATTGCCTCCTCTGTGATCCCTATTGACCCTATCTCGGAGGCTGTGTCACACTGACAGGCCTAGACCTACAATCCTTCATCAAGTGTCCCACCTTCCCACAGTTGTAGCAGCTTCTCTCCTGTTGTTGTGGTCTCGGTGGTCCACTGACTGACATTGATGCAGAACTCTGAGTCTCTTGAGGCAGTAGACTCTGTCCTCTACCTCTACTAGGAGACCACTGAGTCTGAGAACTCGATCTGGGTAGTGGAGGGTTAGGTGCAGAGGATCTAGGCTTCTTAAAGTCCCTAGATGAAGAACCCTAGAACTGCATATATCTTTTCTGGGTTTGCCTCTTCTCAACCACGAATCTCTCTGTCCTTCAGACTGACTCAACGAAGGTAGAGAACCTCTCCCAATTTTCTAGGGCAGACACGGGAGTAGTCATGTCGGCATTCAAACCCTTTTCAAACCTTCTGATTCTTTCTTCCTCTGTGGCAGCCATGTACGCACAGAACCGTAACAACTCCATGAACTTAGCTTCATACTCGCTAATGTTCATCATGCCCTGCCTCAATCTCTCAAACTGAGAGATCTTCTTGTCCAGGAAGGTCTTTGGGAAATATCTATGGACAAATTCCCGTCGAAAGTCTTCCCACGAGATCTCTATTCCATGTCTCTTCTGCTCTTCCATGGTCCACCAGTGACCAGCACTTCCTTTGAGAAGATAGACAGCATGTCTAACCTTCTCAACTTCAGGGATGTTGAGAATTCTAAAATCTTTCTCCAACTCTGTCAACCACAGATCAGCATCTGCGGGGTCGGCTGTCCCAAAGTACTCGGTAGCTCTGACACGACGAAGTCGCTCGAACGTCTTCCCGATACCTTGTCCTTCGGGCTGGACAGGTGCCCTAGGTGCAGGCATAGGCATCCTGTCGGTGATATGTGTCATGGCAGTCATAAACTGCCCGAACATCGCTTGCACAGTTGGGTTACCCATGTCAGCTGGGTCAAACTGAGGTGGCTCCCTGGGTTGCTCAGGTATGGGTTGCTCTATTTCTGGGTTCCTTGCACCTCCCCCAGGTGCAGCAACGCTACTCTCTGCCACGTACTACTCATGTGGCTCAGACATCCTTATATATCTTCTTCTCCTGAGGAGCAGAAGATTCTATTAGATAAAGAAGAACACTAAGGTTAGACTCGACATCCTAAGTCCTATGTCTTTGTAGACTCAGCGAACCTAGAGCTCTGATACCACTAAATTGAGATGATCCGATATCCAAAACACGATGTAAACTTAGCGGAAGCATTCGATTAGCAGCGGAATACAAAGATCATGGGAAAATTAAAACTTTTTGAGATAAGATCTTGAAAACATAAAACTTCTTTTATAGAAACAAGATAAACTGTTTACATCTCTGTTGAATTACTTCTTGAGTAAATATACACATCATGATACAAAATCTCAAGAGTCAAAACCAAAATCTTAGACCACTAACTCCAAGGACCTGAGAGTACAGAGACGGCATAGGACTATCTAACTACAAACTCAGCAGTCAGTATCTTCACCTGAGATTTACTGATGTTGCTGCTGGTATTGGTCACCTGTAGGCTGGTTTCTTCGTCCTCGACAACCACCTAAAAAGTTGAAATCTACAGGGTGAGACAATTTTAAATAATTGTCCCAGCGAGAGTTATAACTCTCCACTAGAAGCTTTATGTAGCAAATCAAAGAACAACATAAGCAATAAAATCTTTCAAGGTAATCAACAGCAGATTGATATTAAGCAATTTAAGGATTATGAAGGACATATGTACTATGCAGTGTAACATCATTCAAGTAACTCGTAGTTCATTCTAAGCAGATATACTATGCGGTTGTTTATGTTTTACAAACATCATTATGCCCTGTGGAGATGAGGTATACCGCTCATACTCCAACCGATCATTGTTAAGTCGCATCGGTATCATACCTAGGTCATCAAAAGAGCCGGATTCTTATGACCTCAACTTCCTCAGTCAGAGTGGGGATAAACATGTAGGACATTCAGTGTCTCTGCTATTATAGCTCACCAGGGTAATCTGGTACTTCGCTATTAGAGTCACAGTGGCATTCTGTACTCTCTTCGTCATCGAAAGATTTCTTGTTTATCTCTCATCGATGCGGTATAAAAGACTTTCTTGGGAGAAAAGTGTTACAACATAAACATATAGTGAAGGGTTGACGGACTAAGATACATCTACATCAATACCTACACTAGTATGTAAGGATTTACACATCCATATTCCCCCACATACTTAAAAGTATGTGATCCAGGAGTTCCCTTAGGAAAACCTGTTTCACCATCATTTGGCTTCTGACAATAATGGATCTATTATCAGGGCTCGACATGGTATGATTATACTTGATTAGTTAGGTACATTTCATTATTCTTTTAACATCATACATGTTCTCAAACATTAATCATTAGCATGGCAGCTATGAAAGTAGAATACTAAATGCAACAAGTCTAATTCATATCAATTATTATTTCTTAATCATTTCATCACAAGTCATCTAACTAGCATGACCTTGATGATATTCATGGCTCTCATAGCCTATCATCTCATGTGATGCCACTTACCAGGCAACAAGGTATTTCACTATTCATAAAGCTAATAACATGCTTTCAATGAATACAGTATCATAATCCTTACATGGATATGATCATCCTCATATAGGAACCTGCATGGTTAACTCAAGTGATAACAGTAAACAATTCATTTCAAGAGAGTTTTACTTTCATACTCTTACAAAAGTCAAGTTCCCTGATTTTCATCAATTAGGGTTTTCAATCGGATAATCATCAATGTTCAACAATGTGAATCAAATCGAGGTTGAACCCATCAATTGACCTCCAATTGGTCCCAAACTTGGGCCAAACGGTCTTGAGATCATTTGGACATCCTCCAAACGGTCTTGAGACCGTTTTCCCAAAGTTTCATCAAAATCTAAGTCGATTGGATAGGGATTGAATCCTAATTAGGTCTAAAATCAGCACTTTTATCAATTCATCAAATTATTGTGATTGGACCCTCAAACCATCAAATCACCTTAACCCTAGACCTCCAAACGGTCTTGGGTTGTCTCCAAACGGTCTTGAGACCATTTGGGTCCTTCAACCCAAAACTCACCAAGATCTATCCTTGAAATCAACAATTCAACCCGATTAGAGTTTAGGGGGGTTGAAGTGCCTTCAACTTGAGATTGGTTTGGAATTAAGCTATGATTCTTTGTAGATATTAAATTCAACATGTTACCAGCAGACCCTTAAATGGTCGTCCCTTGGTCAACCCTATCAAATGGTCTTGAGACCGTTTGATTCCAAACGGTCTTGCAAGACCGCATGAGATCAAACGGTTTGAGACCGTTTGATTTCAAACAATTTGCAACCGTTTGGACCAAAGGGGTCCAAGGTCGTTTGATAAAGTTACATAGGAATTCATGCCCATCATCTTCAACCTCTGTTCAGGTCAGTTACTCCACGGTTTTTCTTGCAAAAGTGCAAGGAAGAAGGGAGGTAGAAGAAGAACTAAGTATATTTGCAAGAACATAGATATGCATAATAAAGCAAAGAATTTAGAGTTATAAAACCCGCCTCAAACGTTGTTCCTAGAGCTCCAAGCTTCCAAGCTTCAAACCTTTAATGGCGTCTTGAGCTCCACAAGTCGGCCAAAGGTGATTCTCCAAGGAAAAGATGGGGATGGTCGGCTAGAACAAGGAACCTAAGTAAGTTAACCATAGAACCAACCTTATACAAGGAATTCATCCAAGAATCCGAGCTAGAAGATGGTTCCTACTCACCTTAGAACTAGTTGGTCGCCTCCTTGAGTTCCAGAGCTCTGCCTTGGTCATTTGAGAAAGATGAGAAATGAAGAGGATAAAGGATACGTTTCCTTGGTTTGTAAGGGTGAATGCTTATATAGTTTAGGTAGTTTTCCACCTTAGGGACCTCTAAAACATAGATTTCTCATCTAAGTCCCTACTTCTTTCTAAGGCTCGTCCAAGCCATCAAAACTTATGCAAAGCTCATCAAAATTCAAGATTTAAGGGTAAAGAAAACCAACATGCAACTAAGGTACATATATGAAGGGTCTCCCTACTTATACTTGATGATTCTACTACAAAGGCCATTCTTTTCATCTAATTACTTCATTGAAGCGCCCCTTTCATCATTTCTACTCTAAATGATGTCAAGAGTCATAAAAGATATTCTAGAAGGTGTATTTTACAAGTTGCACCCCACATTTTGGGTAAATTGCTCTTTACTCCAAAATTAGGGTTTGAAGCACAAGGATCATCCCACAAGCTGTATCTTGATGCCCAGGCTTGGGAAATCCATCATATCACATCATATTCACTCATATGATGTCTCATCATCATAGGAACATCTTTACCTGTGAAATTTGCAAGTTAACCCCTTAAACTGGGTAATTTGCACATAGGTCCCTGCATTACAAAATAATACTACAACTTTGTTTTTTTTTAAAGGACAAAAATTGAAAGTATATGTTCCTGAGGAACTTAATTACATGCCAGAGAGTATTCACAAGTATTTAATTACATATTTAGGCAAAACATCTAGGGTTAGTTTATAATCCAGGTCAGGGATGTTACAATAAGTGCATATCATCACCCTTCATTAGGGTTAGGTTTTCCCCTTATTAACAAATTAAGGATTCAAGATCATATTATCAGGAATCAAACCCTAATTCACAATCCACTCATTCTAGGAGTATCAACATATATTCATTACACGATTGTTATACAAATATAAGTTTCTCTTTCATCCTCACTAAGATGTTGATTGCATTATACTTTTATTAAGTTAGCTATATTCCCCACTTTAAGGTACATCAGATCACCATTATCAATTCGCACTAAACTCATTACCTTTTAATGTTGTATTTAACATTCAACATATATCACTTAGTCAAATCTATTGGATTGAAGCATACCTGCCATATCGGGCATCATGGTGTATATATGCTATCATATTGTTTTTAAGATACAACCTTTACATTATATTGTGTATCCATATCAGTCATGTGGTGCAAACACCTCATCATATAGTGTTTAGGGCGTATCCCTTAACACCATATCATGTAACCATCTCGGGTTAGCTATCACTTAGTTCAAGTTATTCTTATATCGTATATGAATTAGATGCTTGACTTCATATCGGGTATAATGGTATAGTTTATACCATATCATGGAAAAGATGTGCACCATATCAGGGATAGAGTGTATGCCCCATCATGTATCATTTAAGTGGTAATACCATGTTGGTTTTCCATATTGGATTGTCATATTATATTGACTATCATATCGGGTTACCAAGTTGGGTAGTCCATTAAGCTCATAAACCTTTATGCCTTCAATGGAATCTGTCCTTCTTATATTTGCACGAAAAACTAGATATCAGGTTGGATACTTTCACAACAATCCTTCACATAAAAGATAGGATATATCGGGTTTCATGCCATCACTTAGAGTTTCATCTCTATATTGGTTAGGGTTTCAACTCTATATCGTTCAGAGTGTTCAACTAACACTATATCGTGCATGAGGTATGATCTTAACCTTGTATCGTGTATAAGGTGTAAGTAGGTGCTACTCCTATCGTCCATGAGATATCACTCATATCATTCAGGTGGTATCACTCACCACTTTATCAGGTTACCCGTTATCTTGAGTTTCATATCACTATCTAGGGTTTCAACCCATATCGGGTTAGGATATAAACCTAACACCATTTCGTGCATAAGGTGAATATATGACCCCATATCATGCTCAAAGGGTGTATACGTATTACTTATATTTCCCATGAGATATACACTTCTTGCTATATCATTTTTTGTGATGGGTTCACATCAACATATCAGATTACTTATCCTCTAGGGTTTACTATATCAGGTTGGACCGTATGTTTGACTCCATGTCGTATATAGGATATATATACCTAACCTTATATCGTGCACATAGTGTATGCTTAACAAAATATCGTGAAAAAGGTGTGCACTTCATGATCATAACGTGTAAGAGGTACCTACTCATCACCATATCGTGCTAATGGTGTATTTACTCCATCATATCAGGTTAGAGGGGTTTCAACCCATATCGGGTTGGACCATGATGATGTCACCATCATCAACCTCTAGTTTCTTGTTCTTACTATTTTAGATCAGGGCAACATTCCTAAGATACTTTTGAAACTCAAAGGAACATCAATTAATCAAAGGAATTCAAAATTGAAAGTAGATCATCAAGTTCAACAATATTGAAGGTGAGTAATAACATAGTTGGGTTCAAGTTATATAACCCGCCTTATGAACAACTTCAAAACTCCAAGATCCAAAGCTTCACGATCCTAAGGTTGAAGATGAGATTATCCCAAGGTCCAAGGCTCATTCACAACTCCTCCATATTCAAGGAATCACCATAGTTAAGAACTTGGTGAAGAGGAAAAGAGAGGAATATCTATAACCCAACCAAGGTTGAAAATGACCAAAGCCTTACCTTAAGCTTGGTGCTTGAGCTCCCCTTTCTCCTTGAGGTACTATGCATGATATCTGGGAGGGTCTGCATGATATCTCCAAGAAAGAGAGTTGTGGGGGTCATAAACTTCCATTAGTATGTGAAAGGAGAGGTATATATACTTGGGTTCATGAGAGAGAGTGTATAAGAGGTGTTATGATCACCATATACTTACTAGGTGACACGTGGCCATGCATGGTTGACACATGTCCATGTATGCACACATATATATATTGACATGCAAAAGTCTACAGGATAATCTAGAGATGATATTTCGTCCATTCTTTGTCTTTTTGGATAAGATATCTCATCTT
Source organism: Alisma plantago-aquatica (assembly GCA_963693085.1). Taxonomy (NCBI): domain Eukaryota; kingdom Viridiplantae; phylum Streptophyta; class Magnoliopsida; order Alismatales; family Alismataceae; genus Alisma; species Alisma plantago-aquatica. Next base: position 950,297,564 of record OY856412.1, read on the forward strand.
TATCTCACAAATTATGCAAACTGATACACCTTTTGCAAGGAGCATCTAACTCGTCATGGACCACCTACTTGAGGTGCTTTGCCTGTCATGGATTTTTCCCAGAGTTCACAAACTGATATGGGATCTCCTCTATGGATCCTTGGCCGATAGGCATTCCCATATCAAGTCTACAACTCAATATAACTTAAGTAAGGGCTTCAACTATACGTCATCTTTGCATATCAACCCTACATTTTGGGTAAATTACAATTTGTACCAAAATTGGCACACAAGGTACTAGCATTATTCAAACAAGCTCAAACTTGGAATTTAGGCTTTCCACAAGCGACCACTTAGCATCATTCTCTCTCTTATGATACTAAAAAACTTAAGGCACATTGAAAACGTGACATTTTGCAATATAACTCTTCATCTTGGGTGAATTGCACTTTACACTCAGACTATCATACAATGCACCAATAGTTTGCAACTAAGCTCACATTTGAAAATAAACTTCACAAAGAGTCTTAATTACTTTTTAAAAGATTATAACAAGTTTGTAAATAACTTACTTAAGCAAAACTTCTAGGGTCAATCCATAACCCATGTCAGGGATGTTACACACTCAATTGACATTAACTAATCAAGTGAAATACTAATCATGTAGTGCCATGTTTTGGAGATCCATTCCAACATCAGGATTTGCTGGATGGTGAAATGAGTATTCCTCTCATGGAAGCTCAGAGTTGTATAATGTAAGGAGTGGGACCCAAGAGGGGATTCACTCTCTACTAAAATTTTTAACAATAAAACATCCATTCCAAACACACTCAAAGGTATGTTGGCATAGGTGTTAATTTTCAACTTTCAATAAATGGTATTCAAAACAATCAAAGTGTAGCAGCGGAATTAAACAAATGACTATATTTAATTTTCACAAAAGATTACAAAAGTACATCATAATATCCCATAAGGGGTTACATGTATGATACAACATAAGGATCTATGTAGAGGGAAGTCTAAACTAAAATGGGGTAGGTGGATTTGGAATTACAAAATTCCTAGGAGATTCTCACTGGTCCTGTGGAAGGCTTTCCTGAATCGGCTACCAACAACTGATATCTTGAGAAAATTAGGCTTATATCTAATGTCTTGATGCCCACTATGCGAAAATGATGAAGAAAGCATTGAACAGATCCTCTTCAATTATAGATTCACCATGGAAGTATGGAGATTCTTAAACGCCAGGTTCAAGCTAAATGCTGGCCCCTCACGTATTGATGATGCAAACCTTCTAAAGGAAAAGGAGAAAATTGCAGTTGCAATGATTATATACCATACATGGATAGAAAGAAATAGATGGATCCTCCTGGGCATAAAGAAAAACTCAGTTGAGATCTGGAATAATTGTATAGTTGATTTCACAGATGTATAGATATGTATAGTTTTCTCTTTTTTCTTTTAGTTTCTATTCTTTCACCTTGTTACACCCCTATAACAGGATGATACCAATTTTTTGAGGAGATAATAATAAAAGAGAGGCACGCTGGGTTCACCAAAAAAAGTCTAAACTACTTCACATCTGTCTCCAAGCAACATCTCCAAGAGCTTGGTCCATGTTGGAAGCTATGTTCTCCTTGGTCATGTTTAACACCTTGATCTAAACCTGTGTGGATCAAGAGAGAAAAAAATAAGGTATCTATCAAATAATGAACAAGAACAAAAGATAAGGAAATAATATGAAAGTAAAGGCTAAGATTTCATCTTAAGATGAAGAGAACAAGAGTATGAGGCATAATTGGATAGATGCTTTCCATATGAAGAAAAACAATAAAAGATTTGCATGCATGATTAATATTGATTATATTAACTCTGTAGGGTTGAGGAACCTACCAGACCTCAACCTATAGGTGAGGGGAGAGTAACACATTCCCAGTCACCTACACAATTTTATAAGGGGAGAGTAAACACATTCCCTAGGGTGAAAATACATGCCATATCTATGGGTGGTTGTACAAAAATACCACTACTATAGCTAAATAGTATAATAAAATCTCATGCTAAAGAGAACTATGGAAATTAAATGTGTCATATATTTGAAATATGGCAGTGGGATACAAGACCCAAGAAAGAGAATATCATTATGGATTTTGAGGCCATTGAACAAAAGAATCATGTAAAGAGGAATTTGGGTTCATTAAAGCCTCATTAGGGAACTATAGGGCTTGGTTGCAATTATCTAAACATAGGGTGTAAGGAATTTACATACCTCTCTTACTAATATCAATTACTAACTTTCACCACTTTAATTGATTTGAAGTTCCTATTTGCCTATTATCAATGTATTAACATGTATTAGAGTACATAATGCATATTAATGTATAGAAACCTTAATTTTATACCTTTTCACAAAACTCAGATTTAGACTCTAAAAACCTCACCAAAGAACTTATTAGGTTCTCCTAATCAAGACAACATATCTATATGTCAATTTTGGAGTTATGATGATTAAGATGTAATTTGTATGGATTTTATGCATTAAATTTATTTTCCAAAAATCAACCTTATTCAAACCTAGAAATCAAACCTTACAAATATTTTTATTAGATAGAGATTAATTTTTTTATTCCAAAACTTATTTATTTGTCAAATTTGGATAAGCAGATTAAAAGATATGAATTTTTCAATTTGAACCAATCAGGAAAGGACAAGTTAGAAATCTTCGAGAGAGAGGAAGAGAGAGAAAAAACCATTTGACCCAAGATTGGGGTTGTAGTTGCATAGGTAACCAAACTAGAGCTTCTAGGGAAGGTGAAACAGCAAGAAACCAAAACTCTAGAAGAACATGGTAAATAGAGATGGAGATCATTGATTTTAAACATAGAACCATGAGTTTTAAGCATGTAGTAAGCAATATATGATAAAGGGGTTATAAAAACCACATGTAGGGAAGGTGTATAGATTTGAGCAACAAGGTTCCTGAGCTAGAGAGGTTGGTTTCTCCAACAAAGCTCCTGTCTCGAGTAAGAAGCACCTTCTCCACTTTAGAGGTGACAAAACTAGCAAAAGAACACGGAGATGAGGTATTTAAAGGCTCTAGGTGAGGTTTTGGTTCTGACCTGGAACAGGGAAGGAGGAAGATGAATATCATGAAAATAAGTAAGGGAAGTGAAAAACACTATAGGGGGGGTGAATAGGGTTTTAAAATTAATTTAACAATTATTCAACTCAAACAACCAACCACAAATATATTGGATAAGGGGACAAGGATTTAGAGTGGTTCCTACCTTAGCAAATACTAAGGTAGTCAGTCCACTACCCGGTTGCTTACCCAACCGAGATTTGGAAAGAACTTAATTTTATTACCTCGCAAGGACTTTACATAAAATTACAATTCTCTCCCTAAACCCTTCAAACAGCCTTCACCTTGAAGTAATTGCACCAACCTTGAAGCAGCCTTCACCTAAAAGTAATTGCACCAACCTTGAAGCAGCCTTCCTCCTGAAGTAGCTTCCCATTGCAATATCCTTCTTGAAGTAGCTTCCCGTTGCAATAGCCTTCTTGAAGTAGCTTGAAGACCACCTTCTCCTCTGAGAAGAACCTTCTCCAATCCGCAGCCTCCAACCCTAGGAGTAGCAAGGAGAATACAAAGAATAAAAGGAACAAGAAGGAAAATGGAAATTACAACTTATCCTTTGAAGCACAAGGCTTGATTTGCCTATATCAAGCGTATTGATCTCCTAACCAATGAGTGTAGAAGTGTAAGTGCTGTGGAAAGGAGATGCTAGCCTATAGGACACGAAATTGGAGCAATGGGAATGAATAGCCAATGTTGGAATTGCTCTATTGCTCAAAACAGATTGCCAATGAGTATTCAAGCTCAAGTCTAGCACAAGTGTAGCTTAGGTATATGTAGGTGTCCTAAGGCATGTCCTATTTATAGGAATGACCTACAAGTGCTTAAGGACGTTCTAGACACTTTCTAGGGGATTCTAAGTGTTTAACTAGCCGTTAGGTATAAGTTAGTTGCATTAGTAACGGCTAGTTGCTTTATTCTGCAGTTACTGTCAGAGTCCATCTCGGTTGAGCAATTTGTCGACCGAGATACCTACTCAGTCAAAGTTTTGTCGACCGACAGGCTCTCTGGATCAACGTTCATTTCCAACTGCCAACTACCTTGTCTGCTGTGTCTAACGGCTACTTGGGTCTTTCTCGGTCGAGAAGATTGTCGACTGAGAGTGTCTCGGTCGAGGAGTTTGTCGACCGAGATTGACCCTGTTTCAATCTTTCAATTAAGGCACTAAGTGTGTGTATGAGTGTGCATATGTGACACTATTGAAGGGGATGACCTAACTAAGTGTGGTGTTTAGCTAGGGAAGATCTAATGCTTGATTTACATGAAGTCTAAGTACTTGTACATTATATATTTGTACAAGTTTACAATTGATTACATTTCATGACATTTACAATCATTCAAGCATATAGATTCCCTAGAGCTTTGTCATCCACCTTATTCCTACAACACTCAAGTAGCACGTTAGATCAACAAGAATGAAATGTTTGTCATCATCGAAATAAAGGGATTTATCATAATGTCCAATTTATCCAACAATCTCCCCCTTTTTGAAGATGACAAACATTTCCTAAATATGAAATAAGGAAATATAAAGCATGTGAGTTTCAGACCTGAAGATTACCTTTTGTAGCCATTCTTGTTTTTCAAGTGAATGCTGGCCATCAAGATGAAACTCATTTATATTTTTGAATTTTATATTCTTTCTCCCCCTTTGTCATTTCAAAAAGATATCTAGGTTGAATATTTTATATTTCTTCTCCCCCTTAATTTTATACTATGCTCCCCCTTAAATAGATATTCTATTAGGAACATGGATTTAATATCATTTTGTCTAATTTAGCCACAATTTGTTTCTCAATCATTTGCAAAGGATGTTAAGCATTGAAATGATATGTGATTCCCTTAAGCTTATGAATGTATATTGATTTCTCATCTATCAAGGGATGTTAAGCCTTAAAAATCAAATGAGAATCCTTTAATCTTAGAGTACATAAAAATGTCTCCATCCAAATGCAAGGGATGTTAAGCCCTGATTTGTTTAGAGAGTTCCTTTAAGATATACCATTTTTATGAAATTCATAGATATCTTCATAACCAAGAGTAAAAGTACTAAGGTCGTAACAAGCTCCTTAATCAAATAATCAAATTTGTTTTTTGAGCACCCCCTTAATCTTATCATTAAAGCAATTTAAAGCTTCTTAGGTCACAAATGATTTTAAATTTTGATTTTGACCTTTATCAAAAGTATACTAAGATTAAGTATAATAAAATGATGTCCAAATAAGCATTTTGTCAAAGCTTATTTTAGGTCGTCCTTGACTACGACCATAGCGCCCCTTGGTCAAATTTTATTTCAACCAAGAGGCAAAATTGCAGATTTCCAAATTGATCACTCATATATGAAGTATAATATCTGCATGTAATTTGATTAGATATCAATTTGACACATTTTAAACAATACTCAATATGAGAACACGATTAATATCTCAAGTCTTTAAAGATACCAATTGAGAAATTTTTATCTTATGTGTTGCAAGCATTAAAGCAACATGTTACCAACAAATCATTTTGCTTGCCTATGTATCATCAAGGATCATTCATGCAATAATATTTATTCATGCAACAAGCATCAACTTTGAATAATGAAATATTGAAAGTATATCCATGATGTAATGATAGAACAGTAACAACATGAAATTCAACATATGGTTTCTATCAAAGAATACTTTGACTTAAATCAACATGATTCATAATTTTCAGTTTTAACTTAAATAATTTAGAGAATAAACCAAATTAATCTCATATAAGTTTTCAGGGATGATTTCCAAAATGTATACAGTCATTAATCACAAATAGATAGAAATTTGATCAATTACACAAAGAATTCAGCAATTTTACAGCAGACTGGAAATCAGTGACCTGCTCGGTCAAAGATTTCTCGACTGACTGACTACTCGGTCGATGATTTCTCGACCGATCAGGTTTCTGTATTGTTTTCAGAACTATTTACTTATTCCAAGTAAAATAAAATTATGCAAGTTAGAGCTCAATTGTGTTGAGATATGACATTTGTATATCAAGAATCAGTTTAGGTCAAATCTCAACTAGTTAAATTTAAGCTTCTAAGTTTTAGGAATCCAAGCTAAATCATCATTTTTTTTCTTATATGGGCATGAAAATGAATAATGTCCAAGACGCATGCAATAATGACAACTAATAGAGTCAACTTCATTTCTCTTTCTAGGAATTGTGTTCCTAGGTACAAACATAATCTTAGTCTTGGATACTTTAGCTCTTTTGGGTTTATTTCTCTTTGGATCATATCCTAATCCTCTTCTTCCATTATAACTAGAGGAAATTTTCAGAATATTTTCAAGCATGTCATTTCCTGTTGACTCAATTATATTTCTTTGTAACTTAGCAATATGTTTCTTTGCTTGATCTAAATCATATACTAGAGAGTTTCTTTCTTTGACAACCTTATCATAATCTAAGTGTGAACATAGAACAGGTTGTTTCTGAAGATCATTCACTTGAGTTTGCAAGTTTAACTTTTCCAAGGAAAGAATATTGCAATTAGCTTCTACCGATTTTAACTTAAGATCATAATCTTCATTTTCCTTTTTGAGATCTTCATTTTCAGATATAAGAGCAAGAAGTTTAATATTTAAATCATCATTTACTTTATTTGATTTCTTAAGTTTCTTCTTGCACTCAATATATTTCTCATGAGTATCTTGAAGACTAGCAATTAGATCTTCTTTTGGTAGATCAAAAAGACTTACCTCTTCTTCGTCTTCATTTGTTGTAGCAATGAGGCATTCTACTTCTTCTTTTCCATCATCACTATCATCACTTGAATCATCCCATGCAGCTTTATATGCTCTTTCTTTCTTTTTGTGAGATGATTTCTTCCCTTTATTGAGTTTTGGACAATCACCTTTCATGTGTCCCTTTTTGCCACATTCAAAGCACCTGGAAGAAGAAACACTAGAAGTTTTATTAGTTTTAAAACTTTATATTGCTTACCATTTACAATGAGAGTTTCTTCTTCACTATCATCTTCACTTGTGTCATGATTGTCCTTGGTTGATGCTTTGAATGCAATGTCCTTCTTTTTGCCTTGTTGACATTCACATTCTCTTCTTTCTTCCTCTTCTAAAGTTGCCTCATGAGCTTCTAGATTTCCAATGAGTTGCTCCATTTTCAGTTTAGTGAGATCATTAGCTTCTTCTATGGCTGTCACCTTGGGCTTGTATTTGGGAGGAAGTGATCGAAGTACCTTTGATACCTGGTCTTCTTCAAGAACAGTTTTTCCTAAGGCATTCAAACCATTAACAATAGAAGAGAATTTTGCAAACATTTCACTAATGGATTCATTCGGATCCATACGAAAGTGTTCAAACTTCTGTTTAAGCATACTAATCTTAGAATTATTAACTTGAACCGTACCTTCATAAGTTATAGACAGTCTATGCCAAATGTCATAGGTTGTGTCACAGTTTGATATTCTATTAAATTCTCCTACTGAAATTGAACAATATAAAATGCTTACAGCTTTGGCATTCATTTGAGCTGATTTTACCGTATTTGCATCCCACTCTGCATATTGTGCTTGAGGAAGCTCGTATGGGGTTGACACCATCCTCCATAAGTCCCAACTGATGCCTTGGAAGTAGAACTGCATCCTTCTCTTCCAATATGTGTAGTTTGTTCCATCAAACACTGGAGGCCTAGCAACAAATGTCCCTTCAAGGTTGAGGTTTTTGAGCACCCCGTCACCCATTCTTCAAGACCTTGTTAGGGTTCCTTGAAGCCTGCTCTGATACCAATTGAAAAACACTAGAGGGGGTAAATAGGGTTTTAAAATTAATTTAACAATTATTTAACTCAAACAACCAACCACAAAAATATTGGACAAGGGGACAAGGATTTAGAGTGGTTCCTATCTTAGCAAATACTAAGGTAGTCAGTCCACTACCCGGTTGCTTACCCAACCGGGATTTGGAAAGAACTTAATTTTATTACCTCGCAAGGACTTTACATAAAATTACAATTCTCTCCCTAAACCCTTCAAGCAGCCTTCACCTTGAAGTAATTGCACCAACCTTGAAGCAGCCTTCACCTAAAAGTAATTGCACCAACCTTGAAGTAGCCTTCCTCCTGAAGTAACTTCCCGTTGCAATAGCCTACTTGAAGTAGCTTCCCGTTGCAATAGCCTTCTTGAAGTAGCTTGAAGTCCACCTTCTCCTCTGAGAAGAACCTTCTCCAATCCGCAGCCTCCAACCCTAGGAGTAGCAAGGAGAATACAAAGAATAAAAGGAACAAGAAGGAAAATGGAAATTACAACTTATCCTTTGAAGCACAAGGCTTGATTTGCCTATATCAAGCGTATTGATATCCTAACCAATGAGTGTAGAAGTGTAAGTTTTGTGGAAAGGAGATGCTAGCCTATAGGACACGAAATTGGAGCAATGGGAATGAATAGCCAATGTTGGAATTGCTCTATTGCTCAAAACAGATTGCCAATGAGTATTCAAGCTCAAGTGTAGCACAAGTGTAGCTTAGGTATATGTAGGTGTCCTAAGGCATGTCCTATTTATAGGAATGACCTACAAGTGCTTAAGGACGTTCTAGACACTTTCTAGGGGATTCTAAGTGCTTAACTAGCCGTTAGGTATAAGTTAGTTGCATTAGTAACAGCTAGTTGCTTTATTCTGCAGTTGCTGTCAGAGTCCATCTCGGTCGAGCAATTTGTCGACCGAGATACCTACTCGGTCGAAGTTTTGTCGACCGACAGGCTCTCTGGATCAACGTTCATTTCCAACTGCCAACTACCTTGTCTGCTGTGTCTAACGGCTACTTGGGTCTTTCTCGGTCGAGAAGATTGTCGACCGAGAGTGTCTCGGTCGAGGAGTTTGTCGACCGAAATTGACCCTATTTCAATCTTTCAATTAAGGCACTAAGTGTGTGTATGAGTGTGCATATGTGACACTATTGAAGGGGATGACCTAACTAAGTGTGGTGTTTATCTAGGGAAGATCTAATGCTTGATTTACATGAAGTCTATGTACTTGTACATTATATATTTGTACAAGTTTACAATTGATTACATTTCATGACATTTACAATCATTCAAGCATATAGATTCCCTAGAGCTTTGTCATCCACCTTATTCTTGCAACACTCAAGTAGCACGTTAGATCAACAAGAATGAAATGTTTGTCATCATCGAAACAAAGGGATTTATCATAATGTCCAATTTATCCAACAGGAAGGATGAAACTTACTAGTTTTGGTCAAAATCATCAAGAAGGAGCTTTAGAAACCCTAAATAGAGCAATTTTAGAACCCTATGAGCCTTCTTCACCAAGGTAGGCACCCTCTTTTACCTTGGGATAGAACCTTCATGGATGAATAGAGTAGGAATGATGATCTAATCTGGAGGAAAGATAAGGAGAGCAAGAGTTTTTGAATTCAGAGGTAGGAAGAGGTAGATATGGCTTTATAAAGAAGGGTTCAAGCATGAGGTGTCTATGGGACTTTCCATGTGTCCTTTGCCTAGGGCTTCATGGCCATGTAAGAGGACAACTCATAGGGGCTTCTTGAATATCAAATTTTGGTTCTAAAATCCCATGGAGACTTCAAGGCCATCCCCACCGAGATCCAATCAAAGAAATAACCCCATTGGTTGATAACTTCTAAAAATAAGCTCATCTATAACGAGGGTAATCCATAAAAGGCCCTTGGAGAGAAACACCTTCAAACCAAGGTGCAACTAGGCGCCCCATGGTTCAGAAACTCAATAGTACTAAGTGAATTTCTAAGGATTATGATGCATGTGACAATTTGCAAAGAAAACCTCCCAATTGGGTAAATTTTAGAAAAGTCTAGAATGAACCTAAAATAGCATAACTTGCACAAACAACATCTAAATTGAACCAAAATTGAAATTTAGGCTCATTTTATGTTTTCAAATCACATCACAAAGTTATATTAAGGTTTAGAACACCTAACTAGGTCCTTAAATAAACTTTCACTGAGGTATTTTGTGCATAAACCCTTTTATTGGTACAAATAGTGAATAAAGTTCACCAAACCACTATAAATTCCACTAATGAAACATCAAGGACATAAATGAGAAGAAAAATTAGAGAAAAGGGTTACATGGATATTACATTCAGAATTTAGTATGTTACCACACTCCACCCCTTCAAAAGTATTTTGTCCCCTAAATCTCAAGCAAAAAGAGAAGGGTGAGTATGCAACATCCCAACACTAAGGTCCCAAATTGTTTCCATAAAATTTCCACTAAAAATTACACTAACTCAAATGCCTTATTTTTCAACTACTTAACTTGGGAGTTCACAATCTTATCACACAACTCCACATAGGCCAGGTTCTCATGCATCACTAAGGGCTCCACTATTAATATTTTTTATTAGATATATCACAGTTAACATTTTAGGCCTATTAATATTATATTCATTATGATATTATAGCATCCTTATTATTATTTTAATTGTGTCATGTTATATTTTGTTGCCAAAAGATTTATATTTTATTATTATGCACAAAGTCCTATATGTTTCTTATTTATCTCATTAAGAGTTTTAGCACAATTAGGGTTTACTCAATTATCTCAATATACTTGATTATTATCCTTAATAATTTTGGATTTAGTCTCCGCAATCAACATATTGAATTATAACAGATTGTTTTGCATGAAATAAGACATTCTATCCAATTTGTTATATATATCCAAATAATGTCACATTAATTACTTATATCTAAATCAAACATTGTCACGTTACCTTTTTTACATTAATGTCATCATTAATCATTTTCTCATATTTATTCACTTCTTATTATTGATTATGCACATTTATGTGAATCCAATTACTTCTATCCATATTGAAGTAATTATATGTATTCTAGTGATCAAGGTGGGACATATTACATATTAATGATTTGATTCAAATACTAAGTAATGGTTAGGTGATTAATTAGGTGTGTATTAGAGAACAAGGTGATGTGCATTTCATATTGATGACCTACTTAATCTATGATTAGGTGATTATATATCATTTATGTGTATTAGAGTGTGTTATCTGATTGTGACACCTACTGTCACTAATGTGTCAATAATGTCATTAAGGATATTTAGGTTAAGGTTAGATGATTACAACTTAGGGTTTAGGTAAATATGATCATTATTCTTCATCTATACATTCTACGTATGCATTAAATCCAAGATTAGGTTACAATTATCTTGTTAATAATTTCATTAGGGTTTTTTGGTCCAAGAGATGTTTAACATCATGTGTACTCACTATTATTATTAATATGTGAGTTACTCATATTATGTGCATTAGATATTCATTAGGGTTCAAACATGTGAGCTATTCATTAGATGACAATTATATGTTCTTTAGGATAACAACAAGCATGTGGGGTTACAACTATAACTTGTTTGGTTAAAACTAAGGATCCAATCAAACTATCCTCCAAATCATGGAGTTAGGGTTTCTAGAGTCAGTGTAGCTAAATTTTGATATGTTACTGGCTCCATCCCTTTAAAAAGGATTTCACCCTTGAAATCTAACTACCCAAACATCATCAAACCAACTACTCTCCACCCCTTAAAAGGTTTGACCTACCAAGCCAAACTAATCTTATGATACATCATCACGCTAAACGAGTTTACTCAAAACACAAAACACAATCAACTACTAATTAATCACATAGTAAAAAATGCGGAATAATTAAAACCAATTCCAACAATGTAAATAAACTTTGGAACAATTATATACAGGTCCATCATTCCATTCTCATATACTGTAACAAGTATTCACATATGGGTCCAAAGACCTCAGTCACATCCTGCATACAAAAGATATTTCACATGTACATGCCATATATTTACAAGCATTGACATACTACCAAAATATCATGTCGATACGAGTATATCATCTAGAAAACATATCTCATACCCGGACCTGAGAGTACAGGGATGACACTTCGACTCTACTACTAACATTTACATATGACCAACCTTCTGAATCTATTGATCACCAGGTTGGTTCTCTTCCACATTGCGACCTCGACCTCATTTCCAGTGACCACATAAAAAATGTGGTAACCCACGGGTGAGACCCAGTCCCAACAAGAGATATAACTCTCTCCAACATATATTGATTATAACATATTAATTAACAGTAAATACATTGAGCAGTTAGGATATTGAATAAGCAATATGAACAAATTGAATAGTTTAAGCATACTAAGAAGTTAAGAAAATAAGTTGTAGCATCGAGTAGAATTACTAAATTTTCATAAGTCTGCATCATGTAAGAACTATGTAGGGTAAAGACAAGACAAGGGTTAATCTACTAATGTGATACGTATTGAACCCTAGCAATTATATTAAACGGTCGGTATTATATCTTTTATTATTATGCCCTGGGGAGTTTGAGTCGTACCACTCAAAGTCCAACTGACCACTGCGAAGTGATACTCAGTTCTGTATAAGATCTAGGAGTGTCGGTATCCTAAGATCTCTTTCCCTCAGTAAGTATGAGTAAACTGTAGTGACATACGAGTGAAACTGCCAATAGTGACATATAGTCAACTAATAACAACTAGTCTGTAATTGGTACAAGTTACAAAACTAGAAACCAGGATATACAAAATCCTATAATATGAGGTACAATCATAGCTGTCCTCAATCACATCAAATGTCTGAGGCATGACCATAGCCATCCTCCATAACCTGCATTTGTGGATGACAAGGATATATCCTCAACTTGCCACCCCCACTTACTCAACAGTATGCGCTCCGAGTTTCCCTTGAGAATACTCGTTTCACCATCCAACAAGTTCTGACACTGAAGATGGCTATAAGGCACATGGATCTACATGAATAAGGTTACACTTGATTAATTACTGCCAGTTGAATGCATTAAGGCTTTATCATACAAGTCGACATTCAAACCCTAATTCTTTTCTAACAAGAGTATATGTATAACAAATTCAAAAGATATAAAACATTTGAGATATAAATCTTAATCACATTACTCATAGTAAGGTTATCATCATCATTCCATGCCTTAAACAAGGCTCAAAAGATCATTAGCACATATGTGTCCAAAGATATTATAATGGCAAGGCACTATGACATTCAAATAGTACTTCATTGTGGTTTCAACACAAGAAGAGTGTAATACATTGTTACATTAATCATTCAAAAGGTGTGATTATAACCAATCAACATCATATAATTACATTAAGGTTAGGTATAACAAGCTCGATCAAATGGGAGTTACACATCCACTTATTATAGTGATTTATCAAATATAACTATTTGATGGCAAAGGTAAGACTACAAATAATGGTATTGAACCATCGAATTATCATCACTAGGACCCAAATATAATACCATGGGATTCATTATAATCCATTGGATGTTGAAGCATCCAATATAATTCATTTGATCAGGTTCATTATTTAAGGTTATCAATTGAAGTACAGGTCTAACCATTAGATAAATTGAACCAAGGAACCATTGGTTTAAGGTATAGTCAAATATACAATTACATTCTTAACTCATAATATATGATGATGACCCGATCCACTATTAGTTGTGATCATTAGGTCACCATTGGTTGTTAGATCAACAATATATTCATTTAACACCATCAAATATTAAGCTAATGTCATCATTGATTGATAACACCACTAAAATACTTAGTGGATGATAATTAAACTTCTAATTGAGCCAAAACCTGACCTAAGGGGGTGACCATAGGTTGTCACCATAAAATTTGACACCCTTGATCACGAACATCAGTTGCCAAGATAGCAACACCATTGGTTGTTGAATGGTATGACCATCGGTTGTGTGATAGGGAAGGAAATAGCTTGAAACCCTAATTTGTACCATCGATTGTTTTGTACTCAAAACCATAGGTTGTTTCTATCAACATGTCCCAGATCATATTTTACCTTAGAAAGGTGGTACACATGTTTACAAGTTCATATATAACTGGAATAGAATAGGGAAGACCATAAAAAATTTGTAACCCTAAACAAGCATGGTTTCTTTATGCTTAGATCATCACATAAAAGCATAAACATGAACTAAAAAGCTTCTAGCAAGCCATATAAGTGAAGAATGTTATACAACTCACCTCTATAGAGTAGTTCAGATCCCAAATAGAAAGAATCTCGAGCAAATAAGGAAAGAAAATGTGGCAATCGAATCGGGAAAACAAGATCAACAAATGCGGAAGCGATTAACTAGCAGCAGAATTATTAAAAATTACTAAAAATTAAAACTTTTCATAAAGAGATCTATAAATGATAAAACTCTTTCATAAGGAAACATGATAAGTTGTTTTATAAATGGATTCATCATTACATCTCTGTAATATCACATCTCGAGTATTACAAACATCAACTACCTTGTTAGTTGTACAAGGCAAGATACAAAATCTCGAGGCATTACACCAAAATCTCATATTTATGTAAAACATCTAAAGACTCCTAGGACCTGAGAGTACATAGACGAGACATAGGAAATACTATCTACTAGACTTGACAGTCAGTGTCTCCACCTGAGGATCACTGCTGTCCCTAAGGTTGTTGCTGCTGCTCACCCACTAATGGGTTCCTTCATCCTCGGCGTCTACCTAAAAAAAATTGAATCCCACGGGGGTGAGACAATTGTATAATTGTCCCAGCGAGAGTTATAACTCTCCGCCAGAAGCATTGTTATTGAGATAAATGGAATAACATTAAGTAGAAGAATTATAAACATTCAACAACAGGTTTAACATTGTGTAAACTAAGTGAAGCAACCTTCTTTTAAGCAATCATTTCAATTATAGCTTAATTGAATGGTAGGACATATATCAATAAGGAATATGAAGAACATGTATACTAGTTATTCAACTAGAGAACTATAAACAATGTAACATCAATCATTGTTTCTCGGAATTCAACCTAAGAAAATATGTTACACGACTGATTACATTTTACAAACATATTTATGCCCTGAGGAGATGAGTTACACCTCTCATACTCCAACCGACCATTACTAAATCGCAATTGGTACCATACATAGGTCATTAGAAGAGTCGGATTCCTATGACCTCATCTTCCTCAGTCAGTGTGAGGATCAATATGCAGGACATATTGTGTCTCTGCTATAATAGCTTTCCAGGGTATTCTGGCAACTTCGCTATTAGAGTTATAGTGGCGTTCTGTACTCTCTTCGCCATCGAGGGATTTCTTGTTTATCTCTCATCGATGCGGCATTAATAATAACATCAAAAGATTAGTGATACATCATCCCAGCATAAAGATATAATGAAGGATTGAGAGAATAATTGTACATCTCATATCAATTCCTACAGTAGGACGTAAGGATATTCGCGTCCATAACCCCCACATACTCAAAAGTATGCTCTCCAGGAGTTCCCTTAGGAAAACTTGTTTCACCATCATTTAACTTCTGACAATGATTGATGTATGGTTAGGGCTCTACATGATATCATTATACTTGATTATTTAAGTACATTATGGCATTCTTTTAGCATCAGGCATGTTTTCAAACATAAATCAATAAGACAACTGCTATAAAGAAAGAGTACTTATTTGTATCAAGTTCACATCACATATTTTTAACATTGGGATATCAAATCCCTAACCATCTCATCATTGTGATTTCAGGAATATGGGAGTTCAAACCCTTAGATCAACAAACACTTGTTACCAAGTGACATACTATCATCAAGTCATTGAACGACATGACCATGATTGTAACAATGCAGGATATTTCTCATGGCTCATACAGCCTATAAATTTCATATGTTACCTCTTACTAGGCAACATATCATATCATTATTTTCAAAGCTTATAAAGTGCTTTCAATGAATATGACATCATAACCCTTACCTGGATATGATCACTTCTTGATAAAGACCTGCATGACTAATACAATTGATAACATGCACATTATATCTATATCAGCACAATACAAGTTCTTTTTAAATTAAATATAGAACACCACGGTCGTGCTACCTTGCACGGTCGTGCAAGAGTAAGTCACCACGGTTGGTTTCTAGGGTTAGGGTTTCCCTATTCAATTTAATTAGGGTTATTCAACCCTTATGACTTACAAAGACATAATGATTGCTCATTTTATAACAGGGTTTCATGCTTAATAACATAACTCAAATTAGGGTTTACTGTTCACATTATCACATTTCCCTAGATTAGGGTTTACTATTCATATTTCATCACATTACCCTAGATTAGGGTTTACTATTCACATTTCAATGAATTAAGATCATATCATCATCTTGTATGAGGATTACTTCCATTAATGCCCTCAAATTAGGTTAAGATTCATTAACCACCATAATTAGGGTTCTCATGATCTCACTATGAAGGATCATACTCTAATTAGATGTAATCATACATATTGGAAACTTGTTACTTGATTCTCATTTATATTAGGAGTCTTCTCTCTCCTCTTACTGTTAGATGTTTACATCACTCTTGATTAGGTTAAGTCAAATCAACACTGACTTCATGGGTTGTGTCATTACTATTGTGGTCATTAAGATTCACTTGATCAAAGGGTGTAGGTTACTCTATACCATCAAGGGTACTTTTGTAATGCTCACCATTGATCATAACATTCATTAATCCACTAATTACTTAGGCCCTTAATTACTTTAGGTATCTATAAGGTTTAGGTTAATCAACTACTAAACCATCTTGACCCCTAGGGCATCGAACGATCTTGACCTTTTTAGACCTCAAACAGTCTTGCACACTAAACCCCCAAACGGTTTTGAACTGACCTTGAAACCGTTTGGTGATGTTGATTGTGGTCCCTTTGACTTTTGAAACCGTTTGGTAAGGTACACACTCAAAACCGTTTGGTCATGAAGACTGTTTGATCATGAAGACCATTTGGTCATGAAGACCGTTTGGTCATGAAGACTTTGAAACCGTTTGAACACAACCATTCTTAAAACCGCATGAGCACCAAACGGTTTGGGATCGTTTCGTCCAAACCATCTCAAAACTGCATGGACCAAAAAGTATCTCAACCATTCCAATTGAGTTAGGGTTTCCAAGGTTGAACCCCTCAATCATTCATGCACTAGTTAGCCACTTATCAATTGAGTCAATTAGGTCAACCCTCAATTGATTTAACCCTCAATTGATCATTAGTTAGGGCTTGGATCAATTTAATTAGGGTTTAGAATCGATCATCCTTCAACATATATCAACATGAGTCTAATTGATTTGCAACCATTGAACCATCAATCAATTTGGTCATGACCTGACCCCAAATGGTCTTGGGATCATTTGGACATCCTCCAAACGGTCTTGAGACCGTTTGCTCAAGTCCATACCAAAAACTAACTCAACCTATTAAGGTTTGGCTCATAGATTTGATCATTAGGTCACTAATCGATTATACTTCAACTTGTTGCCTTTTAATCTTCAACCACTTAACCATGGTCAACCCTAGACCTCCAAACGGTCTTGGGTGACCCCCAAATGGTCTTGGGATCATTTGGACATCCTCCAAATGGTCTTGAGACCGTTTGCCCATTATTTCATCAAAAACCAAGTCATTCTTTTAAGGGTTGAACCCTAGATTTGGTCACAAAATCAGCACTTAATTGTTTAACAACTTGGTATCATTGTACTCTCAATTGGTTAACCCCACTTAACCCTAGACCTCCAAACGGTCTTGGGTGATCACCAAACGGTCTTGAGACCATTTATGTGATTCCCAAATGGTTTTGAAACCGTTTGGGTCACTCAACCCAAATTTCAACATGATTGTATTATTGAAATCAGCAATAGACCCGATTAGGGTTTAGGTGACTAATGGGCCTTCAATTGGTGATTCTGTTGAAATTACTTAATGATTTTTGTTGGGTGATTATTACATAATGTTTACAAGAGACCTCCAAATGGTCAACACCTGGCCAACTCATCCAAATGGTCTTGGACCGTTTGCTTCCATGTGTTCTTGGTTGAAACCGGTTTGCTTTCAAACGGTTTTGAAACCGTTTACTCCCAAACGGTTTGGGAAACTATTTGAGCAAGGCTAGAGACCGTTTGCTAAAGTTACTTTTTGGATAAACATTGGTTTTAACGTCATCATCTTCTACCTCAAGAACAGGGGAGGTTCTTCATGGAAATACTAGCAAGAACAGATAAAAGTGTCTAAAGAAGGAGAATAAGCAACGTTTTTATGAAAGGAAGATGCATAAGCAAAGCTTAAGGGTTAGAGTTATAAAACCCACCTTAAAATCTGATCTAGAGCTCCCAGCTTCGTGGATTTAATGGTGGCTTGAGCTCCAAAGGTTGTCCAAGGTCCGTTCTTTGAGATTTGGATGTAGAAGATGGATAGAAAGAAGAGTTGTGTAAGGAAAACTAACAATCCAACCTTGTATTAGGGTTTCCTCCATGAATTCGAGCTAGGTGATGATCAAAGCTTACCCAAACCAGCTTGGTCGTCCTACTATGTTCTTGATCTTCCTCTTGGTCGGTCCAAAGCAAGGAGATGAGGTGAAAGAACTAAAGGAACGATCCTTTGCTTTGAGGAAAAAGGGTTCTTATATATTTTTGGGTATTATCAAGGCAAAGAATAAGATAGCTATTTCTTTTATTTCTTAAACCCATCCACTCATGCTTGCTCCACCCTTGGCCAAGTTTCTTCCTCCTTTTCCCATGCAAAACCTCTCTTTTATCCAAGGTTAAAAGGAAAAGAACCAAACACCTTATTAAGTTATACATGTATAAAAGGGCCATTTGCTTAAAACTTGGTTATTTAGATATCAAGGTTATCTTTCTTTCTTGACTATTCAAATGAGGCGCCCTCTCATTTTCTTTGCTCTACTTGATTCCAAGAAACATGAGAGATACTGTAGAGGGTATATTTTACATGTTGCACCCTATGCTTTGGGTAAATTGCACTTTACACCAAAACTAGGTTTTAAAGCACAAGGATTGCTCTACAAGCTATATCTTGGTGCTCAAGCTTGGAGAATCCATACCACTACATCATATTCATTCTTATGATGTATAAACATCATAGGAACATATTAACATGTGCAATTTGCAAGTTAACCCCTCTACTTGGGTAATTTGCACATTAGTCCATATTTAACAAAACAATATTACAACATTGTTCAAAAAGGACTGAAATAGAAATATAAGTTTCTCAAAAGCTTTAATTACATATCAAAAGATAACCACAAGCATATAATCACATTTTTAAGCAAAACACCTAGGGTTAGTTCATAACCCATGTCAAGGATGTTACAAATTATCCACCCCTTACAAGGATTTTGTCCCCGAAATCAACAAAACATATTAAGAGAAAAGAGCAGGTTATTTCCTTCTCATCTCTTCCTCTAGTTCCCATGTGGCTTCTTCAACACCATGATGATTCCAGAGGACTTTCACAAGACTTATGTCTTTCTTTTTCAACTTTTTAATTCTTTTATCAAGGATCGATACAGGTCCTTCTTCATAAGATATATCATTATTCAATTCTACTTCCATAGGTTGCAGAAATGATTCTGTATCAGGATGACATTTCCTAAGCATGGAAATGTGAAACACAGGGTGTAACCTATGTAACTCTGGTGGTAACTCTAGCTTATAGGCTACTCTTCCGATCCGTTCAATGATTGGATAAGGCCCATAAACCTAGGAGCTAACTTCCCTTTCCTTCCAAAGCTTAGAACTCCTTTCCAAGGTGAGACTTTGAGATACACTCTGTCTCCAACCTGGAATTCTAAAGGTCTACGACTCTTATCAGCGTAAGATTTCTGCCTATCTTGTGCAATCTTTATTTGTTGTTGTATTAGTTTAATTTTCTCAATGGTCTGTTGCATAAGATCAGGACCTAACAGTTGGTATTGACCAGTTTCATACCAACATAGGAGTGATCTACAATGTCTACCATACAAAGCTTCATAGGGTGCCATGTCAATGCTATGTTGATAACTATTGTTGTAGGCAAACTCTATCAAGCTTAGGTGTAGATCCCAACTTCCTATAAACTGAAGAACACATGCTCTAAGAAAATCTTCCAAGGTTTGTATAGTCCTTTCTGACTGTCCATCAGTCTGAGGATGAAAGGCTGTACTAAACCTTAACTGTGTGCCTAAAGCTTTACGAAGTCGTTCCCAAAAACGAATCGTAAACTGGGGACCTCTGTCGAAAACAATGGTGACTGGGACACCATGCAGTCACACTATCTCATCAACATATAACCGTGCTAGCTTCTTAGCAGAATAGGTTGTTTTAACAGGTAAGAAATGCATTGTCTTTGTCAACCTATCAACTACTACCCAAATGGAATCATGGCCTTTGGTTGTCCTGGGTAGGCCAACAAGAAAGTCCATAGTTACATGATCCCACTTCCATTGTGGTATGGGTAAAGGTTGCATTGTCCCTACAGGCTTCTGGTGTTCAGCTTTAACTTGCTGACACACAGGACACCACATAATAAACTCAGCAACGTCTTTCTTCAAACCAGGCCACCAATACATATCTTTCAAGCTTTGATACATCTTGGTGCTTCCTGGATGCATGGCATACATCAAAGAATGAGCTTCTTCTAGGACTAACTTCCTCAAGTTATCCACATCCGACACTATCATCCTTCCATGATAACAGGATAGTTGATCATCTGATTCATGGAAATCATCTCGTTTCTCACTACCATACTCCAATCTAATCAGTTGAACTGTAACATCAACTTGTTGTGCCTCCTTGATCTGTTGTCTCAGAGTAGGTTTTATGTGCATCTCAGCTAACAACCCGGCTAACAATGATACTTTCAACTGTACATTGTCTTGCCTTAAGGAGATAAGCATATATCTCCTTGAGCACACTAAGGAATTCAGTTGTGCTTTATTTAGGACTGGTGTTGCTGATTTCCTACTCAAAGCATCAACAACTACATTGGCCTTCCCTGGATGGTAATCAATTGTACAATCGTAGTCCTTGATTAACTCCATCCAACGGCGTTGCCTCATGTTAAGCTCATGCTGAGAAAGCATATACCAAAGATTCTTATGATCAGTGAAAATCTGGAATGTCTCTCCATAAAGATAGTGTCTCCAGATCTTCAAGGCATGAACCACATCAGCTAGTTCTAGATCGTGTGTCGGATAATTCTCTTCGTGTTTCTTAAGCTGTCGGGAAGCAAAAGAAATCACTTGTTTATTCTGCATCAACACACATCCAAGTCCATTCTTAGAGGCATCATAGAAAACTATATATCCTTTCCCTTTCTCAGGTAACACAAGCACATGTGCACTTGTCAACCTCTCCTTCAACAGCTGAAAAGATTGTTGAAACTTATCACTCCAAACAAAAGGAACATCCTTCCTGGTCAACTTAGTCAAGGGTAAAGCTATAGAACTTAAGTTCTTAATGAACCTCTGGTAATAGCCTGCCAAACCTAAGAAACTATGGATCTCTGTCGGTGTCTTTAGTTGCTCCCATTGCAGGACAGATTCTACCTTTTTAGGGTCAACAAGAATACCCGAGGTAGATATCACGTGTCCAAGGAAAGAAACTTCTGGTAACCAGAACTCACACTTTCTAAACTTAGCATATAGCTTGTGTTCTCTTAGCAAAGTTAGAGTCTGACAAAGATGCTGCTCATGCTGCTGAGCATCTCTACTGTAGATCAGAATGTCATCTATGAAGACAACAATACATTGATCAAGAAAAGGTTGAAAGATTCTATTCATGAGTTCCATAAATGCAGTTGGTGCATTAGTTAGTCCAAATGACATAACTGTGAACTCATAGAGACCATACCTCGTCCTAAAGGCAGACTTTGGTATGTCACTATCCTTAATACGTAGTTGGTGATATCCTGATCTCAAATATATCTTTGAGAAGACGGTCCAACCACGCAACTGGTCAAAGAGATCATCAATCCTCGGTAGAGGATACTTATTCTTTATTGTTACTTTATTTAACTGTCTATAATCAATGCAAAACCGCATTGATCCATCTTTCTTTTTAACAAAGAGGATCGGAGCACCCCAAGGCGAAGTACTCGGTCAGATGAAACCCTTCTCAAGCAACTCTTGCAACTGTTTCTTGAGTTCTTCCATTTCAGCAGGCGCCATCCTATACGATGTTTATGCTATAGGTTGCATTTTTGGGATTAAATTGATCTCAAAATAAATTTCCCGAGGCGGTGGCACACCTGGAAGTTCTTCATAAAACACATCTACAAATTCCCTGACTATCAGAACTTCAATAGGGATAGGACTATCTATGGTAGTATCTACCACATGGGCCAAGAATGCATAACATCCTTGCCTCATCAGCTTCTCAGCAACCATAGCTGATATGAGACAGGTGGGTAGAATCTTTCTCTCTCCTTGAAAAACCATGTGCCACTACCATCAGTGAACACAACTTGCTTGGACTCACAATCCAAAACAACCTTATACCTTTCTAAGGTATCCATCCCAAGGATTATATCAAATCCATGCATCTCAAGTGGTATAAGATCCACTTGAATGCAATTCTCAGAAAAGAAGAGGATGTAGGGAGAACGTATCTCCTGCAGCATAGCAGATCCCATCAACGGAGTTTCTAACAACAAATTATCTACTCTGTGACTTATAGTCAGATTGCAGTCAAGAATCACTCTTTGAGTGATAAAGGAGTGTGTAGCACTCGGATCAGTTAAAACAGATACAACACAAGATGTAGACATATCAGAATATAATAATTCCATCTGACCTGCCACAACCCGAGGGTTGATTACTGCATCAGGTGGATTCATCGCATAAAACCTTGTTGTTTCCTGTGGTTGATTTGGTGCTCGTTGATTAGGTGTTGATGATCCAGCTTGGGACGCTTGTCCACGTCCTCTAGCACTGCTTGGAAATTGTCTCCTTTGAGATCCTTACTAACTTCGCCTCTGTGGTTGAGTCACGCTCACTTCTCTGGCTTTGCAGTCTTTCATCAAATGTCCCATCTTTCCACATATATAACAACTTCTGTTCAGTTGTTGTGGTCTGGGTGGTCCTGTAACCGACATAGATGCTGAACTGTGAGCTCCTTCTAGTGGTAGGCTTCGTCCTCTACCCCTATTCGACGTCCAATGCATCTGGGTACTGAATCTAGGTGATGGTGTAGGTGTAAAAAATCTAGGTTTCTTGAAACCTAGATGAAGATCCTTGGAACTGGGGATACATCCTCTTGTTCTGGGTCTGTCTTTTCTCTATCACAGACCTTTCTACCCTTCTGACAGACTCCACAAAGGTAGCAAACCTTTCTCTATTCTCTAGGGCAGACACAGGAGTAGTTAACTCAACATTTAACCCTTTCTCAAAATGCCTAATCCTTTCTTCATCTGTGGTTGCCATGTGCGGACAGAACCGCAATAGCTCCATGAACTTATCCTTGTACTCGCTAATGTTCATAGGTCCTTGCCTTAACCTATCAAACTGAGAGATTTTCTCATCCAGAAACGTCTTAAGGAAGTATTTGTTGATAAATTCCCATCAGAAAACTTCCCATGCAACCTCTACACCCGGCCTCTTCTGTTCTTCCATGGTCCACCAATGACCAACACTCCCCTTGAGAAGATACACAACATGTCTAACCTTCTCAGCTTCTGGGATGTTCAGGATTCTAAAGGCCTTCTCTAGTTCAGTTAACCACAAGTTAGCATCTGCTGGGTCAGCTGTTCCAGCATACCCTGTGGCTCCAACTCGGTGAAGTCATTCAAACGTCTTGCCGATTCCTTGTCCTTTAGGATGGGTAGGTGCCCTAGGTGCAGGTATAGGCATCCTATCAGTGATGTGTGTCATGGCAGTCATAAATTGCACACACATGGTTTGGACGGCTGGGTTCCCCATGTCAGTTGGATTGAACTGAGGTGGTTCAGGCACAGGTTGTTCTATCTCTGGGTTTCTTACACCTTCTCTGGGTGCAGCAACACTACTTTCTGCAATGTGTTCTTCGTGTTCTTCATGTGGTCCATACATCCTTATTCTTATCTTCTCCTCCTAAATGAGCAGAAGACACTATCAGACATACTGGAAGACACTAGAACATACTCATCATCCTAAGTCCTATGTCTCTGTAGACTTAGCGAACATAGAGCTCTGATACCACTAAATTGTGGCAATCGAATCGGGAAAACAAGCTCAACGAATACAGATGCGATTAACTAGTAGCGGA
Source organism: Alisma plantago-aquatica (assembly GCA_963693085.1). Lineage (NCBI taxonomy): Eukaryota > Viridiplantae > Streptophyta > Magnoliopsida > Alismatales > Alismataceae > Alisma > Alisma plantago-aquatica. Next base: position 950,321,889 of record OY856412.1, read on the forward strand.
ATTATTAAAAATCACTAAAAATTAAAACTTTTTGTAAAGAGATCTATAAACGATAAAACTCTTTCATAAGGAAACATGATAAGTTGTTTACAGACTGATTCATCATTACATCTCTGTAATATCACATCTTGAGTATTACAAACATCAACTACCTTGTTAGTTGTACAAGGCAAGATACAAAATCTCGAGGCATTATGCCAAAATCTCAGATCTATGTAAAACATCTAAAGACTCCTAGGACCTGAGAGTACAAAGACGACAGATAGGACATACTATCTACTAGACTTGACAGTCAGTGTCTCCACCTGAGGATCACTGTTGTCCCTGAGGTTTCTGTTGCTCACCCTCTGATGGGTTCCTTCATCCTCGACGTCTACCTAAAAAAAAATCGAATCCCACGGGGGTGAGACAATTGTATAATTGTCCCAGCAAGAGTTATAACTCTCCGCCAGAAGCATTGTTATTTCAATAAATGGAATAACATTAAGAAGAAGAATTATAACATTCAACAGCGGGTTTAACATTGTGTAAACTAAGTAAAGCAACCTTCTTTTAAGCAATCATTTCAATTATAGCTTAATTGAATGACAGGACATATATCAAAAAGGAATATGAATAATATGTATACTAGTTATTTAACTAGAGCACTATAAACAATGTAACATCAATCATTGTTTCTCGGAATTCAACCTAAGAAAATATGCTACACGACTGATTACATTTTACAAACATATTTATGCTCTGAGGAGATGAGTTACACCTCTCATACTCCAACTAACCATTACTAAATCACAATCGGTACCATACATAGGTCATTAGAAGAGCCGGATTCCTATGACCTCATCTTCCTCAGTTAGTGTGAGGATCAATATCCAAGACATCTTGTGTCTCTGCTATAATAGCTTTCCAGGGTATTCTGGCAACTTCTCTATTAGAGTTATAGTGGCGTTCTGTACTCTCTTCGCCGTCGAGGGATTTCTTGTTTATCTCTCGTCGATGCGGCATTAACAATAACATCGGGAGATTAGTGATACATCATCCCGACATAAACATATAATGAAGGATTGAGAGAAAAATTGTACATATCATATCAATTCCTACATTAGAACGTAAGGATATTTGCGTCCATAACCCCCACATACTCAAAAGTATGCTCTCCAGGAGTTCCCTTAGGAAAACTTGTTTCACCATCATTTAACTTCTGACAATGATGGATCTATGGTCAGGGCTCTACATGATATCATTATACTTGATTATTTAAGTACATTATGGCATTCTTTTAGAATCAGGCATGTTTTCAAACATAAACCAATAAGACAACTGCTATAAAAAAAGAGTACTTATTTGTATTAAGTTAACATCACATATTTTTAACATTGGGATATCAAATCCCTAACCATCTCATCATTGTGATTTCAGGAATATCGGTGTTCAAACCCTTAGATCATCAAACACTTGTTATGAGGTGGATTACTATCATCAAGTCATTTAACGACATGACCTTGATTGTAACAATGCAGATATTTCTCATGGCTCATACAGCCTATCAATTTCATATTTTACCTCTTACTAGGCAACATAGCATATCATCATTTTCAAAGCTTATAAAGTGCTTTCAATGAATATGACATCATAAACCTTACTTGGATATGATCACTTCTTGATAAAGACATGCATGACTAATACAATTGATAACATACACATTATATCTATATCAACACAATACAAGTTCTTTTTAAATTAAATATAGAACACCACGGCTGTGCTACCTTGCACGGTCATGCAAGAGTAAGTCACCACAGTTGGTTTCTAGGGTTAGGGTTTCCCTATTCAATTTATTTAGGGTTATTCAACCCTTATGACTTACAAAGACATAATGATTGCTCATTTTATAACAGGGTTTCATGCTTAATAGCATAACTCAAATTAGGGTTTACTGTTCACATCATCACATTTCCCTATATTAGGGTTTACTATTCATATTTCATCACATTACCCTAGATTAGGGTTTACTATTCACATTTCAATGAATTAAGATCATATCATCATCTTGTATGAGGATTACTTCCATTAATGCCCTCAAATTAGGTTAAGATTCATTAACTACCATAATTAGGGTTCTCATGATCTCACTATGAAGGATCATACTCTAATTAGATGTAATCATACATATTGGGAACTTGTTACTTAATTATCATTTATGTTAGGAGTCTTCTCTCTCCTCTTACTATTAGATGATGTTTACATTACTCTTGATTAGGTTAAGTCAAATCAACACAGACATCATGGGTTGTTTCATTACTATTGTGGTCATTAAAATTCACTTGATCGAAGGGTGTAGGTTACTCTATACCATCAAGGGTACTTTTGTAATTCTCACCATTGATCATAACATTCATTAATCCACTAATTACTTAGGCCCTTAATTACTTTAGGTATCTATAAGGTTTAGGTTAATCAACTACTAAACCATCTTGACCCCTAGGGCATCAAATGATATTGACCTTTTTAGACCTCAAACGGTCTTGCACACTAAGCCCCCAAATGGTTTTGAAATGACCTTGAAACCGTTTGGTGGTGTTGACCGTTTGGTCCCTTTGACTTTTGAAACCATTTGGTAAGGTACACACTCAAAACTGTTTGGTCATGAAGACCGTTTGGTCATGAAGATCGTTTGGCCAGGTTGACTTTGAAACCGTCTGAGCACAACCATTCTTAAAACTGCATGAGCACCAAACGGTTTGGGATCGTTTGGTCCAAAATGGTCTTGAGACCGTTTGGTCTAAACCATCTCAAAACCGCATGGACCAAAAAGTATCTCAACCATTCCAATTGAGTTAGGGTTTCTAAGGTTGAACCCCTCAATCGTTCATGCTCTAGTTAGCCACTTATCAATTGAGTCAATTAGGTAAACCCTCAACTGATTTAACCCTCAATTGACCCTCAATTGATCACCAATTAGGGCTTGGATCAATTGAATTAGGGTTTAGAATCGATCATCCTTCAACATATATCAACATGAGTCTAATTGATTTGCAACCGTTGAACCATCAATCAATTTGGTCATGACCTGACCCCAAATGGTCTTGGGATCATTTGGACATCCTCCAAACGTTCTTGAGACCGTTTGCTCAAGTACATACCAAAAACTAACTCAACCTATTAAGGTTTGGCTCATAGATTTGATCATTAGGTCACTAATCGATTATACTTCAACTTGTTGCCTTTTAATCTTCAACCACTTAACCATGGTCAACCCTAGACCTCCAAACGGTCTTGGGTGACCCCCAAACGGTCTTGGGACCGTTTAGACATCCTCAAAATGGTCTTGAGACCGTTTGCCCATTATTTCATCAAAAACCAAGTCATTCTTTTAAGGGTTGAACCCTAGATTTGGTCACAAAATCAGCACTTGATATCATTGGACTCTCAATTGGTTAACTCCACTTAACCCTAGACCTCCAAATGGTCTTGGGTGGTCACCAAACGGTCTTGAGACCATTTGGGTGATCCCCAAATGGTTTTTAAACCGTTTGGGTCACTCAACCCAAATCTCAACATGATTGTATTATTGAAATCAGCAATAGACCCGATTAGGGTTTAGGTGACTAATGGGCCTTCAATTGGTGATTCTCTTGAAATTACTTAATGCTTTTTGGTGGGTGATTAGTCCATAATGTTTACAACAGACCTCCAAACGGCCAACACCTGGTCAACTCATCCAAATGGTCTTGGACTGTTTGCTTCCATGCGTTCTTGGTTGAAACCATTTGCTTTCAAACAATTTTGAAACCGTTTACTCCCAAACGGTTTGGGAAACCGTTTGAGCAAGGCTAGAGACCGTTTGCTAAAGTTACTTTTTGGATAAACGTTGGTTTTAATGTCATCATCTTCTACCTCAAGAACAGAGGTGGTTCTTCATGGAAATACTAGCAAGAACACATAAAAGTGTCTAAAGAAGGAGAATAAGCAATGTTTTTATGAAAGGAAGATGCATAAGCAAAGCTTAAGGGTTAGAGTTATAAAACCCGCCTTAAAATTTGATATAGAGCTCCCAGCATCGTGGATTTAATGGTGGCTTGAGCTCCAAAGGTTGTCCAAGGTCCGTTCTTTGAGATTTGGATGGAGAAGATGGCTAGAAAGAAGAGTTGTGTAAGGAAAACTAACAAACCAACCTTGTATAAGGGTATCCTCCATGAATTCGAGATATGTGATGATCAAAGCTTACCCAAACCAGCTTGGTCATCCTCCTCTATTCCTAAGCTTCCTCTTGGTCAGTCCAAAGCAAGGAGATGAGGGGAAAGTGTTGGGTTTTAGGGGAGGCAGAGAAGGCAGCAGAAACAAAAATGTTCTCCTCCCCAAACCCAGAATAAGGAAATGCGTCAACATCTATACAATAGGAAAGGATGTTTTGTGGAATCATACCTTGTCCCGAGGCTTGCTCGGTGACAATACATCGTGGCTTGCGTGGTCTCCACCTCCGATCTTGGATGGTGTCTGTGCAGCTCCTGGTCGCATCAGGACTGAAGACTCCTGGTCTCACTGGGACTGTCGGGATTGACAGTTGTCCTCATGAGCAGCAGAAACCTCTCGCCTCTGAAGTAGTCCACACGGACCACCTGGAACTCCAATCTCCTTGTCCCACAAGGAATTGGAAGGATTCGCACCCTCCTGTCAGCGTACTAGTCGCCAACACACTCTCCTACCACCAGTTGCTTTCTGCAGTTGTCTTTCCCTTGTTGTGCCTCCCTTATTGGGTAGCACTTGCTCGGGCTCTCTCTCGGTTACCAAAACCAGAGAGAACGAAAACTTCACAGAGCAACTGGTTGCACTGAGTTGTTCTTTGAGAAGCCCCCAATACCCCTATATATATACGAGGGTCATGGGACATGGTTCTCCATCCCGGGCAATGCGGGACTAAAAGTAGGAGTAGAAGGGTTTGAGATTTTCCACAAAACAATCAACTCGCAACCTGAACCGATTGTTTCATAACTGAAATGGTCGGTTGGGGACCTGAACCGGTCGGTTTACACCTCAACCGATCGGTTGGGACCCATGATGTAAGGACCCTGACCTTTGTTTAGGGTTTACCCTATTTGTTTTGCTTAACCTTGGTGCTTTGGTGCTTGCTAATCACCTCTAAGTGGTGATTTGGGGTTTGGTTGAGCTTTGTTGAGAGTTGGAGGGGCTACTTGCAAATGACCCAATTTTAGGGTTTTGTGTGCAAGTTTGCCATCTTGTGAGATGTTTTCTCCTCTTTGCTTCCTCTAGGGTTGAGAGGAAGGCTTGGGCTTGTTGTTTGAGCTTCTTGGGCCTTAGTTGATCTTGTTTGGACCTTGAGGCGCCTTGTTTGGGCTTGCTTGAGCCTTGTGTCGGCCAATACTAGCTTGTGTCGCCCAAGGAGGAGTGTGTGTTGACCTAGAGTGGCTTGTGTCGTCCAACAACCATGTGTGCCGCCCAGGTGCCTTGGTGTGTCGCCCAGTAGAGTGCTGCTTGTGTCGCACATGAGGCTTGGTCTTGCTTGGTGGACACTTGGTGCACATCTTGGACAAGTGTCTCATGGCTTGCTAGAGTGTTGGCTTGAACCCTAGGACAAGTGTCCCTTGGGTGGATGACACTTAGCATGGATCTACCTTGTTTTCTCCTCCCTTCCCTTCTATATAGGTGGCTCTTTCCCTTGCCTTAGCTTCCTTTGATCCCTTGGTCTCTCCTCCACCTTGAGTGCACGACACTCCTCCCTTCTTTGCTGGTGTTGGCCGATACACTCTCCTGGAGTTGTAGTGGTGGTCGATACCCTCTCTTGGATCAGCTTTGGTGGACGATATCCCTTGGACCTTGGAGTGCTTCTTCTTCCTTGGAGCTTGGAGCTTAAGGCGGGTTGCATAGCTTCTAACCCTAACTCCATTACCTCTTGTTATATTCTTGTTCACATGTTAGTAGCTTAGATTTGTACCTTGCTTTTGTATCTTTAGTGGTCGATTCCCCTTAGGGTTTAGGGTTTCCTTGTGACCTAGAGTACCTTGCTTTCTTGGGTTTGAGAATCTTCATGCTGGAGGTAGAAGATGACCCCTGTTGGGTGATACCCTTCCTTTGTCATGGTGTTGGATGACATGGGTACCTTTGTGATGGACGACTTAGTGAGTGATCATGGTGTTGGACGATACCCTTGCCCTTGTGATGGGCGATAAGTTAAGATAGAAGATGAGTTGGCCGATATGGGGACCCTGTTGGGTGATATGGTTCTTCTTGAGATGAGCGACACCCTTGTTCTCTTGATAGACATTAGACCAAGTGCGGCTTGGTGGTTGGCTTAAGTTGAACAATAGGGCCTTGTTTGGCAAGCTTGTTGGGGGTTGGACGATAGGCTAGGCATGGTGTGATGGCCGATAGCCTTGACGGACGATACCCTCTTGTGTGTGACGGCCGATAGGGCTTGGGTTGTGACGGGCGTCCCGCCCCTCCCTTTTGTGTGTATCGACCGATAGGCCTTTGATGGTGGTTGCCCATTTTGTGGAAGTTCTTCTCTCTCTCCTGGTTGTTACAAGCATAGTGACCTGGCCGTTTTGACTAGCAAGTTTATCGGGCGTCACACCCCCCCCCTTGAGTGTCGGCCGACAGGGTAGTGTGACGGGCGTTGCCCGACACACACATGGATGCCCGAAACCCTCTCAGACGCGGGATAGCCCTTGTGACGCTGTGTCACGGGGTTGGGTGTTGCTGAAGCAACGCAGCGTTGCTGCACTCCTTTCTAGCCATTGTGAGCTGAGTTATAGTGAGGGTTGTGATGGGTTTTAGTGAGGGTTGTGATGGGTTTTAGTGATGGTTGTGATGAGTAGTAGTGAGGGACGGTTCCTTGTGTATGGAAGTGTTTAGTTATGCACATACAAATGATAATGATGCCTTGCAACAATAACAATGCTAATGATAGTAACAATGATATTAATGGTAGTAGTGATGATAATGGGGAAGGTAGTGGTAATGACATGAATATAGTAATCCTTATGCTTATTTGTTAATGACAATGTTAAGTGGTAGTTACACTTGTGGTTGCTTAATGATAATAATAATGATGATAATAGTAATGGTTTACATAATGAAGGGTGACAGTAATGATAGTGGTAATAGTAGTGCTTGTTCTGTATACTTAATATGGCTATTTACATGATGTGAACATCTTGATTATTCGTATAACCCTAAGATAATGATAAGTATGGATGTGGTTGATGTATCACCAAATAGTGTAAGAATGATAAGTAGAGTATCTTGAATGGCATTTCATAATAGTAGCATATTCCTTATGTTGAAACTACAATTATTGTGTATCCTAACCATGCAGGTGATGATTTAGCCATGAAAGGGCTATGAGACATATGTGATGAGTAACATCACTTTGATAATTATTCTATGAGGTTGTATGTATGATGTGTTTTCCCCATGATGTTGATATGAGCCTTGAAGAGGCAGTGATAGTACATGATGAGGAATTGAGATCCCATGATATGTGATGATCCTTGAGATGGATCAGGTTGATGTAATCACAATAATAATATAATGTTATTTACTTTCCGTTATATCTTGCATGTTGTACAACTTGGTTGAATCTTGCAATCCATCTAAAGATACTAATTAATCACAGTGAAATATATCATGTAGTTTGACCTGGCCATAGATCCATCATCGTCAGGACTTGGTGATGGTGAAACATGTTCTCCTATGGGTTAACCTGGAAGCGCATATTGTTGAATATGTGTAGGTTTCTCCTAACCTGAAAATGAGGAGGTAAGAGTGTAACTTCGGTTGCAGACTCAGATACGTATATAGAGCATGGTGAATAGGTCCATGGCTCCAGATATGTGATATGAGGGGCATGAATGCGTTCATGGCTCAGAGCACGGTGAACAGGCCCGTGGCTCAGTTTTACTAGCGCCGAGACCTATACCAAGGCGGGCTAGAGTGAGGGTAGCCTATGGAGCTGACCCTGTGGTTAAGACCACTTCAGCATGTGACTACGGTCATGCTTGTGTTGTACTCATGCACTGGCCACGAGGTGGGAGGTCGTGGAGTCCGGCTCTTCCATTGACCTTGTATGACACTGGATTTAGGCTTCGTAGCCGAAGGTTGGATATGAACGGTACGCTTCAAATCCTCAGGGCATAATAATACGTAATACAACCGATTGGTATTTACTGCGTAAGACAAACATGAAACATTGGATGAGGCCTTGTTTGTGTAAACATCTCTGTTATATCTTGCAGGTTATGTGGCAATATGTTTGATAATCATGTTACATAGTGATATATCTTATCTTGTCAATCATGTTCCATTGAGAGACATCTGGTTATATGCTGTTGTATAGCTGGTAAGCTTGTCAGTAAAAATAATCTTGCTTTATATAGACTGCTCTGGTTATACCTGTTAATAGTTATCTTCCGTTATAGTTTATCTTGTTGGGGTTCTGTAGTTGCGGTGGGGAGTTATGTTTCCCGCTGGGACAATTGTTCAATTGTCTCACCCCGCTGGTTTACACCCTTTTTAGGTGGTCGAGGTAGACGTGGTCGTGGTCCTGGTGTTGCGGACGAGCAGCTTGATGAGCAGTAGAAGGCAAGCGATGGATATTCTGCTGTTTTGGATGTTTTGTAGTAGAGTCTAGAATCATCCCTGTACTCTCAGGCCCTTGGCAGTATTTTGACGTTGTTTCACGATGAATGATCGATCATGTTTGTATATCCTGCTGTTGGCCAGAGGTGGGCCTTTATGTATGTGAATAGGTGGTGAACTCATGTGATGGATAAATAGCTGTTCTTTGAAGCTGTGGACACGTATCAAATATCGTGTATATATATATATATATATATATATATATATATATATATATATATATATATATATATATATATATATATATATGACATGTTTCTGTGCAGGATGAGGACTGGAAAGTAATAGTTTCACAGTTTATCAATTTTCCGTAATCGGTTTTAATTAACCCGTGTTTTCATAATCTGTGGTTATGGTGATTTCTGCACATTTTCGCGTAACACCTCGTTATCTATATGATAATGGGATGTGTTGCCACACATGAGCCGATCCGTTCACTCTTGAACTGGTCGGTGCGTGGTCCTGATCAGTTCCCGATTGACTTTCCTTATTTTGTTTCTAATTGGTATCAAATACCAATCCTTGTTCCAATCAAATTGGGCAAGTGAAACACAAGGAAAATTCTCACTAATCTTACTTTTCCAACTTGCTCGGTTGCTCTAGTTGAATTGATCGTTTCAACACTTGAAGCAATCATTTCACCTTGTCCATGAGCCGATTGAATCACCACCTGAGCCGACCGGTTCACCAAGCTGAGCCGATTGGTTCATCTCATGAGCCGATCGGTTGGGAGTGCAGATTGTGTAGAATCAGTCAATTGCGGTTTCAATCAATCCGATACTCTAATCAATCAGTCCAACACTGTGAACATTATGATACTAAGCTATCAATTGATTGAGTGTTTAATTGAACTACTAAACTCCTTTAGCAATCAATCTAAACATTGTTTGTGGACAAAACTCCTCTTCCAGGTTAAATCCTATGTGTGTGACCCTACAGGTCCATTTCACGTTGGCAGTGAAAGTCCATAACATTTATGACTTCACAAGCAAAGAGCGGTGCCTAGTCACACATCAGTGCTACCCAAGTGAAAAAGAAAGTTGGAGAACAGCTTTCAATCCTACAATTCGTGAATGGTGTTACAGTGAATGTATAATTCCTTTGTCACTGATATCCCGATTGAACTCGAGGCTTGGAAAAAACATCCTGTCAACATTCATTCACTTTCTTGATCTCAGAGTAGATTGAACGAGATATGTATCACATCAATATCACATACTGATTCACACATGCGTGCGCACACCTATCTCAATCATACTCATCAAGTGGCCTTGGATATCAAACTCCCTCAGGAGGGACAAATCCCATATCTATCACTCAGCCCTCAAAAGCCCCATGTGTCAAAGCCACCCAATCATCACCTTTATAACAACCCATGTTTCAGGACTGCGTTTGATGATGTCAAAGTGTTCCCAACGACATGTGTTGAGTGTAGTGATTTTAGGTCAAAGAATCACACTCACCACCATCACTATGAGTACTGACTGTGACTACCATGTCATGGTTCCATGTGTCAAACTCATGGTGGGTCTGTACGGTACACTTGTTCTCTAACAAGTACCTATGTGTTTGGTTTGATATCTCTATATCATGACTAATGAGATTCTGTCATCAACCAACACCACAATCTAGTCTTGTGTGTCATTGCTGTCTATCTACCTTCCAGAATGACATCCGACTAGGGACATAACAAGAATGTACAAACTCTTAGCATCCGTATGATCTCATCGTTCAGGTCCTGAACCTGAAGGCATACGCCATTGAGTATTGTCATTCTCTAAACATTCAATTTGTTATATCACTATCTCATATGTCTGAACCAAAAAGAATTGGAAGCTTGCCTTTGATGTTTATCAAATCAATCTTAATGTATCCCACCAATCATCTCATGATTGGCTCTCAGGGCATACATACCAACATACTCCCACTTGCACTGTGAGCCAATCACCCTTGAATCATATTCATAGTGATCTTCAAACATGTCCCACAAGTTACTGTGCTCTAGTGCCAACATAGTGAGTTATGGCAACACCTTGCCAAATTCAGTTTAAATTGCATGTCTCTCATCTCTTCATTGTACGTCACACGTATGAGATGGAGTTGTCGTAATATGCGATTTAGTATTCCTTTGTTAACCTTTAGCCACATTGCATGATCAAGGATTCCATACTTGTCATCAATGAGTGGAATATCTATAAGTTCATCTTATGAACTTCCAGATCCATATAGTATCCACTGCTGTTCTCTAACACATAGATACTCGGCATTTGCTTTTAAATGGTTTTATTGGAACACTTCCAATTATCAACAAACTTTCACTTTTATATATCCTATATATATTGCGATTAATTTTCTGTCCTTTTCAGAAGTTTGCATCAATGTAACTCTTTACATTGAACTCTTACTTATCTCCATAGAACTAGTACTTCTCAAGTACTTATCAAGTTCTCATGGTATTCCAGTAACCCTTACTGGAAGCAGACAGACATCCACTCGTCATGTCTCACATACGAGTTATCAGGATGAGCACATCATATTTGCCATGTCCTACATACAAGATGATGAATGCATTTTTTTCTTGCCATGTCGATACATGCAAGATAATGGGATGATTACATACATGATAGATCCATATCTATTCTTAGTGTTCCCATTCTTCATAAGAATTGGACACCTGGCCTTGGGATACTAACTCCATGTAATATGGACAAGTTTTCTCCCACTGAATCTGTGCATATTGAACCCTTCAGTACAGATTGCCAATGTATGCTTTCTCCTTTCAGGTTAAGAGGTTTTCGAGAACTATCTCTATAGATCTCTATTCCTATCACATAGGAAACATATCTATTTTCCTTAAAGATAATATCCACTTTTGGATTTCCATTCTAGAATAAGTCCATTTCACATCAACATGTGGAATGTGAATACGCTCCCACTAAATCACATATCCTTCTTTATCTTTGACATATCAGTCAAACCCTTTGATTATATCATCAAAGTAAAGATCCAATTCTGAGTTGCTTGTACTCAATCAATCATATTGATTAGTCCATTGTAACTTATAGACTTCATTTGCATTATTGGATTCATAAACCTTATAGGTTGTGTCACGTATACATCCTTGTTTTATTCCTCATAGGAATGCGGTTTTAGTATCCATATGCCAAATGTCTTAGTCATTAAGTTACAATCAACAAGCATCATCCTTCTCAAAATGTTATCCATGTGTATTTACACTTATGACTCATTTGCACTTATGGATTTCATCCAATGAGTGCTACCATCAAGGTCATACCTTATGGTTCACATGGATGTCATTTAGGATGTAATGGTCATAAACTATAACTCAAAATTGGGTTCCTCATATTCATCTAGATAGTTGACTCATCACATAGATAATTGAGGTGTATCTCTCAAGGATATAAGAACTCACAACCCTTGTGATTCTTAATTTCTTTTATTAGTGTGGGGTATTCTTTTATTAAGAAGAATTCAGTTATTCGATAATCATTCTCTAACTCTTTAGAGTATGATTCCTTTTTGATTTATACATCACCATGCCTTAATCATGAGTTCACTATGATACACTGTCATAATCACTCATAAGGATCCCAAACATTTGGTCCAAGTATTTCATTCATTGATCTCATCAAGAATTAACACTTTACCAAATTTGTACTTCATCTATGATAATCTTGAACATTTCAAGATATTCATATTGGTATTTCTCTAAACACCATTTGAAGTATTAGCATTTGTTCCAATAGGTATGTAAATACATCACATGTATTATACCTAATAGGATAATCATTCTCCCACTACCATTAGTGAAGATTGATTAATCATGTCCAAGATATTCATGTCTCTTACTGGTTCTTTAACCAAAAGAGTCTAGATTTATCCATCATATGGAAACTAGAATTGAATTTCTCGTGATTAATGCTAATTTGATTGTTTGAGTTATCTATAACTTTTAGGTATCATTTTATCTTATGCATATCAAATACCACAAGATAAGCAAGGCATTGCCACAAATATCATATCTATAGAAATTGAAACATCTCTTTATTGATTGCCATCATTGTCATACAATATGCAAAATAAAATGTTTCTATCTATTCACAAATATGAAATTGCAGTTCATAACTGTATTACATGCCTTTTAGGCTGAAAATAAACTAAAGTACTCCTATCTATGGCGGCAACACTTGCCCCATTTATTGAGTGCTTTACACTTTACATCTTGGTATCATATACCTCAAAAAGTGTTACAAGTTTACTTTCATGACACCTTTAAGTAGAGACGGTTGTTGCCTCCTTCTTCTTTTTTTCTTCCAGATAGAGAGGACAATTCCTTTTCCAATGTCCTGGCTTTTGACAATGGTGGCAATTGCCTTTCTTGGTCACGCCTCCCTTGGCCTTGAGAGATGAAGACGACTTGGACTCCTGGCTAGCATTAGAACCTTTCTTAGCTTTGCCCTTGCCCTTTCTCTTGGAATTGCCTTTCTTGCTCGTGATCACCATCACAGACTTAGCCTTGTCCTTCTTCATCTATATCTCGGCTGTCCTCAACATGCCCAACAACTCTGACAGTGACCTATCAAAGTTGTTCATGTTGTAGTTCATCACAAACTGACTGTAGGATTCTGGCAACGATTGCAGTATCACGTCAGTAGCCAACTCTTGGCTCAGTGGAAATCCCAGTCTTGTCAGGTTCTCCACATACCCAATCATCTTGAGTGTGTGAGGACCAACTGGATCTCCTTCTGTCATGACACACTTGAACAGTGCCCTTGAGACATTGTATCTCTCTTGTCGTGCCTGATCTTCATACATGTTTCTGAGATGCTGAATCATCTCTATGACACCCATGTTCTCATGTTGTCTCTGCAACTAGTGGTTCATAGAGCACAACATCAAGCACTTTGCATCAATGGCATCATCAGAATGCTTCTTGTAAGCGTCCCTTTATGCCTTTGGTGCATTAGGAGCAGGTTCCTCTGGAATTGGAGTATCCAGGACATAGCGCTTTCTCTCTTGAGTGAGAACAATTCTCAATGTCCTATACCAGTCATGGAAGTTTGTCCCATTTAGCTTGTCCTTTTCAAGGACCGATCGCAAAGAAAAGTGATTGTTGTTTGTTGTCATTTGTACTACTAAAGGAAATATGCAATTTTAGTCCAAAAACTCATTTTTGACTTATTTGATTGATTTGAAAAGTTGACGATATAATTAGGCCTTTAATTAATTATCGCTCCCACTATTTTAGTTCAAATTGATAGCCCTCACCATCAATTCATAAGATTGCAGCGTACACTCTTCTAGTGGGCAAGATTTTGAAATCCTCTAAGCCATGGACCAGCTAGGGTTGTCACCCACAACATAGATCTCTCAGGTAGGCAACTTTTGCCAATTGCATCATATGCAACTCTTGATAAGATGTCATATGAAACTCCTTGCCATGATCATCTCCATGCCTCAAGGTACTAGATCCCATCTAGATCACCTTGTTAAGTCCGACCTAAAGCAAACACGATGAATATGCACCCTGCTAGGGCAGAACCACACATTCATCCTTCACGCTTCCACGAGATAGATGGTGCACCACGCTAGGGTGTGCCCACACTTGGTCGATCAAGCTTTTCACATGTGTCACATTTAGAAGGCATCTAAAACTTGATATTTAATGAGGGATTTGGTTTTATATACATATACATATCCAATCACCACAATACATAGTATGTATCATATACATGCTTTATCCCACAGAAAACATGCAAAACGATAAAAGCGATGATTATGGCCATCCTAATGTGATTCCTCAAGCCAAGAGGAATCACGGTCATCTAGGTCTACATCACATGCAACCTGTACAAGATGAACTTTGTGCTTTGCCTTTCTGGGTTTGATTAACTCATCACATGAATGATTGGCTCGCCATCAGGCTGGTCGGCTGGGTGCCACCAACCGATCGATTGGCTCCTCCAACCGATTGGTTTTGCTTGGTCATCGTACATCTCATCATGGCCGCCACCCGCTCGTCTCGCTCCTCGAACCGGTCATCAACCGATTGGCTCACTCCTTGAACCGATCATCTGGAACGTCAACCGATCGGTTCACGCCTTGAACTGATCGTTTCTACTGTCGTCAGGATGTCCTCCGTTCTTCGACATTACAGGAAATAAAATCTATCCTATTTTACATTGTAAAAAGATAAACCTTGAGTTACATTCGAGGGGAGTAAAGGTAGAAAAGAAAACTCAAATTATTTCGAGTTACATCAGGAAAAGGAGAAGGAAGATCGGTGCGCAGACCGAGATGCAAGACACCACATACTACCATACACAGATAGGGTTTATTGGCCATAACCACGCTATACATCCACCACAAAACTCATTTAAGGGCGGCGCGTATCGAGTGCATTAATAATACATATCATATATGTAAATTGGGATTTGTGGATTTAGGATTGGACATGCATAAAGCCAATATTATTTGTATCGTATGCAATAAATAAAGGCGAGACACCAAAATTGATCATATCGATATTCCTAAAGTATAGAGAAGTTGACATGGCTCTGATACCACTGTTGGGTTTTAGGGGAGGCAGAGAAGGCAGCAGAAACAAAAAATTTCTCCTCCCCAAACCCAGAATAAGGAAATACGTCTACGTCTATACAATAGGAAAGGATCGTTTGTGGAATCATACCTTGTCCCGAGGCTTTCTCGGCGACAATACCTCGTGGCTTGCACGTTCTTTACCTCTGGTCTTGGACGGTGTCCGTGCAGCTCCTGGTCGCACCGGGACTGAAGACTCTTGGTCTCATCGGGACTGTCGGGATTGACAGTTTTCCTCCTGAGCGGCAGAAACCTCCTGCCTGTGAAGTAGTCCACACTGACCACCTGGAACTCCAATCTCCTTATCCCACAAGGAATTGGAAGGAGTCGCACCCTCTTGTCAGCGTACTAGTCGCCAACACACTCTCCTGCCACCAGTTGCTTTTTGCAGTTGTCTTTCCCTCGTTGTGCCTCCCTTATCGGGTAGCACTTGCTCGGGCTCTCTCAGTTACCAAAACCAGAGAGAACGACAACTTCACAGAGCAACTGGTTGCACTGAGTTGTGCTTTAAGAAGCCCTCAATACCCCTATATATAGGAGGGTCATGGGACATGGTTCTCCATCCCGGGCAATGCGGGACTAAAAGCAAGAGTAGAAGGGTTTGAGATTTTCCACAAAACAATCAACGCGCAACCTGAACCGATTGTTTCGTAACTGAAACGGTCAGTTGGGGACCTAAACCGGTCTGTTGACACCTCAACCGATCGGTTGGGACCCATGAGTCGATCCGTTCACTCTTGAACCGGTCGGTTTGTGGTCCTGATCAGTTACCGATTGACTTTCCTTCTTTTGTTTCTAATTGGTATCAAATACCAATCCTTGTTCCAACAAATTGGGCAAGTGAAACGCAAGGAAAATTCTCACCAATCTTACTTTCCCAACTTTCTCGATTGTTCCAGTTGAATCGATCGTTTCAACACTTGAAGCAATCATTTCACCCTGTCCATGGCCGATCGACTCACCACCTAAGCCGACCGGTTCACCAAGCTGAGACGATCAGTTCATCTCATGAGCCGATCGATTGGGAGTGCAGATTGTGCAGAATCAGTCAATTGCAGTTTCAATCAATCTGATACTCTAATGAATCAGTACAACACCTTGAACATTATGATACTGAGCTATCAATTGATTGAGTGTTTAATTGAACTACTAAACTCCTTTATCAATCAATCTAAACATTGTTTGTGGACAAAACTCCTCTTCCAGGTTAAATCCTATGTGTGTGGCCCTGCAGGTCCATTTCACGTTGGCAGTGAAAGTCCATAACATTTATGACTTCACAAGCAAAGAGCGGTGCCTAGTCACACATCAGTGCTACCCAAGTGAAAAAGAAATTTGGAGAACAACTTTCAATCCTACAATTCGTGAATGGTGTTACAGCGAATGTATAATTCCTTTGTCACTGATATCCTGAATGAACTCGAGGCATGGAACAGTCATCCTGTCAATGTTCATTCACTTTCTTGATCTTAGAGTAGATTGAACGAGATATGTATGACATCAATATCACATACTGATTCACACATGCGTGCGCATGCCTATCTCAATCATACTCATCAAGTGGCCTTAGATATCAAACTCCCCCAGGAGGGACAAATCCCATATCTATCACTCACCCCTCAAAATCCCCATGTGTCAAAGCCACCCAATCATCACATTTATAACAACCCATGTTTCAGGATTGCGTTTGATGATGTCAAAGTGTACCCAACGACATGTGTTGAGTGTAGTGATATCAGGTCAAAGAATCACACTCACCACCATCACTATGAGTACTGACTGTGACTACCATGTCATGGTTCCATGTGTCAAACTCACGGTGGGTCTGTCTGGTACACTTGTTCTCTAACAAGTACCTATGTGTTTGGTTTGATATCTCTATATCATTACTAATAAGATTCTGTCATCAACCAACACCACAATCTAGTCTTGTGTGTCATTGGTGTATATCTACCTTCCACAATGACATCCGACTAGGGACATAACAAGAATTTACAAACTCTTAGCATCCGTATGATCTCATCGTTCAGGTCCTGAACCTGAAGGCATACGTCATTGAGTACTGTCATTCTCGAGACATTCAATCTGTTCTATCACTATCTCATATGACTGAACCAGAAAGAATTGGAAGCTTGCCTTTGATGTTTATCAAATAAATCTTAATGTATCCCACCAATCATCTCTTGATTGGCTCTCAGGGCATACATACCAACAGAAAGAACTAAAGGAACGATCCTTTGCTTTGAGGAAAAAGGGTGCTTATATATTTTTGGGTATTATCAAGGCAAAGAATAAGATAGCTATTTCTTTTACTTCTTAAACCCATCCACTCATGCTTGCTCCACCCTTGGACACGTTTCTTCCTCCTTTTATCATGCAAAACCTCTCTTTTATCCAATGTTAAAAGGAAAAGAACCAAACACCTTATTAAGTTATACATGTATAAAAGGGTCATTTGCTTAAAACTTGGTTATTTAGATATCAAGGTTATCTTTCTTTCTTGATCATTCAAATGAGGCGCCCCTCTCATTTTCTTTGCTCTACTTGATGACAAGAAACATGAGAGATACTCTAGAGGGTATATTTTACATGTTTAACCCTATGTTTTGGGTAAATTGCATATTACACCAAAAGTAGGTTTTAAAGCACAAGGATTGCTCTACAAGCTATATCTTGGTGCTCAAGCTTGGAGAAACCATACCACTACATAATATTCATTCTTATGATGTCTCAAAATAATAGGAACATATTAACATGTGAAATTTTCAAGTTAACCCCTCTACTTGGGTAATTTGCACATTAGTCCATATTTAACAAAACAATATTACAACATTGTTCAAAAAGGACTGAAATAGAAATATAAGTTTCTCAAAAGCTTTAATTACATATCAAAAGATAACCACAAGAATCTAATAACATTTTTAAGCAAAACACCTAGGGTTAGTTCATAACCCAGGTCAGGGATGTAACAGAAAACCCAAGACTCAGATATGAACTTGGCCAAATAGGCACTTCTCTCCACAAAGAAACAAAACCCTAGAAAAAGAAACAAGAAGGATAGGTTTTTGAGTTCTAGAGCCACTTTGACCATGGAACAGAAATGTTCTGACCTGGATAAATATAGGAGGAAGAAGGGAAAATAAACAACTAGAGGAAATAAGTTAATAATTACACTTTTAGGTCAAGATCACTAGGAAGGAGCTTTAGGAAGTCAATTGCAACCCTAGTTTCTTTTTCCAAGAAGGTACACACTTTCTTCTTCCTTGGACAGGAAATTTGCAGCATCATAGAGGGAGAATGAGGTTCGTAAAAGGAAGGAGGTGGTGGAGAGAAAATGGTTAATTTCGGTGCCTATGGATAAGTATATGAAACTTTAAGATAAAGAAAAAGAAAAAGTTAAAGTTCTAGTATCTTTCCAAGTGTCCATGGCCTTAAACTATTACGAATATACAAGCACACACACAAGATGCTCCCACACCATCTATATAGACCTGCTTATATCTCCTTTTTCGAATTTACAAGCCATTTAAATAAATCATTAGTTGATAGCTACTAAAGGTAGCTCATCCATGAAGGGGTAAACCCTAAAATACCCTTGAGGAAAACACCTTCAAACCATGGCTCAACTAGGATCCCCATGGATCAAAATACTCAATAATGATAAAATAACATCTAAGAAACATAATGTATGTGACAAATTGCAAATAAAACCCCTCAATTGGGTAAATTCTAGAAAAGTCCAAAATGTACAGAAAATTGCATAACTTGCTCAAATAGTGTTCAAATTGGATCAAATTTGAAGCTTCAGCTTGTCTTATGATTTAAAAGCATATAAAAATGTTAGATTAGGGTTCTAAGCATTAAATTAGGGTAACTAAGATTATTCAACTCATTAAACAAGTCTGGGGCCTTACAACTATAAACCCCTAATAAGGATTTCACCCTGAAATCCTACGCAAAAAGAGATGGGCATTTTCTACGCATCTCATTCTCTAGTTCCCATGTGGATTCCTATATGCCATAGTGATGTGACAAAACTTTCACTAGTATTATATCTTTTCTCTTCAGTTTTTTCACCCTTCTATCCAGGATTAACACAGGACCCTCAAAATAGGAGGTATCCTCATCTAACTACCTCTACTGGTTGGATTGTCTTCTCTGTATCTGGATGGCATTTCCTCAACATAGAGATGTGAAAGATATTATGAAATCTATGTAGCTCTGGTGGTATCTCCAACTTGTATGCTACCTTTCCAACATGAGCTAGGATAGGGTATGGTCCCATAAATCTAGGAGCCAACTTACCCTTCTTTCCAAACCTCAACACACCTTTCCAAGGAGAAACCTTAAGATATACTCTATCTCCCACTTGCAACTCAAGTGGTCTGTGTCAATTATCTGCATAAGATTTTTGCCTGTCCTGGGTTGCTTTCAACTGTTGTTGTATCACTTTAATCTATTTTGTAGTTTGATGTACTAGCTCAGAACCCAAAAGTTGATATTCACCTATCTCATACCAGCAAAGAGGAGACCAACATTGTCTCCCATACAAAGTCTAATAAGGAGCCATATCTATGCTTCTTTGATAGCTATTGTTGTATGCAAATTCTATCAGAGTCAGATGTATATCCCAACTACCAAGAAATTACAGCACACATACCCTCAAGAGATCCTCTAAATTGTGAATAGTCCTTTTAGACTGGCCATCAGTCTGCAGATGAAAAGCTGTGTTGAATCTCAGCTGTGTTCCCATTACTGAAGGTAGATGCTCCCAAAAATGACTTGTAAATTGTGGACCTCTGTCAGAAACTATAGTCACTGGAATGCCATATAGACGGACTATCTCATAGACATATATTTGTGGCAATTTCTCTGTTGTAAACGTCGTCTTGACTGGCAGAAAATGAGCTGACTTTGTCAATCTGTCTACTATCACCCATATGGAATCATGACCCTTAGTTTTCCTAGGAAGACTGACCACAAAGTCCACATTAATATGATCCCATTTCCACTATGGTATTTGCAAGGGTTGTAATGTCCCTACAGGCTTCTGGTGCTCAACCTTCACTTACTGACAAATTGGACATTTGGTGATGAACTCTTCCACATCACACTATAGACCTAGATACCAATATATGTCTTTCATTTTTGGTACATCTTGGTACTTCTAGGATTCATTGCATACATGGAGGAGTGAGCCTCGTCAAGGATGAAAAAAAAGATCATAGGGTGAAAAAGATGACAATGCGCTCTGGCGGCGTTGACGGTGCCAGGGGCGATGACCGTCGACAACCTCCACATCAAGGAGGGATAAGACCCCAGTGAAGGATCAATGCAGAGGAGGTTCGAGTGGCTGGATTAGCCAAGGAGTGGACGGCGGTTTTCAAAAACTCAATTGGTGATGTTGACACCAGGCTCCAGGAAATCGCTTTGACGGTGGAAGGAGACAATCATCATCCCACAATCGAAGGTGGATGAAAATGCAGCCTTATGGAGGAACTCTTGCAGGCTACGTCATCGGGTTTAAGGCCCATATCCCCACCTTGTAGGAGTATTTGATGTGATTATGGAGGCCGGTAGGCTCGATAGAGGTATTGGGTCAGGGGAATGGCAGCTTCATAATCAAATTTCAGGAAGGCACCGATCTCACCGACGTGCTTGAAGGTGGACCATGGCATGTGAAGGGCAAGTCGATGATCCTCAAAAAGTGGGAGAAAGGTGAACCACCGGAGCAGGAGAGGTTTACTTCAGTTCCAATATGGCTCAAGATTACTAATCTGCCTCTGGAGCTTTGGAGTGAGGCGATGATCGCTTGTATTACTTCCTATCTGGGAAGACTACAATGCTTGGATCGTCAAACAAAAGCCAAGACCAGGATTGACTACGTTTGTGCCAATGTGCTTAGTAGTGCTGATTTGACTTTCCCCAAGATGTGAAGCTATGAACAGATAAAGGATCTGATTATGATGTCAACATTAATTACAAGTGGATCCCAAAAAAATGCCCCCATTGTAGAAACTTCGACCACGACAAGGCCTTGTGCAAGACCTCTGTTCCCATCCAAGTGACAAGGGTGGCACAACCCAATCAGCTGGAGCAGACAACTCCACAAGTGCAAGCTATTTGACGGAATTCCCAGGATACTCAGTAGTCTGGGACAACCCTGATGTCTAGTGGGGGTTCGAGCAGTTCACGTGAGAAGGGGAAAGAAACTGACAGATGGGTTTGAGAGACCAAGGAAAATTGTTAGCCCAAGAAAGACAAGGCACAAGAAGGCCTCAGTGGGTAAGGAACGTGATGATAATAGATTCCAAACGCTTGGCGACTCTAATGCTAAAACAGACACAACAACCTCAGCTGGCGGTGGGCCAGCCCAGAGGTCAAATGGTTGACATGCCCAAAATCGTGGCTTGGAATGTCCGTGGCTTCTCCAGTTGGGAGAAGAAGGATGTTGTCCGATCCGAGATGGGGAGAGCCAAGGCGGATGTGGCTCTCTTAACTGAGGTTAAAATAAAAAGGAAAAAGATAGCTAAAGTCATGAAGCATGCTTGGCCTGAGGCAAAGTGGTTAGACAACTCTTACTCAAGCAAGAAGATAAGAATCCTAGTAATTTGGGAGAACAGTGATATCCAAATTACTTTGATTGCCCAATCGAGACAGTTCATGCACCTTAAAATCAATATTGGTGATAAGAACTTTGAGATTACTACCGTCTATGGAGAGAATGATGACCCCAAGCGTGAAGCTCTCTGGGATGATCTGGTCAGAATCAACAACTCAGTTGATGGATTGTGGTTCATCACAGGAGATTTTAGTGCTATGAGAAAAGTAGAAGAGAGGAAAGGTAGAGCAGATCCCTATGCAAAATCAATGAGAGATTTCAACGAGGCTGTTCTTAATATGAATGTTATAGAATTTGAAGAAAAGGGCTCATTCTTCACATGGAACAATCAACAGAGTGGGGCTAATAACACACAGAGCAAGATAGATAGAACCCTCTTCCATTCCAGTGTTCTCATTGAATTTCCTAAGATATGGATTGAAATTTTTTCAACCATATATAACGATCACCATGCACAGATCCTTCACTTGGATGAGGAGGTGCGTAGAAGCTGCTATCCTGTGAGATATTTCAACGCTTGGGCTAGCCTACCTAGTTTCAAGGAGGTGGTGTCTGGAGCATAGAGTATGAATGTGGAAGGCAGTCCTATGTACAGACTCTACCAACGGCTGAAGATTACAAAGAAAAACCTTCAAATGTGGAACTGTGAAAATTCCGGTGACCTAGTTGACTCTTCTAAGAATAAAGAAAATGAAGCTCTAATAGCTTAGGATAAGGCGGACAATGATCCCGATAATGAACTTTTATGGGACATTGCTAAAGCCTTAAAAGAAGAAGCCATTGTTTCCAGAAGCATTGAAGAATCTATAATTAGACAAAAGTCTTGGGTTTTCTGGCTCAAGCACGGAGACTCAAATACCAAGTTTTTTTATGCTTCTCTGAAGACAAGGAGAATGAGAAACTAGATCAGATTTTTGGAGATTTCCAACACTCAAACCAGTAACGTTGATGAAATCTCTAATACTTTTATCAACCATTACAGGGGAGTATTCAATGTGACTAGAAGAAGAAATGTGGTTAGGTGGTCTAATATTCCTAAACTCATAGAACAGCAGAAGCTAACTATGTGTACTATAGTCACTGATGGAGATATTTATGACATTGTTAAGAAGATGGACGATGACAAGTTGCCAGGTCCTGATGGAATGAATGTGCACTTTTTCAAATCCACATGGGATATTGTGGGTAAGGACGTGTGTTGTGCTATCAAGGACTTTTCCAGAAAGAGAGAATGCTCAAGGAAATGAATAAAGCCTACATAGCTTTGATTCCAAAGATCAAACAACCAATGAAGGTTGGGGATTGGAGACCCATATCATTGTGTAATGTGGTCACCAAGATTATTTCTAAAATCATGGCCAATAGGTTGAGAGACATCCTCCCTTTGCTAATAAGCACAAATCAATGTGCTTTTATTAAGGGTAGAAGGATTGCTGATGCAATTTTGTTGGCGAATGAATTGGTGTATGGCTTCAATAGGCCTAATGCATGCAGCAAGCTTTGCCTTAAGGCATATCTGAGTAAGGCTTATGAATCAATAGATAGAGGTTACCTGCTGTCTATTCTAAATCATATGGAGTTCCCAACATGTTGGATACACTGGATTGAGGAATGCCTTAGTTCAACCACGGTTCAGATCCTAATTAATGGTGCCCCAACCGATCTAATCCAAACTTCAAGTGGTATTAGGCAAGGGGACCCATTGGCACCATACCTCTTTGTCATTGGGTGCATGTTTGACTGCTATTTTCAATGATGCAGTTAAAAATAGGGAGCTTGTCCCACTCTTCTTGGTGATACGGAGGTTTCACACTTATTATTTGCAGATGACCTGCTAGTTTTTGTGGAGGCTAGCGAGGACGGTATAGTTGGAATTAAAAACTTCCTAAATAGGTTCAAGAAGGTATCTGGCTTGGAACTAAACCCGCAAAAGAGCCAATTGTTTATCAGTAAAAATGCACCACAACATCTCAGCTCTCTTATGGGGGTGGAGTTATGTGAATTTCCTGTAAGATACCTTGTTGTGCCTTTATTTGCAGGTAGACTCATGAAAAGGATGTGCTACCCTCTGGTGGATAAGATAAAAACTAAATTGGAAGCTTGGAAAGCTAAGCTACTGTCAATGGTAGGGAGGCTAGAATTAATCATTTCTACCCTTACTTCTTATCACCTCTACTGGACGTGTGTCTTCCCTTTACCCTGAGCAACAATGGAGGAGATTGAGTATTTGTGTAGAAATTTTCTTTGGGGTGACAAGGAGGATTGCAAACACATACATTTTGTGTCCTGGGATGTTTTCTATAGGTAGAAGAGTGAAGGGGGGCTTGGCATCAGGAGAGTTAAAGACTGGTGTAAAGCAGTTATCATCAGAATCTTGTGGGATGTCACGAATAAGAAGAATTCACTGTGGATTCAGTGGATACACAATAAGTATATCAAGAAGGAGACTTTGTGGTCGTGCAAACTCAAGCAAACAAATACCTGGACGTGGAAGAACATTCTTAGAGTCAGAGATGATTGTCTACCTTAAGTGAGATTTAACATAGGGCAGGGGACAAGAGTGATGACATGGAAGGACCCTTGGGTCAATGGCCAATTCCTTGACACTTGTGTTAAGTACCTGGGGTTTCTACACCTGAGATCAAAGCTTGGACCTGATAGCTACCTAAACAACATCATTACAGAAGGGGTGTGGGATATACCGTGCCAAAGAGGAACTGAAGAACTGGATAAGCTGTGTAAGAACATTCAACTTGGCACTAGAAGAGACGGTCATATGCTTATGAATCAGAGGGATGTTTTGCTAAAGGATGCTTGGAATCTATGCAGACCCAAGCATGTTGAACCAGTGTGGACCAAAAGGCTCTGGGGTACCAGAGCGCCCAAGAGGGTCATTCTTTGCTATTGGAAAATTATGCATGGAAGGCTCATCACAAAAGATATTCTACAGAAAAGGGGTTTTGTCCTAGCCTCGAGGTGCAGTCTTTGCTGTAAAAAGACTGAATCTAATACCCATGTCTTATGGGGATGCGATTTGGCTGGTGTGATATGGAGTAGAGCGAGCCCAGTGCTTTCCTTCACCCCAAGGAGCAACAATGATCTGCATCTACTGAAAAGAAAAAATGAAGGAATGCTTTTTACCCTCATTCTATACCATATTTGGATTCATAGGAATAGAGTTATTTTTGAAAATGCTAGCCCTGACCCATAGGGAGTATGGCGTTGTGTTAATAGTGATTATATACGTCTACATAGATAGATAGTTTGCTTTCTTCTTAAAATATGCATAGATAGATTCTACTGAGCTTTGCTCCCCCTCACTTGTAAATTTTGTGATTATGGAATGAGAAGCATGCTTAATCATAAAAAAAGTGAGCCTCCTTAAGTACCATCTTCCTCAACCCATCAACATCAGAGACTATTGTCCTATTGTGGTAACAAACTATACCATCATCGGCCTCATGAAATCCATCATACTTTTTACTACCAATCCCTGATCGGATATTCTGTATCACAGTATCATTCTGTTATGAATCATGAATCTGCTATCTCAAGGTAGGTTTAACTTGTAACTGTGCCAACAATCCTACCAACAAGGAAACTTCTAGTTGTACATTCATCTTATGAAGAGACACTAGCATATCTCTCTTATGGAACATCAAGGAATTTAATTGTGCATTATATACCATTGATAATGAAGATGACTTTATACTCAATGCATCAACTACCACATTTTCTTTCCCTAGATGATAGTCTATTGTGCAATCATAATCCTTAATCAGCTCCATCCATCTCCTCTGCCTCATATTCAGCTCATGTTTTGAGAAGATATATTGTAGATTCTTGTGGTTAGTGAAGATCTGACACTTTTCTCCATAAAGTTAGTGTCTCCAGATCTTTAAGGCATGGACCACCATAGCAAGCTCCAGATCATGTGTTGGGTAATTCTCCTCGTGTTTCTTAAGTTGTCGTGAAGCAAAATAAGTCACATTTTTATCCTGCATCAACACTCATCCCAACCCATTATTTGAAGAATAAAGAAAGACAATATAGCCTTTCCCTTGCTCTGGCAGTACTAACACCGGTACACTAGTCAACTTTTTTTCAACAGCTAGAAAGAACGTTGACACTTGTCATTCCAAGCAAAAGGAACATCCTTCCTGGTTAACCTAGTTAGGGGTAATGCTATAGAATTGAAGTCTTTGATGAACCTCCTGTAGTAACCTGCCATACCTAGGAAACTATGGATCTCTGTTAGTGTCTTTGGTTGTTCCCATTCTAGTACAAATTCCACTTTCTTGGGATCAACACAAATGCCTTTTGTAGATATGACATGGCCCAAAAAAGACAATTCAGATAACTAGAATTCACACTTGCTGAACTTAGCATATAGTTGATGTTGCCTCAACAAAGTCAATGTGTGGCGAAGGTGTTACTCATGCTGATGACTATCCTTGGAGTATATTAGGATATCATCTATGAACATGACCACACACTAATCAAGATAAGGTCTAAACACCCTATTCATAGGATCCATAAAAGTTGTAGGTGCATTGGTTAGCCCAAACGACATAACCACAAACTCATAATGACCATACCTAGTCGTAAAAGCTGACTTGGGTATGTCATCAACCTTAATTCTCAGCTGATGGTAACCTGACCTCAGGTCTATCTTTGAAAACATAGTGGCACCTCTCAACTAATAAAAAAGATCATCAATCCTCGACAAAGGATACATATTCTTTATTGTCACCTTGTTCAACTATCTATAGTCTATACAAAACCTCATTGAACCATCCTTCTTTTTAACATAAAGCATGGGATCACCCCAAGGGGAAGTCCTCGGCCTGATAAAACCCTTCTCTAATAGTTCTCGTAACTATTTCTTTAACTCCTACATCTCTGTTGGCTCCATTCCGTATGTTGACTGTGCTATGGGTTGTGTTCCAAGAACAAGATTGATCTCAAACTCAATCTCTCTAGGAGGGGGAATGCTAGGAAATTTCTCAGGAAAGACATCTTCAAATTCTCACACCACTGGTACCTCCTGGATACTAGGACCTCTTTCCTTGATATCTACAACATGAGCTAAGAAAGCCTCACATCCTTGTCTCATCAACTGCTCAGTTGTCATAGCTGACATCAAACATGTAAGAAGAATCTTCCTATCACCCTAGAAAATCCATTGTACATCTCCATCACGGAACGCTGCCACCTTAGTACTATAATCCAAGACTACCTTGTATTTTTCCAAGGTATCGGTTCCTAGGATTACATCAAAACCATGCATGTCAAGTGGCAAAAGATCCACTTGAATGTTGTGTCCAGAAAAATAAAGAATGCAAGGGCACACTTCCCACAACTCAGCAGAATCAACCAAAGGAGTCTCTAGTTGTAGGCTATCAGATATAAGACTAACAAGTAGATAACATCTACCTATCACCTCTCCAGTGATAAAAGAGTGTGTCGCACTCGGGTCTACTAACATAGATACGAAACAAGAAGCAGACAAATCAGAATGAAATAACTCCATCTGACATGTCACAACTCATGGATTGATCACTGCCTATGGCTGGCTCATGACATAAACCTAGATGTCACCTACTGTCGTCCACGTCCTCTACTTTCTTGTCTAGAGGATCCTACCTGGGACGTCTGTCCACGTCCTCTTCCACTACCACTACTAAATTGTCATTGTTGTGGACCTTGTTGACTTTTCCTTGGTTGTTGAGTCACCTCCTCATATTTCATAGGGCAATAAGGTTTTGTATGCCCCACCTTCCCACAATGTAACATATTCTGGTGTCCTGATAATACCTAAACAACCCTATCACTAAAACTGATGAGGTACTGTGGACTCCCATTGATGAAAAATTGTGACCTCTACCCCGACTCAGGGTCCACAGTGATGGTGCATGTGATCTTGGTTCAGTGAAGGTTGACCTTGGTTGTGACTATGGCGGAAAAAACCTCGGCTTCTTAAAGCCTCCAAATGATTGCCCTTGAAACTGCATAGGTTGCTTCATAGCATTAGCTTCATGCTTCTCTATGGCAGACCTCTCAATCCTCCTGACAGATTGTACAAAGGTGGAAAACCTCTCCCTATTTTCTAGGGTTGATGTTGTTGTAGTCAAATCAGTATTTTGGCCCTTTTTGAACCTACAGATCCTTTCTTTGTCAGTGGCTTCCATGTGCGGGCAGAACCTCAAAAGCTCCATAAACTTTGACTCATACTCATTAATAGTCATAGCCCCCTGACGAATCTTCTTAAACTGAGATATCTTCTTATCTAGATAGGTCTTTGGAAAATATTGGCTAACAAATTCCCACCAAAACTCCTCCCATACTATCACAATTGTTGGCCTTTTCTCCTCTTATATGGCTCACCAGTGGCCAACACTACCCTTCAACAAGTATATCACATGCTTAACTTTATCTTCTTCAATGATGTTTAGAATTTTGAACGCCTTTTCTGACTCAGTCAACCACATGTTAGCATCTGCTGGATCAGAAGTACCTACATATTCAATCACCCCAACACGTCTAAGATGTTCACATGCCTTCCCGACACCTTGGGACTCCACATTAGAGGTGGTTGTCCTAGCTTGAGGTGTTGGCGCTCTGTTAGCAATATGTGTAATTGTGGCCATCGTCTGTCTAAACATAGACTAAAACTCAGGATTGGCCATCATTGTCGGGTCTAGATGAGGCATTGTGGGCTGCTCTTTCCCTACTTCGGGAACTCTCTCATAGCATTCCTGCCTCCCAACACCTCCTCCTGGTGCAACATAGCTACTCTCAATGTGTTCCTCATATCATCCAGACAAATCTGCATAAGCATAAACTATGATCAGATATGTTGGATACATAAGAACTGATTCAAACCTAAGTCCTATGTCCTTGTAGACTCAGTGAACCTAGAGCTCTGATACCAACTTAAATGTGACACCCCGTCACACTAAATGAGATTACTCAAAACAAAAAACACAATCAACTACTAATTAATCACATAGTAAAAAATGCAAAACAATTAAAACCAATTCCAACACTGTAAATAAACTTTAGAACATTTACATAAGGTCCATCATTCCATTCTCATATACTGTAACAAGCATTCAGATGTGGGTCCAAAGCCCTCAGTCACATCTTGCATACAAAAGATATTTCACATGTACATGCCATATATTTTACAAGCATTGGTATACTACCAAAATCTCATGTCGATATGAGTATATCATCTAGAAAACACATCCCATACCCAGACCTAAGAGTACAAGGATGACACTAGAACTCTACTACTAACATTTACAACTGACCAACCTTTTGAATCTATTGATCACTAGGTTGGTTCTATTCAACAGTGCGACCTCGACCTCGTTGCCCGCAAAAAATGTGGTGACCCACGGGTGAGACCCAGTCCCAGTGAGCGATATAACTCTCTCCAACATATATTGATTATAACATATTAATTAATAGTAAATACAGTGAGCAGTTAGGGTATTGAATAAGAAATATGAACACATTCAACAGGTTAAGCATACTAAGCAGTTAAGAAAATAAGTCGTAGCATCAAGTAGAATTACTCAATTTTCATAAGTCTACATCATGTAAGAACTATGTAGTTTAAAGACAATACAAGGGTTAATGAACCAATGTGATACGTATTGAACCCTAACAATTATATTAAACGGCTGGTATTATATCTTTCATTATTATTTCCTAGGGAGTTTGAGTCGTACCACTCAAAGTCCAACTGACCACTGTGAAGTGCTATTCAGTTCTGTATAAGATCCAGGAGTGTCGCTATCCTAAGATCTCTTCCCCTCAGTCAGTATGAGTAAACTCTAGTGACACTAGTCAAACTACGAACAATGACATATAGTCAACTGATAACAACTAGTCTGTACTTGGTACAAGTAATGACACTAGAAACTAGGGTATACAAAACCCTCTAATCTGAGGTACAACCGCAGTTGTTCTCAATCACATCAAATGTTTAAGGCATGACCATAGCCATCCTCCATAACCTGCATTTGTGGATGACAAGGATATATACTCAACTTGCACCCCCACATACTCAACAGTATGCTCCGAGTTTCCTTTAGGAATACTCATTTCACCATCCAGCAAGTTCTGACACTGAATATGGCTCTATGGCACATGGCTCTACATGGTTAAGGTTACTGTAACATCCTCAATTTCATAGCTAAAGTAAGCCTTTTATGTGGGGTTTTCTAGTAAAGGCATGCCAATGGACATAATGAACATGACCATGGCTAGGTACGCAACTAATTCACAAAATGTGTATGATTGTGGTCGGTTGTATACGAATATAATTGAATTATTCCTATGAATAATAATATGACAAATATATAATATGATGAGTCTAGTTCATGTCTTGAGCCTTAGACCTAGCTTAGGTCTTCATGTTATGTAACTAAAGAAATATTAATCACATATGTCATACATGAGCTTCAATTGAGAAATTATATTGATTGATGACATATTTTCATGATTTAGAACATGATTAAGCTCATGGGCCCTTTGCAAGACTATGGAATGCGACATGTGCCCTAGAGTCCAATTCTAGCTCATTTGGGCCAATTAAGTCTTACAAGTAGGTCCTTGGAGTATAAATCTAGAAATCTTGTTACGACCCCACCTCCCGATAACCCCCAATTAAGGGAGACCGAGAGGTCGAAGCCGCACCCATGACTTCCGGATCAAAGGTTCGACAATTAACCAAGAATAATTATCAAATTTTAACATACTAAACTGAAAATTTGTAAGAAAATAAACTTTGCATACCTTTTAAATTTTGGATCTCTAACTTCTATCCACTTAATGATTCTACGCTAACTAATCCTCCTTGTATTTTTTCTTCATGTATTTCACAATGTGACGATTTACTGTTTGTCCTTTTGGCTTGTACCTAAAACGCCGAAAAACAAAACGTCGGTCAGCCAAAGCTGGTATGTGGGGGAAACAATAAACTTGCAACTATGATAACCATGTAATCATTCAATTAATCATTAATCAATCAAGATTACGTTTTAAATATAACTCCGCGATCCACAAGTTCCCTAACCTCTGAGCTGTCCCTATAGTGGACTTGGATACTACCTTCCTTATGGTAGATCCCCATTAAACCCCTCATGATCCACCTAACCGGTGTACCAGTTTCTAAAGTTGAGTCACATGGAACTACCCATAGGCAGACCACTCCTTAACTCATGGTATGCTGAAGAGTCTCATGAACCACACATGGCATCCCAGTTTCTAACTCTCGGTAACCTAGACCTTACTCTAGGATTACCCCTTTTTCAGCCTTTTTAAAGCAACATAGGTGAACACGGATCTAGCCAGTTATATGCATACTTATGGTGATAATCATAGTCACTTTATAGTTGCATGAAATAAATAGACATTCAACAGTTATTTTCAAGCAAACGATAAATCCTTCGGAAATCACCGCGAAACTAGAGCGACTATTCATAAGCGTAACCACATACCTCATTTGACGAGTCGTGTCGATTATTCAACATTTACTTCATGTACATTCAATCAAGCCAATCAACAGATCCAAGCAAGTAATTCAATCATCACATAATTCCTGAAAAGAATATGTACTCTACTTATTACACACTTCATCAAGAATCTACTTTATTGTCTTGGATTCTCTTTCTAGGGTTTCTAATCCGCATTACGGTTCCATTAATACTCATTAGGGTTTCTTAGATCAATTTCTCAAACTTTATCCCTTTTAGTTTAACAAACCCTAAAATACTCTTTTCTACTCATATAAACCCTAATTGCTCAAACTATTCATGTACATAAAACCTTAAATTAAACTAATTATATAAAATGATCATCTTTTTAGATCCTATCCTTACTTTTATTAACATCAGGTTAATTTCAACTTGAATTATCTAAATAATGTCATTAAGACTATTTACCATCCAATCCAAGGGTTTTCCCTTAATTAACACCCTAAAGATGATAACTTTATGTTCTTTCCAATTTCAAGAATATAAACTCTAAACTAACTAATTATATGCCAAGTCCATACTTTTCCTTCCAAATATCCATTTTTATCATTAACAGGCTAATATCAACTTTAATCATTAATTAAACCTTACTAATCACTTTAATCATACCAACATAGGGTTCTTTAACAATTAACACATTAAAGTTGATATCTTCCATTATTTTTCGAATTGCATAAGGAATCAGGCTTCAATGATAATTTATTTGGGTTCCTCTCGTTCTAAGGATCAAAATTCATATATAACTTGTATTTATCCGAGCTATGAATTAGGAGTTATGATTTCAGCAAATTATATACCTCTCAGCCAATGGAAGGGTGCACGTGTCCTTCTCCATGCAAGGCGCATCGCTGGTCTTGGAACATAACGAATTGACCGCATTACCCCCGTTAAGCTAGCCCGCGCTTCAGCCCACAAAAGGGCATAACCGTCCAATGGTCTTTCTGCTTCTTCCTCCTCACGCAGCTCCGCTGCGTCGCCCTAGCTGCGGGTTGTGTGGCTCCTTCTCCATCAACCGGACTTCGGCGGCCACCAAAATCAATTCCTCCAGGTCCGACGGACCCCATGGTGCCCTCTCCTTCCTCCGTTGTGCCCCGCGCAGGCGAGGGCGCCTCCAGAACGGTCGGGAACAACCCAGCGGGTTGCGGCCAACCTGCAGCCAACCTGCCACCCTCGGGCAGGCGTCGCGCAGGTGTGGAACGCCAAGAAAACCATCACCCGGTCCTCTCTGGATTTGCAAGAGCGTCGCAACCTTCTTAAACCAAGGTTGAAGTAGATTAGGGTCAGGTTACGGCTGCTCCTTCATCGCTGACCTTGCAGTCACATTGCAGGTGGCCGGAGTGAGAGCAAGCACCACGGGATGATGACCAAACTTCTCCTGGTTGTGGGAGAAACAGCGCGCCGCCCTCGCATCCCATCACAAATCCTGAACGTCCCCAAGATTGCTCCACTTTCTCTTAGTTAGGGTTCATGTGGAAACAAGAAGAAAGGGAGAGAGATATTCCCGAGATTTCTTTGGCTCGAGGCCCTAGATCTAACCCTTATATAGGGAAGGATGGCAACGTCCCATTGTGTTTATCCACAGGGAAAACAAGTCCCATATTATCCTACTTTCCTTTTTAGGTGCAAACTCTCTTCTTTAAACTATTCCTTGTTCATTAGTATTCCCATATGCTTTGGTTATTAGGAAATTCGAGAATTACCTCTTTCCTTGTCTTTGTCTTGGCTTTTTAAACCATTAATCACGAAATTATGTCTTCCTTAATTAGAAAATACCTCTTCTTTAACAAAGCTACAAAAACCATTAATAATATATCATATTATCTTCTTATTTTGCAATTTTGGTATTTTCTCTTTCCTCTTTCTTCATTGGGACTCCTTGGATCCCAAGAAAATCAAATAATTTTGAAATTCTCTCATTGGATACTTACTATCCTTCTAGATGCATCATTATGCAATATTTCACATTATCTTATTTATTTCTTATTAAAACTACCTCTTTTGAGAATTTCTTTTTATGTCTCTTCTATTTTCCTCATTGGCATCCCTTTTATCATAAGAAATCCTTGGGATACGAAATTCCATAAAGGGAAACTCAATTATCCATCTTTTCACTTAATTTCCACATTTCATCAATGTTTTCAATTTCTTTCTTCATAAAGAAATACTTAATTAATCTTTTCTTTTCTTATTGATTTATTTATGCAACTTTGTACTCCTTGGAGTCCAAGGAACCCAAGAGGCACGAAATCCTCTTTGGATTTGTCTTCTAGAGGCTTCCACATATTTCTTTTCTTAAAATTCAATTATCCATTTAGTAATTGAATTTCCTTTGTTATTTTCCTTTTATTGGGCCCAATAGCCAATAAAGCCCACAAATCAAACAACAAGGCTATTTTAAACGAAATCCAATTATTCTCAACCAAATATATGATTATTTGTTCAAACATCTTTAATATGAGAAATTATATTTCTCACCACTTGAACCCAAAAATTGGGGTTGTAACAAATCTAGTATTCTTACACATGGTAAGTACTATTAATATTTTTAATAGATGAAGAACTAAAACATAAGATCATAGAAATTTTTTAGATAATTGTGGATTATCTAGTGATCTGGGAAATTAATTTGGTAATTATCCAAGTCTTACTTAGAAGGAAAATTTGAAGTCTTTATCTATTTGATTTTGACCAAATCTCTTGTACCAGGGGAAGATAATAAAAAGATTGTGTTAATTACGAAATTTGGAATTTAACGAGATTAAGATATGATCTACATGATTATTTTTAGCAATTGAACTTCTATCAAATAGAAACATGAAAAGAAAATAAAAAAGAGGGCGACCCCAGTCCGCACGGACTAGAGGCCGCAACCTCTGTTTCCTGGTTCCAAACAGAGCACCCATTATAGGCATCCGTTGCCCAAGATCGGGTGAGCGTGGGGGTATAAAACCCCTTGATCTTGGATGCTTGGTGCCGGCCGGACCCTATGCTAGGGTTTTGACACAGATCAAGAGAGAATGAGAGAGAGGGGACATGGAAGAAGACCATGATGGCAGAAGCTCTAGGGTTCAGATGAAGCTTGTTTTGGCAGCCATCAAGGTAGCATAGCATCAACGGAGGTGAAGGGGGGGAGGATCGGCGGCCAAGTCAACCTTTGACGGGTTCATTGCCAATCAGAGACATGAGCACGTTCACCGTCAGAAGCACCAGTCGTCATGTTCTGTTCTTACGAAAAAATAAGGGAAAGTTTCCATTGGGTGAAGAATACGGAGGGAGCGCCGGCCCTAGTCTGAGATGCGCCTGAGATTAGGGTCGCCGGATCAGATCTTGACGGCTGAGATTGGCTAAAGTTAGGTAAGTTTCTAAAATTCATATCTGGAGATTGGGAAGTTGGATTTTATCAAACAAGATACCTATAGAAAGGTCATGATTAGTACTATCACATAAAATACATCCATATTATGATTTAGATATTTGTTATTTATTAAAAATCGTGCATTCAAAACTATATGATTTTGATGTTTGGTCAACTAAAAAAAGCAAACGAATTTAGAAATTCATGGAAATTTTACTGGATGTGTATAATAAAGTTCCTAACATGATTTCAAGGTCTGATCTCTATTATATTAATTTATATTGAGGTTTGTGATATTAACCCTAAGAAGGGTATTTTGGGTATTTCACCCATGAGATGATTTTTAAATGAGCTGATATTTTGAAACGTGATCATTCCTACATTATATGATTACTTTTCTACAAATTTGATGGATTTTCTTATGTTATTATGTTAGTATCTACTTTTGGACCTAAGTGGCCATTATTTAGAATAATAGATGACTATCTTGAGATAATAAGTGATCTATATATGCCTAATTAAGTCTGATATTATTTATCTAAATGGTATTTTAATTTAATTTCATAATAGAGTCAAGTAAGGTTAGTATGTATAATCATGTTTGAGATTTTCTTCTTATATGATCTATATGTTCATATTAATGTATAAGACGATTTATGTCTTATTTGAGTATAAAGCTAATATTGATTATATAGTATGAGTTTTATTTTATTTCAATGCCAAGATTTTATGATGACCATAGATTAAAGTTATGCTTAAGAACCCTAAGTTGGTACATATAGTTAGGAAGACGGGACTTGAGATTTAGAAATAAAAAGAGGGAACATCGGCTTGGACTGATAAAACTGTGATGATATCCAGGTTATTAAAGTTATGGAACTGGAATCAAGACTTCCTTATAGACACCCTCAGTACAAGAGGTAAGTGGTCCATGCCCATGAGTATTTGTATTTATCAAACTCCTCATATTTTCATAAGACTTCATGATTTATGTGATCTATTGTTCTAATACTTCATGTTAAGATATACAAGTAAGATTTTTATACATTCATGAATATGTCCTTACACATGTGCCTAATATCTCAAGAAGAGATATGTTAGTAAGATTTTATGAGGATGATAGAAACTCATGAACCAGGTTCATGAGAAAACTTAAGCATCATGTTTCTATATGAACTATTAGTAATGATTCATATTGATGGATACGACTACAAGATAACCTATGCAACCAATATTGACAATGAGGGATAAGAATGTATTAACATTTCAAGTAGAAATATGCTATTAAGATTTCTTAGATAGATTAATATCTAAGAACCAATTGTTATTTATATTTCCTAGAATGATTTAGATTTAAGATTTAAGCATGATGTAAGTATATAAGTTTTCAAACATATCAAGACATGTTCAAGTTTCCAAGATAAAGATTATACTAAGATTAAAATATATTGAGAATTGAGTTTACGATGATGTTATAACATTATGATGGATAAAGTTACAAAATAATATTTTTATAGGGTTCATACTCCAAGATTTATGACTGAAGATGTAAGCTCACATGAATACATTAAAATTTAGGGTAAGATCAGATTTGGTGAGAGTTATGGAAATTGAGTTATATGGTTAGTAATCATACTTTATAGATATTTTATACTTAAGATGATTTCATACATTAGACTTAAAGTTTAATATGTAAGTTCATATGAAGACATTAAGATTCAAGGAATGATCTATTATAATGAGTTTTTATATAGATTGAATAATCTTGTCATATGGTATGTTTATAGATATTCTATGCTTAAATTAATCTCACATACTTTATTAAAGTTATTTTTGTATCCTTAGTATATATATTCAGATAAGATCCTCTCTCGTAAGACATTAGACTCATTTATCATATAATTGGTATAAGTGAAGTAATTTGACCAAATAAGAGTTTTAAAATAAAGTTCACCCTGATAATGAGATACATGTTCAGATCTAGCAATGAATTTAGTTTAGAACTTAAGAATAAAAAAAAGATTTAAATTCAGACTTAGACTACTCACGGTGTGAGTAGCCAGATTTTAAATAAAGGTACATGGTATGGGTTATAGACCCAATCTCAATTATGTAGTAATTGAGATACATGTTTACATTCAGATATAGATTCATATTCAGATTCAGATATAGATTCAAATATAGTTTCAGATTCAGATCCAGATTTCAGATTCAGAATTCAGTACATGTTTAGTACTCAGTTTCATATAAGTTCATATTCAGAGTTTAGTAAAGATAGACTTAAGATAATTAATTTGAAACATTCACATAATTCATTATATAATAAGTCCTCACCAGAGAGTCCTGAGACGATACAGAGGGTGCGTTGCTCCAGACACTGCGGGTGTCACAGAGGGCATTTATGCCAACAGAGGGTGCGTTGTGCCAACAGAGGGTGTGTTTCACCATAGAGGACACTTCGGTGTCAACAGAGGGCACGTTGTGCGAACAGAGGGTGCATTGCACCATAGAGGACACTTTGGTGTCAACAGAGGAGGACTTATTGTATAATGGTGGCCACATTCAGATAAAAATCGTAAGTAAAAGATACCATAGATTAGAGATGTCCATATTCTCATCCATGAGTAATGATGAGAGGGTATTAGATAAGATAAGTAAGACCTAGGCACTTTGGCGTAGGTCATGAGATCCATGTACCAGGGTACATGTCTCAAGAGAAAGATAAGGTACAAAGATATAAACTTCAGATTAAGAAATAAGAGATTTTATATATCAGATTTTACTCAGAGATTGATAGTACTTTCTCATTTATAATGTAAATTTCAGATTATTAGTCATGTACTTTTTTAGAATACTCATGCCACTTACTCTAACGACTGTTTTTCCTAATGCATGTTTGGGGACACGATATCCGCAAGGTTTGGAGCAGCGGAAGATTTAAAGAACAAGAAAAGGTGTAGTAGGTTTTCAAGCTTGCCTAGTGGGGTGCCATCTATCGAGACGATCCATAGTTTAGACCTCTTCTTTTATGCATGGTCTTGTTATCACAGTATATTAGATGACTTGTTTCCCTTTGTCAAAACTATGTATGAGTCAGTTTTTCTTAAATGCAAAGTGTTTCATTTACTTTCATAGCAATGATAGTCATGTTTGTGATACCCCAGAAAAAAAAATGCTTCCGCTCATGTGATATGAAAATCGGGGTGTTATAATATGGTATCAGAGAAATTTGGTAAATGGCCACTAGGCAAGTATGATTCTCATAGTCACCCTAGATTGAAGATAAGAGATTAGGGTTTAGGGATAGATTTCCAAAGAAAGATACAGTGACCTACAATGACTAAGAGTTTTCACCTTAGAAGAAATAGAGATATCATAGATAGATGTTTACCTATTCTAGATCTCAAGTTTCAACCTAACCCTAGCTAATGATGTTGCTTCTCCATTTTCAATGGTTATGGCCAGCCAATTGAGAATTGAAGAGGAATATCATAAGCACTAGACTTTGATGCATCTCTCATTTCTTACTAGTCTGTGTGGTATGGGACACACGTATTAGTAGGTTAGTGAGAGATAGCATGATAGGATCTCACGTCTGTGGGTATGTGCTTGATCACCACATATCTAAAGGTGTAGGAGATACCTGGAAGACCTAAGATTAGATGGTCAACTATGCCTCATGTTAGGAATTCATGAGAAGGTTGAGGTAGATGCCCTAAGTATAGAGACAAGTTTAGTTTTTTTAAACCCTAAGTATGAGTTGAGAAGTAGACCAAGGTAATAGATAATACTCACATAAATCTGTATGAAAATACATTACATATCTCTTTTCATGCAAAAGTTTGAACATAAGTGTGTCTTATAATAAATGAAGAGGTAAGAAGAACCCTAAGGTGGGTAGTAGCCTAGAGAAATTTCGGGGACGAAATTTATTTTAAGGTGGGTAGAATTGTAACATCCTCAATTTCATAGCTAAAGTAAGCCTTTTATGTGGGGTTTTCTAGTAAAGGCATGCCAATGGACATAATGAACATAACCATGGCTAGGTACGTAACTAATTCACAAAATGTGTATGATTTTCGTCGGTTGTATACGAATATAAATGAATTATTCCTATGAACAATAATATGAAAAATATATAATATGATGAGTCTAGTTCATGGCTTGAGCCTTAGACCTTGCTTAGGTCTTCATGTTATGTAACTAAAGAAATATTAATCACATATGTCATACATGAGCTTAAATTGAGAAATTATATTGATTGAAGACATATTTTCATGATTTAGAACATGATTAAGCTCATGGGCCCTTTGCAAGACTATGGAATGTAGCATGTGCCCTAGAGTCCAATTCTAGCTCATTTGGGCCAATTAAGTCTTACAAGTATGGAGTATAAATTTAGAAATCTAGTATTTTTACACATGATAAGTACTATTAGTATTTTTAATAGATGAAGAACTAAAACATAAGATCGTAGGAAAAATTTTAGATAATTTTGGATTATCTAGTGATCTAGGAAATTAATTTGGTAATTATCCAAGTCTTACTTAGAAGGCAAAATTGAAGTCTTTATCTATTTGATTTTGACCAAATCTCTTGTACTCGGGGAAGATAATAAAAAGATTGTGTTAATTATGAATTTTGGAATTTAACGAGATTAAGATATGATCTACATGATTATTTTTAGCAATTGGACTTCTATCAAATAGAAACATGAAAAGAAAATAAAAAAGAGGGTGACCCCAGTCCGCACGGACTGGAGGCCGCGACCTCTGTTTCCTGGTTCCAAACAGAGCGCCCATTAAAGGCATCTGTTGCCCAAGATCGGGTGAGAGTGGGGGCCCCTCTATCTTGGATGCTCGGTGCCGGCCGGACCCTATGCTAGGGTTTTGACGCAGATCAAGAGAGAATGAGAGAGAGGGGACATGGAAGAAGACCATGATGGAAGAAGCTCTAGGGTTCGGATGAAGCTTGTTTTGGCAGCCATCAAGGTAGCATAGCATCAACGGAGGTGAAGGGGAGGAGGATCGGCGGCCAAGTCAACCTTTGACGGGTTCATCGCCAATCGGAGACACGAGCACGTTCACCGTCAGAAGCATTAGTCGTCATGTTCTGTTCTTACGGAAAAATATGGGAAAGTTTCCATCGGGTGAAGAAGATGGAGGGAGTGCCGGCCCTAGTCTGAGATGCGCCTGAGATGAGGGTCGCCGAATCAGATCTTGATGGTTGAGATTGGCTAAAGTTAGGTAAGTTTCTAAAATTCATATCTGGAGATTAGGAAGTTGGATTTTATCAAATAAGATACCTATAGAAAGGTCATGATTAGTACTATCACATAAAAATACATCCATATTATGATTTAGATATTTGTTCTTTATTAAAAATAGTTCATTCAAAACTATATGATTTTGATGTTTGGTCAACTAAAAATAGCAAACGAATTTAGAAATTCATGCAAATTTTACTGTGTATTATAATGTTCCTAACATGATTTCAAGGTCTGATCTCTATTATATTAATTTTTATTAAGGTTTGTGATATTAACCCTAATAAGGGTATTTTGGGTAGTTCGCCCATGAGATGATTTTTAAATGACCTGATATTTTGATATGTGATCATTCCTACATTATATGATTACTTTTCTACAGATTTGATGGATTTTCTTATGTTATTATGTTAGTATGTACTTTTGGACCTAAGTGGCCATTATCTCGAATAATAGATGACTATCTTGAGACAATAAGTGATATATATATGCCTAATTAAGTTTGATATTATTTATCTAAATGGTATTTTAATTTAATTTCATAATAGAGTCAAGTAAGGTTAGTATGTATGATCATGTTTGAGATTTTCTTCTTATATGATCTATATGTTAATGTTAATGTATAAGACAATTTATGTCTTATTTGAGTATAAAGCTAATATTGATTATATAGTATGAGTTTTATTTTATTTCAATGCCAAGATTTTATGATGACCATAGATTAAAGTTATGCTTAAGAACCCTAAGTTGGTACATATAGTTAGGAAGACGGGACTTGAGATTTAGAAATAAAAAGAGGGAACATCGGCTTGGACTGATAAAACTGTGATGATATCCAGGTTATTAAAGTTATGGAACTGGAATCAGGACTTCCTTATAGACACCCTCAGTACAAGAGGTAAGTGGTCCATGCCCATGAGTATTTGTATTTATCAAACTCCTCATATTTTCATAAGACTTCATGATTTATGTGATCTAGTGTTCTAATACTTCATGTTAAGATATACAAGTAAGATTTTTATACATTCATGAATATGTCCTTACATGTGCCTAATATCTCGAGAAGAGATATGTTATTAAGATTGTATGAGGACGATAGAAACTCATGAACCAGGTTCATGAGAAAACTTAAGCATCATGTTTCTATAAGAACTATTAGTAATTATTCATATTGATGGATACGACTACAAGATAACCTATGCAACCAATATTGACAATGAGGGATAAGAATGTATTAACATTTCAAGTAGAAATATGCTATTAAGATTTATTAGATAGATTAATATCTAAGAACTAAGTGTTATTTATATTTCCTAGAATGATTTAGATTTAATATTTAAGCATGATGTAAGTATATAAGTTTTCAAACATACCAAGACATGTTCAAGTTTCCAAGATAAAGATTATACTAAGATCAAAATATATTGAGAATTGAGTTTACGATGATGTTATAACATTATGATGGATAAAGTTACAAAATAATATTTTTATAGGGTTCGTACTCCAAGATTTATGGCTGAAGATGTAAGCTCACATGAATACATTAAAATTTAGGGTATGATCAGATTTGGTGAGAGTTATGGAAATTGAGTTATATGGTTAGTAATCATACTTTATAGATATTTTATACTTAAGATGATTTCATACATTAGACTTAAAGTTTAATACGTAAGTTCATATGAAGACATTAAGATTCAAGGAATGATCTATTATAATAAGTTTTTATATAGATTGAATAATCTTGTCATATGGTATTTTTATAGATATTCTATGCTTAAATTAATCTCACATACTTTATTAAAGTTATTTTTGTATCCTTAGTATATATATTCAGATAAGATCCTCTCTCGTAAGACATTAGACTCATTTATCATATAATTGGTATAAGTGAAGTAATTTGACCAAATAAGAGTTTTAAAATAAAGTTTACCCCGATAATGAGATACATGTTCATATCTAGCAATGAATTCAGTTTAGAACTTAAGAATAAAAAAAAAGATTTAGATTCAGACTTAGACTACTCACGATGTGAGTAGCCAGCTTTTAAATAAAGGTACATGGTATGGGTTATAGACCCAATCTCAATTATGTAGTAATTGAGATACATGTTTACATTCAGATATAGATTCAGATTCAAATTCAGATATAGATTCAGATTCAGATCCAAATTTCAGATTCATAATTCAGTACATGTTTAGTACTCAGTTTCATATAAGTTCAGATTCAGAGTTTAGTAAAGATAGACTTAAGATAATTAATTTTAAACATTCACATAATGCATTATATAATAAGTTCTCACTAGAGAGTCCCGGGACGATACAGAGGGTGTGTTGAACCAGACACTGCGGGTGTCACAGAGGGCATTTATGCCAACATAGGGCATGTTGTGCCAACTAAGGGTGCGTTGCACCATAGAGGAAACTTCGGTGTCAACAGAGGGCACGTTGTGCCAACAGAGGGTGCATTGCACCATAGAGGACACTTCGGTGTCAACATAGGAGGACTTATTGTATAATGGTGGCCACAGTCAGACAAAAATCATAAGTAAAAGATACCATAGATTAGAGATGTCCATATTCTCATCCATGAGTAATGATGAGAGGGCACTAGATAAGATAATTAAGACCTAGGCACTTTGGCATAGGTCATGAGATCCATGTACCAGGGTACATGTCTCTAGAGAAAGATAAGGTAGAAAGATATAAACTTCAGATTAAGAAATTTGAGATTTTATATTTCAGATTTTACTCAAAGCTTGATAGTACTTTCTCGTTTATAATGTCGATTTCAGATTATTAGTCATGTACTTTTTTTAGAATACTCATGCCACTTACTCTAACGACTGTTTTTCCTAATGCATGGCTGGGGACGCGATATCTGCAAGGTTTGGAGCAGCATAAGATTTAAAGAACAAGAAAAGGTGTAGCAGGTTTTCAAGCTTGCCTAGTGGGGTGCCATCTACCGAGACGATCCAAAGTTTAGACCTCTTCTTTTATGCATGGTCTTGTTATCACAATATATTAGATGACTTGTTTCCCTTTGTCAAAACTATGTATGAATCCGTTTTTCTTAAATGCAAAGTGTTTCATTTACTTTCATTGCAATAATATTCATGTTTGTGATACCTCAGGAAATAAAATGCTTCCTCTCATGTGATATGAAAATGGGGGTGTTACAGTTACACTTGATTAATTACTGCCAATTGAATGCATTAAGGCATTATCATACACGTGGACATTCAAACCCTAATTATTTTCTAACAAGAGTATATGTATAACAACTTTAAAAGATATAAAACATTTGAGATATAAATCTTGATCACATTACTCATAGTAAGGTTATCATCATCATTCCATGCCATAAACAAGGCTCAAAAGATCATTAGCACATATGTGTCCATAGATACTATCATGGCAAGGCACTATGACATTCAAATGTACTGCATTGTGGTTTCAACACAAGAAGAGTGTAATACATTGTCACATTAATCATTCAAGAGGTCTGATTATAACCAATCAACAACATATAATAACATTAAGGTTAGGTATAACAAACTAGATCACATGGGAGTTACACATCCACTTATTATAGTGATTTATCAAATATAACTATATGATGGCAAAGGTAAGACTACAAATTAATGGTATTGAACCATCGAATTATCATCACTAGGACCCACATCTAATACCATGGGATTCATTCTAATCCATTGGATGTTGAAGCATCCAATATTATTCATTGGATCAGGTTCATTGTTCAAGGTTATCAATTGAAGTATAGGTCTAACCATTAGATCAATTGAACCAAGCAACCATTGGTTTAAGGTTTAATCAAATATACAATTGCACTCTTAACTCATCATATATGATGATGACCTGATCCAAAGTTCTAGTCAAACCTACAATTACATTCTTAACTCATCTTATATGATGATTACCTGATCCACCATTAATTGTGATCATTAGGTCACCATTGGTTGTTAGATAAGCAATATATCCATTTAACACCATCAAATATTAGACTAATGTCATCTTGATTGATAGCATCACTAAAATACATAGTGGATGATAATTAAACTTATAATTGAGCCAAAACATGACCTAAGGGGGTGACCATAGGTTGTCAACATAAAATTTGACACCCTTGACCACGAACATCAGTTGTCCAGATAGCAACACCATTGGTTGTGGAATGGTATGACCATCAGTTGTGTGATAGGGAAGGAAATAGCTTGAAAACCCTAATTTGAACCATCGATTATTTTGTACTTAGAGCCATTGGTTATTTCTATCAACCTGTCCCAGATCATATTATAC
This sequence comes from Alisma plantago-aquatica, assembly GCA_963693085.1. Lineage (NCBI taxonomy): Eukaryota > Viridiplantae > Streptophyta > Magnoliopsida > Alismatales > Alismataceae > Alisma > Alisma plantago-aquatica. Next base: position 950,366,272 of record OY856412.1, read on the forward strand.
CTTATAAAGGTCGTACACATGTTTACCAATTCATATAGAACTGGAACAGATTAGGAACACCATAAAAAATTTGTAAACCTAAACAAGCATGGTTTCTTTATGCTTAGATCATCGCATTAAAGCATAAACATGAATTAACAAGCTTCTACCAAGAAATATAAGTGAATAATGTTATATAACTCACCTCTATAGAGTAGGTCAGATCCCAAACAGAAAGAATATCGAGCAAATAGGGCAAGAAAACCCTAGATTCAGATCTGAACCTGGCCAAATAGGCACTTCTCTTGACAAAGAAGCAAAACCCTAGAAAAAGAAACAAGGAGGATAGATTTTTGAGTTCTAGAGCCACTTTCACCATGAAAAAGCAAGGTTTAAATCTGGAGAATATAGGAGGAAGAAGAACAAAGAAATAAAAGGAGGAAATAAGGTAATACTTTCACTTTTAGGTTAAGATCACTAGGAAGGAGCTTTAGGAACCCCTAAAGGAAGTCAATTGCAACCCTAGATTATTTTTCCAAGAAGATACCCACTTTATTATTCCTTGGATAGGAAATTATTAGTATCATAGAGGGATAATGAGGTTCGTAGAAGGAGGGAAGTGGTTAAAAATGGTTCATTTGGGTGCTTAAGGATAAGTATATGAAACTTTAAGATAAAGAAAAAGAAAAGGTTGAAGTTCTAGTATCTTTCCAAGTGTCCATGGCCTTAAACTATTAATAATATACAAGAACAAACACAAGAATATCCCCCAACATCCAAACCAATCAAATAATTCATTAGTTGATAGCTACTAAAGGTAGCTCATCCATGAAGGGGTAAACCCTAAAATACCCTTGAGGGAAACACCTTCAAACAATGGCTCAACTAGGATCCCCATGGCTCAAAATACCTAAGAATGATAAGATAACATATAAGTAACATAATGCATGTGACAAATTGCAAAGAAAACTCCTCAATTGGTTAAATTGTAGAAAAGTCCAAAATGTACATAAAATTGCATAACTTGCTCAAACATTGTCCAAATTGGACCAAATTTGAAAATTAAGCTTTTATTTTGATTGTAAAGAATATAAAAAGGTTATATTAGGGTTATAAGATTTCAATTATGGTAATTAATCTTATTCAACTCATTAAGCAAGTTCATGGGCTTTACAAATCTAGAGGTAAAATGGTGAGTCTAACTAAACCATGTACAAGATCCATCACACTTCCACTGCATGCTTTGATTTCTTACTAAACAACAAACTTCAAAGTCTAGGTTATTAGGGATAGACTATCCAAACATGTGGTTCTGGGGGACTTAAGGGAACTATATTGGGTATCCATCCTCAAACAAGTCATTACACCTGAAAGACAAGGTCAACATATTAAGTTCTCAAGAGTATCCAACTAAGGTGCCTAACGATACTACTATCTATAGGCATGCTATTTCATATAGTAAGTATTAGCTCAATCCAGAAAGGTATCATATGGATTCGATAGTCCTCATAAACCAAGCTAGTGGTGCGGAGGAAAATTGTGCCAACCCCCGAACCCTGATCCTTTCTAGGCACCTTTGCTATCAACTTAAGCCCAAGTAGATATTTAATAGGCTCATCACATTATGGTTAACTAAACATGTTTCTGATGTTAATCAGTTATGATCCTAAATCAATCTTTCATCATCTCAAGTGTAGCATATATCAGTTCTAGGGCAAACATGTCACTTAAAGATGAACTATATGAGGCAAGGGTTTTAATTAGGGAGACAAAGTTGAAATAGTCAGATTCCGACTATCATGGGCTCTGATACCATGTTGTAAGGAGTGGGACCCGAGAGGGGATCCACTACATACTAAAAATTTGAAGAATAAAACATCCATTCAAAATACACTCAAAGGTAGGCTGGAATATGTGTAAAAGCTTCAAATTTCAATATATGGTATTCAAAACAACCAAAGTGTAGGAGTAGAATTAAACAAATGACTATATTCAATTTTCACAAAAGATTACAAAAGTACATCATAATCTCCCATAAGGGTTTACATGTATGATACAACTTAAGGATCTAAGTATAGGGAAGTCTAAACTACTTAAAATTTATCTCCAAGAAACATCTCTAAGAGCTAGGTCCATGTTGGAAGCTATGTTCTCCTTGGTCATGCTCAACACCTTGATCTAAACCTGGGTGGTTGGGAAATCACCCAGCAAGAGAGAGAAAAATAAGGTATGTGTCAAATAATGAATAAGAACAAAAGATAAGGAAAATAACATGAAAGTAAAGGCTTAGATTTCATCATAATATGAAGAGAACAAGAGTATGAGGCATAATAGGATATATGTATGCCATATCAAGAACAAAATAAAATATTTGCATGCATGGTTAATATTGACTACATTCACTATGTAGGGTTGAGGCACCTACCATACCTCAAACTATAGATGAGGGGAGAGTAACACATTCCCAGTCACCTACATAATTTTATAAGGGGAGAGTAAACACATTCCCCAGGGCAAAAACACATGCCCTATCTATGGGTGGTGGTACAAAAGTACCACTGATGCATGTGTTTTTAGTTGTTATTACAACACATTTTCCCTTGATTTCATTTGTAGATTAGTCATTTATTTGATTTATTATGCATGAAATGACATAGATGGCATGTTTCCGTTGAATTCATCAAATTATATGATTTTAACTATTTTATGTACTATTTTACGCATCCCAAGTACTTATGTTGTTTTTGTGCATTTTCAGATACAAAGAAGTTCCACAGACTCAGTGCTACCGACTTAGTAACAATCGATGGTACCGACTTGACATCAATGATGGACCTGGAAACTCACCCACATTCATTTCTACCGATAGTCAAAGTCAGTGGTACCAAAACAACAATAGTAAACCCCAACATGATTCAAGAAAACTCGATGCTATTGAGTTTCCAACTCGAGGGAGGTGGTTCACAAATCAAAAAACTCGATGCTATTGAGTCCAGTCAATAGTAGCGACATGATCAAGATTGCACGACTAAACCTAAGTGACTCGGTACTACCCACTCACCTAGTCGGTACTATCGAGTCTGTCTGATTAGGCCATCCACATATTTCACTCTAATCCAACGGTGGATGTTATTTCATACCCTAAGTGCCTTCTATGAATTAGGGGGACGACGGCTAGACCAAGGGGGCAGCCGTTTTCATTGCACGACAATTGGAGAGAGATAAGAGAAGAATCAAGGACCAAAATTGGACCGAAAGCTTCGACCGAGAAGATCTGAGCACACAACCAGAAGACAACAAAACACACAAATGACGGAGAGGATCTTTGAGACGGGTAGAGATTCAGGGGTTACCTTAGTTTCCTAATGTTTCCCGCATTTTTCTTCTTTCTTTCCATGTATTTGCTGATGAAAACCATGCAAGCTTAAAAACCTTTATTCCTTAGGATCTGGGAGTAGACTAGATATACACTGTAATTGATTTCTATGCATTAATATCAATTTTATCTCTTTTACTGGATATAAATCTATGAAAGCTTTGTGTTCTATTTGTGTTTGATCACCATAAGTTGATTAATAGTTGCTTAGTCACCTCGAGAGAGGGATTAAGGGTTGGAAAGCATAGATTTACCCATATACAATGCCCATTGGGAAAAGTGGAGTGTAAGCAGGAGGAGAAACCCAGAGAATAATCATAAAACATCTAACTAATCAACCAATAACTGCGGAAGTGGGATTGGCATTAGATTAGGGAGTGAATTACACTGCAGGAGTAGGTAATTTTGGCTATAGGCTCCTTATCCAGGGATTGAGATAATAGCTATTAGTGTGTGAGGTTAATTATTAGTGTTATCTGTGGTGAACCACTGACCTATGGAATTCATTCCATCTCTGATTAATTCAACCTTTAATTCTATTTGGGTCTGCATCAGTTCTTAAACTCAAACCAATTTAACCATTTACAATTGGATGAGCTTATTTAACAGTATTTAGTAGTAGTCTACTAGAGAAACGATTCCCTGTGTTTGACTCGGGCCTCACCAGACCTTATTACTTTGATACGTTCACTTGAGTATCACGCACGGTAAACTCATATCAACCACTACTATATCTAAATAGTCTATGAATTCAACATGCTAAAGAGAACTATGGCAAGTAAAAGCATCATATATTTGAAACATGGTAGTGGGGTACAAGACCTAAGAAAAATAATATCATTACTAAGTTTGAGGAAATTTAACAAAAGAATCATGTAAAGAGGGATTAGGGTTCATTAAAGCCTCATTAGGGAAATATAGGGTTTGGTTGCAATTATACCAACATAGGGTGTAAGGAATGCACATACCTCTCTTACTGATATCAATTACTAAATTTCATCACTTTAATTGAGTCCAAGTTCCTCTTTGCCTATTTTCAATGTATTAACATGTATTAGAGAACATAATGCATATTAATGTATAGAAACCCTAATTTTAGACCTTTTTAGCAAAAATTAGATTTAGACTCTTAAAACTTCACCAATGAACTTATTAGGTTCTCGTGATCAAGAAAACATATCTTTATGCCAATTTTGGAGTTATGATGATTAAGATGTAATTTATATGGATTTTATGCATTAAATTCATTTTCCAAAGATCACCCTTTGTCAAACCTCAAAATCAGACCGTGAAAATATTTTTTTAGGTAAAGGTTAATTTTTCAATTCCAAAACATATATATTTGTTAAATTTGGATAAGCGGATTAAGAGATACAAATTTTTCAATTTAAACCAATCAGGAAATGACAAGTCAGAAATCATCGAGCGAGCGAGAGAGACAGAGAATACCATTTGACCCAAGATCAGGGTTATAGTTGCATAGCTAACCAAACTAGATTTGCTAGAGAAGGTAAAATAGAAAGAAACCAAAACCCTAGTAGAACATGGTAAATAAGATGGAGATCACCGATTTTAAACATAGAAGCATGACTTTTAAGCATGTAGTAAGCAATATATGAGAAGGGAGTTATAAAACTCACCTCTAGGGAAGGTGGACAGGTTCAAGAAGCAAGGTTCCCAATATAGAGAGGTTGGTTTCTCCAACAAAGCTCCTATCTCAAGAAAGAAGCACCTTCTCTACTTTAGAGGTGAAAACCCTAGCAAAAGAACATGGAGATGAGGTGTTTAAGGGCTCTAGGTGGGGTTTGACCTTGGAAGGCCATGGTTTTGACCTGGAATAAGGTGGGAGGAAGACAAATAACATGAAAACATGGAAGGGAAGGATGAAACTTACTAGTTTTGGTCAAAATCACCAAGAAGCATTTTTATAAACCCGAAATAGAGCAAATTCAGAACCCTAGGAGCCTTCTTCACCAAGGTAGGCACCCTCTTTTACCTTTAGACAACACCTTCATGGAAAAATAGAGCAATAATGATGCTCTAATTTGGAGGAAAGATAAGGAGATCAAGAGTTTTTGAATTGGGAGGTGGGAAGGGGTAGATATGGCTTTATAAAGAAGGCGCCAAGCATGAGGTGTCTATGGGACTTTCCATGTGTCCTTAGCCAAGGGCTTCATGGCCATTTACGATGACATCTCATAGGGGATTCTTGAATATCAAATGTTAGTTCTAAAAGCCCATGCAGACTTCTAGGCCATCCCCACCGACCTCCAATCAAAGAAATAACCCATTGGTTGGTAGCTTCTAAAGATAAGCTCATTTATAAAGAGTGTAGTCCCTAAAATGCCCTTCGAGAGAAACACCTTCAAACCAAGGTGCAAATAGGCACCCCATGGTTCAAAAACTCGAGAATGGCAAGTAATATCTAAGGATTATAATGCATGTGAAAATTTGGGTAAATGGCAAAAAAGTCCAAAATGTACCTAAAATTGCATAGCTTGTACAAACAACATCCAAATTGAGCCAGATTTAAAACTTAGGCTCATTTTATGTTTTAAAATCACATCACAAAGTTATATTAAGGTTTAAAACACCTAAATTGGGTCCTTAAATAAACTTTCACTGAGGTATTTGTGCATAAACCCTTTTATTGGTACAAATAATGAATAAATGTTCACCAAAACACTATCACTTCCACTAATTAATCATCAAGGACATAAAGGACATAAATGGGAAGAAAGCCTAGGGAAAAGGGTTACATGGAGATTACATTTAGAATTCAATATGTTACATATATTGTTGAGTATATGCATGCTTTTGAGGATGGTTGCGGTCATACCTCTACAGGAGAGCGGTCAAGGTTGTATCTCAGATGATTATGATTTAGTATATGTGTTGTGATTGAGGACAACTGTAGTTGTACCTCGGATTGTAGGGTTTGTAACACTGGTTACTAGTGTCTATATACCTAGGATGGACCAGGCTATTTTGCAGTTGGACTATATATGTCGCTACGACTGACTCGTATTGACTGAGGGCAGATGGGATCTTAGGAGTCTGACTCTCCTAGATCTTATACAAAACTAATTTTGACTTAGTAGTGGTTAGTTTGAGTCTGAGTGGTATACCTCAGACTCCCCAGGGCTTAATAAAAGATGTAATATAGTCATGTAGTATATCTGTTTAGAGTTAAACACAGTTCATATTGGATGATGACCCTTACTTTGTTTCTTATACTCCTGGTTGTTATATGATGCAGTTGGAGTAGTTAATTACTTTGTGAATGATAGCTTTATATTTTTCTTTAAATACTTATTTATAATGCATGTTGCTATGGATATCGATTTAACTTGCATAATTTGTTTAACCTGCTTAACTCATTTAATAATATAACCTGTCGTAAACAATAACCACTATTGAGATTTATATCTCTCGCTGGGACGTTGGTCCCACCTCATGGGTCACCATATATTTTTAGGTGATCATCAACGACGTCGTATGGATCAAGGTGGTGAGGAAGAGAAGCTTGGAGAGAAGTAGAAGAAGAATATTGGCTAGTTGTAGTGTCATAGAGTCATCCTTGTACTCTCATGTCCGATCATGAGATGTTTTGTAGATGATATGTACATCGACTCGAGTTGTTGGCAAGAGTGTTGATGTTTGTATATGGCATGTATATGTAGAACATCTCTTTTGTATATAGGTTGTTGCTGAGACCACTGGACATATATGTAAATATATGATATGGTGTGTTGATATGCAAGTTTTTGGACCCCTTTACATAATAATTCTGAACATGATTGTAATATGGAATCAGTTTTAATTTACCCTCTTTTCTAGTTGTGTGATTGATTAGCAGTTGATCGCGTGTTTTGTTTTGAGTAATCTCATTTATCATGATGAGGTGTCATAGAAAAACCTTCAGGAATGTATTACATATGTTTGACAAGGTAGGTTTGCTAGTACAACCATAAAGAATCTCTTGCACTAGTAAATATATTATGTGTTCACTCTCGTTAATCCAAACCTAATACAATATATGGAAAAGACCGGGCAGTCGATCTCCCCTCAACAATTTAGTCTCTATAAAGTGAGATTAAGTTACTAACTAACGAATGCAAGTCAGTTTGGGGGTAGACAATGAACATAAAGGACTTGTTGATATCCATCATGACATTTAAGATGTTTACCAATTCCGTCAGAACAGGTTCAATGCTGTGTACACACGGTTAACAAGTTGGAGGACAAATCAATTTTTGAGACTCCCTCATCTTCGATGATGACATAGGCCAATTTCATACATTGATATACATGGATGATATTTAGTTCATGCAGTTGGACCACTTGTCAAAGTTAAACTATATGTTGTTTGCACATTATGTCATCATGTTTGAATTATCATATCGTATCCACACATTTGTGCAATGTTTTTCTTCATATTTGGATTATCATATCATATCCACATTATCATGCACCCCTTATAAGTGAAAATGTATTACACACATAATTGGTAATATGGCTGGATAAAATCGGAGGGCGTATGGTGTATGTTCTAGGGAGGGTGATCAAGTCCTACTTGATGCAATGAGAAACCAATATGAAATGGGTGATGTGTCGATGGTATACATACTAGAGAGGCTTAGAGGGAGACTCAATGTGACTTTCACAACATATCAAGAATGCCTTACGTATCTATGGACCATGTCAAAACCCGATGTAAGAACCTCAAGGTCGATTTTGTTAGATAAATCACTTCATTTTGGGAAAATGCATGGGCTATTCAGCTGCCAAACATGCATCAGTTTCATAACCATAGAGGAAACCCAATAGTTCCCTAACCAGGTGATTCCACACAACTTTGTGATGAATCATCACACCTACCCACCAGGAGGCATTGCATTGAATAATGTTGAAAATATATTGATCACTTTGATGTTGATGTCAAATGTATTTATATGCTAATGTGTAATATCATTTTAGACATGTTTAGTTTTCACCTCCAGTGGAGCCATAGTACTTTTTAGATATTAATAAAATTTAATTCATGAGATGGAATATGTGTTTGTTGTTGACTATGTTTCATTATAACCTTGTATTTCACGTTTCTATTAACTATTTTCATTATTTGTTTTTTATTATCGACAAAACTTGTATTTAACTTTTCTATTAAATGTTTGATCATCTAGATGTCACATTTTAAGAAGGAAAAAATCAACTGGTCCTCCCACTCCCGTTGTCTATCTTTGTGCTTGAAGAGCCCATGGATGTGTGCCCTGAAGATCCCACAGGTGAAAAAGAAAACAAAGATGAGGTTTCTCACCTTGTTCATCATTTGTTATTGTTTGTTTAACTGACCAAAAGATGACGTCGAGGAAGATGACACCAAAGCAGTGAAGGAACAATGTGGGGTATCAGGGGATGAGTACGACAAGGCCCTAAGGGCCAATTGGATGGCCCTACTTGGGATCAACATAAACCTTTGTGTCCACCATAGACAAGTCAACACAATAGTTGGTTGCTATTTTAGAGTGGTTGTTGTGGGTTTGTCGACCTAGGAATCCACCATGAGCTGTTGTAATGTTTGGAATATGTCAGATGAACTTTATGGTAGATAGAAGCTTAACTTTCATCCATGTTGATCGTGATTAAAGCTCGTGTGGTTACACATGGGCCGAAGAGGAAGTGCCTTTACTGGTTGCTGAATCTAGTAAATATGGTAACAAGATGTAGTTTGCTTTTATTCAGGAATCCATATGTAGTCCCATTTGTCAAACAAGATCAGACTGTATCATGTTGCTATCTTCACCCGATTCAACAACTGGTAGAGGTTCTTCATTGTCGGCCCAATGATCAACTATGTGAAGCCTTCATCGGGATCAATGAGGAGGAAAAGACATGCTTCTCTCTGCCAAATGCATCCTTAGACAACTTTTAAGCTTTGCACCAGCTGATGGAGAATGGAGAGCTTGCCACAAGAACTTATAAGATGTTTCACTCCAACCCTTTGGCATTTATCATTATCTACCCAACCTATGATCATTTTATGTTTGCATGTTTTACATTTCAAAGTCAACAACGTACCCTCTATTTGTATGGAACTAGTGATTTTTTTCAATGTGACTGACAATTATAAATTGTTAATATTGAGTTCTTGTCTAGGTAATAATATACAATGTATTTCATTTATATTTTACATATGTTAAGTCATAGGTTTTTGACATCATTTCTTGTACATATAGTACATGAATGCATGTATAGTTTGTTTCCCATCTCATAAATTAAAATATTTTCTCAGTGTTTGGTTCAATTCAATCACAAATTTTATTAACAAACACACACACTCTGCTAAGTGCTTTCCTAGACCATGCTTCAACTGCTTCTTGATAAAATGAACCTCTTTCGATGGGATTATGATTCTTATGAAACACTTGGCATAGCCATAGAAAGTATGTATTATTTAGGCCAAATATGCCAAACTACTCTACATCAAGCTTGGCATGATACCGTTTGTGAATTTCACACATTAATAGGAAGACCTGACGTCAACGTGAACATGATAAGGTGAGGTGGAGAGTGTTGAAAATTGTATATGTAGTTCTAAGCACCTTATGGATTAATCCTTCTACTTACCCACTAGACCTACAACAACAACCAGAGCAAGAGAGAAGCTCTCAATCACATCCAGTAGTTGTTGTCGATGGATCTACTACACTAAATGATGTTTCTGATGATGGAATTATTGCATGTAGTGATGTTGCTCACAATGGAGTTACTACACCAGATGTTGTTGTTGGAATCTTTGGTGGTGAAGAATGAGTGAAGGGCAAATTATTGAATATCTAAAGTGATGTAATGAATCTTATATAGTTGGAAAATGTCTTAAAAATTTCTTTACATAATGTTTTGTAGTTGTATTTCTAGTTTCACAATATTATGCCATATCACATGTTTGGTTTCACTTATAATTTTGTGTGTGATGAGCTTGCATTGTTTGGTTGTTATATGCCTATTTGTACAACAACACATGTTTCATGTAATCTGAAGTCTTTATTTATCTAAAAAATAGATAAAATTAAATATAGGTACAACAACATAGATCTCATGTATTATGCCATAATGTGGGTAAAATAATACAAAATTTAAAAGTATACACATCAACTAATATAGTCATACTCAGGAATTCAAATAAACATAGTTATAGTTATTTTTTGTTAGTAATGCAAATTTACTACATCATTGAAATATAAGATGGATCACAGTCGAATTGTAAATTATATTATCCAAAATATTTTTAGATTACAAACAAATCAGAATAAAACTAGATCTGGGTTAGGTTGCCAAATAAAACCAGACTACAGATCCACCCAGATCCTGTGTGGTTTGTCAAAAAAATCATAGTGAATCCTAACCAGACGACCAGAACTAGATTGGATTGTCAAATAAAATCAAACTAGATCCATAACAAAATAATATAGATCTCCTAACTAACTCCGACTAGCCCAATTTTGGCTATAGGATTCCAGTCTAAAATCAAACATGGGTTACCATTCTACTTGTAGAATCATACAATTTAAAATAAATTCATTCACATTAAAGTTATATCAAAATCATAATATTTATTGCATAAAAATAGAATTTATATAACCATGGAAATGAAAATATAGATGTTTCACAGTTAAACACGATATGTTTCTCATAAATTGGAAAAGAAATTCAAACTGGGTATAGCTGACACCCTACCTACTAGATCCTTTCTTCTAAATATCCTTGAGCTAGTCCTTATATGCTAGATAGTTGCTCCTTACATGCGGGCATCACACCCTAAGTCATACATTAAATAATTTATAAGCAGAATTGAACATATTGTACCTTAAGAAGAATAAGTAAACTAAAAATAAACTTCAAACAATTCAGTGGTGTAGCTCGACAATCCTCAATGAAGGGATCCATATTTGACTGTGGTTGCCAACAATCAGGGTGCAGTAAGGTCCTATGTTATTGAGCATGTTGCAATGGCCCCATGGTCGCAGCTGTTCTCAAGGTTTACCCTGCTAGAGTGGGTCTAATAGTGTCCCTTCTTAGGAGGGGTTCCTTGTTATAAAAAAATTAAACATTAAAAAAATTTACATCAAATTTTAAATCATTTCTTCTATCTTGACCATATAAGAATGGTTAGGTTTTCATTAATGTATCTCTTCTCTTATGTATAGAAGTACCTCTTAGGTTGCACCGAAATGTCTTGTCACTTATACACCAGAGTGCCTCTTAGTGATGATCTGGTATAAGTTATCTTTTATCATTCTCTTTCTCTTGAAAACTCCAAACTTTTTCTTAGATCTTATTCTTAACTTTACTGTTAATGTGCATGAGAGATTATATATATATATATATATATATATATATATATAATATATACATAGAGAGAGAGAGAGAATATAGATCACACCTTAGTTTATATAGTTTTCATCATGTCACATTTTCTATCTAAACTGTTGATCTTCCTAATAGCTATATATATAATTCGAGATCACCAAAAACTTGTAGGTCATGTATGTAAACAGAGCAAAATGGGCTCATATCAGTTATGTGTGTTGGCTTTGTTGTCCTTTGGAAGCATGATTTACACTCATCACAGACTCAAACTTTGTATTTGTGTGGTTTGTCAAACAAAATCAGACTGAATGCTAAGAAGACAATCAGAATTAGATTGGGTTGTCAAACAAAATCAAACTAGATCCTGAACACAATAATTTGGATCTCCTAACTAACTCCAAATAGCCCATTTTTGGCTACAGAATTCTAGTCTGAAACCAAACACGGTTTACCATTCTACTTGTAGAATCATACAATACAAAACAAATTCATTCACATCAAATTTATATCAAAACCATAATATTTATTGCATAAAAATAGAATTTATATAACCATGGAAAGGAAATATAACATTTTTTTTATTTTCAAGGTTTACTCAAACATACATTAAATTGAACATGTTTCACAGTTTAACACGATACTCGTAAATAGGAAAAGAAATTCAAACTAGGTATAGATGATACCAGGGGGAGCCAAGAATTTCAGATTGTGGGGGCCTAAAAAATATAGTGGAGAAAATTTAAAATCTTATATGAAAAGTATGATAATATACATATATAACTGCAATGAATTCTTTGAATTGATCTTTTTGCCCTTTATAATGTTAGTTGAGGTTCTATGGAAGGACATTCAGAGATAAGATTTGAGTTGAGTTGGGTAAATATGAGGTTCTGTAGGTGAGCTAGCAATTGAGTTGGCTAGACTGTGGCTTTCATGAGGCTTAGAAAAAGATGGGACTCTTTTTTTATCCAAAATCAAACCTATTTGACGATAAGAGAATTCCTTAAGATGTTGTCAAGTTTCTAGTTTCACATGATGTACATTTGGTTAATGTGGTAAAACTGACTACAACATGAAATTTTTATATATTTTGTATCCTCATGGTAGTGTTGATATAGTTTAAATATTGAGAATTGAACATGGAAAATAACAAAAAAGTATCAACAAATATGGATATAAAAGATTGGATGTCTAAAATATATGTGAACTCACCGTTGAATGTATAACTAAACACTTACACCAAACCTAAAAATTGAATGCGAAGGCAAAAATTATTCATATGTATCTCTGATCACTAATTTTGGAATCATCAAGATGTCCTAAAAGCTCAAAGAAAAAAATTAATATTAATCTTATTTTCTACTTGTTGCCGATGTACACTAACACAGAGCTAGAATTGGAAAAAAAAACTGCACTTTGATCTTGGAACTCAGTTCGATAGACAAGTATAATATGCATGCTTTTCATCAGATTGATAATAAAAAAGATGCCTCATTTTCTAATGTATACACATGCCTAGAATTAATCATCGGTATCTAGATCCAACAACTAAGTAACCACAAATGGGACTGATGAAAACTAGATCATGTATATCAAGTAAACTTGTTGCCGTTGGTGGTCTGCTGGTGCCAAAAGTAAGATACGGAAAGACCTTTAGTTGTTCTCGAACAGTCAAACCTACTCTAATTAGAAAAAATGACTCTACCATAGTGTAAGACTCAACATACAATATGCCAGTGCATGAACAAGTCATTGTATGTTTGTTCCATGAGCCGTGGCGCTGGAGAGTGGAGATGACGGTATGATATTGCCGTTGCAAATTTTGTCGGTGCAATGAATGATATGAGCACTTAATGTGATTGTTTGTTTGGATGTGAGGTTATTAAATAGATTGAAGTTGATATAAATAACATTTCGCAACTTTTGCATCATGTTTTCCGTAGCTTTCGCTTCAAGTTTTCAAAGAACAAACTTTAACTAGAAATAGAACAAGTTAATATATATAATCAGTAAGTTGGAAAACTTTGGGGGGCCACGGCCCCTGTCGGCCCCCATGTTCCTCCGCCACTGGATGACACCCTACCTACCAGGCCCTTCCTTCTGAAGATCCCCCAGCTAGTCCTTATATGCTAGATAGTTGCTCTTTACCTGTGAGCATCGCGTCCCCAGTCATACATTAAATAATTTGTAAGCAGAATTGAACATGTTGTATCTTAACAAGAATAAGTAAACTAAAAATAAACTTTAACCAATTCGGTGGTGTAGATCGGTAATCCCCAATGAAGGGATCCATATTCGACTGAGGTTGCCAACCCTGGGGGTACAATAAGACCCCACATTATTAAGCATGTTGCAATGCCCCCATGTTCGTGACTGGTCTCGAGGTTTACCCTGCTAGAGTGGATCCAATAGTGACCCTTCCTAGGAGGGGTTCCTCGTTATAAAAAAATAAACATTAAAAAAAGTTACATCAAATTTTAAATCATTTCTTCTATCTTGACCATATAAGAATTCTTAGGTTTGTGCTAAAGTGTCTCTTCTCTTATGCATAGAAATACCTCTTGGGTTGCACAGAAATGTCTTGTCACTTATCCACCAGAGTGCCTCTCAGTGATGATCTTATGTAAGTTATCTTTTATCATTCTCTTTCTCTAGAAAAGTCCAAACTTGTTCTTAGATCTTATTCTTAACTTTACTGTAAATGTGCATGAGAGATTATATATATATATATATATATATATATATATATATATATATATATATATATATATAGAGAGAGAGAGAGAGAGAGAGAATATAGATCACACCTTAGTTTATATGGTTTTCCATCATGTAACATTTTCTGTCTAAACTGTTGATCTTCCTAATAGCTAGATATATAATTCGAGATCATCCAGAAATTTGTAGGTCATGTATGTAAACAAAGCAAAATAGGCTCAGATCAGTTATGTGTGTCGACTTCGTTGTCCTTTGGAAGCGTGATTTACACTCATCATAGACTCAAACTTTGTATGTGGTTTATTTCTATTATGAAAAATGAGATTGATAATTTAAATTTTTAAAAAAGTCTATATAAGCAAACACTATTGAGTTGTGCAATGTGATGGGTGCATTAAAGTACTTTTTATATATATATATATATATATATATAAATAAATATATATATATATATATATATATATAAAGAGAGAGAGGGGGGGAGAGAGAGAATATAGATACACCTTAGTTTCTGTGGTTTTCCATCATGTACCATTTTGTATTTAAACTGTTGATCTTCCTAATAGCTATATATAATTTGAGACCATCCAGAAACTTATAGGTCATGTTTGCAAACTGAGCAAAATAGGCTTACATTAGTTATGTGTGTCGCTTTTGTTGTCCTATGGAAGCATGATTTACACTGATCAAAACAAACTCAAACATTATATGTGGCTTATTATTATTATGATAAATGAAATTTGACAATTTTAAATATGAAAAAAAGTTTATATAAGCAAATACTATTGAGATGTATGATGTGATCGGTACATTCAAGTACAATCTAACCCGACTCTCTCTATAAAGTAACTGAGATTTAATATTTGTTTATTAAAAGTTAAAGAGTTCAGCTTACAATCATAAAATGATAACAACATTGAGATGATAAAACAACCCAATGAAACGTTAGACACAAGAAAATGATGGGAGAAACCACCAAACATGGCCCCATAAACATACTAACCCACCCAACAAAAAAGAAAGAGTTCAATGGGAACAAAAAGTTCTTTTGTGGTCAATACCACACCGGATCATCCATCCCACTCCTGCCTAAAATCCCATTAATCAATCCCCCGGCAGACCGGCCAGTCTACTTGATGGCGCCTTGGCATTGCCTACTTGGCCTGGGCGATGAGCTCATTGGCGGCGGCTGGGGTCGGCAGAGCGGGGATGGCTCCCTTCTGGGTGGTGGTGATGGCGCCGCAGGCGTTCGAGAACTTGAGCGCCTCACGGAGCTTCTCCTCGTTCTTGACGATGGCCTTGTCCTTGGAGAGAGCAACTAGGAAGGATCCGACAAAGGCGTCGCCGGCGCCGGTGGTGTCGACAGTCTTCACGGAGAATCCTGAGACCTTCCCTTTGAAGTTCTTTGTGAAGTATCTGCATCCTTTCTCTCCGTCCGTGACAATGAGCAGCTTCAGGCCATCAAACCACAGCTTCATCACAGTCTCCTCGTTCTGAGCATCTCCTTGGGTCAAGAATGCCACCTCGTCGTCACTCACCTTGATCACGTCCGCCTCCTTCCATATACTCTTAATCCCGTCCCTGGCTGCGTCTGCAGACGGCCACAGGGGCAGCCTCACGTTGGGATCATATGACAAGAGCACGCCGGCCTGCTTCGCGGCCTTCATGGCAGCAAGGTGGGCCGAACGGACGGGCTCCGTGATCAGGCTGATGGAGCCGTAGTGGAATATCCCAGACTTCTTGATTATGTCCATGTTCAGCTCCGACTCCTTCAGCAACATGTCGGCGCTTGGGTTGCGGTAAAACATAAACTCGCGGTCACCGTTCTTCTTCAGGGTCACGAAGGCCAGCGCCGTCCGGGCGTGCTCGTCGAAGAGCGTGCCGGACACGTCCACACCGTTCTGCTTCAGGATGTCTGCCAGCATGCGGCCGAACTCATCATCGCCGACCTTGCCGACGAACGCTGCATTGCCGCCGAGTTTAGCCACGGCGACGGCAACATTGGCGGGAGCACCGCCGGGTGCTTTCAGGAATCCTCTCGACTCAGCAAGGGACACACCGGCCTCGTCGGGGACAAAGTCGATCAGCATCTCTCCGAAACAGACCACGAGAGGCAACGATGATGACGTAACCGTCATCTTGGCAACGAGGAGAAAAAAAACCAATGGGGAGAGGGAGAAGCCGAAAGGCAGGGGTAAAAAGCAGTAGGAGGGGAGAGGCTGGGTTTGCACTTTGGCAAGAGGGAAGCGAGCGTTGTACGTTGATCCAATGAGAAGGAGGGACTTATATAGTGATAAAACGTGTTATATACTTTAATTGTGTGTTATTCCGATTAGGATAATGGGTTAATGATAAAACGTGTTATCCTAAATCCAATCGTGAAGTGAAGCACGAAGTCTCCGATGAAGGAACCGTTATAGCTTGGTGGAAATTGAATAAACAAAACACATGCAATTGAATGTTAATACTTTGAAGAAAAAATATATTAGAAAATGATCTTATCAGTTTCAAAGACAATTTGTAGTATAAATGGAGACATGACTCAACTAATGAAATGAAACTAAATATATAATTAATGTTTCTAAATCTTTTGTCATAATTTAAGGCCTAGGTACGATTATCTACGACTTCATTTAAAAAATTGATTATTTGTCTGTATGATGACCAATTGTTGGTATAGATACTATGCGCTCCTATCGGCATAAATGATTTGATGAATGTCATACAATCACAGTTGTATGGAAAAATCCATAGGAAACACCATTAATGTAAATCCACGGAAAGTTGTATCAGGTAGTGCACAAAGGGCAATCATCTGCAAAATCATAGTCAAAGCTGTAACAACTATTGTGAAATCATAAAATTTGGGTGGGGCACTTGCCTATCCTGGTCTTAACGTGGCTACGCCACTGGTAGATAGATTTTATCTTGAATTTTTATCTAATGATAACTATTGTTCCCATTACACACTCGTTGTCATATGAGACTAAACAAATTTTAAATTCAAGAATGTATAGCATTTAGAGTAAATATATCACTATGAATCATAACTAGGTCATAGTCGTATTAATAAGCATGCAATAACCATTAGTTAGATGATAAATTGACATAAAGGAACTCCATCTCATCATTTGGGTTGACTTGCTTGATCTTAGTTTTTAATCATCCATACAAGTGTAACATACCGAAATTTGCCTTTCTAATCCATGAAGCACTAACTCCTCATAACTACATACCAATGGATGTACTTCTTAGGTTGTTCCGAAATAAGGTATAATATATAACCAAACATAGACATATGGTGAGTTTAGATGATCTTAGATGCTTTGTTTGACTTAATGAAAATATTAGAAACCATATAATGAGAATGATAGGTCATTTAACCCTTGACCCTAGCATGATGGTTTTTACCTCTCTGTAGTGCTTATATGGCTAATAATGATGGATAATAATAATGGAATTTTTTGTAATAAATCTTAAATCCTATAATGTAAATAACCCATATATATTTAAAATAAACCAATAAATTATAATTAAGAAACCATGTCAAAGTATATGGAAATTATTAGATAATGAATTATACATGCATACGAATACGTTAATGTGTCTCCAACCCTCGATACGGTAAATAATTCAATTAGCATGTTTAATAGTCATAAAACAAGATTATTCATATCCATATTAGTAAGAATTAAGAGGAATGCATTAATATTTGTAAAAAAGATATAAAGTATAATGAAGTTTGGTTTATTTTTATTTGGAAAGATAATATCATATTTAAAAGGAAACTTGAATCAAATAATGGGTATGTGTGCATGTAAGAGTAAAGGAAAGCTAGTTCTGTGAAGATAATCCTAAAATAGATCTGATGTCAAGATTTCATCTGTATAAATATATTTGGTGAATAAATATGAAAATAACACATTTTAACCCCAATTAATTGGATCACCTAATAAATAGTCTCAAAACAATGAATTAACCTATATTTGAAGCCCACAAGTCTTCATTGACCTATTGGCCAAGTTTCACTTCAACTGAATGATTCTAGATGCTTTAATTTTACCAAGTAAAGAAAATATAAGTTAAACTCTAGAATATTGGGCAATATCCGCATAATTATTGCTTGAACTCTATGCTTCACTTATAAAATAATTAATGCAACAAAGTTTATCCTTATGTGATATTTATAAAAGTGTTGTAATTTGTTATATTTCACTATTGGAATTTCTATTAAAGACTAGTCAATGGAGGCCAATTTCTATTCCTATCGAGACTAATAAGGAAGTAAGGAAATTCATAACTATACAAGTTGTGCAAGTCAAAAAGGACAATATTAACATGGGATTTTCTATCTATCTCTCTCTTCAACAACTTCCTCTCTAAGGATCTTTTTGTACAAACATCATTCCAGCGGACTCTCACTCCACAAAGAATCAACAAATGATGCTAGACCAACCAGTACTATAGCCATGTGGACAAGAAGGTCAATCGACCTCCTGCCATTGATAGGAAATCAACCTTGCTAGGGTATCGAACTCCAAAAGCTAACAACTTTGCCAAGATATTGACCAAACAAATGCACAATGATCAAGATCCCAAGGAATATTGACCTCTGAAGGTATCCATCTCCCAAAGCCTATTGACCTTTAAAGGCTATCAATCAATCAACCGCTTACCAATCGTGCAACACTTATCGACCTCTGACCCCATCACTTATCAACCTAGTTGCTCGACCAATCCATATGAGTACCAGGTCCCATATCCATTAATTCCATAACTTCAAAACTTTGTGCTACATTTATATCATGACTTTCTAAGTATCAAGAAAAAGTCAAAGTCTTCCCATCTATTCCTATAAATACCAAGCAGCCTATACCATCCTCAAAATTTAAACTTATGAATTAATCCGTAATAAAAAAACCCTAATCTTTCAAAATTCAAATTTCATGCATCATTCAGAACCTAATGTGGCTATTAGCCTCAAATATAGTGATTAAAGTGAAGTCCAATAAATTAGGAAATGTTTACCTTTTATGATGATAGTTTATTCAATATCCCTTAGCACTGAAGTATAAGGAATGTTCTCTCACATTGAAGAAACCCCATTATCATTAATAATAATATGAACCCTACTTGGGATAATTTCTCCCAGTAGACCCAAATCCACTAAGATAGAACCTATTTATACCTAAAAGAAAAGTCACATTTATTAGGGGTCAATCATATGCATATAATGTACATAAGTGATGAAAACTATATTATGCTAATAATTTAACATTCAGTAATCCAATTCTAAAAAGTACCTACATAGGAATGTTCTAGATCTTATGGATGTACCTATGGTTGAAATTTGGGTCCATTCTGACCTAATCTGGCCCCTCAAATCTTTGGAAGAAAAATACATAAGATTGAGATATAAGCTTCCCTATCATTTGATTCAAATGACATGCTTAAGTATAGTCTGTGAATAACAATGTGGCATGCAGACTAAGACCCATTTCGGGTCAGATTCTCGGGTCTTTAGGTATCAATGGTTTCTCTCCCACCCGAAGTCCTAGATCCACCACGACTCCAACACAGTGTGATTTCTTTTCTGCCCCGATCTCTTTGATTGTGCAATCCCAATCTCAACATAAGTCAATTTCACTTTCCTTGTGGATTTCCAAACCTACATACCCTTACTTTTATAGGATTTCATGCCCTAGAGATCCTGGACAAGGAAGGGACTATGCTCCCTCCTCTATTTCTGAGTCCAGTGGCTCCACATCACACCTCTTACAAAAACCTATAAGTAGAACCCTCGAAATAGATCAAGGGATATTCACAAACGTTACTCCATCCTCACATCACCCTCTAATACACTTTCTCTTGATATCCACATGATCCACATACTGCATCCAGAGTTGGATCATCAACCTAGCACCTCCGACCACCACACTCCATGTGAGGCCACCAGTCATCCCCTTGGGAACATGCAAATCTTCCTCCTCAAACTATTTTCCATCTTTGCTTGAGTCCTCATTTTTGCCTTCTCATCTACTATCTGATCCAGAATATCAATTGCTAGATTTTGCTCATTGTTTTCACTTCAATTCATTGCACACGTCTCTACCATTAGGATTCAAAGTCTATGGGGATCTTGTCCAGTTTCACATCTAATGTTCCCAGGCTTTGACATCGTGATGTCTTATGAGTTCAAACTTCATGGTTCATATTTGTAATGAAGAAGATGATGACACACTAAGATGTATTCCCTGTTTTGCCCCTTGGGGAGCTTCTACCATTGTCAGAGCCACAAGAGAAACTTGGGTTTTTTCTCATGTTTGCTAAGACAGACAAAGGCACATGAGTTTCTACTGGGCAAGATGGATGGATCCAGTTGGTCCACGCCAGCATGGACCGGGTCCAGTTTTCTGCTAATGTACATTATGTACACGTGGCTTTTAGGAGATTTTTTATTGGTCACTTGTTTGGAAAATCATAGTAAGTGTGTATGATGTCAGACAGTTATGCAAAAATAATCACTCAAAAGATTATGAAATAAGGAATGTGATATGATTGTCCTGAAGTGTGATTTGATTCCTTTTTCCCCTAATTAACTAATGAACCGTAAATTCCTAGAAATTAAGTTAGGGATCAATTACTAATGAATGATTATTGAACGAATAGGGTAATTAGGGTTCAATCACCCCCAAGAAGTGACTAGGCACTTTGAGTATTAGATAATAATTTTCAATCTCTTTAAGATTATTGTATCATGGCGACCAAGGCAAATTTTATGCATTGATATGTATTCAGTCTAAATAAATTCTTGAATTAATGTTCCCCAAAAGTTATTATATGATGCTTTTGCTTTCAAGTTCTATCTTATACATTTATGCCATGATCATGTGAAATTATGTTAAAGTAAATTATTATTAACCTTAGTTTATATGGCTTTCCATCATGTAACATTTCTATCTAAACTGTTAATCTTCCTAATAGCTATATATATAATTTGAGATCATCCTGAAACTTGTAGGTCATGTATGTAAATAGAGCAAAATAGGCTCTGATCAGTTATGTGTGTTGATTTTTTTGTCCTTTGGAAGCGTGATTTACACTCATCACGGACTCAAAACTTTTTATGTGGCTTATTTCTATTATGATAAATGAGATTGATAATTTAAATTTTAAAAAAAAGTCTACATAAGCAAACACTATTGATTTGTACGATGTGATGGGTGCATTCAAGTACAATATAATATGACTCTCTCTATATATAAAGTGAATTAAGATTTAATATTTCTCTTGGAAACTCTAAACTTGATCTTAGATCTTATTCTTAACTTTACTCTAAACATCCATGATATATATATATATATATATATATATATACTAGTAAACACACATGTGCACATGCATGTGTCTTATTACAAATGTTGAATTTCTATTAGTAAATTCATAATCTTGATAAAGTAAATAAGAAATCTTTTTCTTGAATATTATTATAGTATAAGATCAATACATTTTAAAGATATTTTCTTTAAAAGAAAAAGAGACATATTTCAATTGCATACATTTAAAAAGTGACTATGAAATATTTGACTATAATGAATATAAAATAAAAGTAATAATATCTTTTCTAACAAAATGAAATATGAAACAAATTCATTATTGTCACCATGTAAAAATATATGCATGATGCGCACATCTATTTCAGTAGGTTTAATTTAGACCATAATACATTTTCAAAACAAATATATTATATATGGATTATAATTGAATTATGTATCACTATAATTTACAATAATAATGTTATATAATAACATAAAAGTTAAGTTGTCTTTGGTTGAAGAGTGTAATTTGAGAAAAAAACTAATAGATATAATTGCAACTGCATCCATGTATTTATGAATTTGAAAATGGTATGTTGTATCCATAAAATTATTATTTGCATAAAATTCATTTATAATCATAAATAAAATAAGATAATTAAAATTTAAATGACATATGACCTTATTAGAAATATTAGATGATTTTATGAAAACTTTATAAAAATCTTTCTAATTTTAATAAAATAAATAGTGTCATTATAAGATGATTCATGAATGAAAAAAATTCATTAATAAAATAATTATTTTAACTAAATTAAATAACTCATTTCTCTTTGTTCTCACTCACTAAATTGTTTCTTAATTTATGTTATAAAAAATTATATAAGGTCAGAATTGATAGGGATAATATTTATGAAATACTATAATATTTATGAAGTATTTGAAGAGGTGTGGACCAAGCCATTGACATTAATTCCATCATTAAGGGAAGGTTTGAAGGGGTTTGGATTTGTCAGTACCCATCATAACCAGGATCATGATGCTCCTTACCTCTCTAAATGTCATGTGTACATGAGTTTATTTGGTGTTAAATGGTGCTAATTCAGCTTTCTAGTGGAACTAAGACCTAGTACATGTATTAATTTAATCAAGTTGACATTTTCTTTTATGCATCAAATTCATTTTCTAATACCATTTGCAATGTTGAAACATTTAAAATAATTACTTAGAACACATTACAATAAGATTTCAATTAGTAAAGAAAAATGTACAAAACACAATTGTCTAAAACATTTGGAAAGACAACTTTTAATATGCATGTTCTTGATTGGTGACCAAAAAGTTTCATTGAAACATCTACAATTTTAGAATATTATATCTTCTACACTTTCAATGGTCACAATACAATAACATATGTCCACTTAATGAAAATTTATGTTGACAAATTATATTAAATACAAAATTTGTTAAAATATTAGGATATTTTAATTGGACTTCGTGATGATTAATTCAATGACATTTGAAAAGACGATGTTTAATATATATGTTCTTAAATATTAACAAAAATGTTTATTTTGAAACATCTACAATAATATAGCATTTTATCTTCGACCTTTTTAATGATCGTAGACATAATAATATAGGAGAATGTGAATAGACAACTTGTAACATGACGAAACATGTTCAATTTGTTTTAATATATTATTATATTAAAAGAGGTATATGAAAAAATACATTTGTTTTTATATATTTTACTGAACAAAATATATTCATTGAAGGTTATGGAACATCGGGAAAGTACTTCTAAAAAAATATAAAGAAAATGGAAATAGTTTGGAGATGTGACTCATTCTTGAATGATTGCCAATCGTAATAAATATGGTGCATGTGATTTTAAAATACAATGAAGAGGAGAAGGATACTTATTTATATGATGGGAGAGAATAATAACTTAAATAAGAGAGTGATAAACATTCTTGCAAGTGAAAGAGTTAAGGACGTGGAAAATTTTAATCAATACATTCAAATTAGTATAGATAGCTTTTAAAAATGAAAAATTGAAAGTTTATTAATGGAAATATTTTTTTTTGTACTGTTATGTAGACATTACATTCTTTTTACCCAATAATTGCACCAATATAGAAGTATACATTTTCGTGGAATGGATATTTTCTTTTTGTAAAGATATACTTGGGATAAACAAAATTTCTCTCTCTAGTATAATCACCAATTCCAATATCCAAATGAATAGAGAGAGGATGAGATAAAGTACTGATGAAAAGAATAAGTAACAATGGATATTTAAAAAAATTCTTGTAACAATCATCCAACAAAATATTTATATATTAGATAACAATGAATGTCAAAACATATATTCACAAGGAAAAAATAATGTCTTTCTAAAGAGTAAATGAAACAACGAACATAATAAGGGATGTAGTAATTGACATGCAAAATAGTGGAAACAACACCCAAACCACCATAAATAACTTATATGGGACTACTAACGTAATAAGTTATGAATAACTAAGAATCTTGATTATCTTTGCTTCGAATATTTTGAGTGGATTATTTCTTCTTTGCAGTTGACTTGGTTGGGGAAGTAGCCTTGGATATCTTTGCTTTATGGTTAACATGCTTCTTGACCAGTTTGGCATTAGTGCAAGGAAAGACTTGGTCACATTGTCCTTCGAAGTGGCTTTCAACTTGGCTACTGTTGGAATGGCGTTAGACTTGGCCTCATTATGTTGTGGTGGTTCGTTTAGACTTCTATGACATCCATATTTTAGTTGACGGTAGCCTTGTAAACATACTTTTTGTCCACTCGCGCGCATGCCAGGATCAACTTCTCGACAGGTCACCCATCCCAGTACTACTCCAAGCTGAGCACGCTTAACTATGGAGTTCTTAGTGATGAGCTCCCGAAAAAGGAGGTGCACCTTGGTGATATGGGTAGTCTAATCATTCCTTATAAGATCATTTTATCCGAGGCCTCAAATCCTGGGATGTTACAATCTCCCCCACTTAGACTCTTGACGTCCTCGTCAAGGCTTAACTACAAGGCCTCATAATCTCTTCCCCATTTTAGTGCAGACCCACAATGGCCCATGGACACCCAGCTCCCGATCACGGAATACCAGCGCAAGGGTGGCTACGTCAACCATGGACAACCCTTTCCTACATGCCTGGACCACACGACTCAAGACTGGCATGTCATGCCCATGTGGGCCCCACCTACTGGAGGGGTTTTGGCTCTGATACCATTTGTAAGGATCAGACCCACTTCCCAAGACTTTAGTAGAGTTTCAGGAATGACGACTGGCCCCACAGACCACCACTAGCCTTAACTACACACTTTTTATCCACTCGCGCGCATGCCAGGATCAACTTCCCGACAGGTCACCCATCCCAGTACTACTCCAATCTGAGCACGCTTAACTATGGAGTTCTTAGTGATGGGCTCCCGGAAAAGGAGGTGCACCTTGGTGATATGGGTAGTCTAATCATTCCTTATAAGATCATTTTATCCGAAGCCTTAAATCCTGGGATGTTACAAAATCCATAATAAACTAAAAAGACAAAATTTATGTTGTGTGTATACCTTCTGATGCAACATGCGGGCAATGATGATTCACTATTTCACTGACTCTAGGATGTCGAGTAGTTGTACCATTACTGGATTGAACAAAATGTTGGAGATCTAGCTTTGCTAGACATTAATATATGAGTAAAGAGATGAGCAATAAGTTGACTACACATGGAACCAACAAAAGTTAAACAAATTCGAGCTGCAACAATTGTCATAATGATTGATTATCTATTCATATGGCTCATGTGCCTATTTGTCTTTCCTCCTAGATCCACATGCTTCCCCCACTGCTGCCACCCGCAACCACCACCAGTATTGCAAACTCATGTTCTAATCCTCGTAGGACAATCGCCAATGGCACCAGTGTCGTTCCAGGTTGTTGCTCTACCTTGGTTGTGGCCACTATGTAGGAAGTTCCTAAGGAAAAAGCGGTTGCATTTCACAATCAAATATTCAAATGGGTAGATAATAGGATGATTAATAGTGAGGATGTACTCATTGTTCGTCTGCTATTTCATGTATAAGTGCATATAAATAACAAATGAAGATGGTATATATTTTTAAAATGTGATTGGAAAATGAAGATTTGAAACTGACCTACCAAGCATATTATTAAAACAACAGAGTCTAGCAGGAGACAACTCCAAAGAATTGCAAAGGCACTGACAACACGAACAAATCAATAAGACAAGATCATTTTGACTGAACAACTAGGCTGCTTGGAATAGGGACGGAAGTGGTCCAGTTGAGAGTAGCATTCATGGCTGCGAACACAAGGACCGACCCGTGCGGTAACATTCTATAGTAGACGAATGGACGATCTCGCAATGCAAGAAGAGGTAGAATGTTTCAAAAGGGACGACAACCAATGAAATCTTTGTAGTTGCGGGAACATATATAAGGGAGTAGAATGTGGAAGAGGGGAGGAGTAGGGAAAAAGAGTAGCATAGGGATATGAAGGGTGGCTACAACCTTATTTGAAGCAGAAGTTGTTCAGAAAATAGAAAGAGGATTAAAATATGTGTTGTTTACATTTTATGATTGATATAATGGACAGTTATCACTTTGGTGTGGAGGGAGGATCATGGACATGGGATTAGCATTGGTTTGATTGAGGAGATGTTATGAAAAAAAATAGAAAATAGAGGGAGTGCTTCCAGAAGAGAAGTGAGAAGATGAATGAAAGGCCAAGAGATGGTTTTGGCGGGAGTGAGAGATTGGGTTGAACAATGTGTTTTATGTCTTAGTGGGACATGTGGAGGAGTAGTTATCCAATTTTGTGCATTGAAAAAATATTAATAGTTTGACGGACTCAGTACGTGCATCAGATATTTTGAAGGAAAAAATATCTACGTGACAAAGGAGGGGATTCGAACAGGTTGTGCATTTGTCTAGAGAACGGGACATGAAAGGTTTTTGACATAAAATTAAAGTAAAAAAATTTCCATTTAAAATCTGGAGGTTTAAAATATTACATAAATGCTCTCAAAGAAGCACGAGCAACAAACTGGGCTGCCAATCCTTTTTGGATGAAAAAACCCAATGACCCAAGAATAAAATCATTACATGTAGATCAAGGCATTATAAGATTCCTATTTATTATGTGTTGAAGGCATCAAAGAAGAGCAACTGCATCGTTGACAAGCACCCCAAAGATGTCAAAGGCGAAAGGTAGAAAATGATATTGACTGGCCTCACAAGCTGCTCCATGTTTATGAACTTTTTGTACTGCTGCCTTGGACATTGTCTGTCCTACTTTAAAGTTTTTTGAAAGGATACCTGTCAAGGGAGAAACTCCTGTAAGGTCAACACAAGCATGTTTTCCATTCATCCAGTCAAATAAAAGAATGTCTACATGTTGCAATGAATGGGCACCATCAGATTGAGTGCTAATGAAGGCAAAAGGAGCTTCCTTGATAACCTTTAACCCAGCTCGAGAGACAATGTTGAAGAGAGCATCCCGAACAACATCATGATGAAACTTATAACCAGGCCACGAGCGGCAGTGCACTGCATGATCACCAAAGGCATCAAGATCTGTGATGTTGCAAACTAGACAACCTTCATCACCTGGATACAAGGGAATCATAAGTCAATACTGAAGGATAGCTCGATACTCAATGGGTGACATAGACAGACCAAGGCCATCAAGAGGAACAACCCTCAAGAAATCTTGTGCATGGTCAGATTGTAAAGAAGTGAGAATAGCCTAGTGTTGTAAGGATAGGTCTCTTGCCATGATTTGTTGGGTGACCATTTTGTAGTAAGTGTCTGCCAAAATAGACTGGGTCTTTGGGGTGGCAGAAGGCGTACTTGTCAACATAGACCAATAAAAAGATGGCAAGATATTGAATATGCTAGCATGTACTTGGACAAAGGGGAGCTCTGCAGGAACGCATCCGACCTCACGCAACATATGGTCTTGGAGATCTTTAGTGTGTATCCAAGAGGCAGCAAAAGCAAAATTACTGACATCATGAGAGGACTTGATCCCCAATACCGCAAGATGCATAGGAAGTGTAGCCAAACACCATTGTAAATCACCAAAACCTGGGTCGTCACCAACCACAATACGCTCCAGACAACGATGAATATCGTGATTAAAAATGTCCAACACAGGTGTGATAGAAGAAGGAGGTGTTGTACGAAGACCAAACAACAATTAGGGCATCCCAACACAAGACCTAAGAAGAAGAAGCTCACATTGTGGGTCCTGGAGTGAGGATATGCGATCCATCATATCAAGAGTTTTCATCACACATTTATGGAGAAGTTTCTTCACAAAGGATGCGTCTGTAGAAATTGGGCCACCTAGAATCTTCACTCCACGCTCTAGATGAGAGATGTCAATAGGAAACAGACCCACATTCGAGCCTTGTCTAGGGTCATCAAATGGCCAAAATATCTCTGTCTTCTTAGTATTGAGATGAAGACCATACATTGGGTCTCGCTCGTAAATGAGGGATAGAGCATTCAAAACTACCTTTGTGTCCCCAATGAGGGTACCATCATCAAGGTAGAAAGAAAGGAGGTCAAGTTGGCATGCATCCTTTACCTGCAAAGTAAGAGGGTGGAGTCCCAGGGAAAAAAGCAGGGGGCCCCAATGGGTCACCTTGTTGTACCCCGGCAGAAGAAAAATGAGGCTCGTCCATATAGAGAGGAGTTGAAGAGTTGTAGTAAAACTCAACCCATCGTGCAATAGAAGGGCAATGAAGACGAACCTCTAGGAATATGGTAGCTCTATCAATTATGTTGAAGGCATTGTTGAAGTCAACAAGAGCCATAGTGGCGTAGTGCGGTGTTGTTGTTCATTGACAAGATGAGTGATAGCATGCAGAAGGGCCTCAGCACCACCAAAAACACCAACACCATATTGATGATCCTTAAGAAGAGGTAGAATGTTTCAAAAGGGACGACAACCAATGAAATCTTTGTAGTTGTGGGAACATATATAAGGGAGTAGAATGTGAAAGAGTGGGAGGCGTAGGGAAAAAGAGTAACATAGGGATATGAAGGGGTAGCTATAAACTTATTTGAAGCAGAAGTTGTTCATAAAATAGAAAGAGGATTAAAATAGGTGTTGTTTATGTTTTATGATTGAGATAATGGATAGTTATCACTTTGGTGTGGAGGGAGGATCATGGACATGGGATTAGCATTGGTTTGACTGAGGAGATTTTATGAAAAAAAAATAGAAAATAGAGGGAGTGTGACCAGAAGAGAAATGAGAAGAGGAATGAAAGGCCAAGAGATAGTTTTGGAGGGAGTGAGAGATTGGGTTGAACAATGTGTTTTATGGCTTAATAGGACATGTGGAGGAGTAGTTATCCAATTTTGTGCATTGAAGAAATATTAATAGTTTGACGGACTCAGTACGTGCATCATATATTTTGAAGAAAAAAATATCTACGTGACAAAGGAGGGGATTCGAACAGGCTGTGCATTTGTTTTAGAGAACGGGGCATGGAAGATTTTTTTTGACATAAAATTAAAGTAAAAAATTGCCATTTAAAATCTGGAGGTTTAAAAGATTACATAAATGGTCTCACAGAAGCACGAGCAACAAACGGGGTTGTCAATCCTTTTTGGATGGAAAAAACCCAATGACTCAAAAATAAAATCATTGCATGTAGATCAAGGCATTATAAGATTCCTATTTATTATGTGTTGAAGGCATCGAAGAAGAACAACTGCATCGTTGACAAGCACCGAAAGGTGTCAAAGGTGAAAGGTAGAAAATGATGTTGATTGGCCTCACAAGCTGCTCCATGTTTATGAACTTTTTATACCGCTGCCTTGGGCGTTGCCTGTCCTACTTTAAAGTTTTTTGAAAGGATACCTGTCAAGGGAGAAACTCCTGTAAGGTCAACACAGGCATGTTTTCCATTCATCCAGTCAAATAAAAGAATGTCTACAGGTTGCAACGAATGGGCACCATCAGATTGAGTGCTAATGAAGGCCAAAGGAGCTTCTTTCATAACCTTTAACCCAGCTCGAGAGACAATGTTGAAGAGAGCATCTCGAACAACATCATGATGAAACTTATAACCAGGCCGCGAGCGGCAGTGCACTGCATGATCACCAAAGGCATCAAGATTTGTGGTGTTGCAAACTAGAAAATGTTCATCACCTGGATACAAGGGAATCATAAGTCAATACTAAAGGATAGCTCAATACTCAATGGGTGACATAGACAGACCAAGGCCATCAATAGGAACAACCCTCAAGAAATCTCGTGCATGGTCGTCTTGTAAAGAAGTGAGAATAGCCTACTGCCGTAAGGATAGGTCTCTTACCATGATTTGATGGGTGACCATTTTGTAGTAAGCGTCTGCCAAAATAGACTAGGTCTTTGGGGTGGAAGAAAGCGTACTTGTAAACATAGACCAACAAAAAGATGGCAAGATATTGCATATGCTAGCAGGTACTTGGACAAAGGGGAGCTCTATAAGAACGCATCCGACCTCACGCAACATATAGTCTTGGAGATCATTAATGTGTATCCAAGAGGCAACAAAAGTAAAATTACTGACATCATGAGAGGACTTGATCCCCAATCCCGCAAGATGCATAGGAAGTGTAGCCAAACACCATTGTAAATCAGCAAAACCTGGATCGTCACCAACCACAATACGCTCCAGACAACGATGAATATCGTGATTAAAAATGTCTAACACAGGTGTGATAGAAGAAGGAGGTGTTTTACGAAGACCAAACAATAGTTAGGGCATCCCAACACAAGACCTAAGAAGAAGAAGCTCACATTGTGGGTCCTGGAGTGAGGATATGCGATCCATCATATCAAGAGTTTTCATCACACGTTTCTAGAGAAGTTCCTTCATAAAGGATGCATCTGTAGAAATTGGGCCACGTAGAATCTTCACTCCACGCTCTAGACGAGATATATCAGTAGGAAACATGCCCACATTTGAGCCTCATCTAGGGTCATCAGATGGCCAAAATATCTTTGTCTTCTTAGTATTGATATGAAGACCATACATTGGGCCTCGCTCCTAAATGAGGGATAGAGCATTCGAAACTACCTCTGTGTCCCCAACGAGGGTACCATCATCAAGGTAGAAAGAAAGGAGGTCAAGTTGACATGCATCCTTTACCTCTAAATAAGAGGGTGGAGTCCTAGGTAAAAAAGAAGGGGACCCAATGGGTCACCTTGTTGTACCCCGACAGAAGAAAAATGAGGCTCGTCCATATAGAGAGGAGTTGAAGAGTTGTAGTAAAACTCAACCCATCGTGCAATAGAAGGGCAATGAAGAAGAACCTCTAGGAATATGGTAGCTCTATAAATTATGTTGAAGGCATTGTCGAAGTCAACAAGAGCCATAGTGGCGTAGTGCGGTGTTGTTGTTCATTGACAAGATGAGTGACAGCATGCAGAAGGGCCTCAGCACCACCAAAAACACCAACACCATATTGATGATCCTTAAGATAAGGGACGACATCAGAACTTACACCTTTGCCACAACTTTAGATATAAGGCACCGCCAAATAGTACCCACAACAATAGGCCAAATGTCATTGTTTGGTTTGAGGAGAGGAATCAACAGAGCGCTGGCAATGTAAGGAGCGACAAAGATTCACCACAGTTGAGACTGCATGCAAAATATCATATTTCACTGCAGCGACAACCCCACACATAGAATCTATGAGATGTTGTGCTCCTAGGCCATCACGTACGCAAGTTGTCCCTTTCTTGAAAGATAAAATGGCTTCTTCAACCATAGAGCAAGAAGCAAAAAATGGAGAGCTAGAAATTTCAGACTGAGGTTGTACTAATGGCAGTGGAGGTTGAGAGTGTTTACCTTCAAGATCTGAATGAGTAGATAGAATATGGATGGCAACAAAAAATTGTCTGTCTTTGATCTTAGACATGGCACGTGAAATACAGGCTTCAGAAGAATGTTCTCTCCTGAGAGGATGACAATGAGCCAAAATCTGAGCCAGGAGTTATTGAATGCCATCAGGTCTTGAATTCTAAGTTTCTAAAGACTTAAGGATCATAAGTTGTTGTAGATAGCTGAATTTTCGAGAAGACCTTTCTTGAGAAGACTTAGAGGAGAAGCGATATAGAACACATGCTAAAAACAACAAAAGATGAATCCATGCATCAATAGAGTGTGGGCAAGAAGACACTTGGAGTAAGCAAGCATGGAGAGTGTCAGAAAAGGGCAAATGACAAAGAAGAGGGATGCTCTTTACTATAGGGACACCTGTGCGGAAGACAGAATCTAGAAGATCTGTGTTGAGTTGTAGTCTGTCAATAGGAAGAGGCGGTGGCTCAATACACTGGTGTGTTGACAAGGTGCAAGGAATAGAATCTGGAAAGCCAGACTTGATGGGAGCATGCAAACCAACTATCACATCAGGTGGTGCCTCACCAGGATGTCGAGGTAGAGTGGTAGTAGTATCAGAGCCATTAAGAGCTTGATGAGGACATGCTTTGGACCATGGTAGGGTTCCAAGGCATACACCACACATCCAACGCTTGGAAGAATGAAGAGCAAACACCAAGCCCTCCCAAACATCAGCATACTCCAACGCCTTACGGATTCCATCAACACAATTCGGTGAAGATAAATGGACAACCCGAAGATGATTAGCAAAACTATTAACTTCTAATGATTTGTCGTGGCATGTATGGAGGCTCCTAAAAGGATATGAAACTTGTGTAGAAGGTCCAACCACGTAGGATGTAGGCCCCACGCGGCAAGGGACCATAGGAACAACCTCACAGCTTTTCACTTGTGATGCAGCAAAACGGTCATAATGTGTCGTTGCCAGTGCGGGAGAACTGAATTCTGCCATTAAAGAGAGCAAAACCGAGACATGGAGGGAACCCTCCCATGTATGGCGGCCAGCAGAGTAGTCCTTCCTTCTGGGTTGACCAGCGTCAAGCCTGCTTAACACACGACTGTAGGGAACCGTGTATGGGATGCTGCCTCTGGGGATCGTTGTCGGGCTCTATCATATCGATCATCGAAGTGCTGAGACCTGGACGGCTAGGCAACAGGGATGCTCCGAGCACGATCGTGCCCTAACCCCTCAGTGTTATGGGAGTAGCTGCCAAAAAAAGGCAGCCACTTCCGGTCTGGCCAAGCCGCCCCCTAGGCGCAGCCGTGACACAACCGCCAGGAGTGACAGCCGTGCCTTGACTCTATACATTAGGGAGTCCAACATGCCCATACTGCAATTACAACCATGGCGAATACGGAAGCGGCGGAGTCCTCTCCCTTACGACACCATCTGATGAGCCTACCAGGGAAGGTCGTGATGGTGACGGGTGCATTGTACGGTATCCGTCGGGACCTATGCCTTGATCTCGGTAAGGTCATCATCGCGATCGCGAGGAGGACAGACTGGCTTCAAGCCCTCATGATGGAGGGTTTGTCCAAAAAAAAGGAAAGGGAGAGTAGTTAGAGGGAATCGTGGATGGAGAGCATTAGTGGGGCGTGGTAGTTGAAGATAGGAGGAAGGAAATCATGGAGTGTTCGTTACGAGCATTAGGGGAGAAGAGAGAGAGTCAAGGAGAGTTGAGTATTCTGAAAATACTTTTATTTGATTGGTTGGTGGCATAATTGTAGTTAAAAGAAAGCATTCACTCTTTTTATAGTATATATATATATATATATATATATATATATATATATATATATATAGAGAGAGAGAGAGAGAGAGAGAGAGAGAGAGAGAGAATATAGATCACACCTTAGTTTCTGTGGTTTTCCATCATGTGCTATTTTCTATTTAAATAGTTGATCTTCCTAATAGCTATATATAATTTGAGACCATCCAAAATTTATAGGTCATGTTTGTAAACTGAGCAAAATAGGCTTAGATTAGTTATGTGTGTCGCTTTTGTTGTCCTATGGAAGCATGATGTACACTCATCAAAACAAACTCAACCTTTGTATGTGGCTTATTTCTATTATGATAAATGAAATTTGACAATTTCAAATATGAAAAAAAAATTATATAAACAAATCCTATTGAGGTGTACGATGTGATCGATACATTCAAGTACAATCCAACAACAATATTTTATCTCTCTATAAAGTTATTGAGATTTGATATTTATTTATTAAAAGTTGAAGAATGACCAGCTTACAATCATAAAATGATAACAACATTGAGATGATAAAACAACCCAATGAAACGTTAGACACAAGAAAATGGTGGGAGAAACCACCAAACATGGCCCCATAAACATACTAACCCACCCAACAAAAAAGAAAGAGTTCAATGGGAACAAAAAGTTCTTTTGTGGTCAATACCACACCGGATCATCCATCCCACTCCTGCCTAAAATCCCATTAATCAATCCCCCGGCAGACCGGCCAGTCTACTTGATGGCGCCTTGGCATTGTCTACTTGGCCTGGGTGATGAGCTCATTGGCGGCGGCTGGGGTCGGCAGAGCGGGGATGGCTCCCTTCTGGGTGGTGGTGATGGCGCCGCAGGCGTTCGAGAACTTGAGCGCCTCACGGAGCTTCTCCTCGTTCTTGACGATGGCCTTGTCCTTGGAGAGAGCAACTAGGAAGGATCCGACAAAGGCGTCGCCGGCGCCGGTGGTGTCGACAGTCTTCACGGAGAATCCTGAGACCTTCCCTTTGAAGTTCTTTGTGAAGTATTTGCATCCTTTCTCTCCGTCCGTGACAATGAGCAGCTTCAGGCCATCAAACCACAGCTTCATCACAGTCTCCTCGTTCTGAGCATCTCCTTGGGTCAAGAATGCCACCTCGTCGTCACTCACCTTGATCACGTCCGCCTCCTTCCATATACTCTTAATCCCCTCCCTGGCTGCGTCCGCAGACGGCCACAGGGGCAGCCTCACGTTGGGATCATATGACAAGAGCACGCCGGCCTGCTTCGCGGCCTTCATGGCAGCAAGGTGGGCCGAACGGACGGGCTCCGTGATCAGGCTGATGGAGCCGTAGTGGAATATCCCAGACTTCTTGATCATGTCCATGTTCAGCTCCGACTCCTTCAGCAACATATCGGCGCTTGGGTTGCGGTAAAACATAAGCTCGCGCTCACCGTTCTTCTTCAGGGTCACGAAGGCCAGCGCCGTCCGGGCGTGCTCGTCGAAGAGCGTGCCGGACACGTCCACACCGTTCTGCTTCAGGATGTCTGCCAGCATGCGGCCGAACTCATCATCGCCGACCTTGCCGACGAACGCTGCATTGCCGCCGAGTTTAGCCACGGCGACGGCAACATTGGCGGGAGCACCGCCGGGTGCTTTCAGGAATCCTCTCGACTCAGCAAGGGACACACCGGCCTCGTCGGGGACAAAGTCGATCAGCATCTCTCCGAAACAGACCACGAGAGGCAACGATGATGATGTAACCGTCATCTTGGCAACGAGGAGAAAAAAAACCAATGGGGAGAGGGAGAAGCCGAAAGGCAGGGGTAAAAAGCAATAGGAGGGGAGAGGCTGGATTTGCACTTGGCAAGAGGGAAGCGAGCGTTGTGCTTTGATCCAAAGAGAAGGAGGGACTTACATAGATAAAAAGCAAGCAGTTCCACTCCTACGCGGATATAATTGTGTGCTATTCCGATTAGGACAATGGGTTAATGATAAAACGTGTTTATCGTGAATAAACAAAACACATGCAATTGAATGCTAATGCTTTGAAAAGAAATATTATAAAGATCTTATCAATTTCAAAGGCAATTTGACGTATAAATGGAGACACGGGTGAACCGATGAAATGAACCTAAATATATAATCAACTTTGCTAAATCTTTTGTCATAATTTAAGATCTAGGTACGATTATCTACGGCTTCATTTAAAAAAATAATTACTTGTTTGCATGATGACCAATTGTTGGTATAGACATTCTGCACTCCTATCGGCATAAATGATTTGATGAATGTCATACGATCACAGCTGTATATAATTGTATAATGCACGGGTAGATAGGTTTTACCTTGAATTTTTGCCGAGTGATGCCTATTGTTTCCATTGCAAATTCGATGCTATATGAGACTAAACAAATTTTAGATTCAAGAATGTATGATTGAGATGTCAAATGAATACATGGATGTTATAACATTTAGAGTAAATATATGCATTGAATCAGAACCAGGTCATAGTCGTATTAATAGGCATGCAATAACCATTGGTTAGATTATAAATTAACATAAAAGAACCCCATACTCATCATTTGTGTTGACTTGCTTGGTCTGACTTTGTAATCATCCATACAAGTGTTATTGTAAGGAGCCAGGATCTCCCACTTACTAAAGATTTGAAAAATAAAATATCCATTCCAAAGACACTCAAAGGTATGCTGAAACAGGTGTAACATTTTCAAATTTAAATAAATGGTATTCAAAACAACCAAAGTACAGCAGCGGAATAAAAATGTGGACTATATTCAATTTATCACAAGGTTATTACAAAAGTACATCATAATATCACGTAAGAGTTTACATGTATGATACAACATAAGGATCTAAGTAGAGGAAAATCTAAACTATAACAACTTTTTCTCCAAGCTTTAACTCCTTAAGCTAGTCCAAAACTTCATGCCTTATAATCCAAGTCCTTCACCTAGAGTTAAAAGCATACCCCAGTAAGAAGAGAAAATAGATGACATCAGCAAAGGTTGGTATGTGCATATTGAATAGGAAAATTGAGCTATATATGGAATAAAGGACAACAAATATAAAATGCTTCTCATAGAAAGGATAAGGACTACCCAAATGGGTATCAAGAGAAAAGGAGTTGAAATCATATGATAACAAAAGAATACTTGTCATTAATAAAACATAAAGATTGTGCCACATAAGCACATATAAAGAATTAGGGCACATACTCCATATCATCAACCTGCATGCATGTGAGATAAACATAGTCCTTGAACAATATAAACACAAAGGCGGCCAAGTCTCATAAACTTGAAATCTGATAGAGAAAGGAATACTGCCAATCTCCCAAATATATAAAACATGGGCCAAAAATCACACATCTTACCCTGAGTATGAGGTTCATTTCCATCCCAAAAGAGCAGGAAATATCACATATGCTCGACGTGAAATGACACATCTTCCATGAAAACCAATACAATTACACTACTCTCGTGCTACTGAATCACATAGCATGTTAAATGTAGAGGTAAGTAGAAAGTATAGTCAGAATATATAAACTAGTCACCACATAAATGACCAACATATATTGTTGGTATGTATGCCCACAAAGCAAGTCTTGTGATGATTGTAATGATTTGTAAATGATTTGAATAATAATAAAGGCAATTTCCGATCTATATGTTTTAACTATTTCTGAGATGATAGTGTAACATGATAGATGTCTAAGGAAATGTTTTACTCGATGATGCATGTTTTTGGGTTGAGGACCTAAACGATGAGATCATACGAATGTTAAGAGTATGCATTCTTGTTCAGTCCCTAGTCGGTTGTTATTGTGAAAATAACCATAGACATTAATAACACTAAAGACTAGATTGTGTTTTGGTTGACGATAGAATCTCATTAGTCATGATATAGTGATATCAAACCAAGCACATAGGTACTTGTTAGAGAACAAGTGTACCGGACAAACCCACCGTGAGAGTGACACATGGAACCATGATTTAGTAGTCACAGTCAGCTCTCACAGTGATGGTGGTGAGTGTGATTCTTCGATCTAAAATCACTACACTCAACACATGTCGTTAGGTACACTTTGACATCATCAAACACAGTCCTGAAACATGGGTTGTTATAAAGGTGATGATTGGATGACTTTGACACATGGGGCTTTTGAGGGGTGAGTGATAGATATGGGATTTGTCCCTCCTAAGGGAGTTTGATGTCCATGACCACTTGATGAGTAGCATTGAGAAAGGCATGCACATGCATGTGTGAATCAATATATGATATTGATGTCACACACATCTCACCCAGTCTGCTATGAGATCAAGGAAATGGATGAATGTTGAAAGGATGATTGTACCATGCCTTGAGTTCATTCAGGACATTAGTGACAAAGCAATTATACATTCGTTGTAACACCATCCACAGATTGTAGGATTGAAAGTTGTTCTCCAACTTTCTATTTCACTTGGGTAGCACTGATGTGCGACTAGGCACCGCTCTTTGCTTGTGAAGTCATAAGTGATATGGACTTTCACTGCCAACGTGAAATGGGCCTGCATGGTCACACACATAGGATTTAACCTGGAAGAGGAGTTTATACACAAACGATGTTTAGATTGATTACTAAAGGAGTTTAGTAGCTCAATTAAACACTTATTCAATTGATAGCTCAATATCATAGTGTTCAAGGTGTTGGACTGATTGATTAGAGTATCAGATTGATTGAAACTACAATTGACTGATTTTGCACAGTTTGCACTCCCAACCGATCGACTCATGAGATGAACCGATCGGCTCAGGTTGGTGAACCGATCGGCTCATGTATTGAACCGATCGACTCAGGACAGGCTGAACCGACCGGTTTAAGGGTTGAACCGATCGGCTCAATAGGTCCAAATGAGCAAGTTGGGAAAGTGAGGTTGGTGAAAAATTTCTTTTCGTTTCACTTGTCCAATTTGATTGGAACAAGGATTGGTAATTGGATCAATTCGAAACAAAAGAGGAAAAGTCAATCGGGAACTGACTAGGGCAGTGAACCGATTGTTTCAGGTGTGAACCGATCGGCTCAAGTGCCCCAACCGATCAGTTCATGTGTGAACTGATCGGCTCAGGTCCCCAACCGATCGGTTCATGCTTGAAATGATCGGTTCAGCTGGCGCAGTTGGTTATTTTGTAGAAAATCTCGAATCCTTCTACTCCTATTTTAATCTCGCATTGCTTGGGGTAGAGAACCCTATCCCGTGACCCTCCTATACATAGGGGTATTGGGGGCTTCTCAAAGTACAACTAAGAACACCAGTTGCTCTACAAAGTTGTCATTCTATCTGGTTGTGGTAACCAGGAGAGCCCGAGCAAGTGCTACTCGATAAGGGAGGCACATCAAGGGAAAGACAACTATAAAAAAGCGACTGGTGGCAAGAGAGTGTGTCGGTGACTAGTACGCCGATGGGAGGGTATGACTCCTTCTAGTGCCTTATGCGACAAGGCGATCAGAGTTCCAGACAGTCCATGTGGACGACTGCAGAGGCGGGAGACTTCTACCGCTCGGAGGATAGATGTCAGTCCCGACTATCCCGGTGAGACCAGGAGCTGCACAGATATCGTCCAAGACCGGAGGTGAAGACCGCGCAAGCTGCAAGATAACATCGCCGAGAAAGTCTCACGACAAGGTATGTTTCTACAAACTATCCTTCCTATTGTATATACTTTGACGCAATTCCTTTAGACTGGGTTCGGGAGAAGAAAATTTTTATTTCCGCTGCCTTCTCTGTCTCCCCTAAAACCCAACAGTGATATCAGAGCCACGTCAACTACTCTATACTTTAGGATTATCAATGTGATCAATTTTGGTTTGTCGTCTTTATTGATTGCAAACGATGCAAATAAAATTGGCTTTATGCATGTCCAATCCTAAATCTACAAATCCCAATATACATATATGATATGTAATATAAATGCACTTGATACGCGTCGCCCTTAAACAAGTTTTTTGGTAGATGTTTAGCATGTTTATGGCCAATAAACCCTATGTCTATGTATGGTTGTATGTAGTTGCTTGCATCTCGATCTGTGCATCGATTCCCTATGTCCTATTCCTGATGTAACTCGAGATAACTCAAGATTTCTTTCCTACCTTTTCTCCCCTCAAATGTAACTTGGGGTTACCTTTTTCAAATGTAAAATAGGATAGATATTTTATTTCCTGTTATGTCAAAGAATGGAGGACAATCTGACAACAACTGAGATGATCAGTTCAAGGAGTGAATCGATCAGTTGGCGATAAAGACGAGAGGGTGGTGACCTGAGGAGATGCATGATGACCAGTGAATCGATCGACTGGAGGAGTCAGTCGATCGGCTGGTGGCACCCAACCGACTGGCCTGATGGCGAGCCGATCAATCATGGAGATGAGTTGATCAAACCTAGAATGGAGAAGCATAAAGTTCATCTTGTATAGGTTGCATGTGATGTAGACCTAGATGAAGGTGATTCCTCTTGGCTTGAGGAATCACATTAGGATGACTATAATCATTGCTTTTATCGTTTCACATGTTTTCTGTGGGATATAGCATGTATATGATACTTACTATATTGTGGTGATTGGATATGTATGTGTAACTATAAAAACAAAATCCCTCATTAAATATTAAAGTTTTAGATGCCTTCCAAATGTGACACACGTGAAAAGCTTGATTGGCCAAGTGTGGGAACACGCTCTCTCCTTTTAGGTCAAGAGGTTTTCAAGAACTATCTCTATAGATATCTATTCCTATCACATAGGAAATATCTCTATCTTCCTTAAAGATAATTTTCACTTTGGATTTCCATTCTAGAACATTTCCATTTCACATCAACATGTGGAATGAAAATACGCTCCCACTAAATCACAGATCCCTTCTTTATCTTTGTCATATCAGTCAAACCCTTTGACTATACTATCAAAGTAAAGATCACAGTTCTGAGTTGCTGTACTCAATCAATCACATTGATTAGTCCATTATAACCTATAGACTTCATTTGCATTAATGGATTCATAAACTTATAGCTTGTGTCACATACACATCCTTGTTTTATTCCTCATAGGAATTTGGTTTTAGTATTCGTATACCAAATTTATTAGTCATTAAGTTGCAATCAACAAGCATCATCCTTCTCAAAATGTTATCCATGTGTCTTAACGCTTAAGACTCATTCGCACTTATGGATTTCATCCCAATGGGTGCTACCATCAAGGTCATACCTTATGGTTTACATGGAAGTCTTTTAGGATGTAATGGTCATAAACCATAACTCAAAATCCAGATCCTCAATATCATCTAGATTGTTGACTCATCTTATGACCAACTCATCATATAGATATTTGAGGTGTATATGTTAAGGAATTTTAGAACTCACAACATCTTGTGATTCTTAGTGTCCTTTATTAGTGTAGAGTATTCTTTATTTTATAAGAATTTAGTTATTTGATAATCATCCTCTAACTCCTTAGATTATGACTCCTTTTGATTTAGACATCACCATGCCTTAATCACGAGCTTACTATGATACACTATCATAATCACTCATAAGGATCTCAAACATTTGGTTCAAGTATTTCATTGATCTCATCAAGAATTAGCACTTTACCAAATTCACACTTCATCTATGATATTCTTGAACACTTTAAGATATTCATATTGGTATTTCTCTAAACACCATTTGAAGTACTAGCATTAATTCCAATAGGTATGTAAATACATCACATGTATTATACCTAATAGGATAATCATTCTCCCACAACCACTAGTGAAGATTGGTTAATCATGTCTAAGAGATTCATGTCTCTTACTGGTTCTTTAACTAAAAGAGTCTAGATTTATCCATCATATGGAAACTAGAAATGAGTTTCTCATGATAATGCTAATTTGATTGTTTGAGTTATCAATAACTTTTAGGTATCCATTTATCTTATGCATACCAAGTACCACAAGATAAACAAGGCATTGCCACAAAGATCATATCTTTTGAAATTGAAACATCAACTTTATTAATTGCTATCATTGTCATACAATGTGCAAAAAAAATAATGTGTTTCTATCCATTGGCAAATATGAAATAGCAGTTCATAACTCTATTACATGCCTTCAAGGATGAAAATAAACTAAAGTACTCCTATCTATGGCGGCAACACTTGCCCCATATATTGGGTGCTTTACACTTTATATCTTGGTATTGTATACCTCAAAATTTTTTACAAGTTTATTTCATGACACCTTCAGGTGGAGACATCTATCGCCTCCTTCTTCTTTAGTTCTTCCAAATAGAGTGGACAATTCCTTTTCCAATGTCTTGGCTTTTGACAATGGTGGCAATTGCCTCTCTTGGTCACGCCTCCCTTGGCCTTGAGAGTTGAAGATGACTTGGGATGCTGGCTAGCATCAGAACCTTTCTTAGATTTTCCCTTGCCCTTGCGCTTGGACTTGCCTTTGTTGTTGATCATCATCATAGACTTAGGATTGTCCTTCTTCATTTGTGTCTCAGCTGTCCTCAACATGCCCAAAAACTCTGTCAACGGCTTGTCAAAGTTGTTCATGTTGTAGTTCATCACAAACTGACTGTAGGATTCTGGAAATGATTGTAGTATCATGTCAGTAGCCAACTCTTGGCTCATAGGAAATCCCAGTCTTGTCAGGTTCTCCACATACCCAATTATCTTGAGCGTGTGAGGACCAAATGGATCTCCTTCTGTCATGACACACTTGAACAGCGCCCTGGAGACATCATATCACTCTTGTCGTGCTTGATTTTCATACATGTTCTTGAGATGTTGAATCATCTCAATGACACCCATGTTCTCATGTTGTCTCTGCAACTCGTGGTTCATGGAGCACAACATAAAGTACTTTGCATCAATGGCATCATCAAAATGCTTCTTATAAGCATCCCTTTCTGCCTTTGGTGAGGTACGAGCAGGTTCCTCTGGAACTGGAGTATCCAGGACATAGAGCTTTCACTCTTGAGTGAGAACAATTCTCAATGTCCTAAACCAGTCGTGGAAGTTAGTCCCATTCAGCTTGTCCTATTCAAGGACCGATTGCAATGAAAAGTGATTGTTGTTTGTTGGCATTTGTACTAAAAAAGGAAATATATGAAATTTCGTCCAAAAATTCCTTTTGACTTGATTGATTTGAAAAAGGTTGATGATATAATTAGGACTTTAATTAATTATTGCTCCCACTATTTTTGTTCAAATTGATAGCCCTCACCATAAATTTGGAAGATTGCAGCGTACAACCTTCTAGTGGGTCAAGATCCTGAAATCCTCTGAGTCATGGACTAGCTAGGGCTGTCACCCACAACTTAGATCTTCCAGGTAGGCAACTTTTGCCAATTGCATCATATGCAACTCTTAAAAGATGTCATATGCAACTCCTTGCCTTGATCACCTTCATGTCTTAAGGTGCTAGATCCTATCTAGGTCACCTTGTTAAGTCTGACCCAAAACCAACACTATGAATATGCACCCTGCTAGGGCAGACCCACATATCCATCCTTCACGCTTCCATGAGATAGACGGTGTACCACGCTAGGGCGTGCCCACGCTTGGCCGATCAAGCTTTTTACATGTGTCGCATTTGGAAGGCATCTAAAACTTTAATATTTAATTAGGGATTTGGTTTTTATAGGTACATATACATATACAATCACCACAATATATAGTATGTATCATATACATACTATATCCCACAGAAAACATGTGAAACGATAAAAGCGATGATTGTGGCCATCCTAATGTGATTCCTCGAGCCAAGAGGAATCACAGTCATCTAGGTACATATCACATGCAACCTGTACAAGATGAACTCTGTGCTTTGTCGTTCAGGGTTTGATCAACTCATCTCCATGATTGATCGGCTCGCCATCAGGTCGGTCGGTTGGGTGCCACCAACCGATCGATTGGCTCCTCCAACCGATCAGTTCATCTGGTCATCATGCATCTCCTCATGGCCACCACATGCTCGTCTCGCTCCTCGAACTTGTCGTA
Source organism: Alisma plantago-aquatica (assembly GCA_963693085.1). Classification (NCBI taxonomy): domain Eukaryota; kingdom Viridiplantae; phylum Streptophyta; class Magnoliopsida; order Alismatales; family Alismataceae; genus Alisma; species Alisma plantago-aquatica. The sequence goes on from OY856412.1 coordinate 950,409,764, forward strand.
TGGATCACCAATCGATCGTTATAGTACTCGTTAGATTGTCCTCCGTTCTTTGACGTAATAGGAAATATAAAAATATCTATCCTATTTACAGTTGAATTGGGAAACCTCGAGTTACATTTGGGGGAGCAAAGGTAGGAAAGAAATCTAGAGTTATCTTGAGTTACATCAGGAATAAGGAGGTTGGGAATCGGTGCGCAGACCGAGATGCAAGCAACCACATTCAACTAAGCACACAAACATAGGTTTTATAGGCCATAACCACACTAACATCCACCATAAAACTCGTTTAAGGGTGACGTGTATCGAGTGCATTCATATTACATATCATATATGTATATTGGGATTTGTGGATTTAGGAGTGGACATGCATAAAGCCAATTTTATTTGCATCGTATGCAATAAATAAAGGCGACAAACCAAAATCGATCACATCGATAATCCTAATGTATAGAGCAGTTGGCGTGGCTCTGATACCACTGTTGGGTTTTAGAGGATACAGAGAAGGCAGCGGAAACAAATTTTTTTCTCCCAAACCTAGAATAAAGGGATCGCGTCAACGTCTATACAATAGGAAGGATGGTTTGTAGAGGCATACCTTGTCCCGAGGCTTGCTCAGCGATGTTACCTCGCAGCTTGTGTGATCTTCGCCTCTGGTCTTGGACGGTGTCTGTGCAGCTCCTGGTCTCACCGGGATTGTTAGGATTGATAGTTGTCCTCTAAGCGGAAGAAGTCTCCCGCCTCTGAAGTAGTCCACACGGACCACCTAGAACTCCGATCTCCTTGTCCCACAAGGAATCGGAAGCAGTTGCACCCTCCTGTTGGCGTACTAGTCACCGACACACTCTCCTGCAACCGGTTGCTTTTCTGCATTTGTCTTTCCCCTGTTGTACCTCCCTTATCGGGTAGCACTTGTTCGTGCTCTCTCAGTTACATAAACCAGAGAGAATGACAACTTTACAGAGCAACTGATGCACTGAGTAGTACTTTGAGAAGCCCCCAATACCCCTATATATAGGAGGGTCATGGGATAGGGTTCTCTACCTCGGGCAATGCGGGATTAAAGCAGGAGTAGAAGGGTTTGAGATTTTCTAAAAAACTTGCATACTGCGGAAGTTGAACTGATCGGTTCACACCCAGAAATGATCGTTTCAGGCCCTGAGCTGATCATTTGGGACCTGAGCCGATCGTCTTGGGCTCTGAGCCAATTGGTTCATGCCTGAGCTGATCGGTTCGTGGTCCTGATCCAACTCAAATTGACTTTCATATTTGTTTCTGATTAATCAAATATTAATCCTTGTCCAAATCGAATTTGTACAAGTGAAACAAATTGTATATGCAAAATAGTCTTCTGACTTTCCAAACTTGCTCGGTTGGACCAGTTGAGCTGATCGATTCAACCCTTGAATTGGTCAGTTCATCCTGTCCTGAGCCAATCAGTTCATCTCATGAGTCGATCGGTTCACCAAGCTGAGCCGATTGGTTCATCACATGAGCCAATCAGTTGGGGCAGCAGACTATGCTAAATCAGTCAATTGCAGTTTCAATCAATCTGATACTCTAATCAATTGGTCCAACACCTTGAACACTATGATATTAAGCTATCAATTGATTGAGTGTTTAATTGAACTACTAAAATCCTTTAGCAATCAATCTAAACATCATGTGTGGATAAACTCCTCTTCTAGGTTAAATCTTATGTGTGTGACCCTGCAGGCCCATTTCATGTTGGTAGTGAAAGTCCATAACACTTATGACTTCACAAGCAAAGAGTGGTGCCTAGTCGCACATCAGTGCTACCCAAGTGAAAAGGAAAGTTGGAGAACAACTTTCAATATTCACACATGTGTGTGCATGCCTATCTCAATCCTACTCGTCAAGTGGCCATGGATATCAAACTCCCTCGGGAGGGACAAATCCCATATCTATCACTCATCCCTCAAAAGCCCCATGTGTCAAAGCCACCCAATCATCACCTTTATAACAACCCATGTTTCAAGACTGTGTTTGATGATGTCAAAGTGTACCCAACAACATGTGTTGAGTGCAGTGATTTTAGGTCAAAGAATCACACTCACCACCATCACTGTGAGAACTGACTGTGACTACCATGTCATGGTTCCATGTGTCAAACTCACGGTGGGTCTGTCTGGTACACTTGTTCTCTAACAAGTACCTATGTGTTTGGTTTGATATCTCCATATCATGACTAATGAGATTATGTCATCAACCAACACCACAATCTAGTCTTGTGTGTCATTGTTGTCTATCTACCTTCCACAATGGCATCCGACTAGGGACATAATAAGAATGTACTAACTCTTAGCACCCATTTGATCTCATCGTTCAGGTCCTTAACCTGAAAGCATACGTCATTGAGTATTGTCATTCTCTAGACATTCAATATGTTATATCATTATCTCATATGACTGGACCAGAAAGAATTGGAATCTTTCCTTTGATCTTTATCAAATCAATCTTAATGTATCCCACCAATCATCCCATGATTGGCTCTCAGGGCATACATACCAACAACTTGCTCTCCTAGACCACCCCACGAGATGGAACGGGCCATATCCATAATGGAGGATCTTGTTGGTTGGGTGATCAATGCCCTTCCGCAATGGCTTAGAATTCCTACTGTCGTCTTCCATGATGATCAGATTGTTGGATTTGCCAACAGCCTGAGAAGAGCAGCACCGGAAGAGACATTTCTTTTGGTTGACCATGCAGGGTTGGGGATGGAGTATGGTACAAGGCGTAGGCCCATCCATTGTGATTGTTGTAATTACTGCACTTCTAAAATTGCGGTTGTCTAGACACAGTAATGAATAACTGCATAATTTGTTAATCGGGTAATTGAAATCCCAGTACTTGTTAAATATTGCAGTATTCACAAATCGGTTACCCAAACGACCATTAAATCACACACATTAACTATAACAGAAAGCATGCAATAGATTTATATTGAGACATTGTGTGTCATCGTCTATTTCTTAAATCGTGCAATTAGTTAATTACTAAAATCGTACAACCTAGGTTTATACCCAATCCGTACAGCTACTGAAAATCCAGGTCATGTGCTAATGTCTTTAACCTCTAAACTGAGCAGTTTAGGATTTGATCAATCATATAGTTTCAGCAATCCAAATCATACAAATCAGTTAATTTAACTAGGGTGTGCAGACGTGAAGAAGAAAAACATGCAACAGGAAGTCAGGCGATGCCAAGACTGCTCGATACTTGGGTAATCGATGTTACCCGCAATACACACAGATCTAATAAAAATTGTTTGTTTCATGGAGTTAGTACTTGCTTAGTGAGTGAAATTCTACTCACAGAGGTTCAAGATTGAAACGCACCCAAAGCCTACTTCCGGGCATCCACAGGGTTGTCTTCAACCTTGGGCTTGCCATGGTTTTGGACTTGTTGAACACAACATCTCTACCTTGCGCACAAGTAGAAAACGAACTCGATTAAGTGCTAATAGCAAGCTGGGAGCTATGAATTTGAGCCTAGGCCTCAAGGCCGATCTTGATGGCAACTCTTCCTTGATGTTTCTCATTCCAGGATGGCCCCTGGTTGGTGTCGTTCAGCTGCTGCTGGCTGGCGTGGCTCAAGAAGGTCGAGGTGTTGTGGATACTTGCTTGGACCTCAAGGCCGAGGTCAAGGCCGGCGTTCCCTAGATGCTTGTTGTGCCCAACGAATCCTGACCATGCTGGTGGTGGTGCCGCACTGCTGCAAGTCAGGGCACTGCCCTAGCTGGTCGGGTTACAGGTGGTTGGGGCGAGGAAGAGGAAGGAGAAAGGAATAAGAAGAAGAAGGAGAAAGTGGAGGCGGTGCCATGTTGGCTCGAGGCTAAGGGGCTTGAAAATCACCCTGTCCTTCTCTCCCTCTGCTGCGATCGGGCACTGCTTCGAGTGTTTCTTAGAACCGATCGGGTGAAAGGGGAAAGGAAGATAAGGGTAAAGGATATTAAAGCTATTAATGGAAAGATTGCAGCCAAGTCCAAAAGCCTTGAAAACATCATCTTTTGCCTCGAAGGTCCGATTTGAATGATTTCTTTTGCAAATTTTCAAGCACAAGATCCACTGCCTTCTCAAGGAATAAAAACACAATAACTAAACCATATTATTTAGGTTAATCATCTTAGATAATTAACTTAACAATTAACATTGCAGTTAACATTAATTAAATCAGATGAATCAATATCGACTAATGATTCACATCTTAGCTTATCTTGATCAACCATGATGTTTAACAAGGTACTTAGCACTAATCAAGGTACTTCATGCTAATCGAGGTACTTACTGACTAACCTCAATGTGGGTTGTAACATTATGACTTACAATGTAAGTCCATTAAGAGTTATACTTTATGATTTCATGCTAAGTGTTTATCAATCTCAAGATATTTACATGATTCTTAAATAAGACTTTCCTAATATATGTGATCCAATATTATAAGATGTTAAGACAAGACATGCAACTAAGAGTTTGTAATTTCAGGATGTTCCTAAAACCTCAGGTAGAGACATGTTAATAAGATTTCATAGAAGGATTAAGACTAAAGAACCAGATGCATGATAAGATATTAAGTGTCAAATGCATCAAGTCATGATTACATTTCCATGAAAAGATTTATGTATTAAGATTTGAGATCACAATAAGACCATGAGGTTAGAATGCATAAAGATCCATATAAGATCATATTTAATGAGATGAAATGAGATTATAGAGTTAGACCTAGGCCCTAGTGTAGGTAAACTCAAGAGACATGATCCAAACACCTTATTACGGGTCATGACAACCAAGTAACACAATACATGTCACTAGAGAAAGATACATACGAAAGAATTAAGAGTAAATAAAGAGTAGTCATATATGCATAAGATTTTCCTATAGATTTCCATGTTGGTTGTACATGCTAGTTTGATAAATTTGTTAGACATAGTTAGCTAACCACAAGTCTATGAGGCTTTATGCAAATTGTCAAGAGTTAGTAAGATATGTAAAACCGTAAGGTAGGGTAGCCTCCTATAGTTTAACTGAATTTTGAGGATGAAATTCCCAAAAAGGTGGGTAGTATTGTCACACCCTAATTTTAATTCCTAAGAATTTCTTGATTAAGTTATTGATGAAATCAATATATGATAGATTTATCATTACAATAAGGCTCCATCCAATTTTCATGATATTTGGAATTAAAGGAAAAAGATGTTGAGGGTGTCTTATGTGCCATTGGGACAGTTTTTTGTAACATCCTCAAATTTAGAAATTTCATATTTAATTTGATGATATGAGGTGAAGATCAAAGTTAAACTATAAATGAAACATAATGACTATAGTTATTAGTTTGAACCCTGAGTTTTGATCTTCATATCAAGTAAGTAAAGTCATATTCATCAAATGTATCACAAGGGACCTTTAATTGATAAATTATGTTTGTTCAAGAGTCTAAATTTGCAATCAAGGATATGATTGATCATAAGGGTGTTTTTGGAGATCAAGAAAAGGGCCATTGGCCCTAAGACCCAAATTCAAGCCCAATAAAGTCAATTAGGATTTCAAATGGGTCCTTAGAATACAAAATTGGTAAATGATGTAGCCATGTTTTAGGGTTCCATCTTGTGCCATTTTGTACTTAAATCAAATCTAAACATGTTAGAATACAAGTTATTTCCCCTAATATGTTTATCATTGCCAAATGCACTTATGGATGTTTTTTGCATCATTTTCAAGTACTCAGACCATGATTAGGGTGAATGAGAGAGAAGGAAGGAGTCCTAGGGTTCCTTTACTCATGGAGGGGTCCAAAGGAGGCCCCAAAATCTCCCTCAAACTACCTCCAATGACCAAGGATCGACAACAAGCAAAGAAATCCATGAATGATGAAGTTTGAAGGTCAATTAACTGATGCAGACCCCAACACGGCCGTGGGCAAAACTCCACGGTCATGCCTTTTTTGCTGAATAAGTGCCCCATTCAATAGGGAGATACCCCAACTTACCACGGCAGTGTCCCATCAGCATGGCCATGACCGATTGAAGATACCACGGTCGTGGCCATCAGCACAGTCGTGGCCATGAGAGGAGAAAACGGTTGTGACCCCCCACAACGGTCGTTGGAATTTAACGCAAGAACCCTAGAATCAACAGAGAGTTGCACCCAATTCACCACAACCGTGGCCATCCACCACGACTGTAGCCTCTGAAGATTGATTCGCCCGTACTGCTACCCCATGACTAAGCCCTCCTCCTCCAAAATGGTTGTGTTACCCAACACGGTCATGGTGCTACTCGCTCGAAACGACTGTGGCATTCTGCCATGGCCGTGGTCACCCCCTACTTGGAACTTTCACCACCTACAACACACCCATGTCCAAGCTCTACGACCGTTCCCATCTACCCCTACCATGGTCGTGGCTCATCAACATGACCGTGTTGCCACCCAAAACCTACCACTTTCTACACTGATTTTCCCACGATACCCCTACTTACCCTAGTTCTTCCACCACCACCTATATATACATGGGTGGCGACACAACACTAGGTTAGCTCCCCCTAGCTACTCCTAGCCTCCATTACTCCTCTCCTTGAGCATTTAGTGCATTTCCCTTGCATTTATGCTCTCCACCCACCATTTCCATTGCCATTTCTCCTTTGAAACCTAGTTTCTAGGTTTTCCTCCATAATCCCCCATATCGTCATGCTCATATGCACCCTTGTAGGAGAGAGGACGTCCCCAACACCAAGGAGGTGAAGAAGAAGGCTACTTCCCCAAGTTACATGGATTTTCTTCCCCTTCTTCCCCTTTCTTTTGCCATTTCTTTGACTATGTGCAGCTAAGCTCCTAGTGATGGGCTATTTGGGGATTAAATGTGACTTTGATGCCATGATGGGGGAATTTTGGCTTGAAATGAACTCATTTTTATCTATGATGATTGCTCCATTCTTTTTTCTCTTATCCCATTGCCATGCTTGTGATTTATGCTTTTTGTTATTAATTGCTTGTTTGATAGTGCTTGATGATACCATGTTTCTAGGAGAATTGGGATGCATGTGGCAATCTTAGGTGTGACTCCTAGGTCCCAATAGGGGATCGCTAGCTAGTCCCCTTTGTTCCTACATGCCTAACCCCTCCCCTACTACTTGGTATGAGACCTAAGTTACTAGTATAAGTGGGATTGATGTGATTGTCTAGGGTGTTCTAAAGGCTAGAATGGCTAGTAGCATGAGGTCAAATACCCTCATCTCTACTCCCATCTCTACCCTCAACCCTCAATTGCTCAATACCACTTATCCTAGAAACCTAGATTTGGCCAATCTTATTAGAATTACACCTAACCCTAGTCTTCCACTAGTAGTATAGGGTACATTCTAATTGCATTTGCTTTATTGTTTGGTTTGGTAATCTAGATGAAAGATGAGAACCATGCTTGTCCAATAACCTCTCCCAATGAATATCAAAGTTACATCCCCAAACGACCCACCTACCTTAATCAACTTGTTTAAAACTCAACTTGCTCTGCTTGCTTGTTCATGCTAGTCTAGTTTAGTTGCTTTTGCTCAATCTAGTTAATTTCTTAGTTTTGCTCTTTAGTGTTAAGTTAGGTTCTTGCTCACTCTAGTGGTTAGCTTAGCTTCTAAATTGCTTCTTTCTCTTCTAGTATAGTGTAAATCACATTTGCTCTTGCTTAGTTAGTTGGTTAACCTAGTTTGTTAAATTTTCTTGTTTAAGATAACTTAGGTTTAATTCTACCTTTCTTGATTTTCCATTTAGATTTATCACCAAAAAACCCTTTTAAAACCCTTAAACCCTGATCTCCACACTAGGAACATAGCCAACACTAGCCTAGCTCTAGTGCCCCCTCTATCCCTGAGGACCGACCCCTATTCTTGCCAATCACCTATACTACAACAGTACCCCATGCACTTGTGGGTGACTTGTTTGATTTTGTGATCGACTTGGTTAGGGCCAATACAAATTTCGAAAGTTCCCTCCCGTGTGTTCGAGTGCCATGGAGTGCATCTAGCCACCCTTAGTTGGCTAGTGTGTACACCTCTGGCTTGATGCATCAAGCTTACTGGTGCCATTACCGGGGTAAAGGCACTCGACCTAGTTAGTTAGTGTAGCTTAGCCTTTACTTTTTCCCTCATCATTGCTATTCTTTATTCTTTGTTCACTTTTGCATGTTGCCATTCTAACTTGGTTTCTTGTTGATTTTTTGTGTCTTGTGCGGGTCATAGATGTGCATGTGCCACGTGTTCCACTTGTACCGACTTGGTGTTGTACGACCCCGAGATAGGTAGAAGGAGATGCCAAAGTGCTGCAACCAACATCGAGAAGCCGAGATAGCAAAAAACAACCCTCATGTGGATGTTAAACCACCTCACCACATCACCACCCACTCCACAAGTATTTCACCCTGGGGAACTACAATTCACCCATTGCCACCCTAGTTGACTAAATGCCAGGTCAACAATTCTCCATTCCACTCGCACTCCTTGGACTCCTCCCCACTTACTATGGGATGGATAATGAGAATCCCTACAATCACATTGATGCATTCCTTGAGATGTACTCCACTTTATGTACTCCCGCCGCCACCGACAACTCCATTCAGAGAACCCTCTTTTTGTTCTCCCTAAAAGAAAAAGCTTAAGAGTGGTATGTTTTAAAGCCAGAGTCAGTAACCTGGAATGAATTCAAGAATGAATTCCTCAAGAAGTTCTTCCCGATTGCTAAGATATCCAATATCAGAAGATGCATCACTTCCTTTGCCTAGAAAGAGAATGAACCCTTCCACAAGGCGTGGGAGAGGTTCCAAAAACTTCTCCATGACTGCCATCACCATGAAGTGCCATTGTGGAAACTAGTTCAAGCTTTCTACACCGGGTTTGAAGAACAGAGCCAAAACAATGTCGACTCCTCATGTGGAGGCACTTTCATGGAAAAGCCACCCAATGAATCATTGCCTTTGTTCGAGCATCTTGCTGAAAACTCACACCATCGCTCTTATACAAAAGGGGAGCATTGCGGCCAAAGCTACATCCCTCCAACTTCTTTTGTGGCTCCAACCCACAATGTTGACAATCGCAATATGATGAAAATGATGGCAGATATGATGAAGATGATGAAGAACCAAGCTGGCGGCACTCGTAGCCAACCCACCATGGCAGTCTATTCTGTTGATGAACAAGTGAATGCCTTGCACTCCTTTGGTGGCTGGAACAATCAAGGCCCCATGTCCAACACCTATACTCCCGAGTGGAGGAACCATCCAAATTTCTCTTGGAAGCAACAAAATGAGGATGGGCCAGGACAAGGGCAGCCAAAGCCATGTTATAGTTCAAAGTTTGAAGAGGAGGTTCTTGGAAGACTAAGAAGCTTGGATGAAGTGAAGAAGGATGTGAACTCACATGGGCAGTCCATCAATCGACTTGAGCAAAGTCTGAATTAGATCTCTCTCTCTCTCTCTTACTAGGAGGGAAGATGGAAGACTTTTGTCTCAACTGATGTCCAACCCAAATAATGATGGTACTTTCCTAGGGAACACTCCAAGTCCATATGCTCTGCCGTCATACCAAGCACCGATGTTACAACCCCAACATTTCGGTTCATTTGCTGATAAATTAAATTTCTCATATTAAAGATATTTGGACAAATAATGATACATTTTGTTTTGAGTGGATGAATTTCGTTTACAATAGCCTTGTTGATTGTTTTGTGGGCTTGATTGGCTGTTGGGCCCAATAATAAGGAAATTCAATTAGTAAATAAATAATTGAGAAAAGGAAGATGTGGTAACCACTGGAAGGCAAAAGAATATATTCCAAAGTGGATTTCGTGCCTTTTGGGTTCCTTGGGTCCCAAGGAGTCCAAAGTTGAAAAGATAAGGCAACAAGAAAAGAAAAGATCAATTAAGTATTTCTTTATTAAGTAAGAAATTGAAAACAATGGTAAATTGTGGAAAATGAATGGAAAGAGATATAATTGAGTTATCCTTGGTGGAATTTCGTATCCTAATGATTCCTAACATTAAAAGGAATACCAATAAGGAAAATAGAAGAGAGATAAAGAGAAATCCTCAAAAAGAGATATTTCGATAAGAAATAAATAAGATAATGAGAAAATAGTGGATCAAAGATAAGTGAAAGGCTAAGGTATATCCACAAGATGGAATTTCGAGCCATTAAGGTTCCTTGGGGTTCAAGGAACTCAGAATAATAATATAGTAAGAGAAAGAGAAAATAGGGGAAAATATATATAATTAAGTGATATCTTGCACCTAGATAAGAGGTACGTTTTCTTTTAGATAATGAGCCCAATTTTGGCAGAGAGGTAGAAAAAGTTATTATTAACCTTACCTAAAATTTTGGGAGCAATTGGATATTTGGTTTGGGAGTTATGGCTTTTACAAGATTCCCTAAAGTGTTGTGATTATGGAAAATGTCACATTTATAATTGGAATAGGAATCTTGGGCCCAGCCCATGCGCATGTCATGTGTGTTGCGGGCCATTGGATTTATATCCAACATTGATCCCTTTGTCTCCTAGCTCACAACATATCAGGAAACTGGCAGACAGAGGAAGGAATCTTCCAAAGTGTTTTTCTCACAATTTAATGCACGAGTGATCTGGGAAACTTACCCATCAAGTTCAGGAGTCCTAGACGGATCGAGCAACCCTGGGTTTTGAGGGGTTTCGTGGAGAGATTAGGGAATCCCCAAATCTCAGGGTGGACGATGAAGACCCTATATAAGGGGGGAGTTGTGTAATACTAACAATCGCAGAAATGATGCTCATGGGATCCAGACGAGTAGTCGAGAGATTCGTCATCCTCAATTGAAGGATTCAACCTGACCCTAACCCCCGCTGAGGACCTTCTTCTGCTGATGTTGTGCGGTGCTGGGTAGGTATTGGAGGAGAGCGGGTGGTGCAATCAAGAGCAACTACGAGTTTGGGAGAGCTTGGCGGAGCTCCCAGAAACCTTCGATCGTGCGGAGGAGCAGCAGCGTGCCAAATCAACCATGGTGTTGACCGGCGGCTCGCGACAGAGGCAACCTGAAGCTTGAAGATGATCAGGGGGAGAATTACTCCCCTGCCCCCGCGTCCCTGTTAATAGGGAATGTCCTTTAAGGTAATATTGCAATTAACAAGCATATTGCACGCCAGTTTACTTTTAATCTAATATATCCACGTGGTCCTTTCTGATTGGTGGAAAAAGGAGTTATCTTGTAAAATATGTATCTAATGATAGAAATATCGGATGAAGGTGATCTATCATGAAAGTTTATCAGAAAAACGTGAAGAACCCAATAAAAATATAATTTGAACCTGATATTTCTTGCAATTTCAAAAGTACACCAAATTATCACCTTTGATGTATTAAATTGTGGTAAAACTCTAATGTTGATATGGAACTCGGATTTAATGACTCTTTTGGGTTAATTTGGTTTGGAACCCTAATTCTGAGAAATATTAACCTATTAAGAATAAAAGGGGAAGTTAACTTTGGAAAAGGTAGTTTCATGATTGTTTTGGGGTTTTATGCACATGATTATGTTTAGAAACCCTAATTTGGGATAATATGGATTTTAGTGGGTTAAATCCGAAAATGTAATTATAGAATTGAGTTTTCTTGGTTCTAAGCTATTTCGAGAACTAAAGTTCCTAATTGTGGTTAAATACTCTTAATGTGGAAATTAGGGTTTCCTAGTGGATAAAATGTAGAATTAATGATAAATAACGTTCATATGTGACTTAGGGCATTATGAACTATGAATTGATGATAATGTGCATAATGACTTTGTCATAGATTAAAAAGGATAAAAAATGATAGCTTTAATGTAAAAGAGTTTTAATGGACTTAATTGATGGTTAATTGTGCATTCATCTGGAATTAAGATAACCTTAATAACTTTTGTGAAGGATAGATGAGAAAATTAGGGTTTAAAAAGAGTAAAGGGAAGTAAACCCTAAAAAGAGTAAGAAACCCTAAAAAGGAATAGAAACCATAAGTAGCAAGATGGTTTGGATAGTTTTTGATAAAAAGGAATTGAATGCAATTTCAGGATTGAATTGTGTGCTTGCTTAATTCTGGGTTACTTGCTTGTTTGGATTATTCCTGCACCTGAGTTTTCCTGACAGGTATGTGGTTAATTATGGTTAATCACATTCCCGAGGGTTTTCCGAATGTTTCCTCGCATTGAATCCAATCTAAACAGTTGGATGTTCATACTTGCAAAATTATAAAGTCACTACGATTATCACAACTATATTATAAGTATGTATTCTCGCACCTACATGCCACCCTGATGGATGATACAAAGAGGTCAAGCCCAGGAGGAAAGACCCATGGGCACCATGAGTGGTGACCCCAGGTACCAGGCTCGGTAATGAGAAGGTGGCCTATGGCATTGCATGACTAGAGGGCACCATGAGTGGTGACCCCAGGCACCAAGCTCGGGATTGAGAAGGTGGCATTAAGTCATTGTCAAAAGAAACCCTAAGGTGGGTATGCCAGGGTTAGGGCAAAAGCGGTGGAGAATGTCATACTGGAAAGAGTAAATTGGCTTGTTAATTATCTTATTTGTAATAGTTAGATTGTTATCCATAAATGCAATTTTTTGGTTGTCCCCACATACCAGCATATTCCGATATGCTGACCGATGTTTTGTTTGTCGGCGTTTTAGGTACAAGCTTGAAAAGGACAAATAGTAAAGTGGCATATGTGAAATTAATTAAGAGTTAAAGTACAAAGGAGGATTAGTTAGAGTAGACTCCTGATGCAGATAGATGTAGATATCCCAATTTTGAAAAAGGTATGCAAAGTTTTATTTTGTACCAGTTTTTAGTTTAGTTGGTAAAATTTGTTAATTGTTATTAATTATTTGTCGAACCTTTGATCCTATAATTTGGGATAATGGCATCGACCTTTTGGTCTCCCTTAATTGGGGGTTACCGGGAGGCGGGGTTGTTACAATTGGTATCATAGCATAGGTTCCTCACTTAATCTTTAATAATGATTAAATTTTACAAATTCCATAGAACTGAGGGAGTTATTAGAGGATTGTCTGAAAGACTGAGGTGTCTAGAAAAGGATCACGTTCGAGGGCTGGCAATATTTTCCTCTGCACCGCTAGCTGAAATATGAGGACTCCCGGATTGTGTGACTGCCTGGCCGATGTCTTAGGATATGACTCGAAATAAGATACCTTTAGGACTCTCTCATCTTGTTCATCCCTTCTCAACTCAAATTCTCTAAGGACCTTAAGGATTAGGGTTTTCTCTCTTTTCCTCACCCTCTTGAGTTATGGGTAAGGTAAATAAGGTTTAAGGAATCCTCCATCAAATTAATGAAAAAAATGTAAATAAAATGTCACGGACATAAGCTTAATCGATTAAGTGTAAACTAAAGAATAGATACATGCTTAGGTCGTATGACATATGTTGTCATGCCCTCAGGAGAGACCTAAGGCTAGACCTTCCTGTTAGGAGGATGAGTAGAGAGAGTTAGTCTTAGAGGTAGAGACCTCCATCATAAGTAGAGACCTGGCATATCCTTTGAGGATGATGCTAACCCTAACCCGAAGAGGTGTTTAGAGAAAGAGATGACCTGACGAGCTAGATGTCATGATAGACCAGGTGCATGGACATACTTTTGGGATGCCCGTGACAATATAAGCCATGAGAGGTTGGATGACCTAGTACCTTTGGCGACCCAACCCTGGAAAGGGTCGTGCATGTTAGAGCGAAGGATAGCTCCTTCATTGATAAGGTTAGTGAAGAACCTATGGAAACCCCATGAGCTTATATGAGCATGGCATAGTATGCACCCAGAGTACGTCAGTAGTATGAGCAGTAGGTTAGAACTGAGGCCAGAAGGACATGATGGATGGCTTATGAGATAAGCACAAGGGGCTATGGATGATCTTGAGCAAACATAAGTTGAACATAGGCTTCACCCAGGTAGGGGTAAGTTTGTGAGCTTGATCCATCTTCATGAAGAAAGAACATCTAGTAATGATGTTGGTTGTAGGTTTAGCTCTAGAGAGAGAGAGAGAGAGAGTAGGATCCAAGCAAAAAGGCTAGAAGCTTAGACTATGAGATGTGAGGAACAATGGGGCATTGAGGATGATGCAACCTAAGTGGATGGTTGTGGTTACCCCATGCATGATCCCTGGAGGCTGAGGATATCTTGGTTGCCTTTGGAGAAACCAAAACCTAGAGAGAAGGTGAGGCGGTCGGTACCTATGAGCCCATGGTATAGATGATCGCCTTCTAGGGTTAGGAAGAAGAAGTTCCTTAGACCCTGAAGAGGTTTAGTAACAGGTTGTGAGGCTTTATACCTAGTTGGTTGCCCTTGAAAAGGACTCAACTCTGAGGTGTTTCTCGAATAAAAGGATCATGGGAGTACATGACATACCTTGGACATGCATGATTCGTGGTTAAGAGATTGAGCATGCAGTTGGACACCTAAAAGTGAACCTAGGGTTCCTAGGTCTAAGAAGGGAAGTAGTGCATATGATGCTCATGATGAGATTTGAGTCTCTATAGTTTCGAGCATGGTACCCCTCATGTGTAGAGGAAAAGGAAACCCCTTGAGTTAAAGGTATGTTTGATGAAACCCTCACAACCAAGTTGGTCTTATGCTGAGGATGAGAACAAGTGTGACCTAGTATGGTTTAATATGTGGTCTTCTTGTGCCTTAGTAGCTTGCTAGGGTTAAGCATGCCCAAGTAGTTGTAAACCCTAGACATAAGGGATTTTGTGACCTTCGTTATCAAGGTGCAGTTTCCTCCCCTCCTGGGAGAGAGACCCTTTTGTAGGGTGTATACCAGTTTTGCTAGTTTTTAGGTAACCTAAAGAGGTTTTAGAGGATCTTGAGAGGCTAAGTGAAGAGTACATGGTAAGAGAATGAACCTGTAGACCCATAAATAACCATCTCTAAGTGCATGTGGAGGTGTTACCATGGAGGTAACTGGTATGGGGCATGATCAAGGTAGGCAGGTCGCCATGACTCCTGTGAAATGATGAAAGACAACCCTTGAATACAGAGAGAGATGATGAAGTCTTGGGTAAGGTTCTAAGTTGGACATGTACTATAATAAAATATTAGGTCTATCCTAGGGTCAGGTAGGGATAAGACAATTGGAAGTGGGAGTTGCCTAATTCCCTAGTTGCACATGACCATAGGGTCAGGAGGTAACAACTATCATTGTCTGAGGGCCAAGGGTTAGGAGATTGATCACCTTCATGAACTCATGGGACCCAAAGGGCAGATGAGTAGGGCACTCTCTGGATGCATAAGGGAAGAGGGATGACCCCAAAAGTGTCGGCACCCTATAGACCTAGAGGAGATGACCAAGGATTGTGTGGTGACCCAAGTAGATTCGAGACCATTTTTCCATAGAAGTAATTTTAATATTGAGATGATTGTGATGTAGAGACATAGGTGGCACGTTTCAACTTGGATTTAAAGGTGTACCGACAAGGTGGGATGTACCATATCTACTCTTGGAATAGGAAGAACTCTGTATTTGGACTGCAGCCAAATATTTATTTCCTCTTGTTATGGGAGTAAGAGATAGGACAGTATGCATGCCATACACCAAGGATAAAAGAGTTGGAACATTGCTATGATGTATGAGGACAGAGATGATAGCATACCCTTATAGAGTGAATGATACATGGATGGTTTACAAACACTATGAGTAATAAGGTATTCATCAGATGAGGATGTTTATCATGAGCTATGAGTTATACAAGGTTGAGTTTGAAAACTGAGAGAATGAGCTCAGAGTTTCTTGATGAAGACAAACTTAGAGTTGAGATGAGATCATAAGTGGAATACATGGAGGTGTATGTCTTCAACATTACCTAATACCTAAGGATGTGAAGTGGTAATGGATGCTCTTGTTGAGATATAGCTGCCTAGTTAGCTAGCGGTTAGAGGAGGCTGCTAGGCTAACCCTAAGTTTGAAGAGGGAGATATGTTTGGCTAAAACTAATGAAGTTTGTTGAAAAAGTTAGTAGTTGTTTGGTTAGCCAGCCAAGGCCTTGATACAATGAAAGGATGGTTGCAGAACCTCAGATACACTTCTTTGGATAGGAAGATAATAAAACCCTGATGAGAGTGGTTTAGGGTTTCTGAGGAATCGATCTTGAGGAATCATGACATACAATAAATCATGATTTTAAGATCACCATACATCATGAAACTACAAAGATAATAAGTGATAGTAGCACCTTGGATGCTTAAAACGAAGTTGCATGTGACATGTAGCCATGCAAGCCAGGAGGTGAAGGATGAACACCAGTAACCCAGTGCATGGATATAAAGTATAAAGAGTTCCCGAGAGGGAATGGGAGTTCATCACTATGGATCTTGTGAGTCTCCCTTAGACCACGGAAGGTCAAGATCCAATATGGGTTATGGTAGATCGCTTTACCTAGATAACATGAGAAAGAAAGTATGCTCAAGGGAAGGATCTGGTTAGACTACATATGAGAGAGAGATGGTTCAGCTACACCATGATGTGAGTTCACAAGTTCTTGAGTATAACCTAAAAGTTCACTTCCATGAGGTAGAAGTGGATACATGATGAACTCGATGTCAGTACAGTTTATCACCCCTAACTAATGGTTAGTATAATCCAGACTAGAGGGTCTGATGTGAGCATGTGTGCTCATTCAGGATGATACTTAGAGGCAATTATTGCCCTCTATAAGATGTGATGATAACCACCATAGCCAGTATTGGGATGTAAAGAAGCTCTGTGAGGGAGGACGTGTCGGTCACCACTTCATTAGAATGATGTTGGTGAAGGGACCCCGCAAAGGTCAGAAAAGAACCACAGTGGGTGTAGATGAAGTTGCTTTGATCAGCAATGGCTGAGAGAGAGAGCCCAGAGGCGACATGAGTCGTGAGCTGATGCAAAGCAGACTGACATGTAGTTCACTGGGAGAGTATGTGTTGTGAAAATCTGACCCCTCTGAACTATAGATAAGAAAGTTGAGTCCCCGATATATGAGTCCATTTGAGATGGATTGGTGGAGATGGTTGTGTTTAGCCCTACCCCTCAAGATAACATGATGTATAATGTGTTCCATGAGTCTGATCTAGAGCACTATGTGAGGTACCCAAGCCATGTGTTGAGCCCTGAACCTATTTCAGTTTTATGAGAGGCTGAAAGGTCCTGAGTCACCTATGAGGGTACGATATACCAAGGTAAGAAAGAACTCAGATGGAAGAATATGTGATGATAAAGGCTCTTGTGAAGCACCATGAAAAGGGTGAAGCCACATGGGATCCCTGATGGACATAAGAAAGGCTTATCATGTTTGTTTGCTTGCTTGATGGAATTTTGAGGACAAAATTCTTATAAGAGGGGAAGGATGTTACAACCCCAATTTTTGGGTTCATTTGCTGAGAAATGTAATTTCTCATATTAAAGATATTTGGACAAATAATGATACAATTTGTTTTGAGTGCATGAATTTCATTTACAATAGCCTTGTTGATTGTTTTGTGGGCTTGATTGGATATTGGGCCTAATAACAAGGAAATTCAATTAGTAAATAAATAATTGAGAAAATAAAGATGTGGAAACCTCTGGAAGGCAAAAGAATATATTCGAAAGTGGATTTCGTGCCTTTTGGGTTCCTTGGGTCCCAAGGAGTCCAAAGTTGAAAAGATAAGGCAACAAGAAAAGAAAAGATCAATTAAGTATTTCTTTATTAAGAAAGAAATTGAAAACAATGGTAAATTGTGAAAAATGAATGGAAAGAGATATAATTGAGTTATCCTTGGTGGAATTGTGTATCCCAATGATTCCTAACATTAAAAGGAATACCAATAAGGAAAATAGAAGAGAGATAAAGAGAAATCCACAAAAAGAGATATTTCGATAAGAAATCAATAAGATAATGAGAAAATAGTGGATAAAAGATAAGTGAAAGGCTAAGGTATATCCACAAGATGTGATTTCGAGCCATTAAGGTTCCTTGGGGTTCAAGGAACTCAGAATAATAATGTAATAGCAAGAGAAAGAGAAAATAGGTGAAAATATATATAATTAAGTGATATCTTGCACCTAGAGAAAAGGTACGTTTTCTTTTAGATAATGAGCCCAATTTTGGCAGAGAGGTAGATAAAGTTATTGTTAACCTTCCCTAAAAGTTTGGGAGCAATTGGATATTTGGTTTGGGAGTTATGGCTTTTACAAGATTTCCTAAAGTGTTGTGGTTATGGAAAATGTCACATTTATAATTGGAACAGGAATCTTGGGCCCAGCCCATGTGCATGTCACGCGTGTTGCGGGCCACTGGATTCAAATCCAATTTCGATCCCTTTATCTCCTAGCTTGAAATAGATCAGGAAACTGGTTGACAAAGGAAGGAATCTTCCAAAGTGTTTTTCTCACAATTTAGTGCACGAGTGATCTGGGAAACTTGCCCATCAAGTTCAGGAGTCCTAGACGGATCAGGCAACCCTGGGTTTTGGGGGGTTTCATGGAGAGATAAGGGAATCCCCAAATCTTAGGGTGGACGATGAAGACCCTATATAAGGGGGGAGTTGTGTAATACCAGCGATCATAGAAACGGTGTTCATGGGATCGGGACGAGTAGTCGAGAGATTCGTCATCCTCAATTGAAGGATTCAACCTGACCCTGACCCCCACCGAGGACCTGCTTCTGTTGATGTTGCACGGTGTTGGCCGAGTATTGGAGGAGAGCGGGCAGTGCAATCAAGAGCACCTATGAGTTTGAGAGAGCTTGGCAGAGCTCCCAGAAGCCTTGGATCGCGCGGAGGAGTAGCAGCGCGCCAAGTCAACCATGGAGTTGACTGGCGGCTCGCGACAGAGGCAACTTGAAGCTTGAAGACGATCAAGGGGAGAATTACTCCCCTTCCCCTGTGTCCCTGTTAATAGGGAATGTCTTTTAAGGTAATCTCGCAATTAACAAGCATATTGCCCGCCAATTTACTTTTAATCTAATATATCCACGTGGTACTTTCTGATTGGTGGAAAAAGGAGTTATTTTGTAAAATATGTATGTAATGATAGAAATATCGAATGAAGGTGATCTATACATGAAAGTTGATCAGAAAAACGTGAAGAACCCAATAAAAGTATAATTGGAACCTGATATTGCTTGCAATTTCAAAAGTACACCAAATTATCACCTTTAATGTATTAAATTGTGGTAAAATCCTAATGTTGATATGGAACTCAGATTTAATGACTCTTTTGGGTTAATTTGGTTTGGAACCCTAATTCTGAGAAATATTAACCTATTAAGAATAAAAGGGGGAAGTTAACTTTGGAAAAGGTAGTCATGATTTTTTTGGGGTTTTATGCACATGATTATGTTTAGAAACCCTAATTTGGGATAATATGGATTTTAGTGGGTTAAATCCGAAAATGTAATTATAGAACTGAGTTTTCTTGGTTCTAAGATATTTCGAGAATTAAAGTTCCTAATTGTGGTTAAATACTCTTAATGTGGAAATTAAGGTTTCCCAGTAGATAAAAGGTAGAATTAATGATAAATAACGTTCATATGTGAATTAGAGCATAATGAACTACAAATTGATGATAAATGAGCATAATGACTTTGTCATAGATTAAAAAGGATAAAAATTATAGCTTTAATGTAAAATAGGCTTAATGGATTTAATTGATGGTTAATTGTGCATTCATCTGGAATTAAGATAACCTTAATAACTTTCGTGAAGGATAGATGAGAAAATTAGGGTTTAAAAAGAGTAAAGGGAAGTAAAACCCTAATTGCAAAGTAAACCCTAAAAAGAGGAAGAAACCCTAAAAAGGAATAGAAACCATAAGTAGCAAGATGGTTTGGATAGTTTTTGATAAAAAGGAACTGAATGCAATTTCAGGACTGAATTGTGTGCTTGCTTGATTCTGGGTTACTTGCTTGTTTGGATTATTCCTGCACCTGAGTCTGCCTGACAGGTATGTGGTTAATTATGGTTAAACGCATTAGTTTCTTGAGGGTTTTCTAAATGTTTCCTCACATTGAATGCAATCTAAATAGTTGGATGTTCATACTCGCAAAATTATAAAGTCACTACGATTATCACAATTATATTATAAGTATGTATTATCGCACCTACATGCCACCCTGATGGATGATGCAAAGAGGTCAAGCCCGGGAGGGAAGACCCATGGGAACCATGAGTGGTGACCCCAGTCACCAAGCTCGGGAATGAGAAGGTGGCCTATGACATTGCATGACTAGAGGGCACCATGAGCGGTGACCCCAAGCACCAAGCTCGGGATTGAGAAGGTGGCCTTAACTCATTGTCAAAAGAAACCCTAAGGTGGGTATGCCAGGGTTAGGGCAAAAGCAGTGGAAAATGTCATACTGGAAAGCGTAAATTGGCTTGTTAATTATCTTATTTGTGATAATTAGATTGTTATCCATAAATGCAAACTTTTGGTTGTCCCCACATATCGGCATATTCCGATATGCTGACCGACGTTTTGTTTGTCGGCATTTTAGGTACAAGCTTGAAAAGGACAAATAGTAAAGTGGCATATGTGAAATTAATTAAGAGTTAAAGTACAAAGGAGGATTAGTTAGAGTAGACTCCTGATGCGGATAGATGTAGATATCCCAGTTTTGAAAAAGGTATGCAAAGTTTTATTTTGTACCAGTTTTCAGTTTAGTTGGTAAAATTTGTTAATTGTTATTGATTTTTTGTCGAACCTTTGATCCTGTAATTTGGGATAACGGCACCGACCATTTGGTCTCCCTTAATTGGGAGTTACCGGGAGGTAGGGTCATTACAGTCGAATCCCTATGCTCCACCACCTCCTCAAGCACCTCTTAACTACCAATATGCTCCACCCCCACCTCATCCATACCAGCAGCCACCCCCGCAATACCACCTCCATCCACAACAACAACAACAACCACAATCACAGTTCATCCTCTAAAATATAAATTCACCTGACCAAAGGCCACCACAACCACCTCCACGAGCCTCTTCTTCCACTACCCACGAGCATGTGAAGGCAATGACTATTCTGAGGAGTGGTCAGACATTGGAGAACCCTCATTCTACCATTGTTGTTGACAAAGGTGATATTGAGACTGGACGAGTTGATACTGAGATACAACCTGAGGATACTGTGACGAGAGTCAAAGTTGATACTGTGATACTAGGGGTTGATATTGTGATTCATGTGATTCCCGTTGACAATATTGCTGATCCGAACCATGTGGGGTCCCAACTTCCCCCATTTCTTGAGGCTCTTAAGGAGCCTTATGCTAAGAGGAGAAGAAAGAAGCATACTGAAGACATCCTTGAGACTTTCAAATAGGTGAAAATTAGCATTCCTCTGCTTGATGCAGTCAAGCAAATTCCTTCTTATGTTAAGTTCTTGAATGATCTATGCACCTTCAAGAGAAAGACCATGGGGAGGACCCCAAAGAAAGTCAATCTCACCGAGAAAGTGAGCTCAATTTTGCAGCACACCATGCCAAGGAAAAGAAAAGATCACGGTGCTCCCATCATCCCATGCTACATTAGGGCATGTCGCATAGACCAAGCTCTCTTAGACTTGGGTTCTAGCATCAACCTAATGTCGTATGATGTGTTTTTTGAGCTACAAATGGGGCAGTTGAGTCCGGCTCATTGTACTTTACAGTTGGATGGCAGATCAGTAAAAATACCTAGAGGGTGTGTGGATGACGTGCTTGTGAGGCTTGATGATGAGACATCCTGTTATGACCGTATCCGAGCTTAATTGGCAAACTAGGGTTTACATGGATGATTATATGCTTAACTGGATTGGTCATTTCTTAAATATAATTAATGATGATAATTCAATTATGATGTTTTAAACCTAATGAGAACGTTCAGTGATCTATTATTTGAGAAAATAGGGTTTGAGAAATATAAACCCTAGTTGGATGAAATTAGGGTTTTGATGGTACATGAGTATGGAATTTGATCAAGATAGTAGTACGGTAAATAATTTATCATATTTATTATGTAATATGGATTTATTTGAAATTTGGATATAATATGTATAACTCAATCTTGCATTTCAGTGAAAAAACTCAGAATTTTTGGATGTTATTTAAAAGTCATTCTCAGTCGAGATATATTTCAACCGACCATGCTGACAGAATGTTGTTTAGCAGTATATTGTTTGATTTTTAATTATTTTTTGGCAACTGAAAATGATCTGAAATTTTAACTAGGGATCTGAAAAATAATCATAAACAACATGTAAAATTTTTATAATTTTTTTATGTGTTTAGACCTTATCAATAAATGAATTATAGTAACTGACATTTCTGCAGAATTCTGGATAGCAGTGCACTATTCGGTTTTTAATTATTTAATGGGAGGTTGGAATGATATAAAATTTTAACTGAAGATTATTAACTCAATTATACACAATATGATAAATTATAATAATTTTTTAATAAGGTTTGATCGCTGAAATACATGAATTATAGAAACCTTTTAATGATAGAAAAATCTGCTGAAATATGAAAAAGTATAGTAAGGGGTCAAAGTGCAATTGACCCAAGCAGCTCAATTGCTCTATATGGTCAACCTAACACACAGGGAGCTCTCATAATTCGTGATTCAATCCACAGAAATGAAATCCTAGAGAGAGAGAGAGAGTTAGGGTTTGAGAGGAGAAATTGATGGAGATGTTGACCTAGGGTTTTGCGATCCGAGGAATGATGAAATCATGTAAGTTTAACTTCTTTGGATATAGTTTCATGGTGAATCTTCTCTCACATGTCAAAATTCCGTCCCTCCTCTGATTTGATCCAAAATGGTATCAAAACTTCCCCTTTTCTCACTCTTTCTTCATAATCCCTCATTTTTAGGGTTTCCAAGTTGAAAGGAAGAAGAATCGGATGAATTACTAGGGATTTGATATGAATATGAGATTTTCAGATATGGGATACGTTTTTAAGGTGTTTTCACACCTTAGGGTGAGTGTAAACTTCCTTTAAAATAGTATATTTCACGAAAATTGGTTAATTCATCCATAATCTTTAATTAGTATGCGACTACAAACCTTGAATTGTCTATTTGTTCTAAATTGTTGCAAAATGATATGAAATGGATTCTTCCTATATTTGGATAGAGTTCATATGATAAAATCATATTAGAAATGTATACAATACATCCTAATGAGAATTCCCTAAGTATTCACAAAGGTTATAAGAGTAAACTGAAATATAGGGAATTTGTCTATGACTGAAATTTATTATATAAGTAAATAGAAAAAATTGCTTATCTAGATCCCCTTGGTTATGAATGATTGTTTATATAAATTCATAGTACGAATATGTTATATACTATCTTGGATTTCGTTCAAAGTAAATAGTGTTTGTTTGATATCTCAGTAAAGAGGGTGAAACCCTAGATGCGAGGAAAGTTGGATATTTACGAATAGATATCATGAAATCCATTTGAAGGGATTTTCTTGACATAATAGACTTTATTTATTCAATGTTATTATTGATGAATGATACCATAGTGAATGACATGAAAACCCAAATTCAACTCAGTTCTAAGGTTTCATACATATTTTGATTTTATATGATTTGTTCATAGTAGTCTTTATTCAATGAATGTTTATGTCACATGAAATCTTTATGGGAGCCATGTGAATATGTTGTTGCCTAGTGAGAGGTGAAAAGATGTGTGATTACTTGTGAGCCATGAGAATACTTGTACAAACAGTGAAATGAAAACCTTGATCTAAGGACCTAGATGTAATGGTTACCTGTTATAGATGTAACAATGCTATGTGATGATCTAAGGGTTTGAATACCCAGTTCCAGTAATCATGATAATGATGTGAAGGGATGAGAATTCCCAGTAATGTGATAAGGGAATGAGATCCAAAGTATCATGTGTTTTAAAGATTTAAAAAGTATGTGATAGATGTATTACACCTTTCTTTGTAGCAGTTGTGGTGATTAAATGAAACCCTAAGCGTAGGATGTTCAATGAATCAAGTATTGTGATATCAATGTTCTCAGTTATTATTAATAATTCTTGTCATGATAAGTAATTAACTCTTAATTGAGTTATGAGATGCACAACTCAATATTTGGGTTGATATGCACGATTCCAGTGTGTATGTGCCAAGTGGACATGAAATCTATTTATTTAAGAATTTAAGTCTGCCTGCATGTATAGTATGTTGATTACTCAGTATCTTAGAGTGTTTTGAATATACTGCTCTGACAAGTTTAGAATGATATAAATGTTATATTGTAACTTCAAATAAGTAGAGGCGACACCATAGAGATATCAGAGTCAAGTATAAGTAAGAGAAGGGTACAATGTAGAAAAAGTTTTCTAGGAATAATACAATAATAGACTTAGGAGCCCTGAACACTGTAGAACCCCTATGTGAGGTCTACGCCTTAGGGGTGAAATGACCTAACCCTGGCAGCGTCCAGTATATGGGGGTCAGAACGTTCTATCAGGTGGCACGAGGGATGAAGCCTAGTGGTAGTCTCCTTAAATTATAGTTTGCAGTGTCCAACATCAACCAAAAGTCCTAGTGGCACTAGAGTATAGAAAAGCATGTCCAACATTAACCAAAAGTCATGGTGGCACTAGAGTATAAAAAAAGCCAAGAGGTAGCTTGACTCTCCGCCTATGTGCTCTGGTTAGAGGAGGAGTCCAGTTTAGGCCAGAGAGCCATTTCCCTATTGCAGACCAGGAGAGTAGTCAGACTTAGCATTTCTTGGGTGTGTCCGCTAAGTCTTGTACGGTGTGATCGTAGTGCACCATGAGTCTTCATATGTAGAGTACACTACATATGATCAGGGCATAACAAAATGAATGAGAGGTCAAACAAGTGTGCATAGTTATTCAATTATTCTTTGTACGTTTCTGAATTATTAGTTATCTTTATGATCAATCAAGCATTTCATATATTGATTCACTCCTATAAATATCTAGAGTATCCTGCCATATTTATGGTTTTCAATTATTAGACTCTTTAAAGCTTACTCCTGGTATAATTGATATCAGTTTCTCAAAAGTACATCTGTAATTATATCAGTGCTTTAGACCATTTCCTTGAAGTACTCATTCATTGTGCGAGTAGGCTCACCCTCTACTCAAAATTTTTAGAGAAATCACATGGACTTGAAGAAGATATCATTGCATCAGAGCAGATCTATCACAAGAGTTAAGTCTAAGTATAGTTAAGTTCAGTCAGTCCCTATCACTCTAGGTCCTTGTATAGATGTGAGAGAGTTGTAAATGATGTTTTGTATGTTTGTTTCCTTAATAAGAGAGAATGCAAATGATTGTCATGTCGTATGTACATGAAAATGTGAGAAACATAATGAATGTATGGATGTGTATCATTAATGTTGAGATTACATTAGAGAAATAAACGTTTAATTCTCTTGTAAAGTTAGTTTATGTGGTTCAATGTGAGAAAACAAAGAGTTTGAAAAAGAAGAAAAAGTTAAGGGTGATCTTTGTATTACGTTAAATCCTCAATTTATACCCTAATCTCATGATTAGTGGTAATTGTGATATCGGGGTGTAACACGTCCACTTTCGTCCCTGCCGATTTCATTGTCTTAGACATGGAAAAAGACATAAGGAGGGTTCCTATCATCTTGGGGAGGCCTTTCTTAGCCACAGCGGATACGGTAATTCATGTGAGGACCGATATGATGTATGTGACATTCATGCACATGAAGATCCGGTTGAACGTCTTTAAATCTTCATCCACACTTGAGGTAATAGGGGCCACTAAAGAAGATTGCTATCTCATTGAGTGCCTAGATGAAATTGTGGAGGAATTCCTACCAATGTGGATTCAAACTTCCACTAAGGTAGAGGTCTAGAGCCAATATTTGAGTTTCCCAATGATGATGACGAAGATGATTAAGAGAATGAGATAGCCTTGGTGGCTACAAGTGAAGACATCCCTTCTATTTCTGAACCATTAAAGAACTCCCTTGAAGAACCTACCACTCTTGAGTTGAAGTCACTTCCAAAAGGATTGAAGTATGTTTTTCAAGGTGCAAATGACACTCTCCCAGTGATCATTTTCTCCATTCTCTCACCAGAACAAGAGGAGGCATTGATGAAAGTCTTGAAGAAGAACATCCAAGCCATGGGATGGTCTATAGATAACTTGAGGGGTATTGATCCATCCATCTGTGTACACATGATCTATCTAGAGGATGATGCAAAGATGACCTGCCAAATGCAAAGGCGGTTGAATCCAAAGCTGAATGAGGTTGTGACCCAAGAGGTTGTGAAATTGATTGATGTAGGGATAATCTACCCCATTTTTGATAGTACATGGGTGAGCCCCATCTAGGTTGTGCCTAAGAAAGGTGGGATCACTGTAGCAGAAAATGTAGATGGTGAGCTTATGTCGGTTAGAGAACTATCAAAATGGAGAATGTGTGTTTACTATAGAAAACTAAATGAAAAGACCAAAAAGGACCACTACCCTCTCCCATTCCTTAACCAGATTCTAGAGAGGCTAGCGGGGCAAAGCTTCTATTGTTTCCTTGATGGGTATTTTGGATACTTCCAAATTGTCGTGCATCCTACAGATCAAGAGAAGACAACATTCACCTGTCTGAGTGGTACATTTTCCTATCGGAGAATGTCATTTGGGTTGTGTAATGCCCCTTCTACATTTCAGAGATGTCTGACCTCAATTTTTGTGGATATGCTAGATTGGTCTTTAGAATTGTTCATGGATGATTTCTCAGTTTTTGGTAAGACATTTGGTGAGTGCTTGCTACATTTGGCTGTTGTTCTTGAGAGATGCGTGAAGGTTCTCCTAGTGCTATCTTGGGAAAAGAGTCACTTCATGGTGCTTGAAGGCTTTGTTCTGGGCCATTGAGTTTCAAATGATGGAATTGAAGTTGACAAGGCCAAGTTGGGCCTCATTTCTACTCTCACCATTCCTTCCACTGTAAGACATGTTCGGTCTTTCTTGTGACATGCAGGTTTCTACCGCCGCTTCATCAAGGATTTCAGTAAAATCTCAAGACCTCTATGTCATTTGCTTGAGATGGATGTTGAGTTCCATTTTGATGACAAGTGTGTTGAAGCTTTCAACCACTTGAAGGAAAGACTAGTTTCTACTCCTATCATGCAGCCCCCAGACTTCTCTTTGCCATTCAAGATTATGACTGATGCATCAGACATGGCAGTGGATGTTGTGTTGGGCCAAAGAGTTGGCCAGATTCCACATGCTATCTACTACGCGAGAAAGACTTTAGATGAAGCCCAAAGAAATTACACAACAACCAAGAAAGAGTTGCTTGCATTCATCTTTGCTCTTGACAAATTTCGATCATATCTTTTGCAAAACAAAGTAGTGATATACACGGACCACGTTGCACTAAAGTACCTCATGTCAAAAAAAGATTCAAAGACAAGGCTGATCAGATGGATATTATTGCTACAAGAGTTCAATGTGGAGATTGTAGACAAGAAGGGAGTGGAAAATGGTATTGCCGACCATCTCTCCCGAATTGATGAGCCCTTTGACGATACTAGTCGAATCAAGGAAACGGTGCCACATGAACAACTCTTACTACTCTCGTCCACTCAAAGGATGTGGTATCAACACATAGCCAATTTCTTGTCTAGTGGGAGGATACCTAGCACATGGACAAGGGAGGAAAGCACAAGGTTATTTGCCATGGTCAAGAATTATGCTTGGGATGACCCTCGCCTCTTCAAATATTGCCCCGATCAGCTCATAAGGAGATGTGTTCTGGAAATAGAATAGTAAGAAATCCTATCCATGTGCCATTCTGAAATATGTGGAGGTCATTTTGGAGGAAAACACACTGCTGCAAAGGTTCTCCAATGTGGGTTTTATTGTCCAATTGTTCAAAGATTCCCATGAAATTTTGCAAAAGCTTCTTGAAGTGCCAAAAAGTGGGCACTATCTCCAAAAGGAACATGATGCCTCTATCACCCATTCTTGTGGTGGAGGTGTTTCATGTATGGGGAATTGACTTCATGGGTCCTTTCCCTCCTTCCTTTAGGTATGTCTACATTTTGGTCACCGTGGACTACGTGTCAAAGTGGATTAAGGCTATTTCCACCCGAATGAATGACCACAAGGTGGTGTGTGAATTTGTGAAATCAAACATTTTTATCCGTTTTGGCATCCCAAGGGCCGTGATTAGCGATAGAGGAAGTCATTTAATTCACCGCACTTTTGAATGGTTACTCAAGAAGCATGGATTAAACCATCGAGTAGCCACTCCATACCACCCTCAAACTAGTGGCCAAGTTGAGTTGGCCACTCGGGAGATAAAGCTCATTCTAGAGAAAATAGTGAGACCAGACCGCAAGGATTGGTCACTCCGTCTAAATGAAGCTTTATGGGCATACCAGAGTGCATACAAAGCCTCGATTGGAACTACACCCTTCAAGCTTGTCTATGGAAAAAGCTGCCATTTTCCGGTTGAAATGCAACACAAGGCATTATGGGCTTTGAAGACTATGGAACGTGATGGAGAAAATGCAGGAATGAAAAGGAAGTTTCAACTAAATGAGTTGGAGGAAATGTGCCATGAGGCGTATGACATGTCTAAGAGCTATAAGGAGAGGTTTAAGTTTCTTCATGATAAGATGATAAAAAAGAAGCAATTTGAGCCCAACAAGTGGGTATGGCTATACAATTCAAGAATGAAGTTATTTCCCCGAAAACTTCGGTCTAGATGGGAAGGAACTTATCTTATCAAGAAGGTGTATCCATCTGGGGCTGTTGTGATATGTGAGAAAGAAGGAGCAAAAGAGTTTTTTGTCAATGGACAAAGATTGAAATCGGTGGTGGAAGTAGGCCCGGACAAGGCCAATCAAAGTTTTGACATTGTGATGCTTGTAGAAGAACAACAATTTGATGAAGAGATGTCCTTGGAAGCAGATGAGAAAGAGATATACTACAAGGATGCCTCGAGAATCCCAAAGAAGTGAAAGAAATCAAGAATCAATAAGCTCGGCTGAAGGCGTAAAATTTAGCGCTAGTGGGAGACAACCCACGTGGTTTGAGATTCTCAAACCTTACTTTTTGATACTTTTGTTTTAATTTTCCACAAATACACACACTTGTGTATAATAGCTTTTCTTTGAGTTTTGATGACACAATAGGTGTTAGCCACTAGAGAGAGAGGGATAAAATTCGAGTCATGGTCGAGAAGACAAATTTGTGGAAGAATGCCAAAGACAAATGAAGTTCTTGTTTTTTTTAATTAAGAAAATTGAAGGATTGCCCCTAGCACGGTCGTGGAGCTCGACCACGACCATGATAAAAGTGGACAACCACGGTCGTGGGTTTTATTTCATCAAAGTTGTGACATCTCATCATGCTAAATGAGATTACTCAAAACACAAAACACGATCGACTACTATTTATCACATAGTCAAAAATGTGGAATAATTAAAATCGATTTTAACAATGTAAATAAACTCTAGAACATTTACACAAGGTCCATCAATCCATTCTCATATACTGTAATAAGTATTTACATATGGGTACAAAGACCTCAATTGTGACATTCGCCATGATAAACGAGATTACTCAAAACACAAAACACAATCAACTACTAATTAATCACATTGTCAAAAATGCGAAATAATTAAAGTTGATTCTAACAATTTAAATAAACTCTAGAACGTTTAAAAAAGGTCCATCATTCCATTCTCATATACTATAACAAATATTTACATATGGGTCCAAATACCTCAGTCACATTCTGCATACAAAAGATATTTCACATGTACATGCCATATATTTATAAACATTGGCATACTACCAAAATCTCATGTCGATACGAGTATATCATCTAGAAAACACATCCCACACCCAGACCTGAGAGTACAAGGACAAAACTAGGGCTCTGCTATTAAAATCTACAACTAACCAACCTTATGAATCTATTGAACATTAAGTTGGTTCTCTTCTACAGCGCGACCTCGACCACTGCCCGCGACCACCTAAGAAAAATGTGGTGACCCACGGGTGAGACCCAGTCCCAGCGAGAGATATAACTCTCTCCAACATATATTGATTCTAACATATTAATTAACAGTAAATACATTGAGCAGTTAGGATATTGAATAAGCAAAATGAACAGATTGAATAGTTTAAGCATATTAAGCAGTTAAGCAAATAAGTTGTAGCATCAAGTAGAATAACACTATTTTCATTAGTCTGCATCATGTAAGAACTATGTAGTATAAAGACAAGACAAGGGTTAATCAACTAATGTGATATGTATTAAACCCTAGCAATTATACTACACAGCTTGTATTATATCTTTTATTATTATGCCCTGGGGAGTTTGAGCCGACCACTCAAAGTCCAACTGACCACTGTGAAGTGCTATTCAGTTCCATATAAAATCTAGGAGTGTTGATATCCTAAGATCTCTTCCCCTCAGTCAGTATGAGTAAAACTACAGTGACATACCAGTCAAACTACCAACAGTGACATATAGTCAACTGATAACAACTAGTCTGTACTTGGTACAAGTTATGACACTAGAAAATAGGGTATACAAAATCCTCTAATCTGAGGTATAACCACAGCTATCCTCAATCACATCAAATGTCAGAGGCATGACCATTGCCATCCTCAATAACCTACAATTGTGGATGACAAGGATATATCCTCAACTTGTCACCCCACATACTCAAAAGTATGCGCTCTGAGTTTTTATTGGGAATACTCATTTCATCATCCAGTAAGTTTTGACACTGAAGATGGCTCTAGCACAGGGCTCTACAAGATTAAGGTTACACTTGATTAATTACTACCAATTGAATGCATTAAGGCTTTATCATACAACTGGACATTCAAACCCTAATTCTTTTCTAACAAGAGTAAATGTATAACAACTTCAAAGGATATAAAACATTTGAGATATAAATATTAATCACATTACCACATTCTATCATTCATTGCAAATTAATGGACCACACTTATCATCATACTATTATAAGATACCAATATCTTATCACAAGTTCTAGGGTTTTAACCCTTATTGGAACATGAATAGGATTTCACCTCAATCATGGCTTCAAGCATGCCCAAAGATAGTTAAGACCATCACATTATTCATAGTAAGGTTATCATCATCATTCCATGCCTTAACAAGGCTCAAAATATCATTAGCACATATGTGTCCATAGATATTAACATGGCAAGGCACTATGATATTCAAATAGTACTACATTGTGGTTTCAACACAAGAAGAGTGTAATTAATTATCATATTAATCATTCAAGAGGCCTAATTATAACCAATAAACATCATATAATTACATTAAGGTTAGGTATAACAAGCTAGATCACATGGGAGTTACACATCCACTTATTATAGTGATTTATCAAATATAATTATATAATGGCAAAGGTAAGACTACCAATTAATGGTATTGAACCATAGAATTATGATCACTAGAACCCACATATAATACCATGTGATTTATTCTAAGCCATTGGATGTTAAAGCATTCAATATTATTCATTGGATCAGGTTCATTGTTCAAGGTTATCAATTGAAGTATAGGTCTAACCATTAGATCAATTGAACCAAGGAACCATTGGTTCAAAGTTTAGTAAAATATACAATTACATTCCTAATTCATAATATATGGTGGTGACCTGATCCAACGTTAATTGTGATCATTAGTTCACCATTGGCTGCTAGATCAGTAATACATTCAGCTAACATTATCGAATATTAAGCCAATATCATCATCGAATGATAACATCATTAGAATACTTAGTGGATGATAATTTAACGTCTAATTGATTCAAAACCTGACCTAAGATGGTGAACATAGGTTGTAACCATACATTTGACACCCTTGATCACGAACATCAGTTGCCAAGATAACAACACCATTGGTTGTTGAATGGTATGACCATTGGTTGTGTGATAGAGAAGGAAATAGTTTGAAAACCCTAATTTGAACCATCAATTATTTTGTTCTTAGCACCATAGGTTGATGCTATCAACATGTCCCAGATCATGTTACACCTTAGAAAGGTTGAAAACATGTTTACAAGTTCATATAGAACTAGAACAAAATAGGGAACACCACAAAAATTCGTAATTCTAAACAAGCATGGTTTCTTTATGCTTAAATCAACACATTAAGGCATAAACATGAACTAACAAGCTTCTAGTAAGGAATATAAGTGAAGAATGTTATATAAATCGCCTCTATAGAGTAGGTCAGATATTAAGAAGCAAGAATCTCGAGCAAATAAGGCAAGAAATCCCTAGATTCAGATCTGAACTTGGCCAAATAGGCACTTCTCTCCCAAAAGAAGCAAACTCCTAGAAAAAGAAACAAGAAGAAAGGATTTTTGAGTTCTAGAGTCATTTTCACCATGGAACAGCAGGGTCCCGACCAGGAGAGAACTAGGAGGAAGAAGAAAAAAATAAATAAATGGAGGAAATAAGGTTAAACTTACACTTTTAGGTCAAGATCACTAGGAAGAAGCTTTTTAGACCCAAAAAGGAAATCAATTGCAACCCTAGAATTGTTTCCAAGAAGATCCCCACTTTCTTCTTCCTTGGGCACCAAAATTCGCAGTTGAACAGAAGGAGAATGAGGTTGGGAGAAGGAGGAAAGTGGTGTAGAGGAAATGGCTCGTTTTGGTGCTTGGGGATAAGTATATGAACTTTAAGATAAATCAAAAAGAAAATGTTGAAATTCTAGTATCTAAGTGTCCATGGCCTTAATTTATTAAGAATATACAAGAACGCACACACAAGCAGATCTCCCACTATCTGTATAGACCTTCTTAGCTTTCCTTTGTCGAATTTCTAAGCCAATCACATAATTCCTTAGTTGATAGCTACTAAAAGTAGCTCATCCATGAAGGGGTAAACCCTAAAATACCCTTGATGAAAACACCTTCAAATCATGGCTCAACTAGGATCCCCATGGATCAAAAATCTCAGGAATGATAATATAACATCTAAGGAACATAATGTATGTGACCAATTGCAAAGAAAACCCCTCAATTGGGTAAATTGCATAAAAGTCCAAAATGTACAGAAAATTGCATAACTTGCTTAAATAGTGTCCAAATTGGACCAAATTTGAAACTTAAGCTTGTATTATGATTTAAAAACATATCAAAAGGCTAAATTAGGGTTATAATCATTCAATTATGGCAATTAATCTCATTCAACTCACTAAGAAAGTTCAGGGGCCTTACAACTATAAACCCCTAACAAGGATTTTGTCCTGAAATCCTACGCAAAAAGAGATGGGTATTTTTACGCATCTCAGTATCT
This sequence comes from Alisma plantago-aquatica, assembly GCA_963693085.1. Classification (NCBI taxonomy): domain Eukaryota; kingdom Viridiplantae; phylum Streptophyta; class Magnoliopsida; order Alismatales; family Alismataceae; genus Alisma; species Alisma plantago-aquatica. The sequence goes on from OY856412.1 coordinate 950,443,110, forward strand.
AGTTCCCATGTGGCTTCCTCTATGCCATGATGATTCCAAAAAACTTTCACTAGTATAATATCTTTTCTCTTCAGCTTTTTCACCCTCCTATCCAGGATCAACATAGGACCCTCAAGATAGGAGATATCCTCATCTAACTCAACCTCTACTAGTTGGATTGTCTAGTCAGTATCTGGATGGAATTTCCTTAACATAGAGATGTGAAATACATTATGCAATCTATGTAGCTCTGGAGGTAGCTCCATCTTATATGCTACCTTTCCAACACAATCTAGAACAGGGTATGGTCCCATAAATCTAGGAGCCAACTTACCCTTCTTTCCAAACCGCAACACACCTTTCCAAGGAGAAACCTTAAGATATACTCTATCTCCCACTTGGAACTCAAGTGGTCTACATCGTTTATCTACATAAGATTTTTTCCTGTCCTGGGCTGCTTTCAACTGTTGTTGTATCACTTTAATCTTTTCAGTAGTCTAATGTACTAGCTCAGGACCCAAAAGTTGATATTCACCTATCTCATACCAGAAAAGAGGAGACCGACATCATCTACCATACAGAGCCTCATAAGGGGCCATATCTATGCTTCTTTGATAGCTATTGTTGTACGCAAACTCTATCAGAGTCAGATGTACATACCAACTACCAAGAAATTGTAGCACACATGCCCTCAAGAGATCCTCTAAAGTCTGAATAGTCCTTTCAGACTGGCCATCAGTCTGTAGATGAAAAGGTGTGATGAATCTCAACTGTGTTCCCATTGTTGAATGCAAACACTCCCAAAAGTGACTTGTAAACTGTGGACCTCTGTCAGAAATTATAGTCACTGGAATCCCATGCAGACAGACTATCTCATCAACATATATTTGTGTCAATTTCTCTGTTGTAAATGTCGTTTTAACTGGAAGAAAATGAGCTAACTTATTCAATCTATCTACTATCACCCATATGGAATCATGACCCTTGGTTGTCCTAGGAAGACCAACCACAAAGTCCATAGTAATATGATCCCATTTCCATTGTGGCATTGGCAAGGGTTGTAATGTCCCTACAGGCTTCTGGTGCTCAGCCTTCACCTACTGACCAACTGGACATTTGGCAATGAACTCTACCACATCACGCTTTAGACCTAGCCACCAATACATGTCTTTCAAGTTTTGGTACATCTAGGTACTTCCAGGATGCATTGCATACATGGAGTGAGCCTCCTCAAGTACCATCTTCCTCAACCCATCAACATCAGGAATTACTATCCTATTATGGTAACAAATTGTACCATCATCTGCCTCGTGAAAGTCATCATACTTTGCACTGCCAATCCCTGATCAAATATTCTGTATCACAGTATCATTCTGTTGTACATCATGAATCTATTGTCTCAAGGTAGGTTTCACTTGTAACTGTGACAACAATCCTGCCAACAAGGAAACTTCTAGTTGTACATTCATCTGGCAAAGAGACACTAGCATATCTCTCTTATGGTACATCAAGGAATTTAATTGTGCATTATCTATCATTGATGATGAAGATGACTTTCTACTCAATGCATCAGCTACCACATTTGCTTTCCCTAGATGGTAGTCTATTGTGCAATCATAATCCTTAATCAGCTCCATCCATCTCCTCTGCCTCATATTCACTTTTATCCATGAAGATAGTCTCTCCAGATCTTTAAGGTATGGACCACCGCTGCAAGCTCCAAATCATGTGTTGGGTAATTTTCCTCAAGTTTCTTAAGTTGTCGTGAAGCAAACGAAATCACATTCTTATCCTCCATCAACACGCATCCCAACCCATTCTTTGAAACATCATAAAAGACAATATAGTCTTTTCCTTGCTCTAGCGGTACTAACACTGGTGCACTAGTCAACTTTTCTTTCAAAAGATAGAAAGAATGTTGACACTTGTCATTCCAAGCAAAAGGAACATCATTCCTGGTTAACCTAGTTAGGGGTAACGCTATAGAACTGAAGTCTTTGATGAACCTCTTGTAGTAACTTTCCAGACCTAGGAAACTACGGATCTCTGTTGGTGTCTTTGGTTGTTCCCATTCTAGTACAAATTCCACTTTTTTGGGATCAACACAAATGCCTTTTGCAGATATAACATGGCCCAGAAAGACACTTCAGATAACCAAAATTCACACTTGTTGAACTTAGCATATAGTTGATGCTTCCTCAACAAAGTCAATGTCTGGCGAAGGTGTTGCTCATGTTGTTGACTATCCTTAGAGTATATTAGGATATCATCTATGAATATGACCACACACTGATCAAGATAAGGTCTAAACACCTTATTCATCAGATCCATAAAAGTTGCAGGTGCATTGGTTAGCCCAAACGTCATAACCACAAACTCATAATGACCATACCTAGTCTTAAAAGCTGACTTAGGTATGTCATCAACCTTAATTATCAACTGATGGTATTCTGACCTCAGGTCTATCTTTGAAACCACAGTGGCACCTCTCAACTGATCAAAAAGATCATCAATCCTCAACAAAGGATACTTATTCTTTATTGTCACCTTGTTCAACTATTTGTAGTGTATGCACAACCTCATTGAACCATCCTTCTTTTTTAAAAACAACACGGGAGAACCCCAAGGGGAAGTGCTCGGTTTGATAAAACCTTTCTCGAACTGTTCTTGTAACTGTTTCTAGAACTCCTGCATCTCTATTGGTGCCATTCTGTATGCTGACTGTGTTGTAGGTTGTGTTCCAGGAACAAGATTAATCTCAAATTTAATCTCTCTAGGAGGGGGAATGCTAGGAAATTCCTCAGGAAATACAACCTCAAAAGCTCACACCATTGGTACCTCCTGGATACTAGAACCTACCTCCTTGGTATCCACAACATGATCTAAGAAAACCTCACATCCTTGTCTCATCAACCACTCAGCTATCATTGCTGACATCAAACATGTAGTAAGAATCTTCCTATCACCCTGGAAAAACCATTGTACATCTCCATCATGGAACGTCACCACCTTAGTACTACAGTCCAAGACTACCTTGTATTTTTCCAAGGTATCCATTCCTAGGATTACATCAAAACCATGCATGTCAAGTGGCAAGAGAACCACTTGAATGTTGTGTCTAGAAAAAGAAAGAACACAAGAAGGGCACACTTTTCACAACTTGACGGAATCAACCAAAGGAGTCTCTAGCCATAGGCTATTAGATCTATGACTAACAGGTAGATAACAACTATCTATCACCTCTCTGGTGATAAAAGAGTGTGTCACACTCGGGTCTACTAACACATATACTAAACAAGAAGCAGACATATCAGACTGAAATAACTCCATCTGACCTATCACGACTCATGGATTGACTACTGCTTCTGGCTGGATCATGGCATAGAACCTTGCTGTCACCTAATGCCATCCACATCCTCTGCTTGCTTGTCTAGAGGATCCTGCCTGGGATGCCTGACCACATCCTCTTCCACTGCCACTACTAAACTTTCATTATTGTGGACCTTGTTGACTTTGTCTTGGATACTGAGTCACCTCTTCATCTTTCATAGGGTAATAAGGTCTTGTATGCCCCACTTGCACACACTTGTAACATGTTTTGGTTTCCTGATATGGCCTAAACGTCCTGTCACTGAAACCGATGAGGTACTTTGGGCTCCCATTGGTGGAAAACTGTAACCTCTACCTCGACTCAGGGTCTACTGTGATGGTGCATGTGATCTTGGTTCATTGAAGGTTGACCTTGGTTGCGACGGCGGTGGGAAAAACCTTGGCTTCTTAAAGCCTCCAGATATTTGCCCTTTAAACTGCATAGGTTGCTTCTTAGCATTACCTTCATGCTTCTCTATGGAAGACCTCTCAATCCTCCTGACATATTCCACAAAGGTGGAAAACCTTTCCCCATTCTCCAAGGCTAATGTTGTAGTAGTCAACTCCGTACTCAGACCCTTCTAAAATCTCTAGATCCTTTCATTGTCCGTTGCTACCATGTGCGGGCAAAACCTCATAAGTTCCATAAACTTTGATTCATACTCATTGATAGTCACAACTCCCTAACAAATTGTGGCAACACATCCCATTATATTATAGATAACGAGGTGTTACGCGAAAACGTGCGGAAATCACCATAACCACAGATTATGAAAACACGGGTTAATTAAAACCGAATATGGAAAACTGATAAACTGTAAAACTATTACTTTCCAGTCCTCATCCTGCACAGAAACATGTCATATATATATATATATATATATATATATATATATATATACATACACGAGATCTGATACGTGTTCCACAGCTTCAAAGAACAGTTGTTCATCCATCACATGAGTTCACCACTTATTCACATACATAAAGGCCCACCTCTGGCCAACAGCAAGATATACAAACATGATCGATCATTCATCGTGAAACAATGTCAAAATACTACCAAGGGCCTGAGAGTATAGGGATGACTTTAGACTCTACTACAAAACATCCAAAACAGCAGCATATCCATCGCTTGCCTTCTACTGCTCGTCAAGTTGCTCGTCCGCAACACCACGACCACGACCACGACCACGTCTACCTCGACCACCTAAAAAGGGTGTAAACCAGCGGGGTGAGACAATTGAACAATTTTCCCAGCGGGAAACATAACTCCCCACCGCAACTACAGAACCCCAACAAGATAAACTATAACGACATATAACTATTAACATGTATAACCAGAGCAGTCTATATAAAGCAAGATTATTCTTATCGACAAGCTTACCAGCTATACAACAGCATATAACCAGATGTCTTTCAATGGAACATGATTGAAAAGATAAGATATATCACTATGTAACATGATTATCATACATATTGCCACATAACCTGCAAGATATAATAGAGATGTTTACATAAACAAGGCCTCATCCAATGTTTCGTGTTTGTCTTACGCAGTAAATACTAATTGGCTGTATTACGTATTATTATGCCCTGAGGATTTGAACCGTACCGTTCAAATCCAACCTTCGGCTGCGAAGCCTAAATCCAGTGCCATACAAGGTCAATGGAAGAGTCGGACTCCACGACCTCCCACCTCGTGGTCAGTGCACGAGTACAACACAAGCAGGACCGTAGTCACATGATGAAGTGGTCTTAACCACAGGGTCAGCTCCATAGGCTACCCTCACTCTAGCCCGCCTTGGTACAGGTCTCGGCGCTAGTAAAACTGAGCCATGGGCATGTTCGTTGTGCTCTGAGCCATGAACGCATTCATGCTCCTCATATCACATATTTGGAGCCATGGGCCTGTTCACCATGCTCTATATACATATCTGAGTCTGCAACCGAAGTTACACTCTTACCTCCTCATTTTCAGGTTAGGAGCAACCTACACATATTCAACAATATGTGCTTCCAGGTTAACCCGTAGGAGAACCTGTTTCACCATCACCAAGTCCTGACGATGATGGATCTATGGCCAGGGCAAACTACATGATATATTTCACTGTGTTTAATTAGTATCTTTTAGATGGATTGCAAGATTCAACCAAGTTGTACAACATGCAAGATATTACGGAAAGTAAATAACATTATATTATTATTGTGATTACATCAACCTGATCCATCTCAAGGATCATCACATATCATGGGATCTCAATTCCTCATCATGTATTGTCACTGCCTCTTCAAGGCTCATATCAGCATCATGGGGAAAACACATCATACATACAACCTCATAGAATAATTATCAAAGTGATGTTACTTATCACATATGTCTCATAGCCTTTTCATGGCTAAATCATCACCTGCATGGTTAGGATACACAATAATCGTAGTTTCAACATAAGGAATATGATACTATCATGAAATGCCATTCAAGATACTCTACTTATCATTCTTACACTATTTGGTGATCAAGTGCATAAAGCACATCAACCACATCCATACTTATCATTATCTTAGGGTTATACGAATAATCAAGATGTTCACATCATGTAAATAGCCATATTAAGTATACAGAACAAGCACTACTATTACCACTATCATTACTGTCACCCTTCATTATGTAAACCATTACTATTATCATTATTATTATTATCATTAAGCAACCACTAGTGTAACTACCACTTAACATTGTCATTAACAAATAAGCATAAGGATTACTATATGCATGTCATTACCACTACCTTACCCATTATCATCACTACTACCATTAGCATCATTGTTACTATCATTAGCATTGTTATTGTTGCAAGGCATCATTATCATTTGTATGTGCATAACTAAACACTTCCATACACAAGGAACCGTCCCTCACTACTACTCATCACAACCCTCACTAAAACCCATCACAACCCTCACTATAATTCAGCTCACAACGGCTAGAAAGGAGTGCATCAACGTTTCGTTGCTTCAGCAGCACCCAACCCCGCGACACAGCGTCACAAGGGCTATCCCGCGTCTGAGAGGGTGTCAGGCATCCATGTGTGTGTCGGGCAATGCCCGTCACACTACCTTGTTGGCCGACACTCAGGGGGGGTGTGACGCCCGATAAACTTTCTAGTCAAAATGGTCAGGTCACTATGCTTGTAACAACCAGGAGAGAGAGAAGAACTTCCACAAAACGGGCAACCACCATCCAAGGCCTATCGGCCGATACACACAAAAGGGAGGGGCGTGACGCCCGTCACAACCCAAGCCCTATCGACCGTCACACACAAGAGGGTATCATCCGTCAAGGCTATCGGCCATCACACAATGCCTAGCCTATCGTCCAAACCCCCAACAAGCTTGCCAAACAAGGCCCTATCGTTCAACTTAAGCCAACCACCAAGCCGCACTTGGTCTAACGTCTATCAAGAGAACAAGGGTGTCGCTCATCTCAAGAAGAACCATATCGACCAACAGGGTCACCATATCGGCCAACTCATCTTTTATCTTAACCTATCGCCCATCACAAGGGCAAGGGTATCGTCCAACATCATGATCACTCACTAAGTCGTCCATCACAAAGGTACCCATGTCGTCCAACACCATGAAAAAGGAAGGGTATCACCCAATAGGGGTCATCTTCTACCTCCAGCACAAAGATTCTCAAACCCTAGAAAGCAAGGTACTCTAGGTTACAAGGAACCCTAAACCCTTAGGGGAATCGGCCACTAAAGATACAAAAGCAAGGTACAAATCTAAGCTACTAACATGTGAACAAGAATATAGCAAGAGGTACTGGAGTTAGGGTTAGAAGCTATGCAACCCGCCTTAAGCTCCAAGCTCCAAGGAAGAAGAAGCACTCCAAGGTCCAAGGGATATCGTCCACCAAAGCTAATCCAAGAGAGGGTATCAGCCACCACTGCAACTCCAGGAGAGTGTATCGGCCAACACCAGCAAAGAAGGGAGGAGTGTTGTGCACTCAAGGTGGAGGAGAGACCAAGGGATCAAAGGAAGCTAAGGCAAGGGAAAGAGCCACCTATATAGAATGGAAGGGAGGAGAAAACAAGGTATATCCATGCTAAGTGTCGTCCACCCAAGGGACACTTGTCCTAGGGTTCAAGCCAACACTCTAGCAAGCCATGAGACACTTGTCCAAGATGTGCACCAAGTGTCCACCAAGCAATACCAAGCCTCATGGGCGATACAAGCAACACTCTATTGGGCGACACACCAAGGCACCTGGGCGACACACATGGTTGTTGGATGACACAAGCCACTCTAGGTCGACACACACTCCTCCTTAGGCGACACAAGCTAGTCTTGGCCGACACAAGGCTCAAGCAAGCCCAAACAAGGCGCCTCAAGGTCCAAACAAGCTCAACTAAGGTCCAAGAAGCTCAAACAACAAGCCCAAGCCTTCCTCTCAACCCTAGAGGAAGCAAAGAGGATAAAACATCTCACAAGATGGCAAACTTGCACACAAAACCCTAAACTTGGGTCATTTGCAAGTAGCCCCTCCAACTCTCAACAAAGCTCAACCAAACCCCAAATCACCACTTATAGGTGATTAGCAAGCACCAAAGCACCAAGGTTAAGCAAAACAAACAGGGTAAACCCTAAACAAAGGTCAGGGTCCTTACAAGCTAACCCCCTTTAAGGGATTTCGCCCTCAAAATCCGAAGAGAAAAGCGAGGGATACTTCCTCCTCATCTCGTCCTCAAGCTCCCACATGGCTTCCTCAACCCCACGACACTACCAAAGAACCTTCACAAGATCCAAGTCCTTCCTCTTCAGCTTCTTGATCATTCTGTCAAGGATCGCCACAGGACCTTCCTCGTAGGTCACATCTGCATCAAGCTCAACCTCAACTGGTTGTATCACTGTACTTGAATCCAGATGACTTTTCTTCAGCATACTGACATGAAACACTGGATGTAACCTATGAAACTCTGGAGGCAACTCTAACTCATAAGCTACCTTGCCAACACATGCTATGACTGAGTAAGGACCCATATACCTGGGAGCTAACTTACCCTTCCGTCCAAACCTTAACACACCTTTCCATGGCAAGACTTTGAGATACACTTTGTCTCCTACCTGGAACTCCAAAGGTCGTCGGCGATTGTTTGCATAAGACTTCTGCCTATCCTGTGCCACTTTCAACTGTTGCTGTATCACCTTGATCTTATCTGTTGTCTGCTGAACTAACTCAAGACCCAAAAGCTGATACTCACCAGACTCATACCAACACAAAGGAGATCTGCACTTCCTTCCATACAAAGCCTCATAAGGAGCCATGTCAATGCTCCGCTGATAACTGTTGTTGTAAGCAAACTCTATCAAACTTAGATGTACATCCTAGCTGCCTAGAAATTGCAAAACACAAGCTCGAAGAACATCTTCCAAAATCTGAATAGTCCTCTCAGACTGTCCATCTGTCTGCGGGTGAAAAGATGTACTGAACCTCAACTGCGTTCCCAACGCTTTGTGCAACTGCTCCCAAAAACGACTCGTGAATTGAGGACCTCTGTCAGAAACTATCGTCACTGGTACACCATGCAAATGAACTATCTCATCCACGTACACTCTAGCAAGCTTCTCAGCTGTATACGTCATCTTTACGGGCAGGAAATGGGCAGACTTAGTCAATCTGTCCACTACCACCCAAATGGAATCATGATTCCTAGTTGTCTGGGGTAGACCAACTACGAAATTCATGGTTATGTGATCCCATTTCCACTGTGGTATCGGCAAAGGTTGCAACGTACCTGCCGGCTTCTGATGTTTAGCCTTCACTTGCTGACAAACCGCACATCTCACCACGAACTCAGCTACATCTTTCTTCAAACTGGGCCACCAATACAAGTCCTTCATACTATGATACATCTTGGTGACACCTAGATGCATAGCATACATCGACGTATGTGCTTCCTCAAGCACCAACTTCCTCAGATTATCAGCTTCTAGAACCACCATCCTATCACGGTAGCAAACTAGCCTATCCTCAGACTCATGAAACCCATCACGCTTGTCACTGTCGAACTCTGATCTGATCAACTGTACCGCAACATCTGTCTGCTATGCATCCTTGATCTGCTATCTCAATGTAGGCTTAACTTGCATCTGTGCGAAAAGACCCGACAACAAAGAAACTTCCATCTGCACATTCATCCGCCGTAGAGAAACAAACATATCTCGCTTATGGCATACCAGAGAACTCAACTGTACCTTCTTTGAAGAAAGAGAAGAAGACTTTCTACTAAGTGCATCAGCTACCACATTCGCCTTACCAGGATGATACTCGATAGTGCAATCGTAATCATTGATCAACTCCATCCATCGACGTTGTCGCATGTTCAACTCTTGCTGCGTAAAGATGTACTTCAGATTCTTATGATCCGTAAAGATCTGACACGCTTCCCCATACAGATAGTGTCTCCAAATCTTTAGCGCATGAACCACTACTTCCAACTCCAAGTCATGAGTCGGATAGTTCTCCTCATGCTTCTTGAGATGTCATGAGGCAAAAGAAACCACTTGATCTTCTTGCATCAACACACAACCTAAACCTTTCTTGGAAGCATCACAGAAAACAACATAGCCTTTCCCAGGCTCTGGAAAAATCAACACTGGAGCATTGGTCAGCTTCTCCTTCAAACTCTGGAAATCTTACTGACATCGATCATCCCAAACAAAAGGTACATCCTTCCTGGTTAACTTCGTCATCGGAAACGCGATCACACTGAAGTCTTTGATAAACCTCCGGTAGTATCCTACCAAACCAAGGAAACTACAAACTTCTATTGGCGTCTTCAGTTGTTCCCAATCCACAATGGATTCCACCTTCTTTGGATCTACTTTGACTCCTTCAACAGATATCACATGACCCAAGAAAGTCACTTCCGCCAACCAGAACTCACACTTACTGAACTTGGCATACAACTGATGTTGACGAAGAAGAGTCAATGCTTGCCAAAGATGTTGCTCATCCTCTAGCCTGTCCCGACTATAGATCAAGATGTCATCTATAAAGACTACTACAAACTGATCTAAGAACAGACGGAACACTCTGTTCATTAGATCCATGAAAGCAACAGGCGCATTGGTTAACCCAAACGGCATAACCACGAACTCAAAATGACCATACCTCGTCATGAAAGCTGACTTTGGTATGTCATCCATCTTAATCCTCAACTGATGATATCCAGACCGTAGATTGATCTTTGAAAACACTGTAGCACCACGCAACTGGTCGAACAGATCATCTATCCTCGGCAACGGGTACTTATTCTTGATCGTGACCTTGTTCAACTGTCGGTAATCTATACACAATCACATCGAGCCATCCTTCTTCTTAACGAACAACACGGGAGCACCCCACGGTGACGTACTCGGTTGGATAAAACCTTTCTCCAACAACTCTTGCAACTGCTTCTTTAATTCTGCCATCTCTGCTGGAGCCATCCTATACGCTGACTGTGCAACTGGCTGTGTTCCAGGAACCAGATTGATCTCGAAATCAATCTCTCGGGGTGGAGGAACACCAGGAAACTCCTCAGGAAACACGTCTGCAAACTCTCGAACCACTGACACCTCCCCAAGACTAGGACCTTTTACCTTGGTAACCACAACGGTATCCCCCACGTGAGCTAGGAACGCCTCACATCCTTGTTGTAACAACTTATCTGCCACCATAGCTGACACCAAACACGTCGGAAGAATCTTCCTATCTCCCTGGAAGATCCACTTCTCTCCAGCAACATCAAACATTGCCTGCTTGGAACCACAGTCCAAGACAACCTTATATCTCTCCAAGGTATCCATCCCTAGGATAACATCGAAACCATGCATATCAAGTGGTATAAGATCCACTTGAATGCGGTGTCCCGAGAAAGACAAGACACAAGATGTACACTCTTCTCGAAGCAAAGAGGAACCATCAAGATTTGTTTCTAACAACAAACTATCCTTCTTATAGCTAACAGGTAAACGATAGTTTTCAAGCATACTATAGGCGATAAAAGAGTGTGTAGCACCCGGGTCAACCAGAACAGATATAAAGCAAGAAGAAGACATATCAGAATGAAATAACTCCATCTGACCTGTCACTACTCGCGGGTTGACTATCGCCTCCGGCTGACTCATGGCATAGAATCGAGCCGTTGCTTGCTTTCCACGACCTCTGCTTCCTTGAGAAGACGATCCAGCTTGAGATGCTTGACCGCGTCCACGTCCTCTGCTACCACTGGCCTGTGGTCTCTCTGACCTCTGAAAAACTTTGCCTCGGCTGCTGCGTCACTTCAACGTCTCTATTCAGGCAATTAAGCCTGAAATGCCCGACTTGTCCACAAAGATGGCATGACTTGTCCTCAAACCGTGGACTAGCTGGCCCTGTCACTGCCACAGAAGTTGAACTATGTGCCTTAGATGGTGAAGAAACATAACCTCTCCCCTTACTCGGAGACCACTGAGACGATACACCAGAACTTCTCATCGCTGACGATGCTGAAAACCTAGGATTCTTAAAGCCACCAAACCTTCATCCCTGAAACTGAGCAGGTCTTTTAAGAGACATAGACTCTCTTATCTCCCGTACTGTCCTCTCAATCCGTCGAACTGATTCCACGAACATAGCAAACCGCTCTCAGTTTTCCAATGCAGACATCGGGGTTTTCAACTCAGCACTCAAACCCTTCTCGAAACGTCTGATCTGTTCCTCATCTGTTGCCGCCGTGTGAGGACAAAACCTCAACAGATCCATAAACTTGGCTTCGTACTCGGTGATGTTCATCGTTCCTTGTCTCAGGTTCTCGAACTAACTGACCTTCTCATCCAGGTACGTCTTCGGAAAGTATCTAGTGACGAACTCACGTCGAAACACTTCCCAAAAGATCACCTCACCCGACTGCTTCTCTTCTTCGATGATCCACTAGTGACCAGCACTACCTTTTAGAAGGTAGACATCATTCTTTACCTTGTCTGCTTCGGGGATGTCAAGAATCGGGAAAGCCTTCTCGAGACTTGTCAGCCACAAATCTGCATCCGCTGGATCAGTCATTCCAGCATACTCTGAAGCTCCAACTCGGCAAATCCGCTCGAAGGTCTTCCCAATACCCGATGCTTCTCCATGGGGAACATGTGCTCGCGGAGGAGGCACTGGTAATCGCTCAACCATGAGATTCATCGTAGCCATCAGCTGCCCCATAAGTTGTTGGTAAGCAGGATGTTCAAGTATGGCTGGGTTAAATTGGGGACCCTCAGGCACCCAATCTTCATGTGTATGTCCATCTACTTCATCAACTGATGCAGCATCACTATGCTCAGGAGCATGTTCTTCATGGTTTCCAGACATCTTGGCTTTTCTTCTGCTGAGGGCAAAAGATATTGTAAGAAAACCTGGAAAACTCATAAGAACAGACTCAACCTAGTCCTAAATCCCTGTAGTCTCAGCGAACCTATAGCTCTGATACCAAAACTTGTGGCAACACATCCCATTATCATATAGATAATGAGGTGTTACGCGAAAATGTGCGGAAATCACCATAACCACAGATTATGAAAATACGGGTTAATTAAAACCGATTACGGAAAACTGATAAACTGTGAAACTATTACTTTCCAGTCCTCATCCTGCACAGAAACATGTCATATATATATATATATATATATATATATATATACATACACAAGATCTGATACGTGTCCACAGCTTCAAAGAACATCTGTTCATCCATCACATGAGTTCACCACCTATTCACATACATAAAGGCCCACCTCTGGCCAACAGCAGGATATACAAACACGATCGATCGTTCATCGTGAAACAACGTCAAAATACTACCAAAAGCCTGAGAGTACAGGGATGACTCTAGACTCTACTACAAAACATCCAAAATAGCAGCATATCCATCGCTTGCCTTCTACTGCTCGTCAAGCTGCTCGTCCGCAACAACACGACCACGACCACGACCACGTCTACCTCGACCACCTAAAAAGGGTGTAAACCAGCGGGGTGAGACAATTGAACAATTGTCCCAGCGGGAAACATAACTCCCCACCGCAACTATAGAACCCCAATAAGATAAACTATAACGGCAGATAACTATTAACAGGTATAAACAGAGCAGTCTATATAAAGCAAGATTATTCTTACCGACAAGCTTACCAACTATACAACATCATATAACCATATGTCTCTCAATGGAACATGATTGACAAGATAATATATATCACTATGTAACATGATTATCAGACATATTGCCACATAACCTACAAGATATAACAAAGATGTTTACATAAACAAGGCCTCATCCAATGTTTCGTGTTTGTCTTACACAGTAAATACTAATCGGTTGTATTACGTATTATTATGCCCTGAGGATTTGAACTGTACCGTTCAAATCCAACCTTCGGCTGCGAAGCCTAAATCCAATGTCATACAAGGTCAATGGAAGAGCCAGACTCTACGACCTCTCACCTCATGGTCAGTGCATGAGTACAACACAAGCAGGACCGTAGTCACATGTTGAAGTGGTCTTAACCACAGGGTCAACTCCATAGGCTAGCCTCACTCTAGCCCGCCTTGGTACAGGTCTCGGCGCTAGTAAAATTGAGCCATGGGCCTGTTCACCGTGCTCTGAGCCATGAACGCATTCATGCTCCTCATATCACATATCCGGAGCCATGTGCCTATTCACCATGCTCTATATACGTATCTGAGTCTGCAACTGAAGTTACACTCTTACCTCCTCATTTTCAGGTTAGGAGCAACCTACACATATTCAACAATATGCGCTTCTAGGTTAACCAGTAGGAGAACCTGTTTTACCATCACCAAGTCCTGACGATGATGGATCTATGGGCAGGGCAAACTACATGATATATTTCACTGTGATTAATTAGTATCTTTTAGATGGATTGCAAGATTCAACCAAGTTGTACAACATGCAAGATATAATGGAAAGTAAATAACATTATATTATTATTGTGATTACATCAACCTGATCTATCTCAAGGATCATCACATATCATGGGATCTCAATTCCTCATCATGTATTGTCACTGCCTCTTCAAGGCTCATATCAAAATCATGGGGCAAACACATCATACATACAACATCATATAATAATTATCAAAGTGATGTTACTCATCACATATGTCTCATAGCCCTTTCATGGCTAAATCATCACCTGCATGGTTAGGATACACAATAATCGTAGTTTCAACATAATGAATATGCTACTATCATGAAATTCCATTCAAGATACTCTACTTATCATTCTTACACTATTTGGTGATCAAGTGCATAAAGCACATCAACCACATCCATACTTATCATTATCTTAGGATTATACGAATAATCAAGATGTTCACATCATGTAGATAGCCATATTAAGTATACAGAACAAGCACTACTATTTCCACTATCATTACTGTCACCCTTCATTATGTAAACCATTACTATTATCATCATTATTATTATCATTAAGCAACCACTAGTGTAACTACCACTTAACATTGTCATTAACAAATAAGCATAAGGATTACTATATGCATGTCATTACCACTACCTTCCCCATTATCATCACTACTACCATTAGCATCATTGTTACTATCATTAGCATTGTTATTGTTGCAAGGCATCATTATCATTTGTATGTGCATAACCAAACACTTCCATACACAAGGAATCGTCCCTCACTACTACTCATCACAACCCTCACTAAAACCCATCACAACCCTCACTATAACTCAGCTCACAATGGCTAGAAAGGAGTGCAGCAACGCTGCGTTGCTTCAGCAGCACCCAACCTCGTGACACAGCGTCACAAGGGCTATCCCACGTCTGAGAGGGTGTCGGGCATCCATGTGTGTGTCAGGAAACGCCTGTCACACTACCCTGCCGGCCAAAACTCAAGGGGGTGTGTGACGCCCGATAAACTTGCTAGTCAAAACGGCCATGTCACTATGCTTGTAACAACCAGGAGAGAGAGAATAACTTCCACAAAATGGGAAACCACCATCCAAGGCCTATCGGTCGATACACACAAAAGGGAGGGGCGTGACGCCCGTCACAACCCAAGCCCTATCGGCCGTCACACACAAGAGAGTATTGTTCGTCAAGGCTATCAGCCATCACACCATGCCTAGCCTATCGTCCAACCCCCAACAAGCTTGCCAAACAAGGCCCTATCGTTCAACTTAAGCCAACCACCAAGCCGCACTTGGTCTAACGTCTATCAAGAGAACAAGGGTGTCGCTCATCTCAAGAAGAACCATATCGCCCAACAAGGTCACCATATCGGCCAACTCATCTTCTATCTTAACCTATCGCCCATCACAAGGGCAAGGGTATCGTCCAACACCATGACCACTCACTAAGTCGTCCATCACAAAGGTACCCATGTCGTCCAACACCATGACAAAGGAAGGGTATCACCCAACAGGGGTCATCTTCTACCTCCAGCACGAAGATTCTCAAACCCTAGAAAGCAAGGTACTCTAGGTCACAAGGAAACCCTAAACCCTAAGGGGAATCAGCCACTAAAGATACAAAAGCAAGGTACAAATCTAAGCTACTAACATGTGAACAAGAATATAACAAGAGGTAATGGAGTTAGGGTTAGAAGCTATGCAACCCGCCTTAAGCTCCAAGCTCCAAGGAAGAAGAAGCACTCCAAGGTCCAAGGGATATCGTCCACCAAAGTTGATCCAAGATAGGGTCTCGGCCACCACTGCAACACCAACAAAGAAGGGAGGAGTGTCGTGCACTCAAGGTGGAGGAGAGACCAAGGGATCAAAGGAAGCTAAGGCAAGGGAAAGAGCCACCTATATAGAAGGGAAGGGAGGATAAAACCGTGATAAGTGTCGTCCACCCAAGGGACACTTGTCCTAGGGTTCAAGCCAACACTCTAGAAATCCATGAGACACTTGTCCAAGATGTGCACCAAGTGTCCACCAAGCAAGACCAAGCCTCATGGGTGACACAAGCAGCACTCTACTGGGCAACACACCAAGGCACCTGGGCGACACACATGGTTTTTGGATGACACAAGCCACTCTAGGTCGACACACACTCCTCCTTGGGCGACACAAGCTAGTCTTGGCCGACACAAGGCTCAAGCAAGCCCAAACAAGGCGCCTCAAGGTCCAAACAAGCTCAACTAAGGCCCAAGAAGCTCAAACAAAAAGCCCAAGCCTTCCTCTCAACCCTAGAGGAAGCAAAGAGGAGAAAACATCTCACATGATGGAAAACTTGCACACAAAACCCTAAACTTGGGTCATTTGCAAGTAGCCCCTCCAACTCTCAACAATGCTCAACCAAACCCCAAATCACCACTTAGAGGTGATTAGCAAGCACCAAAGCACCAAGGTTAAGCAAAACAAATAGGGTAAACCCTAAACAAAGGTCAGGGTCCTTACACAAATCTTCTCGAACTGAGAGATTTTCTCATGTAGGTAGGTATCTTGAAAATATCGGCTAACAAATTCCCTCTGAAACTCCTCCCATCCTATCACAACTCCTGTCCTTTTCTCCTCTTCTATGGCCCACTAGTGGCCAACACTACCCTTCAACAAGTATATTGCATGCTTAACTTTGTCTTATGATGTTTATGATTTTGAACGCCTTTTCCAACTCAGTCAACCACATGTCAGCATCTGCTGGATCCGAAGTACCTGCATATTCAATTTCCCCAACACGTCTAAGACGTACAAATGTCTTCACGACACCTTGGGACTCCACATTAGAGGTGGATGCCCTAGCTTGAGGTGTTGGTGCTCTGTCAGCGCTATGTGTATATGTGGCCATCATCTGTCTAAACATATGTTGAAACTCGGGATTGGCCGTCATTATCGGGTCTAGATGAGGCATTGCGGGATGCTCTGGCCCTATTTCTGGCACTCTCTCATCATGTGCCTGCCTCCTTGCACCTCCTCCTAGTGCAACATATCTACTCTTAGCATGTTCTTCATGTCCTCCAGACATATCTGCATAATCATAAACTATGATCAGATATATTGGATACATAAGAATAGACTCAAACCTAAGTCCTATGTCCTTGTAGATTCAGTAAACCTATAGCTCTGATACCAACTTTACTGTGACACCTTCTCATGCTAAACAAGATTACTCAAAACACAAAATGCGATCAACTACTAATAATCACGTGTTCAAAAATGTGAAATAATTAAAACCGATTTCAACAATGTAAATAAACTCTAGAACATTTAACAAAGGTCCATCATTCCATTCTCATATATTGTAACAAGTATTTACATATGGGTCCAAAGACCTCAGTCACATCCTGCTTACAAAAGATATTTCACATGTACATGCCATATATTTACAAACATTGGCATACTACCAAAATATCATGTCGATATGAGTATATCATCTTGAAAACACATCCCATACCTAGACTTGAGAGTACAAGGATGACACTAGGACTCTACTACTAACATCTACAACTAACCAACCTTCTGAATCTATTGATCACCATGTTGGTTCTCTTCTATAGTGTGACCTCGACCACGTTGCGCACGACCACCTAAAAAAATGTGGTGACCCACGGATGAGACCCAGTCCCAGTGAGAGATATTACTCTCTCCAACATGTACTGATTCTAATATATTAATTAACAGTAAATACATTGAGCAGTTAGTATATTGAATAAGTAATATGAACAGATTGAACAGTTTAAGCATACTAAGAAGTTAAGCAAATAAGTTGTAGCATCAAGTAGAATTACACTATTTTCATAAGTCTGCATCATGTAAGAACTATGTAGTATAAAGACAAGACAAGGGTTAATCAACCAATGTGATACGTACTAAACCCTAGCAATTATACTACACAACTTGTATTATATATTTATTATTATGCCTTGGGGAGTTTGAGTCATACCACTCAAAGTCCAACTGACCACTGTGAAGTGCTATTCAGTTCCGTATAATATCTAAGAGTGCCGGTATCCTAAGATCTCTTTCCCTCAGTCAGTACGAGTAAATTGCAGTGACATACCAGTCAAACTGCCAACAGTGACATATAGTCAACTGATAACAACTAGTCCATACTTGGTACAAGTTATGACACTAGAAAATAGGGTATACAAAACCCTCTAATCTGAGTACAACCACAGCTGTCCTCAATCGCATCAAATGTCAGAGGCATGACCATAGCCATCCTCCATAACTTGCAATTGGGGATGACAAGGATATATCCTCAACTTGCCACCCCCACATACACAACAGTATGTGCTCCGAGTTTCCATTGGGAATACTCATTTCACCATCTAGTAAGTTATGATACTGAAGATGGCTCTACGGAATAGGGCTCTACATGATTAAGGTTACACTCGATTAATTATTTCTAATTGAATGCATTAAGGATCTATCATACAAGTGGACATTCAAACCCTAATTATTTTCTAACAAGAGTATATGTATAACAACTTCAAAGGGTATAAAACATTTGAGATATAAATCTTAATCACATTAGCACATTATATCATTCATTCCAAATTAATGGACCACACTTATCATCATACTATTACAAAATACCAATATCTTGTCACAAGTTCTAGGGTTTTAACCCTTATTGGAACATGAAGAGGATTTCAACTCAATCATGGCTTCAAACATGCCCAAAGATCGTTAAGACCATCACATTATTCATAGTAAGGCTGTCATCATCATTCCATGCCTTAGCATGGCTCAAAAGATCATTAGCGCATATGTGCCCATAGATATTAACATGCCAAGGCACTATGATATTCAAATAATACTACATTGTGGTTTCAACACAAGAAGATTGTAATTCATTATCACATTAATCATTCAAGAGGTCTGATTATAAACAATCAACATCATATAATTACATTAAGGCACCAGTACAGAAATGGGTTATAATGTCACTACCTATAGGGTTAGTTTTTCCAAATAACCAACCTTATATGTCTACAAAAAACGTGGGCACCACTTAAGACCTCTTGGGTCGATTTTCTTTACAAAAAATGACCTTGTAGTGTAACTCTATAGGGTCAGTTTTCCAAATAACCGACCTTATATGTCTATATAAAATGTGGGCACCACTTAAGACCACTTGGGTCGCTAAACATACATTATACAGTTACTAGTGAGATTAAATATTCAAAAATGGGATTGGTTGTACACTTTAGTATATAAGTAATTAACTTCATATCAATAAAAACTTAAAGATTATAGTATCAATATTAAATGGTTAGTTTAAGTTAATTTTAATGTGATATAGAAAATGGATCGAAGTTGGATGTCTATCAAGAACCATTGCATTCCAGAGTTTGCCAAAGGTCTTGATGAATTTATCAGATTTGCTAAGGAACATAGGAAACTACCTACATATAGGCTCTATTGTCCATGTAGAAATTGTTGTAACAATTTGAAAGTTGATACTGGTGAGGAAATTAAGAATCATGTCATATGCAATGGGATCATACAAGGTTATAATAAATGGTATTGGCATGGAGAGAAATTTTATTATGGATCAGAAAATGTCGATACTAATAGTTGTGGCATAGAAGATATAGATAATGATGATAATGTTAATGATGAACCGATTCAAGAGGACCAGATTTAGGATGATATGGTTGATGAGATGTTGCGTAGTTGTCAGGACAATGTCATTGATCCACCTTCTTTATTTGCAAACATTGTCCATGATGCTGAAAAACCATTATATAAGGGTTGTACTAAGTTCACGAGGTTGAGTGATGTGATGCGATTATATACTCTTAAAGCTCAAAATCTATGGAGCGATAAGAGTTTCACTTCACTGTTGTATTTGTTAAAGGAAATTCTTCCTGAAGGCAACGAGCTTCCAATTTCAACATATCAAGCAAAGAAAATAATGTGCCCAATGGGAATGGAGGCTAAGAATATTCATTCATGTCCAAATGATTGTGTGTTATTTCAGAAGGAATATAGTAATATGATAAATTGTCCAAAATGTGGTGCGTCAAGGTATAAGACCACAAATTCAGCTAAGGCTAAAAATGGCTCTCCTGCAAAGGTGATGTGATATCTACCAATAATACCACGATTTCAACGCTTATTCGCTAATACAGAAGATGTGCAAAATTTGTCTTGGCATGGGGAGTTAAACGCCAATGATGATGGTGTCCTACGACATGCATCTGATTCACCACAATGGAAGAAAATTGATTTATTATACCCTCAATTTGGTAAAGAACCAAGAAACTTAAGACTTGGACTTTGTACAGATGGAATGAATCCCTATGGTACATTAAGCAACCAACATAGCACGTGGCCTGTTATGATTGTTATATACAATCTTCCTCCTTGGTTGTGTATGAAAAATAAGTATGTGATGTTGTCAATATTGATATCAGGACACAAGCAACATGGAAATGATATTGATGTTTACCTTAAACCTCTAATTTATGACCTAATGAAACTATGGGAAGAAGGTATTATGACATATGATGCTTCACGTAAAGAGATCGTCAGTTTGCGTGCTATGTTATTTTGCATGATTAATCACTTTCCAGCTTATGGAAATTTGTCTGGATATAGCATAAAAGGATACAAAGCATGTCTTATTTGTGAGGAAAATACTGATTCAATCAGACTGAAACATGGTGGTAAAATCGTATATCTTGGTCATCGGAGATTTCTCCCACCAGTACATCCTTATCGAAGGCAACACAAAACCTTTAATGGGTCAACTAAGGAATGAAGTGCTCCTAAACCTATACCAAGAAATGTTGTATATGATAGGGTGAAACATATTGTTAATGAATTTGGAAAGAGCTCAAGTAGTCATCCACTCGCATGTGACAAATCTCTATACAAGAAGAGGTCAATATTATGGGATCTTTCTTATTGGAGATCTTTGACAATTAGACATTGCATTGACGTCATGCATGTTGAAAAAAATATTTATGATAGCATCATTGGTACACTATTGAACATACTAGGAAAGACTAAAGATGGCATCAAATCTAGAAAAGATTTAGAATTAATGGGTATAAGAAAAGAATTATCAGTGGAGATCAGGGGTCACCGCACATATTTACCACCAGCTTGTTACACTTTGTACCTCATTTTAAATGATCAGGCTATTCACCAGGTTGGTGAATACGCTCAACCGGTCTTTGTACCAAAAGATAATAACTATGAAATTTGTATAGTACAATTCCCATATGTCCTCAATGACACCGTAATATGACATCTCAACTTCCTGTGGTCTTTTATCTTTGGCACTAGCAAAATACAACGAACAAGCTTGAACATTTTAAATGATCAGGCTATTTACCAGGATCAAGAGGAAAGACATGCCAAAAATGTGCATGACCATCGCTTGGGGCCCGGTGGTTATGCCTTATGCTGCCAACTATAAGAGAAGCAATCCTCTTCTGGAGGAGAATCTAGTACAACTCAAGTTGAGCGTCCACCCCGACACTTGACATGGATTGATGCGAGCAAGAATCGAGCAGGTGAAATTGTCAACCCTACAGCTAAGAAGGTGGCACCAAAGATGGTAGGTTTATCCCAACTAAGTAAAGAGCAACTCCCAGAAACTTAGATCTATTTATATCTAATTGATATTGTGATTTAATATTTTTATTAACTATGAATAGATTGATCTCCACGAGCAAAGAAAGGAAGGAAAGTTCATCCCAACTGGCCACATGGATGAACTATCAGTTGCTCTTGGTATGAAGGAGCATCATGGTCGTGTTAGGGGATTAGGAGCTAGCATAGGATTCAAGTCTTATTTTGGCCCTTTCCAATCTAAAAGAGGTCGTGCAGGTTGTCTTACACAAGAGGAGGTTGAAGCATTAGTAGCGCAGAAAGTAAAAGAAATAATGTCTTCATTTCAGCCTACTCAACCTTCTAAACCTATTCATACTGTGTGTCTCTCAAGTGATGAGGTACAAGCCCATGCTCCAGTTGTAGAAGGTCATGGGAGCACTCCAAATGACCCACCACAACAATCTGCAGTAAGTTTTTGTTCTATATGTTGTGTTATTAGTATGATATATATATATATATGATAATATATATAGTTGTAACAGGTATCTGTTCTACTGCTTCTTATATAACTTATATTATTTCAATCTAGGTTGGTATGAATTGTAAACTTGCAGTGGAGGTTCCAGAATATAATGTTGTGGCAGTGGGCAAGGTGTGCAACCTTGGTGGTACATTGCATTGCCAACAAATTACTGATGACATTTGTCGTGTGTCCATCCATCTTATGTATGACGGAATGGGGGACAACCCACTACTCATACCTAATCCTGAATACAGTACAGTTGAAGAAGTTGAGGGTGCTATGGTGGGTTGGTTAGACACTTGGTTATCAATGACAAGGTATACCTTATTTCTACCATATTTTTCATATTTGACTGCATATATGAACTCGTGTAATATAAGTATGTAATTTAATTAATAGGTTTGTAAACCAAAAAGTAAAAATTCTACTAGTCGTCATCCTATGCCCAAGCCATCTTTCATTCCTGAAGCTACATTCGACGAATTGGGAAGCAAATGTAAATGTTTGGATACTTAGCCAACCGAAGCTCGGGATCACATATGTTGGTCAATTTAACAGAAGATGCAGCTGGGAGGGACTTTGAGAATTTTATTTTTCTTGATGATATTGTAGAGTTGTTTCGGTATAATTTTTTGAATACTTCGATAATAGAAGTATGGATAAGGTAAGGATCTATCAATATAGAAAATTCCAATACACATTTTTAGCTTATTTCTATATATGGAAATAATTACAAATGTTTTACAACCATTTATATACTGAGATCACAAACTTTGATATAAGGAATGTTGGATTCTTAGTTCCTTCAATCACTAGTCAAGTGGAGACAAATTTTGAGGATGTGAATGAGTACTTATCTACTGCATTCAAATATTTTTCTAGTAAGGGGAAGGAAATTATCCTAATTCCTTTTAACGTCCAGCAAGTATTATTATTCAATATATTTTTAATAATGAATAAAATTATTTATTTTTAGGTTTGTTTTATTCTTACTCAGAGCTAGACATTGGTAATTAGTGGTGATTGCCCCAAAATTGATGACTCTTTATTATCTTGACCCAATGGGTAAAACAACAAGGGGTCACAAACTGAAATTGTCATCTATAGAGTAAGAATAAATTTCGTCAATGCTTCAACATGATATTTCTATTTAGAATTTCTATTTTACCAACTATCGTTTAATTGATAGGGGTATAAAGGCTTTTCGTGAAGCTGGACGACAAATACCCACAAAATTAAAGACATGACTTTTAAAATTTTCAAGGTAGCTACTTTGACAACTACTTCGTCTTATAAGTATTACTTTTCAACTCTTATATGTCAACTCATATAGTCTTGTCCCAACTAATATTTATAGTAGTTTACTAACATTAAGTATAATTTGTTATTTGTAGTGTCCTATGCAAAATAATGATTGGTCTTGTGGCTACTATGTAATGAAATATATGCAAGCTATTGTCAAACAAGCATCACATGACATTCAGACTATAAGTCAGGTAATAAAGAATAACATCATAAATTTACAAGTGATTGTAGTCATTTTATAAAATATTAGTATGTGCATTTTCTGTTATAGATCTTTACAACTCGGCCTTACACACGTGTGGACTTGAATGAATTCCGAGAAGAGTGGTTAGATGCTTTTCTAAATGAAGTCAATATAGCATTGGATTAAATATGTCATCTCCATTTATGTATGTGGTTTGAGTACTCTTTCATATTTACTTTTGTATCTGACATTTAATATCATCTCAGACTTGCAATCTATCATTTTGTAAATTATGATGTGATTATGAATCATTTTTGTTATGAATGTGTGGTTTTGAATGGTGACGTTTGAGCATCAATGCTCCCCTCTCCCAGAATATATGAATCTTCTTTTTCTTCTGTTCTATTTCAGTTTCTGCAGAAATTTTTAAAAAAATCATAACTTCTAGCGTCGGTTTTTTAAATAACCAACACTAAATATGAATAACCACTTTAATGTAAACTCCTCTGTCGAGAAATTTTTTGACTGAAATATAACTTCTACCGTCGGTTTTTTTTTAAATAACCGACCCAAAAATTGAAAAACCACTTTAGTGTACACTCCTCGGTCGAGAAAATTATCGATCGAAATATTTTTGGTCGACAATTTTCTCGACCGAGAGAGTTTACAGGGTCGGTTTTTTTTGGAATAACCAACCCTAAAGATTGAATAAACATTTTAGTGTACCCCTCGGTCGAGAATTTTGTCGACCAAGATATTTTCATTCAACAATTTTCTCGACCGAGAAAGTTTATAGGGTCAGTGTTTTTGGAATAACCGACCCTAAAGATTGAATTGACATTTTAGTATACCCCTCGGTCGACAATTTTGTCGACCGAAATATTTTTGATCGACAATTTTCTCAACCGAGAGAGTTTACAGGGTCGTTTTTTTTGGAATAATCGACCTTACAGGCTCCTTTTTCTCGCTTGGATCAGATTTTTTACAACCTTTTGCATCGGTGTTTACTCTGTAAGGTCGGTTTTGTTTGGTCAAAAAAACTGACGCTATAGAGAAAGTTCTATAGCGACGGCCACTTAGGGGTCGGTTATTAAGTGACGCTACAGGCTTTAAAAAAATGACACTACAGACCATTCCTATAGTAATGAGGTTAGGTATAACAAACTAGATCACATGGGAGTTACACATCCACTTATTATAGTGATTTATCAAATATAACTATATAATGGCAAAGGTAAGACTACCAATTAATGGTATTGAACCATAGAATTATGATCAATAGAACCCACCTATAATACCATATGATTTACTCTAATTCATTGGATGTTAAAGCATCCAATATTATTCATTGGATTAGGTTCATTGTTCAAGGTTATCAATTGAAGTATATGTCTAACCATTAGATCAATTGAACCAATAAACCATTGGTTCAAGGTTTAGTCAAATATAAAATCACATTCCTAATTCATCATATATGGTGTTGACCTGATCCACCATTTATTGTGATCATTAGGTCACCATTGGCTGCTAGATCAGTAATACATTCAGTTAACACCTTCGAATATTAAGCCAATATCATCATCATTTGATAAAATCATTAGAATACTTAGTGGATGATAATTAAACGTCTAATTGAGTCAAAACCTGACCTAAGATGGTGACCATAGGTTGTCACCATACATATGACACCCTTCATCACGAACATCAGTTTCCAATATAGAAATACCATTGGTTGTTGAATGGTATGACCATCAGTTGTGTGATAGAGAAGGAAATAGTTTGAAAACTCTAATTTGAACCATCAATTATTTTGTGCTTAACACCATAGGTTGATGCTATCAACCTGTCCCAGATCATGTTACACCTTATAAAGGTTGTACATATGTTTAATAGTTCATATAGAACTTGAAAAAAATAGGGAACATCACAAAAATTCGTAATTCTAAACAAGCATGGTTTCTTTATGCTTAAATCAACACATTAAGGCATAAACATGAACTAACAAGAGCTTCTAGTAAGCAAAAATGTTTTATAACTCGCATCTATAGAGTAGGTCAGATATCAAAAAGCAAGAATTTTGAGAAAAGAAGGCAAGAAATCCCTAGATTCAGATCTAAACTTTGGCCAAATAGGCACTTCTCTCCACAAAGAAGCAAAATCCTAGAAAAAGAAACAAGAAGGAAGGATTTTTGAGTTCTAGAGTCATTTTCACCATGGAATAGCAGGGTTCCATCCTGGAGAGATATAGGAGGAAGAAGAGAAAAGAAATAAATGGAGTAAACAAGTTAAAACACACTTTTAGGTCAAGATCACTAGGAAGAAGCTTTTTAGACCCAAAAAGAAATCAATTGCAACCTTAAAAAAAATTCCAAGAAGATCCCCACTTTCTTCTTCCTTGGGCACAAAAATTCACAGATGAATAAGAGGAGAAAGAGTTTGGGAGAAGGTAGGAAGTGGTGGAGAGGAAGTGGCTCATTTTGGTTCTTGGGGATAAGTATATAAACTTTAAGATAAAGCAAAAAGAAAAAGTTGAAATTCTAGTATCTATCCAAGTGTCCATGGCCTTAATTTATCAATAATATACAAGCACACACACAATCAGCTCTCCCACTATCTTTATGGACCTTCTTAGATTTCCTTTGTCGAATTTCTAAGCCAATCACATAATTCCTTAGTCGATAGATACTAAAAGTAGCTCATCCATGAAGGGGTAAACCCTAAAATACCCTCTTGATGAAAATGCCTTCAAACCATGGCTCAACTAGGAGCCCCATGGCTCAAAAATCTCAAGAATGATAATATAACATCTAAGGAACATAATTTATGTGACAAATTGAAAAGAAAACCCCTCAATTGGGTAAATTGTAGAAAAGTTCAAAATGTATAGAAAATTGCATAACTTTCTCAAACAATGTCCAAATTGGACTAAATTTGAAACTTAAGCTTGTCTTATGATTTCAAAACATATCAAAAGGTTGAATTAGGTTATAAGCATTCAATTATGGTAATTAATCTCATTCAACTCATTAAATAAGTTTAGGGGCCTTACATCAGTCACATGCTGCATACAAAAGATATTTCACATGTACATGCCATATATTTACAAACATTGGCATACTACAAAAATCTCGTGTTGATATGAGTATATAATATAGAAAACACATCCCATACCCAGACCTGAGAGTATAGGAATAACACTAGGACTCTACTACTAACATCTACATCTAACCAACCTTTTGAATATATTAATCACCAAGTTGGTTCTCTTCCACAGTGAGACCTCGACATCATTGCACGCGACCACCTAAAAAAATGTGGTGACCCACAGGTGAGACCCAGTCCCAGCAAGAGATATAACTCTCTCCCACATATATTGATTATAACATATTGGTTGACAAGAAATGATCTGAGCAGATACAATAATGAATAAGAAATTTAAGCATATTGAATAGGTTAAGCATACTAAGCCATTAAGAAAATTAACTTGATAAGAAGTATAATTACTCAAAGGCATATGATAGCATCTTGTAAAAACTGAATAGTATATAGACAAGTTAAAGACTAATCAAACAATGTGAGACGTATTTAACTATAGTCAGTAAACTACATGGCTTATATCACATCTTTTATTACATTGCCCTGAGGGATTTGAGAAATACCACTCAAGTCCCAATTGACCACTACTAAGTTGAAATAAGTGCCATACAAGATCTAGGAAGAGTCGGACTCCTAAGATCTTCTCCACCCCTGGTCAGTACGGGTCCGCTACAACGACACATAAGGTCAAGCTACTAACAGCCTAGTCTGTCCTTGGTACATGTCACAGCACTAGTGAAAGGAGGCAAGTACACATACCCTACCATCCGAGGTACAACCACAATTTTCCTCAAATCTCATCATCATATATATATAATCATTGAGACATGACCGCAGTCGTTCTCAAACTGAGGGCTAGGTATGACCACTGTCATCCTCCCTAACACTTGAATTCAGGATGGCAAGCACCCTTCATACTCATCAATATGTGCTCCGAGTATCCCTTAGGAATACTCATTTCACTATCTGGCAATTTCTGACACTCAGATAGATCTATGGCACAAGGAACTACATGATTAGAGTTTCACTTAATTAGTTATGCCAATTGGGTGAATTAAGGTTAAATCATACAAATGGACATTCAAACCCTAATTCTTTTCTAACAAGAGTATATGTATAACAAATTCAAAAGATATAAAACATTTGAGACATAAATATTAATCACATTACCACATGCTATCATTCATTTCAAATTAATGGACCACACTTATCATCATACTTTTACAAGATACCAATATCTTATCACAAGTTCTAGGTTTTTAACCCTTATTGGAACATGAAGAGGATTTCACCTCAATCATGGATTTGAACATGCCCAAAGGTCATTAAGACCATCAAATTATTCATAGTAAGGTTATCATCATCATTACATGCCTTAAACAAGGCTCAAAAGATCATTAGCACATATGTGTCCATAGATACTAACATGGCAAGGCACTATGATATTCAAATAGTACTACAATGTGGTTTCAACACAAGAAGATTGTAATTCATTATCACATTAATCATTCAAGAGGTATGATTATAACCAATAAACATCATATAATTACACTAAGGTTAGGTTTAACAAAATAGATCACATGGGAGTTACACATCCACTTATTCTAGCGATTTATCAAATATAACTATATGATGGAAAAGGTAAGACTACAAATTAATGGTATTGAACCATTGAATTATCTTCAATAGGACCCACATATAATACCATGTGTATTATTATAATCCATTGGATGTTAAAGCATCCAATATTATTCATTGGATCAGGTTCATTATTCAAGGTTATCAATTGAAGTATAGGTCTAACCATTAGATCAATTGAACTAAGGAACCATAGGTTCAAGGTTTAGTCAAATCTACAATTACATTCTTAACTCATCATACATGGTGATGACCTGATCCACCATTAATTGTGATCATTAGGTCACCATTGGTTGTTAGACCAGTAATACATTCAGTTAACACCATCAAATATTAAGCGAATGTCATCATCGATTGACAACAACATTAGAATACTTCGTAAATGATAATTAAATGTCTAATTGAGCCAAAACCTGACCTAAGGGGGTGACCATAGGTTGTAACCATAAATTTGACACCCTTGATCACGAACATCAGTTGGCAAGATAGCAACACCATTGGTTGTTGAATGGTATGACCATCAGTTGTGTGATAGGGAAGGAAATAGCTTGACAACCCTAATTTGAACCATCAACTATTTTGTGCTTAGCACCATAGGTTGATGCTATCAAACTATCCCAGACCATGTTATAACTTAGAAAGGTCGTATACATGTTTACAAGTTCATATCAAACTGGAACAAAATAAGGAACACCACAAAAATTCGTAATTCTAAACAAGCATGGTTTCTCTATACTTAATTCAACACATTAAGGCATAAACATGAACTAACAAGCTTCTCATAAACAATATAAGTGAAGAATTTTATATAACTCGCCTCTATAGAGTAGGTCAGATCTCAAACAACAAGAATCTCGAGTAAATAGGGCAATAAAACCTTGGATTCTGATCTGAACTTGGCCAAATAAGCACTTCTCTCCACAAGGAAGCAAAACCCTAGAAAAAGAAACAAGAAGGATAGATTTTTGAGTTCTAGAGCCACTTTCACCATGGAAAAGC
This sequence comes from Alisma plantago-aquatica, assembly GCA_963693085.1. NCBI lineage: Eukaryota > Viridiplantae > Streptophyta > Magnoliopsida > Alismatales > Alismataceae > Alisma > Alisma plantago-aquatica. The sequence goes on from OY856412.1 coordinate 950,472,773, forward strand.
AGGGTTCCGACTTGAAGGAAGGTCTAAGGAAGGATAAGAGCAAGAAAAACGGAGAAGGAAGGAAAAAAAAACAACTTTTCTTGGTCGAAATCCCTAAAAGATGACCTTGGAAACCCTAGGTAGAGCTAGATGGAGCTCTAGGAGACCTTCTTCTCCAAAAAGAGGTTGTCTTCTACCTTAGAGCAGTTGGTTCTGCATAAAAACAGAGTGGATTCGTTGCTCCAGGTAAGAGGAAAGAGAAAGAAAGCATAGTTTCGAATTTGGGCAAAGAAGAGGTAAATATAGCCCATGGATAATGATAGAAGCAAGCATGAGGTGTAAAAGTAGCTTCCCCAAGTGTCTATGGCCTTAAACTATTAAGAATATACAAGCACACACACAAGCCGATCTCCCACCATCCTTATAGACTTTCTTAGCTTTCCTTTTTCAAATTTCCCAGCCAATCACATAATTCATTAGTTGATAGCTACTAAAAGTAGCTCATCCATGAAGGGGTAAACCCTAAAATACCCTTGATGAAAACACCTTCAAACCATGGCTCAACTAGGACCCCCATGGATAACAAATCTCAAGAATGATAATATAGAATCTAAGGAACATAAAGTATTTGACAAATTGCAAAGAAAACCCTCAATTTAGTAACTTGTAGAAAAGTCCAAAATGTACAGAAAATTGCATAACTTGCTCAAACAATGTCCAAATTGGACCAAATTTGAAACTTAAGCTTGTATTATGATTTAAAAACATATAAAAAGGTTAGATTAGGTTTATAAGCATTCAATAATGGTAAGTAAGCTCATTCAACTCATTAAGAAAGTTCAAGGGCCTCACAAAAGTGGCCAAGATGTCAGGTTCTTTTAGACGAATGGCCACGGTTGTGGCCACCAGCCATGATCATTTTGAAGATGCATGGACACGACCGTGGCAACTGCCCACATCCATGGCAACTTCCCACGACCATGTCAACTGCCCATGACCGTGGCAAAGTCAGAGGGATGTGTTCTACATCGACAACACGACTGTGGCACCCAACCACGGCCGTGCTACCAAGCCCTAGCCACGACCGTGGCCACATGCCACGACCATGGCCTGACCTAATCCAAGAAAAAATATAGCTTTTAAACATTAAAACCTGACCCCCTCTTCATTTCTTCTTCTTCCTCAGTTGCATGACAGTGGCGGCACATAGCTACTTTGCCCTCCACCGTTCTCCACCTCCAACACCTCAAAATGCCCACAATCAACCCCCAATCAATACCAAATCATTCCCCAGCCATCCCCCTTCCATTTCCACCACCTTTCCTCTCTCAATTGGCCCTCCATCTCCACCTTCATCTCCAATCCGCCCAACAGCCCCCGTCCTAAACCTCCACATAAACCCTCCATTTTTCCTAAATCCACAACAAACCCCATATCCACCATCTAAACTTCCTTATCATTCCATTCTAAACCCAAATCCACATCCAAATCACCCCCTATACCAAAATCCGAATTTCACCCCTTCCCCCACCCAACCATGAATAAGATTGGGAAGGCAATAACCAAGGGGGGCAAAATCATCACCGGAGGAAAGCGGTGTTCCGAAAATGCATCCTCCGATGGTTCAGCATACCAATCTCTCTGTCGCTCACAATCAGTGAGTGCATCTCGCTCCCATTCATCCTATAGCCACCACATCACCGACGCCACGTATGAGGGAGATGAAGAAGAAGAAGAGGCGACTGAGGAAAATCTGGACGATTGATTGATGAAGTTGAGCTGGTGATTGCAAAGAAAGGGCAGAAATCAAAGCAGCATTGTCATCGTCAAAGCACCCGCCAAAGCCTACGCCTGCACACCACTCGACGTCTCACACAGCGGTGGAGTGTAGTGAGCAACCACAATCTATGCGGCAGATGTGTTAGGATGAAGAACAATATGCACATTGGTACAACCTCGACACGAGTTTGGGGTCCCAATCTTACATAATGGAGGAAGATGAAGATGATAGTGATGAGGAAGAGGTAGAGTTGATGCCTGAGGAAGAGGATGTTCTAGCACTTTTGGAGGCAGATAGATTGAAGGCCTTAGGAAAGGCCCCTGTAGGACTGTCCTATGGCAGAGGACACATGCAAAGAAAAATCTGTTGGATCCTAGATGGGTGATTAGATGCTCTAGAGGGGGGGGGTGAATAGAGCTGAAAGCACTTAAACAAAACTCATTAAACCTTCAAGATATATGACAAGATAAGGTTGCTAAATATGTAATTTGAGTGCAACTAAATCATGCATAGCAAGGATAAGAGAGATTGAACATGCACCAATTAGACAAGCTATTTAGAGTGGTTCCACACTTCAAACTAGAAGTGTGTCAGTCCACTTGCCTAGAGAGGTCAACCTCTAGGACTTCAAACAATTGCATTCTTATATTCATTAATAAGACATACAACACATGACCCAGAAAGGACTTACCTATCCAATACAAAATAGTCTTCAACCTTACCAAGGACTTACCCACTTTTCCAGAGTCTTCAGCCTTCTCCAAGGACTTACCCACTCTTGTACAAGTCTTCGGCCTTGTAGGAATTACCCACTCTTCTTGGATCTTCTGCCTTTGACTTCACCTTCACTCGGAGAAGCTTTCCACCAAGGAATTACCCACTTGAGCTTGAGTCTTCTGCCTTCTCCAAGGGCTTACCCACTCTAGCTCCAAGTCTTTGGCCTTGATCTTCACCAAGGGACTCCTTCCCTTGTTCTTCTTCACCTCTCTTGGACAAGAGAGAGAACCTTCATCTTTATGGTTGAAAGAAGAGATAGGAGGTGGTGGAAGTGAGAGCCTCACAAGATATACATATAAGAATAGCTCTCTTACAGATTTCCTACTCACTCTAATGGATGTAGCAAGTGATTAAGCTTAGAGAGAGAGAGGAGGTTGTAGGATCACTCAACTATAGAATAGGAACCTTCATAGTGAATGCTCAACCTTGGAATGAAGCCCAAGGGGTCCTATTTATAGTTGGGGATGCCTCTTAGCCTTTGGGAACACTTAACAACGAAAACTAGTCATTTTGTGGCTTGCAACGGATCTATTTTCACTTGTTGCAACTCCACAACGGCTAGAAACACTTTTCTGCACTTTTCCGTACAGTGCATTCGGTCGAGTTTCTATATGTGTAACTCGACCGATCAAGTAGTAGGCAAACCGATGTTTAAGGGATCGGTCGAGTTTGTCCTGAGGAAACTCGACCGACCACTTCAAAAGGAAATGGCCCACTACCCAATCGGTCGAGTTCTGTGAGTGCAAAACTCGACCGATGCAATCTTCAGAAAATCGATCAAGGTTTGATCGGTCGAGTTTCAGGGTGTGAAACTGGACTGACCAAGTGCCTGTAATTGATTTTTGAAGTTGTATTAAAAGTGTTCTAATAATCGATCTAAGTGCTCCTGGTATTTTTCTAAGCTTAATTACAAGTCATACAATCATTACAAGTGATTTACAACATGATTTTAATGGATATACATCATATTACAAAAACGTGCACTTGTATTACTTTGACTTGTCTTTTCTCCAATTTGAGATGCGCAAGTTAGGGAAATTGGAGTGTGTCTATACCTAATCTAAAATTACTCAAGTAGAGACATTAGACACCAATATGTGGAATGGTTAGTCATCATCAAAACATGGGTTTAGTCAATTTAGACGTGAGTCAACATTGACCTAATTGACCTTGAGTCAACAAAATCTCTCTCACATACCTGGAGTGCATGACAAGGAGAGTCGTCCCCACTAGATATGGGTGTGAGAAAGTTATTGATGACCTAGGGATCAAAGAAGCGGTGGAAGGAAGTTTAAAGGAAATGGGGTTGTGGAACATTCTTTTCACGCCCCAAAAGACTTACACCACTTTGACTAGGGAATTCTTTGCCACACTTGAGAAGACAAAGGTGAGAGGAAATGAAGCTATCAAGATTGCCATGATGGGAAACATGCACACTCTCACATCAACAAATCTGAATTGTGTTTTTGCTGCCAATCTAGAAGAGGCCCAAAAGATGGATGATGGTCGACTTGAAAAGGAAGTTGATTTCAACTATGTACATTTCTAGAAGCTTCTGACAAGCAGTGAGGATGACTATGTAGGGAGATCAAAAACTACCTCCATAAGCAACTTGTTGTTCCGTTATGTGCAAAAGGTATTAGGCAACACCATTGTGGGGAGTTATGACAATCAAGGCTCGATTTCACAGAATGAAATGTTTGTCTTGATAGCAATGCACCACAAGCAGTTTATAGACATCGGAACATTATTAATTGGTCATATGAGGACCATACCCATCAAAAGTAAAACACCTTTTGTTATGGGTGGGTTGGTAACCTCAATTGTACATGCTTTGGGGTAGGATCTTTTTGGAATGGAGGACATGAGTGGGATCAATCTTGTTGACCTTAACTATCTAACCCGCTCCCACACTATAAAAGTGATAGACAAAAGGATGATCTATTATACAACTAGTGTCCCCAATTTTGATCTTGAGTTGCCTTACCACGATGTGCCACTACTTTATGTGATGGGGATCCTCCACAAACTGGAGGACAAATTGTTGAAGTGGCAGCAAGACAACCCAAGAGAAAGATATACTAGGGGAGTCATTTCCACACAAGAAGAGATGGCTGAATCAAATGTGCAAGGGCAGGAACAAGAAACTGAAGGAAATAGTCAGCCCCGAATAATAAGGAGGGATGAAGGAACATCCCAGCTACAACAGCCCTCAACAAACGCCTACGACATATCCACCATCTAGGAACAACTTGAGGGTATTCAGAAGACACAGAGTGATATGCAACTTATCTAGCAATACATGTGGCAAGACCAACAATAAATGCACCACCAGGTCAACCACTTGTATCACTACCACCATGCCCAAGCAGCGAGAAACTTCGAATGGGGTGGAGATTTTTGGGGTGGCATAGCTGGATATCCAGAGACATACCCTTCACCCCAAGATAACTACTGGGGACATTACTACCAACATCCTCCCGCAGACTCAGCTCCTCCTCCAGATCCTCCTCACTCATCCGACCAGCAGCCGCAACAACTGTGACACTTCCCCTATTCACCCTACATTATAGTTTCATGTTCAGGACAACATGATTCTAAAGTTTAGGGTGGGTAGGGAGGTACGAACCACCCTCTATCTCTGTGATTTTATTCCACCTATTCTATCTAGTTTTGTTTTTCTTCTCTTGTTTTTTATTGCATCTTTGCGTAGCATGTAATTGCTTTCTTACATTTTTGCCTAATTTTTCAAAAATTTTGCCATGTATTGCATATCATGTAGATTTTTGGTAATTTTTGCATGTCTTAACTAGGATTTTCTTGCTTTATTAAGTTCAATAATGTAGGTTTAGATGTGACTGAAGGCAAATTGTCATTTTGGCCAATTTTGCCCAAGCTTGAATGTTCTTGCCCAAAAAGCATGTGTTGACTTAATCTCCATTGTTGGAAATGAAATTTTTAATCCTTTGACAAATGCATGATGTTCTCTTAGATTTTATTGCTATATGGTCTTTTTTTATGAATCTTTACATGTGCACCACCTCTCTTAAGTTTGTGAATGATTTGGTTGTTTTGTGAATTGAGCAAGCTACAAACGCTTAAAGCCTATGGAATCACTCGGTAGAAATGTGAATGTCATGTTGCTCTATCATGTGGTGTGATATCATTTGATGAAGTGTTGGATTAGCTTTTATGAAGGAAATCTTATGTTGAAGACTACACTAATGACCCCACTTTGGATCCTACTATTCTTTCACCATCTTCATACCTCTCCGCCTCATGAAAAGATACCAAAGTGCACATAGCAGCCGTGGCCACCCCCAAAAGTTTGGGGTGGCCACATCTCCATCTCCCCGCTTCACTCTATCCACCATATGCCCTATCTACACCAAGGGCAAATAAAAAAAAAAGCAAAAACAAAATAAAAGGATGCTCCTATTTAAGAGCATTCAAATAAAGAAAAGATGAGTGTGTAAAAGCACTCCAAAATCTTACCACAATCCTTTCTTCCTTTTTCAAACCCATTGACCTATAAAACATCAAATCTAGCTCACTTTACCCATTTCTACAGCCAAGTGGTTCATCGAGTGTGGTTTGTAGTATAAGAGTGAATGCATGAAAGAAAAATAATACTCATAGTCATCATTGATTAACACAGACATGAAACGGTTTACCCGAAATGACATGAAGGACATATGGACAACTTGTGTTTTCTATGCTTTATATTTGAAGATTGTATGGTCAGTGCTCATTTCATGATTGGATTGTGAAAGAGGAAAGGAGATAGGTGGAATACATGCACTTAGTCACTTCCAAGACCATGTAGTCAATAATTTTCTGTTGCTATGCATTTGCCATTCTTGTGTATTGAATGAAAATTGAAAAGAGATATTAAGTTAGAGCATACTTGAGGACAAGTATGTTTTAAGTTTGGGGTGGTGATGTAGCCCTATTTCTAGGGATCCATCTTGTGCCATTTTGTACTTCAATCAAATCTAAACATGTTAGATTACAAGATATTTCTCCTAATATGTTTATCATTGCCGAATGCGCTTATGGATGTTCTTAGCGTCATTTTCAGGTACTTGGACCATGATTAGGGTGAATGAGAGAGAAGGAAGGAGTCATAGAATTCCTCTACTCATGAAGGGGTCCAAAGGAGGCCCCAAAATCTCCCTCAAACTACCTCCAATGGCCAAGAATCGACATCAAGCAAAGAAATCCATGAATGATGAAGTTTGAAGGTCAATTAACTGATGTAGACCCCAACATGGTTGTGGGAAAAACCCCATGGTCGTGTCATTTTTGCTGAAGAAGTGCCCCATTCAACAGGGAGCTAACCCAACTTACCACAATCGTGTCCCACCAACACGGCTATGATCGATTGAAGATACCACGACTGTGGCCATCAACACGGTCGTGGCCAGCAGAGGAGAAAATGACTGTGACCCTCCCCCCACAACGACCGTTGGAATTTAGCATAAGAACCCCAAAATCAACAGAGAGTCACACCCAATTCGCCACGACCATGGCCTCTGAAGATCGACTCACCTGTGGTGCTACCCCACGACCAAGCCCTCCTCCTCCAAAACGGCCATGTTACCCAACACGGTCGTGGTGCTACTCTCCCAACACGACCGTGGCACTCCGCCACGGCCGTGGCCACCCCCTACTTGGCACTTTCACCACCCTTCCACAACACGCCCGTGTACAAGCTCTACGACCGTTCCCATCTACCCCTACCATGATCGTGGCTCATCAACACGGCCGTGTTCCCACCCAAAACCTACCACTTTCTGCACTGATTTTCTCACAATACCCCTACTTACCCTAGTGCTTCCACCACCACATATATATACATGGGTGGCAGCCACAACACTAGATTATCCCCCCTAGCTGCTCCTAGCCTCCATTACTCCTCTCCTTGAGCATTTAGTGTATTTCCCTTGCATTTATGCTCTCCACCCACCATTTCCATCTCCATTTCTCCTTGGAAACCTAGTTTTCTAGGTTTTCCTCCATAATCCCCCATATCTTCATGCTCATCTGCGCCCTTGGAGGAGAGAGGACGTCCCCAATAGCAATGAGGTGAAGAAGAAGGCTACTTCCCCGAGATCCATGGAGTTTCTTCCCCTTCTTCTCCTTTCTTTTGCCATTTCTTTGACTATGTGTAGCTAAGCCCCTAGTGGTGGGTTGTTTGGGGATAAAATGTTACTTTGATACATATTTTAGGGGAATTTTGTCTTGTATGAACTCATTTTTATCTATGATGATTGCTCCATGCTTTTGTCTCTTATCCCATTATCATGCTTGTGATTTATGTTTTTTGCTATTAATTGCTTGTTTGATAGTGCTTGATGATACCATGTTTCTAGGAGAATTGGGATGCTTGTGGCAATCTTAGGTGTGACTCCTAGGTCCCAATAGGGGATCCCTAGCTAGTCCCCTTTGTTCCTACGTGCCTAACCCCTCTCCTACTACTTGGTATGAGACCTGAGTTACTAGTATAAGTGAGATTGATGTGATTGCCTAGGGTGTTCTAAAGGCTAGAATGGCTAGTAGCATGAGGTCAAATACCCTCGTCTCTACTCCCATCTCTACCCTCATCCCTCAATTATTCAATACCACTTATCCTAGAAACCTAGATTTGGCCAATCTTATTAGAATTACACCTAACCCTAGTCTTCCACTAGTAGTATAGGGTATATTCTAATAGCATTTGCCTTATTATTTGGTTTGGTAATCTAGATGAAAGATGAGAACCATGCCTGTCCAATAACCTCCCCCAACTAATATCAAAGTTACATCCCCAAACGGCCAACCTACCTTAATCAACTTGTTTAAAACTCAACTTGCTCTGCTTGCTTGTTCATGCTAGTCTAGTTTAGTTGGTTTTTCTCAATCTAGTTAATTGCTTAGTTTTGCTCTTTAGTGTTAACTTAGGTTCTTGCTCGCTCTAGTGGTTAGCTTAGCTTCTAAATTGCGTCTTGCTCTTCTAGTATAGTGTAGGTCACCTTTGCTCTTGCTTAGTTAGTTGGTTAACCTAGTTTGTTAAATTTGCGTGTTTAAGATAACTTAGGTTTAATTCGCCTTTCTTGCTTGTCCATTTAGATTAATCACCAAACAAACCCTTTTAAAACCCTTAAACAAGATCTCCGCACTAGGAATATAGCCAACACTAGTCTAGTTCTAGTTCCCCCTCTATCCCTGAGGACCGACCCCTATTCTTGCCAATCACCTATACTACAACAGTGCCCCGTGCGCTTGCGCGTGACTTGTTTGGTTTTGTGATCGACTTGGTTAGGGCCAATACAAATTTTGAAAGTTCCCTCCAGTGTGTTCGAGTCCTGTGGAGTGCATCTAGCCACACTTAGTTGGCTAGTGTGTACACCTCAGGCTTGACGCATCAGTAAAGACATATTTTATGCTCATAGTGATATTGAACATATTTTTAGTAGATGGACAATTAAAATATAAGATTACTGGAGAAATTTCCGATAATTTTGAGTTATGTAGTAATCTAGGCAATTAATTTAGTAATTATCTAACATTTACTTCATAGATACATTTGGAGTGTCTACTCAATTAATTTTAATATAATACCTTAACCTAGAAAGGGTAATGACAATATTCATATAACTCGAAAATTTAAGATTTAACGAAACTATGAAGTCTTCTATATGATTATTTGTAAAAAAAAATGGAATTTTATCAAATAGAAGAAAATAAATTAAAATTTTATCAAATTTTATCAAATAGAAGAAAATAAATTAAAATAGCCTCAGATTTGCGATGTCAGGGAGGAGAGGAGTCTGAAGTTAGGGTCGGGCTTGAATCGACGAACGAGGGAGGGAGATCAAAGAACGAGCGAGGGAGGGAGGGACAACAGGAGATCTGAGGATTGGCGGCTAGGATCTTCGATTCCACCCCTTTATAGGGCACAGGAGGCGCCGACCTAGTTGAGAAGGCCCAGGCGGAGTCATCCAAGCCTACATAATGAGCGAAGAAGGCCCAGGAGCGCAGCCATGGCGGCGGCTCTGCTGTCCCGTGAACAGAGCAACCACGGTGCATCTGAAATGAGAAGGGGAAACGGGATCAGGTTGAATCCATGTCCAAGGGTTGAATAGATGAGAGGAGGGGAAGGCTCTAGGTAAAGTTAGAATCAACAACATGCCTTCCATAGATGATTATGAAGTCCTCACTGCCCAAGAACTTCTCCCGCAGGTGCTCTGTTTTAACAGAAAAACTGGGGAACTTGTCCCTTGTGTCGGGCACCTATGCGAGAAGGTGGACGGGTTATCGACTCCTGTCCACTAGGCCGTGAATGGGCCACCAGGATTGAGGCCCAGTCCACCCAAAAAAAAGGGGTAAGTAAACAGAATTAGAAAATGTAAATTTGTTGTATGTTTCAAGAATTAACAAACTATGTTATGGTTGTCACAATAAGACATATAAGGATTTTTTGGAAAGCTTGAGAGACAGTGAACACATTCATAGAGATCTAAGACCATGGTAAGTATCATATGATGCTATTATATTGAGGAAAAGATTGATGTGATTGTATGTGTTGATGCTATATTGAATTGATGATGTAGGTGTGAACCTTTTCACTGAGCTTTAGGGAATTGACACTACCCAAGTCTGAAGGATTTAAATTCGACTGGAAAACCCTAAGACAAACGTTTAAATTCTCTGCAACAATTGTACGTGGGTCATGTCCATTGAATTTTATTATTATTATGATTCAGCCTACCCATATGCAAAGTAACTTAGAGATTGAGTTACTTTAGAAATTTAGTTATTAATGTTCATCTCATATCCAATAATATTTTTTATTATCCAGACATTGTTCAAATGAAGTAATTTTGTGAGGATATTAGATTATAGAATTTATATATAATTGTGTTCTAAGAATTCAAGTAGGAATGTCATCAAGGTTTCTTATATATGTAGCGATCTAAGAATTAAGAAGTGAAATAAATTCCTTAGAAAGATTAGTGTTTAAGAAGTTAAGTATTATGTGAGAATATGGGTGTTGCACCATGACCCAATTACCAAGATAAATGTACTATTGGGATCAAAATATATTGTAACATGAGTTTATGATGATATTCTCAAATTATGAGACATTAAGTCATGATTAAGTTGTAGGATGAGACTCTATATGATTTCTACTTTAAGATTTAAGATTTAAGTTCATAAGAGTGTATTGAGATCAGACTTAATGAGATTTTATAAAAGTGGAGTCACCTTGTCAGAAATAACATTCTTATAGATATTTGATACTCGAGAACTCTCATATACTTCGTATTCCCATATTTAGTTCAGATCCATTCCCTGAGCCTTTAGGATTAGTTGTCATATATTTAGTGTCAAAAGTAGTTAAATAATTTATATCTGGTTGAAGTATTAGATTAAGAATATTAGATTTAGATTCAGACTTAAACTACTCATGGTGTGAGTAGCCAAATTTTTGAAGAAAGATACATGATAAGGGTTTTATATCCAATCTCAATTATGAAGTAATTGAGATCCATATTCACATTCAGTTCATTACTTAAGAATAAAAGATTCAGATTCAAATTCATATTTAGAATTCAGTACATGCTCAGTGCCCAGTAATCAGTTTCAAATAAGTTCAATTATCAATATTCAGTTTCAGTTCAGATTAAGAATTAAGTAAGTTTAGACTTAAGATAAATAAGTTGAAACCTTCACATAAGACATTATATGATAAGTTCTCATTCAATAGTCCTGGGATGATTCAGAGGCATCAGTTGCCAATTTAGATGAGTGTTTACTCCAATTCAGAGGTGTTGCGGCACCGATTCAGGGCGTACCCACGCCAATTTAGAGACACGTCGATGTCATTCAGAGGCATGTAATGCCAATTCAGCGGTACTTTGATACCAAGTTAGGGCATAGATACGCCAATTTAGGAGGACTTGTCGTATAATGGTGACCACAAATCAAATAAAAGTTGTAAATAAAAGACACATCGATTCAGTATAACTCTGCAGCTTTTAGATATCAGTTTGGTTTTCAGTTATGTAACATTCATGTTTATCTTATTAGAAATTCAATGTCACTTACTCTAACCTAGGTTTCCCTTTGTGCATGGTTGGGGACGAGATGTCCGTAGGTACAAATTTTTAGAAGATAGTCATGATAATTTGATGCAACAACTTTAGGGAGTTTTCTTGGTGGGGCGCCATCTACACAGTCCTAGATGTGACATGAGATTCGAATAAGGTAGTACATAGTATTAAATTTCTTTTGTATTAGAGTTTCTTTTCTAAGAATTTAAGAGAATGCATTTTTACATAGTGTGTAATGGTTCTTTCTATTATTATTATTATGTATATCATGCTTGTGACACTCCCCAGACAAAAAAATCTACCACTCATGTGGTATGAAACTTGGGGTGTTACACATACGAAATAGGAAAATTGAGCTATATATGGAATAAAGGACAACAAATATAAAAGGCTTCCCATAGAAAGGATAAGGTCCACCCAAATGGGTATCAAGAGAAAAGGAATTGAGATCATATGATAACAAAAGAATACTTGCCATCAATAAAACATAAAGATTATGCCACACAAGAACATGTAAAGAATCATGGCACACACCCCATATCATCAACCTGCATGCATGTGAGATAAACATAGCCCTAGAAAAATATAAACACAAAGGTGGACAAACATAAACTTGAAACTTGATAGAGAAAGGAATATTGCCAATCTCCCAAATATATAAAACATGGGCCAAGAATCACACATCTTGCCATGGGTATGAGGTTTCTTTCCATCCTAAAAGAGCAGGAAATATCACATATGATCGATCGGAAATAGCATGTCTGCCATACAAACCAATGTAATTACACTACTCTAGTGCTACTGAATCACATAGCATGCTAAATGTAGAGGCAAGTAGAAAGTATAGTCAGAATATATAAACTAGTCACAACATAAGTGACCAATATATACATCCACCTCATAAGTGGGCTAAAGACATCACATGTCATCTTTTAGAGTTCCATCATGAACAAAGCACAAGATAAGAGTTCAAAAGAATATACATGATCACATGATTGATATCAAATAAGGTAGTTCACATGAACCATGATTTTCAAAAGAAAAGACATTGTGTATAGGATAATGTCCATAGGACAAAGAGAATGAATAATCATAGGCGAATTGCTCAACATAGAAAAATAGGGGATACATCATTCCTCAACTTCAAAGTCTAAACAGTCCAAGTCAATCCTAGATCCAATCCTAGGCCTCCAAAGAACCTCTAGGGAAGGTGGACATGTCTAATAAGTAAGGTTCCCAATATTAGAGAGGTTGGTTTCTCCAAAAAAGCTCCTATCTTGAGCAAGAAGCACCTTCTCCACTTTAGAGGTGAAAAACCCTAACAAAAGAACATGGAGATGAGGTGTTTATGGCTTCTAGGTGGGGTTTCACCATGGAAGACCATGCTTCCAGCCTGGAGGAAGGTGGAAGGTAGACTAGAGACATGAAAATAGGGAATTAAAGGAGGATACTTACTAGTTTTGGTCAAAATCACTAAGGAGGAGCTTAAGAAATCCTAAATAGAGAAATTTGGAACCCTAGGAGCCTTCTTCACCAAGGTAGGCACCTCCTTTTACCTATGGACAGAACCTTCGTGGAAAAATAGAGTAGGAATGATGCTATAATCTAGAGGAAATAAAGGAGAGAAAGAATTTTTTAATTTGGAGTTGGGAAGGGGTAGATATTGCTATATAAAGAAAGAGGTCAATCATGAGGTGCCTACGAGACTTTCTATGTGTCATGTATAAGGGTGTCCATGGACATGTAAGCCTTTATGGATAAGGAAGAAGTCAAGCATGAGGTGTCAAGTTACTTTCCACGTGTCCAATGCTAAGGGTGCCTATGGACATGCAAACCATTATGGATAAGGAAGAAGTCAAGCATGAGGTGTCCATGGAGCTTTTCATGTGTCCTTAGCCTAGGGATTTCATGGCCATGCAAGAGGATAGCTCATAGAGGCTTCTTGAATATAAAATATCGGTTTATGGACACTTATAGGCCATCTGAACCGACCTCCAATCAAATAAGTTACCCCATTGGTTGATAGCTTCTAAAGATAAGCTCATTTATAAAGAGAGTAATCCCTAAAATGCCCTTGGAAAGAAACACCTTCAAACCAAGGTGCAACTAGGCGCCCATGGTTCAAAAACTCAAGAATAGTAAGGGAATATATAAGGATTATAATGCATGTGACAATTTGCAAAGAAAACCTCCCAATTGGGTAAATTATAGAAAAGTCCAAAATGTACCTAAAATTGCATAACTTGCACAAACATCATCCAAATTGGACAAAACCTCATCCACAAGTTATCGTTGATGTGTTGAATACAAATTTGACATTATTTCCATCTTTTGAATTTATATAATCATATTATTCATTACTTATGCCTTTTACTCATTTTCTCTCCTAAACTTATCCTAATATTTCAATGTTGTCCAAATCAGATGAAATTTGACATGTATGCTAATTTTGATATGTAGATTTCGAATTTGAAGTTTGTTTCCACTTTTCAGACTTCATTTTATGAGATATGCCGTATGGCCCATTAATGACCCATTATCTAAATTATTCATCCAATTAAGTTCCTTATTTTCATATTACCACCAAAATGAGTTATGTGGCATATTTTTATCTATCCATTATTAATGTAACATACTGAAATCTCCTATATACCTCTTTGTACCCTTTTCTATAAGCTTTGACCTTCATTTTCGTTCCATTTGTCCTTGGTTTTGATTTAAAAGAAATTAAGAAGGTTATTGGTTAAATGTTTCCCATATATTCTTATTTTGAGGTTGCATGCACAAATGCCTTAGTTAGAATTATATAATGGGCCTAAAGTGCAAATTCACATTAAGTAATAAAAAGAGTAAAATAATTCGTCCTAGAATCTTCTAGTGTTTCCTAGAATATAAGAAATAAGAAGGAAATCCGAATTTTATAAAAAGAAAGAAGATAAATATAATAAGTAAAGGAAATATGAGAATTTATGAGTAAAGAAGATAATTACAAAGATTTTTGCAATAAATATGATAATCTGAAACCATCATGATAATTTGATAGTTTAATTCGTTTCCTTGAGCAAAGAGTAACTTAATGGTCAAGTATTATTTAAAATGAAAATATTAATAACATTATCAATGGAATATAGGATATATGCCAATAAAAAGAAATAAAATATTTAATGCTCTCAAATAAGGAAAATTACTTCAAATTCGTATTTTAAACATAAAAACAAGCCTCTGTGCAAATTTGCAACTAATTTGGATAATAAAAGAATAATAAGAAAAATAGGAGAGACAAAGTGTGTAGAATGTTCTAATTAATTTAATAAATATAAAGATAATGTCAACTTGTGAAGATAATTGCAAAATCGTGTTCCAACCCATTAAGGAGACTTATGGGTGAAGTTACATTAATTTTAGATAATGTTATCACTCCTTTTGAGGGAGGAAAGAGAAAATGACATATTAATTATTTCACATATTAAACTTTCTCAAAATGAAAAACTAACTCCATATTTGGATTCTATGCGTCGAAATAAGTCAGAATATAAATTTTCATAATTTTTGGATAACGTTTGAGCCTCCAAAATAAGAAAGAGAAAAACATTTAAAATCTAATAGTTTTAATCGACTTTTGCTCAGGGATATTTCCCTGATCTAATGCGAGATCGGACGGTCCAGGTTGATTTGTGGACCCGTGTCCACTGATCTGACGATGCACAGTCGTCTTCTACCTTGAGTCGGATTAGGCAACAGATAGGATTTTTCGTTTTCTGAAAATCACAATAACTTGAGATTTACTCAACGATTTTCCTTGATTTTTGTTGCGTTGGATTCCTTGCGAGATTTCGCACAGGATTATCCCAAACTTTTTGAGCTTTGATGCGTATTTGGGAAATGCCCAAAGTAGCCGCCGGCCACTTCCCCTTGCTCCTACCCACATCCTAGTCTAGGGTTCCTTGCCTATAAATAACTCAACCCTTGCGACCGCCATCACCTTAGCAACCTGTTCGTACCTCCAATTTGGATTTTCGTGGACGTATCGACCCCCGACGAGCAGCCAAAGGTCCCTAGCTTGCGGCGCTTCTCCCTCTCTTTTCCGGCCACCTCGGTTCGTATCAAAGGTACCATTGAGTTCGTCTCGTCCTTCTCTTTCTTTCGACTATCTAAACGCAAGTTTTCGTCGAGTATAGCGATTTTGCCCAAATCGGCCGAGCAAGCCTGCTCGCGCGCGACGAGGGTCGGCCGAGGTTGATGACGACGCGCAAATGACTATTTTGCCCCTCTGGTTTCTTCTCCTTTCATTTTCTCGCCAAGGGCACGACGGTCCTTTACTCCTGTTTAACCGCCGGGTCGCTCGACCGGTTGCGAGAGGCTCTGAGACGCGGGTCGCCGCTCTCAGTCGCCCGCGACCACTCGATGCGGTTGGCTTTGCCTACGTGGCAAACTGCCATTGGTCGGAGTAAAATAATTTTTATAAATTATTCCGTTGGTCAAAAATAATAAATAAATAGTGTTTTGAAATCAGGAAAACGAGATCTATTTAATAAAAATGTTTTTGAGATTTGGTTTTGAGTTTTTCGAAAAAGTGTTTTTAAAATCGATTTAATTAACTTAAAAATTCCTAAAATTAACCCTAAAAATCTATATTTCCAAAATATACAATATTATATGTTATTTTGATTAGGAAAACCTAACTAAGACGATTATGAGGTTTTTGAAGTCTGAATCGAGAGTTTGTGCAAAAAGTTAGTAAAATAGGGTTTTCAATCTTTTAAACGAATGCATGTAAATCTAATATATGAATATAATGATGTATTAGGAAGTTTGGGTTTATAGCTCATGTGAAGAGTTGAAAAAGGGAAACTTAGGACACCTGTGGCCAAGGTATGTGTTTAGTATGAGTTTTGTTGTGCATCTACCTATCAGTTGGGAAATACTTAATCCAATACCTAAATTTCTTCTATGAGGTTTAACTTGATCTAAACCATTGAATTTCTTGAAACATAAATGTCTTATCTGCCTCAAAAATCAGATATAGTATTCTCTTATTTGGGTATTCATACCCCACTGCCATGATATATACTCTTTTGCTTATCTTGTCATAAATCTCTTATTAGCATGAAATTAAATGTTCTGTTTAAATTTTAAGTGGTGGTACTTATGTACAACCACCCATAGAGGGCATGTATAAAATCGCCCTAGGGGAATGTTTATTATTCTCCCCATTAAAAATTTGTAGGTGATTTGGAAATGTTTATAATTCTTCCCTCACCTAAGGTTAGAGGTTCGGTAGGTGCCTCAACCCTACTTAGTTAGATAGACATATTAATAAACATGCTAAAACCTTTACTTACTTTGTTAATGGCAAGTTCTCTTATGAAAACCTCATGCTCTTGATATCTTCTTACACCAAATACTTAGTCTAGTTTACTTGTTACATCTTTCCTTTCCTTTGATAGATTATTAGTGTAACACATACTTTTCTTGTTTTCCCTCTTGCTGGGTGCCTTCCCAACCACCCAGGTGTTGGAGCTGTTCAAGGTGAAGGAAGGGCTTGAAGAAAGAATCCTTGCTGAGATCGTTTGCTTGACAAGAAGGATGGCTAGGTTGGTATAGCTAGATCCTCTATTCTATCTTATCTTTTCTTTTAGAAAGCAATGATGTAATAAACTATATAGCCATTAGAAGGCTTGTTATTTCTTTCTTTCCGCTGCTATTGACATTTTCTGATGTATCTGGAATCATGCTTATTTATTTGGATTATTATGCAATCATCCTCAAAAGTCTAAATTTTGTTAAAAATTGTGGATGCTTGTATTTCCTTTAAATTTTAGTAAGGAGGTGATCTCGCCTCCTTACAGCATGGTATCAGAGCCTTTAGGCGACTATTAGGGCATGCAGTTGAGGCAAGGGTGTCTAGAAAGGATCAGGGCATGGGGGCTGGCAAGATTTTCCTCTGACCCACTAGCTTGGCATACGGGGACTCCCGTTCCCATATGATCCGGCCTGGCCTGCGCCGATACGAACTGCCCGAAATAGTATGCTTTTAGGCAATAGCATTCTAGTTATCCTTTTCTCATCTCTATTTCTTTTCCCTCTCATCTATGATTCTTTACTCCTGAAAATTTTTAAGTTAACCCTAATTTCAGGAGAGGTGACCTGTTTGACAACTCTAACCAGGAGTCCAACACCGACAACCCCGACACTCCTGCGACTCCTGCTGTTAACCAATCAACCTCCGGTGTTCCTGCTTTCACACCCGAGCAAGAGCTGGCGATGCTGCGACAACTGTTGTCCTCCACCATGATGGGACAACTCAACACCATAGCTGTTGTTGCCTCCAAGCCGAGGGAGTTCACCCTCACTGACTTCATCAAGATGCAGCCACCCTACTTCAAGGGTGAGAGTGAGCCTAACATTGTGGACAAAGCTGATGACTGGGTGTTGGCCCTAGATCAGACCTTCGAGGGTATGGCTTGCCCTCCTCACTAGAAGGTTCAGTTTGCGACGTACGTGCTGGATGGACCGACGCGTGTCTGGTGGAATGGAGTTGCCCGTACTCGAGACACCTCCTCCATGGAGTGGACTCAGTTCCTGAAGCTGTTCAGAGAGAAGTACATCTGCCCCGCTTTTCTGAGGAAGAAGGAGGCTGAGTTTTACAGTCTCAAGCAAGGAAGCATGAGCGTGGCTGACTATGTTCAGAAGTTTCTACTGTTAGAACGCTACGCCACCGACCTTGGAGCTGACAGAAGAGCAACCTTGTTCTTGGAGGGACTGAACTACCATGTTGGTTGGAGCCTCGTACCTCATATGCCACTCTCATTTCAACAGATGGTGGACAAGGCTCTCGCCATCGAGTCTTATCCGGGATTCCAGGATTCTAGTAGCTTCAACAACAACAAAAGGAAGAATTCGAACCAGCATGAGAACCGTGGTCGTGATCGCTGCAACAGATGCAATCGCTATCATCCTCTTGGAAGATGTCCCGCCAACAATGCACCTTCTCGTGTTGGCAATCGTCCTCCACCAACCTGCCATGAGTGCGGCCAGGTTGGGCACATCCGACCCAACTGCCCTCGTTTCCAGCAAGGGCAGAATAATGCTCAGCAACCGCAATAGCCGAGACAGAATCCTCCACCACGGAACAACAACAATAATAACAACAACAACCAGAACCCGAGACGTCCGCCAGCTGAGAGGCGGAATGGGAGAGTGTTTGCTCTCAATGCTGAAGAAGATGGTGAAGGCAATGAAGTGATCGAAGGTACACTACACCTCAATATGCATCCTTTAAAAGCTCTGTTTGATTCTGGTTCCTCCAATACCTTCATATCTAGTCAGTTTGCCTCTATGCTTGAGATCGAATCTGAGTTTATGGATCATGTGTTAGATGTAAAAACTCCTAGTGGAAAAATCTGCTCCTCGTACCTCCAAACTCCTACCTTGAATCTCTGTATATCTGGAATAATGTTTCCCACAGTTTTTGTCTTTCTTGATATGACTCTCTTTGACATCATCCTGGGCATGGATTGGTTAAAGAAGTATAAAGCTGTTCTGTTTTGTGAGGAATCCAAGGTTAGCCTGTTCCATCCTATTGAAGGAAGAGTGTGTGTCAAGGGCAAGAAGCGAGGAGAGCGACAGTTTGTCATCTCTGCCATCAAAGCTGAAAAGCTCGTCTCACAAGGGTGTAGAGCCTTCCTAGCCTCCATAGTTCTCGATGCTACACCTCCTGCCCTAGACCATGTTGATGTGGTGAAGGACTTCCCAGATGTCTTTCCTGAGGAGTTGCCCGGGTTGCCACCAAATCGCGAGGTGGAATTCTCTATCGAGCTCATACCTGGAACTTCACCGATTTCGAAGCCACCTTACCACTTGGCTCCTACTGAGCTGGAAGAGTTGAAGAAGCAGCTTGAAGAGCTTCTTGACATGGGTTTCATTCACCCCAGTGTTTCCCCTTGGGGAGCCCCTGTCCTGTTTGTGAAGAAGAAATATGGCTCCTTGCGGATGTGTATGGACTACCGCATGCTCAACCAGGTGACAGTGAAGAATCGTTATCCGTTGCCACGCATCGACGACCTGTTCGATCAACTGAAGTCAGCCACTGTGTTCTCCAAGATGGATCTGCGAAGTGGCTACTACCAGATGCGTGTGAAAGACGATGATGTTCCGAAGACAGCATTCAGAACTCGCTATGGGCATTATGAATTTTTGGTCATGCCTTTTGGTTTGACGAATGCCCCTGCTGCGTTTATGGACCTGATGAACCGAGTATTCTGCCCATACCTCGACAAGTTTGTAGTGGTGTTTATTGATGATGTTTTGGTTTATTCCGAGACATTGGAACAACATCGCGAGCACTTGCGGATTGTACTCAACACATTGTGAGAAAATCAATTGTATGCAAAATTCTCAAAATGTGAGTTCTGGATAAAGGAAGTGATGTTTCTTGGTCACGTGATTTCTGCCAGCCATATAGCTGTTGATCCTGCAAAGGTAGAAGCTGTGACAAAGTGGAATGCTCCGAGAAACCCGTCAGAAATCCGTAATTTCCTTGGTCTAGCTGGTTACTATCGGAAGTTTATCAAAGGGTTTTCTGAGTTGGCTTTACCTTTGACCAAGCTGACTCAGAAGGAAGTCAAGTTCTCATGGACCCCTGAATGTGAGGATAGTTTTCAGAAGTTGAAGATGAGTCTGACTTCTGCTCCTGTGCTTGCTTTTCCTGTTGAGGGTATACCCTATGTCATCTACACTGATGCATCCCGACAAGGCTTAGGGTGTGTTCTGATGCAAGAAGGAAAGGTGATCACCTATGATTCACGACAGTTGAAACCTAATGAAGCTAATTGGCCTACGCATGATTTAGATCTGGCTTCCATAGTTCATGCTTTGAAGATCTGGCGACACTACCTCTATGGAGAAAAGTTTGAAGTCTTTTCTGATCACAAGAGTTTGAGATATCTGTTGACTCAGAAGGATCTGAACTTGCGACAACGCAGGTGGATGGAATATCTTAAAGATTACAATTTCACCATCACCTATCATCCTGGGAAAGCAAATGTTGTAGCTGATGCTTTAAGTCGCAAGAAGGATGTTGTTTGTGCTGCTCTGAGATGTTATGTGTGGGAAAACCTTGAACTTGTGGCCAGTTGGAAACCTCAACCTGTTGATGCAATGGATGAAGATAAGTTGTGTGTTCATATGGCCAGTCTGACCGTTACACCAACCTGGATCTCAGAAGTTGTGTCTACACAGTTGGAGAGTTCAAAGCTTGAAGAGTTGAAAGCTTTAGCTGAGAAACCGCAATCTGATTTCTCTGTCGGAGTGGATGGTGCTATCCGCTTCAGACAAAGGTTGTGGATACCTGATGTTTGTGATCTGAGATAGAAGGTTCTGAGTGAGGCTCATGGTTCCAAGTACACTATTCACCCTGGCACAACCAAGATGTACAAGGACCTACAACGAAGTTTCTAGTGGAAGAACATGAAGAATGATATAGCTCTGTTTGTGGCAAAATGCTTGACATGTCAGCAAGTCAAGATTGAACATCAACGACCTGGTGGTCTTCTTCATCCTCTTGAGATTCTAGAATGGAAGTGGGAGAAGATCACAATGGACTTTGTTACTGGTTTCCCTAAGTCCAAGAGAGGTTATGATGCTGTTTGGGTGGTGATTGATCGGCTTACTAAATCTGCTCATTTCTTGCCTTTCAAAACCACGTATAAAGTTGCTGAGATGGATCAGTTGTATGTGGAGTGGATAGTTCATCTGCATGGTGTCCCTACTGTGATAGTTTCTGATCGAGACCCGAAATTCACTTCTCGTTTATGGGGTCAGATTCAGGAAGAGATGGGTACTGATCTGCGTTTCAGCACTGCTTATCATCCGCAAACTGATGGTCAGTCCGAGAGAACAGTTCAGATTCTGGAGGACTTGCTTCGTGCTTGTGTGATGGATTGGGGTGGTGCCTGGGATCGATATCTACCATTAGCAGAGTTTGCTTACAACAATAGATACCAAGACAGTATTGGTATGCCACCTTTTGAAGCTCTCTATGGTAGACCTTGTCGTTCACCTTTGCATTGGGATGATGTTGGTGAGCGTTCCTTAGTGAAGTCTGATGACATGCAGATGATGCTTGAGAAGATACAGTTGATAAAGAAACAGATGAAAGCTGCTCAAGACAGACAGAAGATGTATGCTGATAAGAAGATGTCTGATGTAAGCTTCTTAGTGGGTGACTATGCTTTTCTAAAGATCAAGCCTATACGTTCTATTGCAAGATATAAAGTAAAAGGCAAGCTGAGTCCTCGCTATGTTGGACCATTTGAGATCTTAGATAAAGTGGGAGATTGTGCATATCGTCTAGCTTTGCCTCCTGCTTATGATAAGATTCACAATGTATTCCATGTTTCTGTGCTGAGGATGTACGTTAAGGATCCGTCTCATGTGCTCTCCATTGAACCTGTGGAGATTAATGAGAATCTGACTTATGAAGAACTACCTGTGAAGATCCTTGACTCCCGAGTAAAGCAGCTGAAGAATAAGGAGATAGAGTTAGTAAAAGTTTTATGGAGATACCGTGGTTTAGAAGAAACCACTTGGGAGTTGAGAGATGAGATGTTGCGTACTCACCCTTCCCTCTTTGTATGAGATTTTGGGGACGAAATCCTTTTTAAGGGGTGGAGTGCTGTAACATACTGAAATCTCCTATGTACCTCTTTGTACCCTTTTCTATAAGCTTTGACCTTCATTTTCGTTCCATTTGTCCTTGGTTTTGATTTAAAAGAAATTAAGAAGGTTATTGGTTAAATGTTTCCCATATATTCTTATTTTGAGGTTGCATGCACAAATGCCTTAGTTAGAATTAGATAATGGGCCTAAAGTGCAAATTCACATTAAGTAATAAAAAGAGTAAAATAATTCGTCCTAGAATCTTCTAGTGTTTCCTAGAATATAAGAAATAAGAAGGAAATCCGAATTTTATAAAAAGAAAGAAGATAAATATAATAAGTAAAGGAAATATGAGAATTTATGAGTAAAGAAGATAATTACAAAGATTTTTGCAATAAATATGATAATCTGAAACCATCATGATAATTTGATAGTTTAATTCGTTTCCTTGAGCAAAGAGTAACTTAAGGGTCAAGTATTATTTAAAATGAAAATATTAATAACATTATCAATGGAATATAGGATATATGCCAATAAAAAGAAATAAAATATTTAATGCTCTCAAATCAGGAAAATTACTTCAAATTCGTATTCTAAACATAAAAATAAGCGTCTGTGCAAATTTGCAACTAATTTGGATAATAAAAGAATAATAAGAAAAATAGGAGAGAGAAAGTGTGTAGAATGTTCTAATTAATTTAATAAATATAAAGATAATGTCAACTTGTGAAGATAATTGCAAAATCGTGTTCCAACCCATTAAGGAGACTTATGGGTGAAGTTACATTAATTTATATAATGTTATCACTCCTTTTGAGGGAGGAAAGAGAAAATGACATATTAATTATTTCACATATTAAACTTTCTCAAAATGAAAAACTAACTCCATATTTGGATTCTACGCGTCGAAATAAGTCAGAATATAAATTTTCATAATTTTTGGACAACGTTTGAGCCTCCAAAATAAGAAAGAGAAAAACATTTAAAATCTAATAGTTTTAATCGACTTTTGCTCAGGGATATTTCCCTGATCTAATGCGAGATCGGACGGTCCAGGTTGATTTGTGGACCCGTGTCCACCGATCCGACGACGCATGGTCGTCTTCTACCTTGAGTCGGATTAGGCAACAGATAGGATTTTTCGTTTTCTTAAAATCGCAATAACTTGAGATTTACTCAACGATTTTCCTTGATTTTTGTTGCGTTGGATTCCTTGCGAGATTTCGCACAGGATTATCCCAAACTTTCGAGCTTTGACGCGTATTTGGGAAACGCCCAAAGTATCCGCCGGCCACTTCCCCTTGCTCCTACCCACATCCTAGTCTAGGGTTCCTTGCCTATAAATAACTCAACCCTTGCGACCGCCATCACATTAGCAACCTGTTCGTACCTCCAATTTGGATTTTCGTGGACGTTTCGACCCCCGACGAGCAGCCGAAGGTCCCTAGCTTGCGGCGCTTCTCCCTCTCTTTTCCGGCCACCTCGGTTCGAATCAAAGGTACCATTGAGTTCGTCTCGTCCTTCTCTTTCTTTCGACTATCTAAACGCAAGTTTTCGTCGAGTATAGCGATTTTGCCCAAATCGGCCGAGCAAGCCTGCTCGCGCGCGACGAGGGTCGGCCGAGGTTGATGACGACGCGCAAATGACTATTTTGCCCCTCCGGTTTCTTCTCCTTTCGTTTTCTCGCCAAGGGCACGACGGTCCTTTACTCCTGTTTAACCGCCGGGTCGCTCGACCGGTTGCGAGAGGCCCTGAGACGCGGGTCACCGCTCTCAGTCACCCGCGACCGCTCGATGCGGTTGGCTTTGCCTACGTGGCAAGCTGCCATTGGTCGGAGTAAAATAATTTTTATAAATTATTCCGTTGGTCAAAAATAATAAATAAATAGTGTTTTAAAATCAGGAAAACGAGATCTATTTAATAAAAATGTTTTTGAGATTTGGTTTTGAGTTTTTCGAAAAAGTGTTTTTAAAATCGATTTAATTAACTTAAAAATTCCTAAAATTAACCCTAAAAATCTATATTTCCAAAATATACAATATTATATGTTATTTTGATCAGGAAAACCTAACTAAGATGATTATGAGGTTTTTGAAGTCTGAATCGAGAGTTTGTACAAAAAGTTAGTAAATTAGGGTTTTCAATCTTTTAAACGGATGCATGTAAATCTAATATATGAATATAATGATGTATTAGGAAGTTTGGGTTTATAGCTCGTGTGAAGAGTTGAAAAAGGGAAACTTAGGACACCTGTGGCCAAGGTATGTATTTAGTATGAGTTTTTTTGTGCATCTACCTATTAGTTGGGAAATACTTAATCCAATACCTAAATTTCTTCTATGAGGTTTAACTTGATCTAAACCATTGAATTTCTTGAAACCTAAATGTCTTATCTGCCTCAAAAATCAGATATAGTATTCTATTGTTTGGGTATTCATACCCCACTGCCATGATATATACTCTTTTGCTTATCTTGCCATAAATCTCTTATTAGCATGAAATTAAATGTTCTATTTAAATTTTAAGTAGTGGTACTTATGTACAACCACCCATAGAGGGCATGTATAAAATCTCCCTAGGGGAATGTTTATTATTCTCCCCATTAAAAATTTGTAGGTGATTTGGAAATGTTTATAATTCTTCCCTCACCTAAGGTTAGAGGTTCGGTAGGTGCCTCGACCCTACTTAGTTAGATAGACATATTAATAAACATGCTAAAACCTTTACTTACTTTGTTAATGGCAAGTTCTCTTATGAAAACTGCATGCTCTTGATATCTTCTTACACCAAATACTTAGTCTAGTTTACTTGTTACATCTTTCCTTTTCCTTTGATAGATTATTAGTGTAACACATACTTTTCTTGTTTTCCCTCTTGCTGGGTGCCTTCCCAACCACCCAGGTGTTGGAGCTGTTCAAGGTGAAGGAAGGGCTTGAAGAAAGAATCCTTGCTGAGATTGTTTGCTTGACAAGAAGGATGGCTAGGTTGCTATAGCTAGATCCTCTATTCTATCTTATCTTTTCTTTTAGAAAGCAATGATGTAATAAACTATATAGCCATTAGAAGGCTTGTTATTTCTTTCTTTCCGCTGCTATTGACATTTTATGATGTATCTGGAATCATGCTTATTTATTTGGATTATTATGCAATCATCCTCAAAAGTCTAAATTTTGTTAAAAATTTGTGGATGTTTGTATTTCCTTTAAATTTTAGTAAGGAGGTGATCTCGCCTCCTTACAATTAACCTAAGATTAATGTTAGGACATTAGGTTATATTAAGGTGATATATACATGCATTATATCATTAGGGTTATACTAAACATCGATTTAGGTCTAACCTTCAACCTTGTTTGGCTAAGTCCAAAATGTCAACTTCTAGGGTAGGGTCTGAAATCTAGTATGTTATAGCACACCACCCCTTAAAGGGATTTCATCCTCGAAATCAAAACATCCACATATAATAAAACAACTTATTCACCACCCCTTAAAGGATTCATCTTATTAAGTCAAAACTATTCTTTAGGTACAAAAGGTTCAACTACACTTCCTTTCATCCAACAACATAAGCATCATGCAAAAAGCATAACTTGTAAAGATTGATTATGAACTATGGGTTAACTTTCTCTTGTCCATCCTCAAACAAGTCTTTACACCTCAGACACTAGTTCAACATATTAGGGTCCCTAAAGATAAATCATATAGATGTCTAAGGCTACCATTGCCTAAAAGCATGCTATTTCAGACAATTCATATCAGCTCAAGCCAGGCCGGTATCATATGGATTTGGGAGTCCTCGTAAACCAAGCTAGTGGTGTGGAGGAAAATCTTGCCATCCCTTGAACCCTAATCCTTTCTAGACACCTTTGCTTTCAACTTCATGTCCTAGTAGCTGCATAAAGCACAAGCTAAACAACCTCAAGTTACTATGGTTTCTTATGCATCTTTTAGTTGTAAGTATTTTAGGAATCTATTCACCATTATTCTAATGTAAAACTATAGGATCCTAAATCAACCCTTCATCATATATTGATCAACTCTAGGGCAAACATGTCACTTAAAGGTAACGCAATGATATTAACTAGGGAGACAAAATTGAAATAGCCAGAGTCCGACTACCATGGGATCTGATACCATGTTGCAAGGAGGCGGGATCACCCCCTTACTAAATATTTGAAGAATAAAACATTCATTCCAAACACACTCAAAGGTATGCTGGAATAGGTGTAAGATTTTCAAAATTCTATAAATGGTATTCAAAACAACCAAAGTATAGCAACGGAATAAAAATGTTGACTATATTCAATTATCACAAGGTTATTACAAAAGTACATCATAATATCCCATAAGGGTTTACATGTATGATAAAACATAAGGATCTATGTAGAGGGAAATGTGAACCATAACAACTTTGTCTCCAAGATTTAACTCCTTAAGCTAGTCCAAAACTTCATGCCTTATCATCCAAGTCCTTCACCTAGGGTTGGAAGCATACTCCAGCAAAAAGAGAAAATAGATGGCATCAACAAAGGCTGGTATATGCATACTAAATAGGAAATTTGAGCTATATATGGAATAAAGGACAACAAATATAAATGGCTTCCCATAGAAAGGATAAGGACCACCCAAATGGGTATCAAGAGAAAAGGAACTGAAATCATATGATAACAAAAGAATACTTGCCATTAATAAAACATAAAGATTGTGCCACACAAGCACATGTAAAGAATTAGGGCATACACCCCATATCATCAACCTACATGCTTGTGAGATAAACATAGCCCTAGAATAATATAAATACAAAGGCGGTCAAGTCTCATAAACTTGAAACCTGATAGAGAAAGTAATACTACCAATATCCCAAATATATAAAACATGGGCCAAGAATAACACATCTTGCCCCGGGTACGAGGTTCCTTTACATCCCAAAAGAGAAGGAAATATCACATCTGCTCGGTAGGAAATAACACACCTGCCATAAAAACCAATGCAGTTACACTACTCTAGTGCTACTAAATCATATAACATGTTAATTGTAGAGGCAAGTAGAAAGTATATTCAGAATATATAAACTAGGCACCACATAAGTGACCAACATATACATCCACCTCATAAGTGGGAAAAAGACATCACATGTTATATTTTAGATTTCCATCATTAACAAAGCATAAGATAAGAGTTCAAAAGAATATCCATGATCACATGATCAATATCAAATAAGGTAGTTTACATGAACCATGATTTTCAAAAGAAAAGACATTGTGTATAGGCTAATGTCCATAGGACAAAGAGAATGAATAAGAATAGGTGAATTGCTCAACATAGAAGAATAGGGGATACATCATACCTCAACTTCAGAGTCTAAACAGTTTAAGTCAATCCCAGATCCAATCCTAGGCCTCCGAAGAACCTCTAGGGAAGGTGGAGACAATAAGTAAGGTTCCCGAGCTTATAGAGGTTGGTTTCTCCAGCAAAGCTCCTATCCCGAGTAAAAAGAACCTTCTCCACTTTAGAGGTGAAAACCCCTAACAAAAGAACATGGAGATGAGGTGTTTATGGGTCCTATGTTGGGTTTCACCATGGAAGGAAATGGTTATGAACTGGAGGAAGGTGGAAGGAAGACTAACAACATAAAAATTGGGAAGGAAAGGAGGATACTTACTAGTTTTGGTCGAAATCGCCAAGGAGGAGTTTAAGAAATCCTAAATAGAGAAATTTAAAACCCTATGAGCCTTCTTCACCAAGGTAGGAACCTCCTTTTACCTTAGGATAGAACCTTCATGGCAAAATAGAGTAGGAATGATGCTCTAAGCTAGAGGAAATCAAGGAGAGCAAGAGTTTTTGAACCTGAAGTTGGGAATGGGTAGATAAGATTATATAAAGAAAGAGGTCAAGTATGAGGTGTCTATGAGACTTTCCATGTGTCATGTATAAGGGTGTCCATGGACATGCAAGCCTTTATGGATAAGGAAGAATTCAAGAACGAGGTGTCAAGTTACTTTCCATGTGTCCAATGCTAAGGGTGCCTATGGACATCAAACCTTTATGGATAAGGAAGAAGTCAAGCATGAGGTGTCCATGGAGCTTTCCATGTGTCCTTAGCCTAGGGATTTCATAGCCATGCAAGAGGACAGCTCATAGAGGATTCTTGTTATCAAATGTCAGTTTATGGATAGTTATAGGCCATCCCAACCGACCTCCAATCAAAGAAATAACCCCATTGGTTGATAGCTTCTAAAGATAAGCTCATTTATAAAGAGAGTAATCCCTAAAATGCCCTTGGAAAGAAACACCTTCAAACCAAGGTGCAACTAGGCTCCCTATGGTTAAGAAACTCAAGAATGGTAAGGTAATATATAAGGATTATAATGCATCTGACAATTTGCAAAGAAAATCTCCCAATTGGGTAGATTGTAGAAAAGTCCAGAATGTACCTAAAATTGCATAACTTGCACAAACATCATCCAAATTGGACCAAACTTCATCCACAAGTTATCTTTGATGTTTTGAATACAAATTTGACATTATTTACATCTTTTGAAGTTATATAATCACATTATTCATTACTTATGCCTTTTACTCATTTTCTCTCTCCTAAACTTATCCTAATATTTCAAGGTAGTCCAAATTAGATGAAATTTGACATGTATGCTAATTTTGATATATAGATTTCGAATTTGAAGTTTGTTTCCACTTTTGAGGCTTCTTTTTATGAGATATGTCATATGGCCCATTAACGACCCATTATCTAAATTATTAATCCAATTAAGTTCCTTATCTTCATATTATTACCAAAATGAGTTATGTGGCATATTTTATGTATCCATTATGAACCTAAGATTAACGTTAGAACATTAGGTTATATTAAGGTGATCTAGACATGCATTAGTTCATTGGGGATATACTAAACATCTATTTAGTTCTAACCTTCAACCTTGTTTGGCTAAGTCCAAAATGTCAACTTCTAGGGTAGGGTCTGAGATCTAGTATGTTAAATCACACCACCCCTTAAAGGGATTTCATCCTCGAAATCAAAACATCCACATATAAGAAAACAACTTATTCACCACCCCTTAAAGGATTCATCTTATTAAGTCAAAACTATTCTTTGGGTACAAAAGGTTCAACTACACTTCCTTTCATCCAACTACATAAGCATCGTGTAAAAAAACATAACTTGTAAAGACTGACTATGAACTATGGGTTGACTTGCTCTTATCCATCCTCAAACAAGTCTTTAAACCTGGGAGACTAGTTCAACATATTAGGGTCCCTAAATATAAATCATATAGATGTTTAAGGCTACTATTGCCTAAAAGCATGCTATTTCAAACAATTCATATCAGCTCAGGTCAGGCCGGTATCATATGGATTCAGGAGTCCTCATAAACCAAGCTAGTGGTGCGGAGGAAAATCTTTTCAGCCCCCAAACCCTGATCCTTTCTAGATACCTTTTCTTTCAACTTCATGTCCTAGTAGATGCCTAAAGGACAATCTAAACAACCTCAAGTTACTATGGTAACTTATGCATCTTTTAGTTGTTAGTTTTTTAGGAATATATTCATTATTATTCTAATGTGAAACTATAGGATCATAAATCAACTCTTTATCATCTATTGATCAACTATTGGGCAAACATGTCACTTAAAGGTAAGGCGAGGATTCTAACTAGGGAGAAAAAATTGAAATAATCAGATTCTGACTACCATGGGCTCTGATACCATGATGTAAGGAGGCGGGATCACCCCCTTACTAAAGATTTTAAGAATAAAACATCCATTCCAAACACACTCAAAGGTATGTTGGAATAGGTGCAACATTTTCAAATTTCAAAAAATGGTATTCAAAACAATCAAAGTATAACAACAGAATAAAAATGTTGACTGTATTCAATTTATTACAAGGTTATTATAAAAGTACATCATAATATTCCATAAGGGTTTACATATATGATACAACATAAGTATCTAAGTAGAGGGAAATCTAAACCATAACAACTTTGTCTCCAAGCTTTAACTCCTTAAGCTAGTCCAAAACTTCATGCCTTATCATCCAAGTCCTTCATCTAGGGTTGGAAGCATACCCCAACAAGAAGAGAAAATAGATGACATCAGCAAAGGTTGGTATATGCATCCTAAATAGGAAAATTGAGCTACATACGGAATGAAGGACAATGAATATGAAAGGCTTCCCATAGAAAGGATAAGGACCACCCAAATGGGTATCAAGAGAAAAGCAATTGAAATCATATGATAACAAAAGAATACTTGTCATTTATAAAACATAAAGATTGTGCCACACAAGCACATGTAAAGAATTAGGGCACACACCCCATATCATCAACATGCATGTTGTGAGATAAACATAGTCCTAGAAAATTATAAACACAAAGGCGGCCAAGTCTCATAAACTTGAAACTTGTTAGAGAAGGGAATACTACCAATCTCCCAAATATATAAAACATGGGCCAAGAATCACACATCTTGCCCTGGGTATGAGGTTCCTTTCCTCCCAAGAGTAGGAAATATCACATCTGCTGGACAGGAAATAACACATCTTCCATAAAAACCAATGCAATTACACTACTCTAGTGCTACTAAATCACATAGCATGTTAAATGTAGAGGCAAGTAGAAAGTATAGTCAGAATATATAAACTAGTCACCACATAAGTGACCAACATATACATCCACCTCATAAGTGGGAAAAAGACAGCACATGTTATGTTTTAGAGTTCCATCATGAACAAAGCTTAATATAAGAGTTCAAAAGAATATCCATGATAAAATGAACAATATCAAATAAGGTAGTTCACATGAACCATGATTTTCAAAAGAAAAGACATTGTGTATAGGCTAATGTACATAGGATAAAGAGAATGAATAAGCATAGGTGAATTTCTCAACATAGAAGTATAGGGGATACATCATACCTCAACTTCAGAGTCTAAACATTCTAAGTCAATCCTAGATCCAAGACTAGGCTTCCAAAGAACCTCTAGGGAAGGTGGACATGTCCAATAAGTAAGGTTCCCAAGCTTAGTGAGGCTGGTTTCTCCAACAAAGCTCCTCTCTTGAGTAAGATACACCTTCTCCACTTTAGAGGTGAAAAATCCTAACAAAAGAACATGGAGATGAGGTGTTTATGGGTTCTAGGTGGGGTTTCACCATGGAAGGCCATGGTTCCGACCTGGAGGAAGGTGTAAGGAAGACTAACAACATCAAAATAGGGAAGGAAAGGAGGATACTTACTAGTTTTGCTCAAAATCACCAAGAGGAGCTTAAGAAATCTTAAATAGAGAAATTTAGAACCCTACGAGCCTTCTTCACCAAGGTAGGCACCTCATTTTACCTTGGGATAGATCTAGTATGTTATAGTAACATACCAAAAATTCCTTTCTAATCCATGAAGCACTAAGTCCTCATAATTACATACCAATAGATGTACTTCATAGGTTGTTCCCAAATAAGGTATAATATATAACCAAACATGGACATATGGTGAGTTTAGATGATTTTAGATGATTTGTTTGACTTAATGAAAATATTAGAAATCTTATAATGAGAATATTAGGTTATTTAACCCTTGACCCTAGCATGATGGTTTTTACCTCTCTGTAGTTCTTATATGGCTAATAATGGTGGATAATAATAATGGACTTTTGTGTAATAAATCTTAGATCCTATAATATAAATAACCCATATATTTAAAATAAACCAATAAATTATAGTTAAGAAACCATGCCAAAATACATGGCAATTACTAGATATTGCATTATACATGCATATGCATATGTTAATGTGTCTCTAACCCTCAATACTAACTCTATTAGTATGTTTAATAAAACAAAACGACTCATATCCATATTAGTAAGAATGAAGACAATGCATTAATATTTGTAAAAAGGATATAATGTATAATGAAGTTTTAGTTTATTTTTATTTGGAAAGATAACATAATATTTAAAAGGAAACTCAAATAAAATAATGGGGTATGCATCCATGTAAGAGTACATGAAAGCCAATTTTTTGAAGATAATCCTAAAATAGATCTAATGTCAAGATTTCATCCTTAGAAATGTATTTGGTGAATAAATATGGAAAGGACACATTTTAACCCCCAATAAATTAGATCTCCAAATAAATAGTCTCAAAAAAAGAAAGTAACCTATATTTGAAGCCCACATGTCTTAATTGACCTATTGGCCAAGTTTCACTTCAATTGAATGATTGCAGATGCCTTAATTTTACCAGGGAAAGAAAATATAAGTTAAACTCTAGAGTACAAATATATATAGGGCAAATAATTAAATTATGGCAGTGCTTTAGACAATTGTAGACTTGTTGCCAAATATCCCATGGAGAATTCAATTTTTATCATGGACGACCATATACATTAATTGGAAAAACATTCTCATCCATTAGTGTGGTTAAACATTGTTGGTTGGATACAATTAAAAGGTGCAATAAAAATTAAATAAAGTAGTAGTTGATTGAATCAAACACAAAGCAATATGAAAGGGTAATTATTGGCAACTTTTCAACATCAAGAGTTCTTGGAAAGTACATACTGTAGTACTTAGAAAAATAAATTGGGTATTGGGAAATATCCAAGTAATTATTGCTTGGACTCCATGCTTCTCTTGTAAAATAATCAATACAACAATGTCTATTGTTACAACCCCAATCTTTGGGTTCATTTGGTGAGAAATGTTATTTCTCATATTAAAGATACTTGAACAAATAATGATAATTTTTTTTTGAATATATGGATTTCGTTTACAACAGCCTTGATGATGGTTTTGTGGGCTTTATTGGCTATTGGGGCCAATAACAAGGAAATTCAATTAGTAAATTAATAATTGAATTTTTAAGAAAAGAAAGATATGGAAACCTCTGGAAGGCAAAAGAATGTAATCCAAGGATGGATTTCGTGCCTCTTGGGTTCCTTGGGTTCCAAGGAGTCCAAAGTTGCAAAGGAAATGCAATAAGAAAAGAAAAGATCAATTAAGTATTTCTTTATTAAGAAAGAAATTAAAAACAATGATAAAATGTGGAAAATAAATGGAAAGAGGTATGTTTGAGTTATCCTTGGTGGAATTTCGTATCCCAAGAATTACTAATGATAAAAGGAATACCAATGAGAAAATAAAATAAAATTAAAGAGAAATCCTCAAAAAGAGATATTTAATAAGAAATAAACAAGATAATGTGAAATAATGCATATAGATGCATCCAGAAGGATAATAAGTATCCAATAAAAAGGATTTCGAAATAATAGAGTTTCTTGGGATTCAAGGAGCCCCAATAAAGACGAAAGAAAGAGAAAATATCAAAATTGCAAAATAAGAGGATAATGTCATACATTATTAATGAATTTTGTGATATTGATAAAAAGGAAATATTTTCTATTAAATGGAAATAGAATTTCGTGCCATTAGAATAAAGGGCAAGTACGAAGAAGATAAAAGACGAGATTTTTGAAATTCTAATATCTCAAGGATAATGAATATCAAGAAGATATTTAAGAGAGAGAAAGAGACTTGTTTTTCATTATAGGAATAGGATTTCTAATAGGAGAAGACTTGTTTCCTCTTAGATGGGCATCTTAGGGCAAGGATATCCTCCCCTATAAAAGGGGTAGACCCCCTAGATCGAGTTCTAGAGAATCCCAAGGATCCTTCTCTATCTCCCACCGTCTTCTTCGCAAGTAAACCCTAGGGGGGGAAGAGTAGCACGTCTATAAAGAAACTTGGAACCATTAGACAATCTTGATGGATGATGGATGTCCACACGTCCCCGGAGAAAGATGCGACCATCATCCCCATGCTCCGACACTCCCACAACAGCAACATGTTGGCTACAGGTCTGCCATGATCACAGACATGCTAGGCTTACTCTCGGTCATCATGGCCGCGATCCAGTAGGACCCGCACGTGTACAGAGGCACGACAGAGGTGTACGAGCCATCCCTGATGGCTGAATAGGTCAGGAAGGAGGAGAAGAAGCCCCGCCCTCAGCCGTTAGGGCGGCAGCCAGACTGCTGTCGTGAGGTAGAGGATGAAGCAGTCGGTTGGACGGTTATACCCTCCGGGGGTATGAAGGCTGGGAAACTTAAGTGGGGGTAGAGTCGTCGTTTGATTATGTTTCCAAATTGGAAGAGCGTTGCATGTATGTAGTGACGTGGCACAACCTGATTGGCCTAAAGTAAGTTGATTTTACAAAAATCATATCTCCTTATTCGTAACTCAGATGGTAGCAAATAATATATACATTTTTCTCAGAAAAATGAGAGGAATCCAATAAAAATATAGTTAGAAGCTAATTCCTCTTGCTATTAGAAAAGTAATGTAAGTTATCAACTTTAATGAATTAAAGATTAAGAAACCCTATTTTGAAATGAATAATGTGTTTAATAGGGTTTAATGGATGATTAAAGTTGGTATTAACCTGTTAATGATGAAAAGGAACATTAAGATTGAAAGGATGAACTTTACACGTCATTAGTTTAATTTAGAGTTTCATGCGCATAAATGTGCTTTAATAGGCCTTGAAACCCTAATATTGGTAGATGTGATTCTTAATGGCTTTAATTATTCAAAATTGTGAATAAAGTTAAGATATGATGTTTCTAAGCTATTTCGAGAATAAAGTTCCTAATTGTGGATAAATACCCTTTATGTAGTAATTAGGGTTTTTCTAATGAATAAAGGAAGAATTAATGACAAATTGAGTTCATATGTGATTTAGACCATAATGAACTATGAATTGATTATGAATGCGCGTAATGATCTTGTCATGGATTAAAAGGATAAAAAATAGTAGCTTTAATGTAAAAGAGGCTTAATGAACTTAATTAATGGTTAATGGTGCCTTTAATCTGAAAATAGGGTTATATGTTGTTAAGATAACCTTAATGTTGAAGAATAGATGAGATAATTAGGGTTTATGAGTAATGGTATAAAATTAGGGTTTAAAATATTAAAGATGAAGGGAAACCCTAATTGCAATGGAAACCCTAACAATGAACTAGAAACCCTAGGAAGAGAGCTAGGTTTAATAGATCGTGATGACCTGAGTAATAAAAGGAAATTGTATGCATGTTTCAGGATCTTATTGAATGCTTTCTTGCCTATTGTTGATTGGATTATTTCTGTCTCACATCAGCTTGATAGGTATGTGGTTATGCTTATGAATAATCGCTCTAGTTTCACGGCGATTCTCGAACATTTTATTGGTTGCTTGAAAATAACTGTTGGTTGCCTTTTATTTCATGCAACTATAAAGTGACTATGATTATCACTATAAATGTGCATACATGACTGGCTCAGATCCTGGTCCACCTCTGTGGCTTTACAAAGGCTAAAAAGGGGTAACCTAGAGCAAGGTCTAGGTTATCATGAGTTAAAAAATTGGGCTACCCACGTGTAGTGCCATGAGACTCTTTAGCATACCATGAGTTAAGGAGTGGACTACCTACGGGTAGTGCCATGTAACTCAACCCTAGAAATTGGTTCACCTATTATGTGGGACTACGAGGGGTTTAATGGGGATCTACCATAAGGAAGGTAGCATCCAGGTCCACTGTAGGGACATCACAGAGGCTAGGGTATGTAGGGATTGAGCAGTTATGCAGAAAACGTAAAGTTTCTTGTTTAAATCATAATTTACTGATTACATTGTTATCATAGTTGCACGATTATTGTTTCCCCCACATACCGGTTTTATATTGACCGAAGTTTTGTTTGTCGACGTTTTAGGTACAAAGCCAAAAGGACAAATAGTAAATCATCATATTGTGAAATACATGAACTAAAATACAAGGAGGATTAGTTAGAGTAGAATTCAAACCATATTTTAGTATAGCTGGTAGAATTTAATAATTGTTATTGATTATTTGCCAAACCTTTGATCCAGTTAATTGGGATAATGGCTCTGACCTTCTGATCTCCCTTAATTGGGGGTTACCGGGAGGCAAGGTCGTTACA
Organism: Alisma plantago-aquatica; assembly: GCA_963693085.1. NCBI lineage: Eukaryota > Viridiplantae > Streptophyta > Magnoliopsida > Alismatales > Alismataceae > Alisma > Alisma plantago-aquatica. The sequence goes on from OY856412.1 coordinate 950,509,049, forward strand.
TTTGGTATCAGAGACAAGGTTCCTCACTTAATCTTTAATAATTATTAAATTTTACAAATTCTTTAGAACCCAAGGGAGGTATTAGAGGATTATCCGAAAGATAGAGGTGTCTAGAAAAGGATCACGTATGGGGGCTGGCAATATTTTCCTCCACACCGCTAGTCAGAATACGAGGACTTCCGGATTAGTGTGACTGCCTGGCCGAAGTCTCAGGATTTGACTCGAAATAAGATACCTTTAGGAATCTCTCATCTTGTTCATCCCTTCTCAACTCAAATGCTATTAAGGACCTTAAAGATTAGGGTTTTCTCTCTTTTCCTCACCCTCTTGAGGTATGGGTAAGGTAAATAAGGTTTAAGGAATCCTCCACCAAATTAATGAAAATCATGTAAATAAGATGGCATGGACATAAGCTTAATAGATTAAGCATAAACTAAAGAATAGATACATGCTTAGGTCGTATGACATAAGTTGTCATGCCCTCAGGAGAGACCTCAGGCTAGACCTTCTTGTTAGGAGGATAAGTAAAGAGAGTTAGTCTTGGAGGTAGAGACCCTAAGTAGAGACCTGGCACATCCTCTAAGGATGATGTTAACCCTAACCCTAAGTAAAGGTTAGAGAGAGACAACATGATGAGTTAGATGTCATGGTAAACCAAGAATTTGGATAGACATGCCTTCGATTCCATATGAGCCATGAGAGGTTGGATGACCGAGTACCTTTAGCGACCTAACCCTGGGAAGGGTCATGTTAGAGTGAAGGATAACTCCTTCAATGATGAGGTTAGTAATGAACCTATGGAAACCTTATGGGCTTACATGGGCATGGCATAGTATGCACCCAGAGTACATCAGTAGTGCTAATAGTAGGCTAAAACCCTGGCTAGGAGAGTATGATGGATAGCTTATGAGATGAGCATAAAGGGATATGGATAACCATGAGCAAACATAGGCTTCACCCACGTAGAGGTATGCTTGTGAGCTTGATCCTTCATGGAGAGGGGACCTCGGGTGGTAAGGTTGTATGTAGGGTTAGCTCTAGAGAGAGATTAGGACCCCAAGCAAGAAGGTTGTAAGCCTAGACTCTGAGATATGAGGAAAAGTGGGGGAGTTGAGGATGATGCGACCTAAGTGGATGAAAGTGGTTGCCTCATGCTTGATCCCTAGAAGATGATGATATCTTGGTTGTATTTAGAGGGACCAAACCCTAGAGAGAGGATGAGGCTTCTGGTACCTATGTGCCTATGGTATAGGTGTTTACCTCCTGAGATAGGAAGAAGAGTTCCTTAGACCTGGAGAGGTTTAGTAACAGGTTGTGAGGCCTTATACCTTTTTGGTTGTCCTAGAGGAGGACTCAACTCTGAGGTGTTTCTCGAGTAGGAGGATGAAAAGAAGTGCACGCCATGCCTTATACATGCTTGATTCATGGTTAAGAGTTTGAGCATACAGTTGGACACCCAAAGGTGAATCTAGGGTTCCTAGGCCTAAGAGGGGAAGTGATGTACCCGATGCTCATGATGAAATTTGAGAATGGTACTCCACATGGTTAGAGAAAAGGAAACCCCTTAAGTTTAAGGTGTGTTTGACAAACCCCTCACAACTAAGTTGATGATATGGGAAGATATGGTCTTGATCCAGTGTTGAGGAAAGAGAACAAGTATGACCTAGCATGGTTTAGTAGGTGGTCTGCTTATGCCTTAGTAGTTGGGTTAAACATGGTCATGTGTATGTAAACCCTAAGGATGGTTGTGAGCTTGTTGTCAAGGGATGAAGTTTCCTCCCATCCTGGGAGAGGGACCCTTTTGTAGGGTGTATACCGGTTTTGTTGGTTTAAGGTAACCTAAAGAGGTCTCTTAGGATCTTGAGAAGCTAAGTGAAAAGTACATGGTATGAGAATGAACCTGTAGACCCATAGATAACCATATCTAAGTGCATATGGATGTGTTATCATTGAGGTAACTGGTATGGGGCCTGACCAAGGTAGGCAGGTCACCATGACCCCTATGAAAGGATGAGAGTCAGCCCTTTAATGTAGAAAGAGAGATGATGAAGGCTTGGGTAAGGTTCTAAGTTGGATATGTACTATGTTAGAATCCTAAGTCTATCCTAGGGTCAGGTAGGGATAAGACCGATGTAAGTGGGAGTTGCCTAATTTCCTAGTTGCACATGACCATAGGGTCGGGAGGTAACAACTGTCATTGTCTAAGGGCCATGGGTTAGGAGATTGATCACCTTCATGAACTCATGGGACCCAAAGGGCAGATGAGTAGGGAACTCTCTGGATGCATAATGGAAGAGGGATGACCCCTAAAGTACCGGCACCCTATAGACCTAGAGGAGATGACCAAGGAATGTGTGTAAACCTCAATAGGTTCGAAACCAGTTTTCCATGGAAGTAACTTGGATATCAAGGGGATTGTGATGTAGCGACATATGTGGAATGTTTCAACGTAGATTTAAAGGTGTATTGGCAAGGTGGGATGTACCATCTCTACTCTTAGAACAGGAAGAACTTTGTATTTGGACTGCAGCCAAATGCTTATTTCCTCTTGTTATGGGAGTGAGAAATAGGACAGTACACATGCCATACACTAAGGATAAAGATGATGTGAGTTGGAACGTTGCTACGAGATATGAGGACAGAGATGATCACATACCCTAGTGCAGTGAACAATACATGGATGGTTTACAAACACTAAGAGAAATAAGGTAGTCATCTTATGAGGATGGTTTTATCATGAAATATGAGTTATACAAGGATGATTTCAAAAACCAAAAGAATAAGCTCAGAGTTTTTTTGATGAAGATAGACTTAGAGATGAACTGAGATAATAAGTGGAATACTTGGAGGTGTATGTCTTCAACTTTACTTAACACCTAAGGATGTGAAGTGGTAATGGATGCCCTGGATGAGATACATCTACCTAGTTTAGATAGAGGCTAGAAGAGGTTGTTAGGTCAACCCTTGGTTGGAAAAGAGATAAGTTTGGCTAACACTCAGATGTACAATATAGGTTGATCAAATTAATGGTTGTTTGGTTAGCCAACCTAGTCCTTGATGCAATGAAAGGATGGTCATAGAGCCTCAGATGCACTTCTTGGGAAAGGGAGGTGATGAAACCCCGACTAGAGTGGTTTAGGGTTTCTGAGGAATCGATCTTGAGGAATCATGACATATAGGAAATCATGATTGAAGATCACCATACACCATGGTACTACCAAGATAATAAGTGACAGTAGTACTTTAGATGCCTAAGATGATGTTGCATGTGGTATATGGCCATGCAAGTTGAAGGTGAAGGATGAACACCAGTAACCCAGTGCATTAATATAAAGTATAAAGAGTTCTCGAGAGGGAATGGGAGTTCATCACTATGATGTTGTAAGTCTCCCCTAGACCAAGGAAGGTCAAGATGTAATATGGGTTATGGTAGATCGCCTTACCTAGATGACATGAAAAAGAAAGAGTATTGTCAAGAGATAGATCAGGTTGAACTACATATGAGAGAGATGGTTCAACTACACCATGAGGTGAGTTGAAAAGTTCTTGAGTATAACCTAAAGGTTCACTTCTGTGAGGTGGAAGTAGAAACATGAAGAACTCTATGTTAGTACGGTTAACACCCTTAACTAATGGTTAGCATGATTCAGACTAAAGGGCCTGATGAGAGAATGTGTGCTCGTTCAGGGTGATATCTAAAGACAATTCTTGTCCTATGAAAGATGTGATGATAACCACCATAGCCAATATCGGGATTTAAAGAAGCTCTGTAAGGGAGGTTGTGTCGGTCACCGCTTCATTAAGGTGATGTTGGTGAAAGGACCACGTGATAGTTAGAAAAGGACCACAGTGTGTGTAGAGGAAGTCACTTTGATCGTGCAATGGCTGAAAGGAGCCTAGAGATGACGGGAGTTGTGAGCAGATAAAAAGTAGACTGACATGCAGTTCACTGTGGGAGAATATGTGACATGAAAATCCAACCCCTCCAAGTTACAGCTAAGAGTGTTAAGTCCCCGATGCATGGGTTCATGTGAGATGGATTGGTGGAGAAGGTTAAGTTTGATCTTACCCCTCAAGATAAAGTAATGTGTGATAAGTTCTAGGTTTTCAATTTAGAGCACTATGTGAGGTACCCAGACCATGTGTTGGGCAATGACCTGGTGAGCCCAAGGGAGGCTGAAATGACCTGAGTCACATGTGCAGTTTATAGATGCCAGAGTGAAAGAACTCAGAGAAAAGAATATAAAGGTTCTTTGGAAGCGTCGTGGGTAAGGTAAAACCACATACAGGCCAATGATGGACATGGAAAAGTCGTATCCTGAATTGTTTATTTGCTTGATAGAATTTTGAGGACAAAATTCCTATAAGAGGGGAAGGATGTTACAACCCCAATCTTTGGGTTCATTTGGTGAGAAATGTTATTTCTCATATTAAAGATATTTGTACAAATAATGATATAATTTGTTTTGAATACATAGATTTCATTTACAATAGCCTTGATGATGGTTTTGTGGGCTTTATTGGCTATTGGGCCCAATAACAAGGAAATTCAATTAGTAAATTAATAATTGAATTTTTAAGAAAAGAAAGATATGGAAACCTTTGGAAGGAAAAAGAATGTAATCCAAGGATGGATTTCGTGCCTCTTGGGTTTCTTGGGTTTCATGGAGTCCAAGGTTGCAAAGAAAATGCAATAAGAAATGAAAGGATCAATTAAGTATTTCTTTATTAAGAAAGAAATTAAAAACAATGATAAAATGTGGAAAATAAATGGAAAGAGGTATGATTGAGTTATCCTTGGTGGAATTTCGTATCCCAAGGATTACTAATGATAAAAGGAATACCAATGAGGAAAATAAAAGAAAAATAAAGAGAAATCCTCAAAAAAGAGATATTTTAATAAGAAATAAACAAGATAATGTGAAATAATGCATATAGATGCATCTAGAAGGATAATAAGTATTCAATAAAAAGGATTTCGAAATAATAGAGTTTCTTGGGATTCAAGGAGCCCCAATAAAGAGGAAAGAAAGAGAAAATACCAAAATTGCAAAATAAGAGGATAATGTGATACATTATTAATGAATTTTATGATATTGATAAAAAAGGAAGTATTTTCTATTAAATGAAAATAGAATTTTGTGCCATTAGAATAAAGGGAAAGTACTAAGAAGATAAAAGATGAGATTTTTGAAATTCTAATATCTCAAGGATAATGAATATCAAGAAGATATTTAAGAGAGAGAAAGAGACTTGTTTCTCATTATAAGAATAGGATTCCTAATAGGAGAAGACTTGTTTCCTCTTAGATGGGCATCTTAGGGTGAGGATATTCTCCCTTATAAAAGGGGTAAACCCCCTGGATCGAGTTCTAGAGAATCCCAAGGATCCTTCTCTCTCTCCCATCGTCTTCTTTGCAAGTAAACCCTAGGGAGGAAGAGTAGCATGTATATAAAGAAACTTGGAACCATTAGACGATATTGATGGATGTTGGATGTCCCCACGTCCCCGGAGAAAGATGTGACCATCATCCCCGTGCTCCGACACTCCCGCAAGAGCTGTAGGTTGGCTGCAGGTCCGCCATGATCGCGGACCTGCTAAGCTTACTCTCGGCCATCATGGCCGCGATCTAGTAGGACCCTTGCGAGTGCAGAGGCACGACGGAGGTGGACGAGCCATCCCTGATGGCCGAAGAGGTCAAGAAGGAGGAGGAGAAGCCCCACCCTCAGCCGTTAGGGCGGCAGCCAGACTGCTGTCGCGAGGTAGAGGATGAAGCGGTCGGTTGGACGGTTATACCCTCCGGGAGTATGAAGGCCTGGAAACTTAAGCGGGGGCAGAGTCATCATTTGATTATGAATCACAAGAGCGTTGCACGAATGCAGTGACGTGGCACAACCTGATTGGCCCAAAGTAAGTTGATTTTACAAAAATCATATCTCCTTATTCGTAACTCCGGTGGTAGCAAATAATATATGCATTTTGCTCATAAAAACAAGAGGAATCTAATAAAAAAATAGTTAGAAGCTAATTCCTCTTGATATTCTAAAAGTAATGTAAGTTATCAACTTTAATGAATTAAAGATTAAGAAACCCTATTTTGAAATGAATAATGTGTTTAATAGGGTTTAATGGATGATTAAAGTTGGTATTAACCTGTTAATGATAAAAAGGAAGATTAAGATTGAAAAGGATGAACTTTACAAGTAATTAGTTTAATTTAGAGTTTCATGCGCGTAAATGTGCTTTAATAGGCCTTGAAACCCTAATATTAGTAGATGTGATTCTTAATGGCTTTAATTATTCAAAACTGTGAATAAAGATAAGATATGATGTTTCTAAGCTATTTCGAGAATAAAGTTCCTAATTGTGGATAAATACCCTTAATGTAGTAATTAGGGTTTTTCTAATGAATAAAGGAAGAATTAATGACAAATTGAGTTCATATGTGATTTAGACCATAATGAATTATGAATTGATGATGAATGCGCGTAATGATCTTGTCATGGATTAACAGGATAAAAATAATAGCTTTAATGTAAAAGAGGCTTAATGAACTTAATTAATGGTTAATGGTACCTTTAATCCAAAATTAGGGTTATATGTTGTTAAGATAACCTTAATGTTGAAGAATAGATGAGATAATTAGGGTTTACGAGTAATGGTATAAAATTAGGGTTTAAAATATTAAAGATGAAGGGAAACCCTAATTGCAATGGAAACCCTAAAAGTGAACTAGAAACCCTAGGAAGCAAGCTAGGTTTAATAGATCTTGATGGCCTGAATAATAAATAGAAATTGTATGCATGTTTTAGGATCTTATTGAATGTTTGCTTGCTTATTGTTGATTGGATTATTTCTGTCTCACATCAGCTTGACAAGTATGTGGTTACGCTTATGAATAATCACTCTAGTTTCATGGCGATTCTTGAATGTTTTATCGGTTGCTTGAAAATAACTGTTGGTTTCCTTTTATTTCATGCAACTATAAAGTGACTATGATTATCACTATAAATGTGCATACATGACTGGCTCCGATCCTGGTCCACCTCTGTGGCTTTGCAAAGGCTAAAAAGGGGTAACCTAGAGCAAGGTCTAGGTTATCGTGAGTTAGAAATTGGGCTACCCACGTGTAGTACAATGAGACTCTTTAGCATACCATGAGTTAAGGAGTGGGCTACCTACGGGTAGTGCCATGTGACTCAACCCTAGAAACTGGTTCACCTGTTAGGTGGGACCATGAGGGGTTTAATGGAGATCTACCATAAGGAAGGTAGCATCCAGATCCACTGCAGGGACAACACAGAGGCTAGGGTATGTAGGGATTGAGCAGTTATGCGGTAAATGTAAAGTTGCTTGTTTAAATCATAATTTACTATTTACATTGTTATCATAGTTGCACGATTATTGTTTCCCCCACATACCAACTTTATGCTGACCGACATTTTGTTTGTCAGTGTTTTAGATACAAAGCAAAAAGGACAAACAGTAAATCGTCATATTGTGACATACATGAATTAAAATACAGGGAGGATTAGTTAGAATAGAATTCAAATGTGGATAGAAGTTTAGAGATCCAACTTTTCAAAAGGTATGCAAAGTTTTTATTTTTACCATATTTCAGTATAGCTGGTAGAATTTAATAATTGTTATTGATTATTTGTCGAACCTTTGATCCTGTTAATTGGGATAATAGCTCTGACCTTCTGGTCTCCCTTAATTGGGGGTTACCGGGAGGCGGGGTCGTTACATCTATCCTTCTGTGATATTTATAAACGTGTTGCAATTGGTTATATTACACTATTGGAATTTCTATTAAAGACTAGTAAATGGTGGCCAGTTTCTATTCCTATCAAGACTAATAAGGAAGTAAGTAAATTCATAACTATACAAGTTGTCCAAGTCAAAAAGGATAATATCAACATGGGATTTTCTATCCATCTCTCTCTTCAACAACTTCCTATCAAAGGACCTTTTTGTACAGACATCATTCCAATGAACTCTCACTCTGCAAAGACTCAACCAATGCTGCCACATCTCCTGCAATCGACCTTTCCAGGGTATCAAACTCCAAAATCTATCAACATTGTCAAGATATTGACCAACCAAATGCAAAATGATCAAGATCCCAAGGAATATTGATCTCCGAAGGTATGGAGATCCCAAATCCTATTGACCTTTAAAGGCTATCAACCAATCAATCACTTAACAATCCTAAAACACTTATCAACCTCCTACCATGTCACTTATCAACCTTGCTGCTCGACTAGTCCATATGAGTATCATGTCCCATTTCCATTAATTCCATAACTTTAAAACTTTCCGCTGAATTTATTTCATGATTTTCTAAATATTAAGAACAAGTTGAAGGCTTCCTAGGTATTTTTATAAATACCAAGCATCCTGTAACATCCTCAAAATTTAAACTTATGAATTAATCCTTAATCGAAAACCCCAATCTTTCAAAATTAAATTTTCATGGATCATTTAGTACCTAATGTGACTATTAGCCTCAAAAATAGTGAATAAAGCAAAGTCCAATAAATTAGGGAATGTTTACCTTTTATGATGATAGTTTATTCAATATCCCTTAATAGTGAAGTATAATGAACTTTCTCTCACCTCGAAGTAACCCCATTATCATTAATAAGAATATGATCCCTAATTGGGATAATTTCGCCTAGTAGACCCAAATACACTAAGATAAAACCTGTTTGAGCCTAAAAGAGAAGTTACAATTATTAGGGGTCAATCATATGCATATAATGTACATAAGTGAAGAAAACTACATTATGATAATAATTTAACATTCAATCATCTAATTCTAAAAGTACCTAGATAGGAATGTTCTAGATCATGTGGATGTACCAACGATCGGAATTTGGGTCCATTCTGACCTAATTTGGCCCCTCAAATCTTTAGGAGAAAAATACATAAGATTTAGACATAAGCCTCCCCATTATTTGATTCAAATGACATGTTTAAGTATAGTCCATGGCTAACTATGTGTCATGTCGACTAAGACCTATTCCGGGTCAAACTCTCATTTCTTTAGATAGCAATGGTTTTCTCTCCCACCCGAAGTCCCAGATCCACCGAGACTCCAACACGGTGTGATTTCTTTTCTGTCCCAATCTCATCACTTGTGCAATCCCAATCTCAACAGAATTCAGTTTCACTTTCCTCATGGATTTCCAAATCTATAGACCCTAACTTTTATGGGATTTTATGCCCTAGAGATCCCAAATGAGGAACGGACTGCGTTCCCTACCCTATTTCTAAGTCTAGTGGCTCCACATCACACCTCTTGCAAAAACCTATAAATAGAACCCTCAAAATCGATCAGGGGATATCCAAAAATTCATCTCCACCCTCGCATCGCCCTTTGATACCCTTTCTCTTGATATTCACCGGAGCTGCATACTACAACTAGAGTTGGTTCGTCAACCCAACACCTTTGACCACTCCAGGTGAGGCCACCGGTCAACCCCTTGGTACCATGCAAAGCTTCCTCCTCAGACTATTTTCCGTCTCACCCTGAGTCCTCATTTTCCCCTTTTAATTTAGTGTCTGATCTAAAAGATGGATTGATGGATTTTTCTCATCGTTTTCATTTTGATTCATTGTGCACATCTCTACCGATAGGATTCAAAGTCTATGGAATCTTATTTAGTTTCGCACCTAGTGTTCTCAGGCTTCTCCCTCATGATGTCTTCTAAGTTCAAACTTCATGGCTCCTATTTGTCGTGTATACAAGATGATGATTCACTGGGGTGCATTCCCCGTTTTGCCCCTCGAGGAGCTTCTACCAATGCCAGAGCTACAAGGGTAGCTTGGGTTTTTCTCATGTTTGATAAGGCAAACAAAGGCACGTGAGTTTTTTCTGGGCAAGATGGATGGATCTAGTTGGTCCATGCCAGCATGTACTGGGTCCAGTTTCCTACTGATGTAGTTATGTATGTATGAATTTTAGGAGATTTTTGAATGGTCGTATATATGGAAAATCATAGTAAACGTGTAGGATGTCAGAAAATTATGCAAAAATAATCATTGGTAAGATAATAAAATAAGGAATAGGAATATATGATAATTTGAAGTGTGGTTTGATTCCTTTTTCCCCTAATTAACTAATGAACCGTCAAACCCTAGAAATCAAGTAGGGATCAATTATTAATGAATTATTATTGAATGAACAGGTAATTAGGGTTCAATCACCCCCAGGAAGTGACTAGGGTTCATCAACCTAAAGAAACAACTAAGATATTCTATAATAGAGAGGTAAGCATGTCCATGCACTTTGAGTATTAGATAATGATTTTCAATCACTTTAAGATTATTGTATCATGGTGATCAAGTCAAATTGTATGAGTAGATATGTATTCAATATTAAGAAACTCTTGAATTAATGTTCCCCAGAAGTTATTATATGATGCTTATGCTTTCAAGTTCTATCTTAGAAATTTATGCCATGATCATGTGAAATTCAGTTAAAGTAAATTATTCTTATGCTAGTGATGGATCATTTAATGGGTTGTATTATTTTGTCCTCATTATGTTAATGTTGATCCCTCGGGCCTTATGAGTTCATGGAACATAGTGGTACGTATGTGCAATCATGATCTCAAGTGGAGCATTATCAATGGCACTCAGGTGTAAATCATGAGTTCAAGTGGAACATCAGTTGAGACTACGGGCCTTATGAGTACAGTCTGTGAATAAGAGTAGAGGACATTATAATCAATTTCTAAGAGCATATTTGAGAATTCAAATTTACTATTTAGTTAATTTCATTCTTTCCTTTATAACCAAGTTATTATTTTGTTATAAACAATACTCAATGCCGCTTACTCTAACATGTTTTCTATTTTGAATACATGGTTGGGGACGTGATGGTCACAGAAGGAAAGATTAAGGGAGCTTAAACAAAGAGAATACATCTCAAGGACTGACTAAGAGTTTAGCCTGAGTGGGGTGCCAACTATCCTATGTCATTTAGTTTATCTTTTCAATTAATGTCAAGACTATATACTAGTTTTGCTTAGTTCAAAGTTTAAAATTTATGTTGTTGAAATTGAGACATGGAATTTGTAATTATTTTCCTGAGTTGGTTGAATGAAATTGTATTTTTATGCAATGGTTATCATTTTCTGACATCCCAATGTGAATTAAGCTTCCTCTTAGTAATGTATGTGTTTTAGAAAATTGGGGTGTTACAAAATGGTATCAGAACCAAAAATATAGTTGGCCAACAAGATTTTGTCATGACTACCTAGATAGCTTCTTCAACATTTCCTAGACACTAGAAAAGATATGTAAGAAATAAAGGAGTTAGAATGTATATTATAAAAGATAAAAAAGTTTATAAAAATATCTATGAGCATATGCGATAGGGATGGGAGATTATCTAATTTGGATCCTTTATGTTAACTCAATATAGCTAGTGACATGTCGTCTCTTATTCTCAATAGTGAAGGCCCACTAATTGAGAATTTTGGAGGAAATGTCAAGAGCAAAAAGACTTGTCACGCATATGTTCTTCATCTTTCTAACATGTGTGATATGAGAAATGTATGCTACTAAGATTATGAACATTAACATGATGAGTTCTTACACCTTTAGGTTGGTGTCTGGCCAATGCAGATCCGAAGGTGCCACTAAGAGAGTTGATACAAAATCCTAAATTGGAAAGGCACCTAAACCTAATGCAATTAGATAGTAGGCATTTAGTTCATGGTGAGAAACCCCAAATTTGGAGATTTATTTGAGGATGGGGTTAATGAAGGTATGACCTAGTTCTAACCTTAGTTTTAGTTTTATGGTTATACATGTTGACTTTTTTGAAAACTAGGTATAAGAAATCCCTAAAGCAAGTAGTAGTCTAAAAAAATTTTGAGGACGTAATTTATTTAAGGTGGGAAGCATTGTAACATCCTCAACATTTAAACTTATGAATGAATCCTGAATAAAAACCCTAATCTTTAGAAAATGAAATTTCATGCATCATTTAGAATCTAATGTGACTATTAGCCCCAGATAGAGTGATTAAAGTGAAGTTTGATAAATTAGACAATGTTTACCTTATATGATGACATTTTATTAGATGTCCTTTAATATTGAGATATAAGGAACTTTCTCTCACCTCTAAGTAACCCCATTGTCATTAAGAATGATATAGCCCCTATTTGGGATATTTTCATCCAGTAGACCCAAATTCACTAAGATAAAACTTATTTGAACCTAAAAGAAAAGTCACATTTGTTAGGGGTCAGTCATAATGCATATAATGTACATAAGTGATGAAAACTACATTATGACATTAATTGTACAATCCATCATCCAATTCTAAGATTACCTGCATAGGAATGTTCTTGATCCTATGATGTACCTATAGTCAAAATTTGGGTCCATTCTGACCTCATTTGGCCTCCTAAATCTTTGGGAGAAAAATACATAAGATTCAGACCTAAGCTTCCCTATTATTTGATTCAAATGACATTATTTGTGTATAGTCCATGACTAAATATGTGTCATGCAGACTGATACCTTTTTCGGGTTGGATTCTCAGGTCATCAGGTAGCAATGGATTTCTCTCCCACCCAAAGTCCCAGATCCATCAAGACTCCAACACAATGTGATTTGTTTTCTGTCCTAATCTCATCTCTTGCATAACCCAAAATCTCAACAAAAGTCAGTTTCACCTTCCTCATGGTTTGTGAACCTACATGCCTTGACTTTCATAGGATTTCATGCCCTAGAGATCCCATATGAGGAAGGGACTCTGCTCCCTCCTATGTTTTTGAGTCCAATGGCTCCAAGGCACACCTCCTACAAAAACCTATAAATAGAACCCCTAAAATTGAGACATCCATGAACGATACTCCACCCTTGCATCGTCTTCCAATACTCTTACTCTTGATATCCATAGGAGAAGCATATTGTAGCCAAAGTTGGCTCGTCAACCCAACACCTATGCCACTGCAACTTCAGGCGAGGCCACCGGTCAGCCCCTTGGGACAACACAAAGCATCCTCCTCAAACTAGTTTTTGTATCATGGTGAGTCCTCATTTTCCCCTTTTCACTTGATGTCTGATTCAAAGACCAATTGATGGATTTTTCTCACAGTTTTCACTTTGATTCATTGCGCACATCTCTACTACTAGGTTTCAAAGTGTAAGGGAATCTTGTTCAGTTTCACACGTAGTGTTCCTAGGATTCTCCCTCGTGATGTCTTCTGAGTTCAAACTCCATGCTTCATGTTCTTCGTGAAGAAGATTACGATCCACTGGGATGTATTCCCCATTTTGCCCCTTGTAGAGCTTCTACCAATGTCTGAGCCACAAGGGCAGCTTGGGTTTTTCTCACATTTTTTGAGGCAGACAAAGGCACGTAGTTTTCTGCTGGGCAACATGGATTGATCTTTTTGGTCCACACCAGCATGGACTGGGTCTAGTTTCATACTGATGTAATTATGTACGTGTGGCTTTTAGGAGATTTTTTATTAGTCATATATTTGGAAAATTATACTAAATGCATACGATGTCAGAAAATTATGCAAAAATAATCATTGGAAAACAATGAAAATAGGAGCACAAATATGATCATTTGAGTGATTTGATTTCGTTTTCCCCCAATTAAATAAAAATATCAAATTCTAGAAATCAAGTTAGGGATCAATTATTAAAGAATGGTTATTGAATGAATGGGGTAATTAGGGTTCAATCGACCCCAGGAAGTCACTAGGGTTCATCAACCTAAAGAAGCAACTAGGATCTTCTCTAAATGAGAGGTAAGCTGGTCCATGCACTTTGAGTATTGGATAATGGTTTTCAATCACTTTTAAGATTATTGTATCATTGTTATCAAGTTATATTATATGCATAGATATGTATTCAGTCTTAATAAATTCTTGAATTAATGTTCCCCAAAAGTTATTATATGATGTTTATGCTTTCAAGTTCTATCTTAGATGTTAATGCCATGATCATGTGAAATTCAGTTAAAGAAAATGATTATAAATCTAATGATGAATCATTTAATGGTTTCTATTATTTTGTCCTCATTATGTTATTGTTGAGCCCTCAGGCCTTATGAGTTCAAATGGAACATAATGGCACATATGTGCAATCATGAGCTCATGTGGAGCATTATTAATGCCACTCAGGTGCAAATAATGAGTTCAAGTGGAACACTAGTTGAGCCTACGGGCCTTATGAGCATAGTTGGTGGATAAGAGTAGAGGACATTAAACTACTAGGAGCATATTATGAGAATCCAAATTTACTATTTAGTTAATTTCATGCTTTCCTTTATCGCCAAGTTGTTATTTTGTTGTAACAATATTCAATTCTGCTTACTTTAACGTGTTTTCCATTTTAAATGCATGGTTGGGGATGTGATGTTCATAGAAGGAAAGAATAAGGGAGCTTAAACAAGGAGCACACATATCAAGGACTGATTAAGAGTTTAACCCTGGTGGGGTGTCGACTATCCTATGGCATTTAGTTTAACTGTTCAATTAGTATCAAGACTATGTACTAATTTAGCTTAGTTTAAAGTTTAACTTTTATGTTGTGGAACATGAGACATGAGATTTGTAATTATTTTCCTGAGTTGGTTGAATGAAATTATATTTTTATGCAATGATTATCATTTTTGTGGCTTCCCAATGAGAATTAAGCTTCTGCTCAGTATTGTATATGTTTTAGAAAATTGGGGTGTAATACAGCCACCACCCGACAAAAGGGTCTGACCCCCTTTAGATCCAATTCCCACCTCTTCTCTTTTCTCTTACTACCATGACTTGTTCATGTTGAAATATGATTCCTTCTATTTCCATGTGCAGCTGAACTGTCCGGCCATAGTAGCCCAGGTGGCAAGAGCTCAGTAAGTCCCAATGAAGGACCCGGGTTCGAACCTCACTGAAGGCACTTTGCGAACGACAATCTATGATGATTAGGAATGGGAGGGGGTGACCAGACCACACCCTCTCATGCCTTGAGAGTTTACCATGTCAGCTTCACTCGGGGTGGGTTCTCTCGGTCATCAAAAAAAATGTGCATATGAACTTGATAACTTGGGTTGGGAGTAGTCTCCAAGCCCTCCCAGCCATCTAATCTTTCCTTATTATGGTTAACATACATTCTTACAATGTTGTTTCTATACTCTTGTTTTAATATGTCACTTGTTTGATTAGCTACCTTCTTGTGATATTTGATATGGATAAATTTGAGAGAATGAGCTCTTATGATCGAAAGTATGGATTAGTAACAATACACGAGTGAGGACTTACTATATCAAAGGTCATACATGTATCCTTGATTTATTCATTATCATATCAAGAGAGAGATATCTTTAGATATAAATCTACATGTATCTCAAGAGAAGGAAGGTGTAGATATCTTTTATGACTGCTTGAAAAATATGTCAAAAAACATATACAAATTAGAAGAGAAGGTTTTGTATGGTTGAGGCTATTGCGATTGGTGAAACCCAATCCAAAGTCTCCTTTTATTATCTTCATTTTTTTTGATCTTTCATAAGTTAGATTTAATACTTTAATTAGACTAATTTGTTTCTAAACTAGAATATCAAATTTTCTCTTTTGGTTTGGATTGAATAGAGACAAGCCTTCTTGTTCTTATTCTATTATTTTTCCTTATCCCTATGTTCGATCTGATATTACCATAATATACTTTGAATTGAGTTGTGAATGTCTCTTGAAGTCGGGTATAAATTTAAAGTCTGATATCTTTGACTAGGCCTTTGTGTTTACACTTTTAACCCACAAAAAGAGTGATCAATTTTTGGCTCCATTTCCAGGGATAAGACAAAGCAACCACTAAGAACTCAAGGTATACTTAGACAAAATAAGTGTTAGTAAGTTTAGCAATGACTTGATTAAACACTTTTTTCTCTTCCTTATTTTAACTGTAGCCATGGATCCAACCACAATAAGACAAACGGTCGCCCACTACTCCCCTGAATTTTTTTACATTCCAGACTGTCAGAAAACCATAGAGAATCACACTCTTCAGTTGGTATCCTTGCATCTGTTGACATGTATCCTAGAGATCCAATTAGGTGATGATTGTAATGGCATAAATTGAAATCGATTTGAATAATAAATAAAGGCAAGCTTCCAATTTATTCTGGCGAATTTTGTGATGAGATAATAATGTAACATTATAAATGTGTAGAGAATAATATTACTGAATGACACATGTATTCAAGTTTTAGCCTTGTCAAAATGAGATCATACAAATGTTAAGAGTATATATACATATTCTCATTATGTCCCTGGTCAATTATTATTGTGGAAGGTTAATAGACAACCATAATACATAAGATCAGAGTGTGGGTTGGTTGATGACACAATATTATGAGTCATGATATGGCTATATCAAACCAAGCACATAGATATATGTTAGAGAACAATATATCAGACAGACCCACCATGAGACTGGCACATGGAAGCCATCTTCATTGAAGTCATAGTAAGATCTCATAGTGATGGTGGTGGTTGTGGTTCTTAGACCATAAATCACTACACTCAACACATGTCGTTAGGTACACTTTAATATCATCAAACACAGTCCTCAAACATGGGTTGTTATAACGGTGATGATTGGGTGGCTTTGACACATGGGGATTGATTGTGAGTGATAGATATGAGATTTATCCCTCCTATGGGAGTGTGATGTACTAGGTCTCTTGATTAGCGAGACTGAGAAATGCATGGCCATGTGCTTGTGAGTCAATATATGATATAGAGCTTACATATATCTCATACAGTCTACTCTGGTTCTAGAAATAATATTGAATAATAATGAGGGTGACTACTCCATGGCTCTAGTTCGATCTGGACATCAATGACAAAGGAACTATACAAACACTACAACACCATACACAGGTTGTAGATTGAAGTTGTTCCCCAACTTTTCCATTTATTTGGATAGCAATGATGTGTGACTAAGCACCACTCTTTGATTGTGATGTCATAAGTTGTTATG
The DNA here is from genome assembly GCA_963693085.1 of Alisma plantago-aquatica. Classification (NCBI taxonomy): domain Eukaryota; kingdom Viridiplantae; phylum Streptophyta; class Magnoliopsida; order Alismatales; family Alismataceae; genus Alisma; species Alisma plantago-aquatica. Next base: position 950,526,056 of record OY856412.1, read on the forward strand.
TACATTCACTACCAACTTAATATGGGACCTATAGGGTCACACAGATAGGTATTAACCTAGAAGAGGAGTTTAGATATCGAATGATAATTGAATTAAAATTCAGATCTCGAATGATAATTGAATTAAGTACTAAAGTGTTTAGGTATGTGATTCACACAACAAATAGGCTAGCAACACTACCAAACACCCATCTCAAGCATTGAGACAGCTGTCTAGAGTGCCAAATGATCATCTCAAGTGTTGAGACGGGTGTCTGGGTATCAGGCCTATTGTTAGTTGAAATTGGCTAAGGAACGAACCGACCCAACCAAACCGGATCAACTCGAGTCACCATACAACCATCTGGGTGATCGAGACATCTGTCTCGCATGGGCGAGATGGTCCAGTTCGGTCGGGGAAGGTTCTAGATATTTCCTATTTTGTTTCACTGGAGAAATACTTGTTACACAAGGAAATCAATGTCTAACATTGCTGGGAATTGATTTGCCAAATTGTGTACTATTGGGAAACTACAAAATGATTGTCTCGTGTGTGAGATGACCATCTGGGTTTGCCAAACATCCATTTTGGTTGTTGCATGTTGTGAAATTTCTAGAATTGCTACTAAAATTTGAAATCTCTCCATCCTCTCCACTCCCACACATTAATCCCATACCATATAGCAACTAGGAACCCTGACCCTGGCCTCTAATATATATATATATATATATATATATATAGAGAGAGAGAGAGAGATAGAGAGAGAGAGGTATTGGGGGCTTCCCAGAACACAACACAGACAATTGAGAAATAGTTGCTCTGACAAACGTTGTCCTCTATGGTTGTGGTAACCATGAGAGATCAAGCAAGATCTACCTAATTAGGGATGAATAATAAGGGAAAGAAAAATTGAGATCATTGTTGTGGGAGAGAAAGTTGGTGACTAGTACAATGATGGAGAGAGACGACTCCTTCCTGGTTGTTCTAGCAGGACGACCGGAGTTCTAGGCAGTCAGTGTGGACTACCATAGACGTGGGAAGTCGTTGTTTTCTGCTTGGAGGACAACATCAACCAACAGTCCATGACAAGAGGAGCTGCTGAAGAAGATGAAGTTTGTGGCTACAATTTGTGGCACTGACCAGTAGAAGCAGTAGTCAAATGAGTCCCAGTGCAACCATGATTTAGAGTTGCACATCTATGATATGAGGATTGTCACTGGACTTTCTCCAGGACCAGGTATATCCTCAAAACCATCCTTTGTGCATTGTAGTTATTGATGTGATCTATTGATTTTGGGGAATATGTAGATGCAATTTTAAATTTTGCTACATGCTATGTGCCATATTTTCCAACATTGTATCAGATCCAATGTCAATTTACTATATTACAGGATAATCGATATGATCGGATTTTGGTTTTGTCGTTCTATTGTTGCATGTGATGCAAATAGTATCTTGTCAAATCCAAACACCACAATAATCCCAAACTAATGTATATATATATATATATATATATATATATATGTATATATATATGTGTGTGTGTGTGCAATTTACACACGTCACCTTAAAAGTGGTTCCGATGGTGGATGTCTAGAATGGTTATGGCCAATAACTCCTATATGTGCATGATTGTGTGGTTAGTTTATCCGTTCATCTCGGTATGTGTACTAAGCCTCTATATTATCTTTCCAATGTAAAATTAATTGTCTTCTACCTTTGCTCCCCTCGAATGTAACTTGTGGTTTCCCTATTATCATGTAAAAGTAGGATAGTTTACTTTCCTATACAAAGATGAAAACATCCTAAAGATGAGTCGTCCGAATGAAGGACCTTGGAGGACATGGTGGACATACTGGACCGTTCACCTAGTGGACCTGACGGATCCGCTACATGAGCCATCTGATGGTGGACAGATGGACCAGAATACCGATGAGACAACCTGACAGTCGGCTAAGAGGCGATCTGATTGGTTCAAGGGTTGAACCGATTAACCAAGATTGGCAAGCATGGATCTTCATCAACAATAGGTTTCTACATGTGATGTAGATCTAGATGGCCTAATCCCTTATGGATCTAAGGGATTACATTAGAACTGGCCATAACCATCACTTTCGTTTTATTGCATTTTATTGTTTTGAGAGAGTAATTTTATAAGGGGAGAATAAACACATTCCCCATGGCGAAAACACATGCCCCATCTATGGGTGGTGGTACAAAAGTACCACTGATGCATGTGTGTTTAGTCGTTATTACAACACATTTTTCCTTGATTTCATTTGTAGATTAGTCATTTATTTCATTTATTATGCATGAAATGACATAGATGGCATGTTTCCATTGAATTCATCAAATTGTATGATTTTAACTATTTTATGTAGTATTTTACGCATCCCAAGTACTTATGTTGTTTTTGTGCATTTTCAGATACAAAGAAGTTCCACAAACTCGGTGTTGCCGACCTGGTAACAGTCGGTGGTACCAACTTGACATGAATGATGGACCTGGAAACTCACCCACAGTCATTTCTACTGATAGTCAAAGTCAGTGGTACCAAAACAACAATAGTAAACCCCAACATGATTCAAGAAAACTCGGTGCTATTGAGTTTCCAACTCGAGGGAGGTGGTTCAAAAATCACAAAACTCGATGCTATCGAGTCCAGTCAATAGTAGTGACATGATCGGGATTGTGTGACTAAACCTAAGTGACTCGGTACTACTGACTCACCTAGTCAGTACTATCGATTCTGCCCGATTAGGCCATCCGCATATTTCACTCTAATCCAACGGTGGATGTTATTTCATACCCTAAGTGCCTTCTATGAATTAGGGGGACGACGGCCAGACCAAGGGGGCAGCCGTTTTCATTGCACAACAATTGGAGAGAAAGAAGAGAAGAATCAAGGACCAAAAGTGGACCGAAAGCTTCACCGAGAAGATCTGAGCACACAGCTAGAAGACAACAAAACACACGAATGACGGAGGGGATCTTTCAGACAGGCAGAGATTCATGGGTTACCTTAGTTTCCTAATGTTTCCCGCATTTTTCTTCTTTCTTTCCATGCATTTGCTGATGAAAACCATGCAAGGTTAAAAACATTTATTCCTTAGGATCTGGGAGTAGACTAGATATACACTATAATTGATTTCTATGCATTAATATCAATTTTATCTCTTTTACTGGATATAAATCTATGAAATCTTTGTGTTCTATTTGTGTTTGATCACCATAAGTTGATTAATAGATGCTGAGTCACCTCAGGAGAGGGATTAAGGGTTGGAAAGCATAGATTTACCCATGTACAATGCCCATTGGGAAAAGTGGAGTGTAAATGGAGGAGAAACCCAAAGAATAATCATAAAACATCTAACTAATCAACCAATAACTACGGAAGTGGGATTGGCATTAGATTAGGTAGTGAATTACACTGCAGGAGTAGGTAATTTTGGCTATAGGATCCTTATCCAGGGATTGAGATAATAGCTATTAGTGTGTGAGGTTAATTATTAGTGTTATCTGTGGTGAACCACTGTCCTATGGAATTCATTCCATCTCTGATAACATTTAATTCATTTTGGGTCTGCAATAGTTCTTAAACTCAAACCAATTCAACCATTTACAATTGGATTAGCTTATTTGACTGTATTTAGTAGTAGTGTACTAGAGAAACGATTCCCCATGTTTGACTCGGACCTCACAAGGCCTTATTACTTCGATACGTTCACTTGAGTATCACGCACGGTAAACTCGTACCAACCACTAATATATCTAAATAGTCTATAAATTCAACATGCTAAAGATAACTATGACAAGTAAAAGCATCATATATTTGAAACATGGTAGTGGGGTACAAGACCTAAGTAAAAAAATATCATTACTAAGTTTGAGGCAATTTAACAAAAGAATCATGTAAAGAGAAATTAGGGTTCATTAAAGCCTCATTAGGGAAATATAGGGTTTGGTTGCAATTATACCAACATAGGGTGTAAGGAATGCACATACCTCTCTTACTGATATCAATTACTAAATTTTACCACTTTAATTGAGTCCAAGTTCCTCTTTGCCTATTTTCAATGTATTAACATGTATTAGAGAACATAATGCACATTAATGTATAGAAACCCTAATTTTAGACTTTTTTTAGCAAAACTCATACTTAGACTCTTAAAACTTCACCAATGAACTTATTAGGTTCTCGTGATCAAGAAAACATATCTTTATGCCAATTTTGGAGTTATGATGATTAAAATGTAATTTTATGGATTTTATACATTAAATTCATTTTCCAAAAAGCACCCTTTGTCAAACCTCGAAATTAGACCTTGAAAATAATTTTTAGGTAAAGATTACTTTTTTAATTCCAAAACATATTTATTTGTTAAATTTGGATAAGCGGATTAAGAGATATGAATTTTGAAATTTAAACCAATCAGGAAATGACAAGTTAGAAATCATCGAGCGAGAGAGAGAGAGAGAGAGAGAGAGAATACCATTTGACCCAAGATCAGGGTTGTAGTTGCATAACTAACCAAACTAGATCTACTAGACAAGGTAAAATAGAAAGAAACCAAAACCCTAGTAGAACATGGTAAATAAGATGGAGATCACCGATTTTAAACATAGAAGCATGAGTTTTAAGCATGTAGTAAGCAATATATGAGAAAGGAGTTATAAAACTAACCTCTAGGGAAGGTGGACAGGTTCAAGAAGTAATGTTCCCAATCTAGAGAGGTTGGTTTCTCCAACAAAGCTCCTATCTCGAGAAAGAAGCACCTTCTTCACTTTATAGGTGAAAACCCTAGCAAAAGAACATGGAGATGAGGTGTTTAAGGGCTCTAGATGGGGTTTCACCTTGGAAGGCCATGGTTTTGACATGGAATAAGGTTGGAGGAAGACAAACAACATGAAAACATGGAAGGGAAGGATGAAACTTACTAGTTTTGGTCAAAATCACCAAGAAGCAGTTTTATAAACCCTAAATAGAGCAAACTCGGAACCCTAGGAGCCTTTTCACCAAGGTAGGCACCCTCTTTTACCTTCAGACAACACCTTCATGGAAAAACAGAGCAATAATGATGCTCTAATTTGGAGGAAAGATAAGGAGAGCAAGAGTTTTTGAATTGGGAGGTGGGAAGGGATAGATATGGCTTTATAAAGAAGGGGCCAAGCATGAGGTGTCTATGGGACTTTCCATGTGTCCTTAGCCAAGGGTTTCATGGCCATTCAAGAGGACAGCTCATAGGGGATTATTGAATATCAAATGTCAGTTCTAAAAGCCCATGCAGACTTCTAGGCCATCCCCACCGACCTCCAACCAAAGAAATAACCCATTGGTTGGTAGCTTCTAAAGATATGCTCATTTATAAAGAGGGTAGTCCCTAAAATGCCCTTAGAGAGAAACACCTTCAAACCAAGGTGCAACTAGGCACCCCATGGTTCAAAAAATCTAGAATGGAAAGTAATATCTAAGGATTATAATGCATGTGAAAATTTGGGTAAATTGCAAAAAAGTCCAAAATGTACCTAAAATTGCATAACTTGTACAAACAACATCCAAATTGAGCCAAATTTGAAACTTAGGCACATTTTATGTTTTAAAATCACATAAAAAAGTTATATTAAGGTTTAAAACACATAAATTGGGTCCTTAAATAAACTTTCACTGAGGTATTTGTGCATAAACCCTTTTATTGGTACAAATAATGAATAAATGTTCACCAAACCACTATAACTTCCACTAATTAATCATCAAGGACATAAAGGACATAAAAGGGAAGAAAGCCTAGGGAAAAGGGTTACATGGAGATTACATTTAGAATTCAATATGTTACATATATTGTTGAGTATATGCATGCTTTTGAGGATGGTTGCGGTCATACCTCTACACGAGAGTGGTCAAGGTTGTATCTCAGATGATTATGATTTAGTATATGTGTTGTGATTGAGGACAACTGTAGTTGTACCTCAGATTGTAGGGTTTGTAACACCGGTTAACTAGTGTCTATATACCTAGGACGGACCAGGCTATTTTGCAGCTGGACTATATATGTCGCTACTACTGACTCGTACTGTCTGAGGGCGGATGGGATCTTAGGAGTCTGACTCTCCTAGATCTTATACAAAACTAATTTTGACTTAGTAGTGGTCAGTGTGAGTCTGAGTGGTATACCTTAGACTCCCCAGTGCTTAATAAAAGATGTAATATATACATGTAGTATATCTGTTTAGGGTTAAACATGATTCATATTGGATGTTGACCCTTACTTTGTTTCTTATACTCCTAGTTGTTATATGATGCAGTCGGAGTAGTTAAAAACTTTGTGAATGATAGCCTTATCTTTTTCTTTAAATACTTATTTATAATGCATGTTGCTATGGCTATCAATTTAACATTCATAATTTGTTTAACCTGCTTAACTCATTTAATAATATAACTTGTTGTAAACAATAACCACTATTGAGAGTTATATCTCTCGCTGGGACGTTGGTCCCACCTCGTGGGTCACCACATATTTTTAGGTGATCGTCAATGATGTCGTATGGATCAAGGTGGTGAGGAAGAGAAGCTTGGAGAGAAGTAGAAGAAGAATATTGGCTAGTAGTTGTAGTGTCTTAGAGTCATCCTTGTACTCTCATGTCCGGTCATGAGATGTTTTGTAGATGATATGTACATCGACACGAGTTGTTGGCAAGAGTGTTGATGTTTGTATATGGCATGTATATGTAGAAAATCTCTTTTGTATATAGGTTGTTGCTGAGACCACTGGACATATATGTAAATATATGGTATGGTATGTGTTGATATGCAAGTTTTTGTACCCCTTTATGTAATAATTCTGAACATGATTGTAATATGGAATTAGTTTTAATTTACCCTCTTTTCTAGTTGTGTGATTGATTAGCAGTTGATCGCATGTTTTGTTTCGAGTAATCTCGTTTACCATGATGAGGCGTCATAAAAAAACCTTCAGAAATGTATTACATATGTTTGACAAGGTAGGTTTGCTAGTACAACCATAAAGAATCTCTTGCACTAGTAAGTATATTATGTGTTCACTCTCATTAATCCAAACCTAATACAATATAAGGAAAAGATCAGGCAATCGATCTCCCCTCAACAATTTAGTCTCTATAGACTGAGATTAAGTTACTAACTAATGAATGCAAGTCAGTGTGGGGTTAGACAATGAACATAAAGGACTTGTTGATATCCATCATGACATTTAAGATGTTTACCAATTCTGTCAGAACAGGTTCAATGCTTTGTACACACGGTTAACAAGTTGGAGGAAAAAAGATCAATTTTTGAGACTCCCTCATCTTCGATGATGACATAGGCCAATTTCATACATTGATATACATGGATGATATTTAGTTCATGCAGTTGGACCATGTGATTGTTGTTGTGAAAGTTAAATTATATGTTGTTTGCACATTATGTCATCATGTTTGAATTATCATATCATATCCACACATTTTTGCAATTTTTTTCTTCATATTTGAATTATCATATCATATCCACATTATCATGCACCCCTTATAAGTGAAAATGTATTACACACATAATTGGTAATATGGTTGGACAAGATCGGAGGGAGTATGGTGTATGTTCTAGGGAGGGTGATCAAGTCCTACTTGATGCAATGAGAAACCAATATGACATGGGTGATGTGTAGATGGTATACATACTAGAGAGGCTTAGAGGGAGACTCAATGTAACTTTCACAACATATCGGGAATGTCTTACGTATCTATGGATCACATCAAAACCCGTTGTAAGAACCTCAAGATTGATTTTGTTAGATAAAATCACTTCATTTTGGGAAAATGCATGGGCTATTCAGCTGCCAAACATGCATCAGTTTTATAACCATAGAGGAAACCCAATAGTTCCCTAACCAGGTGATTCCACACAACTTTGTGATGAATCATCACACCTACCCACCAGGAGGCATTGCATTGAATAATGTTGAAAACATCAGTGATGCAACTACAGGAGTTGGTGGTCAAGGAAATGAATGAATTTGCAAGAATATGTAGTAAACAATTTTTATGGCAACATTAGGACCTTACAATATTTCTTTGTTCACATTGTACTTATTAGAATAATTATGAACTAGTACATGTAGTGTGATGTAATAGTAACATATATTGATCACTTTGATGTTGATATCAAATGTATTTATATGCTAATGTGTAATATCATTTTAGACATGTTTAGTTTTCACCTCCAGTGGAACCATAATACTTTTAGATATTAATAAAATTTAATTCACGAGATGGAATATGTGTTTGTTGTTGACTATGTTTCATTATAACCTTGTATTTAACGTTTCTATTAACTATTTTCATTATTTGTTTTTAATTCTTGGCACAAACTTGTATTTAACTTTTCTATTAAATGTTTGATCATCTAGATGTCACATTTTAAGAAGGAAAAAATCAACTGGTCCTCCCACTCCCGTTCTCTATCTTTGTGCTTGAAGAGCCCATGTATGTGTGCCCTGAAGATCCCTCAGGTGAAAAAGAAAACAAAGATGAGGTTTCTCACCTTGTTCATCATTTGTGCCTGTTGTTTGACTGACCAAAAGATGACGTCGAGGAAGATGACACCAAAGGAGTGAAGGAACAATGTGGGGTATCATGGGATGAGTACGACAAGGCCCTAAGGTGGGCCAATTGGATGGCCCTACTTGGGATCAACGTAAACCTTTGTGTCCACCATAGATGGGTCAACACAATAATTGGTTTCTATTTTAGAGTGGTTGTTGTGGGTTTGTCGACCTAGGAATCCACCATGAGTTGTTGTAATGTTTGGAATATATCAGATGAACTTTATGGTAGATAGAAGCTTAACTTTCATCCATGTTGATCGTGATTAAAGCTCATGTGGTTACACATGAGCCGAAGAGGAAGTGCCTTTACTGGTTGCTGAATCTAGTAAAGATGGTAACATGATGTAGTATGCTTTTATTTGGGAATCCAGATGTAGTCCCATTTGTCAAACAAGATCAGACTGTATCATGTTGCTATCTTCACCTGATTCAACAACTGGTAGAGGTTCTTCATTGTTGGCCCAATAATCAACTATGTGAATCCTTCATCGGGATCAATGAGGAGGAAAAGACATGCTTCTCTCTGCCAAATGCATCCTTAGACAACTTTTAGGCTTTGCACCAGCTGATGGAGAATGGCGAGCTTGCCACAAGAACTTATAAGATGTTTTCACTCCAACCCTTTGACATTTATCATTATCTACCCAACCTATGATCATTTTGTGTTTGCATGTTTTACATTTCAAAGTCAACAACGTACCCTCTATTTGTATGGAACTAGTGTTTTTTTCAATGTGAATGACAATTATAAATTGTTAATATTGAGTTCTTGTCTAGGTAATAATTTACAGTGTATTTCATTTTTATTTTACATATGTTAAGTCATAGGTTGTTGACATCATTTCTTGTACATATAGTACATTAATGCATGTATAGTTTGTTTCCCATCTCATAAATTAAAATATTTTCTTAGTGTTTGGTTCAATTCAATCACAAATTTTATTAACAAACACATATACTTTGCTAAGTGTTTTCCTAGACCATGCTTCAACTTCTTCTTGATAAAATGAACCTATTTCGATGGGTTTATGAGTCTTATGAAACACTTGGCATAGCCATAGAAAGTATGTATTATTTAGGCCAAATATGCCAAACTACTCTACATCAAGCTTGGCACGATACCTTTTGTGAATTTCACACATTAATAGGGAGACCTGACATCAACGTGAACATGATAAGGTGAGGTGGAGAGTGTTGAAAATTGTAGTAGTAGTTATAAGCACCTTATGGATTAATCCTTCTACTTACCCACTAGACCTACAACAACAACCAGAGCAAGAGAGAAGCTCTCAATCACATCCAGTAGTTGTTGCCGATGGATCTACTACACTAAATGATGTTGCTGATGATGGAGTTATTGCACCTAGTGATGTTGCTCACAATGGAGTTATTACACCAGATGTTGTTGTTGGAATCTTTGGTGGTGAAGAATGAGTGAAGGGAAAATTAATGAATATCTAAAGTGATGTAATGAATCTTATATAGTTGGAAAATGTCTTAAAAAATTCTTTACATAATGTTTTGTAGTTGTATTTCTAGTTTCCCAATAGTATGCCATATCACATGTTTGGTTTCACTTATAATTTTGTGTGTGATGAGCTTGCATTGTTTGGTTGTTATATGCCTATTTGTACAACAACACACGTTTCATGTAATCTGAAGTCTTTATTTATCTAAAAAATAGATAAAATTAAATATAGGTACAACAACATAGATCTTATGTATTATGTCATAATGTGGGTAAAATAACACAAAATTTATAAGTATACACGTCAACTAATATAGTCATACTTAGGAATTCAAATAAACATAGTTATAGTTATTTTTTGTTACTAATGCAAATTTACTACATCATTGAAATATAAGATGGATCACAGTCAAATTGTAAATTATATTATCCAAAATATTTTCAGATTACAAACAAATTAGAATAAAACCAGATCTGGGTTAGGTTACCAAATAAAACCAGACTACAGATCCACCTAGATCCTGTGTGGTTTGTAAAAAAAATCATAGTGAATCCTAACTAGATGACCAGAACTATATTGGGTTTTCAAATAAAATCAAACTAGATCCATAACAAAATAATCAAGATCTCCTAACTAACTCTGACTAGCCCAATTTTGGCTACAGAATTCCAGTCTAAAATCAAACATGGGTTACCATTCTACTGGTAGAATCATACATTATAAAACAAATTCATTCACATTAAAGTTATATCAAAATCATAATATTAATTTCATAAAAATAGAATTTATATAACCATGAAAAGGAAAATATAGATGTCTCACAGTTAAACACGATATGTTTCTCATAAATTGGAAAAGAAATTCAAACTAGGTATAGATGACACCCTACCTACTAGGTCCTTTCTTCTAAATATCCTTGAGCTGGTCCTTATATGCTAGATAGTTTCTCCTTACCTGCGGGCATCACACACTTAGTCATACATTAAATAATTTATAAGCAGAATTGAACATGTTGTAACTTAAGAAGAATAAGTAAACTAAAAATAAACTTCAAACAATTCAGTGGTGTAGCTCGACAATCCTCCATGAAGGGATCCATATTTGACTGTGGTTGCCAACCATCAGGGTGCAATAAGGCCCAATGTTATTGAGCATGTTGCAATGGCCCCATGGTCGTAGCTGTTCTTGAGGTTTACCATGCTAGAGTGGGTCCAATTGTGGCAACACATCCCACTATCACACAGACAACGAGGTGTTACACGAAAACGTGCGGAAATCACCATAACCACAAATTACAAAAAACATGGGTTAATTAAAACCGATTGTGGAAAGCGAATAAACTGAGAAACTATTACATTCCAGTCCACATCCTGCAAAAAAATAGGTTATATTCATATACAAGCTTTGAAACATGTTCACATCTTTGAGCAACAGTTGTCTTATCATCACAAGAGTTCATCACCTGTTTATACATACATAAAGGCCCACATCCGGCCAACAGCAGGATATACAAAACATCTACAACTGTACATCGTGAAACAATGTAAAAATACAACCAAGGACCTGAGAGTACAGGGATGAATCTAGACTCTATCATAAAACATCCAAAACAGCAGCATGTCCACCACTTGCCTTCTACTGCTCTTCTCATTGCTCGGCCGCAACTCCGCGACCACCACCACGTCTAGCTTGACCACCTAAAAAGGGTGTAAACCAGCGGGGTGAGACAATTGAACATTGTCCCAGCAAGAAACATAACTCCCCACCGAAACTATAAAACCTCAGATATATATAAAGCAGCTAACTGATAAAATGTATAAAAGAGAAGTTATGAAATAAAGTTGTTCATACTTAGCAAGCTTACCCAAAAGTACTCAAGTATTACTCTGGAGGGCATGATTAACAAGACAAGAGATATAAGTCCTACTACATATGAGGAACATATAAGTAACTGCAAGATATAATGAGAGTAACTACACAAATAAGGCCTCAACCAATGTTTTGTGTTTGTCTTATGCAGTAGTACTATTCGGTTGAATTATGTATTTTATGCCCTGAGGAAGTGAGTTGTACCGCTCAAATCCAACCTTTGGTTGCGAAACCCAAGTCGGTGCCATACAAGGTCAATGGAAGAGCCAGACTCCACGACCTTCTCCGCCTCATGGTCAGTGCATGAGTACAACACAAGAAGGACTGCAGTCTCATGCTAAAGTGGTCTTAGACACAGGGTCAGGCTACCCTCTGCCTAGCCCACCTCGGTACACGTCTTGGTACTAGTGAAACTGAGCCATGGGCATGTTCACCGTGCTCTGAGCCATGAACGCATTCATGCTCCTCATATCACATATCCTGAGCCATGGGCCTATTCACCATGGTCTTCATCACAATTGGGCTACGGGCCTGAATCCGCACCCTGGAGTCTACAACCGAAGTTGCACTCTTACCTCCTCACTTTAGGCTAGGAGAAACCTCGCATACTCAACAATATGCGCTCTGGGTTAACCCGCAGGAGAATCCATTTCACCATCACCAATTCCTGACGATGATGGATCTATGGCCAGGGCAACTACATGATATATTTCACTGTGATTAATTAATATCTTTTATATGGATTGCAAGATTCAACCAAGTTGTATAACATGCAATTATAACAGAAGTAAACAACATAAACTAAACATTATGATTTTACTACAATTCACATCATACTGATCCCTCACGAGGATCCCACATCACATGTTATCACTTGGCCTCTTGCCAATCAATCTAGATCCATCACAAGGATCATCACATACCATGGGATCTCAATCCCTCATCACATAGTGCCATTGCCTTTCAAGGCGTACATCATCATCATCATCATGGAACAACATTCATAATGTACTTGTTATCTCATTGTTCTCATATATTCATTTCTCATAGCCTTTCATTTGGTTATGCATTACCTGCATGGTTAGCATTATTCAATAATCATCATGAATAACTTAGAAACTCATATTATCAATACAGGGTGACATTACATAGTGACATTTAATGATTATATCCTTTTCTAAATCACGCCTCATCTTATGATCACATGAATAAGGCACCTTATTAAGAAAACCCTAATGCATGATCATTATTGCTTTTAGCATTAAAGAGATAATCAAGGTGATCACACTAGTGTGTTTAGTCATGTTAGATATAAAGGACAAATGTTACCATTTCCATTACCATTACCATTCAATAAGCAAGGAGTTACCATCGTTTTAAGCAAGGACATACACAACTAGCATGCTTTTCATGATACATGGAACCCTCACAAGAAGTACTCAAAACCCTCACTAAAGACCATATCGGGCGGGGCTCACCCTCACTATAGGTGATACCGGGCAACATGCCCTCAACCCATCCAACTCACAACGGCCCGCGTGCAGCGTGCAATGTCGCGTTACCAAGGGCAACGGTTCTCAAGCGTGCAGCGCGCAACGCTGGGTCAAGTGTCGTGCACTTGGGCATGTAGGGCAACGGCTAAGGGCCAGCCGTGCAACTGTGCCGCACAGGGTATATCGGCCAGCGCAACGCGTGCCAAGACGTGCACGCCATCGGGTAGCTGGGTGTTGGCTGTGTGACGCACACTGGGGCGTGCAGCTTCTGTCGGGCGACACGGTGCCAGATAGGGTAACGCGCACCCCGGACGTGCACTGTCGGGCGACGCGGTTCACGCTCAACTTACTCTGTGCACGGGTAGTGTGCATCCTCCTCTAGCGTGTAACCTGTTCTAGCGTGCAGCATGTTCTGGCGTGCAACCTGTGTCGGGCGTCAGGGGTAGTGTGTGTGTGCACATCATAGCAACACTCACCTTAAGAGCAAACCGTGCAAGGCAGGGCTGTGACTCCCGTCACCAAAAGGAACCAAAGGGGGTATCGTCTACACTATGTGTCGTGCAAGGGGTCTAGTCAAGAGGGCTGTCGGGAAGCACCTCCCCATGCTCATGTCGTCCAAGGTGTTAACTCTCAAGGTCATCTACCACCTCACACACATGGACACCCGAAACCCTAGTGGGTCAAGAAGAGACTCACCTAAATCAATTTAGAAGGAGGGGTCTTGCACATCTTCTATCACCAAACGGGTTATAAGGAGAAACCCTAGAAAGAGTCACTACCAAGCTCACCCTTCTAGCCCATGGTGAGAGGAGAGTGTTTCTTAAGCAACTAGAACACAAGCTCTTCTCAATCAGTTAAGAGAAAGAGGGGTGTTGCTCATGATACTAGAAGATCAAGCTCACTCCTCTAGACTGAGGGGAGAAAGGAGTATTTCTCACCAAGAAACCCTAGATCACAAGGATCGGCCAACATGGATACTAAGCAAGAACTAAGCTACTACCATGTATATAAACAAGATCATAACAATAGATAATGTATTTAGGGTTAGAAGTTATGTAACCCGCCTCAAGCAAACTCCAAGGTCCTAGCTCCAAGAACCACCAAGCAAGGAAGATGGAGACTCCAAGGATATCGGCCACCACTTGCTTATCCAAGGGGTGTCAGCCACCAAGCTTGCTCCTATAAGGGGGTATCAGCCACCACTAGCAAAGAAGAGGGTTGTGTCGTGCACACCAAGGTGGAGAGGAACCAAAGAACCAAAGGGATCCTAAGCTAAGGAAAGGAACCGCCTATATAGAAGGAAAGGGAGGAGAAAACAAGGTTGGTCCAAGCAAGGTGTCGCCTACCTAGGGACAGTTGTCCTAGTGCACGAGCCACCACTCTAGCAAGCTCCATACACATGTCCAAGGTATGCACCAAGTGTCCACCAAACAAGGTCAAGGCTAGGTCAAGGATCATGGGTGACACAACAACTTGCTCCTTGGGTGACACACACACCTTGGCCGATACACTCCCCATCTTGGACGATACAAGGCTCAACCAAAGCAAAGCAAGGAACCTCAAAGCCCAACAAGCTCAACTAGGCCCAAAAGAACTCAAGCAACGAGCCCAAGCCTTCCTCTCTACACAAGAGGAAGCAAAGAGAGAGAGAAACACCTCACAAGGTGGCAAACTTGCCTACAAAACCCTAGACTTGGTTTATTTGCAAGTAGCACCTCCAACTCTCAACAAGGCACAACCAAACCCTAATCACTAGTAAAGGTGATTAACAAGCATCAAAGCACCAGGGTTAAGCAAAGCAAACTGGGTAAACCCTAAACAAAGGTCAGGGTCCTTACAAGCTAACCCCCTTTAAGGGATTTCGTCCCCGAAATTGGAAGAGAAAAGCGAGGGATATTTTATCCTCATATTTTCCTCAAGCTCCCACGTGGCTTCCTTAATGCCACGATGATGCCAAAGAACCTTCACAAGAACCATGTCCTTCCTCTTCAGCTTCTCAACCCTTCTATCAAGGATCGTCATAGGACCTTCCTCGTAGGTCACATATTCATCAAGCTCAACTTCAACTGGTTGTATCATTGTTCCTGAATCTGGATGACTTTTCTTCAGCATACTGACATGGAATACTGGATGTAGTATGTGCAACTCTGGAGGCAACTCTATCTCATAAGCTACCTTACCAACATGTGCTATCAATGGATAAGGCCCCATATACCTGGGTGCCAACTTACCCTTCCGACCAAACCTCATCACACCTTTCCACGATGAGACTTTAAGATATACCTTGTCTCATACCTAGAACTTGAAAGGTCGTTGGCGATTGTCTGTATAAGACATCTGCCTGTCCTGTGCCACTTTCAACTGTTGTTGTATCACCTTGATCTTTTATGTTGTCTGTTGTACTAGCTCAGGACCCAACAACTGATACTCACCAGACTCATACCAACACAACGGAGATCTGCACTTCCTCCCATACAAGGCCTCATAAGGAGCCATGTGAATGCTCCGCTGATAACTGTTGTTGTAGGCAAACTCTATCAAACTAAGATGTACATCCCAGCTGCCTTGGAACTGCAAAACATAAGCTCAAAGGAGATCTTCCAAATATGAATAGTCCTCTCAGACTGTCCACCTGTCTGTGGATGAAAAGTGGTACTGAACCTCAACTGCGTTCCCAACGCCTTGTGCAATTGTTCCCAGAAATGACTTGTAAACTGCGGACCTCTATCAGAAACTATCGTCACTGGAACACCATGCAAACATACTATCTCATTCACATAAACTCTAGCGAGCTTCTCAGCTGTATACGTCGTCTTCACCGGTAGGAAATGGGCAGACTTTGTCAATCTGTCCACTATCACCCAAATGGAATCATGATTCCTAGTTGTCCTGGGTAGACCAACTACGAAATCCATGGTTATATGATCCCATTTCCACTGCGGTATCGGCAAGGGTTGCAACATACCTGCCGGTTTCTAATGCTCACCCTTGACTTGTTGACAAACTACACATCTTGCCACGAACTCAGCTACATTCTTCTTCAAGTCGGGCCACCAATACAAGTCCTTCAGACTAGGATACATCTTGGTGACACCTGGATGCATAGCATACATCGACGTGTATGCTTCCTAGAGCACCAACTTCCTCATCTCATCATCATCAGGAACCACCATCCTATTACGATAACAGACTAGCCCATCCTCAGACTGATGAAACCCATCACACTTTTTTGCTGCCGAACTCTGATATGATCATCTGTATTGCATCATCTGTCTGCTGGGCATCTTTGATCTGCTGTCTTAATGTAGGCTTGACTTGCATCTGTGCTTAAAGTCCAGCTAGTGAGGAAACTTCCATCTGCACATTCATCTTCCGCAAAGAGACAAGCATATCTCGCTTATGACATACCAGAGAACTCAACTCGGCCCTCTTAGAAGAAAAAGAAGACTTTCGACTAAGCGCATCAGCTACCACATTCACCTTACCAGGATGATACTCGATAGTGCAGTCGTAGTCATTGATCAACTCCATCCATCGCCACTGTCGCATGTTTAACTCATGTTGCGTAAAGATGTACTTTAGGTTCTTATGATCCGTAAAGATTTTACACACTTCCCCATAAAGATAGTGTCTCCAAATCTTTAACGTGTGAACCACTGCTACCAGCTCCAAGTCATGAGTCAGATAGTTCTCCTCATGTTTCTTAAGCTGTCGCAAAGGAAAAGAAACTACATGATCCTCCTGCATCAGCACACAACCTAAGCCTTTCTTGGAAGCATCACACAAAACCACATAGCCCTTCCCAGGCTCTGGCAAGATCAACACTGGAGCACTAGTCAGCTTCTCCTTCAAACTCTGGAAAGCTTGCTGGCATCAATCATCCCAGACAAAAGGCACATCCTTTATCATCAACTTTGTCATCGGCAACACAATCGCACTGAAATCCTTGATAAACCTCCGGTAGTACCCTGCTAACCCCAGAAAACTATGAACTTCTGTCGGCGTCTTTGGTTGTTCCCATTCTGCAACAGATTCCACCTTCTTCAGATCTACTTTGACTCCTTCAGCAGATATCATGTGACCCAAGAAAGTTACTTCTTCCAACCAGAACTCACACTTACTGAACTTGGCATACAACTGATGTTGGCGAAGAAGAGTCAACGCTCGTCGAAGATGTTGCTCATGCTCAGCCTGTCCCGACTGTAGATCAAGATGTCATCTATAAAGACTACAACAAATCGATCTAAGAACGAACGGAACACTCTCTTCATCAGCTCCATGAAAGAAACAGGTGCATTGGTTAACCCAAATGGCATAACCACAAACTCATAGTTACCATACCTCGTCCTGAAAGTTGAATTTGGTATGTCATCCTCCTTGATCCTTAGCTGATGATATCTGGACCGTAGATCGGTCTTTGAAAACATTGTACCACCATGCAAATGATCAAACAGATCATCTATCCTCGGCAATGGGTACTTGTTCTTGATCGTGACCTTGTTTAACTTCCGGTAATCTATACACAACCACATCGAACTGTCCTTCTTCTTGACGAACAACACGGGAGCACCCCAAGGCGACGTGCTCGGTCAGATGAACCCTTTGTCCAACAACTCTTGTAACTGATTTTTCAATTCTGCCATCTCCACTGGAGCCATCCTGTACGGTGTCTGTGCAACTGGCTACGTACATGGGACTAGATTAATCTCAAAATCAATCTCTCGGGGTGGGGGAACACCAAGAAACTCGTCCGGAAACACATCTGCAAACTCTCGGACAACTGGCACCTCTTCAAGGCCAAGACCTTTCGCCTTGGTAGCCACAACAGTATCTACCGCATGAGCTATGAACGCCTCACATCCCTATCTAACAACTTATCTACCACCATAGCTGATACCAGACACGTCGGAAGAATCTTCCTATCTCCTTGGAAGATCCACTTCTCACCAGCATCATCAAACATCGCCTGCTTGGATCCACAGTCCAAAACAACCTTATAATTCACTAAGGTATCCATCCCAAGGATAACATCAAAACCATGCATATCAAGTGGTATAAGATCCACTTGAATGCGGTGACCCGAGAAAGATAAGACACAAGATGGACACTCTTCTCGAAGCAACGAGGAACCAGCAAGAGGGGTTTCTAGCAACAAACAACCCTTCTTACGACTAATAGGTAAATGACAGTTCTCAAGCATATTATAGGTGATAAAAGAGTGCGTAGCACCCGAGTCAACCAGAACAGATATAAAGCAAGAAGAAGACATATCATAATGAAACAAATCCATCTGACCTGTCACCACTCACAGGTTGACTATCGCCTCTGGCTGACTCATGCCATAGAATCGAGTCGTTGCTTGTTGTCCATGCCCTCTGCTTCCTTGAGCAGACGATCCAGCTTGAGACGCTTGACCATGTCCTCATCCTCTTCTACCACTGGGTTGCTGTCGTTCCGATCCTTGATGATTCTGCCGCTGTTGCTGCGTCACTTCAACAACTCTATTCGAGCAGTTGAACCTCCAATGCCCGACCTGACCACACAGATGGCATGATCTATCGTCAACCTGTGGCCTAGATGGCCCTGTCACTGCCACGGAAGATGTACTTTGTGCCTTAGATGGTGAAGAAACATAACCTCTTCCTCTACTTGGAGACCACTGGGACGGTCCACCAGAACCTCTCCTCACTGACGGTGCTCCAAACCTTGGCTTCTTGAAGCCACCAAACCTCTGACCCTGGAACTGAGCAAGTCTCTTCTTAGACATAGACTCTCTCTTCTCCCTTACTGATCGTTTGATCCTCCAGACAGATTCCACAAATGTCACAAACCTCTCTCGATTCTCCAATGCAGACACAAGTGTTGTCAGCTCAGAACTCAGACCCTTCTCAAAACGTCTGATTTGTTCTTCATCTGTCGCTGAAATGTGAGGACAAAACCTCAATAGATCCATGAACTTGGCCTCATACTCTGTGATGTTCATCGTTCCTTGTCACAGGCTCTCAAACTGACTTATCTTCTCATCCAGTTACGTCTTCTGGAAGTATCTGGTGATGAACTCACGCCGGAACACTTCCCAACAGATCACCTCATCGGGCCGCTTCTCTTCCTCGATGGTCCACCAGTGACCAACACTACCTTTCAGAAGGTAGACAACGTGCTTTACTTTGTCTACTTCGGGGATGTCGAGGATCCAGAAAGCCTTCTCAAGACTTGTCAGCCACAGATCTGCATCCGCTGGATCAACCGTTCCAGCATAATCCGAAGCTCCAACTCAGCGAAGGCGCTCGAAGGTCTTCCCAATACCCAATGTTTCACCATGGGGAGCATGTTCTCTCGGAGGAGGCACTGGCAATCGCTCAACCATGAGAGTCATCGTAGCCATCATCTGCCCCAAAAGCTGTTGGTAGGCAAGATGTTCAAGAATGGCTGGGTTAGGTTGGGGGACCTCAGGCACCCGATCTTCATGTGCCTGCCCTACTGCTCCATCAACCGATGCAACATCGCTATGCTCAGCAGCGTGTTCTTCATAGTTTCCAGACATCTTGGCTTTTCTTCCGATGAGGGTAGAAGATGATTGTGAGAAAATCTGGAAGACTCATAAGAACAAACTCAACCTAGTCCTAGATCCCTGTAGACTCAGCGAACCTAAAGCTCTGATACCAAAACTTTGTGGCAACACATCCCACTATCACACAGATAGCGAGGTGTTACACAAAAATGTGCAAAATCACCATAACCACAGATTACTAAAAACATGGGTTAAATAAAACCAATTGCGGAAAGCGAATAAACTGATACACTATTACATTCCAGTCCACATCCTGTAAAAGAACAAGTTATATTCATATACAAGCTTTGAAACATGTTCACAGCTTTGAGCAACAGGTATCTTATCATCACAAGAGTTCATCACCTGTTTATACATACATAAAGGCCCACATCCGGCCAACAACAAGATATACAAAACATATACAGTTGTACATCGTGAAACAACATCAAAACACCGCCAAGGACCTGAGAGTACAGGGATGACTCTAGACTCTATCACAAAACATCCAAAACAGCAGCATGTCCACCGCTTGCCTTCTACTGCTCTTCTCATTGCTCAGTCGCAACTCTGCGACCACCACCACGTCTAGCTCGACCACCTAAAAAGGGTGTAAACCAGTGGGGTGAGACAATTGAACATTGTCCTAGCGAGAAACATAACTCCCCGCTGAAACTACAAAACCTCAGATATATATAAATAAACTAACTGATAAAAAGTATAAAAGAGCAGTTATGAAATAAAGTTGTTCATACTTAGCAAGCTTACCCAAAAGTACTCAAGTATTACTCTATAGGGCATGATTAACAAGACAAGAGATATAAGTCCTACTACATATCAGGAACATATTGTAACGCACGGGCCCACTACCCTAGGCTCTAGTAGAGTTTCAGGAATGACGACTGGCCCCACAGACCACCGCTAGCCTTAACTATGCACTTTGTCCACACTGACGCGCAAATCAGGATCAACTTCCCGACTGGTCACCCATCCTAGTACTACTCCAAGTCGAGCACGCTTAACTATGGAGTTCTTTAGTGATGAGCTCCCAGAAAAGGAGGTGCACCTTGGTGATATGGGTAGTCCAATCATTCCTTTTAAGATCATGTTATCCGAGGCCTCAAATCCTGGGATGTTACAATCTCCCCCACTTAGACTCTTGACGTCCTCGTCAAGGCTCAACTATATAGCCTCATAATCTGACCCCATTTCAGTGCAGACCCACAATGGCCCATGGACACCCATCTCCCGTCCATGGCTACCAGCGCAAGGGCGGCTCCATCTTGTCTCTACGGATAGCCCTTTTCAACTTGCCCGGACCGCACGACTCAAGACTGGCATGCCACATGCCCATGTGGGCCCCACCTAGTGGAGGGGTTATGGCTCTGATACCATTTGTAACGCCCGGGCCCACTACCCTAGGCTCTAGTAGAGTTTCAGGAATGACGATTGGCCCCACAGACCACCACTAGCCTTAACTGCACACTTGTCCACACTGACGTGCAAATCAGGATCAACTTCCCGACTGGTCACCCATCCTAGTACTACTCCAAGTCGAGCACGCTTAACTATGGAGTTCTTTAGTGATGGGCTCCCATAAAAGGAGGTGCACCTGGGTGATATGGGTAGTCCAATCATTCCTTTTAAGATCATGTTATCTGAGGCCTCAAATCCTGAGATGTTACACATATAAGTAACTGCAAGATATAATGAGAGTAACTACAAAAACAAGGCCTCAACCAATGTTTCGTGTTTGTCTTATGCAGTAGTACTATTCGGCTGAATTATGTATTTTATGCCATGAGGAAGTGAGCCGTACCGCTCAAATCCAACCTTCGGTTGCGAACCCAAGCTGGTGCCATACAAAGTCAATGGAAGAGACAGACTCCACGACCTTCTCCGCCTCATGGTTAGTGCATGAGTACAACACAAGCAGAACCGCAGTCTCATGTTGAAGTGGTCTTAGCCACAGGATCAGGCTGCCCTCTGCCTAGCCCACCTCGGTACAGGTCTCGGCGCTAGTGAAACTGAGCCACGGGCCTATTCACCGTGCTCTGAGCCATGAACGAATTCATGCTCCTCATATCACATATCCTGAGCCATGGGCCTGTTCACCATGCTCTTCATCACACTTGGGCTACGGGCCTGAATCCGCACCCTGGAGTCTACAACCAAAGTTGCACTTTTACCTCCTCACTTTAGTCTAGGAGAAACCTCGCATACTCAACAATATGCGCTCCGGGTTAACCCGCAGGAGAACCCGTTTCACCATCACCAATTCCTGATGATGATGGATCTATGGCTAGGGCAACTACATGATATATTTCACTGTGATTAATTAGTATCTTTTATATGGATTGCAAGATTCAACCAAGTTAACATGCAATTATAACAGAGGTAAACAACATAAACTCAACATTATGCTTTTACTACAATTCACATCATACTGATCCCTCACAAGGATCCCACATCACATGTTATCACTTGGCCTCTTGCTAATCAAACTAGATCCATCACAAGGATCATCACATACCATGGGATCTCAATCCCTCATCACATAGTGCCATTGCCTTTCAAGGCATACATCATCATCATCATGGAACAACATTCATAATGTACCTGTTATCTCATTGTTCTCATATATTCATTCCTCATAGCCTTTCATTTGGCTATGCATTACCTGCATGGTTAGCATTATTCAATAATCATCATGAATAACTTAGAAACTCATATTATCAATACAGGCTGACATTACATAGTGACATTAATGATTATATCCTTTTCTAAATCATGCCTCATCTTATGATCACATGAATAAGGCACCTTATTAAGCAAACCCTAATGCATGCTCATTATTGCTTTTAGCATTAAAGAGATAATCAAGGTTATCACACTCGTGTGTTTAGTCATGTTAGATATAAAGGACAAACGTTACCATTTCCATTACCATTACCATTCAATAAGCAAGGAGTCACCATCGTTTTAAGCAAGGACATACACAACTAGCCTGCTTTTCATGATACGCGGAACCCTCACAAGAAGTACTCAAAACCCTCACTAAAGACCATATCGAGCAGAGGGCTCACCCTCACTATAGGTGATATCAGGCAACATGCCCTCAACCCATCCAACTCACAACGGTCCGCGTCCAGCGCACAACGCCGTGTTACGAAGGGCAACGGTTCTCAAGCGTGCAACGCGCAACGCTGGGTCAAGTGACGTGCACTTGGGCATGCCGGGCAACGGCCAAGGGCCAGCTGTGCAGCTGTGTCGTGTAGGGTATATCAGCCAGCGCAACGCGTGCCAAGACGTGCACGCTATCTGGTAGCTGGGTGTTGGCTGTGTGAAGCGCACTGGGGCGTGCAGCTTCTGCCGGGCGACACAGTGCCGGGCAGGGTGACGTACACCCCAGGCGTGCACTTCCGGGCGACGCGGTTCAAGCTCAACTTACTCTGTGCATGGGTAGCGTGCAGCCTGCTCTAGCGTGTAACCTGTTCTAGCGTGCAGCCTGTTTTGGCATGTAACATGTGTCGGGTGTCAGGGGTAGTGTGTGCGCCCGTCACAGCAACGCTCACCTTAAGAGCAAACCGTGCAAAGCAGGGTTGTGATGCCCGTCACCAAAAGGAAGCAAAGGGGGTATCATCTACACTATTTGTCGTGCAAGGGGTCTAGGTCAAGAGGGTTGTCGGGCAGCACCTCCCCATGCTCATGTCGTCCAAGGTGTTAACTCTCAAGGTCATCTACCACCTCACACACATGGACACCCGAAACCCTAGTGGGTCAAGAAGAGGCTCACCTCAATCAATTAAGAAGGAGGGGTCTTGCACATCTTCTATCACCAAACGGGTCACAAGGAGAAACCCTAGAAAGAGTCACTACCAAGCTCACCCTTCTAGCCCGTGGTGAGAGGAGAGTGTTGCTTAAGCAACTAGAACACAAGCTCACCTCAATCTGTTAAGAGAAAGAGGGGTGTTGCTCATGATACTAGAAGCTCATGCTCACTCCTCTAGACCGAGGGGAGAAAGGAGTATTGCTCACCAAGAAACCCTAGATCACAAGGATCGACCAACATGGATACTAAGCAATAACTAAGCTACTACCATGCATATAAACAAGATCATAAAAAAAAGATAATGTAGTTAGGGTTAGAAGTTATGTAACCCGCCTCAAGCAAACTCCAAGCTCCTAGCTCCAAGCACCACCAAGCAAGGAAGATGGAGACTCCAAGGGATATCGGCCACCACTTGCTTCTCCAAGGGGTGTCGGCCACCAAGCTTTCTCCTACAAGGGGGTATCGGCCACCAGTAGTAAAGAAGAGGGTTGTGTCGTGCGCGCCAAGGTGGAGAGGAACCAAAGAACCAAAGGGACCCTAAGCTAAGGAAAGGAACCACCTATATAGAAGGAAAGGGAGGAGAAAACAAGGTTGGTCCAAGCAAGGTGTCGCCTACCTAGGGACAGTTGTCCTAGTGCACGAGCCACCACTCTAGCAAGCTCCATACACATGTCCAAGGTATGCACCAAGTGTCCACCAAACAAGGTCAAGGCTAGGTCAAGGATCATGGGCGACACAACAACTTGCTCCTTGGGCGACACACACACCTTGGCCGATACACTCCCCATCTTGGACGATACAAGGCTCAACCAAAGAAAAGCAAGGCACCTCAAAGCCCAACAAACTCAACTAGGCCCAAAAGAACTCAAGCAACGAGCCCAAGCCTTCCTCTCTACATAAGAGGAAGCAGAGAGAGAGAGGAACACCTCACAAGGTGGCAAACTTGCCTACAAAACCCTAGACTTGGTTTATTTGCAAGTAGCACATCCAACTATCAACAAGGCACAACCAAACCCTAATCACCACTAAAGGTGATTAACAAGCATCAAAGCACCAGGGTTAAGCAAAGAAAACTGGGTAAACCCTAAACAAAGGTCAGGGTCCTTACAAGCTAGCCCCCTTTAAGGGATTTCGTCCCCGAAATCCGAAGAGAAAAGTGAGGGATATTTTCTCCTCATCTCTTCCTCAAGCTCCCACGTGGCTTCCTCAATGCCACGATGATGCCAAAGAACCTTCACAAGAACCATGTCCTTCCTCTTAATCTTATTAACCATTCTATCAAGGATCGTCACAGGACCTTCCTTGTAGGTCACATCTTCATCAAGCTCAACTTCAACTGGTTGTATCACTATTCCTGAATCTGGATGGCTTTTCTTCAGCATACTGACATGGAACACTGGATGTAGTTTGTTCAACTCTGGAGGCAACTTTATCTCATAAGTTACCTTACCAACACGTGCTATCACTGGATAAGGCCCCATATACCTGGGTGCCAACTTACCCTTCCGACCAAACCTCAGCACATCTTTCCATGACGAGACTTTAAGATATACCTTGTCTCCTACCTGGAACTCCAAAGGTCATCGGCGATTGTCTGTATAAGACATCTTCGTATCCTGTACCACTTTCAACTATTACTGTATCACCTTGATCTTTTCTGTTGTCTGTTGTCTGCTGTACTAACTCAGGACCCGACAACTGATACTCACCAGACTCGTACCAACACAACGGAGATCTGCACTTCCTCCCATACAAGGCCTCATAATGAGCCATGTCAATGCTCCGCTGAAAACTGTTGTTGTAGGAAAACTCTATCAAACTAAGATGTACATTCCAACTTCCAAGGAACTGCAAAACACAAACTCAAAGGAGATTATCCAAAATCTGAATAGTCCTCTCAGACTTTCCATCTGTCTGTGGATGAAAAGTGGTACTGAACCTCAACTGCGTTCCCAACGCCTTGTGCAACTGTTCCCAGAAACAACTTGTAAACTGTGGACCTTTGTCAGAAACTATCGTCGCTAGAACACCATGCAAACGTACCATCTCATCCACATAAACTCTAGCGAGCTTCTCAGTAGTATACGTCGTCTTCACCGGTAGGAAATGGGCAGACTTCGTCAATTTGTCCACTATCACCCAAATAGAATCATGATTCCTAGTTGTCCTGGGTAGACCAACTATGAAATCCATGGTTATATGATCCCATTTCCACTACGGTATCGGCAAGGGTTGCAACGTACATGCCAGTTTCTGATGCTCAACCTTGACTTGTTGACAAACTGCACATCTTGCCACGAATTCAGCTACGTTCTTCTTCAAGTCGGGCCACCAATACAAGTCCTTCAGACTATGATACATCTTGGTGACACCTGGATGCATAGAATACATCAACGTGTGTGCTTCCTCGAGCACCAACTTCCTCAGCTCATCATCATCAGGAAACTCCATCCTATTATGATAGAAGACTAGCCCATCCTCGGACTCATGAAACCCATCACGCTTTTCACTTCCGAACTCTGATCTGATCATCTATACCGCATCATCTATCTGCTGGGCATCTTTGATCTGCTATCTTAACGTAGGCTTGACTTGCATCTGTGCTAAAAGTCCAACTAGCGAGGAAACTTCCATCTGCACATTCATCTTCTACAAAGAGACAAGCATATCTCACTTATGACATACCAGAGAACTCAGCTGGGCCCTCTTGGAAGAAAAAGAAGACTTTCAACTAAGCGCATCAGCTACCACATTCGCCTTACCAGGATGATACTCAATAGTGCAGTCTTAGTCATTGATCAACTCCATCCATATCCGCTATCGCATGTTTAACTCGTGCTGTGTAAAGATGTACTTTAGGTTCTTATGATCCGTAAAGATATGACACACTTCCCCATAAAGATAGTGTCTCCAAATCTTTAACGCATGAACCACTGCTGCCATCTCCAAGTCATGAGTCAGATAGTTCTCCTCGTTTTTCTTAAGCTGTCGCGAAGCAAAAGAAACCACATGATCCTCCTGCATCAGCACACAACCTAAGCCTTTCTTGGAAGCATCACAAAAAACCACATAGCCCTTCCCAGGCTCTGGCAAGATCAACACTGGAGCACTAGTCAGCTTCTCCTTCAAACTCTGGAAAGCTTTCTAGCATCGATCATCCCAGACAAAAGGCACATCCTTTCTCGTCAACTTTGTCATCGACAACGCAATCGCAATGAAATCCTTAATAAACCTCTGGTAGTACCCTGCTAACCCTAGAAAACTGCGAACTTTTGTCAGTGTCTTCGGCTGTTCCCATTCTGCAACGGATTCCACCTTCTTTAGATATACTTTGACTCCTTCAGCAGATATCACGTGACCCAAGAAAGTCACTTCTTCCAACCAGAACTCACACTTATTGAACTTGACATACAACTGATGTTCACGAAGAAGAGTCAACGCTCGTCGAAGATGTTTCTCATGCTCTAGCATGTCCTGACTGTAGATCAAGATGTCATCTATAAAGACTACAACAAATTGATCTAAGAACGGATGCAACACTCTGTTCATCAGGTCCGTGAAAGTAGCAGGTGCATTGGTTAACCCAAACGGCATAACAAAGAACTCATAGTGACCATACCTCATCCTGAAAGCTGTCTTTGGTATGTCATCCTCCTTGATCCTCAGCTGATGATATCTGGACCGTAGATCAATCTTTGAAAACACTGTAGCACCACGCAACTGATCAAACAGATAATCTATCCTCGGCAACGGGTACTTGTTCTTGATCGTGACCTTGTTTAACTGCCGGTAATCTATACACAACCACATCGAACTATCCTTCTTCTTGACGAACAACACGGGAGCACCCCAAGGAGATGTGCTTGGTTGGATGAACCCTTTGTCCAACAACTCTTGTAACTACTTTTTCAATTCTACCATCTCCACTGGAGCCATCCTGTACGGTGTCTGTGCAACTGGCTGCGTACCTGTGACCAGAATAATCTCAAAGTCAATCTCTCGGAGTGGGGGAACACTAGGAAACTCGTCCGGAAACACATCTGCAAACTCTCGGACAACTGGCACCTCTTCAAGGCTAAGACCTTTCGCCTTGGTAGCCACAATGGTATCTACCACATGAGCTATGAACGCCTCACATCCCTGTCGTAACAACTTATCTGCCACCATAACTAATACCAGACACGTCAGAAGAATCTTCCTATCTCCTTGGAAGATCCACTTCTCGCCAGAATCATCAAACACTGCCTGCTTGGATCCACAGTCTAAAACAACCTTATACTTCTCTAAGGTATCCATCACAAGGATACCATCAAAACCATGCATATCAAGTGGTATAATATCCACTCGAATGTGGTGTCTTGAGAAAGATAAGACACAAGATGGACACTCTTCTCGAAGCAACGAGGAACCAACAAGAGGGGTTTCTAGCAACAAACTGTCCTTTTTATGACTAATAGGTAAATGACAGTTCTCAAGCATACTATAGGCGATAAAAGAGTGCATAGCACCCGGGTCAACCAGAACAGATATAAAGCAAGAAGAAGACATATCATAATAAAATGACTCCATCTGACCTATCACCACTCATGGTTGACTATCGCCTTCGGCTGACTCATGCCATAGAATTGAGCCGTTGCTTGCTGTCCACGCCCTCTTCTTCCTTGAGCAGACGATCTAGCTTGAGACGCTTGACCGCGTCCTCATCCTCTGCTACCACTGGGCTGCTGTCGTTCCGATCCTTGATGATTCTGCCGTGGTTCCTGCGTCACTTCAACATCTCTATTCGGGCAGTTGAACCTCCAATGCCCGACCTGACCACACAGATGGCATGATCTATCGTCAACCTATGGCCTATATGGCCTTGTCACTACCACGGAAGTTGTACTTTGTGCCTTAGATGGTGAAGAAACATAACCTCTTCCTCTACTTGGAGACCACTGTGACGGTCCACCAGAAAGTCTCCTCACTGACGGTTCTGCAAACCTTGGCTTCTTGAAGCCACCAAACCTCTGACCCTGGAATTGAGAAGGTCTCTTCTTAGACATAGACTCTCTCTTCTCCCTTACTGATCGATCGATCCTCCGGACAAATTCCACAAATGTCGCAAACCTCTCTTGATTCTCCAACGCAGAAACAGGTGTTGTCAGCTCAGAACTCAGACCCTTCTCGAAACATCTGATCCGTTCTTCATCTGTCGCTGCCATGTGAGGACAAAACCTCAACAGATCCATGAACTTGGCCTCTTCCTCGGTGATGTTCATCGTTCCTTGTCGCAAGCTCTCAAACTGACTGATCTTCTCATCCAGATACGTCTTCGGGAAGTATCTGGTGATGAACTCGTGCTGGAACACTTCTCAACAGATCACCTCACTGGGCCGCTTCTCTTCCTCGATGGTCCACCAGTGACCAGCACTACCTTTCAGAAGGTAGACAGCGTGCTTTACTTTGTCTACTTCGTGGATGTCGAGGATCCGGAAAGCCTTCTCAAGACTTGTCAGCCACAGATCTGCATCCGCTGGATCAGCCGTTCCAGCATAATCTGAAGCTTCGACTCGACGAAGCTGCTCGAAGGTCTTCCCAATACCCGATGTTTCACCATGGGGAGTATGTGCTCTCGGATGAGGCACTGGAAATCACTCAACCATGAGAGTCATCGTAGACATCATCTGCCCCAAAAGCTGTTGGTAGGCAGGATGTTCAAGAATGGTTGGGTTAGGTTGGGGGACCTCAGGCACCCGATCTTCATGTGCCTTCCCTACTGCTCCAAAGAGATTCAAGGTGAGAGGATTTGATGTAGATTCTTGTAGTCCGTCATTCCCCACCACAAAGTCCAAAAGGTGAGATGTATTTACTACACTCCCTTAAGGACACAAACACCGCATCGACGAAAGATAAACAAGAAATCTTCCGATGGCGAAGAGAGTACAGAATGCCACTGTAACTCTAAAAATAGCGAAGGACCAATTTACCCTGGTGAGCTATTATAAAGGACATCCCGCCAGATGTCTAACAAACAATCCTCTAACTGACTGAGGAAGATGAGGTCATAAGAATCCAGCTCTTTTAATGACCTATGTATGATACTGATGTGACTTCTTAGCGATCAGTTGGAGTATGAGTGGTATGCCTCATCTCCACAGGGCATAATAATGTTTGAACAACATAACCAACAGCGTAGTATATCTGTTAGAGTTATCTACGAGTTATTTGATTGATGTTACTCTGAATAGTGTAGATGTTCTCATATTTCATAAATGATTGAACTCTTGCTTATCATCAAAACTGCTAGTGAATATCTTGAAGGCTTTTATTGCTTTAGTTATTCCTTGCTTTGCTTATAAAGCTTCTAGTGGAGAGTTATAACTCTCACTGGGGCAATTATGTATAATTGCCTCACCCCATAGACTTCAACTTTTTAGGTGGTCGTCGAAGACGGAGGAACAAGAACCCAGGTGATCAATCCCAGAAACAGCAGCACCAGGAGCAGTAAATCTCAGGTGGAGATTCAGCCTACTTTATGGTGTAGAATAGAGTTAGTCCTATGTGTCCTCTGTACTCTCAGGTCTTGGAGTGTTTTGAGTATGAATTCTTGAGAGATTTTGTATCATGTTGTATATAATTACTCAAGAAGTAATTTGTCAGTGATGTATATAGTTAAATCCTTTTTCTATGGAAAAGGTTTGTGGTTTCAAGCTCTTATCTCGAAAAGTTTTAATTTCCCGTGATTTTTATCTTCCGCTGATTATCGAATGCTTTCGCACATGATTAAATCGTGATTATATCATGGTTTGGAGATCGGAGCCCACATGGTTCTCTACCCCGGGCAATACGAGATTAAAGCAGGAGTATAAGGGTTTGAGATTTTCTACAAAACTTGCATACTGCAGTAGTTGAACCGATCGGCTCACACCCTGAAACGATCGTTTTGAGCCCTGAGATGATCATTTGGGACCTGAGCCGATCATCTGGGACTCTGAGCCAATTGGTTCATGCCTGATCTGATCGGTTCGTGGTCCTGTTCCAACTCAAATTGACTTTCATATTTGTTTCTGATTAATTAAATATTAATCCTTGTCCAAATCAAATGTGTACAAGTGAAACAAATTGTATTTGCAAAATAATCTTCTGACTTTCCAAACTTTCTTGGTTGGACCAGTTGAGCCGATCGATTCAACCCTTGAATTGGTCGGTTGATCCTGTCCTGAGCCGATCGATTCATCTCATGAGCCGATCGGTTCACCAAGTTGAGTCGATCGGTTCATCACATGAGCCGATCGGTTGGGGCAGCAGACTATGCTAAATTAGTCAATTACAGTTTCAATCAATCTGATACTCTAATCAATTGGTCCAACACCTTGAACACTATGATACTGAGCTATCAATTGATTGAGTGTTTAATTGAACTACTAAACTCCTTTAGCAATCAATCTAAACATCGTGTGTGGATAAACTCCTCTTCCAGGTTAAATCCTATGTGTGTGACCCTGTAGGCCCATTTCATGTTAGCAGTGAAAGTCCATAACACTTATGACTACACAAGCAAAGAGTGGTGCCTAGTCGCACATAAGTGCTACCCAAGTGAAAAGGAAAGTTGGAGAACAACTTTTAATTCTACAATCCGTGAATGGTGTTACAACGAATGTATAATTCCTTTGTCACTGATATCCTGAATGAACTCAAGGCATGGAACAATCATCCTGTCAATGTTCATTCACTTTCTTGATCTCAGAGTAGATTGGAGGAGATATGTATGACATCAATATCACATACTGATTCACACATGTGTGTGCATGCCTATCTCAATCCTACTCATCAAGTGGCCATGGATATCAAATCCCTCAGGAGGGACAAATACCATATCTATCACTCATCCCTCAAAAGCCCCATGTTTTAAAGCCACCCAATCATCACCTTTATAACAACCCATGTTTCAGGCTTGTGTTTGATGATGTCAAAGTGTACCCAATGACATGTGTTAAGTGCAGTGATTTCAGGTCAAAGAATCACACTCACCACCATCACTATGAGACTGTGACTACCATGTCATGGTTCCATGTGTCAAATTCACGGTGGGTCTGTCGGGCTTGTTCTCTAACAAGTACCTATGTGTTTGGTTTGATATCTCCATATCATGACTAATGAGATTCTGTCATCAACCAACACCACAATCTAGTCTTGTGTGTCATTGCTGTCTATCTACCTTCCACAATGGCATCTGAATAGGGACATAATAAGAATGTACAAACTCTTAGCATCCATTTTATCTCATCGTTCAGGTCCTTAACCTGAAAGCATACGTCATTGAGTATTGTCATTCTCTAGACATTCAATATGTTATATCATTATCTCATATGACTGGACCAGAAAGAATTGGAATCTTGCCTTTGATCTTTATCAAATCAATCTTAATGTATCCCACCAATCATCCCATGATTGGCTCTCAGGGCACACATACCAACAACTTTCTCTCCTGGACCACTCCACGAGATGGAACGGGCCATATCCATAATGGAGGATCTTGTTGGTTGGGTGATCGAGTCCCTTCCGCAATGGCTTAGTATTCCTACTGTCATCTTCCATGATGATAAGATTGCTGGATTTGCCAACAGCCTGAGAAGAGCAGCACCAATAGAGACATTTCTTTCGGTTGACCACGCAGGGTTGGGGATGGAGTATGGTACAGGGCGGAGGCCCATCCATTGTGATGGTTGTAATTACTGCACTTCTAAATTTGTGGTCATCCAGACACAATAATGAATAACTGCAGAATTTGTTAACCAGGTAATTGAAATCCCAATACTTGTTAAATATTGCAGTATTCACAAATCGGTTACCCAAACGGCCCCTAAATCACACACATTAACTATAACAGAAAGCATGCAACATATTTATATTGAGACATTGTGTGTCATCGTCTATTTCTTTAAATCATGCAATTAGTTAATTACTAAAATCATACAACCTGGGTTTATACCCAATCCGTACAACTACTAAAAATCCAGGGCATGTGCTAATGTCTTTAACCTCTAAACTGAGCAGTTTAGGATTTGATCAATCATATAGTTTCAGTAATCCAAATCATACAAATCAGTTAATATAACTAGGGCATGCAGACGTGAAGAAGAAAAACATGCAACGGGAAGTGAGGTGATGCCAAGACTGCTCGGTACTTGGGTAATCGATGTTACCCGCAATACACACAGATCTAATCAAAATTGTTTGTTTCATGGAGTTTTTTTAAGGTAAGCTCAATGTCATTAAAAGAAAGTCATACGACATCTACAAGAAATAGATCTCACAATGAAGAAACTAACAACTAACCCCTTTGAGGACCAACATAGCACAAGACTCAGATTGGGATGCGATAGGTAAATTTCAGCACCGACCACCTCGTGTAGTGCCTGTCTAAAGTAGCTATCTGGGATGGAAGCCTCCAATATGCAAGAGCCTTCGAGTATACCGGGTTGGGAGTTTTCAAAGTTGTCAGCAGAGATCGACATCATGAAGAGGCCAGAAGACCACCTGAAAGGAAGAGAGCTTGACCGAACCAAAGATACAACAGGATGCCAAATAGAGAAACACACTACAGCCAAGCAGCTTGACCCCCACTGCAACCCTCAACAAAATAGCAAATAAGAACAAGGTCAGAAAGGGACCAAACCAAACCCCAAAAAAAACACACATAAAAAGTGATGATGAGAACAGGAGCACCACCCGGACAAAGATACAACCTAGCATATAGACAAAACACTCAAGAAAAAAAATGCACCAGACAACTCACATAGACAAAACAACAAATAGGTAGGCAACACCCAAGAAGCAGGGCAGACAGGAGGCAAAAAACCCCAACAAAAACAACCGCAAGGGAAGGAGGACCAAGACGTATTAGACGGTGGGGGGTAGGGAAGGCAGGGAATGCCACCACCACTCCACACCATGTCGGCACACCCCTCCACCCACAAGCTACAGCTTGAGGTGGATGAAGGTGGCCGAGGATAGGAGCACTCGCCAAAGATTGAACCCGGCTTTACTCCTCCCTGTAAGGTGTTCGAGGCCGCCAACGCCAACCGCCGACCAAAAGAGGGCAACCCGACACACACGACCACAAAGAAAACAAAAAGAAAAGGAAAAGCAGGGAAGGCGCGTGTCCACCAGAGTCAGACGACCGACACCAGGCCACCGTCACTCCGCCCGCCACCAGCTCTGCATGAAGTAACGTGGGGCCGCCAAACGCAGAAGAGGTGGGGGAGAAGTGCCACCCGAGGGTGCCCCACGACCCGCAGACGGCGCTGAACCCCGGAGAAGAAGCACGCGCAGAGAAGACGCCCATGGGAAGAAAGGAGTAGCCAGTCGGCCTCTGACCTCCCCCTCCCCAGGCGGGGTGAAAACCGTCGAGTCGCTCAGAGAATCGCCAGAGCGGAAACCTTGACCTAGTCGCTCCGTGTTGGTTTCATGGAGTTAATACTTGCTTAGTGAGTGAAATTCTACTCACAGAGGTTCAAGATTGAAACACACCCAAAGCCTACTTCTGGGCATCCATGGGGTTGTCTTCAACATTGGGCTTGCCATGGTTTTGGACTTGATGAACACAACAGCTCTACCTCACGCATAGGTAGAAAACGAACTCGATTAAGTGCTAATAGCAAGATGGGAGCTACGCATTTGAGCCTCGTCCTCAAGGCCAATCTCGATGGAAACTCTTCCTTGATGTTTCTCGTGCCACGATGACCCATGGTTGGTGCCGCGCAGCTGCTGCTGACTGGCGTGGCTCAAGCAGGTCGAGGTGCTGCGGATACTTGCTTGGACCTCAAGGCTGAGGTCAAGGCCGGCGTTCCCTAGATGCTTTGTTGTGCCCAACGAATCCTAACCGTGTTGGTGGTGGCGCCTCACTGCTGCAAGTCAGGGCACTGCCCTAGCTAGTCGGGTTACAGGTGGTTGGGGTGAGGAAGTGGAAGGAGAAAGGAAGAAGAAGAAGAAGAAGGAGAAAGTGGAGGCAGTGCCCTGTTGGCTCGAGGCTAAGGGGCTCAAAAATCACCCTGTCCTTCTCTCCCTCTGTTGTGATCGAGTGCTACTTCAAGCGGTGCTTAGAACCAATCGGGTGAAAGGGGAAAGGAAGATAAGGGAAAAGGATATTAAAGCTATTAATGGAAAGATTGCATCCAAGTCCAAAAACCTTGAAAACATCATAACTTTTCCTCGAAGGTCCGATTTGAATGATTTCATTTGCAAATTTTCAAGCACAAGATCCACTACCTTCTCAAGCCATAAAAACACAATAACTAAACCATATTATTTAGGTTAATCATCTTAGATAATTAACTTAACAATTAACATTGCAGTTAACATTAATTAAATCAGATGAATCAATATCGACTAATGATTCACATCTTTGCTTATCTTGATTAACCATGATGTTTAACAAGGTACTTAGTACTAATCAAGGTACTTCACGCTAATCTAGGTACTTACTAACTAACCTCAATGTGGGTTGTAACATTATGACTTACAATGTAAGTCCATTAAGAGTTATACTTTATGATTTCATGCTAAGTGTTTATCAATCTCAACATATTTACATGATTCTTAAATAAGACTTTCCAAATATATGTGAAAATATATTATCAGATGTTCAGACAAGACATGCAACTAAGAGTTTGTAATTTCATGATGTTCCTAAAACCTCAGGTAGATACATGTTAATAAGATTTCATAGAATGATTAAGACTAAAGAACTAAATGCATGATTAGATATTAAGTATCAAATGCATCAAGTCATGATTACATTTCCAAGAAAAGATTTATGTATTAATATTTGAGATCACAGTAAGACCATGAGGTCATAATGCATAAAGATCCATATAAGATCATATTTAATGAGATGAAATGAGATTATAGAGTTATACCTAGGCCCTAGTGCAGGTCAACTCAAGAGACATGATCCAAACACCTTATTACGGGTCATGACACCCAAGTAACACAATACATGTCACTAGAGAAAGATACATACGAAAGAATTAAGATTAAATAAAGAGTAGTCATCTATGCATAAGATTTTCCTATAGATTTCCATGTTGGTTGTACATGCTAGTTTGATAAAGTTGTTAGACATAGTTAGTTAACCACAAGTCTATGAGGCTTTATGCAAATTGTCAAGAGTTAGTAAGATATGTAAAATTGTAAGGTAGGGTAGCCTCCTATAGTTTAACTGAATTTTGAGGATGAAATTCCCAAAAAGGTGGGTAGTATTGTCACACCCTAATTTTAATTCATAAGAATTTCCTGATTAAGTTATTGATGAAATCAATATATGATAGATTTATCATTACAATAAGGTTCCATCCAATTTTCATGATATTTGGAATTAAAGGAAAAAGATGTTGAGGGTGTCTTGTGTGCCATTGGGACAATTCTTTTGTAACATCCTCAAATTTAGAAATTTCATATTTAATTTGATGATATGAGGTGAAGATCAAAGTTGAACTATAAATGAAACATAATGACTATAGTTATTGGTTTGAACCCTGGACCTAGTTTTGATCTTCATATCAAGTAAGTAAAGTCATATTCATCAAAGGTATCACAAGGGACATTTAATGGATAAATTATGTTTGTTCAAAAGTCTAAATTTGCAATCAAGTATATGATTGATCATAAGGGTGTTTTTGGAGATCAAGAAAATGGTCATTGGCCCTAAGACCCAAATTCAAGCCCAATAAAGTCAATTAGGATTTCAAATGGGTCCTTAGAATACAAAATTGGTAAATGATGTAGCCCTATTTTAGGGCTCCATCTTATGCCATTTTGTACTTAAATAAAATCTAAACATGTTAGATTACAAGCTATTTCCCCTAATATGTTTATCATTGCCAAATGCACTTATGGATGTTTTTCATCATTTTCAGGTACTTGGACCATGATTAGGGTGAATGAGAGAGAAGGAAGGAGTCCTAGGGTTCCTCTACTCATGGAGGGGTCCAAAGGAGGCCCCAAAATCTCCCTCAAACTACCTCCAATGGCCAAGGATCGACAACAAGAGAAGAAATCCATGAATGATGAAGTTTGAAGGTCAATTAACTGATGCAGACCCCACCACGGTCGTGGGCAAAACCCCACAGTCGTGCCTTTTTTGCTGAAGAAGTGCCCCATTCAACAGGGAGCCACCCCAACTTACCACGGCCGTGTCCCATCAGCATGGACATGACCGATTGAAGATACCACAGTCGTGGCCATGAGTACGGTCGTGGCCATCAGCACGGTCGTGGTCAGCAGAGGAGAAAACGATTGTGACCCCCCACAATGGCCGTTAGAATTTAGCGCAAGAACCCCAGAATCAACAGAGAGTTGCACCCAATTCGCCACAACCGTGGCCATCCACCACGACTGTGGTCTCTGAAGATTGACTCGCCCGTGCTGCTACCCCATGACCAAGCCCTCCTCCTCCAAAATGGTTGTGTTACCCAACACGGTCATGGTGCTACTCGCCCAACACGACCGTGGCATTCTGCCACGGCCGTGGCCACCCCCTACTTGGAACATTCACCACCCTTCCACAACACGCCCATGTCCAAGCTCTACGACCGTTCCCATCTACCCCTACCATGGTCGTGGCTCATCAACACGGCCGTGTTGCCACCCAAAACCTACCACTTTCTACACTGATTTTCCCATGATACCCCTACTTACCCTAGTGCTTCCACCATCACCTATATATACATGGGTGGCGGCCACAACACTAGGTTAACTCCCTCTAGCTACTCCTAGCCTCAATTACTCCTCTCCTTGAGCATTTAGTGCATTTCCCTTGCATTTATGCTCTCCACCCACCATTTCCATTGCCATTCTCCTATGAAACCTAGTTTTCTAGGTTTTCCTCCATAATCCCCCATATCTTCATGCTCATATGCACCCTTGGAGGAGAGAGGACGTCTCCGACAACAAGGTGGTGAAGAAGAAGGCTACATCCCCAAGCTCCATGGATCTTCTTCCCCTTTCTTTTGCCATTTCTTTGACTATGTGCAGCTAAGCCCCTAGTGGTGGGTTGTTTGGGGATAAAATGTGACTTTGATACCATGATGGGGGAATTTTGGCTTGTAATGAACTCATTTTTATCTATGAATATTGCTCCATGTTTTTGTCTCTTATCCCATTGTCATGCCTGTGATTTATTCTTTTTGCTATTAATTGCTTGTTTGATAGTGCTTGATGATACCATGTTTCTAGGAGAAATGGGATGCATGTGGAAATCTTAGGTGTGACTCCTAGGTCCCAATAGGGGATCCCTAGATAGTCCCCTTTGTTCCTACATGCCTAACCCCTCCCCTACTACTTGGTATGAGATCTAAGTTACTATAAGTGTGATTGATGTGATTGTCTAGGGTGTTCTAAAGGCTAGAATGGCTAGTAGCATGAGGTCAAATACCCTCATCTCTACTCCCATCTATACCCTCAACCCTCAATTGTTCAATACCACTTATCCTAGAAACCTAGATTTGGCCAATCTTATTAGAATTACACCTAACCCTAGTCTTCCACTAGCAGTATAGGGTACATTCTAATTGCGTTTTCCTTATTGTTTGGTTTGGTAATCTAGATGAAAGATGAGAACCATGCTTGTCCAATAACCTCCCACAATGAATACCAAAGTTACATCCCCAAACGGACCACCTACCTTAATCAACTTGTTTAAAACTCAACTTGCTCTTACTTGTTCATGCTATTCTTGTTTAGTTGTTTTTGCTCAATCTAGTTAATTGCTTAGTTTTTCTCTTTAGTGTTAACTTAGGTTCTTGCTCACTCTAGTGGTTAGCTTCGCTTCTAAATTGCTTCTTTCTCTTCTAGTATAGTGTAAATCACCTTTGCTCTTACATAGTTAGTTGGTTAACCTAGTTTGTTAAATTTTCTTGTTTAAGATAACTTAGGTTTAATTCTGCCTTTCTTGCTTGTCCATTTAAATTAATCACCAAAATAACCCTTTTAAAACCCTTAAACCCTGATGTCCACAATAGGAACATAGACAACACTAGCCTAGCTCTAGTGCCCCCTCTATCCCTGAGGACCGACCCCTATTCTTGCCAATCACCTATACTACAACAGTACCCCATGCACTTGCGGGTGACTTGTTTGGTTTTGTGATCGACTTGGTTAGGGCCAATACAAATTTTGAAAGTTCCCTCCCGTGTGTTCGAGTCCCATGGAGTGCATCTATCCACCCTTAGTTGGATAGTGTGTACACCTCTGGCTTGATGCATCAAGCTTTCTGGTGCCATTACCGGGGTAGAGGCGCTTGACCTAGCTAGTTAGTGTAGCTTAGCCTTTCCTTTTTCCCTCATCATTGCTATTCTTTATTCTTTGTTCACTTTTGCATATTGCCATTCTAACTTGGTTTCTTGTTGCTTATTTGTCTATTGTGCATGTGATAGTTGTGCATGTGCCACGTGTTCCACTTGTACCGACTTGGTGTTGTACAACCCCAAGATAGGTAGAAGGAGATGCCAAAGTCACTGCAACAAACATTGAGAAGCCGAGTTAGCAGAAAACAACCCTCATGCGGATGCTAAACCACCTCACCACAGCACCACCCACTCCACAAGTATTTCACCCTGAGGAACTACAATTCATCCATCGCCACCCTAGTTGACCAAATGCCAGGTCAAAAATTCTCCATTCCACTCGCACTCCTTGGACTCCTCCCCACTTACTATGGGATGGATAATGAGAATCCCTACAATCACATCAATGCATTCTTTGAGATGTACTCCACTTTCTGTACTCCCGCCGCCACCGACGACTCCATTCAGAGAACCCTCTTTTCGTTCTCCCTAAAAGAAAAGGCTAAAGAGTGGTATGTTTTAAAGCCAGAGCCGGAAACCTGGAATGAATTCAAGAATGAATTCCTCAAGAAGTTCTTCCTGATTGCTGAGCTATCCAATATGAGAAGATGCATCACTTCCTTTGCCTAGAAAGAGAATGAACCCTTCCACAAGGTGTGGGAGAGGTTCCAAAAACTTCTCCACGACTGCCATCACCATGAAGTGCCATTGTGGCAACTAGTTAAAGCTTTCTACACCGGGCTTGAAGAACAGAGTTGAAACAATGACTCCTCATGTGGAGGTACTTTCATGGAAAAGCCACCCAAGGAATCGTGGCCTTTGTTCGAGCATCTTGCTGAAAACTCACACCATCGTGCTTCTACAAAAGGGGAGCATTACGGCCAAAACTACATCCCTCCAACTTCTTTTGTGGCTCCAACCCACAATGTTGGCGACCCCGATATGATGCAAATGATGGTGGATATGATGAAGATGATGAAGAACTAAGCTGGTGGCACTCCTAGCCAACCCACCATGGCAGTCAATTCTGTTGATGAAGAAGTGAATGCCTTGCACTCCTTTGGTGGCCGAAACAATCAAGGCCCCATGTCCAACACCTATACTCCCGAGTGGAGGAACCATCAAAATTTCTCTTGGAAGAAACAAAATGAGGATGGGCCAGGACAAGGGCATCTGAAGCCACGCTATAGTTCAAAGTTTGAAGAGCAGGTTCTTGGAAGACTAAGAAGCTTGGATGAAGTGAAGAAGGATGTGAACTCACATGGGCAGTCCATCAATCGACTTGAGCAAAGTCTGAATTAGATCTCTCTCTCTCTCTTGCTAGGAGGGAAGATGGAAGACTTCTGTCTCAACTGATGTCCAACCCAAATAATCATGGTACTTTCCTAGGGAACACTCCAAGTCCATATGCTCTGCCATCATACCAAGCACCGATGTTACAACCCCAATTTTGGAGTTCATTTGCTGAGAAATTTAATTTCTCATATTAAAGATATTTGGACAAATAATGATATAATTTGTTTTGAGTGGATGAATTTTGTTTACAATAGCCTTGTTGATTGTTTTGGGCTTCATTGGCTATTGGGCCCAATAATAAGGAAATTCAATTAGTAAATAAATAATTGAGAAAAGGAAGGTGTGGAAACCTCTAGAAGGCAAAAGAATATATTCCAAAGTGGATTTCGTGCCTTTTGGGTTCCTTGGGTCCCAAGGAGTCCAAAGTTGAAAAGATAAGGCAACAAGAAAAGAAAAGATCAATTAAGTATTTCTTTATTAAGAAAGAAATTGAAAACAATGGTAAATTGTAGAAAATGAATGGAAAGAGATATAATTGAGTTATCCTTGGTGGAATTTCGTATCCCAATGATTCCTAACATTAAAAGGAATACCAATAAGAAAAATAGAAGAGAGATAAAGAGAAATCCTCAAAAAGAGATATTTTGATAAGAAATAAATAAGATAATGAGAAAATAGTTGATAAAAGATAAGTGAAAGGCTAAGGTATATCCACAAGATGGGATTTCGATCCATTAAGGTTCCTTGGGGTTCAAGGAACTCAGAATAATAATTTAATAGCAAGAGAAAGAGAAAATAGGTGAAAATATATATAATTAAGTGATATTTTCACCTAGAGAAGAGGTACGTTTTCTTTTAGATAATGAGCCCAATTTTGGCAGAGAGGTAGATAAAGTTATTATTAACCTTCCCTAAAAGTTTGGGAGCAATTGGATATTTGATTTGGGAGTTATGGCTTTTACAAGATTCCCTAAAGTGTTGTGATTATGGAAAATGTCACATTTATAATTGGAATAGGAATCTTAGGCCCAGCCCATGCGCATGTCACATGTGTTGCGGGCCGTTGGATTTAGATCCAATGTCGATCCCTTTGTCTTCTAGCTCACAATAGATCAGGAAACTGGCAGACAAAGGAAGGAATCTTCCAAAGTGTTTTTCTCGCAATTTAATGCATGAGTGATCTGGGAAACTTACCCATCAAGTTCAGGAGTCCTAGACGGATCGGGCAACCCTGGGTTTTGGGGGGTTTCGTGGAGAGATTAGGGAATCCCCAAATCTCAGGGTGGACTATGAAGACCCTATATAAGGGGGGAGTTGTGTAATACTAGCGATCGCAAAAACGATGCTCATGGGATCAAGATGAGTAGTCGAGAGATTCGTCATCCACAATTGAAGGATTCAACCTGACCTGCCCCTCGTCGAGGACCTACTTCTTCTGATGTTGTGCGGTGCCGGGCGGGTATTGGAGGAGAATAGGTGGTGCAATCAAGAGCACCTACGAGTTTGGGAGAGCTTGGAGGAGCTCCCAGAAGCCTTGGATCGCGCGGAGGAGTAGCAGCGCGCCAAATCAACCATGGAGTTGACCGGCGGCTCACGACAGAGGCAACCTAAAGCTTGAAGACGATAAGGGGGAGAATTACTCCCCTGTCCCCACATCCCTGTTAATAGGGAATGTCCTTTAAGGTAATCTTGCAATTAACAAGCATATTGCCCACCAGTTTACTTTTAATCTAATATATCCACGCGGTCCTTTCTGATTGGTGGAAAAAGGAGTTATCTTGTAAAATATGTAGCTAATGATAGAAATATCGGATGAAGGTGATCTATACATGAAAGTTGATCAGAACCCAATAGAAATATAATTGGAACCTGATATTGCTTGCAATTTAAAAAATACACCAAATTATCACCTTTGATGTATTAAATTGTGGTAAAACCCTAATTTTGATATGGAACTCAGATTTAATGACTCTTTTGGGTTAATTTGGTTTGGAACCCTAATTCTGAGAAATATTAACCTGTTAAGAAAAAAGGGGGAAGTTAACTTTGGAAAAGGTAGTTTCATGGTTGTTTTGGGGTTTATGCACATGATTATGTTTAGAAACCCTAATTTGGGATAATATGGATTTTAGTGGGTTAAATCCGAAAATGTAATTATAGAACTGAGTTTCTTGGGTCTAAGCTATTTTGACAATTAAAGTTCCTAATTGTGGTTAAATACTCTTAATGTGAATATTAGGGTTTCCTAGTGGATAAAAGGTAGAATTAATGATAAATAACGTTCATATGTGAATTAGAGTATAATGAACTATGAATTGATTATAAATGAGCATAATGAATTTGTCATAGATTAAAAAGGATAAAAATGATAGCTTTAATGTAAAAGAGGCTTAATTGACTTAATTGATGGTTAATTGTGCATTCATCTGGAATTAAGATAACCTTAATAACTTTTGTGAATGATAGATGAGAAAATTAGAGTTTAAAAAGAGTAAAGGGAAGTAAACCTAATTGCAAAGTAAACCCTAAAAAGAGGAAGAAACCCTAAAAAGGAATAGAAACCTTAAGTAGCAAGATGGTTCAGATAGTTTTTGATAAAAAGGAATTGAATGCAATTTCAGGACTGAATTGTGTGCTTGGTTGATTCTTGGTTACTTGCTTGTTTGGATTATTCCTGCACCTGAGTCTACCTGACAGGTATGTGGTTAATTATGGTTAATCAAATTAGTTTCTTGAGGGTTTTACGAATGTTTCCTCACATTGAATGCAATCTAAACAGTTGGATGTTCCTACTTGCAAAATTATAAAGTCA
This sequence comes from Alisma plantago-aquatica, assembly GCA_963693085.1. Taxonomy (NCBI): domain Eukaryota; kingdom Viridiplantae; phylum Streptophyta; class Magnoliopsida; order Alismatales; family Alismataceae; genus Alisma; species Alisma plantago-aquatica. The sequence continues at coordinate 950,569,303 of OY856412.1, forward strand.
CTGTGATTATCACAACTATATTATAAGTATGTATTCTCGCACCTACATGCCACCCTGATGGATGATGCAAAGAGGTCAAGCCCAGGAGGGAAGACCCATGGGCACCATGAGTGGTGACCCCAGGCACCAAGCTCGGGAATGAGAAGGTGGCCTATGACATTGCATGACTAGAGGGCACCATGAGTGGTGACCCCAGGCACCAAGCTCGGGATTGAGAAGGTGGCCTTAAGTCATTGTCAAAAGAAACCCTAAGGTGGGTATGCCAGGGTTAGGGCAAAAGCGGTGGAGAATGTCATACTGGAAAGCATAAATTGGCTTGTTAATTATCTTGTTTGTGATAATTAGATTGTTATCCATAAATGCAAATTTTTGTTTGTCCCCACATACCGGCATATTCCGATATGCTGATCGATGTTTTCTTTGTCGGCATTTTAGGTACAAGCTTGAAAAGGACAAATAGTAAAGTGGCATATGTGAAATTAATTAAGAGTCAAAGTACAAAGGAGGATTAGTTAGAGTAGTCTTCTGATGCAGATAGATGTAGATATCCCAGTTTTGAAAAAGGTATGCAAAGTTTTATTTTGTACCAGTTTTTAGTTTAGTTGGTAAAATTTGTTAATTGTTATTGATTATTTGTCGAACCTTTGATCCTATAATTTGGGATAACGACACTGACCTTTTGGTCTCCCTTAATTGGGGGTTACTGGGAGGTGGGGTCGTTACAATTGGTAGTAGAGCATAGGTTCCTCACTTAATCTTTAATAATGATTAAATTTTACAAATTCCATAGAACTGAGGGAGTTATTAGAGGATTGTTTGAAAGACTGAGGTGTCTAGAAAAGGATCACGTTCGGGGGCTGGCAATATTTTCCTCTGCACCGCTAGTCGGAATATGAGGACTCCTGGTTTGTGTGACTGCCTGGCCGATGTCTTAGGATATGACTTGAAATAAGATACCTTTAGGACTCTCTCATCTTGTTCATCCCTTCTGAACTCAAATTCTCTAAGGACCTTAAGGATTAGGGTTTTCTCTCTTTTCCTCACCCTCTTGAGGTATAGGTAAGGTAAATAAGGTTTAAGGAATCCTCCATCAAATTAATGAAAAACATGTAAATAACATGTCATGGACATAAGCTTAATCGATTAAGCGTAAACTAAAGAATAGATACATGCTTAGGTCATATGACATATGTTGTCATGCCCTCAAGATAGACCTGAGGCTAGACCTTCCTGTTAGGAGGATGAGTAGAGAGAGTTAGTCTTGGAGGTAGAGACCTCCATCATAAGCAACGACCTAGCATATCCTCTGAGGATGATGCGAACCCTAACCCTAAGTGGTGGTTAGAGAAAGAGATGACCGGACGAGCTAGATGTCATGATAGACCAGGTGCATGGACATACTTTTGGAATGCCCGTGACAATATAAGCTATGAGAGGTTGGATGACCTAGTACCTTTAGCGACTCAACCCTGGAAAGGGTTGTGCATGTTAGAGCGAAGGATAGCTCCTTCATTGATAAGGTTAGTGAAAAACCTATGGAAACCCCATGAGCTTATATGAGCATGGCATAGTATGCACCCAGAGTACGTCAGTAGTATGAGAAGTAGGTTAGAACTGAGGCCAGAAGGACATGATGGATGTCTTATGAGATAAGAACAAGGGTATATGGATGATCTTGAGCAAACATAAGTTGAACATAGGCTTCACCCAGGTAGGGGTATGTTTGTGAGCTTGATCCATCTTCATGAAGAAAGAACCTCTAGTAATGAGGCTGGTTGTAGGTTTATCTCTAGAGAGAGAGAGTAGGATCCAAGCAAAAAGGTCGGAAGCTTAGACTCTGAGATGTGAGGAATAGTGGGCCATTGAGGATGATGCAACCTAAGTGGATGGTTGTGGTTACCCCATGTATGATCCCTGGAGGCTGAGGATATCTTGGTTGCCTTTGGAGAAACCAAAACCTAGAGAGAAAGTGAGGCGGCTGGTACCTATGAGCCCATGGTATAGATGATCACCTTCTAGGGTTAGGAAGAAGAAGTTCCTTAGACCCTGAAGAGGTTTAGTAACAGGTTGTGAGGCTTTATACCTAGTTGGTTTCCCTTGAAAAGGACTCAACTCTGAGGTGTTTCTCGAATAAAAGGATCATGGGAGTACATGACATACCTTGGACATGCTTGATTCGTGGTTAAGAGATTGAGCATGCAGTTGGACACCTAAAGGTGAACCTAGGGTTCCTCGGCCTAAGAAGGGAAGTACTGCACCTGATGCTCATGATGAGATTTGAGTGTCTATAGTTTCGAGCATGGTACCCCTCAAGTGTAGTGGAAAAGGAAACCCCTTGAGTTAAAGGTATGTTTGATGAAACCCTCACAACTAGCTTGGTCTTATGCTGAGGATTTGAACAAGTGTGACCTAGTATGGTTTAATATGTGGTCTTCTTGTGCCTTAGTAGCTTGATAGGATTAAGCATGCCCATGTAGTTGTAAACCCTAGACATAAGGGATTTTGTGACCTTCATTATCAAGGTGTAGTTTCCTCCCCTCCTAGGAGAGAGACCCTTTTGTAGGGTGTATACCAGTTTTGCTAGTTTTGAGGTAACCTAAAGAGGTTTTAGAGGATCTTGAGAGGCTAAGTGAAGAGTACATGGTAACAGAATGAACCTATAGACCCATAAATAACCATCTCTAAGTGCATGTGGAGGTGTTACCATGGAGGTAACCGGTATGGGGCCTGATCAAGGTAGGCAGGTTGCCATAACTCCTGTGAAAGGATGAAAGGCAACCCTTGAATGTAGAGAGAGATGATGAAGGCTAGGGTAAGGTTCTAAGTTGGATATGTACTATAATATAATCTTAGGTCTATCCTAGGGTCAGGTAGGGATAAGACCAATGGAAGTGGGAGTTGCCTAATTCCCTAGTTGCACATGACCATAGGGTCGGGAGGTAATAGCTATCATTGTCTGAGGGCCATGGGTTAGGAGATTGATCGCCTTCATGAACTCATGGGATCCAAAGGGCAGATGGGTATGGCACTCTCTAGATGCATAAGGGAAGAGGGATGACCCTAAAAGTGTCGGCACCCTACAGACCTAGAGGAGATGACCAAGGATTGTGTGGTGACCCAAGTAGGTTCGAGACCATTTTTCCATAGAAGTAATTTTGATATTGAGATGATAGTGATGTAGAGACATAGGTGGCACGTTTCAACTTGGATTTAAAGGTGTATCGGCAAGGTGGGATGTACCATCTCTACTCTTGGAACAGGAAGAACTCTGTATTTGGACTGCAGCCAAATAATTATTTCCTCTTGTTATGGGAGTAAGAGATAAGACAGTACGCATGCCATACACCAAGGATAAAGAGTTGGAACATTTCTATGATGTATGAGGACAGAGATGATAGCATACCCTTATAGAGTGAATGATACATGGATGGTTTACAAACACTATGAGTAATAAGGTATTTATCAGACGAGGATGTTTATCATGAGCTATGAGTTATACAAGGTTGAGTTTGAAAACTGAGAGGATGAGCTCAGAGTTTCTTGATGAAGACAAACTTAGAGTTGAGATGAGATCATAAGTGGAATACATGGAGGTGTATGTCTTCAACATTACCTAATACCTAAGGATGTGAAGTAGTAATGGATTCTCTCGTTGATATATAGCTGCCTAGTTAGCTAGCAGTTAGAGGAGGCTGCTAGGCTAACCCTAAGTTTGAAAAGGGAGATATGTTTGGCTAAAACTAACGAAGTTTGTTGAACAAGTTAGTAGTTGTTTGGTTAGCCATCCGAGGCCTTGATAAAATGAAAGGATGGTTGCAGAGCCTCAGATACACTTCTTTGGATAGAAAGATAATAAAACCCCGATGAGAGTGGTTTAGGGTTTCTGAGGAATCGATCTTGAGGAATCATGACATATAGGAAATCATGATTTTAAGATCACCATACACCGTGAAACTACAAAGATAGTAAGTGATAGTAGCACCTTGGATGCTTAAAACGAAGTTGCATGTAACATGTGGCCATGCAAGCCAGGAGGTGAAGGACGAACACCAGTAACCCAGTGCATGGATATAAAGTATAAAGAGTTCCCGAGAGGGAAAGGGAGTTCATCACTATGGATGTTGTGAGTCTCCCTTAGACCAAGGAAGGTCAAGATACAATATGGGTTATGGTAGATCGCCTTACCTAGATAACATGAGAAAGAAAGTATGCTCAAGAGAAGGATATGGTTGGACTACATATGAGAGAGAGATGGTTCAACTACACCATGATGCGAGTTCACAAGTTCTTGAGTATAACCTAAAAGTTCACTTCCATGAGGTAGAAGTGGATACATGATGAACTCGATGTCAGTACAGTTTATCACCCCTAACTAATGGTTAGTATAATCCAGACTAGAGGGTCTGATGGGAGCATGTGTGCTCATTCAAGGTGATATTTAGAGGCAATTATTGCCCTCTATAAGATGTGATGATAACCACCATAGCCAGTATTGGGATGTAAAGAAGCTCTCTGAGGGAGGACGCGTCGGTCACCACTTCATTAGAATGATGTTGGTGAAGGGACCTCACAAAAGTCAGAAAAGAACCACAGTGGGTGTAGATGAAGTCACTTTGATCAAAAATGTCTGAGAGAGAGAGCCCAGAGGCGACATGAGTCGTGAGCTGATACAAAGAAGAATGACATGTAGTTCACTGTGGGAGAGTATGTGTTGTGAAAATCTGACCCCTCTGAACTACAGCTAAGAAAGTTGAGTCCCCGATATATGAGTCCATTTGAGATGGATTGGTGGAGATGGTTGTGTTTATCCCTACCCCTCAAGATAACATGATGTATAATGTGTTCCATGAGTCTGATCTAGAGCACTATGTGAGGTACCCAAGCCATGTGCTGAGCCCTGAACCTATTTCAGTTTTATGAGAGGTTGAAAGGTCATGAGTCACCTATGAGGGTACGATATACCAAGGTAAGTAAGAACTCAGATGGAAGAATATGTGATTATAAAGGCTCTTGGGAAGCACCATGAAAAGGGTGAAGCCACATGGGAGCCATGATGGACATAAGAAAGGCTTATCCTATTTGTTTGCTTGGTTGATTGAATTTTGAGGACAAAATTCTTATAAGAGGGGAAGGATGTTACAACCCCAATTTTTGGGTTCATTTGCTGAGAAATGTAATTTCTCATATTAAAGATATTTGGACAAATAATGATACAATTTATTTTGAGTGGATGAATTTCGTTTACAATAGCCTTGTTGATTGTTTTGTGGGCTTGATTGGCTATTGGGCCCAATAACAAGGAAATTCAATTAGTAAATAAATAATTGAGAAAAGGAAGATGTGGAAACCTCTGGAAGCCAAAAGAATATATTCCAAAGTGGATTTCGTGACTTTTGGGTTCCTTGGGTCCCAAGGAGTCCAAAGTTGAAAAGATAAGGCAACAAGAAAAGAAAAGATCAATTAAGTATTTCTTTATTAAGAAAGAAATTGAAAACAATGGTAAATTGTGGAAAATGAATGGAAAGAGATATAATTGAGTTATCCTTGGTGGAAATTCGTACCCTAATGATTCCTAACATTAAAAGGAATACCAATAAGGAAAATAGAAGAGAGATAAAGAGAAATCCTCAAAAAGAGATATTTCGATAAGAAATAAATAAGATAATGAGAAAATAGTGGATAAAAGATAAGTGAAACGCTAAGGTATATCCACAAGATGATATTTCGAGACATTAAGGTTCCTTGGGGTTCAAGGAACTCAGAATAATAATTTAATAGCAAGAGAAAGAGAAAATAGGTGAAAAATATATATAATTAAGTGATATCTTGCACCTAGATAAAAGTACGTTTTATTTTAGATAATGAGCCCAATTTTGGCAGAGAGGTAGATAAAGTTATTATTAACCTTCCCTAAAAGTTTGGGAGCAATTGGATATTTGGTTTGGGAGTTATGGCTTTTACAAGATTCCCTAAAGTGTTGTGATTATGGAAAATGTCACATTTATAATTGGAATAGGAATCTTGGACCCAGCCCATGCGCATGTCACATGTGTTGCGGGCCGTTGGATTTAGATCCAACGTCGATCCCTTTTTCTCCTAGCTCACAACATATCAGGAAACTGGCAGACAAAGGAAGGAATCTTCCAAAGTGTTTTTCTCGCAATTTAATGCATGAGTGATCTGGGAAACTTACCCATCAAGTTCAGGAGTCCTAGACGGATCGGGCAACCCTGGGTTTTGGGGGGTTTCGTGGAGATATTAGGGAATCCCCAAATCTCAGGGGACGATGAAGACCCTATATAAGGGGGGAGTTGTGTAATACTAGTGATCGCAGAAACGATGCTCATGGGATCGGGATGAGTAGTCGATAGATTCGTCATCCACAATTGAAGGATTCAACCTGACCCTGACCCCCACCGAGGACCTACTTCTTCTGATGTTGTGCGGTGCCATGCAGGTATTGGAGGAGAACGGGTGGTGCAATCAAGAGCACCTACGAGTTTGGGAGAGTTTGGCGGAGCTCCCAGAAGCCTTGGATCGCGCGGAGGAGCAGCAGCGCGCCAAATCAACCATGGAGTTGACCGGCGGCTCACGACAGAGGCAACCTGAAGCTTGAAGATGATCGGGGGGGAATTACTCCCCTATCCCTACGTCCCTGTTAATAGGGAATGTCCTTTAAGGTAATCTTGCAATTAACTAGCATATTGCCCACCAGTTTACTTTTAATCTAATATGTCCACGTGGTCCTTTCTGATTGGTGGAAAAAGGAGTTATCTTGTAAAATATGTAGCTAATGATAGAAATATCAGATGAAGGTGATCTATACATGAAAGTTGATCAGAACCCAATAGAAATATAATTGGAACCTGATATTGCTTGCAATTTCAAAAATACACCAAATTATCACCTTTGATGTATTAAATTGTGGTAAAACCCTAATTTTGATATGGAACTCAGATTTGATGAATCTTTTGGGTTAATTTGGTTTGGAACCCTAATTCTGAGAAATATTAACCTATTAAGAATAAAAGGGGGAAGTTAACTTTGGAAAAGGTAGTTTCATGATTGTTTTTGGGGTTATATGCACATGATTATGTTTAGAAACCCTAATTTGGGATAATATGGATTTTAGTGGGTTAAATCCGAAAATGTAATTATAGAACTGAGTTTTCTTGGTTCTAAGCTATTTCGAGAATTAAAGTTCCTAATTGTGGTTAAATACTCTTAATGTGGAAATTAAGGTTTCCTAGTAGATAAAAGGTAGAATTAATGATAAATAACGTTCATATGTGAATTAGAGCATAATGAACTACGAATTGATGATAAATGAGCATAATGACTTTGTCATAGATTAAAAAGGATAAAAATGATAGCTTTAATGTAAAAGAGGCTTAATGGATTTAATTGATGGTTAATTGTGCATTCATCTGGAATTAAGATAACCTTAATAACTTTCATGAAGGATAGATGAGAAAATTAGGGTTTAAAAAGAGTAAAGGGAAGTAAAACCCTAATTGCAAAGTAAACCCTAAAAAGAGGAAGAAACCCTAAAAATGAATAGAAACCATAAGTAGAAAGATGGTTTGGATAGTTTTTGATAAAAAGGAATTGAATGCAATTTTAGGACTGAATTTTTTGCTTGCTTGATTCTGGGTTACTTGCTTGTTTGGATTATTCCTGCACCTGAGTCTGCCTGACAGGTATGTGGTTAATTATGGTTAATCACATTAGTTTCCTGAGGGTTTTCTGAATGTTTCCTCGCATTGAATGCAATCTAAACAGTTGGATGTTCATACTTGCAAAATTATAAAGTCACTATGATTATCACAACTATATTATAAGTATGTATTCTCGCACCTACATGCCACCCTGATGGATGATGCAAAGAGGTCAAGCCCAGGAGGGAAGACCCATGGGCACCATGAGTGGTGACCCCAGGCACCAAGCTCGGGAATGAGAAGGTGGCCTATTACATTGCATGACTAGAGGGCACCATGAGTGGTGACCCCAGGCACCAAGCTCGGGATTGAGAAGGTGGCCTTAAGTCATTGTCAAAAGAAACCCTAAGGAGGGTATGCCAGGGTTAGGGCAAAAGCGGTGGAGAATGTCATACTGCAAAGCGTAAATTGGCTTGTTAATTATCTTGTTTGTGATAATTAGATTGTTATCCATAAATGCAAAGTTTTTGTTGTCCCCACATACCTGCATATTCCGATATGATGACCGACGTTTTGTTTGTCGGTGTTTTAGGTACAAGCTTGAAAAGGACAAATAGTAAATTGGTATATGTGAAATTAATTAAGAGTTGAAGTACAAAGGAGGATTAGTTAGAGTAGACTCCTGATGCGGATAGATGTAGATATCCCAATTTTAAAAAAGGTATGCAAAGTTTTATTTTGTACCAGTTTTCAGTTTAGTTGGTAAAATTTGTTAATTGTTATTGATTATTTGTCGAACCTTTGATCCTGTAATTTGGGATAACGGCACCGACCTTTTGGTGTCCCTTAATTGGGGGTTACCAGGAGGCGAGGTCATTACAGTCGAATCCCTATGCTCCACCACCTCCTCAAGCACCTCTTAACTACCAATATGCTCCACCCCCACCTCATCCATACCAGCAGCCACCCCCGCAATACCACCCCCATCCACAACAACAACAACAACCACAATCACAGTTCATCCTCTAAAATCTAAATTCATCTCACCAAAGGCCACCACAACCACCTCCACAAGCCTCTTCTTCCACTACCCATGAGCATGTGAAGGCAATGACTATTCTAAGGAGTGGTCGGATGTTGGAGAACCCCCATTCTACCATTGTTGTTGACAAAGGTGATACTGAGACTGGATGAGTTGATACTGAGATACAACCTGAGGATACTGTGATGAGAGCCAAAGTTGATACTGTAATACCAGGGGTTGACACTATGATTCATGTGATTCTCGTTGACGATATTGCTGATCTGAACCATGTGGGGTCCCAACTTCCCCCATTTCTTGAGGCTCTTAAGGAGCCTTATGCTAAGAGGAGAAGAAAGAAGCATATTGAAGACATCCTTGAGACTTTCAAATAGGTGAAAATTAACATTCCTCTACTTGATGCAGTCAAGCAAATTCCTTCTTAAGCTAAGTTCTTGAATGATCTATGCACCTTCAAGAGAAAGACCATGGGGAGGACCCCAAAGAAAGTCAAGCTCACAAAGAAGGTGAGCTCGATTTTTTAGCACACCAAGCCGAGGAAAAGAAAAGATCACGGTGCTCCCATCATCCCATGCTACATTAGGGCACATCGCATAGACCAAGCTCTCTTAGACTTGGATTCTAGCATCAACCTAATGTCATATGATGTGTTTTTTGAGCTACAAATGGGGCAGTTGAGTCCGTCTCATTGTACTTTATAGTTGGATAACAGATCAGTAAAAATTCCTAGAGGGCATATGGATGACGTGCTTGTGAGGCTTGATGATGAGACGTCCTGTTATGACTGTATTTGAGCTTAATTGGTAAACTAGGGTTTACCTAGATGATTATATGCTTAATTGGATTGGTCATTTATTAAATATAATTAATGATGATAATTCAATTATGATGTTTTAAACCTAATAAGAATGTTTAGTGATCTATTATTTGAGAAAATAGGGTTTGAGAAATATAAACTCTAGTTGGCTGAAATTAGGGTTTTGATGGTACATGAGTATGGAATTTGATCAAGATAGTAGTACGGTAAATAATTTATCATATTTATTATGTAATTCGATACAACAACATGTAAAATTTTCATAATTTTCGGATGCGTTTAGACCTTATCAGTAAATGAATTATAGTAACTAACATTTCTGCAGAATTCTAGATAGTAGTGCACTATTCGATTTTTAATTATTTAATGGGAGGATGGAATGATATAAAATTTTAATTGAATCTTAGTAACTCAATTATACACAACATGATAAATTATAATAATTTTTTAAGAAGGTTTGATCGTTGAAATACATGAATTACAGAAACCTTTTAATGACAGAATAATTTGCTGAAATAAGAAAAAGTGTAGTAAGGGGTCAAAGTGCAATTGACCCAAGCAGTTCAATTTCTCTATATGGTCAACCTAACACACAAGGAGCTCTCATAATTCGTGATTCAATACAGAAATGAAATCCTAGAGAGAGAGAGAGAGTTAGGGTTTGAGAGGAGAAATTGATGGAGATGCTGACCTAGGGTTTTGCGGTCTGAGGAATGATGAAATCATGTAAGTTTAACTTCTTTGGATATAGTTTCATGGTGAATCTTCTCTCACATGTAAAAATTCCATCCCTCCTCTGATTTGATCCAAAATGGTATCAAAACTTCCCCTTTTCTCACTCTTTCTTCATAATCCCTCATTTTTAGGGTTTCCGAGTTGAAAGGAAGAAGAATTGGGTGAATTACTAGGGATTTGATATGGATTCAAGATTTTCAGATATGGGATACGTTTTTAAGGTGTTTTCACACCTTAGGGTGAGTAATCTTTAATTGCTAGTATGCGACTACAAACCCTGAATTGTCTATTTGTTCTAAATTGTTGCAAAATGATATGAAATAGATTCTTCCTATGTTTGGATGAAGCTCAGATGATAAAATCATATTAGAAATGTATGCAATACATCCTTATGAGAATTCCCTAAGTATTCGCAAAAGTTATAAGAGTAAATTGAAATATAGGGAATTTGTCTATGACTGAAATTTACTGTATAAGTAAATAGAGAAAATTGCTTATCTAGATCCCCTTGGTTATGGATGATTGTTTACCTAAATTCATAGTACAAATATGTTAGATATTGTCTTGGATTTCGTTCAAAGTGAATAGTGTTTGTTTGATATCTCAGTAAAGAGGGTGAAACCCTAGATGCGAGGAAAGGTGGATATTTGCAAATAGATATCGTGAAATCCATTTGAAGGGATTTTCTTGACATAATAGACTTTATTTATTCAATGTTATTATTGATGCATGATATCATAGTGAATGACATGAAAACCCAAATTCAACTCAGTTCTAAGGTTTCATACATGTATTGGTTTTATATGATTTGTTGATAGTAGTCTTTATTCAATGAATGTTTATGTCACATGAAATCTTTATGGGAGCCATGTGAATAAGTTGTTGCCTAGTGAGAGGTGACAAGATGTGTGATGGCCTTATGAGACATGAAAATACTTGTACAACCAGTGAAATGGATACCTTGGTCTAAGGACCTAGAGGTAATGGTTACCTGTTACAGATGTAACAATGCTATGTGATGATCTAAGGGTTTGAATACACAGTTCCAGTAATCATGATAATGATGTGAAGGGATGAGAATTTCCAGTAATGTGATAAGGGATTGAGATCCCAGGTATCATGTGTTTTAAAGATTTGAAAAGTATGTGATAGATGTATTACACCTTTCTTTGTAGCAGTTGTGGTGATTAAATGAAACCCTCAATGAATCAAGTATTGTGATATCAATGTTCTCTGTTATTATTAATAATTCTTGTCATGATAAGTAATTAACTCTTAATTGAGTTATGAGATGCACAACTCAAGATTTGGGTTGATATGTACGATTCTAGTGTGTATGTTCCAAGTGGACATGAAATCTATTTATTTAAGAATTTTAGTCTGCCTGCATGTATAGTATGTTGATTAATCAGTATATTACAGTGTTTTGTATATACTGCTCTGCCAAGTTTAGAATGATATACATGTTATATTGTAACTTCAAATAAGTAGAGGTGACACCATAGAGATATCAGAGTCAAGTATAAGTAAGAGAAGGGTACAATGTAGAAAAAGATTTCTAGGAATAATAAAATAATAGACTTAGGAGCCCTGAACACCGTAGAACCCCTATGTGAGGTTTACGCCTTAGGGGTGAAATGACCTAACCCTGGAAGCATCCAGTATACGGGAGTCAGAACGTGCTATCAGGTGGCACGGGGGATGAAGCCTAGTGGAAGTCTCCTTAAATTATAGTTTGCAGTGTCCAACATCAACCAGAAGTCCTAGTGGCACTAGAGTACAGAAAAGCATGTCTAACATTAACCAGAAGTCATGGTGGCACTAATGTATAAAAAAGGCAAGAGGTGGCTTGACTCTCCGCCTGTGTGCTCAGGTTAGAGGAGGAGTCCAGTTTAGGCCAGAGAGCCATTTCCCTATTGCAGACCAGGAGAGTAGTCAGACTTAGCATTTCCCGGGTGTGTCCGCTAAGTCTTGTATGGTGTGATCGTAGTGCACTATGAGTCTTCATATGTAGAGTACACTTCATATGATCAAGGCATAACAAAATGAATGAGAGGTCAAACAAGTGTGCATAGTTATTCAATTATTCTTTGTACGTTTCTGAATTATTAGTTCTCTTTATGATCAATCAAGCATTTCATATATTGATTCACTCCTATAAATATCTAGAGTATCCTTCCATATTTATGATTGTCAATTATTAGACTCTTTAAAGCTTACTCCTAGTATAATTGATATCAGTTGCTCAAAAGTAAATCTGTAATTATATCAGTGCTTTAGACCATTTCCTTGAAGTACTAATTCACTGAGCGAGTAGGCTCACCCTCTACTCAAAATTTTTAGGGAAATCACATGGACTTGAAGAAGATATCATTGCATCAGAGTAGATCTATCATAAGAGTTAAGTCTAAGTATAGTCAAGTTCAGTCGGTCCCTATCACTCTAGGTCCTTGTATAGATGTGAGAGAGTTGTAAATGATGTTTTGTATGTTTGTTTCCTTAATAAGAGAGAATGCAAATGATTGTCATGCCGTATGTACATGAAAATGTGAGAAACATAATGAATGTATGGATGTGTATCATTAATGTTGAGATTACATTAGAGAAATAAAAGTTTAATTATCTTGTAAAGTTAGTTTATGTGGTTCAATGCGAGAAAACAAAGAGTTTGAAAAAGAAGAAAAAGTTAAGGGTGATCTTTGTATTACGCTAAATCCTCAATTTATACCCTAATCTCATGATTAGTGGTAATTGTGAGATCGGGGTGTAACACGTCCACTTTCTTCCCTGCCGATTTCATTGTCTTAGACATGGAAAAAGACACAAGGAGGGTTCCTATCATCTTGGGGAGGCCTTTCTTAGCCACAGCGAATGCGGTAATTCATGTGAGGACTGATATGATGTATGTGACATTCATGCACATGAAGATCCGGTTGAACGTCTTTAAATCTTCATCCACACCTGAGGTGATAGGGGACACTAAAGAAGATTGCTATCTCATTGAGTGCCTAGATGAAATTGTGGAGGAATTCCTACCGACGTGGATTCAAACTGCCACTCAAGGTAGAGGTCTAGAGCCAATAGTTGAGTTTCCCAATGATGATGACGAAGATGATGAAGAGACTGAGATAGCCTTGGTGGCTACAAGTGAATACATCCCTTCTATTTCTGAACCATTAAAGAACTCCCTTGAAGAACCTCCCACTCTTGAGCTGAAGTCACTTCCAAAAGGATTGAAGTATGTTTTTCTAGGTGCAAATGACACTCTCCCAGTGATGATTTTCTCCATTCTCTCACCAGAACAAGAGGAAGCATTGATGAAAGTCTTGAAGAAGAACATCCAATCCATTGGATGGTTTATAGCTAACTTGAGGGGTATTGATCCCTCCATCTGTGTACACAGGATCTATCTAGAGGATGATGCAAGGATGACCTGCCAAATGCAAAGGCGGTTGAATCCAAAGATGAATGAGGTTGTGATCCAAGAGGTTGTGAAATTTCTTGATGTAGGGATAATCTACCCCATTTCTGATAGTACATGGGTGAGCCCCATCTAGGTTGTGCCTAAGAAAGGTGGGATCACTGTAGCCGAAAATGTAGATGGTGAGCTTCTGTCGGTTAGAGAACAATCAAAATGGAGAATGTGTGTTGACTATCGAAAGCTAAATGAAAAGACCAAAAAGGACCACTACCCTCTCCCATTCCTTGACCAGATTCTAGAGAGGCTAGCGGGGCAAAGCTTCTATTGTTTCCTTGATGGGTATTCTGGATACTTCCAAATTGTCGTGCATCCTGCAGATCAAGAGAAGACAACATTCACCTGCCTGAGTGGTACATTTGCCTATCGGAGAATGCCATTTGGGTTGTGTAATGCCCCTTCTACATTTCAGAGATGTGTGACCTCGATTTTTATGGATATGTTGGATTTGTCTTTGGAATTGTTCATGGATGATTTCTTAGTTTTTGGTAAGACATTTGGTGAGTGCTTGCTACATTTGGCTTTGTTCTTGAGAGATGCGTGAAGGTTCTTCTAGTGCTATCTTGGGAAAAGAGTCACTTCATGGTGCTTGAAGGCATTGTTCTGGGCCACTGAGTTTCAAATGATGGAATTGAAGTTGACAAGGCCAAGCTGGGCCTCATTTCTACTCTCACCATTCCTTCCACCGTAAGACATGTTCGTTCTTTCTTGGGACATGCAGGTTTCTACCGTCGCTTCATCAAGGATTTTAGTAAAATCTTAAGACCTCTATGTCATTTGCTTGAGAACGATGTTGAGTTCCATTTTGATGACAAGTGTGTTGAAGCTTTCAACCACTTGAAGGAAAGACTAGTTTCTGCTCCTATCATGCAGCCCCCAGACTTCTCTTTGCCATTCGATATTATGACTGATGCATTAGACATGGCAGTGGGGGTTGTGTTGGGCCAAAGAGTTGGCCAGATTCCACATGTTATATACTACGCGAGAAAGACTTTAGATGAAGCCCAAAGAAATTACACAACAACTGAGAAAGAGTTGCTTGCAGTCATCTTTGCTCTTGACAAATTTCGATCATATCTTTTGCAAAACAAAGTAGTGATATACATGGACCATGTTGCACTAAAGCACCTCATGTCAAAAAAAAGATTCAAAGCCAAGGCTGATCAGATGGATTTTATTGCTTCAAGAGTTCGATGTGGAGATTGTAGACAATAAGGGAGTGGAAAATGGTATTGTCGACCATCTCTCCCGAATTGATGAGCCCTTTGACGATACTAGTCGAATCAAGGAAACTGTGCCACATGAACAACTCTTCCTACTCTCGTCCACTCAAAGGTCGTGGTATCAACACATAGCCAATTTCTTATCTAGTAGGAGGATACCTAGCACATGGACAAGGGAGGAAAGCAAAAGGTTATTTGCCATGGTCAAGAAAGATTCTTGGGATGACCCTCGCCTCTTCAAATATTGCCCCGATAGCTCATAAGGAGATGTAATCTGGAAATAGGATAGTAAGAAATCCTATCCATGTGCCATTCTGAAATATGTGGAGGTCATTTTGGAGGAAAACACACGGCTGCAAAGGTTCTCCAATGTGGGTTTTATTGGCCATCCCTGTTCAAAGATTCCCATGAATTTTGCAAAAGCTTTGAAGTTCCAAAAAGTGGGCACTATCTCCAAAAGGAACATGATGCCTCTATCACTCATTCTTGTGGTGGAGGTGTTTCATGTATGGGGAATTGACTTCATGGGTCATTTCCCTCCTTCTCTTAGGTATGTCTACATTTTGGTCACCGTGGACTACGTGTCAAAGTGGATCGAGGCTATTTCCACCCGAATGAATGACCACAAGGTGGTGTGTGAATTTGTGAAATCAAACATTTTTATTCGTTTTGGCATCCTAAGGGCCATGATTAGCAACGGAGGACGTCATTTCATTCACTGTACTTTTGAAGGGTTACTCAAGAAGCATGGAGTAAACCATCAAGTAGCCACTCCATACCACCCTCAAACTAGTGGCCAAGTTGAGTTGGCCACTCGGGAGATAAAGCTCATTCTAGAGAAAATAGTGAGACCGGACCGCAAGGATTGGTCACTCCATCTAAATGAAGCTTTATGGGCATACCAGAGTGCAAACAAAACCTCGATTGGCACTACACCCTTCAAGCTTGTCTATGGAAAAAGCTGCCATTTTCTGGTTGAAATGCAACACAAGGCATTATGGGCTTTGATGACTATGGAACTTGATGGAGAAAATGCGGGAATGAAAAGGAAGTTTCAATTAAATGAGTTGAAGGAAATGCGCCATGAGGCGTATGACATGTCTAAGAGCTATTAGGAGAGGTTTAAGTTTCTTCATGATAAGATGATCAAAAAGAAGGAATTCGAGCCCAACAAGTGGGTATGGTTGTACAATTCAAGAATGAAGTTCTTTCCTGGAAAACTTCGGTCTAGATGGGAAGGAACTTATCTTATCAAGAAGGTGTATCCATCCGGGGCTGTTGTGATATGTGAGAAAGAAGTAGCAAAAGAGTTTTTTGTCAATGGACAACGATTGAAATCGGTGGTGGAAGTAGGCCCGGAAAAGGCCAATCAAAGTTTTGCCATTGTGATGCTTGTAGAAGAACAACAATTTGATGAAGAGATGTGCTTGGAAGCAAATGAGAAAGAGATATACTACAAGGATGCCTCAAGAATCCCAAAGAAGTGAAATAAGTCAAGAATCAATAAGCTCGGATGAAGGCGTAAAATTTAGCGCTAGTAGGAGGCAACCCACGTGGTTTGAGATTCTCAAACCTTACTTTTTGATACTTTTGTTTTATTTTCCACAAATACACACACACTTGTGTATAATAGCTTTTCTTTGAGTTTTGATGACACAATAGGTGTTATCCACTAGAGACAGCGGGATAAAATTTGAGTCATGGTCGAAAAGACAAATTTGTGGAAGAATGCCAAAGACAAATGAAGTTCTTGTTTTTTTTAATTAAGAAAATTGAAGGATTGCCCCTAGCACGGCCGTGGAGCTCGACCACGACCATGATAAAAGTGGGTAACCACGGTCGTGGGTTTTATTTCATCAAAGTTGTGACACATCATCATGCTAAATGAGATTACTCAAGACACAAAACACGATCGACTACTAATTTATCACATAGTAAAAAATGTGGAATAATTAAAACTGATTCCAACAATGTAAATAAACTCTAGAACATTTACACAAGGTCCATCAATCCATTCTCATATACTATAACAAGTATTTACATATGCGTACAAAGACCTCAATTGTGACACCTCTTCACAATAAATGAGATTACTCAAAACACAAAACACAATCAACTACTAATTAATCACATTGTAAAAAATGCAAAAGTAATTAAAATTGATTCCAACAATTTAAATAAACTCTAGAATGTTTAAAAAAGTTTCATCATTCCATTCTCATATACTATAACAAGTATTTACATATGGGTCCAAATACCTCAGTCACATTCTGCATACAAAAGATATTTCACATGTACATGCCATATATTTACAAACATTGGCATACTACCAAAATCTCATGTCGATACGAGTATATCATCTAGAAAACACATCCCACACCCAGACCTGAGAGTACAAGGACAAAACTTGGACTCTACTACTAACATATACAACTAACCAACCTTGTGAATTTATTGATCATTAACTTGGTTCTCTTCTACAGCGCGACCTTGACCACGTTGTTGGATCCTAGATGGGTGATTAGATGCTCTAGAGGGGGGGGTTGAATAGAGCTAAAAGCACTTAAACAAATTTATTAAACCTTCAAGATATATGACAAGATAAGGTTTCTAAATAGGTAAT
The DNA here is from genome assembly GCA_963693085.1 of Alisma plantago-aquatica. Taxonomy (NCBI): domain Eukaryota; kingdom Viridiplantae; phylum Streptophyta; class Magnoliopsida; order Alismatales; family Alismataceae; genus Alisma; species Alisma plantago-aquatica. Next base: position 950,586,879 of record OY856412.1, read on the forward strand.
TTGAGTGCAACTAAAACATACATAGCAAGGATGAGAGAGATTGAACATACACCAGTAGACAAGCTATTTAGAGTGGTTCCACACTTCAAACTAGAAGTCTATCAGTCCACTTGCCTAGAGAGGTCAACCTCTAGGACTTCCAAACTATTGCACTCTTATATTAATTTATAAGACTTACAATACATTACCAACCAAAGGACTTACCTATCCAATACAAAGAGTCTTCAACTTTACCAAGGACTTACCCACTTTGCAAGAGTCTTCGGCCTTCTCCAAGGACTTACCCACTCTAGCACAAGTCTTCCGCCTTGCAGGAATTACCCACTCTTCTTGGATCTTCCGCCTTTGACTTCACCTTCACTCGGAGAAGCTTCCACCAAGGTCTTACCCACTTGAGCTTGAGTCTTCTACCTTCTCCAAGGGATTACCCACTCTAGCTCCAAGCCTTCAGCCTTGCAGGAATTATCCACTCTTCTTGGATCTTCTGCCTTTGACTTCACCTTCACTCGGAGAAGCTTCCACCAAGGTCTTACCCACTTGAGCTTGAGTCTTTTGCCTTCTCCAAGGGCTTAGCCACGCTAGCTCCAAGTCTTCAGCCTTGATCTTCACCAAGGGACGCCTTCCCTTGTTCTTCTTCACCTCTCTTGGATAAGAGAGAGAACCTTCATATTCATAATTGGAAATGAGAGATAAGGAGGTGGTGGAAGTAAGAGCCTCACAAGATGTATATGTAGGACTAGCTCTCTTACAGATTTCCTACTCACTCTAATGGATGTAGCAAGTGATTAAGCTTAGAGAGAGAGGAGGCTGTAGGAAGCACTCAACTATAGAATAGGAGCCTCAAATAGAGTTTGCAATGAATGCTCAACCTTGGAATGAAACCCAAGGGGTCCTATTTATAGTTGGGGATGCCTCTTAGCCTTTAGGAATACTTGTGAATGAAAACTAGTCATTTTGTGGCTTGCAACGGATATATTTTCACTTTTTGCAACTCCACAACGGCTAGAAACACTTTTCTGCACTTTTCCGTACAGTGCAATCGGTCGAGTTTCTATGAGGTAACTCGACCGATAGAGTACAAGACAAAGCCGATATTCAGACCATCGGTCGAGTTTGTCCTGAGGAAACTCGACCGACCAATGAAAATTGATTTGGCCAGTTACTCCATCGGTCGAGTTCTGTGAAAACACAACTCGACCGATGCAATCTCCAGAATATTGATCAAGGATGATTGGTCGAGTTTCAGGCTGGGAAACTCGACCGACAATGTGCCTGTAATCAATTTTCAAAGATGCATCTAAAGTGCTCTAATATTTGATCTAAGTGCTCCTGATATTTTTATAAGCTTAATTACAAGTCATACAATCATTACACGTGATTTACAACATGATTCTAATGGATATACATCATATTACAAAAACGTGCACTTGTATGACTTTGACTTGTCTTTTCTACAATTTGAGATGCACAAGTTATGGAAATTGGAGTGTGCCTATACCTAATCTGAAATCACTCAAGTAGAAGCATTAGACACCAATATGTGGAATGGTTAGTCATCATCAAAACACATGTTTAGTCAATTTAGACGTGAGTCAACATTGACCTAATTGACCTTGAGTCAACAATCTCCCCCTTTTTGAAGATGACAAACCATTCCATAAATGTGTTGAAAGCTTTTAAGTAAAGTCATACCTTTGGAGAAACCTAGGGGTTTCAATAGAATTGAGTTCATATGCTCCCCCTCAATTTATTCGCATGGAGTTTTCATACTCCCCCTCAATTGATGCTATTTCTCCTGCATGGTTAGCTTTCATAACATTTATAGAAACTATGTCTTCTATCATATATGTTCTACACATATATGTCTTCTCCCCTTTACCTTCTCCCCTTTACATGAACATACTTCTCATCTTCATGTAAGACATGCCTTCTTCCTCTTTTAAAAGAAGACATACCTTTCTCCCCCTTTGTCATTTCAAAAAGTGGGGCTATGAAGAAAGTAAGAAATGTCACTTGTTAAAGAGAAAGGAGATAACACAAATATATATAAGGAGAGTAGAAGAGCACAGATAGGGTCTTGTCCAAGCATAGAAAGAAAAGCAAGTTAAAGCATATACTTGAACAACCCAAAATGCAAGATAAGGTGCTGCAGAATAACAATAAATTGCAAATTTGACCCTCAAGATGACAGAATTTGATCAAAAACCATCAGAGCTCATGGCATAGCGATGAGTCTTGCTTAGAAGGCCATTTCTGCATAAAAAACTTTAGTCTTGCACCAAAAACTGAAACTGGAGAAAAATCTGCATAAAATCCAAAAAAAAACTCCAATTTCTACATACAAAGTAGATCTTATGTACCCTGCATCACAATGTTATGCAAGCAACTCAAGATAGTAGATATGCAATTCAAGGAACAGGTTGAGCATGTATGAAACAAGATAAAAGCATAGCATATAGATGAGCAAAGATTCCAATTATAAATAGGGTTAGAACTACATGTATATGAACTACTAGTAGATGATATCACAAGTTAGGACTACTAGTAGGATCTAGATCATAGCAAGAGATACCAAAAGATATACAAGATAACGCAAGCTATGATTAGATGTAGATATATATCCAAACAAAGAGATAAGCAATTTTAGAAGCATGAAAGGATATAACTCACTAGATATGCATCCTTACCAAAAGATGATTACCCCTCAGAATCTCAAGGTTGTATCAAAACAAGATATACACCTAGATAGATGTAGAAAGTTAGAGCACAACGGAAGCAATGTAAGACACAACCAAGAGATCCAAAGAGATCATCATCAAAACCTACAAAACAACTCAAAGCAAGTAATTGCAAGATATGGATATACCAATTTAGAGAAATTTAAGAGATAGAGTTGTAGGCAAGATAGGCAATTTAGAATAAAGCAATATGCATATATAAAGGTACCAAATGAGATTGCCAAAGAATAAGGCTATTGGTTGAGAAAATCTAGTTGAGAGGGATATTCTCATTCAATAAGCCAATTGTGTATACTTTGCATAGTGTTATCGGTCGAGTTTTGTGCATTGTCAACTCGACCGATGACAACTGTTGGCAACACGCATTGGTGCCTATCGGTCTAGTTTCTATCAGGACAAACTTGAACGACAAAGCAGCTGTCAAAAAGCACATATATTTCATGAAAACATATTTAAAGGCATGCTAAAAATACAAACCATATCCAAACATGTCTAAGCAAGTTAGTAATGCACTGTAGAAGATTAGAAACAGTTTTTGAGCAAGAGTGTGAAGAGAAACACAAAATACCACTTTTGACTCAAAAACCATATGTATAGTTCACACGAATCTTGACAAAACAAGTTAGGATTGGTTATAATCAAGAAAAACATTACCTTTGTTCTTACCATTCCTTTTTCCACTTGTTGTCACCCTCTACACATCTCACCTTTCTTCTTTCATGTGGATTGAGAAGTCAATTTGCAATTTAGTAGCTCAAGTCAATCCATTTGCAAGTACCTACAAGAAGAAAGATGAAATGGTCCCCAATCATATTTATGGGTCCAGATGGGTTAGTTTAGCAACCCAAGTCCTATTGCTCTTGGGTGCTTTCCTAAAAGGACAACAAGTAGAATAATGATCAATTTCATTGCAATAGTTTCATGTGCCCATAATCTTGGAACTAGAGGATTCTCCATGGAATATTGGAGGTACTTTACCTTTGTTGTTCCTTTGACTACAGTCAAGTCCAATGCCATCTCTACCCATTTGTTTGGTAGTATGGTCTAGTATTTGATTAAGAATCTTTTTATCACCTAAGAATCTTTGCAAAGAAGATCTCAAAATATGATTGCCATGCATAAGAGAAGTAAAGGTAAAACACAATAGATTCATATCATCTCTAGCATGCACAAGATAGATTTCTAAGCAAACATCTTTAGTCGTATAAGAATCCTTATCACAAGATAGAGCATCAAAGACTTTCTCTCTATAAGAAAAGATAGTATGAGGGTCAAGAGAAATTACACTACTATGCAAGGAAGCAAGTTCATATACAAGACAAGTAAACTTTGAAGGATAAATTTTATCTAAACATTTTATTCCTTGCAAAGTAAGCTCTTGACTCTCATAAGCACATTTAAGAGCATAAGAAACAATATAGAGAGAAACAATAGTAGTAGCAAGCTCTATATATGAAATAGTCATAGAAGGTTGAGATTCTAAAAACTTAATCTTATCAAGCAAGCTAGAATTCACATATTTAAGAGCATTTAGTTGACTAAGATAAGCATTTGTTTGAACCTCAACACTTGAATTTACCTCATTTAAATCTTCAATTGAGCTTTCCATGAGGGTGCAATGGCATCTTCCATCTTCACATTCACTAGATCTTCCACTAGTGCTTTCATTTGTTGATGGAGCCTTTGTGATCCATTTTTCTCTCTTATTTCCTTCTATTGCTCTCTTTGAAGGTTTCCCATCTTCATAATCACCCATATACTCCTACTTGTGGAAGTATGCTTGGAGAAGACCCACTCTGATACCAATTGTTGGATCCTAGATGGGTGATTAGATGCTCTAGAGGAGGGGTGAATAGAGCTGAAAGCACTTAAACAAAATTCATTAAACCTTCAAGATATATGACAAGATAAGGTTGCTAAATAGGTAATTTGAGTGCAACTAAAACATACATAGCAAGGATGAGAGAGATTGAACATACACCAATAGACAAGCTATTTAGAGTGGTTCCATACTTCAAACTAGAAGTCTGTCAGTCCACTTGCCTAGAGAGGACTTCCAAACTATTGCAGTCTTATATTAATTTATAAGACTTACAATACATGACCAACCAAAGGACTTACCTATCCAATACAAAGAGTCTTCAACCTTACCAAGGACTTACCCACTTTGCAAGAGTCTTTGGCCTTCTCCAAGGACTTACCCACTCTAGCACAAGTCTTCTGCCTTGCAGGAATTACCCACTCTTCTTGGATCTTCCGCCTTTGACTTCACCTTCACTCGGAGAAGCTTCCACCAAGGTCTTACCCACTTGAGCTTGAGTCTTCTGCCTTCTCCAAGGGCTTACCCACTCTAGCTCCAAGCCTTCAGCCTTGTAGGAATTACCCACTCTTATTGGATCTTCTGCCTTTGACTTCACCTTCACTCATAGAAGCTTCGACCAAGGTATTACCCACTTAAGCTTGAGTCTTTTTCCTTCTCCAAGGGCTTACCCACTCTAGCTCCAAGTCTTCAGCCTTGATCTTCACCAAGGGACGCCTTCCCTTGTTCTTCTTCACCTCTCTTGGACAAGAGAGAGAACCTTCATCTTCATGATTGGAAATGAGAGATAAGGAGGTGGTGGAAGTGAGAGCCTCACAAGATGTACATGTAGGACTAGCTCTCTTATATATTTCCTACTCACTCTAATGGATGTAGCAAGTGATTAAGCTTAGAGAGAGAGGAGGTTGTAGGAAGCACTCAACTATAGAATAGGAGCCTCACATAGATTTTCAATGAATGCTCAACCTTGGAATGAAGCCCAAGGGGTCCTATTTATAGCTGGGGATGCCTCTTAGCCTTTGGGAACACTTGTGAACGAAAACTAGCCATTTTGTGGCTTGCAACGGATATATTTTCACCTGTTGCAACTCCACAACGGCTAAAACACTTTTCTACACTTTTCCGTACAGTGCAATCGGTCGAGTTTCTATGAGGTAACTCGACCGATAGAGTACAAGACAAAGTCGATATTCAGACCAACGGTCGAGTTTGTCCTGAGGACACTCGACCGACCAATGAAAATCGATTTGGCCAGTTACTCCATCGATCGAGTTCTATGAACACACAACTCGACCGATGCAATCTCCAGAAAATTGATCAAGGATGATCGGTCGAGTTTAGGCTGGGAAACTCGACCGACAAAGTGGCTGTAATCAATTTTTGTAGATGCATCTAAAGTGCTCTAATATTCGATCTAAGTGCTCCTGATATTTTTCTAAGCTTAATTACAAGTCATACAATCATTACAAGTGATTTACAACATGATTCTAATGGATATACATCATATTAAAAAAACGTGCACTTGTATGACTTTGACTTGTCTTTTCTCCAATTTGAGATGCGCAAGTTATGGCAATTGGAGTGTGTCTATACCTAATCTGAAATCACTCAAGTAGAAGCATTACACACCAATATGTGGAACGGTTAGTCATCATAAAAACGCGGGTTTAGTCAATTTAGACGTGAGTCAACATTGACCTAATTGACCTTGAGTCAACACACGTTGCCTGCAACCACCTAAGAAAAATGTGGTGACCCACGGGTGAAACCCAATCCCAGAAAGAGATATAACTCTCTCCAACATATATTGATTCTAACATATTAATTAACAGTAAATACATTGAGCAGTTAGGATATTGAATAAGCAAAATGAACAGATTGAATAGTTTAAGCATATTAAGCACTTAAGCAAATAAGTTGTAGCATCAAGTAGAATAACACTATTTTCATAAGTATGCATCATGTAAGAACTATGTAGTATAAATACAAGACAAGGGTTAATCAACTAATGTGATATGTATTAAACCCTAGCAATTATACTACACGGCTTGTATTATATCTTTTATTATTATGCCCTGGGGAGTTTGAGTCATACCACTCAAAGTCCAACTGACCACTGTGAAGTGTTATTCAGTTCCATATGTCAGAGGCATGACCATTGCCATCCTCCATAACCTGCAATTGTGGATGACAAGGATAAATCCTAAACTTGTCACCCCACATACTCAACAATATGCACTTCGAGTTTTTCTTGGGAATACTCATTTCATCATCCACTAAGTTTTGACACTGAAGATGGCTATGGCACCGGGCTCTACATGATTAAGGTTACACTTGATTAATTACTACCAATTGAATGCATTAAGGCTTTATCATACAAGTGGACATTCAAATCCAAATTCTTTTCTAACAAGAGTATATGTATAACAACTTCAGAGGATATAAAACATTTGAGATATAAATCTTAATCACATTACCACATTCTATTATTCATTGCAAATTAATGGACCACACTTATCATCATACTATTACAAGATACCAATATCTTATCACAAGTTCCAGGGTTTTAACCCTTCTCGGAACATGAAGAGGATTTCACCTCAATCATGGCTTCAAGCATGCCCAAAGATAGTTAAGACCATCACATTATTCATAGTAAGGTTATCATCATCATTCCATGCCTTAACAAGGCTCAAAAGATCATTAGCACATATGTGTCCATAGATATTAACATGGCAAGGCACTATGATATTCAAATAATACTACATTGTGGTTTCAACACAAGAAGAGTGTAATTCATTATCAAATTAATCATTCAAGAGGCCTGATTATAACCAATCAACATCATATAATTACATTAAGGTTAGGTATAACAAGCTAGATCACATGGGAGTTACACATCCACTTATTATAGTGAATTATCAAATATAATTATATATTGGCAAAGGTAAGACTACCAATTAATGGTATTGAACCATAGAATTATGATCAATAGAACCCACATATAATACCATGTGATTTATTCTAAGCCATTGGATGTTAAAGCATTCAATATTATTCATTGGACCAGGTTCATTGTTCAAGGTTATCAATTGAAGTATAGGTCTAACCATTAGATCAATTGAACCAAGGAACCTTTGGTTCAAGGTTTCATAAAATATACAATTACATTCATAATTCATCATATATGGTGGTGACCTGATCCAACGTTAATTGTGATCATTAGGTCACCATTGGCTACTAGATCAATAATACATTCAGTTAACACCATCAAAAATTAAGCCAATATCATCATCGAATGATAACATCATTAGAATACTAATTAGTGGATGATAATTAAACGTCTAATTGATTCAAAACCTGACCTAATATGGTGACCATAGGCTGTCACCATACATTTGACACCCTTGATCACGAACATCAATTGCCAAGATAACAAGACCATTGGTTGTTGAATGGTATGACCATTGGTTGTATGATAGAGAAGGAAATAGTTTGAAAACCCTAATTTGAACCATCAATTATTTTGTTCTTAGCGCCATAGGTTGATGCTATCAACATGTCCCAGATCATGTTACACCTTAGAAAGGTTGTAAACATGTTTACAAATTCATATATAACTGGAAAAAAATAGGGAACACCACAAAAATTCGTAATTCTAAACAAGCATGGTTTCTTTATGCTTAAATCAACACATTAAGGCATAAATATGAACTAACAAGCTTCTAGTAAGAAATATAAGTGAAGAATGTTTTATAACTCGCCTCGATAGAGTAGGTCAGATATTAATCAGAAAGAATCTCGAGAAAAGAAGGCAAGAAATCCCTAGATTCAGATCTAAACTTGGCCAATAGGCACTTCTCTCCACAAAGAAGCAAAATCCTAGAAAAAGAAACAAGAAGGATTTTTGAGTTCTAGAGTCATTTTCACCATGGAACAACAGGGTCCTGACCAGGAGAGAAACAGGAGGAAGAAGAAAAAAATAAATAAATGGAGGAAATAAGGTATAACTTACACTTTTAGGTCAAGATCACTAGGAAGAAGCTTTTTAGACCCAAAAAGAAAATCAGTTGCAACCCTAGAATTGTTTACAAGAAGATCCCCACTTTCTTCTTCCTTGGGCACCAAAATTCGCAGTTGAACAGAAGGAGAATGAGGTTGGGAGAAGGAGGGAAGTGGTTTAGAGGAAATGGCTCGTTTTGGTGCTTGGGGATAAGTATATGAACTTTAAGATAAATCAAAAAGAAAAAGTTGAAATTCTAGTATCTATCTAAGTGTCCATGGCCTTAATTTATTAAGAATATACAAGCACACACACAATCAGATCTCCCACTATCTTTATAGACCTTCTTAGATTTCCTTTGTCGAATTTCTAAGCCAATCACATAATTCCTTAGTTGATAGCTACTAAAAGTAGCTCATCCATGAAGGAGTAAACCCTAAAATACCCTTGATGAAAACACCTTCAAACCATGGCTCAACTAGGAGCCCTATGGGTCAAAAATCTCAGGAATGATAATATAAAATCTAAGGAACATAATTTATGTGACCAATTGCAAACAAAACCCCTCAATTGGGTAAATTTCATAAAAGTCCAAAATATATAGAAAATTGCATAACTCGCTCAAATAGTGTCCAAATTGGACCAAATTTGAAACTTAAGCTTGTCTTATGATTTAAAAACATATAAAAAGGTTAAATTAGGGTTATAAAAATCCAATTATGGCAATTAATCTCATTCAACTCATTAAGAAAGTTCAGGGGCCTTACAACTATAAACCCCTAACAAGGATTTTGTCCTGAAATCCTACGCAAAAAGAGATGGGTATTTTTACACATCTCATTATCTAGTTCCCATGTGGCTTCCTCTATGACATGATAATTTCAAAAAAAATTCACTAGTATAATATCTTTTCTCTTCAGCTTTTTCACCCTTCTATCCAGGATCAACACATGACCCTCAAGATAGGAGATATCCTCCTCTAACTCAACCTCTACTAGTTGGATTGTCTAGTCAGTATCTGGATGGAATTTCCTTAACATAGAGATGTGAAAGACATTATGCAATCTATGTAGCTCTGGTGGTAGCTCCATCTTATATGCTGCCTTTAGGATAGGATATGGTCCCATAAATCTAGGAGCCAACTTACCCTTCTTTCCAAACCTCAACACACCTTTCCAATGAGAAACCTTAAGATATACTCTATCTCCCACTTGGAACTCAAGTGGTCTACATCGTTTATCTGCATAAGATTTTTTCCTGTCCTGGGCTACTTTCAACTGTTGTGTTCACTTTAATCTTTTCAGTATTCTAATGTACTAGCTCAGGACCCAAAAGTTGATATTCACCTGTCTCATACTAGCAAAGAGGAGACCGAAATCATCTACCATATAGAGCCTCATAAGGGTCCATATCTATGCTTCTTTGATAGCTATTGTTGTACGCAAACTCTATCAGAGTTAGATGTACATACTAACTACCAAGAAATTGTAGCACACATGCCCTCAAGAGATCCTCTAAAGTCTGAATAGTCCTTTCAGACTGGTCATTAGTCTGTAGATGAAAAGGTGTGTTGAATCTCAATTGTGTTCCCATTGTTGAATGCAAACACTCCCAAAAGTGACTTGTAAATTGTGGACCTCTGTCAGAAATTATAGTCATTGGAATGCCATGAAGACAGACTATCTCATCAACATATATTTGTGCCAATTTCTCTATTGTAAACATCGTCTTAACTGGAAGAAAATGAGCTGACTTAGTCAATCTATCTACTATCACCCATATGGAATCATGACCCTTAGTTGTCCTAGGAAGACCAACCACAAAGTCCATAGTAATATGATCCCATTTCCATTGTGGCATTGGCAAGGGTTGTAATGTCCTTGCAGGCTTCTGGTGCTCAGCCTTCACCTGCTGACCAACTGGACATTTGGCAATGAACTCTACCACATCACGCTTTAGACCTAGCCACCAATACATGTCTTTCAAGTTTTGGTACATCTTGGTACTTCCAGGATGCATTTCATACATGGAGTGAGCCTCCTCAAGTACCATCTTCCTCAACCCATCAACATCAGGAATTACTATCCTATTATGCTAACAAACTGTACCATCATTTGCCTCGTGAAAGCCATCATACTTTGCACTGCCAATCCCTGATCGGATATTATGTATCACAGTATCATTCTGTTTTGCATCATGAATCTATTGTCTCAAGGTAGGTTTCACTTGTAACTGTGACAACAATCCTTCCAACAAGGAAACTTCTAGTTGTACATTCATCTGGCAAAGAGACACTAGCATATCTCTCTTATGGCACATCAAGGAATCTAATTGTGCATTATCTATCATTGATGATGAAAATGACTTTCTACTCAATGCATCAGCTACCACATTCGCTTTCCCTGGATGGTAGTCTATTGTGCAATCATAATCCTTAATCAGCTCCATCCATCTCCTCTGCCTCATATTCACTTTTATCCATAAAGATAGTGTCTCCAGATCTTTAAGGCATGGACCACCGCTGCAAGCTCCAAATCATGTGTTGGGTAATTTTCCTCAAGTTTCTTAAGTTGTCGTGAAGCAAAAGAAATCACATTCTTATCCTGCATCAACACGCATCCCAACCCATTCTTTGAAACATCACAAAAGATAATATAGCCTTTTCCTTGCTCTGGTGGTACTAACACTGGTGCACTAGTCAACTTTTCTTTCGAAAGCTGGAAAGAATGTTGACACTTGTCATTCCAAGAAAAAGGAACATCATTCCTGGTTAACCTAGTTAGGGGTAACACTATAGAACTGAAGTCTTTGATGAACCTCTTGCAGTAACTTGCCAAACCTAGGAAACTACAGATCTCTGTTGGTGTCTTTGGTTGATCCCATTCTAGTACAGATTCCACTTTTTTGGGATCAACACAAATGCCTTTTGCAGATATAACATGGCCCAGAAAGACACTTCAGATAACCAAAATTCACACTTGTTGAACTTAGCATATAGTTGATGCTTCCTCAACAAAGTCAATGCCTGGAGAAGGTGTTGCTCATGTTGTTGACTATCCTTAGAGTATATCAGGATATCATCTATGAATATGACCACACACTGATCAAGATAAGGTCTAAACATCTTATTCATCAGATCCATAAAAGTTGTAGCTGCATTGGTTAGCCCAAACGACATAATCACAAACTCATAATGACCATACCTAGTCTTAAAAGATGACTTAGGTATGTCATCAACCTTAATTATCAATTGATGGTATCCTGACCTCAGGTCTATCTTTGAAACCACAGTGGCACCTCTCAACTGATCAAAAAGATCATAAATCCTTGGCAAAGGATACTTATTCTTTATTGTCACCTTGTTCAACTATTTGTAGTCTATACACAACCTCATTGAACCATCCTTCTTTTTGAAAAACAACATGGGAGAACCCCAAGGGGAAGTGCTTGGTCTGATAAAACCCTTCTCTAATAGTTCTTGTAACTGTTTCTAGAACTCCTGCATCTCTACTGGTGCCATTCTATATGCTGACTGTGCTATAGGTTGTGTTCCAAGAACAAGATTGATCTCAAATTCAATCTCTCTAGGAGGGGGAATGCTAGGAAATTCCTCAGGAAATACAACCTCAAATACTCACACCATTGGTACCTCCTGGATACTAGAACCTACCTCCTTGGTATCCACAACATGAGCTAAGAAAGACTCACATCCTTGTCTCATCAACCGCTCAGTTGTCATTGCTGACATCAAACATGTAGGAAGAATCTTCCTATCACCCTGGAAAATCCACTGTACATCTCCATCATGGAAGTCGCCACCTTAGTAATACAGTCCCAGACTACCTTGTATTTTTCCAAGGTATCCATTCCTAGGATTACATCAAAACCGTGCATGTTAAGTGGCAAAAGACCCACTTGAATGTTGTGTCCAGAAAAAGAAAGAACACAAGAAGGGCACACTTTTCGCAACTCGGCGGAATCAACCAAAGGAGTCTCTAGTCATAGGCTATTAGATCTATGACTAACAGGTAGATAACAACTATCTATCACCTCTCTGGTGATAAAAGAGTGTGTCGCACCGGGGTCTACTAACATAGATACTAAACAAGAAGCAGACATATCAGACTGAAATAACTCCATATGACCTATCACGACTCATGGATTGACTACTGCTTCTGGCTGGGTCATGGCATAGAACCTTGTTGTCACCTACTGCCATCCACATCCTCTGCTTTCTTTTCCAGAGGATCCTGCCTAGGATGTCTGACCACATCCTCTTCCACTGCCACTACTAAACTTTTGTTGTTGTGGACCTTGTTGACTTTGCCTTGGCTACTGAGTCACCTCCTCATCTTTCATAGGGTAATAAGGTCTTGTATGCCCCACTTTCCCACACTTGTAACATGTTATGGTGTCCTGATATGGCCTAAACGGCATTTCACTGAAACCGATGAGGTACTACAGGCTCCTATTGGTGGAAAACTATAACCTCTACCTCGACTCAGGGTCTACTGTGATGGTGCATGTGATCTTGGTTCATTGAAGGTTGACCTTGGTTGCGACGGCGGTGGGAAAAACCTTGGCTTCTTAAAGCCTCCAGATATTTTCCCTTTAAACTGCATAGGTCGCTTCTTAGCATTAGCTTCACGCTTCTCTATGGCAGACCTCTCAATCCTCCTGACATATTCCACAAAGGTGGAAAACCTTTCCCTATTCTCTAAGGTTAATGTTGTAGTAGTCAACTCCGTACTCAGACCCTTCTCAAATCTCCAGATCCTTTCATTGTCTGTTGCTACCATGTACGGGAAAAACCTCAGAAGTTCCATAAACTTTGATTCATACTCATTGATAGTCATAACTCCCTAACAAATCTTCTCGAACTAAGAGATTTTCTCATGTAGGTAGGTCTCTGGAAAATATCAGCTAACAAATTCCCTCTGAAACTCCTCCCATCCTATCACAACTCCTGGCCTTTTCTCCTCTTCTATGGCCCACTAGTGGCCAACACTACCCTTCAACAAGTATATTGCATGCTTAACTTTGTCTTCTTCAGTGATGTTTAGCATTTTGAATGCCTTTTCCAACTCAGTCAACCACATGTCAGCATCTGCTGGATCAGAAGTACCTACATATTCAATTGCCCCAACACGTATAAGACGTACAAATGTCTTCCCGACACCTTGGGACTCTACATTAGAGTTGGATGCCCTAGATTGAGGTGTTAGCGCTCTGTCAGTGCTATGTGTATTTGTGGCCATCATCTGTCTAAACATATGTTGAAACTCAGTATTGGCCATCATTGTCGGGTCTAGATGAGGCATTGTGGGATGCTCTGGCCCTACTTCTAGCACTCTCTCATCACGTGCCTGCCTCCTTGCACCTCCTCTTAGTGCAACATATCTACTCTCAGTGCGTTCTTCATGTCCTCGAGACATATCTACATAAGCATAAACTATGATCAGATATATTGGATACATAAGAACAGACTCAAACCTAAGTCCTATGTCCTTGTAGACTCAGTAAACCTAGAGCTCTGATACCAACTTAACTGTGACACCTTGTCACGCTAAATAAGATTACTCAAAACACAAAATGTGATCAACTACTATTAATCACATGTTTAAAAATGTGAAATAATTAAAACCGATTCCAACAATGTAAATAAACTCTAGAACATTTACAAAAGGTCCATCATTCCATTCTCATATACTATAACAAGTATTTACGTATGGGTCCAAAGACCTCAGTCACATCCTGTACAAAAGATATTTCACATGTACATGCCATATATTTACAAACATTGGCATACTACCAAAATCTCATGTCGATACGAGTATATCATCTAGAAAACACAGTCCATACCTGGACTTGAGAGTACAAGGACGACACTAGGACTCTACTACTAACATCTACAACTAACCAACCTTCTAAATCTATTGATCACCAGGTTGGTTCTCTTCTATAGTGTGACCTCAACCACGTTGTGCGCGGCCACCTAAAACAATGTGGTGACCCACGGATGAGACCCAGTCCCAGCGAGAGATATAACTCTCTCTAACATGTATTGATTCTAATATATTAATTAACAGTAAATACATTAAGCAGTTAGGATATTGAATAAGAAATATGAACAGATTGAACAGTTTAAGCATACTAAGAAGTTAAGCAAATAAGTCATAGCATCAAGTAGAATTACACTATTTTCATAAGTCTGCATCATGTAAGAACTATGTAGTATAAAGACAAGACGGGTTAATCAACCAATGTGATACGTATTAAACCCTAGCAATTATACTACACAACTTGTATTATATATTTTATTATTATGCCCTGGGGAGTTTGAGTCGTACCACACAAAGTCGAACTGACCACTGTGAAGCACTATTCAGTTCCGTATAAGATCTAAGAGTGTCGGTATCCTAAGATCTCTTCCCCTTGGTCACTACGAGTAAATTGCAGTGACATACCAGTCAAACTGCCAATAGTGACATACAGTCAACTGATACCAACTAGTCCGTACTTGGTACAAGTTATGACACTAGAAAATAGGGTATACAAAACCCTCTAATCTGAGGTACAACCACAGCTGTCCTCAATCGCATCAAATGTCAGAGGCATGACCATATCCATCCTCCATAACTTGTAATTGTGGATGACAAGGATATATCCTAAACTTGCCACCCCCACATACACAACAGTATGTGCTCCAAGTTTCCACTGGGAATACTCATTTCACCATCTAGTAAGTTATGACACTGAAGATGGCTCTACAGCACAGGGCTCTACATGATTAATGTTACACTTGATTAATTATTTCCAATTGAATGCATTAAGGCTTTATCATACAAGTGTACATTCAATTTGTGATAAATTGAACCAATAAACCATTGGTTCAAGGTTTAGTCAAATATAAAATTACATTCCTAATTCATCATATATGGTGTTGACCTGATCCACCATTTATTGTGATAATTGGGTCACCATTGGCTGCTAGATCAGTAATACATTCAGTTAACACCATCAAATATTAAGCCAATATCATCATCGTTTGATAAAATCATTAGAATACTTAGTGGATGATAATTAAACGTCTAATTGAGTCAAAACCTGACCTAAGATGGTGACCATAGGTTGTCACCATACATATGATACCCTTCATCACGAACATCAGTTGCCAATATAGAAATACCATTGGTTGCTGAATGGTATGACCATCGGTTGTGTGATAGAGAAGAAAATAGTTTGAAAACCCTAATTTTAACCATCAATTATTTTGTGCTTAACACCATAGGTTGATGCTATCAACCTGCCCCAAATCATGTTACACCTTATAAAGGTTGTACACATATTTACAAGTTCATATGGAACTTGAACAAAACAGGGAACACCACAAAATTTCGTAATTCTAAACCAACATGGTTTCTTTATGCTTAAATCAACACATTAAGGCATAAACATGAACTAACAAGAGCTTCTAGAAAGCAATATAAGTGAAGAATGTTATATAACTCGCCTCTACAGAGTAGGTCAGATATCAAACAGCAAGAATTTTGAGAAAAGAAGGCAAGAAATCCCTAAATTCAGATCTGAACTTGGCCAAATAGGCACTTCTCTCCACAAAGAAGCAAAATCCTAGAAAAAGAAACAAGAAGGAAGGATTTTTGAGTTCTAGAGGCATTTTCACCATGGAATAGCAGGGTTACATCCTGGAGAGATATAGGAGGAAGAAGAGAAAAGAAATAAATGGAGGAAATAAGGTAAAACTTACACTTTTAGGTCAAGATCACTAGGAAGAAGCTTTTTAGACCCAAAAAGGAAATCAATTGCAACCTTAAAAAAAATTCCAAGAAGATCCCCACTTTCTTCTTCCTTGGGCACCAAAATTCACAGATGAACAAGAGGAGAAAGAGGTTGGGAGAAGGTAGGAAGTGGTGAAGAGTAAGTGGCTCATTTTGGTTCTTGGGGATAAGTATATAAACTTTAAGATAAAGCAAAAAGAAAAAGTTGAAATTCTAGTATCTATCCAAGTGTCCATGGCCTTTAAGTTATTAATAATATACAAGCACACACACAATAAACTCTCCCACTATCTTTATAGACCTTCTTAGATTTCCTTTGTCGAATTTCTAAGACAATCACATAATTCCTTAGTTGATAGATACTAAAAGTAGCTCATCCATGAAGGGGTAAACCCTAAAATACCCTTGATGAAAACGCCTTCAAACCATGGCTCAACTAGGAGCCCGATGGCTCAATAATCCCAAGAATGATAATATAACATCTAAGGAACATAATTTATGTGACAAATTGCAAAGAAAACCCCCTCAATTGGGTAAATTGTAGAAAAGTCCAAAATGTATAAAAAATTGCATAACTTTCTCAAACAGTGTCCAAATTGGACTAAATTTGAAACTTAAGCTTGTCTTATGATTTCAAAACATATCAAAAGGTTAAATTAGGTTATAAGCATTCAATTATGGTAATTAATCTCATTCAATGCATTAAGAAAGTTTAGGGGCCTTACATCAGTCACATCCTGCATACAAAAGATATTTCACATGTACATGCCATATATTTACAAACATTGGCATACTACAAAAATCTCGTGTTGATACGAGTATATCATATAGAAAACACATCACATACCCAGACCTGAGAGTATAGGGATGACCCTAGGACTCTACTACTAACATCTATAACTAACCAACCTTTTGAATCTATTAATCACCAGGTTGGTTCTCTTCCACAGTGTGACCTCGACCTCATTGCCCGTGACCACCTAAAAAAATGTGGTGACCCACATGTGAGACCCAGTCCCAGCAAGAGATATAACTCTCTCCCACATATATTGATTATAACATATTGGTTGACAATAAATGATCTGAGCAGATACAGTAATGAATAAACAATTTAAGCAGATTGAATAGGTTAAGCATACTAAGCCATTAAGAAAATTAACTTGACAAGAAGTATAATTACTCAAAGGTCATATGATAGCATCTTGTAAAAACTGAATAGTCAATAGACAAGTTAAAGACTAATCAAACAATGTGAGACGTATTTAACTATAGTCAGTAAACTACACGGCTTATATCACATCTTTTATTACATTGCCCTGAGGATTTGAGAAATACCACTCAAGTCCCAACTGACCACTACTAAGTTGAAATCAGTACCATACAAGATCTAGGAAGAGTCGGACTCCTAAGATCTTCTCTGCCCCTAGTCAGTACGGGGCCGCTACAACGACACATAAGGTCAAGCTACTAACATCCTAGTCCGTCCTTGGTACAGGTCACGACACTAGTGAAAGGAGGCAAGTACGCATACCCTACCATCCGAGGTACAACCACAATTTTCCTCAAATCTCATTATCATATATATATAATCATCGAGACATGACCACAGTCATTCTCAAACTGAGGGCTAGGTATGACCACTGTCATCCTCCCTAACACTTGAATTCAGGATGGCAAGCACCCTGCATACTCATCAATATGTGCTCCGAGTATCCCTTAGGAATACTCATTTCACTTTATGGCAATTTCTGACACTCAGGTAGATCTATGGCACATGGAACTACATGATTAGAGTTTCACTTAATTAGTTATGCCAATTGGGTGAATTAAGGCTAAATCATACAAATGGACATTAAAACCCTAATTCTTTTCTAACAAGAGTATATGTATAACAACTTCAAAAGATATAAAACATTTGAGACATAAATATTAATCACATTACCACATGCTATCATTCATTGCAAATTAATGGACCACACTTATCATCAAACTTTTACAAGATACCAATATCTTATCACAAGTTCTAGGGTTTAAACCCTTATTAGAACTTGAAGAGGATTTCACCTCAATCATGGCTTCGAACATGCCCAAAGGTCATTAAGACCATCACATTATTCATAGTAAGGTTATCATCATCATTCCATGCCTTAAACAAGGCTCAAAAGATCATTAGCACATATGTATCCATAGATACTAACATGGCAAGGCATTATGATATTCAAATAGTACTACAATGTGGTTTCAACACAAGAAGAGTGTAACTCATTATCAAATTAATCATTCAAGAGGTATGATTATAACCAATCAACATCATATAATTACACTAAGGTTAGGTTTAACAAGCTAGATCACATGGGAGTTACACATCCACTTATTATAGCGATTTATCAAATATAACTATATGATGGAAAAGGTAAGACTACAAATTAATGGTATTGAACCATTGAAATATTTTCACTAGGACACACATATAATACCATGTGATTTATTATAATCCATTGTATGTTAAAGCATCCAATATTATTCATTGGATCAGGTTCATTGTTCAAGGTTATCAATTGAAGTATAGGTCTAACCATTATATCAATTGAACTAAGGAACCATAGGTTCAAGGTTTAGTCAAATCTACTTTTACATTCTTAACTCATCATACATGGTGATGACCTGATCCACCATTAATTGTGATCATTAGGTCACCATTGGTTGTTAGATCAGTAATACATTCAGTTTACACCATCAAATATTAAGTGAATGTCATCATCGATTGACAACATCATTAGAATACTTCGTAAATGATAATTAAATGTCTAATTGAGCCAAAACCTGACATAAGGGGGTGACCATACACCATAGGTTGTAACCATAAATTTGACACCCTTGATCATGAACATCAGTTTCCAAGATAGCAACACCATTGGTTGTTGAATGGTATGACCATCGGTTGTGTGATAGGGAAGGAAATAGCTTGACAACCCTAATTTGAACCATCAACTATTTTGTGCTTAGCACCATAGGTTGATGCTATCAACCTATCCCAGACCATGTTACAACTTAGAAAGGTCGTAGACATGTTTACAAGTTCATATCAAATTGGAACAAAATAGGGAACACCAAAAAAATTTGTAATTCTAAACAAGCATGGTTTCTCTATGCTTAATTCAACACATTAAGGCATAAACATGAACTAACAAGCTTCTCATAAACAATATAAGTGAAGAATGTTATATAACTCGCCTCTATAGAGTAGGTCAGATCCCAAACAGCAAGAATCTCGAGCAAATTGGGCAAGAAAACCTTGGATTCTGATCAGAACTTGGCCAAATAAGAACTTCTCTCCACAAGGAAGCAAAACCCTAGAAAAAGAAACAAGAAGGATAGATTTTTGAGTTCTAGAGCCACTTTCACCATGGAACAGCAGGGTTCTGAAGTGAAGGAAGGTCTAAGGAAGGATAAGAGCAATAAAAATGGAGAAGGAAGGAAGAAAATAACTTTTCTTGGTCGAAATCCCTAAAAGATGACCTTGAAAACCCTAGGTAGAGCTAGATGGAGCTCTAGGAGACCTTCTTCTCCAGAAAGAGGTTGTATTCTACCTTAGAGCAGTTGGTTCTGCATAAAAATAGAGTGGATTCGTTGATCCAGGTTAGAGGAAAGATAAAGAAAGCATAGTTTCGAATTTCGGCAAAGAAGAGGTAAATATAGCCCATGGATAATGATAGAAGCAAGCATGAGGTGTAAAAGTAGCTTCCCCAAGTGTCTATGGCCTTAAACTATTAAGAATATACAAGAACACACACAAGAAGATCCCCCACCATCCTTATAGACTTTCTTAGCTTTCCTTTGCCGAAATTCCCAGCCAATCACATAATTCAATAGTTGATAGCTACTAAAAGTAGCTCATCCATGAAGGGATAAACCCTAAAATACCCTTGATGAAAACACCTTCAAACCATCGCTCAACTAGGAGCCCCATGGATAAAAATCTCAAGAATAATAATATAAAATATAAGGAACATAAAGTATTTGACAAATTGCAAAGAAAACCCTCAATTTGGTAAATTGTAGAAAAGTCCAAAATGTACAAAAATTGCATAACTTGCTCAAACAGTGTCCAAATTGGACTAAATTTGAAACATAAGCTTCTATTATGATTTAAAAACATATAAAAAGGTTATATTGGGTTTATAAGCATTCAATAATGGTAAGTAAGATCATTCAACTCATTAAGCAAGTTTAGGGGCCTCACAAAAGTGGCCAAGATGTCAGGTTCTTTTAGATGAATGGCCACGGCTGTGGCCACCAGCCATGTCCATTTTGAAGATGCATAGCCAAGACTGAGGAAAATTCCCATGACTGTGGCAACTGCCCATGACTGTGGCAAGGCCAGAGGGAAGTGTTTTACATCGACAACATGAACGTGGCACCCAACCACGGTCGTGCTACCAAGCCCTAGCCACGACTGTGGGCACCTGCCACGACCATGGCCTGACCCGATCCAGGAAAAAAATATAGCTTTTAAACATTAAAACCTGACCCCCCCCCTTCATTTCTTCTTCTTCCTCAGTTGCATGAGTGGCGGCACATAGCTACTTTTCCCTCCACCGTTCTCCACCTCCAACACCTCAAAACGCCCACAATCAACCCCCAATCAATACCAAATCATTCCCCATCCATCCCCCTTTCATTTCCACCACCTTTCCTCTCTCAATTGGCCCTCCATCCCACCTTCATCTCCAATCCACCCAACAACCCCCTACCCTAAACCTCCACATAAACCCTCCACTTTTTTTTCTAAATCCACAGCAAACCCCATATCCACCATCTAAACCTCCTTATCCTTCCATTCTACACCCAAATCCACATCCACGTCACCCCCTATAGCAAAATCCAAATTTCACCCCTTTCCCCACCCAACCATGAAGAAGATTGGGAAGGCAATAACCAAGGGGGCCAACATCATCATCGGAGGAAAGCGGTGTTCCAAAAATGCCCCCTCTGATGTTTCAGCATACCAATCCCTATGTCGCTCACAATCAGTGAGTGCATCCCGCTCCCATTCATCTGATAGCCACCACATCACCGACACCACGTATGAGGGAGATGAAGAAGAAGAAGAGGCGTCTGAGGAAAATCTGGACGATTTGATTGATGAAGTTGAGCTGGTGATTGAAAAGAAAGGGCAGAAATCAAAAGCAGCATTGTCATCGTCAAAGCACCCGCCAAAGCCTACGTCTGCACACCACTCGACGTCTCACACGGCGGTAGAGCATAGTGAGCAGCCGCAATCTATGCGGCAGATGTGTCAGGATGAAGAATAGTATGCACATTGGTACAACCTCGACACGAGTTTGGGGTCCCAATCTTACATAATGGAGGAGGATGAAGATGACAGCGATGAGGAAGAGGTAGAGTTGATGCCTGAGGAAGAGGATGTTCTGGCACTTTTGGAGGCGGATAGATTGAAGGCCTTAGGAAAGGCCCCTGCAGGAGTGTCCTATGGCAGAGGACACAGGCAAAGAAAAATCTCTCTCACATACCTAAAGTGCATGACAAGGAGAGTTGTCCCCACTAGATATGGGTGTGAGAAAGTTATTGATGACCTAGGGATCAAAGAAGCGGTGGAAGGAAGTTTAAAGGAAATGGGGTTGTGGAACATTCTTTTCACACCCCAAAAGACTTACACCACTTTGACTTGGGAATTCATTGCCACACTTGAGAAGACAAAGGTGAGAGGAAATGAAGCTATCAAAATTTCCATGATGAGAAACATGCACACTCTCACATCAACAGATCTGAATTGTGTTTTTGCTGCCAATCCAGAAGAGGCCCAAAAGATGGATGATGGTCGAATTGAAAAGGAAGTTGATTTCAACTATGTACATTTCTGTAAGATTCTAAAAAGCAGTGAGTACGACTATGTAGGGAGATCAAAAACTACCTCCATAAGCAACTTGTTGTTCTATTATGTGCAAAAGGTATTAGCCAACACCATTGTGGGGCATTATGACAATCAAGGCTCGATTTCACAGAAAGAAATGTTTGTCTTGATAGAAATGCACCACAAGCAGTTTATAGACATCGGAACATTGTTAATTGATCATACACTACAAAAAAATTGGTTTTTAGTGAAGGTCATTTGTGAAGGACCAAAACCCTTCAAAAGTAATGAGTTTTTGTGAAGGATCATCCTACACAAACCAACTTGTTTCCTTCAGCCGAATTCTATATAGAAAAGACAATTAGTGAAGGTCTAAAATCCTACTAGAATGCAAAAATTTCATCCCTATGATTCCCACCAAAAATTCCCGCCCCAATACTTACTAATTACAACTTAACCTTTATTTAAGTTAATTACAACTTAACCTAATTACATTAGTGGAAACCGTTCCCTCCTGTTGGGCTTGCATTTCTGTTTCCCTGGAAAATGAGCGTCTTGCACCCGGCGCCCCGACGGTACCTCTGCGCCCCAACCCGACGGTGCGTCTTGTGCCCAAGCTACCGCCCCGACGGCGTCTCGGCCCAAGCGTCTTCCGCTGAAGCTAGCTGTCGGTAAGAGGACCCCCCTCCCAGCCACTACCGACGTGAAGATTTTGCGGACAAAGAGTGCCTCTGTGCCCAAGAGACGATGCCCCAGCCCAAGCGACGGTTCGTCTGCACCCAAGCTTCCGCTCTTCCGATGAAGCTAGCTGCCGGTAAGAGGACCTCACTCCCAGCGGCCGCCGGCGTCAAGGTTTTGCCCTGAAGCAGTGGTCGTCCTGGTGAGCTTGCCCTGTTCGACCGTGAGATAGGCCTGTTGTGCTCTCCCATCAGGTTCGTCTCCGTTAGACTTCTATCATTCCTACCGAAAATAACATTTGTCGCTTGGAACACGCAAATCCCGATCTATTTGTGATTCCTTTTCCGTATCGGTTTGTGGCAAGCACTTCGTTGTCCCTGCCAATTCCTCCATCTTCTGATTAAATCTTTTCCGTAACTACTCCATCAATCTCCAGTTTTAGGAGTAAAGGGAACAACTGATGAAGAGATGGGACCTTCTGAAACCACCCATATGCTTTCTTTGGTTGCGTTCATGATCTTCCGAACAAGATTGTTTTATTATTCCCTCTTATAATATTCTTCTTTGGGTAACAACGACAAGCTTTGCCATTTGCAATATACTATCCTACAGAAATCAATATTATTGGTGTGTGTGGTTTCTATTTAGCAAGTCAAATTAGATACAGTGGACATTGACATTCACGGATATATTTTTTATGACCCATAACAAATACATTGTTGGTCTCTATTTAATAAATTAAATAAAATTGGGTATTGAACTAGCGGCATGTATAACTTTAAGAACGCATGGTATAGAAATATTAGCTTTTCATGTGTAAAGATACAATGAACCAATCAAGTGGAAGAAAAAATTAGACGAAAATGAAACATTAAACCTATCACATGAGCTCATTTTTTGGAAAGTTGAAGTGAAGTCCCTTAAACAGAGTTCCCTAAAAACTCGAGTTACAATGAACCAATCGAACCCTAATTGTAGTGAAGTTACTACAAACCAGTGCCACCCACCGCCACATGAAAACACATACCAAAAATGACACATGATAAACATACAAACAAAACTGTAAGGCATATATTTAAGTCATGTATGAAACTTCAAGGTTGGATTAGAAACCTTTCAATATAAAATGAGAAGTTATGCCTCTAGACTGAGGCAGAATCAAATTATGATAGAATGGTTAATGAGGAACATGAAAGCCAACCATTATCAAAGGAAAGATCATTATTGGTAAATCTAATAGTCAATAGAATTTGTCTCCAAATTAAAGTGGGAAAATCTTAGAAGGTACAAGTGTAAAATGTAGGACATGGACACGACATTTAATGTGGGGGGAATTTTTTCAATATATACATATATGTGGGTGTATGATGTATGAACTGGAATTTATTTTTGAGTTTGTCCATATTAATGTATTCATGAATGTGTATTCTTATATGCATATAGATGTGTCTTTATGTGTGTAGTACAGTGTAAACAATATAAAGTAGAAAACTAAACACATGCTTTGTAAATATAGTATACCACAAAAATATATATGATTTCATATCACTCATTTAATCGACTTATTAGACTATAATTTGACTCATATGTCTGATTCATCTTAAGAATTTATTTTTTTCAACATATTTGTTTGTGATTGTCATCAAATTTAATCTCTATGTTACATTTTCTTAGTAATAAGACATAAAAAGTAGTCGTATATTCAACATTTGCACAAAAAATAGGATTGCAGCAGCAGTTGTTGTAGTGATGTGTCTAGGAGTGTCCTGGAATTGTCCTGCTCTGTCCAGGGGGTTCAAAAAGACAAAAATAAACTGGACACGTCCCAACCGTGTCCAAAACATTTTGTGTCGTGTTCGAGAAGTGTCTGTGTCCAAAATGTGTCCCACATGGACATGGGGCCTATCTAGAAGTGTCTGTGCTTTCTAGATGTCAAGTAATGATACTGCAATCTAAACTTTTATCTTTTATTTTTCTCTTGTTCAGTTTTGTTTTTTAGTTGTAATGTGACTGTTATCCTCTTTTGTACTTGTATATAGATGGATTTCTTGCGGGATAGAAATTGGATGTATATTGGTAATAGGATGTAAAGTGAAGTATTCCAGTCTGGTTTAAAAAAATTAATTGAATTTGCACGTACCCATCAAATACCACCCAAACCGGGAAATTTAATTTGTCCTTGTAAAACGTGCTCTAATAGATACATTAAATCAGAGGATGACGTATTCTTGCATGTTTTACAAAAAGGATTTGTCCGTAGCTATGATGTCTGGACATATCATGGGGAGATGATCGGGAGGAATATAATAAGTGCAACGTCTATTGGACCTACATCTGGAAGTATGCATCAAATGTTGGGAGATATATTCAGAATGGGCGATACAAGACATGCCAGTGAGTTTGAACTCGAGGAGGAACCTGCAAATCTTAATGCCCAACGCTTTTTCAAGCTTCTCAAAGAAGCCGATCAGCCACTGTATGAAGGTTGTAAAACTCACTCCAAGTTGTCCTTTCTGGTTCCTCTGTTATATCTAAAGGAGGAATCTGGATGGTCAAATAATTCCTTTACAAAGTTGCTGAAGTTGATAATCTCAGCCTTCCCAAAAGAAGGTAGTATGTTTCCTGAGACTTATTATGAAGAAAATAAAGTTGTAAAAGACCTGGGCCTCAAAAAAGTTAAAATTGATGTCTGTCGAAATGATTGCATGCGCTTTCTTAAAGGTTCATCAAAGAAAGACATGTGTGATACTTGTGGTGAGTCTAGATGGAATGAAAAGACATATAAAACAAAAGGCAAGAAGGTAGCTGAAAAGGTGATGTATCACTTTCCTATTATCCCTCGTCTGGAGAGACTTTACATGTGCCCTTCAGTTCCAAAAGATATGATGTGGCCATTTAAAGAAAAAGGAAATGATGGTCGTATTCATCATCCCTCTGACATAGAAGAATGGATCTCAATAGATAGAGAATTTCCAGACTTTGCTGTTGAACCATGAAATGTCAGACTTTCTCTAGCTACAGACGGATTCAATCTGTTTGGACTTATGAGTGCTTCAAACAGCACATGGCATGTACTATTAACCCCTCCCAATCTCCTGCCTTGGCTTCTTCTAAAGGAGCCATACATAATGATGTCTTTTCTGATCCCAGGTCCTCATATGGTTGGGAATGATATTGATATTTACTTAGAGCCATTAATTGATGAGCTTCAAAAACTTTGGGGTCAGGGAGTTAAAGTATATGATGCTTATAGCAAGAAAAACTTCACTATGCGGGCAATGATCTTATGGACCATAAATGATTTTCCGGCTTATGGTGACCTTTCTGGTTGGAGCACCAAAGGGAAAAAGGATTTAGGTTGCCCATCTTGTAATGTAGACACCTTATCCAAGTGGCTTCAATTTGGCAAGAAACAATGTTTTGGTTTCCATCGACGTTTCTTGAAAAACAATCATATTTATAGGCGTGATAAAAAAAGTTTCAATGGAGAACAAGATTTCCGTCAACCGCCTAGGCTCTGGTCAGGTGATTATATACTACAACAATTTCAGGATTGTACAAACATTCCATTCGGAAAAACTAATAAACGTAAAATTTCTACAAGTGGACATCAGCCATTGCCGCCTGGATGGAATAAAATAAGCATTTTTTTCGACTCCCATATTGGAAATATTTGTTGCTGAGACATAATCTGGATGTAATTCACATAGAAAAAAGTGTCTGTGAGAACATCTTGAACACTTTGTTGGGCGACTCAAAGAAAAGTAAGGACAACTTACAAGCTCGTCAAGATCTAAAACAATGGGCCGAAGGGATTTGTGGCCAGTCGATTCAGGGAGCCATTATTACTTACCTCCAGCATCTTTCACAATGAGTAGTACGGAGAAAGAGAAGTTTCTATCTGTTTTACAAACATTGAAGGTTCCTTATGGATATTCTTCTAACATATCTAGGTGTGTCAACATGAGAGAGAAAAAACTATTGGCATTGAAGAGCCATGATTGTCATGTTTTAATGCAACAACTTCTTCATGTTGCCTTGCGGAACTGCATAGGCCTAGATGTTTATAAACCTATTGCAAGTCTATGTTTATTTTTCAATAAACTTTGCTCAGATGCTATTGATGTAGAAGACTTTAAGAAGCTTGAAGAAGGCATTGTTGTCACACTATGCCAGTTAGAGAGAGTTTTTCATCCAGCATTCTTTACCATTATGATGCATTTGCCTATCCATTTAGCTTATGAAGCAAGAGTTTCCGGTTCTGTACGGTATAGGTGGATGTACCCCATTGAGAGGTACTTGAAGAAACTCAAGAATTATCTCAGAAATAAAGCTCAGCCTACCTGTTCTATTGCTAGAGGCTATTTGGCAGAAGAATGTTTGACATTTTGTGCTAGATATCTACCTGATTTTGACACAAAATTCACTCGTACTCCTCGTAATGTTGATGAGTCTCCTATTAGAGTGGGAGTACCGAAACACTCTGATGTGCAAACTTTAGAACAAGCCCATCAAAATGTACTATTTAATACTGACATGTTCGATGATTACAGAAGGTAATCAAATTTTTTTTTTCAATGTTAAATTGTTACTAATATAGACTAACCACAACTTTTGAATTTTTCCAATAACCAGTGAACACATGATAAAGCTTCAAGAGGCTGAACCAAATATCACACTACGTGCTTTAGAAAAAAAAACACGCAACACAGTTTGCTAGGTGGTTGAGAGAGCATGTAAGTAATTTATAAAATTAATCAAAATTTTATTTTGAAATAGTATTTAATCCCTTCTTATTTTTATGTTGATAAATTAGGTAATACGTATGTGAATGGATCATCCAAAGGATGTTAGTGAGGTGTTGAGATGGATATCGCAGGGTCCTTCTATAGATGGAATGGCATATGAAGGCTATTCAGTAAATGGATACTGATTCCACTCAAAAGATGTTGAAAGTACTTCTACTACACAAAATAGTGGGGTCTACTTGGTGGCAGATACATCTATTTATGCAAGTGGGAGGGATAAAAATCCTATTACGGATACAATTACATATTATGGACAATTAGTGAAGGTCTAAAATCCTACTAGAATGCAAAAATTTCATCCTTATGGTTCCCACCAAAAATTCCCGTCCCAATACTTACTAATTACAACTTAACCTTTTTTTAAGTTAATTACAACTTAACCTAATTACATTAGTGGAAACCGTTCCCTCCTGTTGGGCTTGCGTTTCCATTTCCCTGGAAAACGAGCGTCTTGCACCTGGCGCCCCGACGGTGCCTCTGCGCCCCAACCCGACGGTGCGTCTTGCGCCCAAGCTACCGCCCCGACGGCGTCTCGGCCCAAGCGTCTTCCGCTGAAGCTAGATGCCGGTAAGAGGACCCCCCCTCCCAGCCACTACCGACGTGAAGATTTTACGGACAAAGAGTGCCTCTGTGCCCAAGAGACGACGCCCCAGCCCAAGCGACGATTCGTCTGCGCCCAAGCTTCCGCTCTTCCGATGAAGCTAGCTGCCGGTAAGAGGACCTCACTCCCAGCGGCCGCCGACGTCAAGGTTTTGCCCTGAAGCAGTGGTCGTCCTGGTGAGCTTGCCCTGTTCGACTGTGAGATAGGCCTGTTGTGCTCTCCCATCAGGTTCGTCTCCGTTAGACTTCTATCATTCCTACCGAAAATAACATTTGTCGCTTGGAACACGCAAATCCCGATCTATTTGTGATTCCTTTTCCGTATCGGTTTGTGGCAAGCACTTCGTTGTCCCTGCCAATTCCTCCATCCTCTGATTAAATCTTTTCCGTAACTACTCCGTCAATCTCCAGTTTTAGGAGTAAAGGGAACAACGGATGAAGAGATGGGACCTTCTGAAACCACCCATATGCTTTCTTTGGTTGCGTTCATGATCTTCCGAACAAGATTGTTTTATTATTCCCTCTTATAATATTCTTCTTTGGGTAACAACGACAAGCTTTGCCATTTGCAATATATTATCCTACAGAAATCAATATTATTGGTGTGTGTGGTTTCTATTTAGCAAGTCAAATTAGATACACTGGACATTGACATTCACGGATATATTTTTTATGACCCATAACAAATACATTATTGGTCTCTATTTAACAAATTAAATAAAATTGGGTATTGAACTAGCGGCATGTATAACTTTAAGAACGCATGGTATAGAAATATTAGCTTTTCATGTGTAAAGATACAATGAACCAATCAAGTGGAAGCAAAAATTAGACGAAAATGAAACATTAAACCTATCACATGAACTCATTTTTTGGAAAGTTGAAGTGAAGTCCCTTAAACGGAGTTCCCTAAAAACTCGAGTTACAATGAACCAATCGAACCCTAATTGTAGTGAAGTTACTACAAACCAGTGCCACCCACCGCCACATGAAAACACATACCAAAAATGACACATGATAAACATACAAACAAAACTGTAAGGCATATATTTAAGTCATGTATGAAACTTCAAGGTTGGATTAGAAACCTTTCAATATAAAATGAGAAGTTATGCCTCTAGACTGAGGCAGAATCAAATTATGATAG
Organism: Alisma plantago-aquatica; assembly: GCA_963693085.1. NCBI lineage: Eukaryota > Viridiplantae > Streptophyta > Magnoliopsida > Alismatales > Alismataceae > Alisma > Alisma plantago-aquatica. Next base: position 950,616,346 of record OY856412.1, read on the forward strand.
AATGGTTAATGAGGAACATGAAAGTCAACCATTATCAAAGGAAAGATCATTATTGGTAAATCTAATAGTCAATAGAATTTGTCTCCAAATTAAAGTGGGAAAATCTTAGAAGGTGTACAAGTGTAAAACGTAGGACATGGACACAACATTTAATGAGGGGGGGATTTTTTCAATATATACATATATGTGGGTGTATGATGTATGAACTGGAATTTATTTTTGAGTTTGTCCATATTAATGTATTCATGAATGTGTATTCTTATATGAATATAGATGTGTCTTTATGTGTGTAGTACAGTGTAAACAATATAAAGTAGAAAACTAAACACATGCTTTGTAAATATAGTATACCACAAAAATATATATGATTTCATATCACTCATTTAATCGACTTATTAGACTATAATTTGACTCATATGTCTGATTCATCTTAAGACTTTATTTTTTTCAACATATTTGTTTGTAATTGTCATCAAATTTAAGCTCTATGTTACATTTTCTTAGTAATAAGACATAAAAAGTAGTCGTATATTCAACATTTGCACAAAAAAATAGGATTGCAGCAGCAGTTGTTGTAGTGATGTGTCCAGGAAGTGTCCTGGAATTGTCCTGCTCTGTCCAGGGGGTCAAAAAGACAAAAATAAACTGGGCACATCCCAACCGTGTCCAAAACATTTTGTGTCGTGTTCGAGAAGTGTCCGTGTCCAAAACGTGTCCCACACGGACATGGGGCCTGTCTAGAAGTGTTTGTGCTTTCTAGATGTCAAGTAATGATACTGCAATCTAAACTTTTATCTTTTATTTTTCTCTTGTTCAGTTTTGTTTTTTAGTTGTAATGTGACTGTTATCCTCTTTTGTACTTGTATGTAGATGGATTTCTTGCGGGATAGAAATTGGATGTATATTGGTAATAGGATGTAAAGTGAAGTATTCCAGTCTGGTTTAAAAAAATTCATTGACTTTGCATGTACCCATCAAATACCACCCAGACCGGGAAATTTAATTTGTCCTTGTAAAACGTGCTCTAATAGATACATTAAATCAGAGGATGACGTATTCTTGCATGTTTTACAAAAAGGATTTGTCCGTAGCTATGATGTCTGGACATATCATGGGGAGATGATCGGGAGGAATACAATAAGTGCAACGTCTATTGGACCTACATCTGGAAGTATGCATCAAATGTTGGGAGATATATTCGGAATGGGCGATACAAGACATGCCAGTGAGTTTGAACTCGAGGAGGAACCTGCAAATCTTAATGCCCAACACTTTTTCAAGCTTCTCAAAGAAGCCGATCAGCCACTGTATGAAGGTTGTAAAACTCACTCCAAGTTGTCCTTTCTGGTACCTCTGTTATATCTAAAGGAGGAGTCTGGATGGTCAAATAATTCCTTTACAAAGTTGCTGAAGTTGATAATCTCTGCCTTCCCAAAAGAAGGTAGTATGTTTCCTGAGACTTATTATGAAGCAAATAAAGTTGTAAAAGACCTTGGCCTCAAAAAAGTTAAAATTGATGTCTGTCGAAATGACTGCATGCTCTTTCGTAAAGGTTCATCAAAGAAAGACATGTGTGATACTTGTGGTGAGTCTAGATGGAATGAAAAGACATATAAAACAAAAGGCAAGAAGGTAGCTGAAAAGGTGATGTATCACTTTCCTATTATCCCTCGTCAGGAGAGACTTTACATATGCCCTTCAGTTGCAAAAGATATGATGTGGCCATTTAAAGAAAAAGGAAATGATGGTCGTATTCATCATCCCTCTGACACAGAAGAATGGATCTCAATAGATAGAGAATTTCCAGACTTTGCTGTTGAACCACGAAATGTCAGACTTGCTCTAGCTACAGACGGATTCAATCCGTTTGGACTTATGAGTGCTTCAAATAGCACATGGCCTGTACTATTAACCCCTCCCAATCTCTCGCCTTGGCTTCTTCTAAAGGAGCCATACATAATGATGTCTTTTCTGATCCCAGGTCCTCATATGGTTGGGAATGATATTGATATTTACTTAGAGCCATTAATTTATGAGCTTCAAAAACTTTGGGGTCAGGGAGTTAAAGTATATGATGCTTATAGCAAGAAAAACTTCACTATGCAGGCAATGATCTTATGGACCATAAATGATTTTCTGGCTTATGGTGACCTTTCTGGTTGAAGCACCAAAGGGAAAAAGGATTTAGGTTGCCCATCTTGTAATGTAGACACCTTATCCAAGTGGCTTCAATTTGGCAAGAAACAATGTTATGGTTTCCATCGACGTTTCTTGAAAAACAATCATATTTATAGGCGTGATAAAAAAAGTTTCAATGGAGAACAAGATTTCCGTCAACCGCCTAGGCGCTGGTCAGGTGATTATATACTACAACAATTTCAAGATTGTACTAACATTCCATTCGGAAAAACTAATAAACATAAAATTTCTACAAGTGGACATCAGCCATTGCCGCCTGGATGGAATAAAATAAGCATTTTTTTCGACTCCCGTATTGGAAATATTTGTTGCTGAGACATAATCTGGATGTAATTCACATAGAAAAAAATGTCTGTGAGAACATCTTGAACACTTTGTTGGGCGACTCAAAGAAAATTAAGGACAACTTACAAGCTCGTCAAGATCTAAAACAATGGGGTATCCGAAGGGATTTGTGGCCAGTCGATTGAGGGAGCCATTATTACTTACCTCCAGCATCTTTCACAATGAGTAGTACGGAGAAAGAGAAGTTTCTATCTGTTTTACAAACATTGAAGGTTCCTGATGGATATTCTTCTAACATATCTAGGTGTGTCAACATGAGAGAGAAAAAACTATTGGCATTGAAGAGCCATGATTGTCATGTTTTAATGCAACAACTTCTTCCTGTTGCCTTGCGGAACTGCATAGGCCTAGATGTTTATAAACCTATTGCAAGCCTATGTTTATTTTTCAATAAACTTTGCTCAGATGCTATTGATGTAGAAGAATTTAAGAAGCTTGAAGAAGACATTGCTGTCACACTATTCCAGTTAGAGAGAGTTTTTCCTCCAGCATTCTTTACCATTATGATGCATTTGCCTATCCATTTAGCTTATGAAGCAAGATTTGCCGGTTCTGTACGGTATAGGTGGATGTACCCCATTTAGAGGTACTTGAAGAAACTCAAGAATTATGTCAGAAATAAAGCTCAGCCTACCGGTTCTATTGCTAGAGGCTATTTGGCAGAAGAATGTTTGACATTTTGTGCTAGATATCTACCTGATTTTGACACAAAATTCACTCGTACTCCTCGTAATGTTGATGACTCTCCTATTAGAGTGGGAGTACTGAAACACTTTGATGTGCAAACTTTAGAACAAGCCCATCGAAATGTACTATTTAATACTGACATGTTCGATGATTACAGAAGGGAATCAAAATTTTTTTCAATGTTAAATTGTTACTAATATAGACTAACCACAACTTTTGAATTTTTCCAATAACCAGTGAACACATGATAAAGCTTCAAGAGGCTGAACCAAATATCACACTACGTGCTTTATAAAAAAAACACGCAACACAGTTTGCTAGGTGGTTGAGAGAGCATGTAAGTAATTTATAAAATTAATCAAAATTTTATTTTGAAAGAGTATTTAATCCCTTCTTATTTTTATGTTGATAAATTAGGTAATACGTATGTGAATGGATCATCCAAAGGATGTTAGTGAGGTGTTGAGATGGATATCGTAGGGTCCTTCTATAGATGGAATGGCATATGAAGGCTATTCAGTAAATGGATACTGATTCCACTCAAAATATGTTGAAAGTACTTCTACTACACAAAATAGTGGGGTCTACTTGGTGGCAGATACATCTATTTATGCAAGTGGGAGGGATAAAAATCCTATTACGGCTACAATTACATATTATGGACATTTGGAGGAGGTCATTGAGCTATGTTATGGTCCAGACATAAAAATACCATTGTTTCGGTGTGCTTGGTTTGATGAAAGTTCTTCTAACGGTTTGCGCATTGACAAATATGGTTTCACACAGCTCAATTTCTCAAGGAGACACAATCAAGATGAGCCATTCACTCTTGCATCACAAGCAATGCAATGCTTTTATGTAAAAGATCCTGATGATGATAATTGGTTCATTGTTTTGAAACTTCCACCTCAAAATTATTCTGAAGTACCTATCGTTGAGGATTATATGAGTGGGACACAAGTTCATAGTGGTAACAACCACACAAGTGATGATATCTCCTGGTCAAGGAATGATATGCATGGATCATTTGTTGCTAGGGAGCCCGAGGAATAAAGTTGTCTTGATTAGTTGTTGCAAACCTTAGTGAATGATCGTGCTTGCAATATTTTTCTTTGTGGATTATTATGTTTTGGTGCAAGGATATTGCCTTGTCATTTGTCCCTTTTTTATCTTATGTAGGATGAGGAATATTTTGTGTTGATGTAATATTTTTCTTTATGGATTATTATGTATTGGTGCAAAGATATTGCATTGTCATTTGTCCCTTTTTATTTTGTGGATTATTATGTGCTTACAATGTTGTACATTTATTCCATAAACTACTAGACTAACCTCTTATGCATTGCTACAATTGTTATGTTTTCATCTTATGTAGGATGAGGAACACAAGGTCAACTATGAGAGCTTGTACAACCCCACCACAACCCACTACTACTTCACCTACAGTCTCCTCTCCTTCAACTGAAGTAGGAGATGAGCATGAGGAACTTGAGGATGAACATGACCATCATAGATATGGAAGGGGCCCTGCAAGTGAGGTTAATCTAATTCCAAAACCAGGAGAGCAGCGACACAAGGTGGAATGGTATGCAACAGGTAATGCAGTTGGAAAGAACAGTATAAAGTTGAATAGTTACTGTAGCATATTAGCTGGAAAATCACAAATATGGAGTTTAGATCTACAATGGAGAGAGCAACCACAACTAGCATTTGAAGATAGAAAATCATGCATTGAGGTACTTAAGTAATTACAAAATTTCTTTTAGTCTAGATTTAGTGTATATTTTAAGACTTTTTTATTGTTTTTTAACATCTCCAAATATTTTCCAGAAATTCTTTGATTTGGGAGATCATCCAAATGCATGGAACTATGTAGATGCTCACATTCACAAAGCTTTACAAAGTTGGAAGTCACGGGTTAAGAAAGATTACTATCTAAAATATAAGGATAATCCAGATTTGATGAAGAAAAAGGTTGAGCAGAATGCATCATTAGATATTCGTCAGTTTGACAATCTTGTTAAACAATGGTCTTTTGAGAAGTCTGAGGTAATATCAAATTAATATATAATCATTTATCTTTCATGTATAGTGTTTAGTAAGTAAATTTTTTTGTATAGAAAATTGTTGCCACAAATAAGGTTAACATGTCAAAAAAACAAATGCATCATACTACAGGATCCAAACCATGGAGTTGTTATAGGGAGGAAATGGTATCACCTTTCACTTTGTATTTATTTCCAACGAGTTCTAAATAAGAAATTGTTTAGCTAGTAGTAATAATCCTATTATTTGATTTATGAAAGAAAACTGCGGAAGGGGAGCCAACTCAAAAAGAATTTTTGAAGAAAGTTTATGAGAACAACCTGTTGGTGGTAATTTATTCAATATTTTAATCAATAATATATTAAATTTTCAAATAAAACTTGTCTAGTTTGTACATTGACTTTGTTCAAATAATGGCAGGATGAGATAACTGATATTGTTGAAAATGAAGTTACAAATGGTGAAGTAACTGATCCAACACAAATCGATGAGGTGACATGTCGTGCCTTCTTGCGTGTAGTCAACCCCGTAAAAAAGAATAGGGTTCGTGGTATTGGACTCGGACATGCCACGGAAGGGAATACTGGGAAAGCTACCAAAATTCGGTATGAAATGTTATTGCGAGAAAGTATTGCAAAAGATGTAAGTAATTTAACAAATTTGTAAGTATCATATGATATTGTCATTATTGTCTTCTAAAAGTATATTTCATTGTAGGATAAATTAAAAGAGGTTACCCAAGAAATGAAAAATATGCAAAAATCTTGGTCCCAATTTATAACATGGGTGCAACAAAATCAGGTTGTTTGATGGCAACAATCGAATATCAGATTAAACTTATTGATATAATATTGCAACATAAATAGAATTTTTTTTATTCTCTTCTATATTTTCAATAGGCGGAATCAGCTAGAAGTACACAGTTTGGCCCGACGAGTGTGTTTCCAAATCTGCCCCCTTCTAGAGTATTTCAATCTTCTGTTGGTACAACATCGTCAAATTTTGGAGTACAGGTACATATTCACAAATTTAAAGAATTTTAAATTTTTATAAATAACAGAAGTTGAAAATGAGAATCTTGCTTTAAAGGCTCAAATGTTTTCAAACGAGGCTTCTCCTGGTGTGTTTTCTACTCAAGCTACCTCAAATGGTATCAATGGGCCAAGGCTTACATTTCAATCACATGTATGACATTACATACATTTTTTATAACGGCTTACCTGAAATAAACTCCTTCTCATGCTATCAATTTTTTTTTGAAGCCGCATTTTTTTCAAAATGGGCCTCCGACTGTTTTGTTTCCCTCTCAAGGTGGTGTGAGTGGATCCCAGGTATAAATATAATATATATATTACTGATATTTTCCTATTCATGTTCAACTTTATTGAAAAATTAAATTCTTTTCAAGCATCAATATTTCCCAAATGGTCATCCTATTGATGCGTTTCCCGCTCACAGTGGTACAAGTGGATCACAGGTATTTATATAAATGTATTATCAAATGTGTGGTTATTTATGATCATCTTAGATTGAAAATTTAAATTCTTTGTCAGCATCAATATTTTCCAACTTCAACTCGTACTGGTGTGTTTCCGGCTCATGGTGGTACAAGTGGAGAAAATCATGCAAGGGATACTGCAACGGAAGACGTTCATAATGCTTGAAGAATTGTTATAAAGCCTCACAATTCCATGGATATAGATAGTATTTACAATAGAGTTATAGATAGTATTTAGAAATTGTGTATGAATTTTTTTTACAATTCCTTGGTTATAGATAGTATTTAGAAAATGTGTATGAATTTTTTTACATTGTCTTTGTTTTTTATTATCCATGGAGAAAATTACATTTGGTCCATATGTCAACTCATTATTGATAAAGTTTAAAGTTAATTGACTTGGGAGTAGTTGGACAATCCTCTCTTTAGAATCTTAACTTTGATTTTGTTCAATATTATCTAATTGCTCCAATAATATTTCCATGGATACACATATAGACAGTCTTGTTAATTGACAGGAAATATGATCTTGACCTTTTTGTGAGGACATGGGTGCTTAGACCTAGATAATTGTAAACCAATGCTTTTCGAGAAAGGATGCATCACATTTGGCAATCTTCACTTTGCTGATGCATTCTGGCTTATGATGTAATATATTGTCTATCCACTTTTGGATGTTGTATTTTCTGTGGTGCAGATCTAGTCATTTGGAAAACTGACATGCAATTTATAATTTGCTCGATCCAACATTGAAGTTGGGTATCATGCCATGCCCTTGCATGTGTTAGTTATAATGGTATGATCTATTCTTTCTAAGTTGAAAATATGAGTGCAGATTTTGATTTTGTTCTTTGCTCTCTGTTAAAGCTATACAGTGTAAGTGATGCCATATATGTAACCTCTATTGTATTATAACATACTTATGCTGCTGCAGTTAGTTAACCAGCGTGACTCTGCGGGCAGCAACCTCTTCAAACAAAAAGATTTTAATCTTCAGAAGCTGGGAATAGGACGGCTGAGTGATGAATTCAATGATATCTTCAAAAGAGCATTTGCTTCACGTGTTTTTCCTCCTCACGTTACCAACAAGTAAAGCTTTGAAACATCAGTTGTCTATTTTCAAATTCTTTCAGTTATTCCTCTTTTACTCCTACAGATTGGGTATTAAGCATGTCAAAGGGATGCTACTTTACGGCCCTCATGGAACCGTAAAGACACTTATGGCTCGTCAGATAGGAAAACTTTTAAATGGGAAGGAACCAAAGGTGCAACTCTTGTTCAAATAACATTTATCTTATAATGATTAAAATCACCGCTGCAAATACTCTGAAGGGCTCAACATTTCTATGTTTGTTGAATTTTATTCATGGTTACCATCATTTATCTTTGGCACATAATCTATTTGCCATTTCTAGGTGTATATCATTTGTTTAATTTTTCATCATGATATTTTTCTATAACTATAGTTGAATGGATATGTTGTTTTTCTTAATTTTATATAGTCAAAGGACCTGAAGTTTTAAGTAAGTTTGTTGGAGAAACAGAGAAAAATGGGAGAGATTTATTTGCGGATGCGGAGAACGAGCAAAAATCTCAAGGTGTGAATTCAATATATGTTGAATGGTATAGTATAATTCTTCTTTCAGGTGATGAAAGTGACTTGCATGTCATCATTTTTGATGAAATTGATGCAATTTGCAAGGTTGGTATCATGCTTGTTATTTCATGTTGAATGGTATAGTATAATTCTTCTTTCAGGTGATGAAAGTGACTTGCATGTCATCATTTTTTATGAAATTGATGCAATTTGCAAGGTTGGTATCATGCTTGTTATAATACAGTTGGTGCCTTCTTATGTGCGTCTACTCCGTGACAATGAAGCTGAGGTACGCATAGCTGCTGCTTTGCAGTTTCTTTGTCAAGTGCGAACTCCTCACCTTTTTCTTTTTTCATATTTGTCTTTTGCCTCACATAATAACTGCATTTGCAGGAGCTCTGCACTGATTCCTCTCAGCATGTTCGATCTGCTTTAGCTTCTGTTATCATGGGGATGGCTCCTGTGTTGGGAAAGGTATGAATCTATTGCAAACTTTTTCTTTTATCTGTTTCTCTCCTCTCCCAATTTGCTAGGGTCCATGTTCTTTGTACCATCATTGACTTCTGCAGGGTGGAAACATAGCCACCTTTAGGTATTTTTGCTCGATCGTCGCCTCATGTCTGGGATTCGGCATAAGGATGCCTCTAGCATCCACCGCAGAAGATGATGTCAGGATCTAATGCAGAAATCTAAAGTCAAAGGGCCACGATTCCTATGATGATAGAAGATTGAGGACGAAAAAGCCATTTCTTGGTGGGGTCATCAGCTGTGTTTGGTGGTCTCTGTTTGGTCAACACTTTGCCTGCTGCTGCAAGACAGTCTACTAGGCTCTGTATCAGGTACCTATATTTGAATATTCCTTCTTATTAAACGATTATCTGTGAAATTTTCATAACTTCAAAAAAAAATCTGTGAAATTTTCATCCTCATTTTATTAATTACCAACGATCCTTTGATCTATATGACAAAGAACACTGATGTGTTCTTTACAATATTCACCGATTTTATTGTATGAGGGGTCACCTACTGCTGAACTTGTCTCTCGATGGTGATGGTTGCTCATTCTTTGGAGGAAGATCAATAGCCATGACAATATCATCGCTCGTTTATTGGATGGTCTTAGTTGATCGATTGATCTTATTTCCCCCTTTCTGTTATAGGCGACACAGGGCATATACATGTCAGTTGCAGCAACATGGTTTTAGTTATTGTGTTTGGTTTTATGACTTAAACACTTCAAGACTGTCATGTTTTGGTTATATTATCATATTTGTATTCTGATTTCAACAACAAGATTATTCATGTTAGGAAAAGGCAGGTCAAATTTGTGGAGCTGGATTTGCGCCAACGGAAAATTCAACTTTTTGGAGTGAACTATATGATAGTGTTATTCATGTATAGCTATTATAGGTTTTGTCTGCATCTATTTTTGTTGGGATATTTTAGTGGGCATCGTATCATTTGCACTTGACATTACCTTTTTAAGCGATTGCTCAACTTAACGAAATTTTGCTTGAACCTTAAATCGTTGTGTATCTGTATTCTTCATATTTTATTATTAACACCGACATGCATGTTTACGCTTGTCTGATTTAACATTCCATAGTGCTATTACAAATTTCTGATTTAGATTTCATTATTACAGAATAACTTACATGATTAGAGAAAACATATGTTGGAGCATCAATGTTCTGCTACAAATGTTCTGCTGTAAATGTTCTGCTGTCTTTCGTTAGAGAACAAATGTTCTGCTATAAATTCCATAGTGCTACTACAAATTTCTGATTCAGATTTCGTTATTACAGAATAACTTACATGATTAGAGAAAACATGATTACAGATTTCGTTATTGCTACAAATGTTCTGCTGTCTTTCGTTGGAGCATCAATGTTGTATCATGTAGTATTATCTGTAAGAGGTACATATACTATCTCCATTCTTATCCTTTCTTTTCCTTGTCCTCTCCCATCCAAAATTACTGATTTACTATACCATCTTCTTTAGGAGGTGCATTTGAGTGTCTCGACTAGAACAAATTAAACAGGACTATGTATCACGCATATGTAATATAAACTAGACTGTTGTTGACTCTGTTTTGTCCACCGTGATCTTCGCCGTGCAAGAACTGCTGCTCTCAACATTGTGCCAACATCCACTGGTGCTGCCAAGGCTGTTGCTCTCGTCCTTCTTGATGTCTGCCCGGCTGCTTCCATGTAGAGCAGTGCAGCTCACTCTTGCAAAGTACCCAAGTATGTAATTGAGCATGCTGATTTAAAAGGTTTCATTGTCAAATTTATTCATTGGAAGTTGATATCTCTAATTGCAGGTTTGAGGTACTCTGCGACCAGCATGATGTTCATAAAGGTGCCAACCATATGGACCTTCGACAAATCTCTTCCTGAGGTATGTATATCTTGTACAGAACATGCAATAAAACTTGATTATTTGAACTGTGATTATGAATTCTAAGTGTAACACTATCAATTAATGAACATATTTTAAAAATGCTAAATGAGTAAGTTAACTATGATAATGTGGTTTTTATTTGATAGATTATTTTGAGCTTACGTATAACTTGGTGGCATTTCAACTATGACAGTTTGGTCCTAATTGCTGGAGGATCAGGCGTGACTCCAAATGCTAAGCATTTTTGAGGAAATAGCATCTTCCAAAAATAGCACGACCACACACCTACAAAGAATCCAGTTGATCTACGCAGTGAAGAAAGCACAAGACCTTTCAATGTTAATGCCCATTTCACACCTTCAGTAATCCTCTTCACCCTTACACTTCAAGTTGCAAGCATTTGTCACACAGGAAAAACAGATGCATGCCACCACATTGACATCGTAGTGGAGCATGAACTCTATGCTGGACAGAGGCCTGATGTCCAAGCTTCCTCTCAACATTATCAAAGTTGATCATTGGCTAAATGAGTGATAAAGTCAAAATGTCGATATATACTTACAATGAAATTTGTATCGATTAAGCGGAAAAGGCCGATGTCCTCCCCTATGTAATGAACAATTTTTCTATCTGAAATAAAAAGGAATGTTTCAAAAGAGTGATTTGTTATGGTTGTTGTGTCTTATTAACTAAATTAGTTCATTAAAATATTCTTTGTGCCTGATAGAAGCCACAAAAATATAGATCACAATTGTAATTCATGATAAAATAAGTATATTTATGAAGGCCCTAGAACCTCATTGAAAGTTGTGAAATTAGCCTTCACAAATGTATTTGGGAGGCCTGGGAATTATTTTTGTGAAGGTCAAATAATCCTTCAAAAAAAGTATTTGTGAAGGCCCTAGAACCTCATTGAAAGTTGTGAAATTAGCCTTCAAAAATGTATTTGGGAGGCCTGGGAAGTTTATTTGTGAAGGTCAAATAGTCCTTCAAAATAGTATTTGTGAAGGCTAGAGTCTCTCATCAAAGTATTTGTGAAGAGGCTTTTAGATTAGGACTTTTTGTGAAGGAATGGCCTTCAACCGAATTTTTTATTGAAGGAATTAATGTACATTTGTGAAGGAATCATCCTTCACAAAAAGTTACATTTTCTGTAGTGATATGAGGACCATACCCATCAAAAGTAAAACACCTTTTTTAATGGGTGGGTTGGTAACCTCAATTGTACATGCTTTGGGGTATGATCTTTTTGGAATGGAGGACACGAGTGGGATCAATCTTGTTGACCTTAACTATCTAACCCACTCCCACACTATAAAAGTCATAGATAAAAGGATGATCTATTATACAACTAGTGTCCCCAATTTTGAGCTTGAGTTGCCTTACCACAATGTGCCACTACTTTATGTGATGGGGATCCTCCACAAACTGGAGGACAAATTGTTGAAGTGGCAGCAAGACAACCTAAGAGAAAGATATACTAGGGGAGTCATTGCCACACAAGAAGAGATGGCTGAATCAAATGTGCAAGGGCAGAAACAAGAAACTGAAGGAAACAGTCATCCCCGAAGAATAAGAAGGAGGGATGAAGGAACATCCTAGCTACAACAGCCCTCAACAAACACCTACGACATGTCCACCATCTAGGAAAAACTTGAGGGTATTCATAACACAGAGTGATATGCAGCTTATCTAGCAATACATGTGGCAATACCAACAATAAATGCACCACCAGGTCAACCACTTGTATCACTACCACCATGCCCAAGCAGCGAGAAACTCCGAATGGGGTGGAGATTTTTGGGGTGGCATAGATGGATATCCAGAGACATACCCTTCACCACAGGATAACTACTAGGGACATTACTACCAACATCCTCCCACAGACTCAGCTCCTCCTCCAGATCCTCCTCACTCATCTGACCAGCAGCCGCAACAGTTGTGACACTTCCCCTATTCACCCTACATTATAGTTTCATGCTGAGGACAACATGATCCTAAAGTTTAGGGTGGGTAGGGAGGTACTAACCACCCTCTATCTCTATGATTTTGTTCCACCTATTCTATCTAGTTTAGTTTTTCTTGCACTTATTTTTTATTGCATCTTTGTGTAGCATGTAATTGCTTTCTTGCATTTTTGCCTAATTTTTCAAAATTTTTGCCATTTATTGCATATCATGTAGATTTTTGGTAATTTGTGCATGTCTTAGCTAGGATTTTCTTGCTGTTTTAAGTTCAATAATGTAGGTTTAGATGTGATTGAAGGCAAATTGGCATTTTGGCCAATTTTGCCCAAGCTTGAATGTTCTTGCCCAAAAAGCATGTTTTGACTTAATCTCCATTGTTGGAAATGAAATTTTTAATCCTTTAACAAATGCATGTTGTTCTCTTAGATTTTATTTCTATATGGTCTTTTTTATGACTCTTTACATGTGCACCACCTCTCTTAAGTTTGTGAATGATTTGGTTGTTTTGTGAATTGAGCAAGCTACAAATGCTTAAAGCCTATCAAATCACTCAGTAGAAATGTGAATGTCATGTTGCTCTATCATGTGGTGTGATATCATTTGATGAAGTGTTGGATTAGATTTCATGTAGGAGATCTTATGTTGAAAACTACACTAATGACCCCACTTTGGATCCTACTATTCTTTCACCATTTTCATACCTCTCTGCCTCATGAAAAGATACCAAAGTGCACATAGTAGCCGTGGCCACCCCGAAAAGTTTGGGGTGGCCACATCTCCACCTCCCCGCTTCACTCTATCCACCATATGCCCTATTTACACCAAGTGCAAAGAAAAAGAAAAGCAAAAACAAAATAAAAGGATGCTCCTATTTAAGAGCATTCAAATAAAGAAAAGATGAGTGTGTAAAAGAACTCCAAAATCTTACCGCAATCCTTTCTTCCTTTTTCAAACCCATTGACCTATAAAACATCAAATCTAGCTGACTTTACCCATTTCTACAGCCAAGTGGTTCCTCTAGTGTGGTTTGTAGTATAAGAGTGAATGCATGAAAGCAAAATAATACTCCTAGTCATCATTGATTAACACAGACATGAAACAGTTTACCCAAAATGACATGAAGGACATATGGACAACTTGTGTTTTCTATTCTTTATATTTGAAGATTGTATGCTCAGTGCTCATTTCATGATTAGCTTGTGAAAGAGGAAAGGAGATAGGTGGAATACATTCACTTAGTCACTTCCAAGACCATGTAGTCAATAATTTTCTGTTGCTACGCATTTGCCATTCTTGTGTATTGAATGAAAATTGAAAAGAGATATTAAGTTAGAGCATACTTGAGGACAAGTATGTTTTAAGTTTGGGGTGGTGATGTAGCCCTATTTTAGGGCTCCATCTTGTGCCATTTTGTACTTAAATCAAATCTAAACATGTTAGATTACAAGATATTTCCCCTAATATGTTTATCATTGCCAAATGCGCTTATGGATATTCTTAGCATCATTTTCAGGTACTTGGACCATGATTAGGGTGAATGAGAGAGAAGGAAGGAGTCATAGAGTTCCTCTACTCATGAAGCAGTCCAAAGGAGGCCCCAAAATCTCCCTCAAACTACCTCCAATGGCCAAGGATCGACATCAAGCAAAGAAATCCATGAATGATGAAGTTTGAAGGTCAATTAACTGATGTAGACCCCAACACGGTCGTGGGCAAAACCCCATGGTCGTGTCATTTTTGCTGAAGAAGTGCCCCATTCAACAGGGAGATAACCCAACTTACCACAGCCGTGTCCCACCAACATGGCTATGATCGATTGAAGATACCACGCTTGTGGCCATCAACACGGTCGTGGCCAGCAGAGGAGAAAATGATCGTGACCCTCCCCCCACAACGACCGTTAGAATTTAGCATAAGAACCCCAAAATCAACAGAGAGTCGCACCCAATTCGCCACAACCGTGGCCTCTGAAGATCGACTCACCTGTGTTTCCCTCCTCCTCCAAAACGGCCATGTTACCCAACACGATCTTGGTGCTACTCTCTCAACACGACCGTGGCACTCCGCCACGGCCGTGGCCACCCCCTACTTGGCACTTTCACCACCCTTCCACAACACACCCGTGTCCAAGCTCTACGACCGTTCCCATCTACCCCTACCACGATCGTGGCTCATCAACACGGCCGTGTTGCCACCCAAAACCTACCACTTTCTGCACTGATTTTCCCACAATACCCCTACTTACCCTAGTGCTTCCACCACCACCTATATATACATGGGTGGCGGACACAACACTAGATTATCTCCCCCTAGCTGCTCCTAGCCTCCATTACTCCTTTCCTTGAGCATTTAGTGTATTTCCCTTGCATTTATGCTCTCCACCCACCATTTCCATCTCCATTTCTCCTTGGAAACCTAGTTTTATAGGTTTTCCTCCATAATCCCCCATATCTTCATGCTCATCTGCACCCTTGGAGGAGAGAGGACGTCCCAAATAGCAAGGAGGTGAAGAAGAAGGCTACTTCCCCGAGCTCCATGGAGTTTCTTCCCCTTCTTCTCCTTTCTTTTGCCATTTCTTTGACTATGTGTAGCTAAGCCCCTAGTGGTGGGTTGTTTGGGGATAAAATGTTACTTTGATACATATGTTAGGGGAATTTTGTCTTGTAATGAACTCATTTTTATCTATGATGATTGCTCCATGCTTTTGTCTCAATTCAGCCTACTCAACCTTCTCAACTTATTCATACTGTGTGTCTCTCAAGTGATGAGGTACAAGCCCATGCTCCAGTTGTAGAAGGTCATGGGAGCACTCTAAATGACCCACCATAACAATCTGCAGTAAGTTTTTGTTCTATATGTTGTGTTATTAGTATGATATATATATATATATATATGATAATATATATAGTTGTAACAGGTATCTGTTCTACTGCTTCTTATATAACTTATATTATTTCAATCTAGGTTGTTATGAATTGTAAACTTGCCGTGGAGGTTCCAGAATATAATGTTGTGGCAGTGGGCAAGGTGTGCAACCTTGGTGGTACATTGCATTGCCAACAAATTACTGATGACATTTGTCGTGTGTCCATCCATCTTGTGTATGACGGAATGGGGGACAACCCACTACTCATACCTAATCCTGAATACAGTACAGTTGAAGAAGTTGAGGGTGCTATGGTGGGTTGGTTAGACACTTGGTTATCAATGACAAGGTATACCTTATTTCTACCATATTTTTCATATTTGACTGCATATATGAACTCGTGTAATATAAGTATGTAATTTAATTAATAGGTTTGTAAACCAAAAAGTAAAAATTCTACTAGTCGTCATCCTATGCCCAAGCCATCTTTCATTCCCGAAGCTACATTCGACGAATTGGGAAGCAAATGTAAATGTATGGATACTTAGCCAACCAAAGCTCGGGATCACATATGTTGGTCAATTTAACAGAAGATGCAGCTGGGAGGGACTTTGAGAATTTTATTTTTCTTGATGATATTATAGAGTTGTTTCGGTATACTTTTTTGAATACTTCGATAATAGAAGTATGGATAAGGTAAGGATCTATCAATATAGAAAATTCCAATACACATTTTTAGCTTATTTCTATATATGGAAATAATTACAAATGTTTTACAGCCATTTATATACTGAGATCACAAACTTTGATATAAGGAATGTTGGATTCTTAGTTCCTTCAATCACTAGTCAAGTGGAGACAAATTTTGAGGATGTGAATGAGTACTTATCTACTGCATTCAAATATTTTGCTAGTGAGGGGAAGGAAATTATCCTAATTCCTTTTAACGTCCAGCAAGTATTATTATTCAATATATTTTTAATAATGAATAAAATTATTTATTTTAATGTTTGTTTTATTCTTACTCAGAGCTAGACATTGGTAATTAGTGGTGATTGCCCCAAAATTGATGACTCTTTATTATCTTGACCCAATGGGTAAAACAACAAGGGGTCACAAATTGAAATTGTCAGCTATAGAGTAAGCATAAATTTAGTCAATGCTTCAACATGATATTTCTATTTAGAATTTCTATTTTACCAACTATCGTTTAATTGATAGGGGTATAAAGGCTTTTCGTGAAGCTGGACGACAAATACCCACAAAATTAAAGACATGACTTTGAAAAATTTCAAGGTAGCTACTTTGACAACTACTTCGTCTTATAAGTATTACTTTTCAACTCTTATATGTCAACTCATATAGTCTTATCCCAACTAATATTTATAGTAGTTTACTAACATTAAGTATAATTTGTTATTTGTAGTGTCCTATGCAAAATAATGATTGGTCTTGTGGCTACTATGTAATGAAATATATGCAAGCTATTGTCAAACAAGCATCACATGACATTCAGACTATAAGTCAGGTAATAAAGAATAACATCATAAATTTACAAGTGATTGTAGTCATTTTATAAAATATTAGTATGTGCATTTTCTGTTATAGATCTTTACAACTCGGCCTTACACACGTGTGGACTTGAATGAATTCCGAGAAGAGTGGTTAGATGCTTTTCTAAATGAAGTCAATATAGCATTGGATTAAATATGTCAGCTCCATTTATGTATGTGGTTTGAGTACTCTTTCATATTTACTTTTGTATCTGACATTTAATATCATCTCAGACTTGCAATCTATCATTTTGTAAATTATGATGTGATTATGAATCATTTTTGTTATGAATGTGTGGTTTTGAATGGTGACGTTTGAGCATCAATGCTCCCCTCTCCCAGAATATATGAATCTTCTTGTTCTTCTGTTCTATTTCAGTTTCTGCAGAAATTTTTAAAAAAATCGTAACTTCTAGCGTCGGTTTTTTAAATAACCGACACTAAAGATGAATAACCACTTCAATGTAAACTCCTCTGTCGAGAAAATTTTTGACTGAAATATAACTTCTATCGTCAGTTTTTTTAAAATAACCGACCCAAAAATTGAAAAACCACTTCAGTGTACACTCCTCGGTCGAGAAAATTATCGATCGAAATATTTTTGGTCGACAATTTTCTCGCCCGAGAGAGTTTACAGGGTCGGTTTTTTTTGGAATAACCAACCCTAAAGATTGTATAAACATTTTAGTGTACCCCTCGGTCGAGAATTTTGTCGACCAAGATATTTTCATTCAACAATTTTCTCGACCGAGAAAGTTTATAGGGTCAGTGTTTTTGGAATAACCGACCCTAAAGATTGAATTGACATTTTAGTATACCCCTCAGTCGACAATTTTGTCGACCGAAATATTTTCGATCGACAATTTTCTCGACCGAGAGAGTTTACAGGGTCATTTTTTTTAATAATCGACCTTACAGGCTCCTTTTTCTCGCTTGGATCAGATTTTTTACAACCTTTTGCATCGGTGTTTACTCTCTAAGGTCGGTTTTGTTTGGTCAAAAAAACTGACGCTATAGAGCAAGTTCTATAGCGACGGCCACTTAGGGGTCGGTTATTAAGTGACACTACAGGCTTTAAAAAAATGACACTACAGACCATTCCTGTAGTAATGAGGTTAGGTATAACAAACTAGATCACATGGGAGTTACACATCCACTTATTATAGTGATTTATCAAATATAACTATATAATGGCAAAGGTAAGACTACCAATTAATGGTATTGAACCATAGAATTATGATCAATAGAACCCACCTATAATACCATATGATTTACTCTAATTCATTGGATGTTAAAGCATCCAATATTATTCATTGGATTAGGTTCATTGTTCAAGGTTATCAATTGAAGTATATGTCTAACCATTAGATCAATTGAACCAATAAACCATTGGTTCAAGGTTTAGTCAAATATAAAATCACATTCCTAATTCAACATATATGGTGTTGACCTGATCCACCATTTATTGTGATCATTAGGTCACCATTGGCTGCTAGATCAGTAATACATTCAGTTAACACCGTCGAATATTAAGCCAATATCATCATCATTTGATAAAATCATTAGAATACTTAGTGGATGATAATTAAACGTCTAATTGAGTCAAAACCTGACCTAAGATGGTGACCATAGGTTGTCACCATACATATGACACCCTTCATCACGAACATCAGTTGCCAATATAGAAATACCATTGGTTGTTGAATGGTATGACCATCGGTTGTGTGATAGAGAAGGAAATAGTTTGAAAACTCTAATTTGAACCATCAATTATTTTGTGCTTAACACCATAGGTTGATGCTATCAACCTGTCCCAGATCATGTTACACCTTATAAAGGTTGTACACATGTTTAATAGTTCATATAGAACTTGAACAAAACAGGGAACATCACAAAAATTCGTAATTCTAAACAAGCATGGTTTCTTTATGCTTAAATCAACACATTAAGGCATAAACATGAACTAACAAGAGCTTCTAGTAAGCAAAAATGTTATATAACTCGCATCTATAGAGTAGGTCAGATATCAAACAGCAATAATTTTGAGAAAAGAAGGCAAGAAATCCCTAGATTCAGATCTAAACTTTGGCCAAATAGGCACTTTTCTCCACAAAGAAGCAAAATCCTAGAAAAAGAAACAAGAAGGAAGGATTTTTGAGTTCTAGAGTCATTTTCACCATGGAATAGCAGGGTTCCATCCTAGAGAGATATAGGAGGAAGAAGAGAAAAGAAATAAATGGAGTAAACAAGGTAAAACACACTTTTAGGTCAAGATCACTAGGAAGAATCTTTTTAGACCCAAAAAGGAAATCAATTGCAACCTTAAAAAAATTCCAAGAAGATCCCCACTTTCTTCTTCCTTGGGCACCAAAATTCACAGATGAATAAGAGGAGAAAGAGTTTGGGAGAAGGTAGGAAGTGGTGGAGAGGAAGTGGCTCATTTTGGTTCTTGGGGATAAGTATATAAACTTTAAGATAAAGCAAAAAGAAAATTGTGAAATTCTAGTATCTATCCAAGTGTGCATGGCCTTAATTTATCAATAATATACAAGCACACACACAATCAGCTCTCCCACTATCTTTATGGACCTTCTTAGATTTCCTTTGTCGAATTTCTAAGCCAATCACATAATTCCTTAGTCGATAGATACTAAAAGTAGCTCATCCATGAAAGGGTAAACCCTAAAATACCCTCTTGATGAAAATGCCTTCAAACCATGGCTCAACTAGGAGCCCCATGGCTCAAAAATCTCAAGAATGATAATATAACATCTAAGGAACATAATTTATGTGACAAATTGAAAAGAAAACCCCTCAATTGGGTAAATTGTAGAAAATTTCAAAATGTATAGAAAATTGCATAACTTGCTCAAACAATGTCCAAATTGGACTAAATTTGAAACTTAAGCTTGTCTTATGATTTCAAAACATATCAAAAGGTTAAATTAGGTTATAAGCATTCAATTCTGGTAATTAATCTCATTCAACTCATTAAACAAGTTTAGGGGCCTTACATCAGTCACATCCTGCATACAAAAGATATTTCACATGTACATGCCATATATTTACAAACATTGGCATACTACAAAAATCTCGTGTTGATATGAGTATATAATATAGAAAACACATCCCATACCCAGACCTGAGAGTATAGGAATAACACTAGGACTCTACTACTAACATCTACAGCTAACCAACCTTTTGAATATATTAATCACCAAGTTGGTTCTCTTCCACAGTGAGACCTCAACCTCATTGCCCGCGACCACCTAAAAAAATGTGGTGACCCACAGGTGAGACCCAGTCCCAGCAAGAGATATAACTCTCTCCCACATATATTGATTATAACATATTGGTTGACAAGAAATGATCTGAGCAGATACAATAATGAATAAGCAATTTAAGCAGATTGAATAGGTTAAGCATACTAAGCCATTAAGAAAATTAACTTGATAAGAAGTATAATTACTCAAAGGCATATGATAGCATCTTGTAAAAACTGAATAGTATATAGACAAGTTAAAGACTAATCAAACAATGTGAGACGTATTTAACTATAGTCAGTAAACTACATGGCTTATATCACATCTTTTATTACATTGCCCTGAGGGATTTGAGAAATACCACTCAAGTCCCAATTGACCACTACTAAGTTGAAATAAGTGCCATACAAGATCTAGGAAGAGTCGAACTCCTAAGATCTTCTCCACCCCTGGTCAGTACGGGTCCGCTACAATGACACATAAGGTCAAGCTACTAACAGCCTAGTCTGTCCTTGGTACATGTCACAACACTAGTGAAAGGAGGCAAGTACACATACCCTACCATCCGAGGTACAACCACAATTTTCCTCAAATCTCATCATTATATATATATAATCATTGAGACATGACCGCAGTCATTCTCAAACTGAGGGCTGGGTATGACCACTGTCATCCTCCCTAACACTTGAATTCAGGATGGCAAGCACCCTTCATACTCATCAATATGTGCTCCGAGTATCCCTTAGGAATACTCATTTCACTATCTGGCAATTTCTGACACTCAGATAGATCTATGGCACAGGGAACTAGATGATTAGAGTTTCACTTAATTAGTTATGCCAATTGGGTGAATTAAGGTTAAATCATACAAATGGACATTCAAACCCTAATTCTTTTCTAACAAGAGTATATGTATAACAAATTCAAAAGATATAAAACATTTGAGACATAAATATTAATCACATTACCACATGCTATCATTCATTGCAAATTAATGGACCACACTTATCATCATACTTTTACAAGATACCAATATCTTATCACAAGTTCTAGGTTTTTAACCCTTATTGGAACATGAAGAGGATTTCACCTCAATCATGGATTCGAACATGCCCAAAGGTCATTAAGACCATCAAATTATTCATAGTAAGGTTATCATCATCATTACATGCCTTAAACAAGGCTCAAAAGATCATTAGCACATATGTGTCCATAGATACTAACATGGCAAGGCACTATGATATTCAAATAGTACTACAATGTGGTTTCAACACAAGAAGATTGTAATTCATTATCACATTAATCATTCAAGAGGTATTATTATAACCAATCAACATCATATAATTACACTAAGGTTAGGTTTAACAAACTAGATCACATAGGAGTTACACATCCACTTATTCTAGCGATTTATCAAATATAACTATATGATGGAAAAGGTAAGACTACAAATTAATGGTATTGAACCATTGAATTATCTTCACTAGGACCCACATATAATACCATGTGATTTATTATAATCCATTGGATGTTAAAGCATCCAATATTATTCATTGGATCAGGTTCATTATTCAAGGTTATCAATTGAAGTATAGGTCTAACCATTAGATCAATTGAACTAAGGAACCATAGGTTCAAGGTTTAGTCAAATATACAATTACATTCTTAACTCATCATACATGGTGATGACCTGATCCACCATTAATTGTGATCATTAGGTCACCATTGGTTGTTAGACCAGTAATACATTCAGTTAACACCATCAAATATTAAGCGAATGTCATCATCGATTGACAACAACATTAGAATACTTCGTAAATGATAATTAAATGTCTAATTGAGCCAAAACCTGACCTAAGGTGGTGACCATAGGTTGTAACCATAAATTTGACACCCTTGATCACGAACATCAGTTGGCAAGATAGCAACACCATTGGTTGTTGAATGGTATGACCATCGGTTGTGTGATAGGGAAGGAAATAGCTTGACAACCCTAATTTGAACCATCAACTATTTTGTGCTTAGCACCATAGGTTGATGCTATCAAACTATCCCAGACCATGTTATAACTTAGAAAGGTCGTATACATGTTTACAAGTTCATATCAAACTGGAACAAAATAGGGAACACCACAAAAATTCGTAATTCTAAACAAGCATGGTTTCTCTATGCTTAATTCAACACATTAAGGCATAAACATGAACTAACAAGCTTCTCATAAACAATATAAGTGAAGAATTTTATATAACTCGTCTCTATAGAGTAGGTCAGATCTCAAACAGCAAGAATCTCGAGTAAATAGGGCAATAAAACCTTGGATTCTGATCTGAACTTGGCCAAATAAGCACTTCTCTCCACAAGGAAGCAAAACCCTTGAAAAAGAAACAAGAAGGATAGATTTTTGAGTTCTAGAGCCACTTTCACCATGGAAAAGTAGGGTTCCGACTTGAAGGAAGGTCTAAGGAAGGATAAGAGCAAGAAAAACGGAGAAGGAAGGAAGAAAACAACTTTTCTTGGTCGAAATCCCTAAAAGATGACCTTGGAAACCCTAGGTAGAGCTAGATGGAGCTCTAGGAGACCTTCTTCTCCAAAAAGAGGTTGTCTTCTACCTTAGAGCAGTTGGTTCTGCATAAAAACAGAGTGGATTCGTTGCTCCAGGTAAGAGGAAAGAGAAAGAAAGCATAGTTTCGAATTTGGGCAAAGAAGAGGTAAATATAGCCCATGGATAATGATAGAAGCAAGCATGAGGTGTAAAAGTAGCTTCCCCAAGTGTCTATGGCCTTAAACTATTAAGAATATACAAGCACACACACAAGAAGATCTCCCACCATCCTTATAGACTTTATTAGCTTTCCTTTTTCAAATTTCCCAGCCAATCACATAATTCATTAGTTGATAGCTACTAAAAGTAGCTCATCCATGAAGGGGTAAACCCTAAAATACCCTTGATGAAAACACATTCAAACCATGGCTCAACTAGGAGCCCCATGGATAAAAAATCTCAAGAATGATAATATAGAATCTAAGTAACATAAAGTATTTGACAAATTGCAAAGAAAACCCTCAATTTAGTCACTTGTAGAAAAGTCCAAAATGTACATAAAATTGCATAACTTGCTCAAACAATGTCCAAATTGGACCAAATTTGAAACTTAAGCTTGTATTATGATTTAAAAACATATAAAAAGGTTAGATTAGGTTTATAAGTATTCAATAATGGTAAGTAAGCTCATTCAACTCATTAAGCAAGTTCAAGGGCCTCACAAAAGTGGCCAAGATGTCAGGTTCTTTTAGATGAATGGCCACGGTTGTGGCCACCAGCCATGATAATTTTGAAGATGCATGGACATGACCGTGGCAACTGCCCACATCCATGGCAACTTCCCACGACCATGTCAACTGTCCATGACCGTGGCAAAGTCAGAGGGATGTGTTCTACATCGACAACACGACTGTGGCACCCAACCACGGCCGTGCTACCAAGCCCTAGCCATGACCGTGGCCACCTGCCACGACCATGGCCTGACCTGATCCAAGAAAAAATATAGCTTTTAAACGTTAAAACCTGACCCCCTCTTCATTTCTTCTTCTTCCTCAGTTGCATGATAGTGGCGGCACATAGCTACTTTGCCCTCCACCGTTCTCCACCTCCAACACCTCAAAATGCCCACAATCAACCCCCAATCAATACCAAATCATTCCCCAGCCATCCCCCTTCCATTTCCACCACCTTTCCTCTCTCAATTGGCCCTCCATCTCCACCTTCATCTCCAATCCGCCCAACAGCCCCTGTCCTAAACCTCCACATAAACCCTCCATTTTTTCCTAAATCCACAACAAACCCCATATCCACCATCTAAACTTCCTTATCCTTCCATTCTAAACCCAAATCCACATCCAAATCACCCCCTATACCAAAATCCGAATTTCACCCCTTCCCCCACCCAACCATGAATAAGATTGGGAAGGCAATAACCAAGGGGGGAAAAATCATCATCGGAGGAAAGCGGTGTTCCGAAAATGCCTCCTCCGATGGTTCAGCATACCAATCTCTCTGTCGCTCACAATCAGTGAGTGCATCTCGCTCCCATTCATCCTATAGCCACCACATCACCGACGCCACGTATGAGGGAGATGAAGAAGAAGAAGAGGCGACTGAGGAAAATCTGGACGATTGATTGATGAAGTTGAGCTGGTGATTGCAAAGAAAGGGCAGAAATCAAAGCAGCATTGTCATCGTCAAAGCACCCGCCAAAGCCTACGCCTGCACACCACTCGACGTCTCACACAGCGGTGGAGTGTAGTGAGCAACCACAATCTATGCGGCAGATGTGTCAGGATGAAGAATAGTATGCACATTGGTACAACCTCGACACGAGTTTGGGGTCCCAATCTTACATAATGGAGGAAGATGAAGATGACAGTGATGAGGAAGAGGTAGAGTTGATGCCTGAGGAAGAGGATGTTCTGGCACTTTTGGAGGCAGATAGATTGAAGGCCTTAGGAAAGGCCCCTGTAGGAGTGTCCTATGGCAGAGGACACATGCAAAGAAAAATCTGTTGGATCCTAGATGGGTGATTAGATGCTCTAGAGGGGGGGTGAATAGAGCTGAAAGCACTTAAACAAAACTCATTAAACCTTCAAGATGTATGACAAGATAAGGTTGCTAAATAGGTAATTTGAGTGCAACTAAATCATGCATAGCAAGGATAAGAGAGATTGAACATGCACCAATTAGACAAGCTATTTAGAGTGGTTCCACACTTCAAACTAGAAGTGTGTCAGTCCACTTGCCTAGAGAGGTCAACCTATAGGACTTCAAACAATTGAATTCTTATATTCATTAATAAGACATACAACACATGACCCACAAAGGACTTACCTATCCAATACAAAAGAGTCTTCAACCTTACCAAGGACTTACCCACTTTGCCAGAGTCTTCGGCCTTCTCCAAGGACTTACCCACTCTTGCACAAGTCTTCGGCCTTGTAGGAATTACCCACTCTTCTTGGATCTTCTGCCTTTGACTTCACCTTCACTCGGAGAAGCTTTCCACCAAGGACTTACCCACTTGAGCTTGAGTCTTCTGCCTTCTCCAAGGGCTTACCCACTCTAGCTCCAAGTCTTCAGCCTTGATCTTCACCAAGGGACTCCTTCCCTTGTTCTTCTTCACCTCTCTTGGACAAGAGAGAGAACCTTCATCTTTATGGTTGAAAGAAGAGATAGGAGGTGGTGGAAGTGAGAGCCTCACAAGATATACATATAAGAATAGCTCTCTTACAGATTTCCTACTCACTCTAATGGATGTAGCAAGTGATTAAGCTTAGAGAGAGAGAGGAGGCTGTAGGATCACTCAACTATAGAATAGGAACCTTCATAGTGAATGCTCAACCTTGGAATGAAGCCCAAGGGGTCCTATTTATAGTTGGGGATGCCTCTTAGCCTTTGGGAACACTTAAGAACAAAAACTAGTCATTTTGTGGCTTGCAACGGATCTATTTTCACTTGTTGCAACTCCATAACGGCTAGAAACACTTTTCTACACTTTTTCGTACAATGCATTCGGTCGAGTTTCTATATGTGTAACTCGACCGATCAAGTAGTAGGCAAACCGATGTTCAAGGGATCGGTCGAGTTTGTCCTGAGGAAACTCGACCGACCACTTCAACAGGAAATGGCCCACTACCCAATCGGTCGAGTTCTGTGAGTGCAAAACTCGACCGATGCAATCTTCAGAAAATCGATCAAGGTTTGATCGGTCGAGTTTCAGGGTGTGAAACTGGACCGACCAAGTGCCTGTAATTGATTTTTGAAGTTGTATTAAAAGTGTTCTAATAATCGATCTAAGTGCTCCTGGTATTTTTCTAAGCTTAATTACAAGTCATACAATCATTACAAGTGATTTACAACATGATTTTAATGGATATACATCATATTACAAAAACGTGCACTTGTATGACTTTGACTTGTCTTTTATCCAATTTGAGATGCGCAAGTTAGGGCAATTGGAGTGTGTCTATACCTAATCTGAAATTACTCAAGTAGAGACATTAGACACCAATATGTGGAATGGTTAGTCATCATCAAAACATGGGTTTAGTCAATTTAGACGTGAGTCAACATTGACCTAATTGACCTTGAGTCAACAAAATCTCTCTCACATACCTGGAGTGCATGACAAGGAGAGTCGTCCCCACTAGATATGGGTGTGAGAAAGTTATTGATGACCTAGGGATCAAAGAAGCGGTGGAAGGAAGTTTAAAGGAAATGGGGTTGTGGAACATTCTTTTCACGCCCCAAAAGACTTACACCACTTTGACTAGGGAATTCTTTGCCACACTTGAGAAGACAAAGGTGAGAGGAAACGAAGCTATCAAGATTGCCATGATGGGAAACATGCACACTCTCACATCAACAAATCTGAATTGTGTTTTTGCTGCCAATCCAGAAGAGGCCCAAAATATGGATGATGGTCGACTTGAAAAGGAAGTTGATTTCAACTATGTACATTTCTGGAAGCTTCTAACAAGCAGTGAGGACGACTATGTAGGGAGATCAAAAACTACCTCCATAAGCAACTTGTTGTTCCGTTATGTGCAAAAGGTATTAGGCAACACCATTGTGGGGAGTTATGACAATCAAGGCTCGATTTTATAGAATGAAATGTTTGTCTTGATAGCAATGCACCACAAGTAGTTTATAGACATCGGAACATTATTAATTGGTCATATGAGGACCATACCCATCAAAAGTAAAACACCTTTTGTTATGGGTGGGTTGGTAACCTCAATTGTACATGCTTTGGGGTAGGATCTTTTTGGAATGGAGGACATGAGTGGGATCAATCTTGTTGACCTTAACTATCTAACCCGCTCCCACACTATAAAAGTGATAGACAAAAGGATGATCTATTATACAACTAGTGTCCCCAATTTTTAGCTTGAGTTGCCTTACCACGATGTGCCACTACTTTATGTGATGGGGATCCTCCACAAACTGGAGGACAAATTGTTGAAGTGGCAGCAAGACAACCCAAGAGAAAGATATACTAGGGGAGTCATTGCCACACAAGAAGAGATGGCTGAATCAAATGTGCAAGGGCAGGAACAAGAAACTGAAGGAAATAGTCAGCCCCGAATAATAACAAGGAGGGATGAAGGAACATCCCAGCTACAACAGCCCTCAACAAACGCCTACGACATATCCACCATCTAGGAACAACTTGAGGGTATTCAGAAGACACAGAGTGATATGCAACTTATCTAGCAATACATGTGGCAAGACCAACAATAAATGCACCACCAGGTCAACCACTTGTATCACTACCACCATGCCCAAGCAGCGAGAAACTCCGAATGGGGTGGAGATTTTTGGGGTGGCATAGCTGGATATCCAGAGACATACCCTTCACCCCAGGATAACTACTGGGGACATTACTACCAACATCCTCCCACAGACTCAGCTCCTCCTCCAGATCCTCCTCACTCATCCGACCAGCAGCCGCAACAACTGTGACACTTCCCCTATTCACCCTACATTATAGTTTCATGTTGAGGACAACATGATTCTAAAGTTTAGGGTGGGTAGGGAGGTACGAACCACCCTCTATCTCTGTGATTTTGTTCCACCTGTTCTATCTAGTTTTGTTTTTCTTGCTCTTGTTTTTTATTGCATCTTTGCGTAGCATGTAATTGCTTTCTTACATTTTTGCCTAATTTTTCAAAAAAATTTCCATGTATTGCATATCATGTAGATTTTTGGTATTTTTTGCATGTCTTAACTAGGATTTGCTTGCTTTATTAAGTTCAATAATGTAGGTTTAGATGTGACTGAAGGCAAATTGTCATTTTGGCCAATTTTGCCCAAGCTTGAATGTTCTTGCCCAAAAAGCATGTTTTGACTTAATCTCCATTGTTGGAAATGAAATTTTTAATCCTTTGACAAATGCATGATGTTCTCTTAGATTTTATTGCTATATGGTCTTTTTTTATGAATCTTTACATGTGCACCACCTCTCTTAAGTTTGTGAATGATTTGGTTGTTTTGTGAATTGAGCAAGCTACAAACGCTTAAAGCCTATGGAATCACGCGGTAGAAATGTGAATGTCATGTTGCTCTATCATGTGGTGTGATATCATTTGATGAAGTGTTGGATTAGCTTTTATGAAGGAGATCTTATGTTGAAGACTACACTAATGACCCCACTTTGGATCCTACTATTCTTTCACCATCTTCATACCTCTCCGCCTCATGAAAAGATACCAAAGTGCACATAGCAGCCGTGGCCACCCCCAAAAGTTTGGGGTGGCCACATCTCCATCTCCCCGCTTCACTCTATCCACCATATGCCCTATCTACACCAAGGGAAAAAAAAACAAACAAAATAAAAGGATGCTCCTATTTAAGAGCATTCAAATAAAGAAAAGATGAGTGTGTAAAAGCACTCCAAAATCTTACCGCAATCCTTTCTTCCTTTTTCAAACCCATTGACCTATAAAACATCAAATCTAGCTCACTTTACCCATTTCTACAGCCAAGTGGTTCATCGAGTGTGGTTTGTAGTATAAGAGTGAATGCATGAAAGAAAAATAATACTCATAGTCATCATTGATTAACACAGACATGAAACGGTTTACCCGAAATGACATGAAGGACATATGGACAACTTGTGTTTTCTATGCTTTATATTTGAAGATTGTATGCTCAGTGCTCATTTCATGATTGGATTGTGAAAGAGGAAAGGAGATAGGTGGAATACATGCACTTAGTCACTTCCAAGACCATGTAGTCAATAATTTTCTGTTGCTATGCATTTGCCATTCTTGTGTATTGAATGAAAATTGAAAAGAGATATTAAGTTAGAGCATACTTGAGGACAAGTATGTTTTAAGTTTGGGGTGGTGATGTAGCCCTATTTCTAGGGATCCATCTTGTGCCATTTTGTACTTAAATCAAATCTAAACATGTTAGATTACAAGATATTTCCCCTAATATGTTTATCATTGCCGAATGCACTTATGGATGTTCTTAGCGTCATTTTTAGGTACTTGGACCATGATTAGGGTGAATGACAGAGAAGGAAGGAGTCATAGAATTCCTCTACTCATGAAGGGGTCCAAAGGAGGCCCCAAAATCTCCCTCAAACTACCTCCAATGGCCAAGAATCGACATCAAGCAAAGAAATCCATGAATGATGAAGTTTGAAGGTCAATTAACTGATGTAGACCCCAACATGGTTGTGGGCAAAACCCCATGGTCGTGTCATTTTTGCTGAAGAAGTGCCCCATTCAACAGCGAGCTAACCCAACTTACCACAATCGTGTCCCACCAACACGGCTATGATCGATTGAAGATATCACGGCTGTGGCCATCAACACGGTCGTGGCCAGCAGAGGAGAAAATGACTGTGACCCTCCCCCCACAATGACCGTTGGAATTTAGCATAAGAACCCCAAAATCAATAGAGAGTCACACCCAATTCGCCACGACCATGGCCTCTGAAGATCGACTCACCTGTGCTGCTACCCCACGACCAAGCCCTCCTCCTCCAAAACGGCGATGTTACCCAACACGGTCGTGGTGCTACTCTCCCAACACGACCGTGGCACTCCGCCACGGCCGTGGCCACCCCCTACTTGGCACTTTCACCACCCTTCCACAACACGCCCGTGTACAAGCTCTACGACCGTTCCCATCTACCCCTACCATGATCGTGGCTCATCAACACGGCCGTGTTCCCACCCAAAACCTACCACTTTCTGCACTGATTTTCTCATAATACCCCTACTTACCCTAGTGCTTCCACCACCACATATATATACATGGGTGGCAGCCACAACACTAGATTATCCCCCCTAGCTGCTCCTAGCCTCCATTACTCCTCTCCTTGAGCATTTAGTGTATTTCCCTTGCATTTATGCTCTCCACCCACCATTTCCATCTCCATTTCTCCTTAGAAACCTAGTTTTCTAGGTTTTCCTCCATAATCCCCCATATCTTCATGCTCATCTGCACCCTTGGAGGAGAGAGAACGTCCCCAATAGCTATGAGGTGAAGAAGAAGGCTACCTCCCCGAGATCCATGGAGTTTCTTCCCCTTCTTCTCCTTTCTTTTGCCATTTCTTTGACTATGTGTAGCTAAGCCCCTAGTGGTGGGTTGTTTGGGGATAATTTGTTACTTTGATACATATTTTAGGGGGATTTTGTCTTGTATGAACTCATTTTTATCTATGATGATTGCTCCATGCTTTTGTCTCTTATCCCATTATCATGCTTGTGATTTATGCTTTTTGCTATTAATTGCTTGTTTGATAGTGCTTGATGATACCATGTTTCTAGGAGATTTGGGATGCTTGTGGCAATCTTAGGTGTGACTCCTAGGTCCCAATAGGGGATCCCTAGCTAGTCCCCTTTGTTCCTACATGCCTAACCCCTCTCCTACTACTTGGTATGAGACCTGAGTTACTAGTATAAGTGAGATTGATGTGATTGCCTAGGGTGTTCTAAAGGCTAGAATGGCTAGTAGCATGAGGTCAAATACCCTCGTCTCTACTCCCATCTCTACCCTCATCCCTCAATTATTCAATACCACTTATCCTAGAAACCTAGATTTGGCCAATCTTATTAGAATTACACCTAACCCTAGTCTTCCACTAGTAGTATAGGGTATATTCTAATAGCATTTGCCTTATTATTTGGTTTGGTAATCTAGATGAAAGATGAGAACCATGCCTGTCCAATAACCTCCCCCAACTAATATCAAAGTTACATCCCCGAACGGCCAACCTACCTTAATCAACTTGTTTAAAACTCAACTTGCTCTGCTTGCTTGTTCATGCTAGTCTAGTTTAGTTGGTTTTTCTCAATCTAGTTAATTGCTTAGTTTTGCTCTTTAGTGTTAACTTAGGTTCTTGCTCGCTCTAGTGGTTAGCTTAGCTTCTAAATTGCGTCTTGCTCTTCTAGTATAGTGTAGGTCACCTTTGCTCTTGCTTAGTTAGTTGGTTAACCTAGTTTGTTAAATTTGCGTGTTTAAGATAACTTAGGTTTAATTCACCTTTCTTGCTTGTCCATTTAGATTAATCACCAAACAAACCCTTTTAAAACCCTTAAACAAGATCTCCGCACTAGGAATATAGCCAACACTAGTCTAGTTCTAGTTCCCCCTCTATCCCTGAGGACCGACCCCTATTCTTGCCAATCACCTATACTACAACAGTGCCCCGTGCGCTTGCGAGTGACTTGTTTGGTTTTGTGATCGACTTGGTTAGGGCCAATACAAATTTTGAAAGTTCCTTCCAGTGTGTTCGAGTCCTGTGGAGTGCATCTAGCCACCCTTAGTTGGCTAGTGTGTACACCTCAGGCTTGACGCATCAGTAAAGACATATTTTATGCTCATAGTGATATTGAACATATTTTTAGTAGATGGACAATTAAAATATAAGATTACTGGAGAAATTTCCGATAATTTTGAGTTATGTAGTAATCTAGGCAATTAATTTAGTAATTATCTAACATTTACTTCATAGATACATTTGGAGTGTCTACTCAATTAATTTTAATATAATACCTTAACCTAGAAAGGGTAATGACAATATTCATATAACTCGAAAATTTAAGATTTAACGAAACTATGAAGTCTTCTATATGATTATTTGTAAAAAAAAATGGAATTTTATCAAATAGAAGAAAATAAATTAAAATTTTATCAAATTTTATCAAATAGAAGAAAATAAATTAAAATAGCCTCAGATTTGCGATGTCAGGGAGGAGAGGAGTCTGAAGTTAGGGTCTGGCTTGAATCGACGAACGAGGGAGGGAGATCAAAGAACGAGGGAGGGAGGGAGGGACAACAGGAGATCTGAGGATTGGCGGCTAGGATCTTCGATTCCACCCCTTTATAGGGCACAGGAGGCGCCGACCTAGTTGAGAAGGCCCAGGCGGAGTCATCCAAGCCTACATAATGAGCGAAGAAGGCCCAGGAGCGCAGCCATGGCGGCGGCTCTACTGTCCCGTGAACAGAGCAACCACGGTGCATCTGAAATGAGAAGGGGAAACGGGATCAGGTTGAATCCATGTCCAAGGGTTGAATAGATGAGAGGAGGGGAAGGCTCTAGGTAAAGTTAGAATCAACAACATGCCTTCCATAGATGATTATGAAGTCCTCACTGCCCAAGAACTTCTCCCGCAGGTGCTCTGTTTTAACAGAAAAACTGGGGAACTTGTCCCTTGTGTCGGGCACCTATGCGAGAAGGTGGACGGGTTATCGACTCCTGTCCACTAGGCCGTGAATGGGCCACCAGGATTGAGGCCCAGTCCACCCAAAAAAAAGGGGTAAGTAAACAGAATTAGAAAATGTAAATTTGTTGTATGTTTCAAGAATTAACAAACTATGTTATGGTTGTCACAATAAGACATATAAGGATTTTTTGGAAAGCTTGAGAGACAGTGAACACATTCATAGAGATCTAAGACCATGGTAAGTATCATATGATGCTATTATATTGAGGAAAAGATTGATGTGATTGTATGTGTTGATGCTATATTGAATTGATGATGTAGGTGTGAACCTTTTCACTGAGCTTTAGGGAATTGACACTACCCAAGTCTGAAGGATTTAAATTCGACTGGAAAACCCTAAGACAAACGTTTAAATTCTCTGCAACAATTGTACGTGGGTCATGTCCATTGAATTTTATTATTATTATGATTCAGCCTACCCATATGCAAAGTAACTTAGAGATTGAGTTACTTTAGAAATTTAGTTATTAATGTTCATCTCATATCCAATAATATTTTTTATTATCCAGACATTGTTCAAATGAAGTAATTTTGTGAGGATATTAGATTATAGAATTTATATATAATTGTGTTCTAAGAATTCAAGTAGGAATGTCATCAAGGTTTCATATATATGTAGCGATCTAAGAATTAAGAAGTGAAATAAATTCCTTAGAAAGATTAGTGTTTAAGAAGTTAAGTATTATGTGAGAATATGGGTGTTGCACCATGACCCAATTACCAAG
This sequence comes from Alisma plantago-aquatica, assembly GCA_963693085.1. Lineage (NCBI taxonomy): Eukaryota > Viridiplantae > Streptophyta > Magnoliopsida > Alismatales > Alismataceae > Alisma > Alisma plantago-aquatica. Next base: position 950,649,795 of record OY856412.1, read on the forward strand.
ATAAATGTACTATTGGGATCAGAATATATTGTAACATGAGTTTATGATGATATTCTCAAATTATGAGACATTAAGTCATGATTAAGTTGTAGGATGAGACTCTATATGATTTATACTTTAAGATTTAAGATTTAAGTTCATAAGAGTGTATTGAGATCAGACTTAATGAGATTTTATAAAAGTGGAGTCACCTTGTCAGAAATAACATTCTTATAGATATTTGATACTCGAGAACTCTCATATACTTCGTATTCCCATATTTAGTTCAGATCCATTCCCTGGGCCTTTAGGATTAGTTGTCATATATTTAGTGTCAAAAGTAGTTAAATCATTTATATCTGGTTGAAGTATTAGATTAAGAATATTAGATTTAGATTCAGACTTAAACTACTCATGGTGTGAGTAGCCAAATTTTTGAAGAAAGATACATGATAAGGGTTTTATATCCAATCTCAATTATGAAGTAATTGAGATCCATATTCACATTCAGTTCATTACTTAAGAATAAAAGATTCAGATTCAAATTCATATTTAGAATTCAGTACATGCTCAGTGCTCAGTAATCAGTTTCAAATAAGTTCAATTATCAGTATTCAGTTTCAGTTCAGATTAAGAATTAAGTAAGTTTAGACTTAAGATAAATAAGTTGAAACCTTCACATAAGACATTATATGATAAGTTCTCATTCAATAGTCCTGGGATGATTCAGAGGCATCAGTTGCCAATTTAGAGGAGTGTTTACTCCAATTCAGAGGTGTTGCGGCACCGATTCAGGGCGTACCCACGCCAATTTAGAGACACCTCGGTGTCATTCAGAGGCATGTAATGCCAATTCAGCGGTACTTTGATACCAAGTTAGGGCGTAGATACGCCAATTTAGGAGGACTTGTCGTATAATGGTGACCATAAATCAGATAAAAGTTGTAAATAAAAGACACATCGATTCAGTATAAGTCTGCAGCTTTTAGATATCAGTTTGGTTTTCAGTTATGTAGCATTCATGTTTATCTTATTAGAAATTCAATGTCACTTACTCTAACCTAGGTTTCCCTTTGTGCATGGCTGGGGACGAGATGTCCGTAGGTACAAATTTTCAGAAGATAGTCATGATAATTTGATAACAACTTTAGGGAGTTTTCTTGGTGGGGCACCATCTACACAGTCCTAGATGTGACATGAGATTCGAATAAGGTAGTACATAGTATTAAATTTCTTTTGTATTAGAGTTTCTTTTCTAAGAATTTATGAGAATGCATTTTTACATAGTGTGTAATGGTTCTTTCTATTATTATTATTATGTATATCATGCTTGTGACACTCCCCAGATAAAAAAAATCTACCGCTCATGTGGTATGAAACTTGGGGTGTTACACATACTAATTAGGAAAATTGAGCTATATATGGAATAAAGGACAACAAATATAAAAGGCTTCCCATAGAAAGGATAAGGACCACCCAAATGGGTATCAAGAGAAACAGAATTGAGATCATATGATAACAAAAGAATACTTGCCATCAATAAAACATAAAGATTGTGCCACACAAGAACATGTTAAGAATTATGGCACACACCCCATATCATCAACATGCATGCATGTGAGATAAACATAGCCCTAGAAAAATATAAACACAAAGGTGGACAAACATAAACTTGAAACCTGGTAGAGAAAGGAATACTGCCAATCTCCCAAATATATAAAACATGGGCCAAGAATCACACATCTTGCCATGGGTATGAGGTTTCTTTCCATCCTAAAAGAGCAGGAAATATCACATCTGCTCGATAGGAAATAGCACATCTGCCATAAAAACCAATGCAATTACACTGCTCTAGTGCTACTGAATCACATAGCATGTTAAATATAGAGGCAAGTAGAAAGTATAGTCAGAATATATAAACTAATCACAACATAAGTGACCAACATATACATCCACCTCATAAGTGGGCTAAAGACATCACATGTCATCTTTTAGAGTTCCATCATGAACAAAGCACAAGATAAGAGTTCAAAAGAATATACATGATCACATGATCGATATCAAATAAGGTAGTTCACATGAACCATGATTATCAAAAGAAAAGACATTGTGTATAGGATAATTTCCATAGGACAAAGAGAATGAATAATCATAGGTGAATTGCTCAACATAGAAGAATAGGGGATACATCATACCTCAACTTCAGAGTCTAAATAGTCCAAGTCAATCCTAGATCCAATCCTAGGCCTCCAAAGAACATCTAGGGAAGGTGGACATGTCCAATAAGTAAGGTTCCCAAGATTAGAGAGGTTGGTTTCTCCAAAAAAGCTCCTATCTTGAGCAAGAAGCACCTTCTCCACTATAAAGGAGAAAAACCCTAACAAAAGAACATGGAGATGAGGTGTTTATGGCTTCTAGGTGGGGTTTCACCATGGAAGACCATGCTTCCAGCCTAGAGGAAGGTGGAAGGTAGACTAGAAACATGAAAATAGGGAATTAAAGGAGGATACTTACTAGTTTTGGTCAAAATCACTAAGGAGGAGCTTAAGAAATCCTAAATAGAGAAATTTGGAACCCTAGGAGCCTTCTTCACCAAGGTAGGCACCTCCTTTTACCTTGGGACAGAACCTTCATGGAAAAATAGAGTAGGAATGATGCTCTAAGCTAGAGGAAATAAATGAGAGAAAGAGGTTTTTTATTTGGAGTTGGGAAGGGGTAGATATTGCTATATAAAGAAAGAGGTCAAGCATGAGGTGTCTACGAGACTTTTCATGTGTCATGTATAAGGGTGTCCATGGACATGTAAGCCTTTATGGATAAGGAAGAAGTTAAGAACGAGGTGTCAAGTTACTTTCCATGTGTCCAATGCTAAGGGTGCCTATGGACATGCGAACCTTTATGGATAAGGAAGAAGTCAAGCATGAGGTGTCCATGGAGCTTTCCATGTGTCCTTAGCCTAGGGATTTCATGGCCATGCAAGAGGACAGATCATAGAGGCTTCTTGAATAACAAATGTCAGTTTATGGACACTTATAGGCCATATGAACCGACCTCCAATCAAATAAATAACCCCATTGGTTGATAGCTTCTAAAGATAAGCTCATTTATAAAGAGAGTAATCCCTAAAATGCCCTTGGAAAGAAACACCTTCAAACCAAGGTGCAACTAGGATCCCATGGTTCAAAAACTCGAGAATGGTAAGGGAATATATAAGTATTATAATGCATGTGAAAATTTGCAAAGAAAACCTCGCAATTGGGTAAATTGTAGAAAAGTCCAGAATGTACCTAAAATTGCATAACTTGCACAAACATCATCCAAATTGGACAAAACCTCATGCATATGTTATATTTGATGTGTTGAATACAAATTTGACATTATTTCCATCTTTTGAAGTTATATAATCATATTATTCATTACTTATGCCTTTTACTCATTTTCTCTCCTAAACTTATCCTAATATTTCAATGTTGTCCAAATCGGATGAAATTTGACATGTATGCTAATTTTGATATGTAGATTTCGAATTTGAAGTTTGTTTCCACTTTTTAGACTTCTTTTTATGAGATATGCCATATGGCCCATTAGCGACCCATTATCTAAATTATTCATCCAATTAAGTTCCTTATCTTCGTATTACCACCAAAATGAGTTATGTGGCATATTTTTATGTATCCATTATTAACCTAAGATTAATGTTAGAACATTAGGTTATATTAAGGTTATTATACATGCATTAGCTCATTAGGGTTATACTAAACATCTATTTAGGTCTAACCTTCAACCTTGTTTGGCTAAGTCCAAAATGTCAACTTCTAGGGTAGGGTCTGAGATCTAGTATGTTATAACACACCACCCCTTAAAGGGATTTCATCCTCAAAATGAAAACATACACATATAATAAAACAAATTATTCACCACCCCTTAAAGGATTCATCTTATTAAGTCAAAACTATTCTTTAGGTACAAAAGGTTCAACTACACTTCCTTTCATCCAACTACATAAGCATCATGCAAAAAAGCTTAACTTGTAAAGACTGACTATGAACTATGGGTTAACTTGCTCTTGTACATCCTCAAACAAGTATTTACACCTTGGACACTAGTTCAACATATTAGGGTCACTAAAGATAAATAATATAGATGTCTAAGGCTACTATTGCCTAAAAGCATGCTATTTCGGACAATTCATATCAGCTCAAGTGAGGCCGGTATCATATGGATTTGGGAGTCCTCGTAAACCAAGCTAGTGGTGTGGAGGAAAATCTTTCCAGCCATTGAACCCTAATCCTTTGTAGACACCTTTGCTTTCAACTTTATGTCCTAGTAGCTGCCTAAAGGGCAAGCTAAACAACCTCAAGTTACTATGGTTGCTTATGCACCTTTTAGTTGTAAGTATTTTAGGAATCTATTCACCATTATTCTAATGTGAAACTATAGGATCCTAAATCAACCCTTCATCATCTATTGATCAACTCTAGGGCAAAAATTTCACTTAAAGGTAACGCAAAGATTCTAACTAGGGAGACAAAATTAAAATAGCCAGAGTCCGACTACCATGGGCTCTGATACCATGTTGCAAGGAGGCGGGATCACCCCCTTACTAAATATTTGAAGAATAAAACATTCATTCCAAACACACTCAAAGGTATGTTGAAATAGGTGTAAGATTTTCAAATTTCAATAAATGATATTCAAAACAACCAAAGTATAGCAACGGAAGAAAAATATTCACTATATTCAATTTTCACAAGGTTATTACAAAAGTACATCATAATATTCCGTAAGGGTTTACATGTATGATAAAACATAAGGATCTATGTAGAGGGAAATGTAAATCATAACAACTTTATCTCCAAGCTTTAACTCCTTAAGCTAGTCCAAAACTGCATGCCTTATCATCCAAATCCTTCACCAAGAGTTGGAAGTATACTCCAGTAAAAAGAGAAAATAGATGACATCAACAAAGGCTGATATATGCATACTAAATAGGAAATTTGAGCTATATATGGAATAAATGACAACAAATATAAAAGGCTTCCCATAGAAAGGATAAGGACCGCCCAAATGGGTATCAAGAGAAAAGGAATTGAAATCATATGATAAAAAAAGAATACTTGCCATTAATAAAACATAAAGATTGTTCCACACAAGCACATGTAAAGAATTAGGGCATACACCCCATATCATCAACCTACATGCTTCTGAGATAAACATAGCCTTAGAACAATATAAACACAAAGGCGGTCAAGTCTCATAAACTTGAAACCTGGTAGAGAAAGGAATACTACCAATATCCCAAGTATATAAAACATGGGTCAAGAATAACACATCTTGTCTCGGGTATGAGGTTCCTTTCCATCCCAAAAGAGCAAGAAATATCACATCTGCTCGGCAGGAAATAACACACCTGCCATAAAAACCAATGCAATTACACTACTCTAGTGCTACTAAATCACATAACATGTTAATTGTAGAGGCAACTAGAAAGTATAGTCAAAATGTATAAACTAGTCACCACATAAGTGACCAACATATACATCCACTTCATAAGTGGGCAAAAGACATCACATGTTATCTTTTAGAGTTCCATCATTAACAAAGCATAAGATAAGAGTTCAAAAGAATATCCATGATCACATGATCAATATCAAATAATGTAGTTTACATGAACTATGATTTTCAAAATAAAAGACATTGTGTATAGGCTAATGTCCATAGGACAAAGAGAATGAATAAGAATAGGTGAATTGCTCAACATCGAAGAATAGGGGATACATCATACCTCAACTTCAGAGTCTAAACAGTCTAAGTCAATCCTAGATCCAATCCTAGGCCTCCAAAGAACCTCTAGGGAAGGTGGAGAGGTCCAATAAGTAAGGTTCCCCAGCTTAGAGATGTTGGTTTCTCCAGCAAAGCTCCTATCTTGAGTAAGAAGAACCTTCTCCACTTTAGAGGTGAAAACCCCTAACAAAAGAACATGGAGATGAGGTGTTTATGGGTCCTATGTTGGGTTTCACCATGGAAGGCAATGGTTACGACCTGGAGGAAGGTGGAAGGAAGACTAACAACATAAAAATTGGGAAGGAAAGGAGGATACTTACTAGTTTTGGTCAAAATCACCAAGGAGGAGTTTAAGAAATCCTAAATAGAGAAATTTGGAACCCTATGAGCCTTCTTCACCAAGGTAGGCACCTCCTTTTACCTTAGGATAGAACCTTCATAGAAAAATAGAGTAGGAATGATGCTCTAAGCTAGAGGAAATTAATGAGAGAAAGAGTTTTTGAACCTGAAGTTCGGAATGGGTAGATATGGCTATATAAAGAAAGAGGTCAAGTATGAGGTGTCTATGAGACTTTCCATGTGTCATGTATAAGGGTGTCCATGGACATGCAAGCCTTTATGGATAAGGAAGAATTCAAGCACGAGGTTTCAAGTTAATTTCCATGTATCCAATGCTAAGGGTGCCTATGGACATGCAAACCTTTATGGATAAGGAAGAAGTCAAGCATGAGGTGTCCATGGAGCTTTCCATGTGTCCTTAGCCTAGGGATTTCATAGCCATGCAAGAGGACAGCTCATAGAGGCTTCTTCTTATCAAATGTCAGTTTATGGATACTTATAGGCCATCCCAACCGACCTCCAATCAAAGAAATAACTCCATTGGTTGATAGCTTCTAAAGATAAGCTCATTTATAAAGAGAGTAATCCATAAAATGCCCTTGGAAAGAAACACCTTCAAACCAAGGTGCAACTAGGAGCCCTGTGGTTAAAAAACTCAAGAATGGTAAGTTAATATATAAGGATTATAATTCATGTGACAATTTGCAAAGAAAATCTCCCAATTGGGTAGATTGTAGAAAAGTCTAGAATGTACCTAAAATTGCATAACTTGCACAAACATCATCCAAATTGGACCAAACTTCATCCACAAGTTATCTTTTATGTGTTGAATACAAATTTGACATTATTTTCATCTTTTGAAGTTATATAATCACATTATTCATTACTTATGCCTTTTACTCATTTTCTCTCTCCTAAACTTATCATAATATTTCAAGGTTGTCCAAATTAGATGAAATTTGACATGTATTCTAATTTTGATATATATATTTCGAATTTGAAGTTTGTTTCCACTTTTGAGACTTCTTTTTATGAGATATGTCATATGTCCCATTAACTACCCATTATCTAAATTATTAATCCAATTAAGTTCCTTATCTTCATATTATTACCAAAATGAGTTATGTGGCATATTTTATGTATCCATTATTAACCTAAGATTAATGTTAGAACATTAGGTTATATTAAGGTGATCTATACATGCATTAGTTCATTCGGGTTATTGTAACATCCCTGACCTGGGTTATAACCTAACCCTGGAAGTTTTGCCTAAATATGTAATTATATACTTGTGAACACTCCCTGGCATGTAATTAAGTTCCTCAGGAACGTATAATTTTCAATTTTGCTCCTTTTTGTATAAAGTTGTAGCATTGTGTTGTATGCAGGGACCTATGTGCAAATTACCCAGTTTAAGGGGTTAACTTGCAAAATTCACAAGCTAAGATGTTCCTTTGATGTTGAGACATCATGAGGATGTTTATGATAAAGTTTGAGGGATTTCCCAAGCTTGAGCACCAAGGTGCAGCTGTGGAAGCAATCCCCATGCTTAGAAACCCTAGTTTGGGGTAAAGTGCAATTTACCCAAATTGAGGGGTCCAACTTGTAATTTTGACCATCTAGAACATCTTTTAATGACTCTTGTCATCATTTAGAGTAGAAATGATGAAAGGGATACATCAATTAATAATCAGATGAGAAAAATGATCTTTATGATAGAAATCACCTAAAATGGGTATGGAATCCTTTCATGTATGTACCCTAGTTGAAGGTTGGATTTCTTTACCCTTATATCTTGAGATTTCATGAGATTTGCATAAGGATGGATGAGTTTGGACGTGCCTTTGAGCAAGGAGGGACCTAGATGTGATTTCCAATCTTGTAAGGTCCTTAGGGTGTAAAAGGGCCTAAAGTATATAAGCCACCTCTTTACAAGATAAGTGAACGATCTTTCCTTTACTTCATTCTCATCTCTTCTTGCTCAAACGGCCAAGAATAGCTCTGGAGCTCAGGGGGACGACCAACCTGTTCTAGGTAAGAGAACCCCACCTTCTAGCTCGAATTCATGGAGGAATTCACTTTCTAAGGTTGGTTTTGTGGTTAGCTTACTTAGTCTTCTTGTTCTAGCCAACCAAACCAACGTTTCCTTGGAGATTTCACCCCTGACCAAGTTGTGGAAGCTCAAGGACGCCATTAAAGCTTGGAGCTTGAAGGCTTGGAAGCTCTAGGATCAACCTTTAGGCGGGTTTTATAACTCTAAACTTTTGCTTTATATGTATGCTTAATTCTTGCAATTTACTTGGTAAAATCTCCTTCTACCTCCCTTCTTCCTTGCACGTTTGCAAGCAAATCAGTGGAGGAACCGACCTTGCTAGAGGTTGAAGATGAGGGGAGTGATTTCCTATGTTACTTTTTCAAACGACCTTGGACCCTTTTGGTCCAAACGGTTGCAAACCGTTTGGGTTCAAACGGTTTCAAACCGTTTGCTCTCAAACGGTCTTGCAAGACCGTTTGGATTGAAACGGTCTCAAGACCATTTGAAAGAGTTGACCAAGGGACGACCGTTTGAGGGTCTGTTCCTAATATATTGAATTTCATCTCTGCAAAGAATCAAAGTCTAATTCTTAACCAATTGAGAGTTGAAGGCACTTCAACATGAAACCCTAATCGGGTGAAAAAGTGCTGATTTAACCTATATATTTTGTTGAGTTTTGGGTTGAAGGACCCAAACGGTCTCAAGACCGTTTGGGGATTCCTCCAAACGGTCCTAAGACCGTTTGGGCACAACCCAAGACCGTTTGAAGGTCTAGGGTTGAGTCAATCTAATGGTTTGAGGGTCCAATTGTAGGAAATTGATGAATTGATGAAAATTGCTGATTTTGACCTAATTGGACTTCAACCCTAGTCAAAACGACTTGGATTTTGGTCAAACTTTGGGAAAACGGTCTCAAGGCCGTTTGGATGATGTCCAAACGACTTCAAGACCGTTTGGGCCAAGTTTGAGCCCAATTGGAGGTCAATTGATAGGTTCAACCTTGAATTGATTCACATTGTTGAACATTGATGACCAATCGATTTGAAACCCTAATTGAGAACGATTGAACCCTAATTGGCTTGCAATTGAGGGTCAATTTCATGTCTAATTGGCTAAGGCTAACCCTAATTGATTCAATTTATAAGTGGTTAGCATAGTTTTAACCAATTGAGGGCTTCAACACACATATCCATGAACATTGGTGACCTTTGAACCCCTTTGGAGGTCCAAACGGTTTGAGCCCATTTGGACCAAACGGTCTCAAGACCGTTTGGATCCAAACGGTCTCAAGACCGTTTGAGACCAAACGGTCTCAAGACCGTTTGGGGCCAAACGGTCTCAAGACCGTTTGGGCTCAAACGACCTCAGGATCGTTTGGTCCAATCGATCTCAAGCAATTTTGATCAAACGGTCTCAAACCGATTGAAGCTCCAAACGGTTTGGAAGTCAACCCTTCCAAACGGTCTTCACCTCCAAACGGTCTCAAGACCGTTTGGGTGGTTGAAACTGTTTGAAGGTTGAAACCGTTTGGAGATTGGTGATGGTTTGTACTTAACCATTTGATGATGTAATTAGTTCAATGGTGATCCAATCTAAACCCTAATGGTAACCTAGGTCATTAAGGGACTATGTGATTAGTGAGTTAACCCATGATGGTGATCATGTGGCAAATTACCAAAATACCCTTGAGGGGTCTAAAGGGATAAAACCTTGTTCTAATCAAAACCTAATCACATGATGTTGATGTTTTGGCTTATGTTAGTCAATGGAGACTTATCTCAACCTAATCTAGAGTGGTGTTGTCACCATCTACTAGTGAGAGGAGAGAGAAAGTATTTCTAGAGAGAGAAAGTATCCTAGAGAGAGAAAGTACCCTTTTTAGGTGGAAACTCAAGTAAGATACTTCAATTACACATGAATGTGCATAATTAGGGAATGACCCACCTATGTGAGGTCATGGAAACCCTAATTATGATTTCTTATGGATCTTAATCTTAATTAAGAGCCTTAATGATGATGTTTCTCTTACATGATGATGTAATGAGTACAATTCACCATGGAGTGAATAGTAAACCCTAATTTTTAGGGTGATGACATGAAAGATGAATAGTAAACCCTAATTGTTGAATTGTTTACTATTATCTGTTGAACTAACCATGCAGGTTGTTATGAGATGATGGTCACACCCAGGTATGGAATACCATGTTATATTCATTGAAAGCATGTCTTAAGCTTTATGAATAGTGAACCATCTTGATGCACTGCTAAGTGACATCTATTGTGATTTATGGGCTGTAAGAGCCATAAACACCATCAAGGTCATGCTTAACAGATGACTTGTGATGAGATAACTGAGAACTGGTGATTGAAATGAGTTAGGCCTGCTACATTTTAGTATTCTCATATATAGCTGTGATGCTAATGTTTTTGTATGATGTTAAGAATACTGAATGTACCTAACTAATCAAGTGAAATGTAGAGCCCTGATCATAGATCCATCATTGTCAGAGTCTAAATGATGGTGAAACAGGTTTTCCCCAGGGAACTTCTAGATCACATACTTTTGAGTATGTGGGGTACATGGATGTGTAGAACCTTACATCCTAGTGTAGGTATTTGATGTAGATTTTAGTAGTCCATCATACCTTCACTAAAAGAGAATAGGTGAGAGGATTTGGTGTAGATTCATGTAGTCCATCATTCCCCACCACAAAGTCCAAAAGGTGAGATGTATTACTACACTCCCTTAAAGACACAAACACCGCATCGATGAAAGATAAACAAGAAATCTTCCGATGACGAAGAGAGTACAGATGGCCACTGTAACTCTAAATAGCGAAGGTCCAGCTTACCCTAGAGAGCTATAACAAAAGACATCCCGCCAGATGCCTAACAATCAATCCTCTAACTGACTGAGGAAGGTGAAGGTCATGAGAATCCAGCTCTTTCGATGACCTAGTATGATACCGAGGTGACTTAACAGTGGTCGGTTGGAGTATGAGTGGTATACCTCATCTCCACAGGGCATAACAATAATGTTTGAAAAACATAATCAACAGCGTAGTATATCTGTTAGAGTTATCTACGAGTTATTTGATTGATGTTACCTTGAATAGTATAGATGTTCTCATATTTTAATATTGATTGAAATCTTGCTTATCATCACAACTGCTAGAGAATATCTTGAAGGCTTTTATTGCTTTAGTTATTGCCTGCTTTACTTATAAAGCTTCTAGTGGAGAGTTATAACTCTCGTTGGGGCAATTATGTATAATTGTCTCACCCCGTAGACTTCTACTTTTTAGGTGGTCGTTGAAGACGGAGAAACAAGAACACAGGTGACCAATCCCAGCAATAGCAACATCAGGAGCAGTAAATCTCAGGTGGAGATTCAGCCTGCTTTATGGTGTAGTTAGAGTCAAGTCCTATGTGTCCTCTGTACTCTCAGGTCTTGGAATGTTTTGAGTATGAATTCTTGAGAGATTTTGTACCATGTTGTATATAATTACTCAAGAAGTAATTTTTCAATGATGTAAACAGTTAAATCCTTTTTCTATGGAAAAGTTTTGTGGTTTCAATCTCTTGTCTCGAAAAGTTTTAATTTCCCGTGATTTTTTTCTTCCGCTGTTTACCGATTGCTTCCGCACATGTTTAACTCGGGATTAATTCGAGGTTTGGAGATCGGAGCCCACAATTAAGTGGTATCAGAGCGAGGTTCGCCGAGTCTACAGAGGCATAGGACTTAGGAAGTCGAGTCTATCTTTAGTATTCCTTCCTTATCTAATAGAATCTTCTACTCCTCAGGAGAAGAAGATACTTAAGAATGTCAGAGCCACATGATGCGTATGTGGGAGAAAGTAGTGCCAGTGCACCTCAAGGCGGTGCAGGAGTACCAGAGGTGGAACAGCCTGTACCAGAACAACCTAGAGAGCCACCCCAGTTTGACCCAGCTGACATGGGTAACCCAGTAGTCCAGACAATGTTTGGGCAGTTCATGACTGCCATGACACACATAACCGACAGGTTGCCTATGCCTGCACCTAGGGCACCTGTCCAACCATAGGGGCAAGGTATCGGGAAGACGTTCGAGCGACTACGTCGTGTCGGAGCTACCGAGTACCATGGGACTGCTGACCCCGCAGATGTTGATCTGTGGTTGACAGAGCTGGAGAAGGCTTTCAGGATCCTCAACATCCCTGAAGCTGAGAAGGTTAGACATGCTGTCTATCTTCTCAAAGGAAGTGCTGGTCACTGGTGGACCATGGAAGAGCAGAAGAGACCTGGAATAGAGATCTCGTGGGAAGATTTTCGGCGGGAATTTGTCCAAAGATATTTCCCAAAGACCTTCCTAGACGAGAAGATCTCTCAGTTTGAGAGACTGAGACAGGGCATGATGAACATTAGCGAGTACGAAGCTAAGTTCATGGAGCTGTTGCAGTTTTGTCCGCACATGGCTGCCACAGAAGAAGAAAGAATCAGGAGATTTGAGAAGGGGTTGAATGCTGATATGACTACCCCAGTGTCTGCCTTAGAAAACCGAGAGAGATTCTCTACCTTCGTTGAGTCAGTCCGAAGGATAGAGAGATATGTGGTTGAGAAAAGGCAAACCCAGAAGAGGTATCCACAGTTCCAGGGTTCTTCATCTATGGACTTTAAGAAGTCTAGATCCTCTGCACCTAACCCTCCACCATCTAGATCTAGTTCTCAGACTCAATGGTCTCCAAGTAGAGGTAGAGGAAGAGGACAACCACCTCGGGAGACTCAGAGTTCTGCATCAATGTCCGTTACTGGACCACAAAGACCACAAGAGAGAAGCTGCTACAACTGTGGTAAGGTGGGACATTTGATGAAAGACTGCCGATCTAGGCCTGTCAGTGTGACACAGCCTCCCAGACAAGGACAACAGGGATCACATGGAGGACAATCTCAAGGAACAGGTCGAGGACGCAGACAAGCGTCTCAAGCTGGATCATCAGCACCACCTCAACAACAGGCTACAGCGAGGTTCTATGCTATGAACCCACCAGAGGCAGTGGTCAATCCACAAGTGGTGACAGGTCAGATGGAACTTTTATATTCTGATATGTCTAAATCTTGTGTAGTATCTATTTTGATTGACCCGGGTGCTACGCACTCTTTCATCACTCGAAGAGTGATTCGTAACTGCAATATGACAACTAGTCATAGGGCAGATAAGTTGTTGTTGGAGACTCCGTTGACTGGGTCTGCTGTTCTGCAAGAAGTATGCTCCCCCTGCGTACTCTTCTTTTCTAATCATCGCATTCAAGTGGATCTCATACCACTTGATATGCAAGGATTTGATATAATCCTAGGGATGGATACCTTGGAAAGGTATCGAGTTGTCTTGGATTGTGAATCCAAGTTGGCAGTGTTTGCTGATGAAAGTGACACATGGATCTTTCAAGGTGAAAGAAAGATTCTACCCACCTGTCTTGTATCAGCTATGGTTGCTGATAAGTTGATGAGGCAAGGATGCTATGCATTCTTGGCCCATGTGGTAGATGTTACCAAGGAGAGATCCAACCCTGCTGAAGTTCCGATAGTTAGGGAATTCGAGGATGTGTTTCCCGAAGAACTTCCTGGTATACCACCACCCCGGGAAATTGATTTTGAGATCAATTTGGTCCCAAATACGAAACCCATAGCCCAGACTCCGTATAGGATGGCGCCTGCTGAGATGGCAGAACTCAAGAAACAGCTTCAAGAGTTACTTGAGAAGGGTTTCATCCGACCGAGTACCTCACCTTGGGGTGCTCCGGTTTTGTTTGTTAAAAAGAAAGATGGATCGATGCGGTTGTGCATTGATTATAGACAACTCAATAAAGTAACAATAAAGAATAAGTATCCTTTGCCGAGGATTGATGATCTTTTCGACCAGTTGCGTGGTGCAACAGACTTTTCCAAGATAGACTTAAGGTCTGGATATCATCAAATCCGCATTAAGGACAGTGACATATCCAAGTCTGCCTTTAGGACAAGATATGGTCACTATGAGTTCACGGTTATGTCGTTTGGACTAACCAATGCACCAGCTGCATTCATGGAACTCATGAATAGAGTCTTCCGACCCTTTCTTGATCAGTGTGTTGTCGTCTTCATAGATGACATACTGATTTATAGTAAGGATGCTCAGCAGCATGAGCAACACCTTCGCCAGACTTTGACCCTGCTAAGGGAGCATAAGCTATACGCTAAGTTTAGCAAGTGTGAGTTCTGGTTATCTGAAGTATCCTTCCTTGGACATGTGGTATCTGCCTCGGGAATTCTTGTTGACCCTGCAAAGATAGAATCTGTTCTGCAGTGGGAACAACCGAAGACACCGACGGAGATTAGAAGTTTCTTGGGGTTAGCTGGTTATTATCGAAGGTTTATCAAGAATTTCAGTTCTATAGCCTTACCTTTGACCAAGCTAACCCGGAAGGATGTTCCTTTTGCTTGGAGTGATAGGTGTCAACAGTCTTTTCAGCTGTTGAAAGAGAGGTTGGCAAGTGCACCTGTGTTAGTGCTACCTGAGCAAGGAAAGGAATATATAATCTTTTGCGATGCCTCCAAGAATGGACTTGGATGTGTGTTGATGCAGGATAAACAAGTGATTTCTTTTGCTTCCCGACAGCTTAAGAAACACGAGGAGAATTATCCAACACACGATTTAGAGTTAGCTGTTGTGGTCCATGCCTTAAAAATCTGGAGACATTATCTCTACGGAGAAACTTTTCAGATTTTCACAGACCACAAGAACCTTAAGTACATCTTCACTCAGCATGAGCTTAACATGAGGCAACGTCGTTGGATGGAGTTAATCAAGGACTACGGCTGTACAATTGATTACCATCCGGGCAAAGCCAATGTGGTTGCAGATGCCTTGAGTAGGAAATCAGCAACATCAACCATGGATAAAGCACAACTAAGTTCCTTAGTATGCTCTAGGAGAGATATGCTTATCTCTTTGAGGCAAGACAATGTGCAGTTGAAGGCATCATTGTTAGCTGGTTTGTTAGCTGAGATGCAGATTAAACCTACCCTTAGAGAGCAGATAAAGGAGGCACAACAAGTGGATGCTTCAGTTCAGCAGATTAGATCTGAGTTTGGTGATGAGAAGCGAGAAGGTTTTCATGAGTCAGATGACCAAGTGGCATGCTATCATGGAAGGATGATAGTGCCAGATGTGGATAACCTGAGGAAGTTAGTTCTGGAAGAAGCTCATTCTTCGATGTATGCTATGCATCCAGGGAGCACCAAGATGTATCGAAACTTGAAGGATATGTATTGGTGGCCTGGGATGAAGAAGGATGTAGCTGAGTTTGTTCTGAGGTGTCCTGTGTGTCAGCAGGTCAAGGCTGAACACCAGAGACCTGCAGGAACAATGCAACCTTTACCCATACCACAGTGGAAGTGGGACCATGTGACCATGGACTTTGTTGTTGGCCTACCCAGGACAAACAAAGGACATGATTCCATTTGGGTAGTTGTTGATAGGTTGACAAAGACAGCGCATTTCTTACCTGTCAAAACAACCTATTCTGCTGAAAGGTTATCCCAGTTATATGTTCAAGAGATAGTGCGTTTGCACGGAGTTCCTGTCACTATAGTTTCTGACAGAGGTCCCCAGTTTACGAGTCGTTTTTGGGAACAGTTACACAGAGCCCTAGGCACCAAGCTAAGGTTTAGTACAGCCTTTCATCCCCAGACTGATGGACAGTCAGAAAGGACTATACAGACCTTAGAAGATCTGTTGAGAGCATGTGTTCTCCAGTTTACCGGGAGTTGGGATCTACATCTAAGTTTGATAGAGTTTGCTTATAACAATAGCTATCAACATAGCATTGATATGGCACCATATGAAGCCTTATATGGTAGACGTTGTAGATCACCCTTGTGTTGGTATGAGACTGGTGAGCACCAGTTATTAGGCCCTGGTCTTGTGCAGCAAACTACAGAGAAGATTAAAGTTATACAGCAACAGCTTAAGACTGCACAGGATAGGCAGAAGTCATATGCCGATAAACGTCGTAGACCCCTAGAGTTCCAAGTTGGAGACAGAGTGTATCTCAAGGTCTCACCTTGGAAAGGAGTCCTTCGTTTTGGAAAGAAAGGAAAGTTAGCTCCTAGATTTATGGGACCTTATCCAATTGTTAAAAGAGTTGGAAAAGTGGCCTATAGACTAGAGTTACCTCAGGAGCTGTAGAAGCTGCACCCTGTGTTTCACATTTCCATGCTGAGGAAATGTCACCCAGACACCGAGTCAGTTCTACAACCTATGGAAGTAGAATTGAATGAAGATATAACGTATGAGGAGGGACCAGTGTCAATCCTCGACAACAGAACTAAAAAGCTAAAAAATAAGGATATAAGCCTTGTAAAAGTCCTCTGGAACCATCGTGGTGTTGAAGAAGCCACTTGGGAACTAGAAGATGAAATGAGAAGAAAATATCCTGCACTTTTCTTATAATATGCTTTATCGATTTCGGGGACGAAATCCTTTTGAAGGGGTAAAGAATTTGTAACATCCCTGACCTGGGTTATAACCTAACCCTGGAAGTTTTGCCTAAATATGTAATTATATACTTGTGAACACTCCCTGGCATGTAATTAAGTTCCTCAGGAACATATAATTTTCAATTTTGCTCCTTTTTGTATAAAGTTGTAGCATTGTGTTGTATGCAGGGACCTATGTGAAAATTACCCAGTTTAAGGGGTTAACTTGCAAAATTCACAAGCTAAGATGTTCCTTTGATGTTGAGACATCATGAGTATGTTTATGATAAAGTTTGAGGGATTTCCCAAGCTTGAGCACCAAGGTGCAGCTGTGGAAGCAATCCCCATGCTTAGAAACCCTAGTTTGGGGTAAAGTGCAATTTACCCAAATTGAGGGGTCCAACTTGTAATTTTGACCATCTAGAACATCTTTTAATGACTCTTGTCATCATTTAGAGTAGAAATGATGAAAGGGATACATCAATTAATAATCAGATGAGAAAAATGATCTTTATGATAGAAATCACCTAAAATGGGTATGGAATCCTTTCGTGTATGTACCCTAGTTGAAGGTTGGATTTCTTTACCCTTAGATCTTGAGATTTCATGAGATTTGCATAAGGATGGATGAGTTTGGACGTGCCTTTGAGCAAGGAGGGACCTAGATGTGATTTCCAATCTTGTAAGGTCCTTAGGGTGTAAAAGGGGCTAAAGTATATAAGCCACCTCTTTACAAGATAAGTGAACGATCTTTCCTTTACTTCATTCTCATCTCTTCTTGCTCAAACGGCCAAGGATAGCTCTGGAGCTCAGGGGGACGACCAACCTGTTCTAGGTAAGAGAACCCCACCTTCTAGCTCGAATTCATGGAGGAATTCACTTTCTAAGGTTGGTTTTGTGGTTAGCTTACTTAGTCTTCTTGTTCTAGCCAACCAAACCAACGTTTCCTTGGATATTTCACCCCTGAACAAGTTGTGGAAACTCAAGGACGCCATTAAAGCTTGGATCTTGAAGGCTTGGAAGCTCTAGGATCAACCTTTAGGCGGGTTTTATAACTCTAAACTTTTGCTTTATATGTATGCTTAATTCTTGCAATTTACTTGGTAAAATCTCCTTCTACCTCCCTTCTTCCTTGCACATTTGCAAGCAAATCAGTGGAGGAACCGACCTTGCTAGAGGTTGAAGATGAGGGGCGTGATTCCCTATGTTACTTTTTCAAACGACCTTGGACCCTTTTGGTCCAAACGGTTGCAAACCGTTTGGGTTCAAACGGTTTCAAACCGTTTGCTCTCAAACAGTCTTGCAAGACCGTTTGGATTGAAACGGTCTCAAGACCGTTTGAAAGAGTTGACCAAGGGACGACCGTTTGAGGGTCTGTTCCTAATATATTGAATTTCATCTCTGCAAAGAATCAAAGTCTAATTCTTAACCAATTGAGAGTTGAAGGCACTTCAACATGAAACCCTAATCGGGTGAAAAAGTGCTGATTTGACATATAGATTTTGTTGAGTTTTGGGTTGAAGGACCCAAACGGTCTCAAGACCGTTTGGGGATTCCTCCAAACGGTCCTAAGACCGTTTGGGCACAACCCAAGACCGTTTGAAGGTCGAGGGTTGAGTCAATCTAATGGTTTGAGGGTCCAATTGTAGGAAATTGATGAATTGATGAAAATTGCTGATTTTGACCTAATTGGACTTCAACCCTAGTCAAAACGACTTGGAGTTTGATCAAACTTTGGGAAAACGGTCTCAAGACCGTTTGGATGATGTCCAAACGACCTCAAGACCGTTTGGGCCAAGTTTGATCCCAATTGGAGGTCAATTGATAGGTTCAACCTTGAATTGATTCACATTGTTGAACATTGATGACCAATCGATTTGAAACCCTAATTGAGAACGATTGAACCCTAATTGGCTTGCAATTGAGGGTCAATTTGATGTCTAATTGGATAAGGCTAACCCTAATTGATTCAATTTATAAGTGGTTAGCATAGTTTAACCAATTGAGGGCTTCAACACACATATCCATGAACATTGGTGACCTTTGAACCCCTTTGGAGGTCCAAACGGTTTGAGCTCATTTGGACCAAACGGTCTCAAAACCGTTTGGATCCAAACGGTCTCAAGACCGTTTGAGACCAAAAGGTCTCAAGACCATTTGGGGACAAACGGTCTCAAGACCGTTTGGGCTCAAACGACCTCAGGATCGTTTGGTCCAATCGATCTCAAGCAATTTTGATCAAACGGTCTCAAACCGATTGAAGCTCCAAATGGTTTGGAAGTCAACCCTTCCAAACGGTCTTCACCTCCAAACGGTCTCAATACCGTTTGGATCCAAATGGTCTCAAGACCGTTTGGGGCCAAACGGTCTCAAGACCGTTTGGGTGGTTGAAACCTTTTGAAGGTTGAAACTGTTTGGAGATTGGTGATGGTTTGTACTTAACCATTTGATGATGTAATTAGTTCAATGGTGATCCAATCTAAACCCTAATGGTAACCTATGTCATTAAGGGACTATTTGATTAGTGAGTTAACCCATGATGGTAATCATGTGGCAAATTACCAAAATACCCTTGAGGGGTCTAAAGGGATAAAGCCTTGTTCTAATCAAAACCTAATCACATGATGTTGATGTTTTGGCTTATGTTAGTCAATGGAGACTTATCTCAACCTAATCTAGAGTGTTTTTGTCACCATCTACTAGTGAGAGGAGAGAGAAAGTATTTCTAGAGAGAGAAAGTATCCTAGAGAGAGAAAGTACCCTTTTTAGGTGGAAACTCAAGTAAGATACTTCAATTACACATGAATGTGCATAATTAGGGAATGACCCACCTATGTGAGGTCATGGAAACCCTAATTATGATTTCTTATGGATCTTAATCTTAATTAAGAGCCTTAATGATGATGTTTCTCTTACATGATGATGTAATGAGTACAATTCACCATGGAGTGAATAGTAAACCCTAATTTTTAGGGTGATGACATGAAAGATGAATAGTAAACCCTAATTGTTGAATTGTTTACTATTATCTGTTGAACTAACCATGCAGGTTGTTATGAGATGATGGTCACACCCAGGTATGGAATACCATGTTATATTCATTGAAAGTATGTCTTAAGCTTTATGAATAGTGAACCATCTTGATGCACTGCTAAGTGACATCTATTGTGATTTATGGGCTGTAAGAGCCATAAACACCATCAAGGTCATGCTTAACAGATGACTTGTGATGAGATAACTGAGAACTGGTGATTGAAATGAGTTAGGCCTGCTACATTTTAGTATTCTCATATATAGCTGTGATGCTAATGTTTTTGTATGATGTTAAGAATACTGAATGTACCTAACTAATCAAGTGAAATGTAGAGCCCTGATCATAGATCCATCATTGTCAGAGTCTAAATGATGGTGAAACAGGTTTTCCCCAGGGAACTCCTGGATCACATACTTTTGAGTATGTGGGGTACATGGATGTGTAGAACCTTACATCCTAGTGTAGGTATTTGATGTAGATTTTAGTAGTCCATCATACCTTCACTAAAAGAGAATAGGTGAGAGGATTTGGTGTAGATTCATGTAGTCCATCATTCCCCACCACAAAGTCCAAAAGGTGAGATGTATTACTACACTCCCTTAAAGACACAAACACCGCATCGATGAAAGATAAACAAGAAATCTTCCGATGACGAAGAGAGTACAGAACGCCACTGTAACTCTAAAATAGCGAAGGTCCAGCTTACCCTGGAGAGCTATAACAAAAGACATCCCGCCAGATGCCTAACAATCAATCCTCTAACTGACTGAGGAAGGTGAAGGTCATGATAATCCGGCTCTTTCGATGACCTAGTATGATACCGAGGTGACTTAACAGTGGTCGGTTGGAGTATGAGTGGTATACCTCATCTCCACAGGGCATAACAATAATGTTTGAAAAACATAATCAACAGCGTAGTATATCTGTTAGAGTTATCTACGAGTTATTTGATTGATGTTACCTTGAATAGTATAGATGTTCTCATATTTTAATATTGATTGAACTCTTGCTTATCATCACAACTGTTAGAGAATATCTTGAAGGCTTTTATTGCTTTAGTTATTCCCTGCTTTACTTATAAAGCTTCTAGTGGAGAGTTATAACTCTCGCTGGGGCAATTATGTATAATTGTCTCACCCCGTAGACTTCTACTTTTTAGTTGGTCGTCGAAGATGGAGAAACAAGAACACAGGTGACCAATCCCAGCAACAGCAGCATCAGGAGCAGTAAATCTCAGGTGGAGATTCAGCCTGCTTTATGGTGTAGTTAGAGTCAAGTCCTATGTGTCCTCTGTACTCTCAGGTCTTGGAATGTTTTGAGTATGAATTCTTGAGAGATTTTGTACCATGTTTTATATAATTACTCAAGAAGTAATTTGTCAGTGATGTAAATAGTTAAATCCTTTTTCTATGGAAAAGGTTTGTGGTTTCAAGCTCTTGTCTCGAAAAGTTTTAATTTCCCGTGATTTTTGTCTTCCGCTGTTTACCGATTGCTTCCGCACATGTTTAAATCGGGATTAATTCGAGGTTTGGAGATCGGAGCCCACAGTTATACTAAACATCTATTTAGGTCTAACCTTCAACCTTGTTTGGCTAAGTCCAAAATGTCAACTTCTAGGGTAGGGTCTGAGATATAGTATGTTAAATCTCACCACCCCTTAAAGGTATTTTAATCCTTGAAATCAAAACATACACATATAAGAAAACAACTTATTCATTACCCCTTAAAGGATTCATTTTATTAAGTCAAAACTATTCTTTTGGTATAAAAGGTTCAACTACACTTCCTTTCATCCAACTACATAAGCATCATGTAAAAAAACATAACTTGGAAAGACTGACTATGAACTATGGGTTAACTTGCTCTTATCCATCCTAAAACAAGTCTTTAAACTTGGGAGGCTAGTTCAACATATTAGGGTCCCTAAATATAAATCATATAGATGTTTAAGGCTACTATTGCCTAAAAGCATGGTATTTCAGACAATTCATATCAGCTCATGCCATACTGGTATCATATGGATTCAGGAGTCCTCATAAACCAAGCTAGTGGTGCGGAGGAAAATATTTCCAGCCCCCAAACCCTGATCCTTTCTTTATACCTTTTCTTTCAACTTCATGTCCTAGTAGATGCCTAAAGGACAATCTAAACAACCTCAAGTTACTATGGTAACTTATGCATCTTTTAGTTGTTAGTTTTTTAGGAATCTATTCATCATTATTCTAATGTGAAACTATAGGATCCTAAATCAACCCTTTATCATCTATTGGTCAACTATTGGGCAAACATGTCACTTAAAGGTAAAGCGAGGATTCGAACTAGGGAGACAAAATTGAAATAGTCAGATTCTGACTACCATGGGCTCTGATACCATGATGTAAGGAGGTGGGATCACCCCCTTACTAAAGATTTGAAGAATAAAACATCCATTCCAAACACACTCAAAGGTATGTTGGAATAGGTGCAACATTTTCAAATTTCAATAAATGGTATTCAAAACAATCAAAGTATAACAACGGAATAAAAATGTAGACGATATTCAGTTTATCACAAGGTTATTACAAAAGTACATCATAATATCCCATAAGGGTTTACATATATGATACAACATAAGTATCTAAGTAGAGGGAAATCTAAACCATACCAACTTTGTCTCCAAGCTTTAACTCCTTAATCTAGTCCAAAACTTCATGCCTTATCATCCAAGTCCTTCATCTAGGGTTGGAAGCATACCCCAGCAAGAAGAGAAAATAGATTACATCAGCAAAGGTGGGTATATGCATCCTAAATTGGAAAATTGAGCTATATATGGAATAAAGGACAACAAATATAAAAGGCTTCCCATAGAAAGGATAAGGACCACCCAAATAGGTATCAAGAGGAAAGGAATTGAAATCATATGATAACAAAAGAATACTTGCCATTTATAAAACATAAAGATTGTGTCACACAAGCACATGTAAAGAATTAGGGCACACACCCCATATCATCAACATGCATGTTGTGAGATAAACATAGCCCTAGAAAATTATAAACACAAAGGCGGCCAAGTCTCATAAACTTGAAACTTGTTAGAGAAAGGAATACTACCAATCTCCCAAATATATAAAACATGGGCCAAGAATCACACATCTTGCCCTGGGTATGAGGTTCCTTTCCTCCCAAAAGAGTAGGAAATATCACATCTGCTCGACGGGAAATAACACATCTTCCATAAAAACCAATGCAATTACACTACTCTAGTGCTACTGAATCACATAGCATGTTAAATGTAAAGGTAAGCAGAAAGTATAGTCAGAATATATAAACTAGTCACCACATAAGTGACCAACATATACATCCACCTCATAAGTGGGAAAAAGACTGCACATGTTATCTTTTAGAGTTCCATCATGAACAAAGATTAACATAAGAGTTCAAAAGAATATCCATGATCAAATGAACAATATCAAATAGGGTAGTTCACATGAACCATGATTTTCAAAAGAAAATACATTGTGTATAGGCTAATGTACATAGGACAAAGAGAATGAATAAGCATAGGTGAATTGCTCAACATAGAAGAATAGGGGATACATCATACCTCAACTTCAGAGTCTAAACATTCTAAGTCAATCCTAGATCCAAGCCTAGGCCTCCAAAGAACCTCTAGGGAAGGTGGACATGTCTAATAAGTAAGGTTCCCAAGCTTAGTGAGGCTGGTTTCTCCAAAAAAGCTCCTATCTTGAGTAAGAAGCACCTTCTCCACTTTAGAGGTGAAAAATCCTAACAAAAGAACATGGGGATGAGGTGTTTATGGGTTCTAGGTGGGGTTTCACCATGGAAGGCCATGGTTCTGACCTGGAGGAAGGTGTAAGGAAGACTAACAACATGAAAATAGGGAAGGAAAGGAGGATACTTACTAGTTTTGGTCAAAATCACCAAGAGGAGCTTAAGAAATATTAAATAGAGAAATTTAGAACCCTATGAGCCTTCTTCACCAAGGTAGGCACCTCATTTTACCTTGGGATAGATCTAGTATGTTATAGTAACATACCAAAAATGCCTTTCTAATCCATGAAGCACTAAGTCATCATAATTACATACCAATAGATGTACTTCATAGGTTGTTCCCAAATAAGGTATAATATATACCCAAACATGGACATATGGTGAGTTTAGAAAAATTTTAGAGATGCTTTGTTTGACTTATTGAAAATATTAGAAATCTTATAATGATAATATTAGGTTATTTAACCCTTGACCCTAGCATGATGGTTTTTATCTCTCTGTAGTGCTTATATGGCTAATAATGGTGGATAATAATAATGGACTTTTGTGTAATTAATATTAGATCCTATAATATAAATAACCCATATATTTAAAATAAACCATTAAATTATGGTTAAGAAACCATGTCAAAATACATGGAAATTACTAAATATTGCATTATACATGCATATGCATATGCTAATGTGTCTCTAACCCTCAATACTAACTCAGTTAGTATGTTTAATAAAACAAAATGACTCATATCCATATTAGTAAGAATGAAGACAATGCATTAATATTTGTAAAAAGGATATAATGTATAATGAAGTTTTAGTTTATTTTTATTTGGAAAGATAACATAATATTTAAAAGGAAACTCAAATCAAATAATGGGTATGCATCCATGTAAGAGTACATGAAAGCCTGTTTTGTGAAGATAATCCTAAAATAGATCTAATGTCAAGATTTCATCCTTAGAAATGTATTTGGTGAATAAATATGGAAAGGACACATTTTAACCCCCAATAAATTAGATCTCCAAATAAATAGTCTCAAAATAAGAAAATAACCTATATTTGAAGCATGCATGTTTTAATTGACCTATTGGCCAAGTTTCACTTCAATTGAATGAATGTAGATGCCTTAATTTTATCAAGGAAAGAAAATATAAGTTAAACTCTAGAGTTCAAATATATATATAGGAAAAATAATTAAATTATGGCAGTGCTTTAGACAATTGTAGACTTGTTGCCAAATATCCCATGGAGAATTAAATTTTTATCATGGACGACCATATACATTAATTGGAAAAACATTCTCATACATTAGTGTGGTTAAACATTGTTGGTTGGCTATAATTAAAAGGTGCAACTAAAGTAGTAGTTGATCGGATCAAACACAAAGCAATATGAAAGGGTAATTATTGGCAACTTTTCAACACAAGAGTTCTTGGAAAGTGCAAACTGTAGTACTTAGAAAACTTTATTGGGTATTGGGAAATATCCACATAATTATTGCTTGGACTCCATGCTTCTCTTGTAAAATAATCAATACAACAATGTCTATTGTTACAACCCCAATCTTTGGGTTCATCTGGTGAGAAATGTTATTTATCATATTAAAGATATTTGAACAAATAATGATATAATTTGTTTTGAATATATGGATTTCGTTTACAATAGCCTTGATGATGGTTTTGTGGGCTTTATTGGCTATTGGGGCCAATAACAAAGAAATTCAATTAGTAAATGAATAATTGAATTTTTAAGAAAAGAAAGATATGGAAACCTCTGGAAGGCAAAAGAATATAATCCAAGGATGGATTTTGTGCCTCTTGGGTTTCTTGGGTTCAAAGGAGTCCAAAGTTGCAAAGAAAATCCAAAAAGAAAATAAAGGATCAATTAAGTATTTCTTTATTAAGAAAGAAATTAAAAACAATGATAAAATGTGGAAAATAAATGGAAAGAGGTATGATTGAGTTATCCTTGGTGGAATTTCGTATCCCAAGGATTACTAATGATAAAAGGAATACCAATGAGAAAAATAAAATAAAAATAAAGAGAAATCCTCAAAAAGAGATATTTTAATAAGAAATAAACAAGATAATGTGAAATAATGCATATAGATGCATCCATAAGGATAATAAGTATCCAATAAAAAGGATTTCGAAATAATAGAGTTTCTTGGGATTCAAGGAGCCCCAACAAAGAGGAAAGAAAGAGAAAATACAAAAATTGCAAAATAAGAGGATAATGTCATACATTATTAATGAATATTGTGATATTGATAAAAAAGGAAGTATTTCTATTAAATAAAATAGAATTTCGTGCCATTAGAATAAAGGGCAAGTATTAAGAAGATAAAAGAAGAGATTTTTGAAATTCTAATATCTCAAGGATAATGAATATCAAGAAGATATTTAAGAGAGAGAAAGAGACTTGTTTCTCATTATAGGAATAGGATTCCTAATAGGATAAGACGTGTTTCCTCTTAGATGGGCATCTTAAGGCAAGGATATCCTCCCCTATAAAAGGGGTAGACCCCCTGGATCGAGTTTTAGAGAATCCCAAGGATCCTTCTCTCTCTCCCATCGTCTTCTTTGCAAGTAAACCCTAGGGAGGAAGAGTAGCACGTCTATAAAGAAACTTGGAACCATTAGACGATCTTTATGGATGATGGATGTCCCCACGTCCCCGGAGAAAGATGTGGCCATCATCCCCGTGCTCCGACAATCCCGCAACAGCTACAGGTTGGCTGCAGGTCCGCCATGATCGCCGACCTACTAAGCTTACTCTCGGTCATCATGGCCGCGATCCAGTAGGACCCTCACATGAGTAAAGGCACGACGGAGGTGTACTAGCCATCCCTGATGGCCGAAGAGGTCAGGAAGGAGGAGGAGAAGCCCCGCCCTCAGTCGTTAGGGCAGCAGCCAGACTGTTGTCGCAAGGTAGATGATGAAGCGGTCAGTTGGACGGTTATACCCTCTGGGGGTATGAAGGCCGGGAAACTTAAGCGAGGGCATAGTCGTCATTTGATTATGTTTCCAAATCGCAAGAGCGTTGCATGGATGTAGTGACGTGGCACAACCTAATTGGACCAAAGTAAGTTGATTTTATAAAAATCATATCTCATTTTTTGTAACTTCGATGGTAGCAAATAATATATGCATTTTGCTCATAAAAACGAGAGGAATCCAATAAAAATATAGTTAGAAGCTAATTCCTCTTGTTATTCAAAAAGTAATGTAAGTTATCAATTTTAATGAATTAAAGATTAAGAAACCCTATTTTGAAATGAGTAATGTGTTTAATAGGGTATAATGTATGATTAAAGTTGGTATTAACATTTTAATGATAAAAAGGAACATTAGGATTGAAAAGGATGAACTTTACACATAATTAGTTTAATTTAGAGTTTCATGCGCATAAATGTGCTTTAATAGGCCTTGAAACCCTAATATTAGTAGATGTGATTCTTAATGGCTTTAATTATTCAAAATTGTGAATAAAGCTAAGATATGATGTTTCTAAGCTATTTCGAGAATAAAGTTCCTAATTGTGGATAAATACCCTTAATGTAGTAATTAGGGTTTTTCATAAAGGAAGAATTAATGACAAATTGAGTTCATATGTGATTTAGACCATAATGAACTATGAATTGATTATGAATGAGTGTAATGATCTTGTCATGGATTAAAAGGATAAAAATAGTAGCTTTAATGTAAAAGAGGCTTAATGAACTTAATTAATGGTTAATGGTGCCTTCAATCCGAAAATAGGGTTATATGTTGTTAAGATAACCTTAATGTTAAAGAATAGATGAGATAATTAGGGTTTATGAGTAATGGTATAAAATTAGGGTTTAAAATATTAAAGATGAAGGGAAACCCTAATTGCAATGGAAACCCTAAAAGTGAACTAGAAACCCTAGGAAGCGAGCTAGGTTTAATAGATCTTGATGACCTGAGTAATAAAAGGAGATTGTATGCATGTTTCAGGATCTTATTGAATGCTTGCTTGCCTATTGTTGATTGGATTATTTCTATCTCACATTATCTTGACAGGTATGTGGTTATGCTTATGAATAATCACTCTAGTTTCACGGAGATTCTTGAATGTTTTATCAGTTGCTTGAAAATAATTGTTGGTTTCCTTTTATTTCATGCAACTATAAAGTGACTATGATTATCACTATAAATGTGCATACATGACTAGCTCAGATCCTGGTCCACCTCTGTGGCTTTACAAAGGCTAAAAAGGGGTAACCTAGAGAAAGGTCTAGGTTATCTTGAGTTAGAAATTGGGCTACCCACGTGTAGTGCCATGAGACTCTTTAGCATACCATGAGTTAAGGAGCGGACTACCTACGGGTAGTGCCATGTGACTCAACCCTAGAAATTGGTTCACCTGTTAGGTGGGACCATGAGGGGTTTAATGGGGATCTACCATAAGGAAGGTAGCATCCAGGTCCACTGTAGGGACAGCACAGAGGCTAGGGTATGTAGGGATTGAGCAGTTATGCGGAAAACGTAAAGTTGCTTGTTTAAATCATAATTTACTTATTACATTGTTATCATAGTTGCACGATTATTGTTTCCCCCACATACCAGCTTTATGCTGACCGACGTTTTGTTTGTCGGTGTTTTAGGTACAAAGCCAAAAGGACAAACAATAAATCATCATATTGTGAAATACATGAATTAAAATATAAGGAGGATTAGTTAAAGTAGAATTCAAATGTGGATAGAAGTTTAGAGATCCAACTTTTCAAAATGTATGCAAAGTTTTTATTTTTACCATATTTTAGTATAGCTGGTAGAATTTAATTATTGTTATTGATTATTTACCGAACCTTTGATCCTGTTAATTGGGATAATGGCTCTGACCTTCTGGTCTCCCTTAATTGGGGGTTACCGGGATAAAGGGTCGTTACATTTGGTATCAGATCCAAGGTTCCTCACTTAATCTTTAATAATTATTAAATTTTAAAAATTCTATAGAACCCAAGGGAGTTATTAGAGGATTAACTGAAAGACAGAGGTGTCTAGAAAAGGATCATGTCCAGGGGCTGGCAAGATTTTCCTCCGCACCGCTAGTCAGAATACGAGGACTTTCGGATTAGTGTGACTGCCTGGCCGAAGTCTCAGGATTTGACTCGAAATAAGATACCTTTAGGACTCTCTCATCTTGTTCATCCCTTCTCAACTCAAATGTTGTTAAGGACCTTAAAGATTAGGGTTTTCTCTCTTTTCCTCACCCTCTTGGGGTATGGGTAAGGTAAATAAGGTTTAAGGAATCCTCCACCAAATCAATGAAAAGCATGTAAATAAGATGTCATAGACATAAGCTTAATAGATTAAGCATAAACTAAAGAATAGATACATGCTTAGGTCGTATGATATAAGTTGTCATGCCCTCAGGAGAGATCTGAGGCTAGACCTTCTTGTTAGAAGGATAGGTAAAGAGAGTTAGTCTTCGAGGTAGAGACCTCCATTATAAGTTGAGACCTGGCACATCCTCTAAGGATGAAGTTAACCCTAACCCTAAGTAAAGGTTAGAGAGAGAGAGAGACAACGTGATGAGTTAGATGTCATGGTAAACCAGGCATTTGGATAGACATGCCTTGGATGTCATATGAGCCATAGAGGTTGGATGACCGAGTACCTTTAGCGACCTAACCCTGGAAAGGGTCATGTTAGAGTGAAGGATAACTTCTTTAATGATGAGGTTAGTAAAGAACCTATGGAAACCTTATGCGCTTATATGGGCATGGCATAGTATGCACCCAGAGTACATCAGTAGTGCTAATAGTAGGCTAAAACCGTGGCTAGGAGAGTATGATGGATAGCTTATGAGATGAGCATAAAGGGATATGGATAACCATGAGCAAACATAGGCTTCACCCACGTATAGGTATGCTTGTGAGCTTGATCCTTCATGGAGAAGGGACCTCAGGTGGTAAGGTTGTATGTAGGGTTAGCTCTAGAGAGAGATCAGGACCCCAAGCAAGAAGGTTGTAAACCTAGACTATGAGATATGAGGAAAAGTGGGGGAGTTGAGGATGATGTAGCCTAAGTGGATGAAAGTGGTTGCCTCATGCTTGATTCCTAGAAGATGATGATATCTTGGTTTTATTTAGAGGGACCAAACCCTAGAGAGAGGATGAGGCTTCTGGTACCTATGTGCCTATGGTATAGGTGTTTACCTCCTGAGATAGGAAGAAGAGTTCCTTAGACCTGGAGAGGTTTAGTAACAGGTTGTGAGGCCTTATACCTTGTTGGTTGTCCTAGAGGAGGACTCAACTCTGAGGTGTTTCTCGAGTAGGAGGATGACAGGAAGTGCACGTCATGCCTTATACATGCTTGATTCATGGTTAAGAGTTTGAGCATGCAGTTGGACACCCAAAGGTGAATCTAGGTTCCTAGGCCTAAGAGGGGAAGTGGTGTACCTGATGCTCATGATGAAATTTGAGAATGGTACTCCACATGGTTAGAGAAAAGGAAACCCCTTAAGTTTAAGGTGTGTTTGATGAACCCCTCACAGTTAAGTTGATGATATGGGAAGGTATGATCTTGATCCAATGTTGAGGAAAGAGAACAAGTATGACTTAGCATGGTTTAGTAGGTGGTCTGCTTAATCCTTAGTAGTTGGGTTAAACATGGTCATGTGTATGTAAACCCTAAGGATGGTTGTGAGCTTGTTGTCAAGGGATGAATTTTCCTCCCATCCTGGGAGAGGGACCCTTTTGTAGGGTGTATACTAGTTTTGTTTGTTTAAGGTAACCAAAAGAGGTCTCTTAGGATCTTGAGAAGCTAAGTGAAAAGTACATGGTATGAGAATGAACCAGTAGACCCATATATAACCATCTCTAAGTGCATATGGATGTGTTACCATGGAGGTAACTGGTGTGGGGCCTGACTAAGGTAGGCAGGTCACCATGACCCCTATGAAAGGATGAGAGTCAGCCCTTCAATGCAGAAAGAGAGATGATGAAGGCTTGGGTAAGGTTCTAAGTTGGACATGTACTATGTTAGAATCCTAAGTCTATCCTAGGGTTAGGTAGGGATAAGACCGATGGAAGTGGTATTTTCCTAATTCCCTAGTTGCACATGACCATAGGGTCAGGAGGTAATAGCTATCATTGTCTGAGGGCCATGGGTTAGGAGATTGATCACCTTCATGAACTCATGGGACCCAAAGGGCAGATGAGTAGGGAAATCTCTGGATGCATAAGGGAAGATGGATGACCCCTAAAGTACCGGCACCATATAGACCTAGAGGAGATGACTAAGGAATGTGTGTAAACCTCAGTAGGTTCGAGACCAGTTTTCCATGGAAGTAACTTGGATATCAAGGGGATTGTGATGTAGCGACATATGTGGAATGTTTCAACGTAGATTTAAAGGTGTACTGGCAAGGTGGGATGTACCATCTCTACTCTTGGAACAGGAAGAACTTTGTATTTGGACTGTAGCCAAATGCTTATTTCCTCTTGTTATGGGAGTGATAGTTAGGACAGTACGCATGCCATACACTAAGGATAAAGCTGATGTGAGTTGGAACGTTGCTACGAGATATGAGGACAGAGATGATCACATACCCCGGTGGAGTGAACGATACATGGATGGTTTACAAACACTAAGAGAAATAAGGTAGTCATCTTATGAGGATGGTTTTATCATGAGTTATGAGTTATACAAGAATGATTTCGAAAACCAAAAGAATAAGCTCAGAGTTTTCTTGATGAAGATAGACTTAGAGCTGAGATGAGATAATAAGTGGAATACTTGGAGGTGTATGTCTTCAACTTTACCTAACACCTAAGGATGTGAAGTGGTAATGGATGCCCTGGATGAGATACAGCTGCCTAGTTTATATGGAGGCTAGAAGAGGTTGTTAGGTTAACCCTTGGTTGGAAAAGAGATAAGTTTGGCTAACACTCAGATGTAACAATATTGGTTGATCAAGTTAATGGTTGTTTGGTTAGCCAACCTAGTCCTTGATGCAATGAAAGGATGGTCATAGAGCCTCAGATGCACTTCTTGGGAAAGGAAGGTGATGAAACCCCGATTAGAGTGGTTTAGGGTTTCTGAGGAATCGATCTTGAGGAATCATGACATATAGGAAATTATGATTGAAGATCACCATACACCATGGTACTACCAAGATAATAAGTGACAGTAGTACTTTAGATGCCTAAGATGAAGTTGCATGTGGTATATCGCCATGCAAGCTGAAGGTGAAGGATGAACACCAGTAACCCATTACATTAATATAAAGTATAAAGAGTTCCCGAGAGGGAATGGGAGTTTGTCACTATGATGTTGTAAGTCTCCCCTAGACCAAGGAAGGTCAAGATGCAATATGGGTTATGGTAGATCGCCTTACCTAGATGACATGAGAAAGAAAGAGTATTGTAAAGAGACAGATCAGGTTGAACTACATATGAGAGAGATGGTTCAACTACACCATGAGGTGAGTTGAAATGTACTTGAGTATAACCTAAAGGTTCACTTCTATGAGGTGGAAGTAGAAACATGAAGAACACTATGTTAGTACAGTTTAACACCCTTAACTAATGGTTAGTATGATCCAGACTAAAGGGTCTGATGAGAGCATGTGTGCTCGTTCAGGGTGATATCTAGATACAATTCTTGTCCTATGAAAGATGTGATGATAACCACCATAGCCAGTATCGGGATTTAAAGAAGTTTTGTAAGGGAGGTTGTGTCGGTCACCACTTCAGTAAGGTGATGTTGGTAAAAGGACCACGTGATGGTTAGAAAAGGACCACAGTGTGTGTAGAGGAAGTCACTTTGATCGTGCAATGGATGAAAGGAGCCTAGAGACGACGGGAGTTGTGAGCAGATAAATAGTAGACTGACATGCAGTTCACTGTGGGAGAATATGTGACATGAAAATCTGACCCCCCAAGTTACAGCTAAGAGAGCTAAGTCCCCGATGCATAAGTTCATGTGAGATGGATTGGTGGAGAAGGTTAAGTTTGATCTTACTCCTCAGGATAAAGTAATGTGTGATAAGTTCCAGGTGTCCAATTTCGAGCACTATGTGAGGTACCCAGACCATATGCTGGGCAATGACCTGGTGAGCCCAAGGGAGGATGAAATGACCTGAGTCACCTGTGAAGTTTATAGATGCCAGAGTGAAAGAACTCAGAGAAAAGAATATAAATGTTCTTTGGAAGCACCATGGGTAAGGTAAAGACACATAGGGGCCAATGATGGACATGGAAAAGTCTTATCCTGAATTGTTTATTTGCTTGATAGAATTTTGAGGACAAAATTCCTATAAGAGGGGAAGGATGTTACAACCCCAATCTTTGGGTTCATTTGGTGAGAAATGTTATTTCTCATATTAAATATATTTTAACAAATAATGATATAATTTGTTTTGAATACATAGATTTCGTTTACAATAGCCTTGATGATGGTTTTGTGGGCTTTATTGGCTATTGGGCCTAATAACAAGGAAATTCAATTAGTAAATGAATAATTAAATTTTTAAGAAAGGAAAGATATGGAAACCTTTGGAAGGCAAAAGAATGTAATCCAAGGATGGATTTCGTGCCTCTTGGGTTCCTTGGGTTCCAAGGAGTCCAAAGTTGCAACGAAAATGCAATAAGAAAAGAAAGGATCAATTAAGTATTTCTTTATTAAGAAAGAAATTAAAAACAATGATAAAATGTGGAAAATAAATGGAAAGAGGTATGATTGAGTTATCCTTGGTGGAATTTCGTATCCCAAGGATTACTAATGATAAAAGGAATACCAATGAGGAAAATAAAAGAAAAATAAAGAGAAATTCTCAAAAAGAGACATTTTAATAAGAAATAAACAAGATAATGTGAAATAATGCATATAGATGCATCTAAAAGGATAATAAGTATCCAATAAAAAGAATTTGAAATAATGGAGTTTCTTGGGATTCAAGGAGCCCCAATAAAGAGGAAAGAAAGAGAAAATACCAAAATTGCAAAATAAGAGGATATTGTGATACATTATTAATGAATTTTGTGATATTGATAAAAAAGGAAGTATTTTCTATTAAATGAAAATAGAATTTCGTGCCATTAGAATAAAGGACAAGTACTAAGAAGATAAAAGAAGAGATTTTTGAAATTCTAATATCTCAAGGATAATGAATATCAAGAAGATATTTAAAAGAGAGAAAGAGACTTATTTCTCATTATAGGAATATGATTCCTAATAGGAGAAGACTTGTTTCCTCTTAGATGGGCATCTTAGGGCGAGGATATCCTCCCCTATAAAAGGGGTAGACCCCCTGGATCGAGTTTTAGAGAATCCCAAGGATCCTTCTCTCTCTCCCATCGTCTTCTTTGCAAGTAAACCTTAGGGAGGTAGAGTAGAATGTATATAAAGAAACATGGAACCATTAGAAGATATTGATGGATGTTGGATGTCCCCACGTCCCTGGAGAAAGATGTGGTCATCATCCCCGTGCTCCGACACTCCCGCAACAAATGCAAGTTGGTTGCAGGTCCGCCATGATTGCAGACCCGCTAAGCTTACTCTCGGTCGTCATGGCCGTGATCTAGTAGGACCCTCGCGTGTGTAGAGGTACGACGGAGGTGGACAAGCCATCCATGATGGCTGATAAGGTCAAGAAGGAGGAGGAGATGCCCCGCCCTCATCCGTTAGGGCGACAGCCAGACTACTGTCATGAGGTAGAGGATGAAGCAGTCGGTTGGACGGTTATACCCTCTGGGGTTATATAGGCTAGGAATCTTAAGCGGGGGCAGAGTCGTCATTTGATTATGTTTCCAAATCACAAGAGCATTGCACGGATGTAGTGACGTGGCACAACCTGATTGGCCCAAAGTAAGTTGATTTTACAAAAATCATATCTCCTTATTCGTAACTCCGATGATAGCAAATAATATATGCATTTTGCTTAGAAAAACAAGAGGAATCTAATAAAAATATCGTTAGAAACTAATTCCTCTTGATATTCGAAAAGTAATGTTAGTTATCAACTTTAATGAATTAAAATTTAAGAAACCCTATTTTGAAATGAATAATGTGTTTAATAGGGTTTAATGGATTATTAAAGTTGGTATTAACCTGTTAATGATAAAAAGGAAGATTAAAATTGAAAAGGATGAACTTTACATGTAATTAGTTTTTTAGAGTTTCATGCGCATAAATGTGCTTTAATAGGCCTTGAAACCCTAATATTAGTAGATGTGATTCTTAATGGCTTTAATTATTCAAAACTGTGAATAAATCTAAGATATGATGTTTCTAAGCTATTTCGAGAATAAAGTTCCTAATTGTGGATAAATACCCTTAATGTAGTAATTACGGTTTTTCTAATGAATAAAGGAAGAATTAATGACAAATTGAGTTCATATGTGATTTAGACCATAATGAATTATGAATTGATGATGAATGCGCGTAATGATCTTGTCATGGATTAAAAGGATAAAAATAGCAGCTTTAATGTAAAAAGGCTTAGTGAACTTAATTAATGGTTAATGGTGTCTTTAATCTGAAAATAGGGTTATATGTTGTTAAGATAACCTTAATGTTGAAGAATGGATGAGATAATTAGGGTTTATGAGTAATGGTATAAAATTAGGGTTTAAAATATTAAAGATGAAGGGAAACCCTAATTGCAATGGAAACCCTAAAAGTGAACTAGAAACCCTAGGAAGTGAGCTAGGTTTAATAGATCTTGATGACCTGAGTAATAAAAGGAAATTGTATGCATGTTTGAGGATCTTATTGAATGGTTGCTTGCCTATTGTTGATTGGATTATTTCTATCTCACATCATCTTGACAGGTATGTGGTTATGCTTATGAATAATCACTCTAGTTTCACAGTGATTCTTGAATGTTTTATCGGTTGCTTGAAAATAACTGTTGGTTTCCTTTTATTTCATGCAACTATAAAGTGACTATGATTATCACTATAAATGTGCATACATGACTGGCTCAGATCCTAGTCCACCTCTGTGGCTTTGCAAAGGCTAAAAAGGGGTAACCTAGAGCAAGATCTAGGTTATCGTGAGTTAGAAATTGGGCTACCATGAGACTCTTTAGCATACCATGAGTTAAGGAGTGGGCTACCTACGGGTAGTGTCATGTGACTCAACCCTAGAAACTGGTTCACCTATTAGGTGGGACCATGAGGGGTTTAATGGGGATCTACCATAAGGAAGGTAGCATCTAGGTCCATTGCAGGGACAACGCAGAGGCTAGGGTATGTAGGGATTGAGAAGTTATGCGGAAAACATAAAGTTGCTTGTTTAAATCATAATTTACTATTTACATTGTTATCATAGTTGTACGATTATTGTTTCCCCCCACATACCATCTTTATGTTGACCGACGTTTTGTTTGTCAGTGTTTTAGGTACAAAGCCAAAAGGACAAACAGTAAATCGTCATATTGT
This sequence comes from Alisma plantago-aquatica, assembly GCA_963693085.1. Classification (NCBI taxonomy): domain Eukaryota; kingdom Viridiplantae; phylum Streptophyta; class Magnoliopsida; order Alismatales; family Alismataceae; genus Alisma; species Alisma plantago-aquatica. Next base: position 950,685,647 of record OY856412.1, read on the forward strand.
GAAATACATGAATTAAAATACAAGGAGGATTAGTTAGAATAGAATTCAAATGTGGATAGAAGTTTAGAGATCCAACTTTTCAAAAGGTATGCAAAGTTTTTATTTTTACCATATTTCAGTATAGCTGGTAGAATTTAATGATTGTTATTGATTATTTGTCGAACCTTTGCTCGTGTTAATTGGGATAATGGCTCTGACCTTCTGGTCATCTTTAATTGGGGGTTACCGGGAGGCGGGGTCGTTACATCTATCCTTCTGTGATATTTATAAACGTGTTGCAATTGGTTATATTACACTATAGGAATTTCTATTAAAGACTAGTCAATGGTGGCCAGTTTCTATTCCTATCCAGACTGATAAGGAAGTAAGTAAATTCATAACTATACAAGTTGTCCAAGTCAAAAAGGATAATATCAACATGTGATTTTCTATCCATCTCTCTTTTCAACAACTTCCTATCAAAGGATCTTTTTGTACAGACATCATTCCAACGAACTCTCACTCTGCAAAGACTCAACCAATGCTTTCAGACCTCCTGCAATCGACCTTGCCAGGGTATCAAACTCCAAAAGCTATCAACATTGTCAAGATATTGACAAACCAAATGCACAATGAACAAGATCCCAAGGAATATTGATCTCTGAAGGTATGGAGATCCCAAATCCTATTGACCTTTAAAGGATATCAACCAATCAACCGCTTAACAATCCTAAAACACTTATCAACCTCCTACCATGTCACTTATCAACCTTGTTGCTCGACCAGTCCATATGAGTATCGGGTCCCATTTCCATTAATTCCATAACTTTAAAACTTTCCTCTAAATTTATTTCATGACTTTATAAATATTAAGAACAAGTTGAAGGCTTCCTAGCTATTTTTATAAATACCAAGCATCCTATAACATCCTCAAAATTTAAACTTATGAATTCATCCTTAATTGAAAACCCCAATCTTTCAAAATTAAATTTTCATGCATCATTTAGTACCTAATGTGACTATTAGCCTCAAAAATAGTGAATAAAGCAAAGTCCAATAAATTAGGGAATGTTTACCTTTTATGATGATAGTTTATTCTATATCCCTTAATAGTGAAGTATAATGAACTTTCTCTCACCTCAAACTAACCCCATTATCATTATTAAGAATATGATCCCTAATTGAGATAATTTCGCCCAGTAGACCCAAATACACTAAGATAAAACATGTTTGAACCTAAAAGAGAAGTAAAAATTATTAGGGGTCAATCATATGCATATAATGTACATAAGTGAATAAAACTACATTATGATAATAATTTAACATTCAATCATCTAATTCTAAAAGTACCTACATAGGAATGTTCTAGATCATGTGGATGTACCAACGATCGGAATTTGGGTCCATTCTAACCTAATTTGGCCCCTAAAATCTTTAGGAGAAAAATACATAAGATTTAGACATAAGCCTCCCTATTATTTGATTCAAATGACATGTTTAAGTATAGTCCATGACTAACAATGTGTCATGTCGACTAAGACCTATTCTGGGTCAAACTCTCATGTCTTTAGATAGCAATGGTTTTCTCTCCCACCCGAAGTCCCAGATCCACCAAGACTCCAACACGGTGTGATTTCTTTTCTGTCCCGATCTCATCACTTATGCAATCCCAATCTCAATAGAATTCAGTTTCACTTTCCACATGGATTTCCAAAGCTATAGACCCTAACTTTTATGGGATTTCATGCCCTAGAGATCCCAAATGAGGAAGGGACTCTGTTCCCTACCCTATTTCTAAATCTAGTGGCTCCACATCACACCTCTTGCAAAAACATATAAATAGAACCCTCAAAATCGATCAGGGGATATCCAAAAATTCATCTCCACCGTCACATCGCTCTTTGATACCCTTTCTCTTAATATCCATCGGAGCCGCATACTGCAACTAGAGTTGGTTCGTCAACCCAACACCTTTGACCACTGCAACTCCAGGTGAGGCTGCCGATCAATCCCTTGGTCCCATGCAAAGCTCCTCCTCAAACTATTTTCCATCTCACCTTGAGTCCTCATTTTTCCCTTTTGATTTAGTGTCTGATCTAAAAGATGGATTGATGGATTTTTCTCATCGTTTTCATTTTGATTCAGTGTGCACATCTCTACCGATAGGATTCAAAGTCTATGGAATCTTATTTAGTTTCTCACCTAGTGTTCTCAGGCTTCTCCCTCATGATGTCTTCTAATTTCAAACTTTGTGGTTCCTATTTGTCGTGTATACAAGATGATGATTCACTGGGATGCATTCCCCATTTTGCCCCTCGAGGAGCTTCTGCCAATGCCAGAGCTACAAGGGAAGCTTGGGTTTTTCTCATGTTTGATAAGGCAAACAAAGGCACGTGAGTTTTTTCTGGGCAAGATGGATGGATCTAGTTGGTCCATGCCAACATGTACTGGGTCCAGTTTCCTACTGATGTAGTTATGTATGTGTGGCTTTTAGGAGATTTTTGATTGGTTGTATATATGGAAAATCATAGTAAATGTGTAGGATGTCAGAAAATTATGCAAAAATAATCATTGGAAAGATAATAAAATAAGGAATAGGAATATATGATAGTTTTGAAGTGTGGTTTGATTCCTTTTTCCCCTAATTAACTAATGAACCGTCAAACCCTAGAAATCAAGTAGGGGTCAATTATTAATGAGTTATTATTGAATGAACATGGTAATTAGGGTTCAATCGCCCCCAGGAAGTGACTAGGGTTCATCAACCTAAAGAAACAACTAAGATATTCTATAAGAGAGAGGTTAATATGTCCATGCACTTTGAGTATTAGATAATGATTTTCAATCACTTTAAGATTATTGTATCATGGTGATCAAGTCAAATTGTATGCATAGATATGTATTCAATATTAAGAAACTCTTGAATTAATGTTCCCCAGAAGTTATTATATGATGCTTATGCTTTCAAGTTCTATCTTAGAAATTTATGCCATGATCATGTGAAATTCAGTTAAAGTAAATTATTCTTATGCTAGTGATGAATCATTTAATGGGTTGTATTATTTTGTCCTCATTATGTTAATGTTGATCCCTCGGGCCTTATGAGTTCGTGGAACATAGTGGTACGTATGTGCAATCATGAGCTCAAGTGGAGCATTAATTAATGGCACTCAAGTGCAAATCATGAGTTCAAGTGGAACATCAGTTGAGCCTACGGGCCTTATGAGTACAGTCTGTGAATAAGAGCCTTATAATCAATTGCTAAGAGCATATTTGAGAATTCAAATTTACTATTTAGTTAACTTCATTCTTTCCTTTATAACCAAGTTATTATTTTGTTATAAACAATACTCAATGTCGCTTACTCTAACATGTTTTCTATTTTGAATACATGGTTGGGGACGTGATGGTCACAGAAGGAAAGATTAAGGGAGCTTAAACAAAAAGCATACATCTCAAGGACTGACTAAGAGTTTATCCTGAGTGGGGTGCCAACTATCCTATGTCATTTAGTTTATCTTTTCAATTAATGTCAAGACTATATACTAGTTTTTCTTAGTTCAAAGTTTAAAATTTATGTTGTTGAAATTGAGACATCAAATTTGTAATTATTTTCCTGAGTTGGTTGAATGAAATTGTATTTTTATGCAGTGGTAATCATTTTCTGACATCTCAATGTGAATTAAGCTTCCGCTTAGTAATGTATGTGTTTTAGAAAATTGGGGTGTTAAAAATGGTATCAGAGCCAAAAATATAGTTGTCTAGCAAGATTTTTTTCATGACTACCTAGATAGCTTCTTCAGCCTTTCCTAGACACTATGAACATATGTGATAGGGACGGGAGATTATCTAATTTGGATCCTTTATGTCAACTCAATACATCTAGTGACATGTCGTCTCTTATTCTCAATAGTGAAGGCCCACTAATTGAGAATTTTAGAGGAAATGTCAAGAGCAAAAAGACTTATCACGCATATGTTCTTCATCTTTCTAACATGTGTGATATGGGAAATGTATGCTACTAAGATCTTGAACATTAACATGATGAGTTCTTACACCTTTGGGTTGGTGTCTGGCCAATGCAGATCTGAAGGTGCCACTAAGAGAGTTGATACAAAATCCTAAATCGGAAAGGCACCTAAACCTAATGCAATTGGATAGTAGGCATTTAGTTCATGGTGAGAAACCCCAAATTTGGAGATTTAGTTGAGGATGGGGTTAATGAAGGTATGACCTAGTTCTAACCTTAGTTTTAGTTTTATGGTTATACATGTTGATATTTTTGAAAACTAGGTATAAGAAAAGCCCTAAAGCAGGTAGTAGTCTAAAAAATATTTGAGGACGTAATTTATTTAAGGTGGGAAGCATTGTAACATCCTCAACATTTAAACTTATGAATGAATCCTAAATAAAAACCCTTAATCTTTAGATATTCAAATTTCATGCATCATTTAGAACCTAATGTGACTATTAGCCCCAGATAATGTACATAAGTGATGAAAACTACATTATGACAATAATTGAACAATCCATCATCCAATTCTAAGATTACCTACATAGGAATGTTCTCAATCCTATGATGTACCTATAGTCAAAATTTGGGTCCATTCTGACCCCATTTGGCCTCCTAAATCTTTGGGAGAAAAATATATAAGATTTAGACCTAAGCTTCCCTATTATTTGATTCAAATGACATGTTTAAGTGTAGTCCATGACTAAATATGTGTCATGCAGACTGAGACCCGTTCTGGGTTGGATTCTCAGGTCTTCAGGTAGCAATGGTTTTCTCTCACACCCAAAGTCCCAGATCCATCAAGACTCCAACACAATGTGATTTCTTTTCTATCCTAATCTCATCTCTTGCATAACCCAAATCTCAACAAAAGTCAATTTCACCTTCCTCATGGTTTGTGAACCTACATGCCTTGACTTTCATAGGATTTCATGCCTTATAGATCCCATATGAGGAAGGGACTTTGTTCCCTCCTATGTTTTTGAGTCCAATGGCTCCAAGGCACACCTCCTACAAAAACCTATAAATAGAACCCCTAAAATTGAGACATCCATGAATGATACTCCACCCTTGCATCGCCTTCCAATACCCTTACTCTTGATATCCATAGGAGATGCATATTGTAGCCAAAGTTGGTTCGTCGACCCAACACCTATGCCACTGCAACTTCAGGTGAGGCCACCGGTCAGCCCCTTGGGACAACACAAAGCATCCTCCTCAAACTAGTTTTTGTATCATGGTGAGTCCTCATTTTCCCCTTTTCACTTGATGTCTGATTCAAAGATCAATTGATGGATTTTGCTCACTGTTTTCACTTTGATTCATTGCGCACATCTCTACTACTAGGTTTCAAAGTCTAAGGGAATCTTGTTCAATTTCACGCGTAGTGTTCCTAGGATTCACCCTCGTGATGTCTTCTGAGTTCAAACTCCATGGTTCATGTTCTTTGTGAATAAGATGACGATCCACTGGGATGTATTCCCCATTTTTTTTCCCTTGGCAGTCTTCTACCAATGTCTGAGCCACAAGGGCAGCTTGGGTTTTTCTCACATTTGTTAAGGCAGACAAAGGCACGTAGGTTTCTGTTGGGTAACATGGATTGATCTTGTTGGTTCACACCAGCATGGACTGGGTCTAGTTTCATACTGATGTAATTATGTACATGTGGCTTTTAGGAGATTTTTTATTAGTCATATATTTGGAAAATTATACTAAATGCATACAATGTCAGAAAATTATGCAAAAATAATCATTGGAATACAATGAAAATAGGAGCACAAATATGATCGTTTTGAAGTGTGATTTGATTTTGTTTTCCCCCAATTAACTAAAAAATATCAAATTCTAGAAATCAAGTTAGGGATCAATTATTAAAGAATGGTTATTGAATGAATAGGGTAATTAGGGTTCAATCGACCCCAGGAAATCACTAGGGTTCATCAACCTAAAGAAGCAACTAGGATCTTCTCTAAATGAGAGGTAAGTTGGTCCATGCACTTTGAGTATTGGATAATGGTTTTCAATCACTTTAAGATTATTGTATCATTGTTATCAAGTTATATTATATGCATAGATATGTATTCGGTCTTAATAAATTCTTGAATTAATGTTCCCCAAAAGTTATTATATGATGCTTATGCTTTCAAGTTCTATCTTAGATGTTAATGCCATGATCATGTGAAATTCAGTTAAAGAAAATGATTATAAATCTAATGATGAATCATTTAATGGGTTCTATTATTTTGTCCTCATTATGTTAATGTTAAGCCCTCAGGCCTTATGAGTTTAAATGGAACATAGTGGCACATATGCACAATCATGAGCTCATGTGGAGCATTATTAATGGCACTCAAGTGCAAATAATGAGTTCAAGTGGAACACCAGTTGAGCCTACGGGCCTTACGAGCATAGTTGGTGGATAAGAGTAGAGGACATTAAACTACTAGGAGCATATTATGAGAATCCAAATTTACTGACTTCAAAAAAAGAATCCAAATTTACTATTTAGTTAATTTCATGCTTTCCTTTATCACCAAGTTATTATTTTTTTGTAACAATACTCAATTCTGCTTACTTTAATGTGTTTTCCATTTTAAATGCATGGTTGGGGATGTGATGTTCGTAGAAGGAAAGAATAAGGGAGCTTAAACAAGGAGCACACATATCAAGGACTGATTAAGAGTTTAACCCTGGTGGGGTGTCGAATATCCTATGGAATTTAGTTTAATTTTTCAATTAGTGTCAAGACTATGTAATAATTTAGCTTAGTTTAAAGTTCAAATTTTATGTTGTGGAACACAAGACATGAGATTTGTAATTATTTTCCTGAGTTGGTTGAATGAAATTATATTTTTATGCAATGATTATCATTTTGTTGGCTTCCCAATGAGAATTAAGCTTCTGCTTAGTATTGTATATGTTTTAGAAAATTGGGGTGTTATACAGCCACCACCTGACAAAACGGTCTGACCCCCTTTAGATCCAATTCCCACCTCTTCTCTTTTCTCTTACTACCATGAATTGTTCATGTTGAAATATGATTCCTTCTAGTTCCATGTGCAGCTGAACTGTCCGGCCATAGTAGCCCGGGTGGCAAGAGCTCAGTAAGTCCCAATGAAGGACCCAGGTTCAAACCTCACTGAAGGCACTTTGTGAACGACAATCTATGATGATTAGGAATGGGAGGGGGTGATCGGACCACACCCTCTCATGCCTTGAGAGTTTACCATGTCAGATTCACTCGGGGTGGGTTCTCTCAGTCATCAAAAAAAATGTGCAGATGAACTTGATAACTTGGGTTGGGAGTAGTCTCCAAGCCCTCCCAGCCATCTAATCTTCCCTTATTATGGTTAACATACATTCTTACAATGTTGTTTCTATACTCTTGTTTTAATATGTCACTTGTTTGATTAGATACCTTCTTGTGATATTTGATAAGGATAAATTTGAGAGAATGAGCTCTTAAGATCTAAAGTATGGATTAGTAACAATACATGAGTGAGGAGTTACTATATCAAAGGTCATACATGTATCCTTGATCTATTCATTATCATCTCAAGAGAGAGATATCTTTAGATATAAATCTACATGTATCTCAAGAGAAGGAATGTGTAGATCTCTTTTATGACTGCTTGAAAAATATGTCAAAAACATATACAAATTAGAAGAGAAGGTTTTGTATGGTTGAGGCTGGTGTGATTGGTGAAACCCAATCCAAAGTCTCCTTTTATTATCTTCATTTTGTTTGATCTTTCATAAGTTATATTTAATACTTTAATTAGACTAATTTGTTTCTAAACTAGAATATCAAATTTGCTCTTTTGGTTTGGATTGAATAAAGACAAGCCTTCTTGTTCTTATTCTATTATTTTTCCTTATCCCTATGTTCAATCTGATATTACTATAATAGACTTTGGATTGAGTTGTGAATGTCTCTTGAAGTCAGATATAATTTAAAGTCTGATATCTTTGACTAGGCCGTTGTGTTTACACTTTTGACCCACAAAAAGAGTGATCAATTTTTGGCTCCATTTCCAGGGATAAGACAAAGCAACCACTAAGAACTCAAGGTATACTTAGACAAAGTAAGTGTCATTAATTTTAGCAATGACTTGATTAAACACTTTTTTCTCTTCCTTATTTTAACTGTATCCATGGATCCAACCACAACAAGACAAACTGTCGCCCACTACTCCCCTGAATTTTTCTACATTCCAGACTGTCAGAAAACCATAGAGAATCACACTCTTCAGTCGGTATCCTTGCATCTGTTGACATGTATCCTAGAGATCCAATTAGGTGATGATTGTAATGACATAAGTTGAAATTGATTTGAATAATAAATAAAGGAAAGCTTCCAATTTATTCTGGAGAATTTTGTTATGAGATAATAATGTAACATTATAAATGTATAGAGAATAATATTACTGAATGACACATGTATTCAAGTTTTAGCCTTGTCAAAATGAGATCATACAAATGTTAAGAGTATATATACATATTCTCATTATGTCCCTGGTCGATTATTATTGTGGAAGGTTAATAGACAACCATAATACATAAGATCAGAGTGTGGGTTGGTTGATGACACAATCTTGTGAGTCATGATATGGCTATATCAAACCAAGCACATAGATACATGTTAGAGAACAATATATCAGACAGACCCACCATGAGACTGACACATGGAAGCCATCTTCATTGAAGTCATAGTGAGATCTCGTAGTGATGGTGGTGGTTGTGGTTCTTAGACTAGAAATCACTGCACTCAACACATGTCGTTAGGTACACTTTAATATCATCAAACACAGTCATAAAACATGGGTTGTTATAATGGTGATGATTGGGCGGCTTTGACACATGGGGATTGATTATGAGTGATAGATATGAGATTTATCCCTCCTATGGGAGTGTGATGTACTAGGTCTCTTGATTAGCGAGACTCAAAAATGTATGTCCATGTGCATGTGAGTCAATATATGATATAGAGCTTACATATATCTCAGACAGTCTACTCTGATTCTAGAAATAATATTGAATAATAATGAGGGTGACTACTCCATGGTTCTAGTTCGATCTAGACATCAATGACAAAGGAACTATACAAACACTACAACACCATACTCAGGTTGTAGATTGAAGTTGTTCCCCAACTTTTCCATTTATTTGGATAGCAATGATGTATGACTAAGCACCACTCTTTAATTGTGATGTCATAGGTTGTTATGTACATTCATCACCAACTTAATATGGGACCTATAGGGTCACACAGATAGGTCTTAACCTAGAAGAGGAGCTTAGATCTCGAATGATAATTGAATTAAAATTCAGATCTCGAATGATAATTGAATTAAGTACTAAAGTGTTTAGGTATGTGATTCACACAACAAATAGGCTAGCAACACTACCAAACACCCATCTCAAGCATTGAGACGGTCGTCTAGAGTGCCAAATGATCATCTCAAGTGTTGAGACAGGTGTATGGGTATCAGGCCTATTGTTAGTTGAAATTTTCTAAGGAACGAACCGACCCAACCAAACCGGATCAACTCGGGTCACCAGACAACCATCTGGGTGATCGAGACATCCGTCTCGCATGGGCGAGATGGTCCAGTTCGATCGGGGAAGGTTCTAGATATTTTCCTCATTTGTTTCACTAGAGAAATACTTGTTACACAAGGAAATCAATGTCTAACATTGTTGGGAATTGATTTGTCAAATTGTGTACTATTGGGAAACTACAAAATGACTGTCTCATGTGTGAGATGACCATCTGGGTTTGCCAAACATCCATTTTGGTTGTCGCAGGTTGTGAAATTTCTAGAATTGCTACTAAAATTTGAAATATCTCCATCCTTTCCACTCCTACACATTAATCTCATACCATATAGCAACTGGGAACCCTGACCCTAGCCTCTAATATATATATATATAGAGAGGTATTGGGGGCTTCCCAGAACACAACATAGACAATTGAGAAATAGTTTCTCTGACAAACATTGTCCTCTATGTTTATGGTAACCATGAGAGACCAAGCAAGTTCTACCTAATTAGGGAGGAACAACAAGGGAAAGAAAAATTGAGATCATTGTTGTGGGAGAGCAAGTTGGTGACTAGTACAATGATGGAGAGAGATGAATCCTTCCTGATTGTTCTTTCAGGACGACCGGAGTTCTAGGCAGTCAGTGTGGACTACCATAGAGGCGGGAAGTCGTTGTTTTCTGCTTGGAGGACAACGTCAACCAACAGTCCATGACAAGAGGAGTTGCTGAAGAAGATGAAGTTTGTGGCTACAATTTATGGCACTGACCAGTAGAAGCAGTAGTCAAATGAGTCCCAGCGCAACCATGATTTAGAGTTGCACATCTATGACACGACAATTGTCGCTGGACTTGCTCCAGGACCAGGTATATCCTCAAAACCATCCTTTGTGCATTATAGTTATTGATATGATCTATTGATTTCGGGGAATATGTAGATGCAATTTTAAATTTTGCTACATGCTATGTGCCATATTTTCCAACATTGTATCAGATCCAACGTCAATTTATTATATTATAGGATAATTGATATGATCGGATTTTGGTTTTGTCGTTCTATTGTTGCATGCGATGCAAATAATATCTTGTCAAATCTAAACACCACAATAATCCCAAACTAAGATATATATATATATATATATATATATATATATATATATATATATGTGTGTGTGTGTGTGTGTGTGTGTGTGAAATTTACACACGTCACCTTAAAAGTGGTTTTGATGGTGGATGTGTAGAATGGTTATGGCCAATAACCCCTATATGTGCATGATTGTGTGGTTAGTTTATCCGTTCATCTCGGTATGTGTACTGAGCCTCTATATTATCTTCCCAATGTAAAATTAATTGTCTTCTACCTTTGCTCCCCTCGAATGTAACTTGTGGTTTCCCTATTATCATGTAAAAGTAGGATAGTTTACTTTCCTATACAAAGATGAAAACATCCTGAAGATGAGTCGGCCGACTGAAGGACCTTGGAGGACATGGTGGACATACTGGACCGTTCACCTAGTGGACCTGACGGATCCGCTACATGAGCCATCTGATGGTGGACAGATGGACCAGAATACCAATGAGACAACCTGACAGTCGGCTAAGAGGTGAGCCGATTGGTTCAAGGGTTGAACCGATTAACCTAGATTGGCAAGAAGGGATCTTCATCACCAATAGGTTTCTACATGTGATGTAGATCTGGATGACCTAATCCCTTGTGGATCTAAGGGATTACATTAGAACTGGCCATAACCATCACTTTTGTATTATTGCATGTTATTGTTTTGGGATATAGCATGTATATGATATGTATTATATATGTGGTGATTGGATAAAGTATATGTATTTATACAAACTCCCTCAATTAAAATATTAAGTCTTAGATGCTTTTCAAAAATGGCACACATGAAAAGCTTGATCGACCAACGGTAGGTTATGCTAAAGCATGGTAAGCCATCTATCTTATGGAAATGTGATGGTAATGATGTAGGTGCCGCCAAAGCGGGGTACATTGTTATCATGTCAGTTTTTTGGTCAAGCTTAACTGGTGATTCTTAGAGTGTCTAAGCCTAGAAGCATGCCGATGATTATGGTAAGAAGTTGTGCATATCATCTATAAAAGAGTTGCATATGATGGAATTGGCATGATGTCCTACCTAAATAGTCAAGTTGTGGGCGATCAGCCAAAGCTGACTAGACTCAATGAAATATGGATCTTGGCCCACTAGAATATTGTATGCTGCAATATTCCGAATTGATGTTGAGGGATATACAATTCGAATAAGATAGTGGGAGCAATAATAATTAAAGACATAATTAATATCATCAAAATTTAAAATCAAATAAAATCAAAATAGTTTTTGACAAATGCAAATTTTCTCTTGTAGAATCAATGATGAACAAATCTGATTTGCAATTGGTTCCGAAGAAGGACAAACTTGACAGAAGAAATTTCCACAACTGGTTTTAGACTTTGAGAAGAGTTCTCAAGGAAGAGTGCAAGCTCTACATCCTTGACAAACGAGTTCCTGAAATACCTCCTCCTAACGCACCTAGGGCACAAGTAGATGCTTACTGGAAGCATGCCAATTATGCCTTGGAGATAAAGTACCTTATATTTAGTTGCATGAATGGTGAGTTGCATGAGAAATGTGAGGACATGAGTATTCTTGAGATGGTGACACATCTGAAGAAGGTAACACTCAGTCTTGACAAGCAAGAAAGGGATGCTATCTTAAAGGTGCTACTTGAGTCAAAACTGATATAGGGAACCTCAGTAGAAGAACATGTGCTCAATATGATTGGACATGTGTATCATCTTGAAGAATTGGGATTCACTTTGATCCAATAGTTGTCCATTGATATGATTCTAAGGACTATGCCTGAATCATATAGTCATTTTATTGCATGTTACCATGTGAGTAATTCGGCTGGACAGATGTCAGAATTGCTTGCCATGTGGATTCATGTTGAAGCAAAAGTGAAGAAAGACAAGCCTGTGATGATGATCTGTAGGACTGAGTCCAAGGATCAAAGCAATACCGAGAAGAGTTATGTGGTCAAGCCTAAGTCCAATTCTTCAACACTCAAGACAAGGAGAAAGAAAAGTACAAGAGGAACTCATCCTTTGTACTTGAAGACTTTCAGGAAGCAGAAGATGGGGATGGTGATCTCCACTTCAGGTATATACATTATTGAGATAAATCTATCTACTTCATCATCTTGGGCATTAGATACCGGATGTGGATCTCACATATGTTCTCGTGTGCAGGATATGAAAGAAAGTAGTCCTTTGGGAAAAGGCGAAATGCGAGTTGCTAATGGCACACGAGTTGCGGCCAGTGCAGTTGGAACCTATAGTATATCTCTGCCCACGAGGCTTGTCATAGAGTTAAAGAACTACTATTATGTACCTGCTATAAGTAGTAACATCAATTCTATATCTTTCATGGACAAGGATGCATCTTGAATTCCATATGAAAAGTGGTCGATGTTCTATTTCAAAAGATGTGATCTTTTATGGCAGTGCCCCTATGTCTTATGGTTTTTACTTGTTAGATCTTAAGACTAATGTATATAATGTTAATACCAAAAGACTAAAACTCAACAACTCAAACAAAACATACCTTTGGCATTGTCATCTAGGGTTGCATATCTAGACTCCATAAAGATGGTTATCTGGACTCTTTTGATTTTGAATCATTAGAGGCATGTGAATCTTGTATGTTAGGCAAGATGGATAAGACCCTTTCACTGGTAACAATGAGAGGGATGTTGATCTATTAGGACTCATACATATTGATGTTTGTGAACCTTTTAGAACTTCCGCTAGAGGTGGGTTTCAATACTTCATTACCTTCATTGATGACTTCAGTAGGTATGGCTATGTTTATTTAATGAAACATAAGTCTAAAGCTCTTGAAAAGTTCATGGAGTTTATGAATGAAGTACAGAACCAACTTGGTAAAAGTATTAAGGCACTTCATTTTGATCGAGGTGGAGAATACTTAAACCAAGAGTTTAAGGACCTTCTTAGAGCCCATGGGATTGTATCTCAGTAGACTCCACCTAGAACACCTTAGCATAATGGTGTATTAAAAAGAAGGAATCACACATTACAGGATATGGTGTGATCTATGATGAATTAATCTGAGCTTATGATTACATTCTGGGGGTATGCTCTACAAACCATCGTGTTTACACTGAATCGAGTACCGTCTAAGTCAGTTCAGAAGACACCATAGGAGATATGGACTGGGAAGCATCCCAATATGTATTTTATGAGGATTCGGGGATGTGAAGCTTATGTTAGCTTGGTCCTAAATCTGTTAAATGTTATTTTATTGGATATCCTAAGGAAACTAAAGGATATTACTTTTACTCCATATCTGACAGCAAAGTGTTTATTTCCAGAGATGTTGTATTCCTAGAAAAGGAATTTATTTCCAAAGGAATCAGTGGGAGGCAAGTAGAACTTGAAGAGATTCAAGACCAACAAGAAAACACTAAACCAGTAGATGTACAAGAGAAACCTAAAGATCCACAAAGTGTTGTGGAATCCCAAATTCCTCAAGTAACATAGGAACCTCGTAGATCTAATAGGACACACCTTGATCCTAAAAGTTTTGGATATCTTGTGACTCAAGAAGGTAATAAATTGATCATAGATGATGAGCTAATATCCTATAAAAATTCTATTGAGGGACTAGAGCCTGAGAAATGGCTTGAGGCCATGAGATGCGAGATGGAATCCATATATACCAAGAAAGTATGGACTTTGGTGGATCCACCTGAAGGGGTAAAACCCATAGGGTGAAAGTGGCTTTTCAATAAGAAGACTGACAAGGATGGAAAAGTTCAAACCTATAAGGACAGATTGGTTGCAAAGGGTTTTAAACAAGTACAAGGTGTTGACTATGACGAAACCTTTTCTACAGTGATCATGGTTAAGTCCATCAGGAATATGCTTGCTATTGCAACTTATCATGACTATGAAATTTTGCAGATGGATGTTAAAACAACATTCCTTAATGGAAATTTACTCAAGGATGTGTACATGACACAACCTGAGGGTTTTATCAATCCAAAGGATGCAAATGAAGTTTGTAAGCTAAAAAGGTCAATCTACAGATTGAAGCAAGTATCTCAGAGCTAGAATCTTTGTTTTGATGAGACAGTCAAAGAGTTTGGTTTTTTTTCAAAATAAAGATGAACCTTGTGTGTATAAGAAGGTTAGTGGGAGCATAGTGGAATTCCTCATATTGTACATAGATGACGTATTATTGATGCGGAATGACATTCCTGCTTTACAAGTGGTAAAGACATGGCTTGGAAATACATTCTCTATGAAAGACTTGGGAGAATCATCCTATATCTTGGGGATAAAGATCTATAGAGATAGATCCAAAAGACTTCCTGGACTAAGTCAGAGCACATACATTGACAAAGTGTTGAAGCGGTTCATCATGATGAACTCAAATAAAGGAAACATGCATGTGTGCCATGGTGTCCCCATATCTATAGCTCAATGTCCCAGTTCTTGTGAAGAAAGGGAACGAATGACTAAGATTTCATATGCCTTAGCAATTGGATCAATCATGTATGCAATGTTGTGTACCCATCCAGATGTCTCATATGCCTTGAGCATGCTGAGAAGATATCAGTCAAATCAATGTGATGCTCACTAGATAGCCGTGAAGAACATCCTCAAGTACTTCAGAAGGACTAAGGATCAGTTATTCGTCTACAATGGAAAGGAAGAGTTGGTGGTAAAATGTTACACCAATGCAAGCTTCCACACTGGTCAAGATGATTATAAGTCACAATCCAGATTAGTGTTCTGCCTCAACAACGAAGTTGTGAGCTGGAAGAGTTCTAAGAAAGAAACAATTTCTGATTCTACAACAGAGGCCGAGTATATTGTTGCATTGAGTGCAGAAAAGGAGGTTGTATGGATCAAAAAGTTCATCATAGAACTTGGGGTTGTTCCAAGCATCAGTAAGGCAATCGAGCTATATTGTGGCAATAATGGATCAATTGTGCAATCTAAGGAACCCAGATCACATCCACACTCAAAACATATACAAAGGCGATTCCATCTCATACGAGAGATCGTGCATCATGGAGGTTTAAAGACTTGCAAAGTACCAACTGAAAGCAATGTTGTTGATCCCTTGATGAAAGCACTATAATAGTAGAAGCATGATGGACATGTAAGATCACTTGGAATATGATTTTTAGGTGGTTGGCTCTAAGTACAAGTGGGAGTTTGTTGGCATGTATGTCCAAAGAGCTAACCGTGTGATGATTGTAATGGCATAAATTGTAATTGATTTAAATAATAAATAAAGGCAATGTTTTCAATTTATTCTATTTAATTCAGTTATGCGATAATGATGTAACATTATAAATGTCTAGAGAATAATATTACTCAATGACGTATGTCTTCAAGTTTTAGCCTTGTCAAAACAAGATCATACATATGTTAAGAGTATATATACATATTCTCTTTATGTCCCTGATAGGTTATTATTGTGGAAGGTTGATGGACAACAATAATACATAAGATCAGAGTGTGGGTAGGTTGATGAAGCAATCTTGTGAGTCATGATATGGCTATATCCAACCAAGCACACATATATATGTTAGAGAACAATGTATCAGACATGCCCACCGTAAGACTGACACATGGAATCCATCTTCATGGAAGTCATAGTGAGCTCTCATAGTGATGGTGGTGGTTGTGGTTCTTAGACCTAAAATCACTGCACTCAACACATTTTGTTGGATACACTTTGCCATCATCAAACGCAGTTTTGAAACATGGTTTGTTATAATGGTGATGATTGGGTGACTTTGACACATGGGTATTGAGTATGAGTGATAGATACGGGATTTGTCCCTCCTATGGGAGTATGCTATCCTAGGCCTCTTGATTAGCAAGACTGAGAAAAGCATGGCCATGTGCATGTGAGTCAATATATGATATTGACCTTACATATATCTTAGACAGTCTGCTCTGGTTCAAGAAACAAGATTGAACAATAATGAAGGTGACTACTCCATGCATCTAGTTCGATATAGACATCAGTGACAATGGAACTATACAAACAATGCAACATCATACCGAATTGTAGGTTGAAGTTGTTCCCCAACTATTCCATTTACTTGGATAGCAATGATGTGCAACTAGGCACCTCTCTTTGCTTGTGATGTCATAATGTTGTTATGGACATTCAATGCCAACAAAATATGGGACCTATAGTGTCACACACATAGGTCTTGACCTAGAAGAGGAGTTCAGATCTTGAATGACAATTGAATTAAGTACTAAAGTGTTTAGGTATTTGATTCATGCTACAAATAGGCTAACAACACTGCCAAACACCCATCCTAAGTGTTGAGACAACCATTTGGAGTGCCAAACGGTCGTCTCAAGTGTTGAGACGGGCGTCTGGGTGTCAAGTCTATTGTGAGTTGAAATTGGCAAAGGAACAAACAAACCCAACCAAACCGGCTCAACTTGGGTCACCAGACGCGCCGTCTCTCATGGGAAAAATGGTCAATATTTGTCAGGGAAGGTTCTAGATGTTTTCCTATTTGGTTTTGTATGAGCACTACTTGTTGCACAAGGAAATGAATGTCTAACATTGATGGGAATTGATTTGCCAAATTCATGTACAACTGGGAAACTACAAAATGACCGTCTCACCTTGCAAGATGACCATCTCACGTGCCATACGACCATCTGGGTTTGCCAAATGGCAGTTCCGGCTGTCGCATGTTGTGAAATTTTCAGAATTGTTGTGAAAATTTGAGAACCCTGACCACACATTAATCTCGTACCGGATAGCAATTGGGAACCCTGACCCTGGCCTCTACTATATATAGAGGGATAGTGGGCCTTTCCAGAACACAACAAAGACAATTGAGAAACAGTTGCTCTGATAAATGTTGTCCTATCTAGTTTTGGTAACAACGAGTGCCCCGAGCAAGTTCTACCTGAATAGAAAGGAACATCAAGGGAAAGAGAAATTGAGATCATTGTTGTGGGAGAGCAAGTTGGTGACTAGTAGTACACTAACACAGAGGGAACACTCCTTCCTGATTGTTCTGGTAGGATGACAGGAGTTCTAGAAGGTCTATGTGGACTAATATAGAGGTGGAAAGTTGTTGTTTGGCACTTGGAGAACAACATCAACCAGCAGTCCATGACAAGAGGAGCATATACTCCACCGCAACCCAATAGCACACAGGGTAATCTTCCTAGAACCCCCATCTTTGTTTTTGGTTTCTTGTTTTGTCTTCCATTCCACTTTCTCGCATTTCCCCAATTTTTTGTTGACTAGCAGACATGTGGTTGGCGTCCATGGCACGGGGTGGGAAGATGGAGATCCACCTGTGGCAAATTTTATATATGCCCCTCAGCTCGCTACTTATTTCATTTTGATCGCATGGGTAACATCATGTTTTGCCCTTTTACATCACTTGATATCGCGTGACAATCAATCAGTGCCTAGATACGGATGTATAATGTCACATTGTGTGGTTTTAAGTCTTATATGGGGTATATCAATAATTCGACAAATTAATTTAGTTTAATATATCAATAATTCAATTTATTTATATATTCATAGTAAATTATATATAGCTTAGAAGAATAAAAGAAAATATGTTTTGGAATCATAAAACTATAATGTACCTAATGATTTTAGTTTCTTCACTTGTTTTAGAATCAAAAAATTATAATTTGCCCAATGGTACCAGTTTCACCACCTAATTCCAATCTAATAAATATATGTTTTTAATAGATTTATCTAATTGGTCAAATTATCTAAAATTCATAACTAATAATCTTAAGTTAGTGAAATAAATTAAAATATTATACAAACTAACAAATATATTCTACAAGATAGTATAATTTTGATAACCTAATTCAATAATAATATAAATGTGATTGTTAGTGTTTATGCAATTAATGTGAGGTTAACCCAAATTCCATATATACATGTAATAGGTTGCTTGTGACTTGGATATGGAACTAGAACTGGCCCTATGTATGTATAGAATCTATTTGAAGTATGTTGCATTCTACTAACCATATTGAGCAATTGACCCATCTCTCTCTCTCTACTTGAAGGCTCAAAACCCTAATTTGATTACTACATGATTCTCTTTATGAGATTGTTCTTGTAAAATACCTTTTGATGGGATCCCATCACTAAAGAACTCCATAGTTAAGCATGCTCATCTTGGAGTATTACTAGGATGGTGACTAGTCGGGAAGTTGACCCCAGCTTACGCGTGAGTACGGAAAAAGCACATAGTTAAGGCTAGTGGTGGTCTATGGGGTCAGTCGTCATTCCTAAAACTCTACTAGAGCCTTGGGCATTGGGTCTGGGTATTACATAATGGTATCAGAGTCAATTCCCTTCAAGTAGGTGGGGCCCACATTGGCATGTGGCATGCCAATCTTGAGTCGTGCAGTCCAGATAAGTTGGAATGGGCTATCTGTAGAGACAGGATGGAGCCGCCCTTGCGCTGGTAGTCGTGGATGAGAGTTGGGTGTCCATGAGTCATTTTGGGTCTGCACTGAAATGGGGAAGAGATTATGAGGTCGTATAGTTGAGCCTTGACGATGACGTCAAAAGTCTAAGTGGGATAGATTGTAACGTCCCAGGATTTGAGGCCCCAACTAGAATGATCTTAAAAGGAATGATTGGACTATCCTTATCACCAAGGTGCACCTCCTTTTACAGGAGCCCTTCACTAAAGAACTTCATAGTTAAGCATGTTCAACTTGGAGTAGTACTGGGATGGGTGACTGGTCAGGAAGTTGACTCCGGCTTACGCGTGAGTGAGGACAAAGCGCATAGTAAAGGCTAGTGGTGGTCTGTGGGGCAGTCGTCATTCCTGAAATTCTACTAGAACCTTGGGCAGTGGACCTGGGTGTTACATCATCATAACCATCATGATTGGTGATGATGATGATGATGATGATGATGATGATGATGATGATGATGATGATGATGATGATGATGATGATGATGATGATGATGATGATGATGATGATGATGATGATGATGATGATGATGATGATGATGATGATGATGATGATGATGATGATGATGATGATGATGATGATGATGATGATGATGATGATGATGATGATGATGATGATGATGATGATGATGATGATGATGATGATGATGATGATGATGATGATGATGATGATGATGATGATGATGATGATGATGATGATGATGATGATGATGATGATGATGATGATGATGATGATGATGATGATGATGATGATGATGATGATGATGATGATGATGATGATGATGATGATGATGATGATGATGATGATGATGATGATGATGATGATGATGATGATGATGATGATGATGATGATGATGATGATGATGATGATGATGATGATGATGATGATGATGATGATGATGATGATGATGATGATGATGATGATGATGATGATGATGATGATGATGATGATGATGATGATGATGATGATGATGATGATGATGATGATGATGATGATGATGATGATGATGATGATGATGATGATGATGATGATGATGATGATGATGATGATGATGATGATGATGATGATGATGATGATGATGATGATGATGATGATGATGATGATGATGATGATGATGATGATGATGATGATGATGATGATGATGATGTGGTTATAACAGATTGAACCCTAAACACTAAGCACTCATTTATTAAGACTAAGAAAATCATTTTAATAAAAAATAGCATTGATGGAAATGCATATAAGTGGTCCAATGCATCAAGCTATGAGAATACAACATTCTCAAAAAAAATGACCATGAAAATATTTCAAATATGAACAAAAAATGTAGGGCGGAGGAGGAAGAGGAGGAAAGCAAACTTGAGGAGGAGAGCAAAACCTATAGCGGTCGAGGAGGAAGAGGAGACCACTGGGGCAAGGAGCAGTAGCTCGGGGCAACAGTAGAGGATGTGCACATGGGTAGCAATAGCTCGACATCGCAGTAGCTTGGTGGTAGCAGTAGCTCGGAGGCGAGCAGCAACAACAATGGAGGCTAACCGGCAGCGTCAGCGTCTTGGTGGAGGAGAGTCGGCGAATGTGACAGCGATGGGACAAGATCAGGAGGAGGAGCAATGGCAGAGAGGAGGCAACAACGAGGAAGAGTTGGAGGCGGAGAGGACGAGGAAGGAGCAGAGGCAGCGGCGGAGAGGAGGACCTGGAGCCGAAGGAGCTAGAGGCGGAGGAGCAGTCAGTCACGTGAGGAGGAGCTGGAGGCGGAGTAGCAGGAGAGGAATCACCGCAGCATGTTTCTAGAGAAACGCAGGGTCGGGTAGGGTAATGAGGGGAAAGGTTTCGTGGGGTAAATAAGTTATACATTGTCGATTTGGTAAAAACAAACCGAAGGAAAGGTCAGTTAATTTCCCGTGGTCAGATGACGTGTGCATATATTTCTCCCGACGGTTGCGCTGACAAAAATTGACGGTATATGATTTTCAGAGGCAAATGAAATGCTCCCAAAAAAATTGTGCAAAATTCTAATTTCGCGGGTGATATATAGGGTCAGTTGTTTTGAGGACAGTCCAACGGCAACAAAAAAAAGCGTAGCCCGCGTTTCTCATATGGGAAACCCGAGGCGGTTGCCGACCCAGAGCTAGCGCAAAAAAATAACATCGGCGGTTGCATGTAAATATATCTGACGTTGTATCCCCATTCTATGGTAGTGTACATAAGCTCAATCTAGAAATAAAAACAGTCGCTTAGGATTTTCTTTTTGACTCCCAATGATTAGTAAACTTCTACTTGTCAGTTTATAGTAACAACTTTTGGACACCCCTCCCTCCTTTTGTCCTATCTAGCCGGTTCTATGGAACATATTAACGGAATTCATATTCGAAGGTGACTTGGCAGTTACGGGTTTCAAGCAGGAGCAACTCTCGTGCACAGCGTATCAGCCAGGCGTGTTTTTAGTCCCATATCGACCGGTTCAAAGATGGAAATATGTTTATCGGTTTAATATCTGATATGTGGGCCATCGGCCCACATGATATTAAATTAATTTTTTGAGGGGGAGGGCCCACCACGGCAGCTTGCTGTCGGGGTACTTGCATGTCGCCCTTGTGTTGCACTACTGCTTGGGCCTGGCGCACCCAACCAATCCTTAAAATAAGCTTTTGTTGCCGTAGCAACAGTCAGTTTTCAGTTCCATAGTATTAGAGGCGATTCAATTTTCCAAAATTCTAGTAACCGTTTTTGAGCATTGAAAATATTTTGGTTTGCTTCTCTGACAATTTCTGAAAGACATTTTGAAATTGCGTAATTCAATGAAATCTCTCTCTCAAATTTAAAATTTGTGAAGTGAATGTTTCTTTGTGGAGTATATATGCTTAGCGTTGCACTACTGCTTTGGTGGCGCATCCCTCCAATTCGTAACATACATTTTTTCTTTTATTTATTTGATGTGAATGTCCAAAATATCGCTTAACCAAACTGCCCATTAATAGAATACCGTCCACGATCTCTTCACTCGTGCTGACTTCATGTACTATTGAACCTGTCACATTGGGTCTGAGAGTGTAAAGGGAAATAAATCTGAGAACTGCAGAAGAGGGGACATAATCTACAAACAAGAGGGCCTTGAATCAAAGTGGTTGACCCTCGGTAGTAGAACTCATTGCTAACTTGCTCTAGTTCTCTTTCAAGGGTCGTTTGTGATTTTCAGCAACATATTCATTCAACCAGAAACAAATTTCCAAACGTTCAGAATTAACAAAGCGTCATTAGCCCCAATTACTTTGCTTAAAAAGCTATAAAATAAAAGCTTTACTTGCACCGTCTATGGTAAGCAGACACATAACGTCTAAGATGAGCAGAAAAACAGCTACCAAAATAAATGCTAAGCACACAGATGATATAGAACATCTAAACATGATATAGAACATCTAAACACCATATTATTTGGTTAAATACCTAGAGATGTGTCTCCATTAAATAAGACCCCTCGAGGGGAAAAAGGGAAACAATATCCATCTATCTGGAAAACGTCACTGTATGCACTATTAAAGTGCAGGACAGAAGCAACGATCTTGCCGAGCAACTCATATTTATGTCCTTTTCTGTAACTTGAAGAGGCTGGTAGAAGAAAGGAAAAGAAATGTCATCCAGCTATTGGTCAAATAAAACATCCATTATTTATATAAATTCATCTTTTTTTGAAGTTCAAGAATCCAAAGTTGTAGTACGAATAGATGTCATCCGCATATTTAGTTACTTAGTTATGCCATCAAAGTGGTATTCACAAGATTCTGTTGTTTATGTGTGACACATCAAAATGAAAGACACCAACTTTCATACAACTGCACGTTGTGAAGGTTAAATAATAGTCATCTGGTTGACTTTGTGAGCACCCAGTATAAGTAATCGTGTTTACAGGTCTATCATATAGATTAGATATTGTATCAATAACGGAACATCTCACAGTAATGATGACCAGATCCAAAGGATAGATTGGGCATTTGAAATCAACTAGGCTTGCACTTGGTCTGTTTGAATTTTAAGTGAGATGCAAAAAGGGTATATAGTGCTAGATTTTCCTCCAATGATAGTCAGTCAACCATATCCACAAGGACGGTGCTGTAATTTGATGAAGTCGTACAACTAGAGATTCATATTCTTTTTCTTGCAGCTATATTTCTGACTTGTCTTCACTATCTCAATTATTAATTGCAGAAGCAGAAAACAGTTCTGTTACACTCTCTGATTGGGCTCTTCACCTTTCCCTAATGGTGCTTGTAACCATTCTCTCATGGCAATAATTGAGATAGTGAAGACAAGTCATAAATATAGTTTGCTTTCTCTCGCTCCTCCAAATCGATGGGTTTTGCGCTTGCCATAGTAAAACATCACCAATATTCTTGGTTGATAACTTTTTAGGATAACCCTTGCTTCAGTCGGTTTAATAGGAACAGACTGGTTAGTGCAACTCTAAAAAACAATTATCATAAAGCTCCCACCAAGGAAGAATACGAGATTTCACAAGGATGATTGATGAAGCTCCATGAAGGTCGTCATTAGCTCAACCCCCTCAGTCCTTGTCCTCTCTCCTAAGCAAGCACTTCAAATGTTCACAAGACAACTTGGGCTAAGCTGGTGGATGACAACATCATCTACCCCTCAAAAGAGGATGAAGCTAACGCTATATAGCGGGCTACATTGTGATGAAGCATCTCACCTCTTCATGCATGAGGATTATCTTTAAAGATTCTGCAGATTGATTGGTTCCCGTGAAACTACGGCAAGGGTTTGGGAGTCATTAACTCCTAACCAAAGGGACCAAAGAACACCTAGAAGAAAATTATTGGTTCAATCAATGGTGGCTCCTGATTCTGAATGTAGGGAGTCTCGTGAACTCACTGAAGAGAAACTTCATGAGTATGCTGATCTTGGTGAAGCTATTCAACACTCCACTAGAAATATCGGAGCATAAGATGTATGCTCCACTAGAGTATTCATGTCGGCGACTGCACTATGCTCAGTTCCGTTGTCACGGAGGCTGGTGCCTAGGGTCTAAGACAAATCTAATATATGGAGATGAATATGAATGGATTCCCAAGTATTGCAATCATCGTGGCATGTTTGACCATGAGGATGATCCAGGCCATGGAATGAGGTTTCGTCGAAATCATCGAAATTTCGATTTCGATGCTATGTGGTACCGAAACCTGCGACTGTTTCGATTTCGATGAGTTTCGCCAAATTTCGACAATTTCGATGAATTTCGCCAAATTTCGATGAATTTCGCCAAATTTCGATGAAAATTTCGATAATTGCAATCCTTGTTGTTTTTGTTGATTTTTGAAGAGGAGCAAAGGGGGATTGGGGTCATTTCACCATTTAGTACTCATACATAGTATATAGTTATAGTATATCATAATTGCATTGCATTTCCCTAATATTTGCTATTCAAATTATTAAATACTTATGTGATGCATGCTATTTTAGTTTCTGCAATGTGGATGACATGTATCCTAGTGGTGATTTATTAGACAATGAGGGTGCTAGGAAGCCAACCACACCAACAAATGATGATTTAGCTTGGAAACATTGCACTAGTATTCTTGGGACCAATGAAATGGTTGACTATTGAGTCAATATCAGCAACAAACTATAAACCCAAGTAAAATGTGTGGGATGCCCTACATATCCAATATTTGATATTATGACACGAACAAGTACATGCATGTATATAGCTCATACTTACAAAATTTCATAACTTAATTCCTACATTTTGTCATCGAAATCATTCATCGAAATCCTCAAGAAACAGGACAGTTCCCTTACCTCCCACATGAAGGACCCCCTCCCTAACCTACCCCCACATAAAATTTTATTGCATAAAACGATGCATTTAGGTGTAGAGATCACACCTGTAAAATTTCATAAATTAATTCATTCATTTTGGCGTCGAAACGGGCACAATTGCATTTATCAAAATTT
This sequence comes from Alisma plantago-aquatica, assembly GCA_963693085.1. Classification (NCBI taxonomy): domain Eukaryota; kingdom Viridiplantae; phylum Streptophyta; class Magnoliopsida; order Alismatales; family Alismataceae; genus Alisma; species Alisma plantago-aquatica. Next base: position 950,710,707 of record OY856412.1, read on the forward strand.
CTGTCGAAATTTCCATAAATTTCGGTTTCCATGCTGTCGAAACCGTATCGAAATCGGATACCTCGTTCCTTGATCCAGGCAAGCCAGTCTGATGCTCCTGCAACTAGGAAGGCCGATCGGGTTGTAAAAGCCATGCAAGGTGTTTGAAAGATGGACCAGATGAAGTGGAAAGCAATTGGGTGTGGCAATTGATATTTCTTTAGTTCACTGATTGAAGGCATGAGGAGAAGCAAAAACCCAAAAGAAAGACTTGGAACTAAAGATTCACCATAGTTGGAAAGAGAAAAAGCAAAAGAGCAATTGTGAGAGGCAATCCTTAAGCCCCGTGACATTCCTAAAAAATCCTCATTTTGAAGTCTAGATAAAGAGGAACCAAACATATGGCATTTGGTTCAGCCCGAGGGCCACCAACGTAGCAACAATGGATTAAACCTCCCTTAAACATCCTTGAGTTACTTCCCTACCGCACAAACCCATCATTTATGCAGTTATTGGGGCAGCAGGGGGTCACCCCCCACTAGTGTTCCAAAAAAGGGGAACATTAAAGGATCACGTTTCCTATACAACAACCCATCTGATGGGCCGCCTAACTTCTCCTCCTAGAATGTAAAGTTTTAACTGTGAATCACATAAAGACAGAGCTAGGAAGGACATTTGTAGACATAAGTAAAATATGCCCTTGCTCTTAAAGACAAAGATCAAACTCCACAATTATTTATGTTTGCATCGCCCATTTGGCAATGAGGTAAGTAGAGATCTAACCTAATCATACACGCCAATCCTCTAGTTCAACCTTGGACTTGTGTAACCTTCATTTGGTAGAGTAGTTGCTAAGCACCACCCAATTAGAATAGATGGCATTGTGGGCAGCCCAACTATCACTAATCTGAAATGTAGCATTACCATGGCTAGCAATTGCAGACCACCAGTTCTCCATTGCTTCAACACACAGTAAGAAATCAAGCGATGTGCAAATAATAGTAGCAACAACCATTTTGCTAAAGCATGCCTCAGTCTGTTCAATTAATAGATTATTGTATCTAAGATGTGGGAAGGTGTTTACTGAGGTGGTTGTAGTTTATAATAAAAGGCAGGATGCAGAGAGATAAACCCCAATAGCTAGCTCTTGCAAGCTAATTGTGTTGGTTGACATGGATGTTTGAAAGCTACCTTAATGCTGTCAAGCAGGCAGGGTGAAGACATGTTTACATTTGCCTTCTTCCTAAAGTACTGGATGATCACAAAAAAGGGACGTTTTTCTTTTGGATTTTTCCGCTTTGTGTGGCGTCCCGTGGTTGGGACGCTGACCCAAATTGCATTACACCCATTTCTGGTCCTGAGTAGACCAACCTTAAAATCCAAAGTGATTCATTTCATTCCCATTCAGGGATCAATAAGGTTGCAATGAACCACTCGGATGTTGGTGTTTAGCCTTCTTGGTCTGTTGACAAGAATTTGCTGATCTACTTGTTCATTTTGCATAACAATTGCCCATGTCATTGTTCAACTTGATTAAACTACTCATGCTAAAGATCACTCTTGTTCATAATCATATCATATAATTGACTAGTTATTTTAGCTTCATATCTACATGTTTGCTTGATCTTCTTGAAAAGATTGCATCTTGCTCATAATTGACTCTATAACATATTCTACTTGATCTGTTGCCTCCAGCCTCGTGATTCGTGACTGAATATAATTCCATATACATAGGCTGATTGTTCACAATGTTGAGAGTTATCTAGTTTATGGATTAATTATTTTCTAGTTTGTAATATAGGCCCAAGTGTGTCTTGCCCATTAGGGTTCTGCCTAAGTCTGCACACTTCCCCATTCTCCTATATATAGGAGCGTGGCTTCTATATACTAATCTTCTAGAGTTCCATGCAAAATGGGCGTTCTTCAGCTATTTGTGTGCTGATCAATCGCCCTTGGCCTAATTTCCCCTCCAAGCTTGGCTAAGGTATATCCTTTTCACAATGATCAACACACCTTGGTGGTTCATCTGAAGAGCTATATAGTCAGAAGACCTATATCCCTATTCATATATAAAGCATGGACATCCCAATTTGATTTTATGGATTCCGCAGCAACATGGAGTGCAAATATCAGTGATTACCCCAAATCAACTTTACTAGAAGGTTTAAGCACTTAAGCTGTAAAGGAAACATAGTAACTTGGAACTGTGAGGTGGGATTTGATCAATAACACTAGATAAAAGAGAGTTAGCAACTGAGCTAGCTCCAAGCTAAGCTAAATGTTTATCCTGCCAAAAAAGAACTTCAAGAGGCAGTGATTACAAGGAATCTTGTGAATCCTTCCTGAATATCTGCCATAAGAAGCTTGTCTCTAGTGGCTTAGAAAAGGGGATTTTCAGCCGCTACTTTGCATCACTGCTAAAATAGTACTGAATCCGTAATTTATTTCTCTACTAGAAAAATGCTTTAACTAAAGTAGCCACACTCTCTTCCTGTTACCCCTAAAGTGGGAACTGTGAAGTGAGACCGACTTCTGCATTTTGTAAATAAGGTCATTGCAAGATTTTTTTTGACGAAAGACTTCTAAAACCTGCTGCCCTTGATTATCAATAGGAACCAAATGGTGTTAGTGACAGGCAGACACCTTTCAGATGCACTACTCTTAAAAACTACTTAGTTCATCACGTTGGACTTCGCTTGGAAGCAGATCTTACCAAGGCGCATTAGTCGATCAGGTGCCTCTGCTTACAGTGACTGAACTAGAATTTTCGCGTCGCTGACCGCTTTCGGTAGAGGAATATCTTTTTTCCGCCTCCTTGATATTCATTGAGTCAAGAACGAGGTGGTCTGTTTCCTACTTCAAAAGTTAGACACCAGGCAAGATGTTCTATCAAAGCCTTACTTCCTTGTAATTTGAGTAAGAGCTTTATTGCCACATCAAAGTATGATGAAGTCACTAGCAAGGTCATGACCCCATCCGCAACACTAAGTATGAATGTTCACACATTGTTTTAATGGATCACCATTTGTGTTTTTTGCATGGTGAAGTGGATAAAACTCATTGCATATGCAACTATTGAATGATTTTGAAACTAGATTAGACTCATAATTGATTATTGACAAAGCCAAGATAGTCTGATCAATTTATCTCTTTCAAGAACATATACAGAATTGTGAACAGTGATCAAGCCAAACTGCCTGTATGCTTTCTTGGCTTCCCTTCTCGGGAAATCAGGTCGTCAAAGCTTTTGATGCCCCATTTAAACCAAAGCAAATCTGGACTCATGAAAACCTAGGCTCATATTTATGGCAGGTACAGTAGAAATGATATTATTCTACCTTTCCACTTATCATTTATTTTTTATCTTCAGCGTTTGCTTTGGAAGTGGCAGTAAATGAAGAGTCAAGAAACTTTGTCGTCGCTTCTTGTGAGGGGATTCGGATTAGTCAAAGAACAATCACTTAAACACTCGGTAAATGTCTGCCAGCCTAAGCATCAAGGTGGCCTTATCACACCTAGAATTACTGACGAGGTTGATGTCAAACTAGCCAAAAACCTACGTAACATATCTAGTGACATCAAACCCTATTGGTGAGAAAGATTCATCCTGGGTGCATGGTGTCCGTGTACCATCTTCTAATGTGTCAGTGTGGTCCTTCCTCTCCTGCAATCAACCAAAAAAAGTTCTCCATTGTCATGCATTCTTCACTACAGTGCACCAAAGTACCGCATAAACTACTTCACACAAAACAAAAACAAAACAAAAACCGGACCCCAAATTCCTTCCAACAAAACAGTATACAGTACAGTTGGTTTTAATGTCTTACGTTTCTCATTTTCATAATCCTGATGAACAAATCATTTCCATGCAACCAAACAAGACGCGACTGCAGCTTGAACTAGCATGAAGGAAAAAAGACAAGCAGGAAGCGCTGAGTTGAAGTTGACACAAGAAAACTTCAATGTTTATGCTAATAACAAGGGCTGAAGCAGAAGACAATCTGGTGTACATTTATTCCAAAGAGAGCTTTTATGTAGGAAACAAAAGGACTGAGCTTAATATATATATATTAAACTTGTCCTATTCTAGTTGAGTGAAACCTTCGAGGCCCATCTAAATGATCCATCATTTATATAGATTGTTGTAACTACACCAACTAAGCTTGACCAGATAATCCAAAATATTTCCTTCCACTTCGATACTCTTAAATGCTATCAGAGATATTATCTCAACCTTCCCACTTGATGCCATCTTCGTCAACCTCAAATCTAAGCCACAAACTATTGATGTGCTGTTCAAATTTTGAGCTTTACAACTATGTTGCTGTTCCTCTTATCTTGTCTGATCTCTTGCAACAAACAACGAAAAGACTCCTTTTATTGCTTCATCATCTAGAAAAAGGAGCTTATTTCCTCCTACTTAAATCTACTTTATAGTCTAATCGATTCCCCTAAAGAATGTGAGCAACCACAGAAGTACTGCTAACAAAACCTATATAAATTGTTTGAATCTTATCTAGTTGATAGGTTTGATTTTTTATACTCATTGGGAGTCAATCAAATTGAACAACTTCCTGCTACGGGATGTAGAAATGCACATAGTGAAGGAAAGTCATTTGGAAGACTTCTAAGGTGCGTCAGAAAAGGCTCCAGAGCACCAAAACGGTGAGGAAAAACCAGTTCTAAAACCTAGATCTAAGACATGGATGCGCAAGGACAGGCTGAGAAGAATGGCAACCTGGGAACCAACCTCTTATGCACTCATTTCTGATTTATCAATGAAGCTTCTGTTTTCGAGTCCCATTTGCAGATATATTTGTGTTTCTACCATCTAATGCAGACCGAGAAAGCAAGTTTTGAGGCACTGGGCTGCCACAACTATTAAATATCCGGGCATTGGTTTTAACAAACTCTTCCTTCCTCTCATCAACATTTCTCATGAGCACTCCCTTTGGACCCATCTGGTCTACACCATTTTGAAACTTTATTTGTATATGGACGAAGAACAATTAAATGGTTCATATTGGTGGAATTCAGTCTGTTTAGATGGAATATCTGATACATACACTGAAGGAAACCTGCATGCACTTGTTTTTTGGACTAGGATCTTCCCTGATCCATCCAACATACTGTCTAGAACCGTGGTTTGGAGAACATAATGTTGAGCTACCATATCAGCAGCACATATGAGGTATGACGCAGGGAAATGCTGGGTGGAGCGTGGTGAGCTAAAGAAGACACTAGCAGGATGGGAGCAAAGCCCGACGAAGTCACAAGAACTAACTGTCACACTCAGACCCTGTAGGTTGGGTGTGGTCCATAAGAATGATGTTTAAAATGTAATGGTTTTGGTTTATTTGATTATTTGGTAGGAAGTAGTGGGGTGTAGTTTGGTGATTTGCAACTCTGTTGCACTACTCTATTCACATCAAATTTTAGAACTGGACAAGTGTGGGGTTGGAGCAAATGGGCTTTTGATGCTTTATGCTATCATCAATCTGTTCACGCTGTACTATGGGGAAGAATGGGAAGGCTCATTTAACTCCATAACTGGTTATTGACTGGGTAGTTCTTCCATGGCTCTCTTTGGAAGAGTTCGAGCTGGTATCTACATTAAAGTTGCAGATGTAGGTGCTGATCTGGTTGGCAGGTTTGAGAAAAACATACCAGAGTATGCTCCTAGAAACAATGATGTGATTTTGTCTACACCGTTGGTGATAATGTGGGTGACATCGCTGGAATGAGCTCTGACCTTTTATGTTTATATATTGAATCTTCTTGTGAGGCACTAGTTGTGGCCTCTGTTTCTTCTTTTGAATTTAACCATTAGCTGACTCCAATGTGTCATCTATTGCTTTTTAGCCCCATGGGCATTAGTACTTGCTCTATTTAGTGGACGCATGTGGTTATGCATTTGTGTGTGTCTCTATGTGTCAGTACATGCGATTCTATAATCATCATGCTAATATTACAACCCCAAGTATAAATAGGTTGTAATGTATGACAAATATATCCCAGTCGCTGACAAAATCATATAAAGAAAATACTTGTATGCACATGTCATGTCTCATTGCAAAATTATGATGGCAAGTATATACGGTAGAATTTCCTGCCGGAAATTTAATTATTACAACTTTGGAGTAGCTTTCTCCCTAATATAGTAATATATGCATTCATATTTAAAATTTTCACATTACTTGCCAAAGACGTTAAGCAAATAAGTTAAATCAACAATATAAAATTAAAAAATATTGTGTACAATGAATTGATCCAAAATTCTTGGAACTCGAAATGGGCATGGTTTTACCGGAATAAGTGCTTCGATTTCAAGTTCAAGCAAACAGCATGGCACTTTAGAGAGAGACGCTGTTAATTTAAGACACTCCTTAATTACAAAAGAAGAATATGATCACCAATGCACCAGGAGGAATCGTTTCTTTGATTGATGCATCTGCAGAGATCTTGATACAAGTGGCATAATCAGGTTCGACAGTTCCTTCCATGAAACCTTGAATGCACAGGAATCATTTCCTTAATTGAACTTTCTATGGACTTCCTCTACCATACCCAGAGCTGTGCTGCCCACACTTGTCATTTTCATAAACCAGTAGGGAAGCATACAAACAAGAAAGCCAATTAAAACTTTCGGGGTCAACACATCAACTGTTGGAATTGAAGTACGGCTGACAAAGGGGCCAAAAAGTGCAAGAGAAACCAAAGTATCAGAATGAATGGTGAAACCCTTCCCAATTTCTGCATTTGTATTTCCAGCAGCATCTAAGGCATTAGTTCTCTCATGGATCATGTGGTTCGTGCCAGTCATTTCAGCAATTCCACCTGCATTTTCACTCATTGGACCACACCATATGCGTCAATAGCAAGACCAGAAAATAGTACTCAGCATCCCGAGAGCAGCTATTGCTATCCCATACATAACAGCCAATCTAAAACTGACAAAAATGATTTAGGCAATGGAGAATGTAGAAATAATTGCAGACTTGTATCCGGGATCCAGCTCAAAGATTAAATTAGTTGCAGCTCCAGTCCTGCAGGAATCAGCTACATCCTAGACATGGCTATAAGCATTGCTTGTGTAACATTTGATCACAAAGAAAATTAATAAGCCAGACCATAATCCAATGGAAACACGGAAGATAAACTCTCAGTTCTTCACAAGTTTCAATTCGCCAAAACTGAAAATGGTGAAGGAATCGGGAAGAGCAACCTAGCTAACAACATCAGTACCAATAGTCATGATTGCATGGAGATGATAAGTTCCCTCTTTAGTATAGGCGCTATCTCACTTATACCCTTTATTTCAAGGAAGTTGATGGAAAATAGAGAAGGTTCAATTTCAGATTCACTTCCGAATTAGAGCTATGGGGAAAATAATTAGTTGCTTTACAAGTACGAGATTGTGGTCTGCACTATCCAAGAAACTTACTGAAACTTCTCAATCAGGATCATTCTAGTTCCCCTTCAAATCAGATCTCAATTAAGGGACAAAAACTCTGTGAGTTCCTGTGTAATGTAAGTTAATTTGTGATCAACTGAATGTGAATGACCACACTATTATAGATTACTAGAAGGTTTTTAATCTCCCAAATGAACTTGATAGTCCAGAAATGGCTACACTATTAAGTCATCAAAGATATTGTCATAAAAAACTTGATAGACCAGACTAGGAGGCATTCATAGTTTCTACAAATAAACCATCAATACATCCAATGACCTATCCTATGATCTTGTTACTCCTATAATCATGAAAGAAGTCAAAATAACTTTCATGAATCCATCCTTGGTTCTCTACAACAGAAATGCCTATGCTCAATATTACAAGACAACACTCTGTACAGCAGAATCCTACAAAACTTTGACATAGCGGACAAAGGAATCCTACAAATTTCATGATGTAGCCAGGAGAGGTGAGTGCATAGTGCAGTTAAAGAAACTATCACCCAACCTCAAGTTTTACAGAAAGATAATGGCATACTTGTCATCGCTCCAATGAATATGCAACCTTCTCCACTCATGGAAGAGGAGCAATTAGACAATTTTCCAGACAACATCCTATTTTAGCTGAAAGCAGTGTAAAGATTTAAAGTTGGCTAATTGCCAGCTGACAGAATTTGTGGAAAGAGAGGACATGATCCCCTAAATTGTTGCCGTCTTCATAATAACTATCAAAGTGCAGGGTCGCAAAATTACTAGCTAAGAACCATGCAGTACTCGCAGTTATGAGATTTATTGAGGTGAACTCAATGAATCACACATTGATACCAGGGCGACAGGTCACATTTTTCATGACCCAGTATCATGAAAAGCTTAAATCTCTTTACAGGGGCAGAGTACATCATGGTAAGAGATGGTAATTGCTATCCAGTACACATACAGGGAAAGGTTTTCTAACAGGAAATCAGTATGTTCACTTGCATCAACTATCAATACTGCCCAATGTTACAGGTAAGCTGCTATGTTTCAGAACTTACATCAAACTTTCCTCACAATATTGTCTCTGTATCTGATACATTGTTTATCAAGAACCTAAAGAGACACAACATGTTGGCTAAAGAAAGATGTATAACAATCCATATATGATGGATGCAAAGATACCTCAAGCTCTCCACTCAACAAAACAAACTGAAGCATTTGGAGTGATCTGGTATAGAAGACTATGACACAAAGTACAAAGTGGTGGAGCACTTGATTGAGAGTAACAACGTATCAGCTTCTGTAGAGTATCAGCAGTCAGCTACGCAGAAAATATTTCTTTCCCCTTGTACTCTGTAATAAAAGGCGGATAAACTTTTGAACTGGTCCACTGTGCCCTTCCTGATAGCATAATTATTGTCCTGTATCGGTTGTGAACTTTACGCCTTGTTGAGGATAATCATTCCAGTACACCTGGTTGTACCCTTGACATTAAGAAGTGATTCTTTGATAGCAAATTTTGTTGTTTATACCATGATCATGAATCAATCTAATATTAATTTGAAATCTTTGCAAATTGATGGTGTTTTACAATTTGTCAATAAGCAGATGGCAAAATTATGATCATGGGAATCTACATTGCATATCATATCCACATACCCCCAAGCAGAATGGCAGAGATGACAAAAAACATAGTGATGTCGTTGAACTTGCATTTGTTATGATGCTATGGTGGCATACATAAATACTACCGGGTTGATGCTGTTACCTCTGTCATCTTTCTAAAGTAAGTCTGTAACATTTGAGGTGAAATGGACGAGTCACACTTCGATACTAGGGCAACAAATCACATTGTTCATGACCCAGGTATTTTGAATAGCTTAAATCTCTTTAAAGAAGGGCCGAGGCTGAGTTACATCATGGTAAGAGATGATAATTGCCTACCCATTACACACACAGGAAACCTTTTCTAATTGGAAATCAGTAAGTTCCCTTGCTACTGAGCTACTGAGTAACAACGGGAGATTCGATCTCAGCAACTCTAAGTAGGGACAAATGTAAGAGTAAGCTGATATATCTCACAATTACATCAAACTTTCCTCTTTATTTTGTCTTTAGACCTGATACGTTATTAATTAAGAACCCAAAGAGACACAACATGTTGGCTAAAGAAAATGTGTAACAGCCTATATGTGAGAGGAAAAAATACCTCAAGCTCTCTATTTAACAAAACAAACTAAAGAATTTGGAGTGAGCTGATACAGAAAACTGCGACACAAACTACAAACTGATGGAGCACTCAATGTAAAATAACAACGCATTATCTACTCAATTTTCTGATTTAGTACCAGCGGTTGGCTAAGAAAACAAAAAATTTCCCTTGTAATCTGTAATACAAGGGCGGATAAACTCTTTGAACTGGTCCATTCTGACCCTTTGAGTAAAGCACCTATTATCCTAGACAAGGTGTGAACTTTACGCCTTATTTGCGGATGATCATTCTAAGTGTGTCTGATGCCCTTGACATATAGAAGTGATTGTTTTGGTCGCAAATTTTCTTGTTCTATAGCATGATCATGGATCAATCTGATGTTCATTTGAAAGCTTTGTAACTTGATGGTGTTTTATAATTTGTCAATAAGAAAATGGCTAAATTGTTACCACGGGAATCAGCCAATCCAACTGCTAATGCTGATGACAAAACTAAACAGGCGTATGACTTGTGGTCCAAGGACGACTCTGGGGTTATGACCTGGATGGTCAACAGTGCTGAACCCAAAATCAGCCAATCCCTTTTGCGCCTACGTACGGCTAAGGATATGTGGGATCAACTCTCCCATGTCTATTCTCAACAATAGAATCCCAAGAAGGTGTTTGATATTTTCAAACACCTGGCCAAGGAGTATTCTACCTCAGATGCTATTGAAGATTACTACAATCAATGTCGTGCCCTTTGGGATGAGCTTGAGGTGTATCATCCACTATCCTTAGATATTAAGGAAGCACAAAGACAACAAAATGAACTACAACTCGTTCAATCATACTTGTCAAGGCGGCCAGTAGGTCACCCTGATTCCTTGGGCGACCAGGCCGACTAGTCGGCCGCCCAGGCGTAGGTTTTTTTCCATATAATTAGTTATATATATTAGTAATATATAGTTATATACTTATATACAAAAATATGCTAGTTATATACTCATATATTAGTAATATATATAGTTATATAATTATATAATTATAGTTATATATACTATATAACTATATTAGTTATATATAAGTAATATATAATTACTAATTAGTTATATATTAGTAATATATATTAGTAATATGTATAGTCATATACTTATATAGTTATAGTTATATATACTATGTAACTATAAGTATATAGTTATATACTTATATAGTTATAGTTATATATACTATATAACTATAAGTATATAGTTATATACTTATATAATTAGTTATATATATTAGTAATATACAATTAGTTATATATTAGTAATATATATAGTTATATACTTATATAGTTATAGCTATATATACTATATAACTATAAGTATATAGTTATATACTTTTATAATTAGTTATATATATATATATATTAGTAATATATAATTAGTTTAAAAAATTAAAGAAAATTGTTGGGCCCACCAAATAAGCGGCCGACTTACAGGGTGACCAGTCGACCAGTCGGACTAGTCGGCCGACTAGTCGACCAGTCGGCCTGGGCGGGCGTTCAATATGATGAAAAACCCAGGCGACAAGCCAGTCGTTGGCCACCAAAACGACCAGCCGACTAGTCGCCGACTAGTCGGGCGCCTCAACAAGTATGCGTTCAATTCCTTGCTGGCCTACCATCCTCCTTTGCGGGAGTAGTAGATCATATTCTCTTCAGTGATCTGTTGCCCACCTTATGCGATGTTCTGAAACGCGTGCAGCGTTTGCCTTCTGTATCTCAGGCGACTCCTAAACTTTCTGACAATGCTGCTCTAGATATTCGATCTAGTGATTCTTTCCGTGGACGTGGACGTGGCCGCGGTCGTGGTCGTGGTCGTGGTCGAGGTCGAGGCCGCCCTACTCCAAGTGATGGTTGTGGTTTGTACTCCTCAGGTGCTGACTCCTCTACTGAACCATGTTTATGCAATTTTTACAAGTGCAACAATCATATTGAAGATCGTTGTTGGATCAAGCACGGCAAACCTGCTTGGGCAAATCAGGTTTCTTTAGACCATCCTGACACCTCTGCCTCTACATTTGCCCCGCCATCTGTTGATTGGATCAGATCTAAAGTTGAGAAGTTACTCCAAGCTCGCCTAGCCTCTTCTGCTGAGACCTCCACTACTGGCGGTTCTGCTCTTCTGACACAATCTGCTCCTCTAGCACAGTCTGGTAAACATAAATGGGTTATTGACTTGGGTGCCACCTCTCATATTACTTACTGACAATCACTCTTTATTTTCTACCTTGCATACAACTGCTGCCATTCTGCCTGTCACCTTAGCTGATGGTTCTCAAAACATATGTTTTCGGAATAGGGAATATCTATATTGTTGGTCGTCTTATTTTGAACTCGGCAATTTTTGTTCCTAAATTCCCTATCAACTTGTCATCCGTGAGTAGAACTGTTAAGAGCCTACAATGCTCAATTACCTTTGACCCAGATGGTGTTATTTTTCAAGATCTGCGCACGAGGATGAAGATTGGTTTGGGCCATGAAGGACCAGATCGGCTCTACTATTTGGATGCACCGAAGACGAAGGCTTACCTGACTACTTCTGTGACCAACATTCAGCGGCACTACCGCTTGGGGCACCCTTCACCAGTAAAAGTGAAGCATTTATTACCTGACATTTCTGAGTTAGTTTTTCATTGTGAAACATGTCAGTTAGGGAAACAAACTCGGTCTACTTTTATTAAGAAAAACTGTATAAGCTCAAAAGCATCATTTGATATTGTGCATGATGATATTTGGGGCCCATGCTCTATTGCAAGTATTTCTGGATTTCGATACTTCGAGTTTTATTGACGACTTTTATAGAACCACCTGGTTGTTTTTGTTAAAAGACAGATCTCATGTTCTTGACACTATTACAACTTTCTTTGCTGAGATACGTACCCAGTTTGGTAAACCCATTAAAATCTTTCGAATAGATAATGCTCTTGAATTCATGCAAAGGTCAGTAACTCTGTTTTGCAACAAAATGGGGACTAGAGATATACTGTGTTACTGTGTTATTTACTTTTTGTTTTACTGTTTTACTTTTAGTCTCATATTGCTCACTTGTACTTATGTCTCTACTCTCATTAGCTATATTAGAGACTATCTTGTAACCTGTTTTACTCACTGAATAAACCATCCTTTCTCTTTAGATGGTATCAAGAGCAGGTTCCTTTTTCCCCACCCACCCGTCCGAAATGACGTGAGACGACCCCCCCCCGCCGCCGCCAGCCCCTGCCCTCCCCCCCCCCCCGCTGCCCCTGCCCCCCTCCCCCCGGCGCCACCATCCCCCCTTCAACCCTTCCCACTGCCAACCCCCCCTTCTCCTTCCCAGCCGCCGCCACCCCCTCTCTCCTCTTTCCCGCCGCCACCCCCTCCCTCCTCCTCTTCCCCGCAGCCACCCTCCTACCCCTCCTCCTTCCCTCCAAGCCTCCTCCGCTTCGGCTCCTCCTCTTCCCATCCCTGCTCCGGCTGCCACTGGTTTTTACCTCTTCTCTTCTCTACATCCGGGTGATCTTCGTATCCAAGTTCGGACATTCACTGGCCGTCTAAGTTGAGAGTCTTTCGTCTCACCGTCTTCTCTTCCTGCGCCTCATGAAGGAACATTGAGTTTTCCTAATGACGGCGTAGGTTTCTCTCTATATATATGCATATTCTGCCCTATACGAATTTTCTGATATGACTCGTCAGATCTCTGCTGCTGTTATCTGCCCCTTTGTGGGTCTTTGATCTACCCTGATGTTGCGCCGACTACTGCCTCTGCTATGGCCTTATTTGAGCCTCCTCGCTCTCTGTGTGTCACCACGGTGAAGCTCGACGGCGGCTCCAACTATCATTTGTGGTCGACGTCGTTTGTTCTATATGTTAAAGCACAAGGCCGGTATCACCATCTTACGGCGGAGCCTCCTGCTGTTCCTACTGCCGATGCAGATGACAAAACCAGACAAAGCTATGCACAATGGTCCAAGGATGACTCCGGCATTATGTCTTGGATCCTCAACAGTACCGAGCCCCGGATCAACCAATCTCTTCTCTGCCTTCATGATGCTAAGGCTATGTGGGATCAACTGTCCCACGTCTACTCTCATCAGGAGAATCCCAAGCGAGTTTTTAAAATTTTTAAAAACTTGGCTAAAAAGGAGTTCTCCCCTGACACTTCCATTGATGACTTCTACAATCAATGCTTGGCTCTGTGGAATGAGTTTGAACTCTACCACCCCTTGACGGCGGACATCAAAATTGCTCAGAAGCAACGCAACGAACTGTAACGTGTTCAGTTTTTGGCTGCTCTTCCTGCCTCATTTTCTAGTGTGGTTGACCAGAAATTGTCAAGTGATCCGCTGCCTACCCTTCAGGATGTTCTTAAGCGAGTCCAACGCCTATCGTCCATGACTCCTACTCCTGTTGTTGAGCACCCTGCGCTTATTGCTCGCTCTGTTGATTCGGGCCATGGTCGTAGTCGCGGTCGTGGCCGTGGCAGTCGCCCTCCTCCCTCGGGAGGTTGAGGATCATCTGCTCCTGGACGTGGTGCTCCTCTCAGCCCTCGTTACTGCAACTGGTGAGGCCGGGACAATCATAATGAAGATCGATGTTGGATTAAGCACGACAAGATCGCTTGGGCTAACCAAGCTGCTACAGAAACTGCTAATGACTCTACCGCGGACGCACCTGTTTCTCCTGCAAACACGGAATGGTTACGTTCTGAGTTTGAGAAGATGTTCCAGGAGCGTCTCGTACAGCTGCCATCCTCATCTACACCAGGACCCTCTGTCATGCTCGCTTCTCCATCATCTGGTAACAAACAGTGGTGCATTGACTCGGGTGAATCCACTCATATGGCTGGTGATCTTCGTCTATTTTCTACTCTACATAAAACTACTACTATATCATCTGTTATTGTTGCAAATGGCTCCAAAACTGCAGTTCATGGCACTGGCACGGTTCCTATTTCACCAAAACTGCAATTGCATTCTGTTTTACATATTCCAAAGTTTCCTGTTAATCTGTTGTCAGTCAGTAAGATGATAAAACAACTCAAGTGCTCTTTAAATTTGATCCTTCTGGCTGTGTTTTGAAGGATCTCTGCACGAAGACGAAGATTGGTTCTGGTCGTGAAGGACCAAATGGGTTGTATTATCTGGATGGACCTCCTGCTGCTTCTGCTATGCTATCTACTTCAGTGACGGGACTACAGTGGCACTTTCGCCTGGGTCATCCATCTGCTACCAAATTAAAGCATTTATTCCCTACTTTATCTGAGAACAGTTTTTCCTGTGAAACTTGTGTTTTAGCCTTTAGGCAAACAAACTCGGTATGTTTTTCCTGCTAAGAAAGTTATTGCTTCTAAAGAAATTTTTGATATTTTTCATGCTGATATTTGGGGACCGTGCTCCGTATCAAGTCACTCGGGTGTGAAATATTTTATGACCTTTATTGATGATTATTCTCGCACCACATGGTTGTTTTTACTTAAAGGTCGAGATACTGTGTTGGATACTATTCGTACCTTCTTTGCTGAAATTCACACCCAATTTAACCGACCTATTAAAATTCTTCGTATTGATAATGCACTTGAGTTCATGCAACAATCTGTTACCTCCTTCTGTGCTGCCCGAGGAACCATACATCAGACCACTTGCCCTTACACTCCTCAACAAAATGGCGTCGCTGAAAGAAAAAACCGTCACTTACTTGAGGTTGCTCGCACTCTTCTCATACACTACAAAGTACCCCATCATTTCTGGCCTGAAGCTGTCTCTACGGCTTGCTATATCATCAATCGCATGCCTTCCTCTGTTTTGAAAAATCAGGTCCCGTATGCCATTTTGTTTCCTGATAAACCTTTATTCTCTCTGCCTCCTCGCATTTTTGGGAGTGCTTGTTTTGTGAAAAATCTTCGTCCTGGGCTCACCAAACTTGATGCTCGCTCGGTCAAATGTGTTTTTCTGGTATATTCCCGTACACAAAAAGGCTACCGCTATTTTTTATCCTATTAAAAAATAGTGGTTTGTTAGTGCGGATGTGACCTTTTTTGAGCATATGCCTTACTATTTTACTGATGGCGCAACTTTGTCTGCTGATATTATGGCTACCACACCATTACCGGTGATTGTTGAGGATTTACCGTCCCCTGATGTGCCTAAAGAACGCCCATTGCAAGTCTTTCAGCGCTGGTCAAAGAACCACAATGCTTCTGAAGCCCCGGCCGAACCAACTCATGCGTCTGCGGTTGATCCACCATCCACTGAGGTATATTCTGAGCTGGATCTTCCTATCAGTTTACGGAAAGGCGTTCGATCATGTACTAAGCATCCTATCAGACATTTTTGTTCATCTGAGAATCTCTGTGGTAGCTTTGCTTGCTTCAATTTTGTTTTGTCTGCTGTGGCAATTCCTAAATCAGCCAAAGAGGCCCTTCGCATTCCTGCCTGGAAACATGCTATGGAGCAAGAAATGCATGCACTCTGTGATCGTCACACCTGGGATCTGGTTGATCGTCCCTCTTAGTGCCATACCGTTGGTTGTCGCTGGATATTCACTATTAAATATCAACTGGATGGTACCATTGAACGCCTGAAAGCCATATTAGTTGCAAAAGGTTACACACAGACATACGGTGTTGACTACTTTGAGACCTTTTCTCCAGTTGCACGCATGAATTCTGTTCGTATTATGATTTCTATTGTTGTAAATAAAGATTGGCCTCTGTATCAACTTGATGTCAAAAACGCTTTTCTCTATGGAGATCTTCAGGAGGAGGTATACATGGAGCAACCGTCGGGATTTGTTGCTCAGGGGGAGTCTGCCTTCAAAATATGTAAACTCAGAAAGGCCATCTATGGTCTTAAGCAGAGCCTGCGTGCCTGGTTTGATAAACTCAGTCAGATCTTAATTACTTTTGGCTTTCAGCGATCACAATCTGATCATTCTGTATTTATTCGTAAGTCAACAGCAGGGCTTGTTATTCTGATTGTATATGTAGATGATATTGTTTTATCTGGCAGTGATATTACGGGCATCCAGGCAACCAAACATTATTTGGAACAACACTTCATCACCAAGGATCTTGGCAAACTGCGATATTTTGTAGGTATTGAAGTTTCCAGATCATCTGCAGCACAAAGAAAATATGTTCTGGATTCATTGCAGGAAACCGGCATGCTGGGCTGCAAGCCAGCCAACACTCCTCTAGATCCCAACATGGATTGGGATGATGATAGCTCTCCACCTTATGATGATCGTCACCAATTTCAGAGGTTGGTAGGCAAGCTTATCTACCTGACGGTCACTAGAGCTGACCTAGCAGCTGTTGTGGGATTCATAAGCCGGTACCTTAATAAACCCCGGCAGTGCCACTGGGACGCTATGTGTCATATCCTACGATATCTTAAAAGCTCGCCATGGAAAGGTGTTCTGTATAAAAAGCATGGCCATTGCAATCTATCTGGATTTTTTGATTCTGACTATGCAGGAAGTAGATCTGATCGAAAGACCACTTCTGGATATTGTACCTTTGTGGGAGGCAACCTAGTCACCTGGCGGAGCAAAAAGCAAACTGTGGTTGCTAGATCCAGTGTCGAGGCTGAATATAGAGCCATGGCTCATACTGCATGTGAGCTTCTGTAGGTCTGTGGCCTTCTTCAAGAGTTTGACATTGCTTATTCTAGTCCTATTCCTATGTTCTGTGACAACAAAGTCTCAATTTTTATTGCAAGCAACCCCACGTTTCATGAATGCACGAAGCATATTGAGGTTGATTGCCATTTTGTTCGGGAGAAAGTTCTGTCTGGACATATCTGCACTCCATACATTGGCACTGACAAGCAGCTTGCGGATATCTTCACTAAGATCTTGCCTAAAGCTTGGTTTCAGACTCTGATTGACAAGTTGGGCTTGTTTGACATCTACGCTCCAGCTTGAGGGGGAGTATAGATATAGTGTGTTACTATGTTATTTACTTGTTGTTTTATTGTTTTACTTTTAGTCCCATATTGCTCACTTGTACTTATGTCTCTACTCTCATTAGCTATATTAGAGACTATCATGTAACCTGTTTTACTCACTGAATAAACAATTCCCTTTCTCTTTAGAGGGACTATTCACCAAATCTCTTGTGCTTATACACCCCAACAGAATGGCATTGCTGAACGCAAGAATCGACACCTCCTTGAGGTTGTACGTACACTTCTCTTTCACTATCATGTTCCTCATGTTTTCTGGCCAGAAGCTGTTTTAACTGCTTGTTATCTTATTAACCGCATGTCATCCTTTGTTCTTGACAATCAAGTGCCTTTTCATATTTTATACCCGGATGCTCCTTTATTCACCGTACCTCCTTGTATTTTCGGGAGTACGTGTTTTGTGAAAAATCTGCGTCTCGGCCTTACTAAACTGGACCCTCGTGCTACCAAGTGTATTTTCCTGGGGTACTCTCGGACACAAAAAGGGTACCGCTGCTTTGACCCGATTACTGAGAAATGGATGGTGTCGGCTGATGTTGTCTTTTCTGAACATATGTCGTTCTACTCCTCTGCGGGATCTGCCCTGACGTCTGACTTACTGACAAAGTTACCTCTACCTCTGCCTATTGATAATGCCCTTTCAGATAGCACTGTTGCACCGGCTCCTTTAAAATTCTACCAGAGAAAACCAAAGGCACCAAATCCCATTATGGCCCAACCAAGTCTTCCAACCTCGTTAGCAGATCAGCCAACATCTCACGTATTTTCTGACTTAGACATTCCTATTAGTTTACGCAAAGGCACTCGCTCTTGCACACAACATCCTATTAGGAACTTCTGCACTACTGCTAATCTGGGAAATACTTTTGCAAATTTTACTTCTGCTTTATGTGTTTTTACTATTCCTAAGAATGCTGCTCAAGCTCTCTAGCACCCAGCATGGCGTCAAGCCATGGAAACTGAAATGCAGGCCCTCACTGATAGACATACTTGGGATTTGGTTGATGCACCACCTAGTTGTTCACCAGTTGGTTGGAAGTGGATTTTCACAGTCAAATATCAACTAGATGGTACCATTAAACAACTCAAAGCTCGCCTGGTAGCCAAGGGCTACACTCAGTCATATGGAGTTGACTATTTCGAGACTTTCTCTCCGATGGCTCGAATGAATTCTGTTCGTATCCTTATCTCAGTGGTTGTAAATTCTGATTGGTCTTTATTTCCACTAGATGTCAAAAATGCATTTCTATATGGACATGCATGATGAGGTTTACATGGCGTAGCCTCCAGGTTTTGAGGTTCAGGGGGAGTCTTCCAAAGTTTGTCGCCTTTGCAAAGCTATTTATGGCCTTAAGCAAAGTCCTCGAATTTGGTTTGACAAGCTCAGCTCTATTCTTCAGATCTTTGACTTCCGTCGCTCTCAGTCTGATCACTCAGTGTTTGTTAAGAAAACTACCTCTGGTCTTGTGGTTCTCATTGTCTATGTTGATGACATTATCTTATCTGGAAGCGACCATGCGGGCATTCAGGCTACTAAGACATACTTGGAAAAGCACTTTATTACCAAAGATTTAGGCAAGCTAAGGTATTTTCTGGGAATTGAAGTCTCTCATTCTTCCTCTGGTCTTTGTTTATCTCAGCGCACGTATGTTTTGGATCTCCTATCAGAGACATGAATGTTTGGGGCTAAGCTTGTTAATACACCTTTGGATCCCAACACTAACTGGGATGACGACACTTCTCCTCCATATCCTGATCATCATCAGTATCGCAGAATGGTTGGAAAACTCATCTACCCTACCGTCATTAGGGCTTATATCACTTCCGTTGTTGGTCTCGTAAGTAGATATTTGGATAAATCCCCGTCAATGCCATTGGGATGTTGTATGCCATATTCTGAAGTATTTGAAAGGTTCTCTTGGCAAAGGTTTGTTGTATAAGAAACATGGCCATTGTAATCTTATTGGATACTCTGATTCTGATTATGCTGGAAGCAAGATAGATCGGAGATCTACCTCTGTATACTGCACTTTTGTAGGTGGTAACTTGGTAACTTGGCGAAGCAAGAAGCAAATTGTAGTTGCTCGCTCAAGTGCTGAAGCAGAGTATCGAGCCATGGCTCAAACCACCTGTGAACTTTTCTGGGTACGCAGTCTTCTGCGAGATTTTAGTATTTTTGTTGCTCCATCCATACCAATGCACTGTGACAAGAAAGTTGCTATCTTCATTGCCAACAACCCCACCTTCCACGAACGCACCAAACACATTGAAGTTGATTGCCATTTTGTTCGGGAGGCTATCTTCTGGTCAGATTTCTACATCTTGTACACCAACTACGAATCAAGTTGCAGATATTTTCACCAAAATTCTTCCGAAGACTAGATTCACTACGCTGATAGCCAAGCTGGGCATGATTGACATCTACGCTCCAGCTTGAGGGGGAGTATTAGTATATATATTTTCCTAACTTTATTTTACTTTTATTATTGTGTTATGGGCCTTTGTTTATTAGCCCATTAGTCTTTTTCTTTTTTCTAGAATACTCATGTTTCTAGATGATTCTTACTCTCTCCTATATAAGAGAGTCTCTTGTACTTGTTTCATCCATCTAATGCAAACCATCTTTTGTATTTTAGAGGGTTCTTAGCACCTGAGGCTGTAGAACTTCTCAAGAGGGTCCAAAAAAGTATGCACAGTAATGTTATCCAGGTCTATGGATGTGGTTTTTCGGAGGATTGAATTTGCCATCCAAAAGGGACTGGCGGCGCAGCTTGTTGCTTGTATCCCGTCTATTTCATTGTGATTTGTTTGATTTGAACAAATAGTATTGAATTGGAAAGTAAATAAATTCTCTCTGCATAATCTAGAAAAGACATATATAAGCAAAATAATGTATTGTAATAGAGATGTACATGGACAACATGAGTGTCATTGTTTGTAGCATTTTGATAAATAACGAGTTGTTGAACTTCCAACTCCTTATGATGTCATTTGTTTTTCTATTAGTCAACATTGAACATTTATGAACATATTTTTAGCTATATGTTCATGCAACTATAAAGAAAATTTTGATGCTTTTTTATTTCAACAAATAATTACTTGGTCAATTTTAAAAGTTTTTATCCATGCGATTCAATATTAGCTTTTATTGATATGTAATCATTGAGAAAAACTTATAAGAACTTATCTTTTTTATTAGAAATTAGTCTTTGTTGCTTTATTTTTTTATACTTGAAAGATGAAATCTGAGAATATATGTCAGCTCTTTTTACTTATCTACAATTTTTGAGCAATAATATATGTTAACTTATACCGTCAAATTTTACATTTTTGTTAAACATGTATGGTAAAAGTATTTTTATTGTTAAACATGCATTATAGCTAGACAAAGTAGATGCAATCCTTGATCATACTTCATAAGTCAATTTGTACAATTAAATTTGTAAAGTCCTTCCTAAAAATTCATAGTATACACAAAGGTGCATATACAAGAGAAGGCTAGAGGTAGGTCAAAGGCCTAGGTGGATTGGCTATATATATATATATATATATATATATATATATATATATATATATATATATATATATATATATATATATATATAGACTCACACACACACATACTTTCTTCATATGCATTAATTAGAGTTAATATTGGACATAGTCTTCTTATGTTTTTTTTTAAAGCATACTTCTATAATCCACCAAGGTGTATACTTGTTGTATAAATTCATCATGTATAGTTTTTAATTTCATTTTTCAACCAATCATGAAAAAACACATGGATCTATCATGCAGTAGAGATCAAATGTGGCCTAAAATTAATGTACTACAATTTGGCATCATTAATTTTAATAACATTGTCTTGACACATCTTTAAATCATTATGGCCCCCGCAATCATAAAATCCTGGCTCCGCCCCTGCATAAGCAATAGTTATATGGAAATCTTTCTTCTAAGCAACTTGATAATAATGTCTATCTTTCTTCTCAGAGCATTATTAATACTATATAGCAATTCACACCCTGCTTGTGAGCTAAGTAATACACCTGCTTGAGCTTCAAAAAACCCTATGACAACTAGAAGCAAACTGGGAACCATCAACCAAATCCCAGATGTGGCATGGTGTCATGGTGACCCAACTCTCTTCTCTCATTACCTAAAACTGTGAAAGCTTCACTGAAACATGACGGCTGAAGGTAGGCTGACTGACGAGATTTTAGCACCATGTAGCAATGATACTTGGATATTCATACCAAGGAAGAGTTCAACCAAGGTAGTAGGGAGCAAATGGATCTTCACAACAACGGTAGCCTCATGGATTGCCAGAAAGCCTAAAAGCCAGAACTGGAGCCAAGGGTTCACACAAGAAGAGAGTGCAGACTACCTTGAGATTTACAGCCTTGTAACTGAATCTCCTACAAATAAAGTGGCACTCAGCTTACCTACTGCAAAATGGCTGGTTCAAAATCTGGATTTATGCAATGCATTCATAAATGATGAGCTGCTCTATATGCAACAGCCACTTCACTTTCTTAGTTCTGATTGTCTGTGTGTGTAACTACACAAGGTCTTGTATGGGCTTGAACAGGGGCCTGGTGTAACAGGATTGATACGTTTCTTTTCAAATGAGGATCTGTGTATGATGCAGCTGTCTCATTATCATGTCTGTTACAAGAGGCATGTCCACATGGCATACTAATCCTTCATTTTTATGTAGATGATATATTGGTTGCTAGTAATAAGTTTGGTCTTATATCAAAGTCCATCTTATACAAACAACAGCTTCTCTTGATGAGGACTTTTGATAAGGACTGACCTACATGCCCACTGACACTAAGGTCACCTAGGGGATGTTTGGCTGAATTTCATTTAAGATCTCAGTATTATATATGTAATTTTGAGGTAATATTATTCGACTAAGTTATTCACAGATGTAATCTAATGTGTGATGTTAGTACATATATAATAGTTATAAATGACTTCAAATTTTTGTGGGGGTATTTGTTAGATATATGGCTGTTAGCCATGTATATAGGTTAAGCCCAATGTAGTGCAGCTAGTACATGGGAGAAATGTAGTTTTGTCTCTAGTGCAAATGGGGAAGAAGTTTTATCCCACATTGCTCACTCCTAGAACTTTTGTGGTCCTTATATATAGGATCACATGTGACTCTTATGTCCAAGAGTCTTAGGAGAGGGTATGCTCACCTCCTTGGTGGGTATGGTGACCACAACACACACGTACACACGCGTGCGCGCCACACCACGGGCTTGTGGCTTGTGGATTGTGGATTGTGGAGAATGTCTTCCGTCTTCTTTTTGCACTAGGATACAACTACGTAATTAATTATTAATTTCATTAATTATTTCTTTTTAAAACGGATTTATTAATCCTAACTAGAAAGTGTCTCTTCGCGGTTTTTTTTGCAATGTGTACAAGAGAGACCGAGTGGTCGCGTCTTGACGGAAATAAGATTACGGGGCGTGTAAGGCTATAAATATGCGTCTGGTTATTAAGGTTACAACTTTTGAACATACAGCTGTCAGTGTTCGACTTCGTGTTTGGCAAACCCTAAAGCCAGAGTCTTTTGTCTTCGCCGCTTCCGTAGTGCTACGTGGAGACTTTCTCCTGAGCGTGGCAAGTTCGTCCATCCTCTCCCTTCCGAGATGCGATCTGTCAGGCGGTGGTTTCTGCGGCCGTTGGGCTGCATCGGTAGTGCAAGTCGTTCGTCGTTAAAACGAGCGAGACAAACTCTTTTCTAGGTTCGTGACCGGGTCGACTAGGAGAAAGGCGCCTATCCAGAAGGGTTACAAGGTGCTGATCTTTTTAAGTATATCACATTCGTTTCTCAACGAGCGATCCGGTTTGTGTTCCTAACCTTTGTTTTTTGTTCTGTTGCATTTGTTTATTTTACGCTTTCTTATCAGGATCGGCCTGAACTGTTAACGTAATTGCCTCTGTCGTTGTTGCATGTAATGACGTAATTAAAATTAACAACGCTCTTATAGAAATCATATATGTCATTAGTTAGCTATGGCCGCTCAAGGTTCTGGCATGAAAATTGATACGTCTAGCATGCCTGAAAAGTTTACTGGAATTAATTTTGCTCGTTGGCAAAGTAGGATGCAAATATGGCTTAACATGGTAGGGTATGATCAGTATTTAGAAAAAGATGAACCCAAAACTCATGAAACTGTCCCCGATAATACTAATTTAATTGTAATATGGAAGAAGGGTGATAAGACGTGATGAGGGTTGATTCTGTTTGTATCAAACAACAAACAGTATGACTCATACTCAAACCTCTTGTTACTATATCTAAGGTTCTATGGGAGGCGTTAGAAAAGAAATACAATACTAAGAATCAGAGAACTAGAAAATATTGTGTCTTGAAATTTCTAAAGTTTCATATTTCTGAGGGTAAATCTGTTTCTGATCTAACACACAATTTTCAACTTTTGGTGCAAGAGCTCGCTGATGCGGGCATGGTACTTCCTAAAAAGTTTGTTGTTATGTCAATCATTGAGAAATTCCCAAAATCTTGGGAGTCGTTTGACATGACTCTTAAGCATCGCAAAGGAGACATGTCAATGGACGATCTCATGATGAACATAAATATTCAGAAAGAGCATCTGAAAGAGAAGACTATCAAAGTACCCATTGATGTTAATGCTACAGTCAGTTTAACTACTACTAAGAACAAAGATAAGAAATCTAAGAATTCACTTAAACCTAAGGCCAAGATCCAGAAGAAACCGAAGAGCAAACCGTGTTGGAATTGTGGACAGGTTCGCCACTGGAATAAGGATTGTTCTTCAAAGAAGGCAAAGAAAGTTGTCGCATCTACAACTGAGGAGGCTGTGGTCAACATGATGATTGCATCCTTGAACCTCAATGACAGATACGTATCTATAAAACCTAAAGTTCTTTCTATTTTTGAACCACTATATTAGACTATAGACACTGGGGCTAATGTGCATGTGTGTACTGACAAGTCCATGTTTCTGTCTTACCAGGCCTCTAAAGGTCGATCTGTGACTTTGGGCGATTCCGGCGTTGTAGAAGTCAAAGGCGAAGCACGGGTGGACTTGAAGATTCCTTCGGGAAAGGTTCTGACGCTTCATAGAGTCAGACATGTTCCTTCAATACGACGCAACATTCTTAGTGGCGCAATTTTAGATAGAGATGGTTTTAGAATAGATTGCACGCGTAATAAGACTATTATTGTTCGCCTTCGAGATTCTTTATTTTTTGACAAGGAGTATCTATGGAAAAAAAAGGATTATGACAACCTTTACAGGCTGCCCCCGCGTCCTTTGCCCAGTCATAGCCCGGATAGCTGGCGGGTGGTAAATACAACGCTTAGCATGAGGCTCGAACACGGGTTCCCCCCGGAGGGGGACACCGTGCCTACCACATGAGCTATGTTGGCCGGGTTTCAAGGAGTATCTATGTGATATGGAGAACTTGTTTAAGATTCTTGTTGAACCCGTTTCAAATGACATTTTAAATTTGAATGATAATAGTTCGTTATGCATGAATTTTGTATCGTCTGATGTTTGGCATGCACGTTTAGGACATGTGAATGTTGGCTCAATGAAACGTATGATGAATCTGAATTTAATCCCTAAATCTAATATAAGCAATAATAAATGTGAAATTTGTGTGCAAGCTAAGTTACCTAGGAAACATTTTCATTCTGTGAATAGGAATTCAGAATTATTAGATTTAGTGCATACGGATATCTGTGAATTTAATGAGATTGCTACAAGGGATCAAAACGTTATTTCATAACTTTTATTGACGATGCTAGTAGATATTGTTATGTCTTTCTATTTAGAAGTAAAGATGAGGCATTGGATAAATTTAAAATTTATAAGAAAGAAGCAGAAACTCAAACCGGCAAAGTACTTAAGCGATTAAGGTCTGATAGAGGAGAATATACCTCAAATTTATTTTTGGAATTTCACCAATTGCATGGTATAGCTCATGAGATTACCGCTCTGTATACACCACAGTCTAATGGGATAACTGAACGTAAAAACCGAGCCCTTATAGATATTGTTAATTCTTTACTCCAAACCTCAGGTCTACCCAACTTCATGTGGGGGGAAGCTTTGGATACGGCTTGCCATATTCTGAATAGAGTTCCCCATAAACATATAGAAAGTAGTTTGTTTGAGTTATGAAGAGGAAGAAAACGGTCTCAAATATCTTGGAGTGTGGGGGTGCCTTGCTAAGGTACTTGTCCCTGAACACAAAAGGAAGAAATTGGGACCAAAAACGGTTGATGTCATATTCTTGGGGTATGTAGAGACAAGTTATGCCTATAGATTCTTTATTGTAAAATCTGATACATCTCAGGCATTGAGGTCAATACAATTGTAGAATTACATGATGCTACATTCTTCGAGGATGTGTTTCCCATGAAATCTGGTGTGCCCAATGAAGTATCTTAAGAGGATTCATTCACCACAGGTTCTATTCCCGAAAACGTAGAAAGGATGACAAATGTGGGAGGCAACTCAGAACAAGCCATTTCTGAATCTGATGATTATAAAGAAATGGTTGAACCAATGAGAAGTAAACGGCCTAAGACTTCCAAGGACTTTGGAAGTGAGTTTCTCACTTACAATGTTGAGGATGATCCTGTAACTTACGAATAAGCTATGGAATCTCCAGAAGCTAAGTTTTGGAAAGAAGTCGTTAATAATGAAATCCAATCGATTCTCTCGAATGGAACTTGAGAATTGGTGGATTTGCATCCTGGTTGTTCTGCAGTTGGATGCAAATGGATCTTTAAGAAGAAACTTAATGCAGACGGGACAATCAATAAGTATAAGGCTAGGTTCGTTGCTAAGGGTTACACAAAGAGGGAAGAAATAGATTATTTTGATACATATTCCCCTGTTTCCCGTATAACCACAATCTCAGTGCTTATAGCATTGGCTTCCATTTATAACCTTTGTATCCATCAGATGGATGTAAAGACCGCGTTCTTACACGGTGATCTTCAAGAAAAGATATATATGGAACAACCTGAGGGATTTGTGGGTTATGGGAACGAGTCCAAAGTATGTAAAGTTGTTAAGTCATTATATGGCTTGAAACAAGCCCCTAAGCAATGGCATGAGAAGTTTGATTCTGTGATATCATTGTTTGGCTTTGTTTCTAATGAATTTGATAAGTGTCTCTATTGCAAAATCGTCAATGATGGATTCGTTTTGTTATGCTTATATGTCGATGATATCCTGCTATTTTATTCCGATATGAAAGTAGTAAATGAGACAAAGACATTCTTCTTTAGCAAGTTTGAGATGAAGGATATGGGTGTCGCTGATTGACACGCGCGTAAACCGTGCGTGCAAACGCAAGTATACGTATCAATGTAATATAGGCCTTGTGAGGCCCGTGTCGAACTCAGGGAAACGTGAATTTTAGTAGACTACTACTAACTGGTTGCGATCAACTAAACCGATTAAAAGAGTTTGAGAGTTGATTGAAAAAGAAAATAAAATAAAAGAAAACAAAGCAATCGATTAAATGTTTAGTTTAATCAATTTAAATGGGAATCTTTAGGATTGTGGTTTCACCGCAGGTTCTCGCTGTACTAATTTCTACACAATTATCCTAATTCGTCTCCTATTCCGGATAGTGGTCTGTAGTCAGAATTGCTCGCTTTCGCGATACAATTCACTACCTAAATCTAGGTCGGTTCCACGGTAGTAGTAACCTATACCCTAAATTAGGTGCATGAGAAACAAACTCTGGGTTTCCACCATTAACCGTACATCTCCTTGTTCAAGGAATTTATTAGTTAATGTGATATTTGTCTCTTTTCAACCGTTAATTCTTCTTTCAAAGTAAGTAAAGGCATTAGATTATCATTAAGGTGATCAATCATAATGATAGAATGAAGAAAACGAAATCATACCACGAAATTGAGAGACAAATTGTGATAAACTATGTAAAAAGTATCATACAGCGATTACCCGGGCTACTCCCGGTCCTAAAGACAAAGGGGATTAGCCCCGCATGGTTGACAATGGAAAATACATAGGAGTAGAGAAGAAAAACATGAGAAACATGGAGCAAATTCGTGTAACCCCTAATACAAAGGTGTTCCTGGAGATCCTCCTCGAGAAACGTGCGTTTTACAGTCTTCCGGCAGCAAAATCGCCCGTCGGAGGTGCCCGGATCGCTCGGTTGACGGCCTTCGCCTCTTGTCTCCTCTCTCTCTCTCTCCCTCCTTCTTGGATGTTGTGCAACACAGTATGAGATGATAGATTTCTCCCGGCCGCCGTCATTAGGTATAATCACCGAGTTAGGTTGCCAAAATATCACAGTCGTCGGATTTAAGTCGATCTGAAACAAACTTGTATCTGACGGTGTCGATACCATCGACCCGCGTCGATGGTATCGACCTTGCGCGATATCGGCAAGTCTTCTTTCTCTTCGTTGTTGCGCCTGATGCTGACTCGATACCATCGACGAGGGTCGGTGGTATCGACACCCTTAGGCGTCGGTTTTATCCTTTTATGTTGTTGTAGCTCCACATGTCGATAGTATCGACTTCTGGGTCGATAGTATCGACTTCTGGGTCGATAGTATCGACTATCTTCTCACCAGCAACCTGATGGTATATCGATACCATCGACTCTCCTGTCGATAGTATCGACTCTGTGATGCTCCTTGCGGCTGACTGTCTGTGGTTGTGTCGATGGTATCGACCACTGTCGATGGTATCGACAGCAGCAGATATTCGTTTTTCCTGAAATTGCAACACAAAACCACATAATCCGAGATAAAACATATTATTGTAATCATTTATGCTCAAAATACTAAAATAAGGGAGATTTGACACTGAGAAGGATCATAGACCAAAGTGAATGAATTATGCAATATTAACCACCAAAATGACCAATAAATGCATAAAATACAAGTAAAACATGTCTATAAATGCGACTCAAAATCATCGCATCAAACTCCCCTAAGCTTGAACATTGCTCGCCCTCGAGCAACAAAACCTTAGAATAGAATTGCGAGGGTCAACTAAAGAACAGATCATCACAATAAACATCACCATATGATCCCCACCAGACATTCACATTCCGGCCCTCACTAACCACGGAATGATAACTACCCTAAAGGCGACAGTAATCATCCATAAAAGATATCTTCCTCAAAATTGATGAACACTATCATATAAGGCAGTTAACATAATAAAATTCGCCGGTTCAGACTTGGTGCATCTTGTGATCTCCTATTCTACGTTGCTCGCCCTAACTACCATCTATATGGAAGCAGTTCTCCTGATATTCACAAGTGGGAAGAAAATCAAGGTGGCCTACCAATTCGAGCAACGGGTGGATGGAATGGGTGGCTAGCGGAAGAAATGGAAGCATTATACGGTTCCAACATGCATAAAGCAAACATGCCCTAAATGATGCATATGCAAATGAAAATGCCCTAATGCCTACATTTGGGTGGAATGATGCATGCACTAACATCCTGTCTCAAGATGAGATAGAATATCTAAAAGAGCTACATCATGTACTTACTCATCTTAAAATGCAGGTGAGACTATGTTCCTTTTTCCCTCTCATTCTGTTTATTTTTTTCTTTTTTTTCAATTTCTAAATTTTTCTTTTCCTTCAATATTTTGTTTTATAGGCCCTTATATCCATAAATGACAATGAATTATTTGTCGGGCTCACTTCTTTCTGCATAACGTAAATATTTGAAGCATTCAGAAGGTATGGAACAAGTTAATCACCCTTAATGTTTCAGAAGAAATAAGATACATGATGTACTGTATGCATAAAAAAATATGAATGCAGCTAAATGACACGCACCTAAGGATAATGTGCATGTACAACTACTCTATTTTTTATTTTCATGCAAAACATGTGGAAATAGTTGCAATGCAAGACCTATCTACATGGAATGCAATCAAAGAGATTAAAACCGTAATGTACTTCCAATTCTTATGGTGGAGTATGAAAACAATGGGGTGGATAGATCACAAGACTAATTGACTGAACCTTTGTAAATTATTATGTGTCCTTCCTTATTGACCTGTGTGGTAATTAAGAGGTTTCTCTCTCTTACTTCAAATTGAAGTCTCATTATCATTTGGTCAGTTTAGGCTCAAACAACCAATTCCGCCCACTTTACATGAATCCTAGGCATGTACAGTTGTGATTTTCTATTTTAGAGTTGACAAACCCAATCATTTTCTTAAGTTATGTGCTCAAAGTTGAACAACACAAGCTTGCAAACACTAAAAAATTTTAAATTTTCCCTTGATTCCCATGTACAAGCAAACGAGATGACACATGACTTAAGACATCCACAATTACACTAGATAGAGTGTGGATCCTACAAACAAACTAAAAAATAAGAAAAACAAATGACAAAAGACAAAATAATAATACTAAAAACTGAGAAACTAAAGGATAGAGTTGTTCCAACTCCCCCCCTAAGCTTGAAGTCGACTATGGCCTCATAGTAAAAAACAACCTTAAAAGGTGGAACAGTGATACCGATCATTCTTCTGGAGGAGGCGGGTACTGTGGGGGCGTGGAGTCCCAAGATGGGTACTGCCCCTGAAAGCTCGGATCATACTGGGGCATGGGTGGAGGTTGTGGATACCCCCCAAAGTAATTATGGCTCCAGTAATGATCATAGAAGGGCTGCTGTTGCATCTCCAGCCTATGCAACCTGTCGTGGAGGTGTTGTTGGTTGTCGAGGAGGAGGCGCTCATTTTCAAAAATAGCCCTCTGGTTATCTAGCAACCGATTCGTTGTCTCCTGAATACCGGCATATGTTGTTGTGTGTCGCTGCTGCGTCTGATGAATATCCTGCAGCATTGTGTACATCCCTTGCATGGAGTAGACATCCTCGCCTTGCTGCGAGGGCTGTGGTGGCGGAGGCTGCGAAGAAGAAGATGCACCCGGATGCATGCGGGGACGCTTCCTAGGTGCCACTCGTGCGCGAAGAGGAGTGAAAGCCTCCTCTTCCTCTTCATTCTCGTCGTCATCATTGTCGTTGTCGTCGTTGCCGCCGTCTTCATCTGAGTCATCAATGGCTATGATAGGCCATCGGAAATGTTGGGCACCCTCAATATGGAAGACGGGGTCGGGAAGTGCACACTCCTGATAAGCGTGATTAACGTGGCAGTGTGCATACGCCAAGCCATCACGAAGCAGGATGAGGTTGGAGCGGTGCAGATGCTGGAAGTTGACCTTGCTCCGGTTGGAGAGAGAGTCAGCTAGGAGAAATTCAACCCAAGATAGTGGGCCAGTGGTGTGATGAGCCCTCCAAAATGAATTGGAGCCTTCCGCGTACTCCTCTTTACAGCCAACACGCGCTGCAAGAAAAACGCTCCCCAATTACACTATCCTCGCTTCAATAACTTGTGCAGGAAAAACAGGTATGTCTCTTGAAACTTGCTGAGAGACAAGTCACCACGAGCAAACAGGGTGGTGCAAAGCATGCGATGAAGAATCCGCACGAATGGATGCTCGAAATCCGCCACCGCCGCGTTGTGGTAGCTCACAGATTTTCCTGGAGGCACAGTCACTAGCTCGGCGAAGATAGCATCATAATCAGTCCGATTGTCTGGCCTCCGGTACTGATCTCGCCCATGGTTCCAGTTGTAGATGGAGTTGAACTGCCTGAGGGTAAGAGTGTAATAATTGGTGTACAGCCGGAAAGAAACGCGGCCTTTGATCCATTCCCGATCAGTGGCGATGACGTCGTTTGGCACGACGCATATGTCCAGCGACGCCATGAACTCCGTCACTAGCTCCTTGTATGTCGGCCATTCACCAAAGAAAGGCTGGCCGTCGACGTGGAATTCCAACTCATCGGGCATCCTGCCCGTATGCCTTGCCTGCCCCTTGAGCACGTAGGCCAGATTAGCCTCGAACCCCAGATTGCGGATCATGTCCCTGTCGACATAGCGGGTCGGCTCAATCTTTCTTTTCATAATCTCCTCGTAGACCTTCCGAACCTCCGCGGAAGGATGGATGATCCGCGGGCGCGGAATAGAGGCGGGAGGTGGAGGAATGAACTCCGGGATCTCCATGGGATCCGCCCAGGAAGAGGATGCACCGGCTGTACGTACCATCGTCGAGAAAACAAGAGTAGAAGATGGAGCTCGGAGAAGGTCGGAGAAGACAATCTCCGCTCGATGAAGGCTCGGGGACGAATGTTCGCCTTGGATGCTCGTAGTCGGGCTCTGATTGCTCAACAAGTCGCACGGCACAAGTGGAGGAGGAAATCTCTGAAGGTGTGACGTCATATGACGACAAACCATCCCTTTTATAACTGTTGCCGGCGCTGCTGTGTTCCCGTCGATACCATCGACGCAAGTCGATGGTATCGACTCCTGTAGCACTATCCGTCTGCCGCTAATATCGACGGTTGTCGATAGCCCGATGTGGGGGCCCGGATCGATGACGTGTCGATACTATCGACAGATGTCGATGGTATCGACCCATCCCACAGATCGACTCTCTCAATGCAGCGATCACCGTTGATTTCCTCTCGTGGATCGGTGACGTGTCGCGTCGATACTATCGACGCAAGTCGATAGTATCGACTTCTGCTTAGGGCAACATCCTCGCGAGGCCCGGCCGCCGCTTTCTGCCTGTAACTCGGTCGGCTCCAGAGATCTGGAGAGTATCGACACCCATGTCGATACTATCGACCTCATTTTTGCGATCAACCTATTGGTGTGTTGTACCATCGACGAGGCCGTCGATAGTATCGACGCGGAGCGATTTTTGCAGCCGCCAACCTGTACCCATCTCGATACCATCGACACAAGGGTCGATGGTATCGACTCTGCCTCAGTCCTGCACAGTGAGCAAACGATCACGGTATCTTTTTTACACTAAAAACAAAATCAAATCAAACCAAAGTACAAATGTGAAAGAAAATAACTAAGCTACTCATGGCTGGGTTGCCTCCCAACAAGCCCCCTTATTTAACGTCTTAGGCTAGACGACATAAAGCTCACCAACTTGGAACTTTGGAGAATGTGCCCAGGGATCATGCGGCAGTTTGAACTCCACTCGATCCTGGCCAATCCCCAACGTCAAAATACCTCTCCTGAAGGCAGTGACAACATCAGTCGTCGCTTGAAACGGCCTACCCAATAGCATCTCGCAAATTTGAAGTTGTGGCATGTCCACGATGACGAAATTCACCGGAAAGATGAACCTATCTACCTTGACGAGTACATCCTCGCACACTCCGTATGGCTTTACAATGGACCCATCCGCCAACTCAATCGTTGCCGCCGATTTCTTTATTTCCTTCAACCCAAGCTTTTGAAATGTGGACAGTGACATAAGATTAATGTTGGCGCCCGAATTACACTGTGCTTGTGGAAAATGTTGATCGCCTTATAGAACATGGAATATAGAAGCCTCCTGGGTCTTTCCTCTTCTGTGGTAAACTCCCGTGGATAATTGAGCTCACCATCTCATTCACCCGGCAAATGTCTGTGTCTTTGATCCGCCTTTTCTTGGTGATGATTTCTTTGATAAACCTCCCATATGCGGGAATCTGCTCTATCATTTCCACTAATGGAATATTGATATGAAGTTTTCTGAACATCTCCGAGAACTTCCTGTAATGTCTATGTACTTTCTTCGGCCTCGGGCTGTCTGGACAAGACACAACTGCCTCATTTAGACGCTTATGAGGTGGCACATATGGGCTTTTCGGGGCAAGCTCCCCTAAGCTTGTTTCAATGACACCCTCTGGCGTAGACTTTGGTAGATCATTTTCAACAGGTGTAACTTGTAGTGGCACCTCTCTCGCAGTGGATGTAGCTTCACCTTGACACATGGCCTTCACATGCTCTTCTTGCCTAGGTGTGGGCTCGACTATGATGGCCTCTTGGCGGGCTTTTCTGAATGGACAATATCCGTCTGGTAGTCCGTAATGACTGCGCGGATATGGTATGCTCGGTATAGCTTCCGTATCAAAAATCATTTTACCTTTGTCCTGGACCTCTACCACCGGGGGTTCTGCTTCAGTAATTACAGATATATATTTCACTTGATGATGTGCTTGAGCAACTTATGCATTCCCTGCCTGTCTCTGTTGATTGGCATGCTTTATGGCCGCCACTTCAATGGAAATTTGGGTCACGGTCGTCTCTAGTGCCTTCATTTGTGCTCCATGACTTTGCAGTGTTTGTCCAAACTTGGTCAAATAATCACCCTGGGACTGCAGCTGCTTACTAAACATGCTCATCATCTCCTGATTTTGCTGCACCACTTGACTAAGCAACTAGGCGCTTTTATCTTCAGCTCTTGATTCTGGCTTTGCATCTGGATCTTGTAGGAAGTTGTTTGGATCCTTCCATGAGAACTTCCTATCCTTCCTCCAAGCATAATCATTATTTCTATAGCCCTGTTGTTGCATAATTTTAACATGGGCTTCCTCATCGGACTCTGCATCTTCTTTGGCAAGCAATTTCTTGGCTAGAAGATCTAGTTTATCATTCAGCTCCTTGATGGCCCTGGATTCTCCTGCGACTTTGACTTGTTCCGGTGCATCCCTATCGCCCCAAGACTGCTTCTTTGCCATGTTTTTCAGAATCTCCCAGCACCTTGTGCCTGTGTTGTTAAGGAAAAACCCTGAACCTGTTGAATCTAGGTTACTTCTATCATGCTCAGAAAGAGCAAAATAGAAGATTTTAACCTGTTTTTCCTTATCCAAACCATGGTGTGGGCACCTCCTTAGCATTATCTGAAATCGCTCCCAGGTTTCAGAATATGTCTCCCCTGTCGTCTGGCTGAAATTGTGAATTTTGATCAGATCATTCGTCTTCTCGGGCGGAAAGAACCTTTCAAAGAACACTTCCACCATGTGGTTCCATGATTCCACGTATTCATCGTCAAGATTGTGCAACCATTCTCGTGCATTTCCTGCGAGAGAACTCGGGAACAGCTTCAGGTAGAGCGTCTCTTGTGGAAATCTGTCAATTTTAATCATGTCACAATTCTCCACGAATTGGCTTATATGAGTCACTAGGCCTTCGTTCTTTATCCCATGGAATGCATTTGACTTGACCAAGTTAATTAATGCAGGATCAATCTTGTAAGTCGGAATGTTGATCGCCTGCTTCTTGATTGGCCCCTTTGAAGCAAATGAGGAAGAAGCCTTGATCTTCTCCCATATCGTTTGTTCCTCTGCCATTTTTCTTGTTCGGATTCGGAATCTATTTCTTCTTGTTGGTCTGGATCGTAGTCTTCCTCATCGCCCGGTTCCGGCAGTGGAACTTCTGGTGGTTGTTGCGTGTAGTCAATGCTACGCGTCCTCACCATGCACGGTACCTGCAAAATGAAAATTTCAGTTCAGTATCGTACTAGACGATTACAAAATTGGAAAGAAAGACTGTAAAT
Organism: Alisma plantago-aquatica; assembly: GCA_963693085.1. NCBI lineage: Eukaryota > Viridiplantae > Streptophyta > Magnoliopsida > Alismatales > Alismataceae > Alisma > Alisma plantago-aquatica. Next base: position 950,745,728 of record OY856412.1, read on the forward strand.
TTTAGAAATGATTTCAAACTAATAAAAATAAAAAATGGCCAAGAATGGCCGCTTGCAGCACTCGTATTGCCGACAATTGCCGTGTCCCTGGCAACGGCGCCAAAAACTTGACATGCGTAAACCGTGCTTGCAAACGCAAGTATACGTATCAATGTAATATAGGCCTTGTGAGGCCCGATTCGAACTCAGGGAAACGTGAATTTTAGTAGACTACTACTAACTGGTTGCGATCAGCTAAACCGATTAAAAGAGTTTGAGAGTTGATTGAAAAAGAAAATAAAAGAAAAGAAAACAAAGCAATCGATTAAATGTTTAGTTTAATCAATTTAAATGGGAATCTTTAGGATTGTGGTTTCACCGCAGGTTCTCGCTGTACTAATTTCTACACAATTATCCTAATTCGTCTCCTATTCCGGATAGTGGCATGTAGTCAGAATTGCTCGCTTTTGCGATACAATTCACTACCTAAATCTAGGTCGGTTCCACGGTAGTAGTAACCTATACCCTAAATTAGGTGCATGAGAAACAAACTCTGGGTTTCCACCATTAACCGTACATCTCCTTGTTCAAGGAATTTATTAGTTAATGTGATATTCGTCTTTTTTCAACCGTTAATTCTTCTTTCAAAGTAATTAAAGGCATTAGATTATCATTAAGGTGATCAATCATAATGATAGAATGAAGAAAACGAAATCATACCACGAAATTGAGAGACAAATTGTGATAAACTATGTAAAAAGTATCATACAGCGATTACCCGGGCTACTCCCGGTCCTAAAGACAAAGGGGATTAGCCCCGCATGGTTGACAATGGAAAATACATAGGAGTAGAGAAGAAAAACATGAGAAACATGGAGCAAATTCGTGTAACCCCTAATACAAAGGTGTTCCCGGAGATCCTCCTCGAGAAACGTGCGTTTTGCAGTCTTCCGGCATTAAAATCGCCCGTCGGAGGTGCCCGGATCGCTCGGTTGACGGCCTTCGCCTCTCGTCTCCTCTCTCTCTCTCCCTCCTTCTTGGATGTTGTGCAACACAGTATGAGATGATAGATTGCTCCTGGCCGCCGTCATTAGGTATAATCACCGAGTTAGGTTGCCAAAACATCACAGCCGTCGGATTTAGATCGATCTGAAACAAACTTGTATTTGACGGTGTCAATACCATCGACGCGGGTCGATGGTATCGACCTTGCGCGATATCGGCAAGTCTTCTTTCTCTTCGTTGTTGCGCCTGATGCACCCTTAGGCGTCGGTTTTATCCTTTTCTGTCGTTGTAGCTCCACATGTCGATAGTATCGACTTCTGGGTCGATAGTATCGACTATCTTCTCGCCAGCAACATGATGGTATATCGATACCATCGACTCTCTTGTCGATAGTATCGACTCTGTGATGCTCCTTGCGGCTGATTGCCCGTGGTTGTGTCGATGGTATCGACCACTGTCGATGGTATCGACAGCAGCAGATATTCGTTTTTCCTGAAATTGCAACACAAAACCACATAAGCCGAGATAAAACATATTATTGTAATCATTTATGCTCAAAATACTAAAATAAGGGAGATTTGACACTGAGAACGATCATAGACCAAAGTGAATGAATTATGCAATATTAACCACCAAAATGACCAATAAATGCATAAAACACAAGTAAAACATGTCTATAAATGCGACTCAAAATCATCGCATCACTGATGTGATTTTAGGGCTTAAAATCATAAGGTCTACTGATGGTATAACTTTCTCTCAGTCTCACTATGTTGAGAAGATATTAGAGAGGTTTTGAGTACACATCATGTAAACCTGTTAAGACTCCATATGATTCATCCAAGGCCTTGTTCAAGAATGAGACTGGGGCTCCAGTGTCTCAATTACGATACTCTCAAATTATCGGAAGTTTGATGTATCTTATGAACTGCACACGTCCAAACATTGTGTTTGCCGTGAGCAAGTTAAGTAGATACACTAGTCTTGACAAGACCCATTGGGAAGCTCTTAATAGAATTTTGAGGTATATCAAGGGAACTTGTTCTCTTGGGCTGCATTATGACAAATATCCTTTTGTAGGATATAGTGATGCAAACTGATTGCCATCAACTCTGAGAATAATGGTGTCTTAGGATATGTATTCCTGTTGGGAGGAGGAGTTGTTTCCTGGAGGTCTAAGAAACAGACCATATTGTCTCGGTTTACTTTTGAGGCAGAGTTGTGTACTTTAGATGAAACTGGATTGGAAGTTGAATGGCTACATGGACTTATGTCCAGTTTACCTATAGTAAAGAAGCTGCTTCTTGCAATTTTAGTTCACTGTGATAGCATTATAACTATTGTTAAGATAAAGAGTCACAAGTACAATCAAAAACAGCGTAGACACATCTAAGTCAGGCTCAAGTCTGTAAGAGAGTTAGTGTCTAATGGGGTCAAGGCTGTAGACTACGTCGGTACCAAAGAAAATGCAGTTGATCCTTTCACTAAAGGTCTTACTCTAGCCTTAGTGGAAAAATCCAGGTTGGGGATGGGACCGAAACCCCTCATTATTCGCGGGCAGTAGCAACCCAACCCAACTGAGTTGAGAACCCACAAATTGGGTTCAATGTGGTAATAACAAGTTATCGGGTGAATTGGATGACACTATGTAATTACTTTGATGCTTCACGCATCTGTGTTTATCCCCTGAGAAACTTGTTAGTGTCAAAACTGCAAGTTAGTAAGAGATTAGTCTCTGAATGGTGTCTTAGGACAGGATGTTAGCAGTACATCCTTGGAGACGCCAACTAAATGATTGATGTTGTATAGATCGCAATAGGAGAATTGTGTTGTGCTCTGATACCAATCACGACATAAATTTTTGTATACATGGCCTTAATGCATTGTTTTCCTTTCTACCGTGTCTTTATTGTGTTGTTACCAACCTATACTCTAGCACCCAACGTTTAGGTTCAAGACTTTTGTTCACCTAGTTCATGCGGGGGTCATAGTTGGATAACTCAAGTAGATTCAAACCGAAAAGTATCTGCTGAAAGCACAGTATGGAGGACTGAATGGTAGAGCACACTACACGATGGACTTTGTGGGGGATTGTTAGATATATGGCTGTTAGAAATGTATATAGCATAGGTTAAGCCCAATGTAGTGCAGCTAGTACATGGGAGAAAGGTAGTTTTGTCTCTAGTGCAAATGGGGAAGAAATTTTATCCCACATTGCTCACTCCTAGAATTTTTGTGGTCCTTATATGTAGGATCACATGTGACTCTTGTGTTCAAGGGTCCTAGGAGAGGGTATGCTCACCTCCTTGGTGGGTATGGAGACTACAACACACACGCACGCACGCACGCACGCCACACCACGCCTCGCCTGGCCGGGCCGGCTCGGGCACGGGCACCGGCTCGAGCTTGTGGATTGTAGAGAATGTCTTCCATCTTCCATCTTCTTTTTGCAATAGGATACAAGTACGTAATTAATTATTAATTTAATTAAATGTTTCTTTCCGAAACATATTTATTAATCTCAACTGGAAAGTATCTCTTTGCGGATTTTTTCGCAATGTATACAAGAGCGACCGAGTGGTCGCGTCTTAACGTGAATAGGATTACGGGGCGTGTAAGTCTATAAATATGCCTCCGATCATTAGGGTTAAACACATCTTTCGAACATACAGTCATCAGCGTTCGACTTCGTGTTTGGCAAACCCTAAAGTCTTTTGCCGCCATCGCTTTTGTGGTGCTACGTGGAGACTCTCTCCTGAGCGTGGCGGGTTCATCCATCCTCTCCCTTCCGAGATGCGATCTGTCGGGCGGTGCTTCCTGCGGTCGATGGGTTGCACTGGTAGTGCAAGTCATTCGTCTGCAGCGTTCGTCGTCAAAACGAGCGAGACGATCTCTTTCCAGGTTCGTGACCAGGTCGACTAGGAGAACGGCGCCTATTCAGAAGGGTTGCAAGACGATGATTTCTTTAAGTATATCACGTTTGTTTCTCAACAAACAATCCGGTTTGCGTTCCTAGCCTTTGTTTTTTGTTCTCCTGCATTGATTTATTCTGCACTTTCTTATCTAGATCGGCCTGAACTGTTAACCTAATTGCACATGTCGTTGTTGCATGTAACGACGTAATTAAAAATAACAAAATATTGACAAGTCTCACTACTATTCCTGTCATGCCTCTTTTGCATGCTCACCAGTCTCCAGCCAACTGAACAGCTCAACCAGACCTCTTATACACCAGCTTTACTAACTGAAATACCAACCATGTATAGAACTCCAGGGATTTAAAATGGTTTGAGCCAAATGACCCGCTAGTGGATGTTGAATCTTCCTAGAAGAACATTGTGTGTTGGAACTCAAAGAAACAACCAACAGCAGGGGCTTAATAAAAGTAGTAGCCATTCCTACTTAAGAATTGAAAATCTCACAACAGTTGAGTAAAGATTTTCAAGTCTCATCACAGTCTCTTCATATCTCTACTGTGATACACGGTGCACTTATCTTGTAAATCCTGTTTTCCTTGCATGTTCCAAGCAACTTGACTTACATTTCATTAGGGAGAAGGTTGGCTCTACGTACCCTTACTACCTCTGTTACTTCTGATGCTCAATTAGCAGATATATGGACCATTTGAAGTAACTGCTAGAAGATTCTCTACGAAGCTCTGCAGCAACCTGGGCATGTGTTTCACCCACACTAATTGATGCTTTATAAGTCTGGCATAAGAAGTAAAAGTCAGAAGTGTTGAAAGACTACACAAGAAGCCTCCATGTTCAATCATGATGTAAAGGGCTGAAGCAGAAGATAATCGCATGTACATCTAAATATAAGAGAGCTCGTCTTTAGTAATGTAAAATAACTGGGCTAAATATTATTTAACCTGTCGTCTTCTAGTCAATTGGAACCTTCCAGGCCCATCGAGATGCCCCCAGCACCATATATCATGTTTGTAGTCCATACTGATTAAGCTTAACAAGATAATTCCAAATATTTTCCTCTAATTTTCTTGCACAAGATTGGAACAAGATTGGTACTCAATGCTGGGGTGGGGCAAAGACTGTAGAGTAATTAAGAGGTTGGATGGTATATCCATAGCTCTTGTGTTACTTATAACCTTTTGCTACCATTCTTTGGTTTAATTCCCCTCTAGGCAGTGGTTAAAGCTTGCTTCCAAGGTAAGATACTGACTCCCCTTCAGGCCTCAGGAATCTGGACTACTTCTGTAGTGAAAAGGAATGATGGGCTGGGTGGCATATGGTGATCAAAGCTTGGATGTCTTCACAACTTGTGACATCTTGCAAAGGCACAATGCCTGATATGAGATGTCCCCACGTGTGAAACCAATTCGCATACCATTTTCCTATGCGACTATGTGAGATGCCCTTAGGCACTAGCATGGAAAACCATGGATAGAAGCATTAGATAATGGACATGAAACAGCTTCTGAAAGCCACAAGCAGAAAAGGACATCTTCTGTCACTCATCCTCTCCCACATGATGTCAGTGCGGAGCAGAATGATTCTTGATGATAGAACGCCAACACTTAATGACCGATGGTGATTGGTGGGCCATTACCAGAGATTTCGATTTAAATCTGCTAATTATATGTATAAATCTGTCATATATTGTTCGATTTTCCACACAGGTGCTATATAATCCCTCCCACCCACACCCCATTTGAATGAAAATCTAACCTAACACCATGCACAGAAAGAATGACAAGAGTTTCTCAAAAAATAATTTTAGAAAATACTCTTGGAAGTTTAAACATGATTCATTCGGTATTTTCTCAATGAAAAACGGAATTACTTTTGCTACACAGATAGCGTTGCATAAGAAAGCTAATACTGGCAGAGCTGGAAAGAGATGGTCTATTACGCTAGTGTATCTCTTGTTTGAAAATACACGAATGAGTTTGTAAAGCTTTTATTTGTCAAAATTACAAAGAAGCTAAGTGCTGAGAGAAGATAATTATTACATCTAATAATCTTGAGAACTAGTTCATCAAACAATGGTATCAAAACTAGTTTTCTTCATTTGTATAGAGCATATACTGCGTGTTCCAAAACTACATGAAAACTTCCACTACAAGGGAATCAATCCTCTATATATCAGTCTTCCAAATATTAGATGATGGTTAGGGAAGCAATCTTGTTTGCCATCTAGTAGAAGCCAGAAGTCATGCGATTAATGTTGAGCAAAACAGCAATCATATTATACCCCAATGCTGCACCAAGGTACCAGTTAGCCAGTGACGACCAACGCAACCCATTTTATACCTCATTTATCAAACATTTTGCTTGCTCCCGATTCAATCCATACTAACCTCCAAATATGTGAATTTGTTAATCAGTTGAAAGGGGGAGCCAAATAGCAACCCAATCAGTACTTTATTCCACCATTATCATTAAGCATCACGTACATCGCTTATTCCACACGTTGCATATCAGAAGGTACAAAGGAGAAAGGGGTGACATTCCTGGTACAGAAATAACATTAGGGACCTCGGACGAAATCACCTCCCCGATCCACCAACGCCACCAGTGCCAGACCCTCCGTTCTGAGCCATCTGACGGTGCTTCTCGACGAGTTTGTCCAGCGCCTCCTGAACGGCGTCCCGCCCGCCAATGAGTAGCCTGGTAATGATCTCCGGGTCGCGCTCGTGCCTAGCCTCCTCAAACTCTCGGCGGGCGTTGGCTCGGAGCACCTCCCGCCAGGGCACGCCCCGGTTGTCGGGCCAGGGGAAGAAGCGTGTGGCGCGGAGTATGTCGCGGTACAGGGACAGTGCCTCCCGCCTGGAGCTCGTCAAGCGCCGGCGAGCTGTGAGCTCGTCCTCCTCCTCGCCGGGGCGCTTCTTCACGACGTGTCTGTCCAGCAGCTCCTCAAACGTGTCAGGGCCCTCGTGAAGGGAACGGCACCCGGCGGTGTAGGATGCAGCAGAGACGGAGGTGGATGGTGGTACGGCCTTTTGCCATCTTCCCACGGCTCTCAGCCAGCTCATCGTTGATCTGGGCGGTTAAATCCACAAATTGAACCGGGAAAGACGAGGGCGTGAATTGATTTAGGGGCCGTTTGGATGACAAATTTCTAATCGCCGGAGTAGTCTACAGTTTCGGTAGTTGAAGTACAGCAATTAGAGAATGCTACACCCTGAAATTACATCGTCTGGATGACACGGAGCCGTGAGTCTCACCGTGGACTGCTGCCGTCTTGAGCGTTATGATGGCAACCATGCGGCAGGGCCTCCCGGCGTGTGAGAAGCTTCTGCGGCACCTGTTCCTCACCACAGGGATGGTGGAGGCGGCGGGGCAGAGTAGACGGAAGGTGTGTTCTAGGCCGAGGAAGGGCAGCGACCGCGACACCACCAGCAAAATCCGTCGATCTGGGAACAAGTAGACATGGAACGGGAGGAGGAAATAGGGAAGTCGGACGAGGAGAGGCGGAGGAGCAAAGGAGAGACCGAGAAGAAAGGGGGCAGTGGGGCACGGTTCGTGTGAGTCGGGTTCGGATGCTAAGCGTGGTATTCTAAAACCCGCCGAATCTGGCCTCCTTTGGTAAGGTCCGCCGATATGAAGGGTAAATACCAGACCCAAGACTACCGACTACCGAGACTTTGACGATTACAGAAATGAACTGCAATACCGCTTTGAAATACCCGACCAGGAAATTTAATCAGGACTGGAGCAATTTGTGAAGCTTTGATCGCAAATAGTCAGGACTTCCTCCCAGAGCTATGACCCGGAGTTCGCGGCCGCTGTTTCAAGTAGCTCCCACTTCTTTTCCTGTCCGGCGGAGCCGATCGCAGTCGCATTCCAAACCTGAACTTTCAATTTGGGCATCGTGGACCCTGGGCCGAAGCTCGGTCCCGTAAGCAACGCAGTCGGCGTGGTATACATAAACCCCACTACAGTGGGCTAAAAAAGGTTAAGGACTAAGAAGAATGGAAGAGAGGGAATGTTTTCTTTTAAAAAAAAAAAAAAAATCGTCGAACCTTACAAAAGAGTGACTTCGTTCTTATAAAATTTGAAACAAGAGAAACCTATTCATTCCTGCCTCTTTTACCCAAGCATCCTATTCATCCCTTCTATGGCCAATTATCCATAAAAAGATTGCCGCAAAAAATCATATACTTCACATTCCACTCTCTTTAAATCTATGTCACAACTTGTAACAACAATGTATACCTCAAGTGTCACTCTTTGTCCATCTGTGTCACTCGTGTATATGCATATAAAATCACACTTAGTTTTCTCATTTTTTATGTACTCGCATGTATTCACATCCCACTTACCGAGGCTATAGTAACTCCTCACTAAGGAGGTAAAAGCCATCATGTTCCACATGTGTATAAAGCCTTCCATTTCCTTCATAAGAAAACAATAGTCTCTTATCCACTGCAATCATTCTTTTACTTTTTATGTGTAGTCTTCCTCATCATGTTGCTCCTCACTCCCTTTCACCTAACAATGCCTTGTTAATACACTAAGGCTTGATACACCTACCTTTAAGTAGATCCTTGACCATAGGTATAGCACATTCAACAACCTATGCCATGAACCCTCCAACTGGTGTATTTCATTATGGAATATCATTTAGTGACAATCCATCACACCAACAAAAGGATTTGATCCCAAATACAATCCATGTGATAATCTCCCTTTTATTGACCCACCTTCACCATGCTATCCAAATCTACCTGCATATGATTTGGGGAAGAATACCATGAATAAGGAAAGAAAAGGATTTTTCTATGGTTTGCTTTCACCAAGAGATGAAGATGATTGATATCTTTATCATGGTTGATGATGATTAATATTTGCATCATGGCAGTAGGAAATGCTGGTGTTTGTACCTCATAAGCCAATTATAACTGACTATTCTAGGGATACTTTATGCCTTTATTTGATTGATAACAACAATTCCAGTTTATTTCATTCATTTACTCTTGTAGTGTTGATGAAAATAATACATGTATCTAAAACAAGTGGTTTAAAGTCAAGGATTTCAAGTACATTACTTGATATGATATTCTTATTGGCATGCCCTAATCTCGTAAGCATATACTTAAGCCATGAGATTAGGGCATGGTATTGTGATCGTGTTAAGATAACACGTGCCTAGGATGTTTTCATTTTTATTTACGATTGAGAACACTTAGTCGATACAACATCAACTTTATATTTCCAAAGATTTCCATTTACATGCATAGAATTTTAACTTTGTTTTCACATTTCTAACTCGTTTACAACATATACAAGTATAACAATACTTTGCAATCCTTTTTACATACATTGCATGAAAAATAAAAGCACAACACCCATAAAAAGTACAACTTTCTTTGCATTACGCAAGGACCTTGAGTAAGTGTGGCCCAACATTTGCTAAGACCATGCTATCAACTAACTATGTGGAGGGACCCCTTGAAATAAGTAAGACCTCCTTATCTCTGAGTCATATTAAAAGTATTTGAGTAATAGGGGTGGGTTACCATATTACTAAATGAAAAACCTTTACCAAACAAAATTTGACTGACAAAATATATTTTCAGCAGTAAACGATAGTAAATAGAATATATTAGGTTGTATCATGGCAGTTGCATGTCTAAGAAGATAGAAAGGAAATTTAATTATAAAGAAATAAGATTAGTGGAAGATGAAAGCAATAGACATGGACTAAGATCAATCATTCAAAAATCTAAATCAATTTCAACATGTTCTAAATGATCCTTTCATTCCAAATACTTCACCCTTGAACATACACTATGTGCACTACAATATAGAAAGCATCACAACTAGGATGTGGCCTTATCATACTAGTCTGAGGGTATACTCGGGACCCTAATCATTGTTGAACTAGATTCCCAATATGCAATGGTGTTCACCAAGTCTGTCTTAGCCTCCAAACAACTAGCATGTACACTAATATCTCTACTAACCTAAGTACTCAGGTAGAGTAGCAAGGCTCTCTATCCTACCATAGTAGTTCCATTATGTCTATCTCACTATGTAGTAAAGAAATTAATTATGAATTTGGGACCTGTCAGGCCTCCCTAAGTGTTGGGTACCTCATTGAGAACTAGTGTGCTCTCTAGTTTATGTTGGGTCCTCTAACTATGTTTAGGAGATTGTCCCTGTTGGAATTCATCACCCACACTCAAAATGTGCTCTAGATACCTACACCTTGGAATATGCAAATGGGTATGTTGTTTCCTCCATCATGACATAATCCTGCATAATGAATTGTATGATGTTAATGAAATCAAATGTCTAATGTATTCTTTAGCCTTACTTGACAAAATGATATTTACTTTTCCTTTAACTTTAACATGTAGTTAAACATCATATTTCACTTTTATATTTGTACCCCCTTTATACCCATTAGGGTTTCTCATTTCATAACACATCACATATATCTTCTCACATTTTAGCAATCATACACATCTCAAAATATAGATCACATTAAGATAGTCATTCCAAGATCACTTTCCAATAAAAAATTCTCAATATGTTACTCACTTTTGAATTAATCTACAACCAAATTCTCATATTTCAAAATTCATATAAAACATAATCATTCATTTGAATGCATAATCCAAAAGGAATGTGTATTTAATATAACAATAGTGATGAATCTTATATTGGTGGAACTGGGGAATGTTGGTATGTATGCCTAGAGAGTCAATCATATGATGATTGTAATATCATATCTTGTAAATGATTTGATTAATAATAAAGACAATATTCCAACTTATTATGTTTATTCAGTATGAAATAATGATGTAACATAATAAATGTCTAAAGAAAGATATTACTCAATGACGTATGTCTTCAGGTTGAGGACTTGAACAATGAGATAGTATGGATGTCAAGAGTATATGCATACGTCCCTAGTTGGATGTTATTGTGGAAGGCTAATAGATAACAATAGCACTTAAGACTAGAGTGTGTGTTGGTTGATTAAAGAATCTCTTTAGTTAGGATATATGATATCAAATCAAGCATACAAACACTTGTTAAAGAACAGTGTATCATACAGACCCACCTGAAGAGTGACACATGGAAACCATGATTGGTAGTCAGATTCATATCTCATAGTGATGGTGTTGATTGTGGTTCTTAGACCTGAAATCACTACACTCATCACATGTCGTTCAGTGTGCTTTGACATCATTCACTATGATCTTGAATAAGGGTTGCCATAAAGGTGGTGCTCGGGCGCATTGTGACACATGGGGATGACTGTGAGTGATGTATATGGGATTTTTCCCTCCTACAGGAGTTTGATATCCTTGTTAGTATGTATGCCCAGAGAGCCAATCATATGATGATTGTAATGGCATAAATTGTAAATGATTTGATTATTAATAAAGGCAAGCTTCTCATTTATTCTATTTATTTAGTTTTGAGATAATGAAATAACATAATAAATGTCTAGAGAATGATATTACTCAACGACATATGTCTTCAGGTTGAGGACCTGAAGAATGAGATCATACAAATGTTAAGAGTATATGCATCTTATTATGTCCCCGGTCGGTTGTTATTGTGGAAGGTAAATAGATAGCAATGACACATAAGATCAAGGTGTGAGTTGGTTGATGACATAATCTCATTAGTCATGATATGGCGATATCAAACCAAGCACAAATATACATGTTAGAGAAAAGTGTAACATCCCTGACCTGGGTTATAAGTTAACCCTAGGTGTTTTGCTTAATCATGTAATTAAGATGCTTGTGATTAACTTCTGGCGTGTAATTAAGTTCCTGAGGAACATACTTTTCCATTTATGTCCTTTTTAAACAATGTTGTAGTTTTATTTTGCAATGCAGGGACCTATGTGTAAATTACCCAATTAGAAGGATTAACTTGCAAATTTCACATGTTGAGATGTTAATCTGATAATGAGACATCATATGAGTGAATATGATGAGGTATGATGGATTCTCCAAGCTTGGACATCAAGATGCAGCTTGTGGAGCAATCCTTGTACTTAAAACCCTAATTTTGGTATAAAGTGCAATTTACCCAAAGTATGGGGTGCAACTTGTAAAATACACCTTCTAGAGTACCTTTTGTGACTCTTGACATCATTTAGAGTAGAAATGAGGAAGGGGGCACTTCAAATAAATAATCAGATAAGAGGTACAACTTTTGTAATAGAATCACTAAGTTATAAGTAAGGAGACCCTCATATATGTGCACCTTAGTGATAAGATGACTTTCTTTGCCTTTAGTTCTTAGTTTTAGCAAGATTTTTACTTAAGATATGAGGAGGAGGGACGTGCAAAGAAGTTAAGGAGGGACCTAGATGAGAAATCCATAAACTAGAGGTCCTTATGTTGAAAACTAACCCAAGCTATATAAGCTTCCTTCTTTGCAAACCAAGTAAACGTATTCCCTTCTTCTTTCACTTATCATCTTGATCAACCGACCAAGGCAGAGCTTAGGAACAGAGGAGAACGACTAAGGAGAATCTAGGTAAGCTTGGACCATCTTCTTGCTCGAATTCATGGAGGAAAGTGGATTACAAGGTTGGTTTTATGGTTATCTCACTTAGATTTCTTGTTCTACCCGACCTTCCCCAACCTTTTCTTGGAGAAGTACCCTTGGCCAACCTGTGGAGCTCAAGACACCATTAAAGACTTGATAGCTTGGAAGCTTGGAGCTCTAGGTACAACCTTTGAGGCAGGTTTTATATCTCTAAACCTCTTGTTTTCTTATACATATACTTGTTCTTGCATGTAGTAGTTAGTTCTTCTTCTTCCCCATCTTTCCTTGCTTTCTTGCAAACAAATCCAAGAAGTAACCGACCTGTTCTAAGGTTGAAGATGATGGGCGTGATTCCCTAGGTAACTTTACCAAACGACCTTGGACCATTTGGTCTAAACGGTTTGCAAACCGTTTGAAATCAAACGGTCTCAAGACCGTTTGATCTCAAGCGGTCTTGCATGACCGTTTAGAATCAAACGGTCTCAAGACCATTTGGAAAGTTTGACCAAGTGAAGACTGTTTAGAGGTCTGCTGTATACATGTTGAATTTAATATCTACAAAGAATAGTGACCTAATTGCAAACCAATCACAAGTTGAAGGCACTTTAATCCTCTAAACCCTAATCGGGTTCAATTGCTGAAATCAATGACCAATTTTGGGGAACTTTGGGTTGAAGGGCCCAAACGGTCTCAAGACCGTTTGTGGGTTCACTCAAACGGTCTCAGGACCATTTGGTGACAACCCAAGACCGTTTGGAGCTCTAGGGTTAAGGTAACTTGATCAATTAAGGGTCCAATCACAGTAGGTTGATGAATTGATTAAAAGTGCTGATTTTAGACCTAATTAGGGTTCAACCCTCATCAACTTGACTTAGTTTTTTATCAAACTTTGGGGAAATGGTCTCAGGACCGTTTGGAGGGTGTCCAAACGATCTCAAGACCGTTTGGGCCAAGTTTGGTCCCAATTGGGTTCCAATTGATAGGTTCAACTTCAATTAGACTCATGATTATCAATGTTGATGGTTAATTGATCACAAACCCTAATTCAATCAGTTTCAATCCCAATTGGTTATCAATTGAGGGTCAATTGGGTGTCCAATTGGTTAAGTATAACCCTAATTAGCTCAATTGATAAGTGATTAGCAAGGATGTGGCCAATTGAAGGCTTCAACATGAAAAACCCTAATCGATTTTAACCTTTGATGCACCTTTGAGGTCCATGCGGTTTTGAGCCCATTTGGACCAAACGATCTCAAGACCGTTTGGGCTCAAAAGATCTCAAGGTCGTTTAGATCCAATCGATCTCAAGGTCGTTTCCTGTCATGCGGTTTCAAGGTCGCATAGTTTCAAACGGTTTCAAAGTCAACTTTTTCAAACGGTCAACGCACTCATGCGGTCTTGGAGGTCGTGCGGTCTTGGAGGCCATGCGGTCTTGGAGGCCATCCGGTCTTGAGGTCAACCTAACCAAACGGTCAACGCATCCAAACGGTCTCAGGACCGTTTGGAGGTTGAAGTGTGTAATCGTTTGGGGATCTTTAGGACTGTGATTGCTTAGTAGTTTGAAGGCTTAATTGGTTCAATGATGGTATAAACCAAACCCTAATGGTACCTAAAGATATTAAGGGGCTAAGTGATTAATAGATTGAACCATGTGGTGATTGATGGTGTACATTACCAATGTGCCCTTGAAGGGTTCAAGTAGATGACACACTTGATCAATCAAACCCTAATGACCATGATAGTGATGACTTAACTTATGATAATCAATAGTGACTTGACTTAACCTAATCGAGAGTGATGTAATCACCACCTATTAGTAAGAGGAGAGAGAAGGTCCCAATTATGGTTGAAATTCAAGTAAAGTACCTTCAATGTATGTGAATGTGCATGATTAGGGTATGATCCACCTATGTGAGATCATCAAAACCCTAATTATGATAATTGTTAAATTTTAACCTAATGTGAAGGCATCAAGGATGATAATATCATACATGATGATGCCATAAACTCAAATCAATATGAAGTAAATAGTAAACCCTAATTCTAAGGCAGTAACATGAAATGTGAATAGTAAACCCTAATTGATACTAATAAGGGAACCTAGCCTTAGTAAAGGCATGAAGGTACAACCCTTGAAGTGGAATGTTATTTCTGCCTTCTAAATTGCTGATCTGGAATTGAAATGTTATTATGTCAAGATGAATTGACTATGCAGGTTCTTATAAGAGATTAAACATAACCAAGTAAGGGTTATGATAGTGTATTCATTAAAAGTATATTGTACACTTTATGAATAGTGATACATGCTATGTTTCTTATGCTTAAATGACAACATATGAGACTAATGGGCTGTAAGAGCCATGAGTAACATCAAGGTCATTCCGATTAGATGACTTATGATGAATTGATATCCAATTGATAACTGATATGAGTTAAACTTGATACATTTAGTATTCTTCTGTTATAGCAATGCTTTTATACTTAAATGCTTGGAAACATGCTTGATGATAAAAGAATACCGAAATGTACCTAATTAATCAAGTATAACTATACATGTAGAGCCATGATCATAGATCCATCATTGTCAGAAGTGAAATGATGGTGAAACAGGTTTTCCTAAGGGAACTCCTGGATCACATACTTTTGAGTATGTGGGGGAATATGGACGTGAATATCCTTACGTCCTAGTGTAGAAGTTGATGTAGATGTATCTTAATCTATAAACCCTGCACTATGTGTTTATGCCAGGATGATGTATCACTAATCACCCGAGGAATCTTTTATGCCACATCGATGAGAGATAAACATGAGATCTTTCGATGGTGAAGAGAGTACAGAATGCCACTGTGACTCTAATAGCGAAGTACCAGAATACCCTGGTGAGATATAGTAGCAGAGACACTAGATGTCCTGCATGTTGATCCTCACTCTGACTGAGAAAGTTGAGGTCATAAGAATCCGACTCTTTTGATGACCTAGTATGATACCGATGCAACTTACTAGTGATCGGTTGGAGTATGAGCGGTATACCTCATCTCCACAAGGCATAATAATGTTTGTAAAACATAATCAGCCGTGTAGCATATCTGCTAGGGTTGAACTACGAAACACAATGATTGATAGTACACTATTCATTTTAGTATACATGTTCTTCTTGTTCCTTAATGAAGTTGCTTTACATAATATCTAATTTGCTGTTGAGTAACTTAAATTACTTGCTCATGTTTTACTTATATGCTATAATAAAGCTTCTGGCGGAGAGTTATAACTCTCGCTGGGACAATTATTTTGAAATTGTCTCACCCCGTAGATTTCAATCTTTTAGGTGGTCGTCGAGGACGAAGGAACCAATTTGCAGGAGAGAAGTACCAAGAGCAACAACACCAGGGGTAGCAGTGAGTCTTAGGTGGAGATCCTGGTTGTCCAGTCTTTTAGTTAGATAGTCTTATGTCGTCTCTGTACTCTCAGGTCCTTGGAGTTTGTTGATCTGAGATTCTGATTTTTAAATCTTGAGATTTTGTATCTTGTTGTATATAATCACTCAAGAAGTGATTTGACAGAGATGTAAACTGTTTACCTTGCTTTTATGAAAGGAGTTTTACTGTTTCAAGATCTTGTCTCAAAAAGTTTTAAATTTTTCGTGATTTTTCATATTCTACTGTTAATCGAATGCTTCCGCTAAGTTTATATCATGTTTTGGAGATCGGAGCCCACAAAAAGTGTATCGTACAGACCCACCATAAGAGTGATACATGGAAATCTTAACTAGGTAAGTCAGAATCACATTTTATTGTGATGGTGGTGTTTGTGGTTCTTAGACCTGATGTAAGGACCTTGACCTTCGTTTAGGGTTTACCATGTTTGCCTTGCTTAACCCTGGTGCTTTGGTGCTTGCTAATAACCTTTAGTGGTGATTAGGGTTTGGTTGTGCTTTGTTGAGAGTTGAAGGTGCTACTTGCAAATAACCCAAGGCTGGGGTTTTGAGGGCAAGTCTGCCACCTTGTGAGGTGTTCCTCCCTCTCTTTGTTTCCTATTGTGTTAGGAGGAAGGCTTGGGATCGTTGCTTGAGTTCTTTTGGGCCTATTTGAGCTTGTTGGGCTTTGAGGTGCCTTGCTTTGCTTTGTTTGAGCCTTGTATCAGCCAAGTGGGGAGTGTATCAGCCAATATGTGTGTGTGTCTCCCATGGGGATGAGGTGTTTCGCCCATGGTGCAAGTTGTTGTGTCGCCCATGCTCTTTGAGCTAGCCTTGATCTCGTTTAAGTGGACACTTGGTACATACCTTGGACATGTGTATAGAGATTGCTAGAGTGGTGGCTTGTGCACTAGGACAAGTGTCCCTAGGCAAGTGACACCTTGCTTGGACCAACCTTGTTTTCTCCTCCCTTTTCTTCTTTATAGGTGGTTCCTTTCCTTAGCTTAGGGTCCCTTTTGGTTCTTTGGTTCCTCTCCACCTTGTTGCACGACACAACCCTCCCTACCTTGCTAGTGGTGGCCGATACCCCCCTTGAAGGAGCAAGCTTGGTGGCCGACACACCTTGGAGGAGAAAGCTTGTGGCCGATAGCTTTGGAGTCTCAATCTTCCTTGCTTGGTGGTGATTGGAGCTAGGAGCTTGGAGCTTTCTTGAGGCAGGTTACATAACTTCTAACCCTAATTACACTACCTCTTGCTATGATCTTGTTTACATGTTAGTAGCTTAGTTCTTGCTTAGCTTCCATGTTGGCCGATCCTTGTGATCTAGGGTTTTAGGTGAGCAATACTTCTTTCTCCCCTTGGTCTAGAGGAGTGAGCTTGAGTTTCTAGTGTCATGAGCAACACCCCTCTTTCCCTTAGACGATTGAGGTGAGCATGTGTCCTAGTTGCTTAAGAAACACTCTCCTCTCACCATGGGCTAGAAGGGTGAGCTCGTTGGTGATAGATGATGTACAATACCCCTCTTTCTTAGTTGATTGAGGTGAGCCATCTTCCTAGGGTTCGGGTGTCGTTGTGTTTGAGGAAGAAGATGACTTTGTGTGATGTAGCTTGGATGAGATGAGAGTGGGGAGGTGCTGCCCGACAGTCCCTTGACCTTGAGTCTTGGACGACACATGATGGGTGTTGTGTTGGGCGTCACATGCCTAGTTCTTACCTTGTGTGACGGGCATCACACCATGCTAGATGACCTGCCTGATACACCTTGGTTAGATGTTTGCCTTGTGCTGTTATACCTTGATCGATGGGGCGTTAGGGTCTGGTTCTGTGACGGCCATTAGGCCTTGGTCCAGTAGGTTGCACGATATGTGGGATGAGTCCTCTCCTTTGAACGTTATCTCTAGTGGGTTAACCTGGTCGATATAGGTTCTGTAACGGGCGTTGCTGGGCTACCTTGTGACGGGCATCACGCTGGCTTGTAACGGCTGATAGCCTATGTTTGTGACAGGCTGTTTCTCCTTGTTGCTGTGACGGGCGTCACATGCCTTTGTATCGGACGATAACACCATGAGTTGTGACGGGCATTGACCGGTAGGTGAGTGTCAAACACACCCTGGTGTGTGATACCCCTGACGCGCGTTATCTCTTGCAGCGCAACGTCGTGCGCTATGTAGGTGATGCTCGTTAGGTGATGGGCTTTGGGTGAGGGTAGGTTGCCCGATACATCCCTTTAGTGAGGATCCTTAGTACCTATAGTGAGGGTTTCCCGATTCATGAAAAGTAGGTTGTTTTATATGTTCTTGCTTGCTGAATGTTAATGATAATGGTAATGTTGTCCTTTATATCTGACATGACTAAACACATGGACTTAATCATCACGATTAGCTGTTAATGATAAGAAGAATAATGATAAGTATGTAGTGTGGGTTGCTTAGTAATGTACCCGATACATATGAGTATTAGTTGAAATAAGGGTAAGCACATAAGTGGTTTGTTTAATGAGGTGTCTTATGCACATGATCATCAGTTGATGCATGATTGATAAGTATAGACTCTTTAATGTCACTCTATATTGGAAAGCATAGTCTTTCTATTGAACCTATGATTATTGTATACACTAACCATGCAGATGATGAATAGCCATGAAAGGGCTATGAGAAATATGTGATGAGTAACATCACTTTGATAGTCACTCTTGTTGATGAGACTGCATGAATGATGTGATGATGATGTAAGTCTTGAAAGGCAGAGGCAATATATGATGAGGGATTGAGATCCCATGGTGTGTGATGATCCTTGAGATGGATCTGGATGATTGGCAAGAGGCCAAGTGGTAACATGTGATGTTGGATCCTTGAAATGGATCAGGTTGATGTGATTTCAATAAAAGCATAATGTTGAGTTTTATGTTGTTTATTTCCTGTTATAGTTTGCATGTTATACAACTTGGTTGAATCTTGCAATCCATATAAAAGATACTAATTAATCATAGTGGAATATATCATGTAATTTGCCCTGGCCATAGATCCATCATCGTCAGCAGCTGGTGATGGTGAAACAGGTTCTCCTACGGGTTAACGTGGAAGCGCATATTGTTGAATATGTGTGGTTACTCCTAGCCTTAAGTAGAGAGAAAAAATGAGTGCAACTACGGTTGCAGACTCGGATATATATATATATATATATATATATATATATATATATATATATATATATATATATATATATATATATATATATATATATATATATATATATGAAGAGCATGGTGAGTAAGCCCATGGCTCAATATGTTGGAGCATGAACATGTTTGTTCATGGCTCAAATATACTAGCGTCGAGACCTGTACCGAGGAGGGCTAGAAAGGGTAACCTATAGAGCTGACCCTATGGCTAAGGCCACTCAAGCATGAGACTACGGTCCTGCTTTTGTTTCGTGCACTGACCACAAAGGGGAAGGTCGTGAAGTTCGGCTCTTTCATTGACCTTGTATGGCACCGGCTATAGGCTTCGCAGCCAAATGTTGGATTTGAACGGTACGGTTCACTTCCTCAGGGCATAATAAAATGTAATCCAGTCATTTAGTATTTACAGCTTTAGACAAACGTGAAACATTGGTTGAGGCCTTGTTTGTGTAGTTACTCTCATCATATCTTGCAGTTGCTTATATGCTCCTCATATGTGGTAAGCTTTGTGTATCTTATCTTGTTAATCATGTTTCATAAAGAATAATTGGATAAATGCCTGAGTACATTTGGTAAGCTTTGCTAAGTATGAACAACCATATTTTATAACTGCTCTTTTATACTTTCTTATCAGTTAGCTGCTTTATATATATCTGAGGTTTTGTAGTTTCGGCGGGTAGTTATGTTTCTCGCTGGGATAATGTTCGATTGTCTCACCCCGCTGGTTTACACCCTTTTTAGGTGGTCGAGGTAGACGTGGTGGTGGTCGCGGAGTTGCGGCCGAGCAACGAGAAGAACAGTAGAAGGCAAGCGATGGATATGCTGATGTTTTGATGCTTCGTAGTAGAGTCTAGAGTCATCCATGTACTCTCAGGTCCTTGGTAGTGTTTTGACGTTGTTTCACAATGTACAGCCGTAGATGTTTTATATATCCTGGTGCTGGCCGGATGTGGGCCCTTATGTATGTATAAATAGATGATGAACTCATGTGATGATAGGACAGCTATTGCTTTAAGCTGTGGACATGTATCGAGGCTTGTATATATGTATATAACATGTTCTCTTGCAGGATATGGACTGGAATGTAATAGTTTTCTCAGTTTATCAGCTTTCCGCAATCGGTTTTAATTAACTCGTGTTTTCGATAATATGTGGTTATGGTGATTTCCGCACATTTTCGCGTAACACCTTGTTGTCTGTGTGATAGTGGGATGTGTTGCCACAAGTTTTTGGTATCAGAGCTTTAGGTTCGCTGAGTCTGTAGGGATCTAGGACTAGGTTGAGTATGTTCTTATGATTTTTCAGATTTTCTCACAATCTTCTTCTGCCCTCAGCAGAAGATAAGCCAAGATGTCTGGAAACCATGAAGAACACACTGCTGAGCACAGCGATGCTGCATCAGTTGATGGAGCAGTAGGGCATGCACATGAAGATCGGGTGCCTGAGGTCCCCCAACCTTACCCAACCATTCTTGAACATCCTGCCTACCAACAGCTTTTGGGGCAGATGATGGCCACGATGAACCTCATGGTTGAGTGGTTGCCAGTGCCTCCTCTGAGAGCATAGGCTCCCCATGGTGAAACATCGGGTATTGGGAAGACCTTCGAGCAGCTTCGCCGAGTTGGAGCTTCGGATTATGCTAGAATGGCTGATCCAGTGGATGCAGATCTGTGGCTGACAAGTCTTGAGAAGGCTTTCCGGATCCTCGACATCCCCGAAGCAGACAAAGTAAAGCACACTGTCTACCTTCTGAAAGGTATTGTTGGTCACTGGTGGACCATCGAGGAAGAGAAGCGGCCTGGTGAGGTGATCTGTTGGGAAGTTTTCTGGCGCGAGTTCGTCACCAGATACTTTCCAAAGACGTATCTGGATGAGAAGATCAGTCTGTTTGAGAGCTTGCGATAAGGGACGATGAATATCACCGAGTACGAGGCCAAGTTCATGGATCTGTTGAGGTTTTGTCCTCACATGGCGGCAAAAGATGAGGAACATATCAGACGTTTCGAGAAGGGTCTGAGCTCTGAGCTGACAACACCTGTGTCTGCGTTAGAGAATCGAGAGAGGTTTGCGATGTTTGTGGAATCTGTCTGGAGGATCGAACGATCAGTAAGGGAGAAGAGAGAATCTATGGCTAAGAAGAGACCTACTCAGTTCCAGGGTCATAGGTTTGGTGGCTTCAAGAAGCCAAGGTTTGCGGCACCGTCAGTAACAAAAGGTTTCAGTGGACCATCTCAGTGGTCTCCAAGTAGGGGGAGAGGTTATGTTTCTTCACCATCTAAGGCACAAAGTACGGCTTCTGTGGCCGTAACAGGGCCATCTAGGCCACAGGTTGATGTTAGGACATGCTATGCCTGTGGTCAGATAGGGCATGTCAAGTCGAGTTGTCCCTACAGAGATGATGAAATGACACAGCAGCCGAGACAAAATCTTCAAGGGTCAGAGAGACCACAGCCCAGTGGTAGCAGAGAGTGAGGACGTGGTCAGGCATCTCAGGCTGGATCGTCTGCTTAAGGAAGCAGAGGTCGTGGACAGCAAGCAATGACTCGATTCTATGCTATGAGTCAGCCAGAGGTGACAGTCAACCCGCGAGTAGTGACAGGTCAGATGGAGTTATTTCATTCTGATATGTATTCTTCTTGATTTATATCTATTCTGGTTGACCCATGTGCTACACACTCTTTTATCGCCTATAGTATGCTTGAGAACTGTCGTTTACATGTTAGTCGTAGGAAGGAGAGCTTGTTATTAGAAACCCCTCTTGATGGTTCCTCGTTGCTTCGAGAAGAGTGTCCATCTTGTGTCTTGTCTTTCTCGGGACACCACATACAAGTGGATCTTATACCACTTGATATGCACGGGTTTGATGTTATCCTTGGGATGGATACCTTAGAGAGGTATAAGGTTGTTTTGTACTGTGGATCCAAGTAGGCTGTGTTTGATGATGCTGGCGAGAAGTGGATCTTCCAAGGAGATAGGAAGATTCTTCCGACGCGTCTGGTATCATCTATGGTGGCAGATAAGTTGTTACGACAGGGATGTGAGGCGTTCTTATCTCACGTGGTAGATACCGTTGTGGCTACCAAGGCAAAGGGTCCGAGCCTCGAGGAGGTGTCACTTGTTCGGGAGTTTGCAGATGTGTTTCATGAGGAGTTTCCTGGTGTTACTCCACCACGAGAGATTGATTTTGAGATCAATATGGTCCCAGGTACGCAGTCAGTTGCACAAACATCATATAGGATGGCTCCAGTAGAGATGGCAGAACTGAAAAAGCAGTTACAAGAGTTATTGGACAAAGGTTTTATCTGACCAAGTACATCGCCTTGGGGTGCTCCAGTGTTGTTTGTCAAGAAGGAGGATGGATCGATGTCAGCAAGCTTTCCAGAGTTTGAAGGAGAAGCTGACCAGTGCTCCAAGTGTTAATTCTGCCAGAATCGGGGAAAGGCTGTGTTGTTTTTTGTGATGCTTCAAGAAAGGCTTAGGTTGTGTTCTGATTCTGGAAGATCGTGTGGTTTCTATTGCCTATCGACAGCTTAAGAAACACGAGGAGAACTATCCTACTCATGACTTGGAGTTGGCAGCAGTGGTTCATGCGTTAAAGATTTGGAGACACTATCTGTATGGGGAAGTGTGTCAGATCTTCACGGACCATAAGAACCTGAAGTACATCTTTACACAGCAAGAGTTAAACATGCGACAACGGCGATGGATGGAGTTGATCAATGATTACGACTGCACTATCGAGTATCATCCTGGTAAGGCGAATGTGGTAGCTGATGCGCTTAGTCGAAAGTCTTCTTTTTCTTCCAAGAAGGCACAGTTGAGTTCTCTGGTAGGCCGTAAGCAAAATATGCTTGTCTCCTTGCGAAAGATGAACGTGCAGATGGAGGTGTCCTCGTTAGCTGGACTTTTAGCACAGATGCAAGTCAAGCCTACGTTGAGACAGCTGATCAAAGATGCCCAGCAGACAGATGATGCGGTACAGTTGATCATATTAGAGTTTGGCAGCAAAAAGCGTGATGGGTTTCATGAATCTGAGGATGGGCTAGTCTGCTATCGTAATAGGATGGTGGTTCCTGATTTTGATGAGCTGAGAAAGTTAGTGCTCGAGGAAGAACACACGTCGATGTATGCTATGCATCCAGGTGTCACCAAGATGTACCATAGTCTGAAGGACTTGTATTGGTGGCCCGGTTTGAAGAAGGATGTAGTGGAGTTTGTGGAAAGGTGTGCGGTATGTCAACAAGTCAAGGTTGAGCATTAGAAGCTGGAAGGTGCGTTGCAGATTTGCCAATACCGCAGTGGAAATGGGATCATATAACCATGGATTTCATAGTTGGTCTACCCCGGACGACTAGGAATCATGATTCCATTTGGGTGATAGTGGACAGATTGACGAAGTCTTCCCATTTACTACCAGCGAAGATGACATATACAGCCAAGAAACTCGCTCGAGTATATGTGGATGAGATAGTACGTTTGCATGGTGTACCAGCAACGATAGTTTTTGACAGAGGTCCTCAGTTCACAAAGTCGTTTCTGGGAATAGTTACACAGGGCGTTGGGAACGCAGTTGAGGTTCAGTACCGCTTTTCACCCATAGACAGATGGACAGTCTGAAGGGACTATTCAGACTTTGGAAGATCTCCTTCGAGCTTGTGTTTTGCAGTTTCTGGGCAGTTGGGATATACATCTGAGTTTGATAGAGTTTGCCTACAACAACAGTTATCAGCGGAGCATTGACATGGCTCCTTATGAGGCCTTGTATGGGAGGAAGTGTAGATCTCCTTTGTGTTGGTATGAGTCTGGTGAGTATCAGCTTTTGGGTCCTGAGTTAGTGCAGCAGAAAACAGAAAAGATCAAGGTGATACAGCAACAGTTGAAAGCGGCACAGGACAGGCAAAAGTCTTATGCAGACAATCGCCGACGACCTTTGGAGTTCCAGGTAGGAGACAAAGTGTATCTTAAAGTCTCGCCATGGAAAGGTGTGCTAAGGTTTGGCCGGAAGGGTAAGTTAGCACCCAGGTATATGGGGGCCTTACCCAGTCACAACACGAGTTGGTAAGGTAGCATACGAGATAGAGTTGCCTCCAGAGTTGCACAGATTACATCCAGTGTTCCATGTCAGTATGCTGAAGAAAAGCCATCCAGATTCAAGAACAGTGATACAACCAGTAGAGGTTGAGCTTGATAAAGATGTGACCTACGAGGAAGGTCCTGTGGCGATCCTTGACAGGAGAGTTAAGAAGCTGAAGAGGAAGGACATGGTTCTTGTGAAAGTTCTTTGGCATCATCGTGGCGTTGAGGAAGCCACGTGGGAGCTTGAGGAAGAGATGAGGAGGAAGTATCCATCACTTTTCTTTTCGGATTTTGGGGACAAAATCCCTTAAAGGGGGTTAGCTTGTAAGGCACCTGACCATCGTTTAGGGTTTACCCTGTTTGCCTTGCTTAACCCTGGTGCTTTGGTGCTTGCTAATCACCTTTAGTGGTGATTAGGGTTTGGTTGTGCTTTGTTGAGAGTTGAAGGTGCTACTTGCAAATAACCCAAGTCTGGGGTTTTGAGGGCAAGCCAGCCACCTTGTGAGGTGTTCCTCCCTCTCTTTGTTTCCTCTTGTGTTAAGAGGAAGGCTTGGGCTCATTGCTTGAGTTCTTTTGGGCCTAGTTGAGCTTGTTGGGATTTGAGGTGCCTTGCTTTGCTTTGGTTGAGCCTTGTATCAGCCAAGTGGGGAGTGTATCGACCAAGATGTGTGTGTGTCACCCATGGGGATGGGGTGTGTCACCCATGGTGCAAGTTGTTGTGTCGCCCATGCTCTTTGAGCTAGCCTTGATCTCATTTAAGTGGACACTTGGTACATACCTTGGACATGTGTATAGAGCTTTCTAGATTGGTGGCTTGTGCACTAGGACAAGTGTCCCTAGGCAAGTGACACCTTGCTTGGACCAACCTTGTTTTCTCCTCCCTTTTCTTCTATATAGGCGATTCCTTTCCTCAGCTTAGGGTCCCTTTTAGTTCTTTGGTTCCTCTCCACCTTGTTGTATGACACAACCCCCCTACCTTGCTAGTGGTGGCCGATACCCCCCTTGAAGGAGCAAGCTTGGTGGCCGACACACCTTGGAGGAGCAAGCTTGTGGCCGATAGCTTTGGAGTCTCAATCTTCCTTGCTTGGTGGTGCTTGGAGCTAGGAGCTTGGATCTTGCTTGAGGCGGGTTACATAACTTCTAATTCTAATTACACTACCTCTTGCTATAATCTTGTTTACATGTTGGTAGCTTAGTTCTTGCTTAGCTTCCATGTTGGCCGATCCTTGTGATCTAGGGTTTTAGGTGAGCAATACTCCTTTCTCCCCTTGGTCTAGAGGAGTGAATTTGAGTTTCTAGTGTCATGAGCAACACCCCTCTTTCCCTTAGCCGATTGAGGTGAGCTTGTGTCCTAGTTGCTTAAGAAACACTCTCCTCTCACCATGGGCTAGAAGGGTGAGCTCGTTGGTGATAGATGATGTACAATACCCCTCTTTCTTAGTTGATTGAGGTGAGCCATCTTCCTAGGATTCGGGTGTCGTTGTGTTTGAGGAAGAAGATGACTTTGTGTGATGTAGCTTGGACGAGATGAGAGTGGGGAGGTGCTGCCCGACAGTCCCTTGACCTTGAGTCTTGGACGAAACATGATGGGTGTTGTATTGGGCGTCACGTGCCTAGTTCTTACCTTGTGTGATGGGCGTCACACCATGCTAGATGACCTATCTGATACACCTTGGTTAGATGTTTGCCTTGTGCTATTATACCTTGATCGATGGGGCGTTAGGGTCTAGTTCTGCGACGGCCGTTAGGCCTTGGTCTAGTAGGTTGCACGATATGTGGGATGAGTCCTCTCCTTTGAACGTTATCTTTAGTGGGTTAACCTGGCCGATATAGGTTCTATAACGGGCGTTGTTGGGCCACCTTGTGACGGGCGTTACACTAGCTTGTAACGGCCGATAACCTATGTTTGTGACGGGATGTTTCTCCTTGCTGCTGTGACGAGCGTCACATGCCTTTGTATCGGTCGATAACACCATGAGTTGTGACGGGCGTTGCTCGGTAGGTGAGTGTCCGACACACCCTGGTGTGCGATACCCCTGGCGCGCATTATCTCTTGCAACACAGCATCGTGCGCTATGTAGGTGATGGTCGTTAGGTGATGGGCTTTGGGTGAGGGTAGGTTGCCCGATATAGCCCTTTAGTGAGGATCCTTAGTACCTATAGTGAGGGTTTCACGGTTCATGGAAAGTAGACTGTTTTATATGTTCTTGCTTGCTGAATGTTAATGATAATGGTAACGTTGTCCTTTATATATGACATGACTAAACGCATGGACTTAATCATCACGATTAGCTGTTAATGATAAGAATAATGATAAGTATGAAGTGTGGGTTGCTTAGTAATGTACCTGATACATATGAGTATAAGTTGAAATAAGGGTAAGCACATAAGTGGTTTGTTTAATGAGGTGTCTTATGCACATGATCATCAGTTGATGCATGATTGATAAGTATAGACTCTTTAATGTCACTCTATATTGGTAAGAATAGTCTTTCTGTTGAACCTATGATTATTGTATACACTAACCATGCAGGTGATGAATAGCCATGAAAGGGCTATGAGAAATATGTGATGAGTAACATCACTTTGATAGTCACTCTTGTTGATGAGATTGCATGAATGATGTGATGATGATGTAAGTCTTGAAAGGCAGAGGCAATATATGATGAGGGATTGAGATCCCATGGTGTGTGATGATCCTTGAGATGGATCTGGATGATTGGCAAGAGGCCAAGTGGTAACATGTGATGTTGGATCCTTGAAATGGATCAGGTTGATGTGATTTCAATAAAAGCATAATGTTGAGTTTTATGTTGTTTATTTCCTGTTATAGTTTGCATGTTATACAACTTGGTTGAATCTTGAAATCCATATAAAAGATACTAATTAATCACAGTGTAATATATCATGTAGTTTTCCTTGGCCATTGATCCATCGTCATCAGTAGCTGGTGATGGTGAAACAGGTTCTCCTACGGGTTAACCTGGAAGCGCATATTGTTGAATATGTGTGGTTAATCCTAGCCTTAAATAGAGAGGAAAAATGAGTGCAGCTACAGTTGGAGACTCGGATATATATATATATATATATATATATATATATATATATATATATATATATGAAGAGCATGGTGAGTAAGCCCATGGCTCAATATGTTGGAGCATGAACACGTTTGTTCATGGCTCAAATATACTAGCGTCGAGACCTGTACTGAGGCGGGCTAGAAAGGGTAGTCTAAAGAGCTGACCTTGTGGCTAAGGCCACTCAAGCATGAGACTACGGTCCTACTTTTGTTTCGTGCACTGACCACGAAGGGGAAGGTCGTGAAGTCCGGCTCTTTCATTGACCTTGTATGGCACCGGCTATAGGCTTCGCAGATGAAGGTTGAATTTGAACGGTACGATTCACTTCCTTAGGGCATAATAAAATGTAATCTAGCCGTTTAGTATTTACTACTTTAGACAAACACGAAACATTGGTTGAGGCCTTGTTTGTGTAGTTACTCTCATCATATCTTGCAGTTGCTTATATTCTCCTCATATGTGGTAAGCTTTGTGTATCTTATCTTGTTAATCGTGTTTCATAAAGAATAATTTAATAAATGCCTGAGTACATTTGGTAAGCTTTTCTAAGTATGAACAACCATATCTTATAACTGCTCTTTTATACTTTCTTATCAGTTAGATGCTTTATATATATCTGAGGTTTTTTAGTTTCGGCGGGGAGTTATGTTTCTCGCTGGGACAATGTTCGATTGTCTCACCCCGCTAGTTTACACCCTTTTTAGGTGGTTGAGGTAGACGTGGTGGTGGTCGCGGAGTAGCGGCCGAGCAGCGAGAAGAACAGTAGAAGGCAAGCGATGGACATGCTGCTGTTTTGATGCTTCATAGTAGAGTCTAGAGTCATCCCTGTACTCTCAGGTCCTTGGCAGTGTTTTGACGTTGTTTCACGATGTACAGCCGTAGATGTTTTATATATCCTGCTGCTGGCCGGATGTGGGCCCTTATGTATTTATAAACATGTGATGAACTCATGTGATGACAGGACAGCTGTTGCTTTAAGCTGTGGACATGTATCGAGGCTTGTATATATGTATATAACCTGTTCTCTTGTAGGATATGGGCTGGAATGTAATAGTTTTCTCAGTTTATCAGCTTTCCGCAACCGGTTTTAATTAACCCGTGTTTTCGATAATATGTGGTTATGGTGATTTCCGTACGTTTTCGCGTAACACCTCGCTGTCTGTGTGATAGTGGGATGTGTTGCCAAACCTGACATCACTGCACTCATCATATGTCGTTCGGTACGCTTTGACATCATCAAATGCAATCCCGAAACATGGGTTCTTATAAAGGTGATGATTGGGTGACTTTAGACATGGGTACTGACTGTGAGTGGTAGAGATGAGATTTGTCCCCCCTCCAAGAGTATGATATCCTAGGCGTCATGATTAGAGAGGCTAAGAAATACATGGCCATGTACATATGAGACAATATGTAATATTGAGCTTACACATATTTTAGACAGTCAGCTCTGGTTCAAGAAATAAGATTTAATAATAATGAGGATGACTACTCCATGACTCTATTTCAATCTAGATATAACCATACAAACACTATAACACCATACACATCTTGTAGGTTGAAGTTGTTCTCCAACTTTCCATTTACTTGGGTAGCAATGATGTGTGACTAGACACCGCTCATTGCTTGTGATGTCATAACTTATTATGGACATTCATTGCCAACATAATATGGGACCTATAGGGTCACACACATAGGAATTTATCTAGAAAAGGAGTTTGATCTTGAATGATGATTGAATTGATTACTAAAGTGTTTGGGTACTTAATTCACACAACAAATCAACTGACTGGACTGCCAAACAATCAGTTCAAGTGTTGAGATAGTCATTTGGAGTGTTAGGCTAATTGTATTGTACATTGGTTACAATTCAGCCTGATCTAGCTTGCGAGATGCACGTCTCAGGTGGTGCAAGACATCCATCTCACATGCACCAAATGATCGTTTCAGGAATACAACTCGATTGCATCTAGGATTGGTGCTGACGTCATGACGTGCACTAGAATTGAATTGCCGACATATGTACAAAACTGACAAACTACTAAACGACCATCTCGCGTGCCAGCCGACCGCCTGGGTTGCCAGATGGTCGTTTTGGGTGTTACAAGTTGCGAAGTTTCCAAAATTGTTATGAAAAATCGAGATCTTCCAGTCTTTTCTACTCCCGCAGAGACCGGGAACCCTGATCCTAACCCCGAATATAAATAGTGGGTACATGAGGCTTCCCAGCACACAACACAGATAATTGAGAATTAGTTGCTCTGGCAATTTTTGTCCTCTCTAGTTGTGGTAACCGAGAGAGCCCAAGCAAGTCCTACCCAACTAGGGAGGGATAGCTATGGGAGAGAACAACTGAGATCATTATTATAGGAAAGTATGTTGGTGACTAGTACACCAACGGGAGGGACAACTTCTTCATGTCCATTCTAGTAGGATGTACGACATGAGTTCTAGTTGGTCCATGTGGACTTCTCTATATGTGAGGTGGACTTTGCCCGTCGCTAAGGAGGACGACGTCATCCAACAGTCTATGATGAGGGGAGCTATTGAAGACAATGATGTTCGAGTCTACTATCCATAGAGGATCAGTTAAATGAGTTCTAGTGCAATCAAGAGCTGCACAAACACCATCCAATACAGAGTGCACATCTACATCAATAGGAAATTTCATTGGACTTGCTCTAGGACCATGTATATCTTTGTGAAACCATCCTTTTCATTGCCTAGTTAATGACACGATCTGTTGGTTAATGAAAAATATGTCAGTAAAATTTTTGTTTCCTCTGCCTATCTGATGTCGTATTTTCTTACAGTGGTATCAGAGCCACATCAATTAATTACATTTTGAGATAATCGATATGACTAAATTTTTGGTTTTATCGAGTTTATTTATTGCATGCGATGTGAATATTTAAACCGGTTGATATGCATGTACAACTAATCACCACATAAGAACCCAAATGTATATATATAGTCAGGATAGAATACACTCGAGTGTATTTGGAGTAGAATACACTCAAGTAGTTTTTCACGATGCAACATTTTTTTTCAAAAATCTAATCTGTTGATCTTCTCAATCATCTTGTGAAGAACTCATATAAAAAATTTGAGCACATTTGGACATTAATAAGTCATGTTATAAGGATCACAAAAATTATGCATTTCAAATTAGTTTTGTGCGTTGATTTTTTTGCCCTCCGATGAGTGACTTACACTCATCCAAATGAGCTAAAAATTTGTATGTAGCCTAATTATAGTACGACAATGACGATCAATGGTTTACATCTTGTAAAAAAATAGTCTTGATATGCAAACACACTTGAGTGTATCTGTGTGATATGTACACTTGAGTGTATTCTAGCCTGACTCTCTCTCTCTCTCTATATATATATATATGTATATATATATATAGAGAGAGAGAGAGTCAGGCTAGAATACACTCGAGTGATTTCAGAGAAAAATACACTCAAGTAGTTTTTCACAATGCAATGTTTTTTTCAAAAATCTAATCTATTGATCTTCTTAAAAATCTTGTGGATAGCTCATATGCAAAATTTGAGCACATTTTGACATTTATAGCTCATGTTATAAAGACCACAAAAATTATACATTTCAAATTAGTTTCGTGTGTCGATTTTGTTATCCTTGGATGAGTGACTTACACTCATCCAAATGGGATCAAAATTTGTATATAGCCTAGTTATAGTATGATGGTGAAGATCAATGGTTTACATTTTACAAAAAATAGTCTTGATATGCAAACACCACTTGAGTGTAGCGTGCGATCTGTGCACTTGAGTGTATTCTAGCCTAACTATCTCTCCCTCTCTCTCTCTCTCTCTCTCTCTCTCTCTCTATATATATATATATATATATATATATATATATATATACAAATTACATGCGTCACCCTAAAAGTGAGTTTTGATGGTGTATGTGTAGCATGGTTATGGCCAAACTCCTATTATTTGTGCAAGGTTGCGTGTGGTTGGTTTATCATGTTTATCTTAGTTTGGAAACCAAGCGTCTCTCTTATCTTCCCAATGTAAAAGTATTATTCTCTTATACCTTTGTTCCCTTTGAATGTAACTCTAAGTTTATCAATAATTATGTAAAATTAGGATAGTTTACTTTCTTGTTTTGACAAAGAAGAAAGATGCCAATCTACCGCACGGAGGGTCTGAGCCAACCGGCTAGTGGGGCCAAGACGAGTGTCTTATGGGGCTGAGACGACCGACTAGCGAGCCGACCAGGAGCTCGAAGGACCACACGAGATGATCATTTGGAGGATCCAAATGATCGTCTATAGGATGACCAATCGGTCTTTTGGAGGAGCCAGATGACTGGTTGAAGATGTCCAACTGACCGACCAAGAGACGAGTCGACTAGTTTAAAGTTTGAACTAGTCAACCCAAATTGGCAAGCACGAATCTTCATCAATAATAGGTTTCTGCATATGATGTAGACCTAGATTATGATAATTACTTGTGGCTCCAAAGAATTATATTAGGTTGGCCATAACCATCACTTTTTATTTATTACATGTTTTTGTTATGGGTTATAGTATGTATATGATACATACAATATATATGTGGTGACTGGTTAATGTATATGTATTATACAAACTCTCTCAATAAAATATTAAGTCTAAGATGATTTACATTAACATCACACATGAAAAGCTTGATCAACCAAGCATAGGCACCTCGAAGGGTGGTACGCCATTTATCTCGTAGAAGTGTGATGGCAATGATGTGGGCCTGCCAAGCAAGGTGCATTATTATCATGTTGACTATTGGGTCAGGCTTAACTGGTGGTTTTCAGAGAGTCTAAGTCCAGAAGCATGGAGATGATTATGATAAGGAGTTGTGCAGATCATCTATCCAAAAGTTGCATAAGATTTAATTGGAAAATGTTGTCTACCTTAATAATTGATCATGAGTGCCAACGTTGATTGGGTATTGATTGAATTGTTTTGGATCTTGGCCCACTAGAAGATTGTTCGCTGCAATCTCCCGAATTGATATTGAGGGCTACCATTTGAATAAAATAGTGGGATCGACAGTTATAAAGGCCTAATTAATATTAGATTTTCAAATCAAATCAAATCAAGAAAATGTTTTTGACAAATGCAAATTTTCTCTTATAGAATCAAATGGAAAACACTCAATCGTCGCAATTAGATGAATTAAATGAGATTTATTTCCATAACTGGTTCAGAACCTTGAGAAGTTTTTTGCATGTTTCTGAAACACCAGTGCTGGTGTCCACTTCAAATTTACCTAAGAGTAACATGTATCCTTCTTTGAATCATGCCAATGATGTTGTGAACATCAAGAACCTTATGTTGGGCTGTATGAACTATGAGTTACATAAACAACATGATAAGCATGAAAGGTATAATGTATTTAAGGCTTTATTTGAGTGCAAACTGGCAGAAGGAGATCTAGTAGAGCCTCATGTGCTCAATATGATTGAGCATATGAAGCATCTTGAGAGACTGGTATTTCCTTTAGGCCAAGAGTTGGCCACAGATATGATTTTGTAGTCGTTTCCTAAATCATATAGACAGTTTATCAAGTGTCACTTGAGTAGCATGGCTAGACCGCTGTCAGAATTGCTTGACATTTTGATAAGTTTTGAAGCACAAATGAAGATGGGAAAATCCATGATCAACGGAGTTGAGTCCAAGGACAAAGGCAAATCCAAGAAGTGTTCTTTGGATAATATAAAGTCCCAGTCTCTGCACTCAAAATAAGGAGAAGGATAAGGTAAGTAAGGAATATGAGGCAAGGGATTGAGATTCCTACTTCTGGTATATACATTATTGAGGTTAACTTTACTACTTCCTCACCACGGGTACTAGATACCAGATGTGGATCACATATTTTCTCAAATGTGAAGGATCTAAAAAGAAGTAGACCTTTAGATAAAAGTGAGGTAGAACTGTGAGTTGGAAATGGCACAAGAGTTGCGGCCAACACAATTGGAACCTATGAGTTATCTATACCAAGTGGGCTAGTAGTAGAGTTAGAGAACTTCTATTACATACCTTCCATTAATAGGAACATCATATTTGTATCTTGTTTGGATAAGAATAGATTCAAAATTTTTATAAAGAATGAAAGATGTTCTATTAGTAAAGATGGGATCTTTTATGGCAGTGACCCAATGTCTTATAGTATATACTTGATAGATCTAGAGACAAACTTATATAACTTAAATACCAAAAGACAAAAACTCAATGACTCAAATAAGACATACTGTTGGCATTGTTGTCTAGGACAGATAAATGAGACCGCATATTTGGACTCCATAAAGATGGTTATCTGGACTCTTTTTGTAATATACCAAAATTTGGGTTAATTTGTAGTTTAATCCTTTTCTAAGATTTTCCTTTCCTTTACATCCTTTTTGGGCTTTTTCCTAAATTTTCCTATCTTTTCCATCCTTTCTGTCCTCAATGTTGAAATTGCAGAATATTTAGTGGTTCAAATGACTTTTGATTCATATTTATTACAAAGAATGGGTTTGTGCACAAATGCCTCAATTAGTGCTTTAATTCAAGTCTAAAATGCTAAATGACCACTAAAGTGATATAATGATTAGATTATATTGGTTTGGAGTTTTCTATGGCCTTTTGGGACAAGGAATGAGAAATAATGAGGTATTGAATTAGTTAATGAGAGTAATAATCCTCTTTTCTTTCTCTCTCCTCCAATGTGGTAATAAAACATGAATAAGGAATAATTAGGTGAGATATGACTCTTGGAACTAATATATTACATCCATTTCAAATATTCACCCAAAGATTTAATTAGAAAGACTTTTCTTATTAATTCATTATATATATATATTAATGGCCAATATAGTGGTTATGGGTCAAATCTTGTGTAAAACGAAAATCTAAGTGGATAGCATTATTCTAGACATTAATATTATCATATGGCCCAAATTTGAGGTCATTTGGTCAATATTTGACCCTCCAAATGAATTAAATGAGTTTTAAATATAGTTTGGCTATGTTTTGAGTTTGATTTCATTAGTGTGACACATTTGCCCTATAGTTTGGGTATTTATTACTGTCACACATTACATATTATATCTTGCCTATCATGTGTGTTGTCTAGTGGCTACAATTTGAGCACCTAATCAAATAAGAGATTCGACAGTCTAGCGACCATCATCTACCTCTAAAACGCTCGTTGTTAGCAAGTGTTTCACTTCGCGATCTCTTTCTCCCTCTATACACCTCTATTTCTCAAAATTCTTCTTCCATCAGATTTGTCTCTCTCTGCCGATTCAAATGAGACTCAACTCATCATCCACGTCGCTGGTTTGATGAAACGCCCAATTAGGGCTTGTTGTCATTCTCTGTTGAAGATTTGTAGACGCCACCTAGATGCTCCTTACCCATATATAAGAAGTACAAAAGCTCGAACGATCACCACCCATCTCTCCTCCTCTTCTAATTTTCCCTCTATCACCCTAAGGCTCCTTGACCTACTTGATTCTAGTTTTTGGCGACCACCGCTTCTCCACTGCCCTCTCTGCTGTCGTGGTTACAGTTGGAATCCAAGTAAGCATTCATAGACCCCCTTCTTCCTTTTTGTTTCATCCATTTTCCATGTGATCACCACAGGCATCATACCCTATAGCTCAGGTTTGAGCCCTGGCTGATGATTAAGCGCCTCATTATTTCAGTGCTTCTCCAATCACACAAACTTGTCCTTTGACCTTGCCTTGCCTTTCTGAGTAGTTTGAGGTCCCTAGTTGAGGCTTCTTGCCTAGTTTTGAGTGGTTTTTGTCATGATCCATTCTTCCCTATTTCTCAGGTGTTTTCGACAAGTTTTGGGGACACAAAGGTCCTTGCCTCCTTGAGTTGGATCCTCAAGCTTCGTTGGACCCCAAGGGTTATTCCTCATATGCCCGAAGACTCACATCTTGAGGGTGTATGCGTAGCAGCATCAAAGCTTCGAGATCCAATTCTTGTGCCTCACCATGATATGAGAAGGAACAAGCTAGGTCCTCAATTGACCTTAATGGTCATATTCTTTTAATTAGTTAATTCATCTCACAAGGGCATAATGGAGATTCCCACACGGTTTTGATTCATCAGCCGCGAACTGTGTTGAAGATTGAATGACGATTTTACCCCAACATGTTTGATTCAATGTAACACACATCAAAATTTTCTCAATAATTTTAGTTGTTATTTACATCTACTTTTAATCGAGATGTAATTGATGTCACACTATAGTTTTCCTGGATTTTAATTGGCCACTTTTATAAAATTCATAGTAAATTGATGCCTTATTAGAAAAATGCATATAAATAGTCATTGGAAAGCATTTTTAGTAGATTCTGATTCCAGGGTTTTCAAGTCATGTTTTACATCCCTATTTTGATGTTTGTTAACACACTATTTTTATTTATATAAAAATCCCTAAAATTTGTAACTAATTCAATTTAACTCCAAACTTAATAAATAAATATGTTTTCTTAATTTGGAGAATCTAATTGATCTATTGGTCTAGGTTTTGAGTCCAAAATCTGAGATTTGTCTAGAAGGTCCAAAATTAGGGTTTCTTACACTTTATGTTTTACAAAACCCTAATACATGTGATATAATTTTTAATTAGGATAAAGTGGTCTTGGATACAAGCTAATTGGTGTAAGTGATGACTAGAACTCTATATTGAGGTATGTGTATGTGTTTATGTGCATATGTGAGTATGTGCATTCCTTCACCCTTCAGTTGGGCATTTTATAATCCAACCCTAATATTTCTAATGAGACATATGCTTAGCCTTTGATCTTTTAATTGCCCTTTGGCACCTTTACTTCAGTTAATTTTTGGGTTTTGGAACCCCTCTACAATATTTCATTTATTTAATCTACCATATGATTCTTTTTCTAGCATGATGAATTATTGACTATATAGCTAATATAGTGTACTTAGGTTCAACCACCCATAGTTGGGCATGTGTTATTTTACCCAGGGGAATGTGTTTACTCTCCCCACTTTTATATATATTGTAGGTGTTTGGGAATGTGTTACTCTCCCTCACCTATTGGTTGACGTTAGGTAGGTGCCTCAACCCTACTTTAGTTATTGTAGTCTTATTAATATTCATGCATGTAACTTTATTATTATTTGAATTGGCAGAATTCTTATTTGTTAATTGTCTCATACTCTTGAATCTCCTTACCATAGTTAAATATTTACTCCATGTTTAAATTTTTCTATATTTTATTTGTGCTTATTCCCCATTAGACACATACTTTATTTCTCCTCTTGCTAGGTGATCCCAACCACTCAGCTCTAGGATCAGAGTGCGCAACAGGAGTATGGAGATCCAACCTAGCTTTAGGATGAGTAATAAATGGCTTCTACCATGGACCTAATTCATGGAGTTGTTGCTTGGAGATAAAATTGGTGTAGTCTAGTTTCCCTCTATCTTAGATCCCTTTTTGGTATTTCCTGTAAACCCTTTTTGAGATATTTTGATGTACCCTTTATGAAATTGAATATAGTCAATGCTATTTTATTCTGCTGCTATTCATTGGTCTTTTGTTTACCACTATTAGTAAAGGGGTGTTTAGCCTTCTTACACTTTTGATTTCAAATCAATAGAGACATGTGAATTGTGTTTATTGGGCAAGATGACTAAGACCCCTTTCACTGGTAACAGTGAGAGGGCTAGTGATCTATTAGGACCCATTCATACTAATGTGTGCAGACCTTTTAGAACCTTTGCTAGAGGTGGGTATCAGTACTTCACAACTTTCACTGATGACTTCAGTAGGTATGACTATGTTTACCTGATGAAACATAAGTCAGATGCTCTTGAAAAGTTTAGAGAGTTCATGAATGAAGTACAAAACCAACTTGGTAAAAGTATTAATACACTTCATTCTGATCAAGGTGGAGAATACTTAAACCAAGAGTTTAGGAACTGTAACATCCCTGACCTGGGTTATAACCTAACCCTAGAAGTTTTGCCTAAACATGTAATTATATACTTGTGAATACTCTCTGGCATGTAATTAAGTTCCTCAGGAACATATACTTTCAATTTTTCTCCTTTATAAACAAAGTTGTAGCATTGTTTTGTAATGCAGGGACCTATGTGCAAATTACCCAGTTAAGGGGTTTAACTTGCAAATTTCACAAGTTAAGATGTTCCTGTGATGATGAGACATCATATGAGTAAATATGATGAGGAATGATAGATTCTCCAAGCTTGGGCATCAAGATGCAGCTTGTGGTATGATCCTTGTGCTTAGAAACCCTAATTTGGAGTAAAGTGCAATTTACCTAAATTATGGGGTGCAATTTGTAAAACATACCATCTAGAACATCTTTTGTGACTCTTGACATCATTTAGAGTAGAAATGATGAAAGGGACACATGAATCAGTAATCAAATAAGAAAAATGATCTTTGTGCATAAAATCCACCAAGTATGAGGATAAAGACCTTTCATGTATGTGCCTTAGTTGTAGATTGGCTTTCCTTACCCTTAAATCTTGAGTTTAGATGGTATTTTCATAATATTTGATGTCTTGGACGTGCCTTAGAAACAACGAGGGACTTGGATGAGAAATCCATGTACTAGAGGTCCTTATGGTGTAAAATAGCCTAAACTATATAAGCTAAAACCTTTGCAAACCAAGTGAACAGATCATTTATCCTCTTCACTTCTCATCTTTCCAAAATGGCTAAGGCAAAGCTCTGGAGCTCAGGAGAACGACCAACTAGTGCTAAGGTGAGGGGGAAACCATCTTCAAGCCCGAATTCATGGTGGAATTCTTCTTAAAAGGTTGGTTCTATGGTTAACTAACTTAGGTTCTTTGTTCTAGCCAACCATCCCCATCTTTTCCTTGGAGAATCACCTCTGCCCGAGTTGTGGAGCTCAAGACACCATTAGAGGCTTGAAGCTTGGAAGCTTGGAGCTCTAGGAACAACGTTCTAAGGCGGGTTTTATAATTCTAAACTCCTTGCTTTATATACATGTTTTTGTTCTTGCAATTTAAGCTTTAGTACTTCTTCTTCTACCTCCCTTCTTTCTTGCACCTTTGCAAGCAAAACGGTGGAGAAACCAACCTGAACAGAGGTTGAAGATGATGGGTATGAATTCCTAGGTAGCTTTATCAACCGACCTTGGACCCTTTTGATCCAAATGGTTGCAAACCGTTTGAGGTCAAGCGGTTTCAAACCGTTTGATCTCAAACGATCTTGCAAGACCATTTGGATCAAACCGGTCTCAAGACCGTTTGATAGGGTTGACCAAGGGACGACCGTTTGAGGGTCTGTTGGTAACATATTGAATTTCATTCCTACAAAAATTTATAATCTAATTCTTAACCAATTGAGAGTTGAAGGCACTTCAACATCCTAACCCTAATCGGGTTGAAATTACTGTTTATAAGTATAGATCTTGTTGAGTTTTGGGTTGAAGGACCAAACGGTCTCAAGACCGTTTAGGGATTCATCCAAACGGTCTCAAGACCGTTTGGGGATTCATCCAAACGGTCTAAAGACCGTTTGGTGACAACCCAAGACCGTTTGAAGGTCTAGGGTTGAGCTAATTTGATGGTTTGAGGGTCC
Organism: Alisma plantago-aquatica; assembly: GCA_963693085.1. Taxonomy (NCBI): domain Eukaryota; kingdom Viridiplantae; phylum Streptophyta; class Magnoliopsida; order Alismatales; family Alismataceae; genus Alisma; species Alisma plantago-aquatica. The sequence continues at coordinate 950,784,563 of OY856412.1, forward strand.
AATTGCAATAAGTTGATGAATTGATAAAATTGCTGATTTTAGACCTAATTAGGGTTCAACACTTATACAACCGACTTGGATTTTGGTCAAACTTTGGGAAAATGGTCTCAAGACCATTTGGAGGTCATCCAAACGACCTCAAGACCGTTTGGGCCAAGTTTGAGCCCAATTGGAGGTCAATTGATAGGTTCAACCTTGATTTGATTCACCTTGTTGAACATTGATGATTATCCGATTGAAACCCTAATTGAGATGGACTTAACCCTAATTGGCTTTCAATTGAGGGTCAATTTGGTGTCCAATTGATTGAGGCTCATCCTAATTAACTCAATTGTAAGTGGTTAACTTGGATTTGGGTAATTGAGGGCTTCAACCTAGATATCCATAAACAATTGGAACTTCTGAACCATGTTGGAGGTCCAAACGGTTTGAGCCCATTTGGACCAAACGGTCTCAAGACCGTTTGAGGCCAAACGGTCTCAAGACCATTTGGGCTCAAACGATCTCAAGGTCGTTTGGACCAATCGATCTCAAGTCATTTTGATCAAACGGTTTCAAACCGCATAAGCTCAAACGGTTTGGAAGTCAACTTTTCCAAACGGTCAACGCACCCAAACGGTTTGGGCAAACGACCTTGAGGTCATGCGGTCTTGGAGTCAAACTTAGCAAACAGTCAACATATCCAAACGGTTTCAAACCGTTTGTAGGTTGAAGGTTGAAACCGTTAGGAGGTTTTCAATATTGTTTATGCTTAATCACTTGAAGGTGTTTTTGGTTCAATGGTGATCTAATCTAAACCCTAATGGTAAATTAGGACATTAAGGGACCAAGTGATTAATGAATTGACCCATGATGGTGATCAATGGGGTAATTTACCAAAATACCCTTGAGGGGTTCAATAGAGTAATACCTTGTTCTAATCAAACCCTAATCACATGATAGTGATGTTTTGGCTTATGATAGTCAATAAGGACTTAACCTAACATGATCTAGAGTGGTGTAATCACCATCTACTAGTAAGAGGAGAGAGCAAGTATCATAGGAGAGAGAAAGTACCCTTTAATGGTGGAAACTCAAGAAAAGTACCTTCAATACACATGAATGTGCATGATTAGGGTATGATCCACCTATGTGAGATCATGGAAACCCTATTTATGATAATTGATGAATCTTAACCTTATCTGAGGGCTTTAATGATGATGTTTCTCATACATGATGATGTTATGAGTTCAATTCACCATGAGGTGAATAGTAAACCCTAATTCTAGGGTGATGACATATAATGTGAATAGTAAACCCTAATTAATGAAAATCAGGGAACCTAGCTCTTGTAAGAGTAGAAAGATACAACTTCATTGAAATGAATTGTATACTATTATCAGTTGAATTAACCATGCAGGTTCCTATATGAGGATTGACATACCCAAGTAAGGGTTATGATACTATATTCATTGAAAGCATGCTTTAGCTTTATGAAATAGTGAAAAATCTTGATGCTTTGTTAGTAGCATCTTATGAGATTAATGGGTTGTGAGATCCATGAGTATCATCAAGGTCATGCTTCACAGATGACTTGTGATGAGATGATTGAGAAATGATATTTGATGTGAGTTAGATTTGTTACATTTAGTATTCTATTTTCATAGCTGTCATGCTAGTGATTAAATGTTTGAGAACATGTATGATGTTAAAAGAATACTGAAAAGTACCTAACTAATCAAGTATAATCATACCATGCAAAGCCCTGATCATAGATCCATCATTGTCAGAAAGCAATATGTTGGTGAAACAGGTTTTCCCAAGGGAACTCCTGGATCACATACTTTTGAGTATGTGGGGGAATATGGATGTGTAAATCCTTACATCCTAGTGTAGGAATTGATGTAGATGTATCTTAATCCATCAACCCTTCACTACATGCTGTAACATTCGAGGAAACACAAATACCGCATCGATCTGAGATAAACAAGAAATCTCTCGATGATGAAGAGAGCACAGAATGCCACTCTAACTATAAAAATAGTGAAGTACCAGATTACCCTGGTAAGCTATAGTAGATGAGACACAGGATGTCCTGCAAGTTATCCTCACTCTGACTGAGGAAGATGAGGTCATAAGAATCCGGCTCTTTTGATGACATAGGTATGATACCGATGCGACTTAACAGTGATCGGTTGGAGTATGAGCGGTATACCTCATCTCCACAGGGCATAATAATGTTTTTAAAACATAATCAACAACGTAGTATATCTGTTAGGATTAACTACGAGTTACTTGATTGATGTTACACAGTGAAGTATACATGTTCTTCATATTTCCTAAATGAAGAACTTCTGTTTATTCCCAAACTGCTGTTGAATACTTTGAAAGTTTTTACTGCTTAAGTTATTCTTTGTTTTTCTATATAAAGCTTCTAGTTGAGAGTTATAACTCTCGCTGGGACAATTTGTACATTGTCTCACCCCGTAGACTTCAACTTTTTAGGTGGTCGTCGAAGACGGAGGAACCGGTCTATAGGTGACCAAAACCAGCAACAGCAACAACATCACCAGGAGCAGCAGTGAATCTCAGGTGGAGATACTGACTGCTGAGTCATGTTGTTAGATAGTCCTATGCCGTCTTTGTACTCTCAGGTCCTAGGAGTTTTTGGTCTGAGATTTTGATTCAACTCTTGAGATTTTGTATCACGATGTGTATAATTACTCAAGAAGTAATTATTAGAGATGTAAACAGTTTAATCCTTTTTCTATGGAAGAAGTTTTATGGTTTCAAGCTCTTATCTCAAAAAGTTTTAATTTCCCGTGATTTTTGTCTTCCGCTGTTAATAGATTGCTTCTGCTAAGTTTAAATCGTGTTTATATCGTGGTTTGGGGATCGAAGCCCACAAATAAAGTGGTATCAGAGCTCTAGGTTCGCCGAGTCTACAGAGACATAGGACTTAGGATGTCGAGTCTATCTTTAGTGCTCCTTCATTATCTAATAGAATCTTCAGCTCCTCAGGAGAAGAAGATATATAAGGATGTCTGAGCCACATGAGGAGTACGTGGCAGAGAGTAGCGTAGCTGCACCACAAGGCGGTGCGAGAGTACCAGAGATAGAGCAACCCATACCTGAGCAACCCAGGGAGCCACCTCAGTTCGACCCAGCCGACATGGGTAACCCAGCTGTGCAAACGATGTTCGGGCAGTTTATGACTGCCATGACGCACATTACCGACAGGATGCCTATGCCTCCACCCAGGGCACATGTCCATCCATAAGGTCAAGGTATCAGGAAGACGTTCGAGCGACTACGTCGTGTCGGAGCTACTGAGTACTTTGGGACTGCCGACCCCGCAGATGCTGATCTGTGGTTGACAGAGTTGGAGAAGGCTTTTAGGATTCTCAATATCCCTAAAGCTGAGAAGGTTAGACACACTGTCTATCTTCTCAAAGGAAGCGCCGGTCACTAGTGGACAATGGAAGAGCAGAAGAGACCTGGAATGGAGATCTCGTAGGAGGACTTTCGGCGGGAATTTGTCCATAGATATTTTCCAAATACCTTCCTAGACGAGAAGATCTCTCAGTTTCAGAGACTGAGGCAAGGCATGATGAACATTAGCGAGTATGAGGCTAAGTTCATGGAGCTATTGAGGTTCTGTCCGCACATGGCTGCCACAGAAGAAGAAAGAATTAGAAGGTTCGAGAGGGGTTTGAATGCTGATATGTCAACCCCTGTGTCTGCCTTAGAAAACTGAGAGAGATTCTCTACCTTCATTGAGTCAGTCTGAATGATAGAGAGATCTGTGGTTGAGAAAAGGCAAACCCAGAAAAGATATCTGCAATTCCAGGGTTCTTCATCTAGGGACTTTAAGAAGCCTAGATCCTCTGCACCTAACCCTCCACCACCTAGATCTAGTTCTCAGACTCAGTGGTCTCCAAGTAGAGGTAGAGGACGAGGACAACCACCTCAAGAGACTCAGAGTTCTGCATCAATGTCAGTTACTGGACCACCAAGACCACAACAACTGGAGAGAAGCTGCTACAACTGTGGTAAGGTGGGACATTTGATGAAGGACTGCCGATCTAAGCCTATCAGTGTGACATGGCCTCCGAGACAAGGTCAACAGGAATCACAGAGAAGGAAATCTCAAGGAGAAGCTCGAGGACGCGGGCAAGCGTCTCAAGCTGGATCATCAACACCACCTCAACACCATGCTACAACGAGGTTCTATACTATGAACCCACCAGAGGCAGTGGTCGATCCACGGGTAGTGGCAGGTCAGATGGAACTTTTATATTCTGATATGTCTAAATCCTGTGTAGTATCTGTTCTGATTGATCTGGGTGCTACACACTCTTTCATCACTCGAAGAGTGATTCACAACTGAAATATGACAGTTAGTCATAGAGCAGATAGTTTGTTGTTGGAGACTCCGTTGAGTGGGTCAGCTGTTCTGCAGGAGGTATGCTCTCCCTGCATCCTCTTCTTTTTTGATCATCGCATTCAAGTGGACCTTATACCGCTTGATATGCAAGGATTTGATATAATCCTAGGAATGGATACCTTAGAGAGGTATATAGTTGTCTTGGATTGTGAGTCCAAGTTGGCTGTGTTTGCTGATGAAAGCAACACATGGATCTTTCAAGGAGAAAGAAAGATTCTGCCCACCTGTCTCGTATCAGCTATGGTTGCTGATAAGCTGATGAGGCAAGGATGTTATGCATTCTTGGCCCATGTGATAGATACTACCATAGAGAGTCCCAACCCTGCTGAAGTTCCTATAGTCAGGGAATTTGAAGATGTGTTTCCTGAAGAACTTCCTGGTATACCACCACCTCGGGAGATTGATTTTGAAATCAATTTGGTCCCAGATACAAAACCCATAGCCCAGACTCCGTATAGGATGGCGCCTGCCGAAATGGCAGAACTCAAGAAACAACTTCAGGAGTTACTTGATAAAGGTTTTATCCGACTGAGTACTTCACCTTGGGGTGCTCCGGTTTTGTTTTTTAAAAAGAAAGATGGGTCAATGCTGTTGTGCATTGATTACAGACAACTCAATAAAGTAACAATAAAGAACAAGTACCCTTTGCCGAAGATTGATGATCTTTTTGACCAGTTGTGTGGTGCAACAGTCTTTTCAAAGATAGACTTGAGGTCTGGATATCATCAACTCCACAATAAGGACAGTGACATATCCAAGTCTGCCTTTAGGACAAGATATGGTCACTATGAGTTCACAGTTATGTCGTTTGGACTAACCAATGCACCAGCTGCATTCATGGAACTCATGAATAGAGTTTTCCGACCCTTCCTTGATCAGTGTGTTGTCGTCTTCATAGATGACATTCTGATTTATAGTAAGGATGCTCAGCAGCATGAGCAGCATCTTCGCCAAGCTTTAACCTTGCTAAGAGAACACAAGCTATACACTAAGTTTAGCAAGTGTGAGTTCTGGCTACCTGAAGTATCTTTTCTTGGTCATGTGGTATCTGCCTCAGGAATTCGAGTTGACCCTAAGAAGGTAGAATCTGTTCTACAATGGGAACAACTGAAGACGCCGATAGAGATTCGAAGTTTCTTGGGATTAACTGGCTACTATTGAAGGTTTATTGAGAATTTCAGTTCTATAGCCTTACCTTTGACTAAGTTAACCCGTAAAGATGTTCCTTTTACCTGGAGTGATAAGTGTCAACAGTACTTTCAGTTGTTGAAGGAGAGGTTAACAAGTGCACCTGTACTTGTGCTACCTGAGCTAGGAAAAGGATATGTGGTTTACTGTGATGCCTCCAAGAATGGACTTGGATGTGTGCTGATGCAGGATAAGCAAGTGATTTCTTTTGCTTCTCGACAGCTTAAGAAACACGAGGAGAATTATCCGACAGACGATCTGGAGTTGGCTGCTGTGGTTCATGCCCTGAAGATCTGGAGACATTATCTCTATGGAGAAACCTTCCAGATTTTCACAGACCATAATAATCTCAAGTATATCTTCTCTCAGCATGAGCTTAACATGAGGCAACGTCGCTGGATGGAGTTAATCAAAGACTATGATTGTACAATTGATTACCATCCAGGGAAGGCCAATGTGGTGGCAGATGCCTTGAGTAGGAAATCAGCAACATCAACCATGGATAGAGCACAACTAAGTTCCTTAGTATGTTCTAGGAGAGATATGCTTATCTCTTTAAGGCAGAACAATGTGCAGTTGAGAGTGTCATTGTTAGCTGGTTTGTTAGCTGAGATGCATATTAAACCTACTCTAAGAGAGCAGATAAAGGAAGTACAACAAGTTGATACTACATTTCAGCAGATCAGATCTGAGTATGGTAATGAGAAACGTGATGGTTTCCATGATTCAGATGATCAAGTGGCATGCTATCATGGGAGGATGATAGTGCCAGATGTGGATAACCTGAGGAAGTTAGTTCTGGAGGAAGCTCATTCTTCGATGTATGCTATGCATCCAGGAAGCACCAAGATGTATTGAAACTTAAAAGATATGTATTGGTGGCCCGGGATGAAGAAGGATGTAGCTGAGTTTGTTCTGAGGTGTCCAGTGTGTCAGCAGGTTAAGGCTGAGCACCAAAAGCCTGCAGGAACAATGCAACCTTTACCCATACCACAGTGGAAGTGGGACCATGTGACCATGGACTTTGTTGTCGGCCTACCCAGGGCAAACAAAGGACATGATTCCATTTGGGTAATTGTTGATAGGTTGACAAAGACAACACATTTCTTACCTGTCAAAACAACCTATTCTGCTGAAAGGTTATCCCAGTTGTATGTTCAGGAGATAGTGTGTTTGCACGGAGTTCCTATCTCTATAGTTTCTGACAGAGGTCCCCAGTTCACAAGTCATTTTTGGGAACAGTTACACAGAGCCTTAGGCACCAAGTTAAGGTCTAGTACAACATTTCATACACATACTGATGGACAGTCAGAAAGGACTATACAGACCTTGGAAGATCTGTTGAGAGCATGTGTTCTCCAGTTTATCGGAAGTTGGGATCTACACCTGAGCTTGATAGAGTTTGCCTATAACAATAGCTATCAACATAGTATTGATATGGCACCATATGAAGCCTTGTATGGTAGACGTTGTAGATCACCCTTGTGTTGGTATGAGACTGGTGAGCATCAGTTGTTAGGACCTGATCTTGTGCAACAGACTACAGAAAAGATCAAAGTTATACAACAATAGCTAAAGACTGCACAGGATAGGCAGAAGTCTTATGCTGACAGACGTCGTAAACCCTTAGAGTTCCAGGTTGGAGACAGAGTGTATCTCAAGGCCTCACCTTGGAAAGGAGTCCTTCATTTTGGAAGGAAAGGGAAGTTAGCTCCTAGATTTATGGGGCCTTATCCAATTGTTGAGAGAGTTGGAAAGGTGGCCTATAGACTAGAGTTACCTCAGGAGTTGCAGAAGTTACACCCTGTGTTTCACATTTCTTTGTTGAGGAAATGTCACCCAGACACCGAATCAGTTCTACAACCTGTGGAAGTAGAATTGAATGAAGATATAACTTATGAGGAAGGACCAGTGTCAATCCTTGATAACAGAATTAAAAAGCTAAAGAAGAAAAATATAAGCCTTGTAAAAGTCCTCTGGAATCATCATGGTGTCGAAGAAGCCACATGGGAAATAGAGGATGAGATGAGAAGGAAATACCCTGCTCTTTTCTCCTAATATGCTTTATCGATTTCGAGGACGAAATCCTTGTAAGGGGTGGATGATTTGTAACATCCCTGACCTGGGTTATAACCTAACCCTAGAAGTTTTGCCTAAACATGTAATTATATACTTGTGAATACTCTCTGGCATGTAATTAAGTTCCTCAGGAACATATACTTTCAATTTTGCTCCTTTATAAACAAAGTTGTAGCATTGTTTTGTAATGCAGGGACATATGTGCAAATTACCTAGTTAAGGGGTTTAACTTGCAAATTTCACAAGTTAAGATGTTCCTCTGATGATGAGACATCATATGAGTAAATATGATGAGGAATGATGGATTCTCCAAGCTTGGGCATCAAGATGCATCTTGTGGTATGATCCTTGTGCTTAGAAACCCTAATTTGGAGTAAAGTGCAATTTACCCAAATTGTGGGGTGCAATTTGTAAAATATACCATCTAGAACATCTTTTGTGACTCTTGACATCATTTAGAGTAGAAATGATGAAAGGGACACATGAATGAGTAATCAAATAAGAAAAATGATCTTTGTGCATAAAATCCACCAAGTATGAGGATAAAGACCTTTCATGTATGTGCCTTAGTTGTAGATTGGCTTTCCTTACCCTTAAATCTTGAGTTTAGATGGGCTTTGCATAAGCTTTGATGTCTTGGACGTGCCTTAGAAACAAGGAGGGACTTGGATGAGAAATCCATGTACTATAGGTCCTTATGGTGTAAAATAGCCTAAACTATATAAGCTAAAACCTTTGCAAACCAATTGAACAGATCATTTATCCTCTTCACTTCTCATCTTTCCCAAACGGCTAAGGCAAAGCTCTGGATCTCAGGAGAACGACCAACTAGTGCTAAGGTGAGGGGGAAACCATCTTCAAGCTCGAATTCATGGTGGAATTCTTCTTAAAAGGTTAATTCTATGGTTAACTAACTTAGGTTCTTTGTTCTAGCCGACCATCCCCATCTTTTTCTTGGAGAATCACCTCTGCCCGAGTTGTGGAGCTCAAGACACCATTAGAGGCTTGAATCTTGGAAGCTTGGATCTCTAGGAACACCGTTCTAAGGTGGGTTTTATAATTCTAAACTCCTTGCTTTATATACATGTTTTTGTTCTTGCAATTTAAGCTTTAGTACTTCTTCTTCTACCTCCCTTCTTTCTTGCACCTTTGCAAGCAAAACGGTGGATAAACTGACCTAAACAGAGGTTGAAGATGATGGGAGTGAATTCCTAGGTAGCTTTATCAACCGACCTTGGACCCTTTTGGTCCAAACGGTTGCAAACCGTTTGAGGTCAAGCGGTTTCAAACCGTTTGATCTCAAACGATCTTGCAAGACCGTTTGGATCAAACCGGTCTCAAGACCATTTGATAGGGTTGAACAAGGGACGACCATTTTAGGGTCTTCTGGTAACATATTGAATTTCATTCCTACAAAAATTTATAATCTAATTCTTAACCAATTGAGAGTTGAAGGCACTTCAACATCCTAACCCTAATCGGGTTGAAATTACTGTTTATAAGTATAGATCTTGTTGAGTTTTGGGTTGAAGGACCAAACGGTCTCAAGACCGTTTGTGGATTCATCCAAACGGTCTCAAGACCTTTTGGTGACAACCCAAGACCGTTTAAAGGTCTAGGTTTGAGCTAATTTGATGGTTTGAGGGTCCAATTGCAATAAGTTGATGAATTGATAAAATTGCTGATTTTAGACCTAATTAGGGTTCAACCCTTATCCAACCGACTTGGATTTTGGTCAAACTTTGGACAAACGGTCTCAAGACCGTTTGGAGGTCATCCAAACGACCTCAAGACCGTTTGGGCCAAGTTTGAGCCCAACTGGAGGTCAATTGATAGGTTCAGCCTTGATTTGATTCACCTTGTTGAACATTGATGATTATCCGATTGAAACCCTAATTGAGATGGACTTAACCCTAATTGGATTTCAATTGAGGGTCAATTTGGTGTCCAATTGATTGAGTCTCATCCTAATTAACTCAATTGTAAGTGGTTAACTTGGATTTGGGTAATTGAGGGCTTCAACCTAGATATCCATAAACAATTGGAACTTGTGAACCATGTTGGAGGTCCAAACAGTTTGAGCCCATTTGGACCAAACGGTCTTAAGACCGTTTGGATACAAACGGTCTCAAAACCATTTGAGTCCAAATGGTCTCAAGACCATTTGGGGCCAAACGGTCTCAAGACCGTTTGGGCTCAAACGATCTCAAGGTCATTTGGACCAATCGATCTCAAGTCATTTTGATCAAACGGTTTCAAACCGCATAAGCTCAAACGGTTTGGAAGTCAACTTTTCCAAACGGTCAATGCACCCAAACGGTTTGGGCAAACGACCTTGAGGTCATGTGGTCTTGGAGTCAAACTTAGCAAACGGTCAACATATCCAAACAGTTTCAAACCGTTTGGAGGTTGAAGGTTGAAACCGTTTGGAGGTTTTCAATGTTGTTTATACTTAATCACTTGAAGGTGTTTTTGGTTCAATGGTGATCTAATCTAAACCTTAATGGTAACTTAGGACATTAAGGGACCAAGTGATTAATGAATTGACCCATGATGGTGATCAATGGGGTAATTTACCAAAATACCCTTGAGGGGTTCAATAGAGTAATACCTTGTTCTAATCAAACCCTAATCACATGATAGTGATGTTTTGGCTTATGATAATCAATGAGGACTTAACCTAACCTGATCTAGAGTGGTGTAATCACCATCTACTAGTAAGAGGAGAGAGAAAGTATCATAGGAGAGAGAAAGTACCCTTTAATGGTGGAAACTCAAGAAAAGTACCTTCAATACACATGAATGTGCATGATTAGGGTATGATCCACCTATGTGAGATCATGGAAACCCTATTTATGATAATTGATGAATCTTAACCTTATCTGAGGGCTTTAATGATTATGTTTCTCATACATGATGATGTTATGAGTTCAATTCACCATGAGGTGAATAGTAAACCCTAATTCTAGGGTGATGACATATAATGTGAATAGTAAACCCTAATTAATGAAAATTAGGGAACCTAACTCTTGTAAGAGTAGGAAGATACAACTTCATTGAAATGAATTGTTTACTGTTATCAGTTGAATTAACCATGTAGGTTCCTATATGAGGATGGACATACCCAAGTAAGGGTTATGATACTATATTCATTGAAAGCATGCTTTAGCTTTATGAAATAGTGAAAAATCCTGATGCTTTGTTAGTAGCATCTTATGAGATTAATGGGCTGTGAGAGCCATGAGTATCATCAAGGTCATGCTTGACAGATGACTTGTGATGAGATGATTGAGAAATGATATTTCATGTGAGTTAGACTTGTTACATTTAGTATTCTATTTTCATAGCTGCCATGCTAGTGATTAAATGTTTGAGAATATGTATGATGTTAAAAGAATACTGAAATGTACCTAACTAATCAAGTATAATCATACCACGCAAAGCCCTGATCATAGATCCATCATTGTCAGAAAGAAATATGATGGTGAAATAGGTTTTCCCAAGGGAACTCCTGGATCACATACTTTTGAGTATGTGGGGGAATATGGATGTGTAAATCCTTACATCCTAGTGTAGGAATTGATGTAGATGTATCTTAATCCATCAACCCTTCACTACATGCTATAACATTCAAGGAAACACAAATACCGCATCGATCAGAGATAAACAAGAAATCTCTCGATGACGAAGAGAGCACAGAATGCCACTGTAACTCTAAAAATAGCAAAGTACCAGATTACCCTGGTAAGCTATAGTAGCAGAGACACAGGATGTCCTGCAAGTTATCCTCACTCTGACTGAGGAAGATGAGGTCATAAGAATCCAGCTCTTTTGATGACCTAGGTATGATACCGATGTGACTTAACAATGATCGGTTGGAGTATGAGCGGTATACCTCATCTCTGCAGGGCATAATAATGTTTGTAAAACATATTCAACATCGTAGTATATATGTTAGGATTAACTATGAGTTACTTGATTGATGTTACACAGTGAAGTATACCTGTTCTTCATATTTCTTAAATGACGAACTTTTGTTTATTCCCAAACTGCTGTTGAATACTTTGAAAGTTTTTACTGCTTAAGTTATTCTTTGTTTTGCTATATAAAGCTTCTAGTTTAGAGTTATAACTCTCGCCGGGACAATTTGTACATTGTCTCATCCCGTAGACTTCAACTTTGTAGGTGGTCGTCGAAGACGGAGGAACCGGTCTACATGTGCAACAGCAGCAGCACCAGGAGCAGCAGTGAATCTCAGGTGGAGATACTGACTGCTGAGTCATGTTGTTAGATAGTCCTATGCCATCTTTGTACTCTCAGGTCCTAGGAGTTTTTGGTCTGAGATTTTGAGTCAACTCTTGAGACTTTGTATCATGATGTGTATAATTACTCAAGAAGTAATTATCAGAGATGTAAACAGTTTAATCCTTTTTCTATGGAAGAAGTTTTATGGTTTCAAGCTCTTATCTCAAAAAGTTTTAATTTCCCTTGATTTTTGTCTTCCGCTGTTAATCGATTGCTTCTTCTAAGTTTAAATCGTGTTTATATCGTGGTTTAGAGATCGTATCCCACATGAACCTTCTTAGATCCACTGGGATTGTATCCCAGTGAACTCAACCTGGAACACCACATCATAATAGTGTATGAGAAAGAAGGAATCACAAATTTCTAGATATGGTGCGATCTATGATGAGTTTTGTTGATATTCCAACTTCCTTCTGGGGGTATGATCTTGAGACCGCCACATATACACTAAAATGAGTACCATCTTGGTTCAAAAGACACCATTTGAGATAAGGTATGGGAAGTGTCCCAATGTGTATTTTATGAAGATTTGGGGATGTGAAGCTTATGTTAGAAAATTGTTTTTTGAAAAGATTGGCCCTAAGTATGATAAACATTATTTTGTTGGATATCCTAAGGAGACCAAAGGATATTACTTTCATTCCAAATCTAACAACAAAGTGGTTGTTGCCAGAGAGGTTGTATTCCCAAAAATGGAATTTATTTCCAAAGGAAACCATGGGAGGAAAGTGGAACTTGAAGAGTTTTGAGACCAACAAGAGATCATTGAACCAATAGATGTACAAGAAGAACAAGAAGACTCACAAATTGTTGTAGAATCTCAAATTCCTCATGTGACACATGAACCTCATAGATCTAGTAGGACACACTTTGAATCTGAAAGATATGGATATCTTGTGACTCATGATGGCAATGAATTGGTTATAGATGATGAGCCAATATCCTATCAAGATTCTATTGAGGGACTAGAGTTTGATAAATGGCTTGAGGCCACGAGATGTGAGATGGAATGCATGTATACCAATAAAGTATAGACTTTGGTGGATCCACCTGAAGGGGTAAAACCCATAGGGTGCAAATGGGTTTTCAAGAAAAAGACCGACATGGATGGAAAAGTTCAAACCTATAAGGGCATATTGGTTGCAAAGGGTTTTAGACAAGTTTAAGGTGTTGACTATGATGAAACTTTTTCTCCAATGTCCTTGGTTAACTCCATCAGGATCATGCTTGCTATTGCACCTTATCATGACTATGAGATTTGACAAATGGATGTTAAAACCACACTCCTTAGTAGAAATCTTGTTGGGTATGTGTATATGATGCAACCTGAGTGTTTGTAGATCTAAATTTTGCAAATAAAGTTTGTAAGCTACAAAGTTCAATCTATGGATTGAAGCAAGCATCTCGGAGCTGGAATCTTGGTTTTGATGAGATAGTCAAAGAGTTTGGATTTGTTCAAATAAAGATGGACCTTGTGTGTACAAGAATGTTAGTGGGAGCATGGTAGTATTCCTCATATTCTTTGTGGATGACATACTACTGATGAGTAATGACATTCGTACTTTACAAAACATAAAAATAGGGCTTGGAAATGCATTCTCTATGAAAGACTTGGTAGAAGCATCCTACATCTAAGGGATAAAGATATATAGAGATATATCAAGAAGGATTCTTCGACTAAGTCAGAGCACTTACATCGACAAAGTGTCAAAGAGGTTCAGAATGGAGTACTCAAAGAGAGGAAGCATGTCCATGCTACATGGAGTTACCATCTCTAGAGTTCAATGTCCCCATTCATGTGAAGAAAGGGAGTGCATGAGTATGATTCCATATGCGTTGGAAATTAGATCATCATGTATGCGATGTTGTGCACCTGTCTAGATGTCTTGTATGCCCTAAGCATGACGAGAAGATATCAGTCAGAACCAGGTGATGCTCACTGGACAACCGTGAAGAACATCCTCAAGTACTTGAGAAGGACTAAGGATAAATTCTTGGTCTACAATAGAGAGAAAGAGTTGGTGGTAAGAGGTTACATCGATGCGAGCTTCCAGACTAACAAAGATGATTACAAATCACAATCAAGATATGTGTTTTTCCTAAACAATGGAGTTGTAAGTTGGAAGAGTTCCAAGCAAGAGACAATTTCTAATTCTACAACAAAGACCGAGTATGCTGTTGCATCGAATGCATCAAAGGAGGTTGTATGGATCAAGAAGTTCATTTCTAAACTTGGGGTCGTTCCAAGCATCAACGATGAAATCGAGCTATATTGTGACAACAATGGATCTATTACACAAGCGACGATGTAATTGATCTATATTGTGACAACAATGGATCTATTGCACAAGCTAAGGAACCCAGATCACATCAACACTCAAAGCATATACAAAGGTAGTATCATCTCATACGAGAGATCGTACAGTGAGGAGATGTAAAGATTTGTAGAGTACCAACTGAGAACAACATTGATGATCCCTTGACAAAGGCACTTTCTCAGAAAAAGCATGATGGTCATGTTAGGTCACTCAGAATAAGACTCGTGGGTGATTGTCTCTAAGTTCAAGTGGGAGTCTATTGGTATGTATGCCTAAAGAACCAATCATATGATGATAGTAATGGCATAACTTGTAAATGATTTTTAATTAATAAGGGCAAGCTTCCAATTTATTTTGTTTATTCAGTTTTGAGATAATGAAAGAACATAATAAATGTCTAGGGAATGATATAACTCAATGATGTATGTTTTTAGGTTGAGGACATGAAGAATGAGATCATACAGATGTGAAGAGTATATGCATTCTTGTTATGTCCCTTATCATTTGTTATTCTAGAAGGAAAATAGACAATAATGACACATAAGATCAGAGTGTGAGTTGGTTGATGACAAAATCTCATTAGTCATGATATGGAAATATCAAACCAAGCGCACAGATACATGTTGGAGAATAGTGTATCTGACAGACCCACCATAAGAGTAATACATGGAAACCTTAACAAGGTAAGTCAGAATCTCATCCTATTGTGATGGTTGTGTTTTTTGTTCTTAGAACTAAAATCACTACACTCATCACATGTCGTTCGGTACACTTTGACATCGTCAAACACAATCCTGAAACATGGGTTGTTATAAAGGTGATGATTGGGTGACTGTGACCCATGGGGACTGACTATGAGTGATAGAGTGGGATTCGTCCCTCCTAGAGGAGTATGATATCCTAGGCCTCTTAATTAGCGAGATTGAGAAATACATGGCCATATACATGTGAGTCCCCATGTGTCTTAAACTGAGCTTACATATATCTTAAACTGTCTACTCTGGTTCAAGAAACCAGATCAAATAATAATGAGGATGACTACTCCATGCCTCTAGTTCAATCTGGATATCAGTGACAAAGGAACTATACAAACAATTTAACACCATAAACAGATTGTAGGTTGAAGTTGTTCTCCAACTTTCCATTTTACTTGGGTAGCAATGATGTGTAACTAGACACCGCTCATTGTTTGTGATGTCATAAGTTGTTATGGACATTCACTTCCAACGTAATATGGAACCTATAGGGTCACAGACATAGGAACCCATCTAGAAGAGGAGTTTGATCTTGAATGATGATTAAATTGATTGCTAAAGTATTTAGGTACTCAATTCACACAACAAATTAGCTAAGTGGACTGCCAAATGATCAGTTCAAGTGTTGAGACAATCATTTGTAGTGTTAGAGTGATTGTATTGTACATTGGCTAGAGTTCATCCTGATCTTGCCTGCGAGATGCTCGTCTCACTTATGCAAGACGGCTGTATCAGGTGGTGTGAGACGCCCATCTCACATACACCAAACGACCATTTCAGGGGTGCAATTCGACTGCATCTAGGATTTGTGTTGATGTCATGATGTGCAATAATTGAATTGAGTTGCTGACATATGTACAAAATTGGGAAACTACAAAATGACTGTCTTGTAGTGTGAGACAACTGTCTCACATGCCTAACCACCATCTGGGTTGCCAGACGGGTGTTTCAAATGTCGTAGGTTATGAAGTTTCTATAATTGTTGTGAAAAATTGATATCTTTCGGTCCCTTATACTCCCGTACAGACTGGGAACCCTGACTCTAACCCCAACTATAAATAGAGGGGTACTAGGGGCTTCCCATAACACAAATAGACAATTGAGAATCAGTTGCTCTGAGAATTATTTTCCTCTTTGGTTGTGGTAACCGAGAGGCCCAAGCAAGTCCTATCCGACTAGGGAGGGATAGCTACGGGAGAGAACAACTGAGATCATTATTGTGGGAGAGTAGGTTGGTGACTAGTACACCAACGGGAGGGACAAATCCTTCCTGTCCGTTGTAGCAAGATGACAAGAGTTCTAGTTGGTTCGTGTAGACTTCTATATATGCGAGGTGGCTTTTCCCGTCGCTAAGGATGACGATGTCAACCAACAGTCCGTGACGAGAGGAGCTACTGCAGACGATGACGTTCAAGTCTACTATCTATGGAGGAGTAGTTAGACAAGTCCCAGTGCAACCAGGAGCTGCACAAACACCGTCCAAGATAGAGTGCGCATCTACATTGATGAGGATTGTCACTAGACTTGATCTAGGACCAAGTATATCTTTGTGAAACCATCCATTGTATTCCATAGTTATTGATGTGATCCGTTGGTTAATGGAAAATATGTCAGTAAATTTCTTGTTTTTGCTACCTATCGAATGTTGTATTTTTCTACAATCATGGCCACTTAATAAGTGAGACTGAGGAATGCATGGCTATGCTGTTGTGAGTCAATATGTGATATTGAGCTTACACGTATCTCAGACAGTCTGATCTAGTTCAAGGAACATGGATTGTATGTTTAAGAGGAAGATTATTCCATTCCTCGAGTTCAATACAAATATTAGAGACAAATGAACTATAGAATCATTATAACACCAATCACATATTGCAGGTTAAGTTTTTCTCCAACTTCTCCAATTACTTGGGTAGCAATGAAGTCTTGCTAGATACCAATCAATTAATGTGAAATCATAATACAATTATGAATATCATTGCCAACGTAATTTGAAGCCTACCGGATCACACATAGGATGTGATTAGAATAGGAGTATAATTTTAGATGTGATTGGAAACATTCCAAATCAAACAAATTATTAAAACATTTAGGTAATCTACTATAATTGGAATGTAATCTAAGTTAATTGGTTAAGATGTTTAATCCATTCAATTAAATTTCATTATTAAGTTGGCTGGATGAGTTAGACGAACGAAGATTAGTTAAACCAATTAATATGATTAATTAGTTAATTAAAAAAATTACATAATGTTTTTATTAGTCCACAAGCAGTTTGTTTTAAACATAACCACAACCTTTTCTGCTGCCCAATGGTTTTAGGAAACCTTGCTTCCTTTTGTCTCCTATTTACAAGATAAATGATAGATGGAATTTAATAGAGACAAGACCATGCTCTTGTACGTGTACCCTAACCGTCATCATACCCGAGAGAGAGAGAGAAGGAGAGAAACTAACACTAGAACACCGTCAAGAAGAAGGACACTCCTTCCTATCAGTTTGAGAAGTGTGACATAGAGTTCCAGTCCATCCACATGGATGAAGTAGAGATGAAAACATTAAGTTTGTCTGCATTTGGAGGACGACTGAGGACTATACATGCACGCGAGGAGCGACGTACAACACCACGCCAAGGGATGTCATTGGACTTGTTCTGGGACAAGGTATATACCTGCACCCTCCTTCAAAATATGTTGTTGTCGATGAGATCTACTAGTAGGGTATGTGGATTCTTTTTTATAACTTCTTTTGCACCTACCGCCTCCACAAAACCCAATAGTGATATCAGAGCCGCATCGATCTATAGTTTATTTGGATTTAATTTGATATGATCAGAATTTCTATATACCCTTTTTTGTGGTTGCATGCAATGTGAACTTAAACTGTTAATATGTATATCTAAACCTAATTCCACATACACCGCAGACCTATTGTTTTTTACCTGTAGGACAAGGTCGACTACAGAAAAACTCATTTTTTCTTAGTATACAAAAGGAAATTTTCATATAGATCTTCCCGCACAGGGGCAGTGCCCATGTGTACCCCGCCTAGTCTGTGTGGGAGTCAAAAGTTGGTTAATGGGGAATGTCCCACATTAAGAGGACTAAAATCTTACTATATATATAGATATACCTATAAAATCATACAGGTCACCATTGAAAATGTTTTATGTGGTGAATGCTTGCATGGTTATGGCCTAGGACACCTCTTGTGAATGATGTGCTTGGTTATTTTGTACGTAGATGTAGACAGTTGTGCATGGATCCTTTTGTATAAGTATTTGGCTTGCATGTTGAGCCTCATCTTTATCTCCAAGTGTAATTAATTATAATCTCTCTAAACTCCCCTCAAATGTAACTCGAGGTTCTCCTTTTACATAATGTAATAAAGATTAGAATAGGTTAAGTTTGGAAGAATTGTTGTAAAGAAGCAACTTGAAGATCCAACTCCAAGGAGCGTCCATGGAGAGGCAACTTGAAGGTCCAATACCAAGGAGCGTCCATGAAGCTGTTCATCTTGATGCTGATCAAATGCAGGTTCATGTGATATTTTACAGGTTGTCATTGCATGAGATGTGAAAGACCATAGGTGGATAGTAATCCTTTGTGGATCCAAAGAATTACAGTAGTATGTCCATAAACAATGGTTTTGTGTTTGTGGATTGCATGTATGTGGTTTGATATAGTATGTATATGATACACATTATAAAGTATGTGGTGTTTGGATATGTGTGTGTGTGTATATAATCCCTCAAATAGCATATTAAGTCTTAGATGCTTTCCATAAGCAGAAAATATGAAAAGGCTGACCGACTAATCTTAAGTTAGACCAAAGCAAGGTGCACATCTATCTCGTGGAAGTGTGATGGTAGATAAGTAGATCTACCAAAGCAGGGTGCATATTGTACGATGTTGGCTTTTGGGTCATGCTTAACTAAGTGATCTTAACAAGATTAAGTACCTAGAAACATAGAGATGGAATATCCATGCACCCTCCCTCAGAATATGTTGTTGTCAATGAGATATACTAGTAGGGTATGTGGAGATTCTTTTTTGTTACTTCTATTGTGACTGTTGCCTTCACAAAACCCAACAATGATACCAGAGCCACATCAATTTATAGTTTATTTGGATTTAATTTGATATGATCGGAAATTTTGAATATCGTTTTCTGCGGTTGCATGCGATGTGAACTTAAACTGTTAATATGCATATCTAAACCTAATTCCACATACAATGTAGACCTATTGTTTTTTACCTATAGGATAAGGTCGGCTACAGAAAACTTGTTTTTTCTTAGTATATGAAAGAAAAAATTCGTATAGACCTTCCCGCATAGGGGCACTACCCATGTGTACCCCACTTAGTCTGTATGGAAGACAAAAGTTGGTTAATGGGGAATGTCCCACATTAAAAGGACTAAAATCTTACTATCTATATAGATATACCTATAAAATCATACAAGTCGCCATTGAAAATGTTTTATGTGGTGAATGCTTGCATGGTTATGACCTAGGACACCTCTTGTGAATGATGTGCTTGGTTATCTTGTATGTAGATGTAGACGATTGTGCATGAATCCTTTTGTATAAGTATTTGCCTTGCATGTTGAGCCTCGTCTTTTATCTCCAAGTGTAATCAATTATATTCCCTCTAAACTCCCCTCGAATGTAACTCAAGGTTACCCTTTTACAGAATGTAATAAAGATCAGAATAGGTTTAGTTTGGAAGACTTGTTGTCAAGAGGCAACTTGAAGATCCAACTCCAAGGAGCGTTCATGGAGAGGCAACTTGAAGATCCAACACCAAGGAGCATCCATGAAGCTGTTCACCTTGATGTTGATCAAATACAGGTTCACGTTATATTCACAAGTTGTTGTTTCCTGAGATGCGAAAGACCATAGGTGGATAGTAATCCTTTGTGGCTCCAAAGAATTATAGTACTATGTCCAGAAACAATGCTTTTGTGTTTGTGGATTGCATGTCTGTGGTTTGATATAGTATATATATGATACATATTATAAAGTATGTGGTGTTTGGATATATATATATATATATATATATATATATATATATGTGTGTGTGTGTGTGTGTGTGTGTATACATAGATAATCCCTTAAATAGCATATTAAGTCTTATATGCTTTCCATAACCAACAAATATGAAAATCTTGATCGACTAAGCTTAAGTTACACCAAAGCATGGTGCACCATCCATCTCGTGGAAGTGTGATGGTAGACATGTAGATCTGCCAAAGCAGGGTGCATACTTTACCGTGTTGGATTTGGGGTCATGCTTAACTAAGTGATCTTAAAGAGATTAAGTATCTAGAAACATAGAGATGGAATATCCCTACACCCTCCTCATAATATGTTGTTTTTGATGAGATATTCTAGTAGGGTACGTGGAGATTCTTTTTTATTACTTCTGTTTCTCCTGTCGCCTCCACAAAACCCAACAGTGATATCAGAGCCACATCAATCTATAGTTTATTTGGATTTAATTTGATATGATCAAAATTTTTGTATATTTTTTTTGTGGTTGCATGCGATGTGAACTTAAACTGTTAATAAGCATTTATAAACCTAATTCCACATACACAACAAGCCTATTGTTTCTTATTAGTAGGACAAGGTTGACTAAGAAATACTCATTTTTTCTTAGTATATGAAAGAAAAATTTCATACAGACCTTCCCGCACAAGGGCACTGCCCCTGTGTACCCCACCTAGTCTGCATGGGAACCAAATTTTGGTTAATTGGGAATGCCCCACATTAAAAGGACTAAAATCTTATTATATATATAGATATTCCTATAAAATCATACAAGTCGCCATTGAAAATGTTTTATGTGGTGAATGCTTGCATGGTTATGGCCTAAGACACCTCTTGTGAAGGATGTGCTTGGTTATCTTGTATGTAGATGTAGACATTTGTGTATGGATCCTTTTGTATAAGTATTTGGCTTGCATGCTAAACCTTATCTTTTATATCCAAGTGCAATTAAATATATTACCTCTAAACTCCTCTCGAATGTAACTCGAGGTTCCCAATTTACATAATGTAATACAGATCAGAATAGGTTTAGTTTGGAAGACTTGTTGTGAAGAGGCAACTTGAATATCCAACTCCAAGGAGCGTCCATGGAGAGGCAACTTGAAGGTTCAACACCAAGGAGCGTCCATTAAGTTGTTCACCTTGATGCTAGTCAAATGCAGGTTCATGTGATATTCATAGGTTGTCATTGCATGAGATGCGAAAGACCACAGGTGGATAGTAATCCTTTGTGGCTCCAAAGAATTACAATTGTATGTCCATAAACAATGCTTTTGTGTTTGTGGATTGCATATCTGTGGTTTGATATAGTACGCATATGATACATATTATAAAGTATGTGGTGTTTGGATATGTATATGTATAAATATAATCCCTCAAATAGCATATTAAGTCTTAGATGCTTTCTATAAGTAGCAAATACAAAAAGCTTGATCGACTAAGATTAAGTTACACCAAAGAATGGTGCACCATCCATCTCGTGAAAGTGTGATGGTAGATATGTAGATATACCAAAGCACGGTGCATATTCTACTGTGTTGGATTTTAGGTCATGCTTAACTAAGTGATCTTAATGAGATTAAGTACCTAGAAACATAGAGATGGAATATGGCAAAGAGTTGTGTGTGCCATCTATCCAAGAGTTGCATATGATGCAATTAGAAAATGTTGCCTACCTATATAGTCATGTTGTGGGCGATCATCCAAAGCTAACTCATGATGATATGAAATATGGATCTTGGCTCACTAGAAGATTGTATGATGCAATCTTCCAAATTGAAAAGTGAGGGCTATCAATTTGAACAAAATAATAGGAGCAGTAATTAATTAAAGGACTTATTAAATATCATTAGATCTTATATTAATAAAATCAAATAAAAAATGTTTTGACAAACTGTAAATTTTTTCTTGTATAATCAAATGGCAACAAACAACAAATTTTCCTTGTGATCAGTCCTTGAGAAGGACAAGTTAAATGGGAATAATTTCCATGACTGGTTTAGGACACTGAGAATTGTTCTCACACAAGAGTGCAAGCTCTATGTCCTGGAAACACCAGAGCCACATGAACCTACTCGCAATGCATCCAATGCTAACATGGATGCTTACAAGAAGTACTCATAAGATGTTGTGGATGTCAAGTTCTTGATGTTGTGCTGAATGAATTATGAGTTGAAGAGACAACATGAGAACATGGATGTGATTGAGATGGTAACACATCTTAAGAACATGTACCAAGATCAGGAAAGACAAGAGAGATATGATGTCTCCAAGACGTTGTTCAAGTGCAACACGGCAGAAGGAGATCCAGTAGGTCCCATGTGCTCAAGCTTATTGGATATGTGGAGAACCTGGCTAGACTCAGATTTCCTTTGGGTCAAGAATTGGCCACAAATGTGATTTTGTAGTCACTATTAGAGTCATATAGCTAGTTTGTCATAAACTACAACATGAACAATTTTGACAAGCCATTGTTAGAATTGCTTAGCATGTTGAGGATTGTGGAAGAGCAAATGAAGAAAGTCAAACCCAATTCTATGATGATGATCAACAGAAAAGGGAAGTCAAAGGGAAAAGGAAAAGCTAAGAAGAGTTCTAAAGCCAGCTAGAAGCCCAAGTCTTTTACACTTAAAGCAAAAGGAGGAGTGAACAAGGGAGGGGATTGGCACAACTATCACCGACCTAGACATTGGAAAAAGAATTGCCCTCTCTACCTGGAGGAACTGAGGAATAAGAAGGAGGGGATAGAGATATCCACTTCAGGTATATACATTATTGACATAAATTTGTCTACTTCTTCATATTGGATATTGGATACCGGATGTAGATCTCACATATGTTTGAATATGCAGGATCTGAAAAGAAGTAACTCTTAATGAAATGACAAAGTTGAAATGCACATTGCAAATGGAGCAAGAGTTGCTACCACTACAGTAGGAACCTATATTTATCTCTTCCTACATAATTTGTAATAGAGTTAAACAACTGCTATTACGTACCTGCCGTAAATAGAAACATTACTTCTATATCATGTATGGACAAGGATGGATATGAATTTCATATAAAGAATGGCCTATGTTCTATATCAAAATATGAGATCTTTTATGACCATGCCCCGATGTCCTATGGTCTTTATTTTTTAGATCTTGAGACAAATGTTTATAACATAAATACCAAAAGGTTAAAACTTGATAACTCAAACAACACATATCTTAAGTGTTATCGTCTATAGCACATCAATGAGAAGTGCATATCAAGACTCCAGAAAGATGGTTATCTAGAATCTTTTGATTTTGAATCAATAGAGACATGTGAGTCTTGTTTGTTGGGAAAGATGACCAAAACTCCCTCTAGTGGAAATAGTGAGAGGGCTAGTGATCTATTAGGAGTCATACACATTGATGTATGCGACCCTTTTAGAACAAATGCTAGAGGTGGTTATCAATACTTCATAACCTTTACTGATGATTTCAGTAGGTATGTGTTTATATGATGAAACATAAATCATAAACTCTTAAAAAGTTCAAGTATTTCATGAATGAATTACAAAACCAACTTGGTAAAAGTATTAAGGTACTTTATTTTGATCGATGTGGAGAATACTTAAGCAAAGAGTTTGAGGACCTCCTACGAGCCCTTGGTACCGTATCACAATGGATTCAACCTCGATCACCATAGCACAATGGTGTATCAGAAAGAAGGAATCACACATTGCTAGATATGCTGTACAATCAATGATGAGTTTTGCCGATCTTTTGGCTTTCTTCTGGGGTTATGATCTAGAAACTACAACATTTACACTTAAATATGTACCTTTTAAACTGGTTCAGAAGACACCATATGAGATATGGAATGGGAAGTGTCCCGAAATGTCTTTTATGAAGATTTGGGGATGTGAAGCTTATGTCAAGAAAATATTTCCTAAAAAGCTTGGCCCTAGATCAGATAAATGTTAATTTTGTTGGTTATCCCAAGGAAACCAATGTGTACCACTTATATAACCCATCTAACAACAAAGTGTTTGTTTCTAGGGATGCTGCATTCCTAGAAAAGGAATTCATTTCCAAAGGAATTGGTGGGAGGAAAGTAAAACTCAAAGAAGTTTGAGTTTAACAAGAAAGCATTGAACCTGTATAGGTACAAGAGGAACATATAGAGTCACAAACCATTATGGAATCTCAAATTCCTCATGCGACATAGGAACCTCATAGATCTAGTAGGACACGCCTTGAGCGGGATAGATTTGGTTACCTACTGACTCAAGAAGGCGATGAGAAACAACCTTGAAACTAAGCATGTTCACATCCTTAATTTTACCAGAACTTTAGGATTCCTTAATCATGATTGTACGATCCATGAACCAAAAGTCTGTTCCTCTCCTAACTCATTTACACATACAATATTTGATCACCTTGTTGGACTCACCATTACTATCCCTAGTGGCGAGAGCTTTATCCAAGCACATACCTCTTGATGGACACTTGACGTAGGAGCTTCACAATCACCAGTGGAGGAACATGGTGGGTATATATATACAACCTTCCTCCACACCTAGGGGATGTGGACATTTTTCAAAGTATAACTGTTGATCTGGACCTAAAGGTATCTTTTAAATACCAAGATTTCCCTTGATTTTTTTGTATTTTTCTTTGAATTTCAAATAAACGCTTTCATCTATGGTTAAGGTTGGAGACAAAGAATTTTTTAGGATCATTTTATTGGTTTCAATCCTAGTCTAGGAATAAACACTAGATATTTGGTGGGGTGGAAGGAAAATAATGACTTCAAAGAAAAACCTATTTGTTCATTTTGTGAATTCTGAGATGCTAGCTATTACAAATTTAAAAATGTATGAAATTGTTGTTGGCATGCATATTTACTAACTAATTGATAGTTCATCATAGTTAATAATTTAAAAATAAATTACTCATGCAAATGACCTAGTATTTACATTTGATAACATTAGAAAGAGTTGACATAAACTAGAAATAATATTTGAAGGCCAATCATAACAATATCACATCACCAACACAAAATTTTAATGGACCAATTCAAATCTTTGGAAGGTGTAGTACATAAGTCTCCTACCGATAGTAAAATATTTAAGTGCAACAATTACAATTTGTTAGGATGATGGCAGATCTATATTACAACCCAATCTTCTAATATTTTTGACATCCCTATTGTGTGCATTATATGTTATTTGGCATGATTGGTATAAATAATTGTCATTGTATTTTCATTTAGTTCTATCCCTATTATTAATTGCTTGATATCGAAAACACTACGTTCATCTCTTAGAAGTTTAATTTTGTCTTTGAAGGGCTCCTAGTTACAAAAATATCTTTTGGCCATTGAACATACATGCATAGAACAATTCTATGGAAAGCAAGATATATGTTACAATTTTATTTGTAGAAGGACGTATATTACTGTGATACTTGTCTTTTTTACTTTTTGATAGGTACATATGTAATATAGTTCTCATGATCTTTCACTTAATACTCCAAATTTATTATTATCAACAACATCCATGTTTTCCCTTAATGCTATTACTTCTCCCCAATTGCAGATGTTAACACTAAGAACTACAAACCATACAAAGAAACATAAGAGTCTTTTATTGCATGCCCTTTACAATGATAATTTAACTATAATTCTATCCCTCTTTCTCCGTGGAGATACCACTACTAGTGGGAAGGTTCAACTATTAACACATGTAGATATGTGTGAGTTGTAACTGTCTATTTTATCAATTAATTTAGATATGTCTACATTGGTAGATGGAACATAATCACAACTAGTTGAACAATGTGTGTGTTCACTCTTTGCAAAACCTAACTACTTAACCATTAATTCTCTTAATGCATGCAATGTTGTCAAATTATGTTATGTGCACTAGACTGAGGCCATCATCTTGCACTTGTTTGACACTAAATCTCTATTGTAAGTAAAGTATCGACTATGGGGATTGTTGTCCATGTATTTCCCGTTAGCCTCATAATTGACATCAATGTACACTCGTACAGTGTGTGCCAACCTATATTGGCATACAAAGATTCTATTATCAATAGTCTAAGCATATAATAACAATCAAATTTGAAATTGTGAAAACATGTAACTCATCAAAATAAGTTGTCGTATTGCCCAACTTTAGCACCTAATTGAGCTTACAACATAATGCAAACATAACATAGCATAATTAGTATGAAAGTGTGATACTTATCAAAGTTGAGTATAACACAACACAATGTGGTCAGTTGTCGGAATCCCATAGGTTATTACCTAGATCATCCCTAAGTCTTGTAAGATTCTTCTTACGTCCTTGGGCGGCATGTTGGTTAGTTTTCTTTTTGACAATCACCTGATTCAATAATGTCCTCAATTTTGTAATTTTCTCATCCTTATGTGGTATGGTAACTATGCCTCTATGTCATTTCATGAAGTTGCACAATGTACAATAATCATGTAAATCTTCCCTTGCTATTCCATATCAGAAGTGGCTTGTTTGCATAGGTAAGAAAACCGCTTCTTCAATACACTAAATGACCATTGAACATAGTTTCGAAATTGGGCATGTCTATGGTATAAAATCTCTTGTTTGTTCTAATATGACCACCTACTACCTGAATAATCATAAATGTGATATGTTGTAGTCTGGCGTAGTACAAGAAAATTTATTGAGTTTGTCTACCTTGCATTAACTAGATAAAATTATCTTGTGGGAACAATCAAATGACCATGTGATTTTGACTTGTGCAAGACACACATGTTAGAAAAAAAAATCCCTCCCAACCGGTCATAACAAAAGTAAACTCCATATCAAAGTTAACTGTTGACATAACATTTAGTGAGACATATCTCTAGTAAGGAGAATTTACACTTTGTAATAGGTGAGTAACTCTATAGTTTTGATATACTTGTAAAATTATAGCTCTTCTACTACTAGATGTTTTGAGCATGAAAAAAACACACATAAAGAATATATAGCCAAAACATTGAGAGAATAACATGAAATCATTTAAGAAAAAAGACCACAAGAAGGATAAAAGCAGAAAAAGTGCACAAGATTGCTTGGAACTCTAATAACAACTATAGAATGGAAAACCTTTATTTGATATATCCGAAACAATTACAATGCACTCTCTTTTATAGGACAAGAGAGCAAGGGGGAAACAAAACTAGGCAATATGTCATAAAAGAAAAGCTAAGGACAAGACAAGTCTAAAGCAAATAATAAAACACACAACACACCATATTTCATAACAAAACACACAACACAAGATTACACATAAGTCATATATACTAATACTCCCCCTCAAGATGGAGAATAGATGACAAACATGCCCAACTTGTCCACCAGTGTAGCAAAACGTGTCTTGGGAAATTTCTTGGTGAAGATATCTGCAATATGATCCTCAGTTCTAAGATAAGGAGTGCAAATGCATCCAGAGAAAACAAATTTGTGTACAAAGTGGCAATCCACTTTGACGTGCTTTGTGCACTCATGGAAAGTGGGATTGCTGGCAATAAAAGTGGCATTTTTATTATCATGGTGCATAGGAATAGTATCTGAGTCAGAAATGTTAAATTCCTTGAGGAGTCCTTGGACCCACATCAATTCACAAGTAGTATGGGCCATTTCCATGTATTTGACTTCAACATTCGACCGAGCAATCATGATATGCTTTTTAACATGCCAGGTGACCAGATTTCCTCCAATAAAGGAACAATATCTAGAAGTAAATTTCCTGTCACATTGAATGCCAAGATAATCAGAGTCAGAATACTCAAAAATTTTGTTGTAATACCCCAATTTTTGTATCACATGAGCGGAAGCTAATTTTTTTTATTGGGGAGTGTTACCAACATGATATGCATTACAATAATGACAGATAAGAACCAATACATACTGCTGTAAAAATGTGCTATAATAAATTCTTAGAAAAGAAACTCTACTACAAAAGAAACTTGATAATAAAGTCTACCAACATGATGCCAAAACATGCACTCTGTCTTAAAATCTCAGACCATATAGATGGCGCCCCACCAAGAAAACCTCCTAAAGTTGTAGTTGCATCCTCTTGTCATGACTACCTGCTAAAGTTTTGTACCTACGGACATATCATCCCCAACCATGCACAAAGGGAAAACCTAGGTTAGAGTAAGTGGCATTAAATTTGTAATAAGATAAACATAAACATGCTATAAATGATAGATGAACTGATATCTAAAAGCTATAAAGTTATATTGAATTGATGTGTCTTTTATTTACGTCTTTTATCTGATTTTTGGCTTCCATTATACAATAAGTCGTCCTGAATTGGCATGTCTATGCCCTAAAATGGTACTGAAGTACCTTTCAATTGGCACTCCATGCCTCTGAATGACACCGAGGTGTCTCTGAATTGGCGTGGCTACATCCTAAATTGGTACCAAAGTACCTTTGAATTAGAGTAAACACTCCTCTGAATTGGCAACAGATGCCTCTGAATTGTCCCAGGACTACTGAGTGATGACTTATCATATAATGTCTTATGTAAAGGTTCTGACTACTTATCTTAATATGATTTTACTGACTTCTGAATCAGAACTTATACTAAATCTAAATATTGATAACTGAGTTCTGAATTTGTATCTGAATATGAATCTAGTATGAATATATCAGAAAGTTTATCTTACTTAACTGATTTGTTAGCATTATTCTATCATAAATTGATGTCATAGTAAATTGAATTCTTGACCCGAATCTCTTCTCTTAAATTCTGATTTAAATCTAAATCTTAATAATCTCAATTACTACATAACTTAGATTGAGTCTAAAAACTCTTACTATGTATATATGTTTGATATTTGGCTATTCACACAACGAGTAATCTAAATTTGATATTCTTAATACCTGGAAAAATCTTAGCCAAAACTTTGATTCAATAGAATATATATTGTCTTAAGTAGATTTTGATTTCAGTTATAAAGCACCTGATTCTAAAGTTCTGAGAAAAATAAAGTGAACTACATATATAAATAATAAGCATATGGAAGTAACTCAAATATCTAAAATATGATATTCTCACAATATAGCTCCAACTAAATAAAGTCTGATTACTAAAAGCATTATTGGATATGAGATGGACATTGGTAACTAAACTTCTGAAGGTAACTTAATCTCTAAGTTTCTTGTAAGGAAGGTGTAGGTTGAAGCATAATAATAATAATGAAACTCAAAGGACATGGCCCACTTACCTTTGATGATGATGATTTCCTTAATGCATTCTCAATTCCATTCTCCATAACTTAATCACTTGGACATCAACAAATGTCTATAAGTCCATATATATTTCCATTTTTCATTTCAAATTCTCAAACCCCAACCTTATATACCAACTTAGGGTTCTCATTTAATTGAAACTATCTATGATTAAAACACATATAATTGTTGACCTAGAGGTTACACATTGTCCATATTTTGATAATGACTCAACCATTCCATTCATATGTATCTAATATGTGTATTCAAGATTGATCTCAGGTTTTAGGTACATGAAAAGGATCAATTTACACAAGCCCTAGCTTGTCAAAGTTCAAGTCAAAAGCAATGCAAGTGTGCTAATTATTAAGAAATTCCTTCAAACGACCTTAGAATAATTTTATAATCACTTATATTGATGATATGACTTGTAACTAAGATGAGAAAAATATACGGGACACTTAGTACCAAGTTTTAATCACTTTTTAATCAAATTAGAAATAGTACCAAGTTTAAATGACTTTTTAATCAAATTAGAAAATTGATCACATACTACTGATCAATCGAGTTTCAATCTGGACCGATCCATGGATCAATTTTCTGGTGCATTCACAGAACTCGACCGAACGACTTACTGACCAAATGCAATTTTAGCTGATCGGTCGAGTTTCCCAGGACAAACTCAACCACTAGTTTGAAAATTGGGTTTATCTTTTATCCGATCGGTTGAGTTATCTTTATTGAAATTCAACCGAATGTACGGTACAAAAAACACAGAAAACGTGATTCTAACTGTTGGTGACTTGTTTGGACGAAAATAGATATGTTGCCTTGAGCAAAAATGGCTATATTTTGGCCCTAAGTGTTATACAACTCAAGGGAGCACCCCCAGTAGGACCCCTTAGAGTTCATTCTAAGGTTACTCATGCACTGCATTCAAAGTTTTTGCTATAGTTGACTGTGCTACTACTCCGTGAGCCCCTTTCTCTCTCTAGTTTACACATCATTTCATGATTTGTGAGTGAGCTAGGATTATTGCAAGAGAGGTAGACCTTTGTGCATATAAAGCTCTCAAATCTTCCACTACTCCCCTACCCCTTTCTCTCATAAATAAAATACAAAGCAAGCTCCATCGAGTGAAGAAGGAGTTGTAGCTGGTCCTCTTCAAGGTTGATGAAGAGGTGGTGATCTTCTCCAAGTGTAGGAGAAGGAAAAGGTTGAATATCTAATAGGAGAAGCAAAGTCCTTCAAGGCGGAAGACTTGAGCTTGAGTGGGTAAGACCTAGGTGAAGGCTGAAGACTCAAGCTAAGTTGATAAGTTCCTTGTTAAGGTGGAGATCTCCTTGTGGTTGGATGGGTAAGTCCTTTGGTGATCTATTGCTATAAATCTCTGTGATGATATAATAGAGAAAAGCACTTGCAAAGTCCTAGAGGTTGACCTCTCTAGGTAGTGGACTGACTCACTTCTAGTTTAAAATATGGAACCACTCTACATCCCTTTATCAAGTTCTTGCTATCAATCTCTCTCATCCTTGCTATACTTGTTAGATAGGACTTCAAATTGCCATTAAGCTTTTGCTCCTAATCAATAAAATTTGAAGGTCTAATCCATTTTGTGAGAAATTGTGTAGCTCTATTCACCCCCCTCTAGAGCCCTTAGATCCAACAAGTCGTATCAGAGCTAAGGATCTTCTCCAACAATCTCCCACGAGATGAGAAGATGAATGACAACCTACTTGGTTCACAAAACCTAGAGGGAGGCTTCTCCATGCACCCTCCGGTCTTTGATGGCACCAACTTCCTCTATTGGAAGAGACGAATGCAGTTCTACATTCAAGGGATGAACTTTAATATGTGGAAGGGGATGGTCACACCTTACAAAGAGCCAACCGAGATGTTGCAACATGGAGTGAAGCTGCTCTCAAGGAGGTTCAATTGAATTCAAAGGCCATTAGCATCCTCTACGTAGCCCTCACTCCCACAAAGTTCAACCGTATCTCATCATGGGACACCGCCTATGAGATTTGGGACAAGCTATACATCACATATGAAGGCACAAAGAAATTCAAGGAGGTAAAGATCTATATGTTGAGCAGCCTCCTAGAGAACTTCAAGATGGGAAAGAAAGAAGGCATTATAGAGATGTATTCAAGGCTAAATGTCATCATCGACGGGCTGACTGCTTTGGCAACACTTTGGATAGAGGCATCAACAACTCAAGATCTTGAGAACTCTTCCAAATAGATGGGTGTCAAAGATCACCTCTATTGAAGAAGTGATAAGTCTTGGTGACATCCTAACTAAAGAACTCATTGGAAATCTTCAAGCCGATGAGCCTAGACTTGACAAGCAAGAAGAAGAAGCTAAGAAAGAAGAGAAGGAAGCCAAGAAGATCAAAGATAGTGCTTTCAAAGCACAAGTGGAGGCTGTTATCCTTCAACAACAACTTGCTTGCCAGACTTCTTCCCCCTCCTCTAGTGAAGATGAAGGCCCTAGTGAGCATGAAACCAACTAAATCAAGGGCAAGTACTTCAAGGAAAAGCAAGCCTCCTCCTCCTCTACTCCGAAATGCTACAAGTGTGGTCAAATGGGGCACTACAAGAGTGAATGCCTAAAGTCAAGAAATTCTCACCACAAGAGCAGCTCAAGCAAAGAAGAGTATTACAAAAAGGAGAGAAAGCACAAGAGTAAAGACAAGATGAAAAAGAGACACAAAAATGTAACTAATGCGGTTTGGAAAGCTTCATCTTCAAGCAGCTCTAGCTCTGAAGAAGATGGAGAGTGCCACCTTACTCTCATGGCCTCCACAAGTGAAGACATTGGTGAGGTAAGTGAGGTAAGTTTGCATGAACTTCCTATAGAAGCTATTATTGACATGCTTGTTACTACCTATTCTTCTTTTGCTAAATTTAAATCTAAAAGAAAATGGTTAGGAAAAATCATTGATGATCTTTATGCTAAGCTTGGTATTTTAGAATTGAATGAGAAAACCAACCTTAAGAGTAATGATAATTTACAAGGGAAATACCTTGATCTTGAACTCCACTATAATGGGGTTCAAGTTGAGAATGGTATCTACCTTAAGAACATTGAAAATCTTAAGGAAGAGAACCAAAATTGCCTAAAAGAACTTGAATTGATTAAAACTAAAAATGCTAAATTTAATTTGCTTATTGATGCTCGTAGAGAAGACAGAGATGTTTATCTCAAAGAGATTCAAATGCTAAAAATCTAAAAATGCTAGGTTGCTTAGTTAAGTAAATGATCTGTCTTCTAGACCATTGTTGCCTAGTGTTAATGTTGCTGCTATCTCTCGTGAAAATGATTCATATCTTACTAAAGCTTTATGTCTTGAGGCTGACCTTGGCTAGGGATGACATATCTAATTTATCTTCTACTATTGTTTCTTTGAATGATGATAACCATAGATCAAGAGCATCCCTACAGAAATTCCTCAAATGGAAGAACTCCCATAATGAAACCCTTGATCATTCTACCAAACAAAGTGGTACTAGTGGTTTGGGATTTGTAGGGGGAGCCTCAAAGGGAAAGAGTAAGACCAAATGTAAGAAAAAGAGCAAGGAGATCTCTTTCTTTGTAGGAGAATCTTCGGGCACTAAGAATCTTATGGTTTGTTCTTATTGCAAATGTGATGATCATTATTCCACTTATTGTCCTTACAAGCCTAAGGGGACCAACCGAAAAATGAAATGGGTCCCCAAGCTAACTCTGGATCCCAAAGTTTGAGTTGGGAACCAACATTCTCCTTTCTTGTAGGGAAAAGATAGATGGATTGTTGATAGTGGCTGCACAAAGCACATGACCGGTGACTGATGCAAGGGTTTTGAGTCACTTTTATAGGCTAGTTTTATAATTGTTTTGTGCGTGTATTGGTCATATTTGTGGTTAATATCGCATGATTCATTTCCTTTAGCCTACAATCTCATTATACATAAAATTTGTCTTATTTCATCTTATTTTGTATAAAAGATCATATTTCTCATATTTGATTGGTGTTCTTCTCTTTATTTCAGGGAATTTGCATATCTGAGGCCGTCGATACCATCGACGACCATCGATGCCATCGACATGGCCACAACAACAAGCTGGAGAAAGAGCAGAACCAGTCGATACCATTGATAGGACGGTCGATGGTATCAAGATAGCGTCTGTGTGCCAAAGGTCAACAAGTCGATACCATCGACGTGTCTGGTCGATGGTATCGAGCTGCCATCAGAGAGAATGCCAGAAAATCAACGAGTGTCGATACCCTATGGGGGTCGATACCATCGACCCACCGTCGATGGTATCGACACCGTCAGATCAGGAAACAACCCAAATCGATCTAAATCGAACGGTCGTGATATTTTGTCGGCCGTAAGTGATCCCTATACCTAGGAAAGACATCCCAAACCGTACTATCACGTCATTAGCCGCTGCACAAGTCTCAAAAGAGGAGAGGATGAAGAATGGAGACCAGAGCTATGCCCCAAACATTTCTAGAGCTACATACGGAGTTTTCTACCACCGAAAGGCTACATAACGCCCATCCTACGCCGAGAATCATCTAGTTCTCCTTCGTTCATGGGTTACACCATCTCCATCCACGTTTCCCCTATGTTTTCTTCTGCTTTCATCATGTTTCTCATTGAGATGAACATGCGGGGCTAATCCCCTTTGTCTTTAGGACTGGGAGTAGCCTGGATAATCGTTGTATGAAACTTTTTACATAGTTAACCATAATTTGTCTCTCAAATCCATGGTATGATATTGCTTTCTCAATTCTATCATTGTGCTTGATCACCATAATGGTAATTTAATACCTTTAATTGCTTTTGACAAAGAATTAAAGGTTGAAAAGACGCAATAATCATATTAACTTATAAATCCTTTGGAAAAGGCGATGTACGGTTAATGGTGGAAACCTAGAAATTTGTTTTTCATGCACCTAATTTAGGGTATAGGCTACTACTGACGTGGAACCGATCTAAATTAAGGTAGTGAATTGTATCGCGAAGCAAACAATTCTATTTAAAGACCACTACCCGAAATAGGAGACAAGTTGTGATAATTATGTAGGAATTAGTACGATGAGAAAGTGCGGTGAAATCGCAATCCTAAAGATTCCATTTTAATTGATTAAACCAACCATTTAATTGACTGCTTTATTTTCTTTTGTTTTTATTTTCTTTTTCAAAACAACTCTCAAACTTTTATAATTGGTTTAGCTGATTGCTAGTTAGTAGTAGTCTACCAAAATTACGTTCCCTGAGTTCGACTCGGGCCTCACAAAGGCCTATATTACATTGATGTGTGCACTTGCGTGATACACCCAGTTTAATCGTGTCAAGTTTTTGGCGTCGTTGCCGAGAAACGACAAATTTTCGGCACTACGAGTGCTGCGAGCGGCCACACTAGGCCACTTTTTCATATAATTTTTAAAATTTAAAATTTAATTTTACATCTTTTAATTACTTATTTATTTTTAGCACTGTAATGAAATAATTTCCATCTTTTAAGGTGCTAGTTGATGGTAAAGACGCGTAGCACAGACTATGTAGAATTACCAGAAATTCCTCCATTGGGTGAAGAAGTCAAGTTGCACTACTACAGAACCTACCTTTAGTGTCGGTTATTTAAAGCCTGTAGTGTCGGTTTATAAGCGACACCTATGTGGGCGATACTAAAAGTCCAACCATTGGTCGTCGGTTCCATAACCGACACCCAAACTCTTCGCGCGCCACCGAAAATGTGCCATCATGGGACTATATGTGTCGGTTATTAGGTAATCACCCGACAACCAAACCCTTCGCGCCACAGTAAGGGCGCCATGTTGGGCACCATCCTTGTCGGTTATCTACAAATAACCGACGACCAAGCCCTTCGCGCCACACAAAATAGATGCTGGTTATTTGTAAAAACCCGACACTATAACATTATGTGTCGGTTAGTTACAAATAACCGACGACTATTGGTTTTTTTTTGCTGTCAGTCTGCAGACCTGCTGTGGCTGGTCGCAGGATGAGAAACATGTTCAGTTCAGTTATGAACTGCAGGTTTTACGACATCCATTGATATCAGCCAACAACAGGCTGCAAACCTGCAAAATTAACAATAATAAAATAGCACATGCATATAGCAATGCAACCTGCAGTTCCATTTTATTTTCACACATTTATAAACATTCACACATGCTATAAATCTGTAGTTCCATTGATTCACATTCACACATGTAGACTTCATATAGCAACCAAGACTTTCATTCATTTTCATTCAAACACATGTAGAAACATCCAGACATGTAGAATTATTCACACATATATTATAATTCAGAAATTCATTTACAAAGTATCATTGTTTAGTCATTATTCACTATCAGGATCCCAATTATATTTTAAAACCCCCACTAATTGTATGGCTATTGCCCATTCTTCTACTACTTCATTTAATTCTCCCATCGTATAGGGCTGATTTACATTTGGTAAGTCATTTCATGTATTGGGGTCCATTTTAAACACCTGTAAAGAGAATGATGTATAATTAATGAGCTATAAATAAGATTGATATATTTCATATTATCTCTTGTCAGCTATATAATACCTCAGCAATACAACCGATGTCCATTGCGGCATTTTTGACAAGTATGTGCATATATCGCATGACATAGTATCCACATGCCCATCCGTTGTCTTATGTAGCACACTATAAATTCAAACATACAAAATATTAAAAAATACAACTAATTAAGCATTGTTCACATAAATAATATATACATATATTGCAGTAGGGAACTTACTTTCACGTTCTTCCAAATTATTGGATGGTTCTTTTTCGTGGGGACATTTCCTCCAGCCTTTTTGTACTCCTCCAAACCCCTACATGTTAATGTAACACAGAACATTGCAATTAAATAGTAATGTAATAACATATGTTAACGGATATGAAAAATGAAATATTTCTCACCGAAATATTGCCATTTTCATTTTGTGTCCAAATCTTGTATTCAATTTACTCCCCTTAGGATCTAGATAATACACAGTGAACGTCTCGGGGGCAATAACCAATAACTCCCAATGATTACCACTAGAGGAAAAAAGTTATAAATTAATAACTCAAAATTTACAATAAAATGTAATTTTCTTAAGTCCAAATTATAATAAGCAAAGTAAACTTACTCTACATTGAATGGAGCCATTATCACCGTCTTCTTTTTTTCAGCAAAAATTGAAAAAGCCTCACAGCAGTATTGTTGAACTGATGTAGGGTCTTTAGCTACTAGACTAATCAAGGATGGAATCAAAAACCCTACATGTTCGAATCCAAAATCTACACATAGGTTGTCTAAGTAGCTGCAAAATATGTATTAATTACGCATGCATTAATAAATAAGAAACCAGATCACCAGATCATACACAAGGTATATGGATGTATACAGAATATCTCACCTTATCCATAGCTCTATCACAGATGTATTTAGCCAATCATTTCGAAACATCTCCAAAATATCTTGTATAAATATTTTTGTTTCGTATGACTGACCTGTAGAATCTGAATCAAAACAAACAGTTATAGGGGAGTATATATCATGTTCCCCTAACCATACTGCCATACCCCTACAGTTAGGACCTAACGGGACAGGTAGGTCCTGTGGAACCCAAATAGGTAATGCAGGAGGTGGAAGTGGAGGCCTATATGTTGTGGGTGTCTTCTTTTTAACCTGTATATATATATAATAATTTCAGATCAACTGGCAGCATATACAAACGCTAACAATTGAACGTAATGTAAATTTACCACACCTTTTCAGTAAATAAGACATATGCTTTTTCCCACAATATCACTCCGCCTAATGCCTCACCAAGCGTTTCACAATCTGGGTGGGCATATGGCAGTGGAAGTTCTAGAAATTGGGGGATTACATGTATCGGGCTCACCTGAATACAACCAGTTGGTACTGGAGACCCGTGACATGTTTCCCCTGGTAGGGATGGGTAAGCCGACGCCTCTGCCACGACATATTCTTTACTTTTTAGACGGCATGGCCTCAACCCCTACAAATTTTTGTGTAAAGAATGTTATATACATATATACATATCATCTTTTTTGAAACGACTACACTGTCATATATACGTATCATCTTGAATTAAAAAACTAGTTACTATGTCATAAAAATACTTACAGTGGATGTGCTAGGTGGTGGGTCTACAGGATTACTCCCAACCTCTGCAGTAGGAGTAGGAGTAGAGGCTGCAGTACGTATTGTCTGGTAAGTGGCAGTTTGAGATGCCTGCCACTTTTGCATTGCTTCTTTGAGTTTTTCTTCGAGTTTCCTGTCAAATAGCTTATCCACCTATACATGGATAAAAGAAACGTCAAATTCTAATTTTTGAATTCTCTTTTACAATAACATCTACAAGGGAAAAATATGTTACCTCGTCTTGTGAAAGTCCCGCTTTTGGGACATGTTTGCGCTGGGATGGCCCAAAATAAGCTTTGATGCCCACACCAGCGCCTGCAGCCCTAACACGTCCAGGATGCTCTGGGTTACCCAGAGCAACTATCAATTCATCCCTTGTGCCCTCAGGGATGAACTTTCCTTGTTTCCTCAGCTCGTGCAGCTCCCGCTAATCGCCAAAACAAAAATTTGTACTTAAGTAATCAACACAAATAATCAATATTCGAATGATTGTTGTAAGAGTTGTATTTTACCATTTTTGCAGCCGCCTCAGCAGTTACGGCCTTAGTTAATTCTCCCTTCTTATTTTGCCTCCCAGCTATCCAGATATCATGGCGAGGCAGAGGTGTGCTACCTATGGTAGAGGACTCCTGAGTAGCAGCAGACTGAGCAGCAACAGCCTCAGCCTGTAGTCTTTGGCGAACGCCTGCATATCCTCTTGGACCCATTGTGTGGTCGTGCACATTCATCGCACGCCTTGATCTTTGTGCATCACTGAGGGCCTAGTTAGTATGCACATTAATGATTTGGTTAGTAACACTAAATGTTAATCTTGAATAACTGAATACAACATATATTAATTAGTGAGATTGAGACTGACGCCTAATACCTTGAATTCATCAGTTTGTCTTGAAGCGACAAACGCGTCCCATTATTCTTTGTCCAGGAAGTTCCACTATTCAGTGGCTGTCTTCTTCCTCTTCTCGGCTTCTTTTACGTATTCTATGGTGAGATTTGCCCTATAGTTCCTTAGGACTCTCCCACAACGTTGCATCACGCCTTTACGATGCAGCTTTTCATCCAATGCAAATATACTCTACAAAATAGAATTGCTATTAACTAGTATCCAAAAATTTAGTAATCTACAAAATAGAATTGCAAATTAATAATAACTCACGCATAAATCCCTCCATATTGTGTCTTTCTTCTCCTTAGAAACGTTATGCCAAGAATCTAAGCGACAACCACAATGGCTACGAGTAACATATCCAAGATATGAAATAAATGAATTGCGATTCACACCACATGCATTTCCTGCATTATCAAAATCCACAACAAGTTTGGGTCCATTGCCCTTTTGCGCAATTAACTTCTTCATCATAGTGATGCCCCTTCTCTTATCAACTTTTTGTTGTTGTTGATCAAATGCCTCAAGTGCTGCATCATCAACCTAAAATTTGACAAAATAATTCACATTTAGAAGATATAACTATAAATGGACATATAGATATAAATATATGATATATTTTTAAAACCTACATTGTGAGGCGGCACATTGATGTCCTCACCCTCACGGTAGTCATCAAGACGGTCATCAGGAGAATGGTCAGGAGAATGGTCAGCCATCTGCAAATTCACATTGTAAAGTAATTCACATTATAAATCAGGAGAAGAGGTCTTTGAACAACTGTTTAATCATCTACTTATTTAACTTTAGTTATCAACTGTTTAACTTTATTTATCAACTGATTCATATTTACTTTTCCACTTAAGTATTTATTCATCTACTTATTTGTTTTTATTTATTACTGTTTTAGGAATTATGTAATCATCTACTGATTTATATTAGTTTACCAATTGATTTGTATTTAATGTATTTATTCATCTACTATTTGTATTCATTTATGTACTGATTTGAGAATTGATTAATCATCACTGATTTATAATTTTATATTAGTTAATCAACTGATTTGTATTTATTCATCTACTATTTGTATTCATTTATGTACTGATTTGAGAATTGATTAATCATCACTGATTTATAATTTTATATTAGTTAATCAACTGATTTGTATTTATTCATCTACTATTTGTATTCATTTATGTACTGATTTGAGAATTGATTAATCATCACTGATTTATAATTTTATATTAGTTAATCAACTGATTTGTATCTATTCATCTACTATTTGTATTCATTTATGTACTGATTTGAGAATTGATTAATCATCACTGATTTATAATTTTATATTAGTTAATCAACTGATTTGTATTTATTCATCTACTATTTGTATTCATTTATGTACTGATTTGAGAATTGATTAATCATCACTGATTTATAATTTTATATTAGTTAATCAACTGATTTGTATTTATTCATCTACTATTTGTATTCATTTATGTACTGATTTGAGAATTGATTAATCATCACTGATTTATAATTTTATATTAGTTAATCAACTGATTTGTATTTATTCATCTACTTATTTGTATTTATTTATTACTGTTTTTATTTAGTTATCTATTGATTTGTGTTTATTTAAGTAATAATTTTGATATCTATTGATCGGGGAGTAGCCCGGTTTTGCATTGTAATTTACAGTTATGAATTAATATTGACATTTCTCTTAATTTTGGACTTGTCTCTATGATTACTTCATGAATTATATGTGCATGATCACCATAGGTGATTTCTTAGACCTTAATTGCTTGAGAGAGGGATTATGTATTGGATAGGTTGTAGAGATACATAACTTAGACCGCACTTCCAGAGAAGGCCTATGATTTTGAAGGGAATAACCTAGAGAATTCATTAAAGCACCTAAATAATAATTAAATTTCTATGAGAGTTGGGTTTATCTTAAATTAGGTAGTGAATGATGTTGCAAGAGTGGGTAATTCTTGCTACAAGTCTCTTATCCAGGGTTGGGAGAGGTAAATATTAATGAAATGATGTTAATTGTAAATTGAACTGGGGTGAAACCATAATTCTAAGGAAGCCATTCCAATTGCGATCACATTCAATAATTTCAGTTTTACCTCCTGCAATTTAGTCACTTAATCAACCAATCACTCGTTTTCTCAGGCTTATCTAAAAGATCACAAGCTAAAAGATCACAAGCTATAACTATCTATTACATGACTGAAGTGCATATTACCAGTTCATTTTCGTCATTTGCAATGAATAATGCAAACATGCAGTATTAATCTAGGGGATGAGGAAGAAGGAAGAAGCCGGCGTACCTTGAGGTGAAGCTTACAGTGCCGGAGCAAGGAGAGCAGCTGGAGGTGACGGCGAGCGGCGACGACGAGCGGTGTGCGGCAGACGAACGGCGGCGAGAGCGTCGGTGACGGAGAGCGGAGAGCTGGAGGCGACGGCGACGACGGCGAGAGCGTCGACGGCGAGCGGTGTACGGCAGACGAACGACGGCGCGGGGAGGAACCGGCAACGGCGGGGGAAATCGCCAGACCTAGCGCGCACAGCAATGAAACAGAGACGATGGAGAAAAGTTCTGTTCGCCACGGCTATTAAGTTGACAATATGTGTCGGTTATTTAAAAAAAAACGACAACTAAACTAACAGTGTCGGCTCTTTGAAGAAAACCGACGACTATATTACATATTATTCGTCGGTTCATAAATAAAAGACAACCGACAACTATTCCTGTCTCGCGCATCCCCTTTAGTAGTCGGTTATTTATTAAAGAACCGACAACATATGTCAAATTTTGGAGCCAATTTTTTCGCTGGAATTTTGGGTTTGGCGGTTGAGTTTATGTGTCGGTTGTTTATTAAATAACCGACGATTATTGAAAGCGGTACCCGTGTCTATTCGACCTTCACATATTGGATGTCGGTTTCTGTTAAAAACCGACATATTAGGTTTTATGTGTCGGTTTTTGTATACAACCGACACCTTGAAAACCGACTTTATAAGCCATTTCTGTAGTAGTGTTGACAAATCCAACAACTGAGGAAATTGAATAAGAATAGGAAGCAATGGCTGAGGAACAAACAATATGGGAGAAGATCAAGGCTACGTCTTCATCTTCGTCAAAAGGGCCAATCAAAAGGCAGGAAATCAACATTCTTACATACAAGATTGACCCCACACTGATTAATCTGGTCAAGTCCAATGCATTTCATGGACTGAAGAATTAAGATCCAGTGACCCACATCAACCAATTTGTGGAAAACTATGATATGATAAAGATTGACAAGTTTCTCCAAGAGGCACTTTACTTGAAGCTTTTTCCCGTGTCTCTAGCAGGAAATGTACGAGAATGGCTGCACAACCTTGATGACGAGTACATCGAGTCTTGGGACCAAATGATAGAGGTCTTATTCAAGAGATTCTTCCCGCCAGAGAAGACGAATGACCTCGTGAGAAAGATAGACAATTTCAATCAAAAGGCCAGCGAGACCTATTCTGAGACTTGGGAGCACTTCCAGATAATGCTGAGGAAGTGCCCACATCATGGGCTGGACAAGGAAAAACAAGTCAAAATCTTCTATTTTGCTCTCAATGAGCATGACAGAAGCAACCTCGATTCAGCAGGCTCAGGTTTCTTCTTAAACAACACAGGCACAAGGTGTTGGGAGATCTTGAAGAACATGTCTAGAAAGCAGTCGTGGGGTGATAGAGATGCACCAGAACAAGTCAGGGTTGCATCGGAATCAAAGGCAATTAAAGAGTTAAATGAGAAGATGGACCTACTAGATAAGAAGCTCTTCTAGAAGGAGATCAATGGGTCTGATGAGGAAGAATATGTAAAATTTATGCATCAACAGGGCTATAGGAGCATTGACTACGCTTGGAGGAAGGACAATAAATTTTTGTGGAAGGATTCCAATAACTTTCTACAAGATTAGGATGCCAAACCACAACTAAGTGCAACAGAAAAGAACAATGAGTTGCTCAATCAAGTGATAAAGCAAAACCAAGAGCTGATGAATACTTTCGGCAAGCAAATTTAGTCACAAGGAGGATTTCTAAATCAGTTTGGTCAAACACTACAGAGCCATG
Source organism: Alisma plantago-aquatica (assembly GCA_963693085.1). Classification (NCBI taxonomy): domain Eukaryota; kingdom Viridiplantae; phylum Streptophyta; class Magnoliopsida; order Alismatales; family Alismataceae; genus Alisma; species Alisma plantago-aquatica. Next base: position 950,827,136 of record OY856412.1, read on the forward strand.
GTGCACAACTCAGGACTTTAGAGACAACAATGAACCAAATTGCAACTGAAGTGACTGTAATGAAGAAAATCATTCAACAAAAACCAGCTGGGAATGCAGAGCCCGCTCAGCCACATCAATAGGTTAAATATATTTCAGTCAGCAGAGGACCAGAGCTTCTTGTTGAGGAGATAAATGAGCAAAGTACCATACGCATAGACTCGGAGGACAAACCAAAAGTTCCATACCCTCACAGTTTGTATGGATTGCCAGGGGGTTGTAGGACTCCATTTAGCTCACTTGAAAATTCTAACAAAGCCGTTGCCACGTCTCTGAGTTCTAAAAAAATTCCTACTCCAGAAGAGCAGGTGAAAGCTGTACTTCGGAGTGGAGACATCACTAGTAATGCGGAGAAGCAGCCACAAATCACGCCATCCATAGATAATGTAGTAGATCCGAACTTAGAAGGTGGTGTTGAAGCAAGCTTAGGGGAGGAGACCCCTAAAGTTCCATATACTCTACCACTCAAGTGCATTAAGGAGCCAAATGTGCCATTCCCAGATAGTCTGAAGCTGAGGAAAGAGCAAATGCACTTTAAGATTTTTTTTGAAATTTTCCGGAAACTCCACATCAAAATTCCGTTAGTGGAGGCTATAGAGCAAATTCCCTTATATGGAAAATTCATGAAAGACGTCATCAACATGAAACGGCAGATCAAAGATACAGATGTGGTATGTGTTGATGAAAAAGTGAGTTCTATAATTCCAGGAAGGCTGCCAAGGGAGAGAAAAGATCCAGGATGTTTCTACATTCCATGTTCCGTAGGGAGTCAATATTTTCCTAAAGCTCAGTGTGATTCAGGAGAAAGCATTAATCTTATGCCACTCACCACTTTTCAAAATTTGGGATTGAAGACACCAAAGTATACTTCTATGACAATCGAACTGGTGGATGGATCCATTGTGAAGCCACACGGTATATGTGAGGACATGCTGGTCAAAGTCAAAAAATTCATCTTCCATGTTGACTTTATGGTCATGTACATGCCTAAGCTAGATGAATGTGAAATGTTATTGGGAAGGTTGTTCCAAGCTATGACTGATGTAATCACTGCCATTGGGCGAGGTTGCTTGACACTTGGGATTGGTAATGATAGGGTTGAATTCAAATTGCCAAATGAATCGTTAGCGAAAGTCCTTGACAACCCAAGTTGAAGGTATCCTTATGTCTAGCCTAAGATGTTAAAGTAGGGTGCTTGTTGGGAGGCAACCCAACCATTGGTAGAGTACATTATGCTTCACTTAATTTTGCGTGTTTTAAGTAGTTTTTATCAATTTCATTTTTAGTGTAAAAATGATACCCTGATAGGTTTGCTAAGTGTATAGGTCTGTGTGGAAGTCGATACCATCAGCCACTAAGTTGATGGTAGCGACGAGGGTGACGAGTAGCAGCTATAAAAAATTTGCTCCGTCGATACTATTGATGGCCTCGTCGAAAGTAACGACCACCCACCAGGTTAATCGACTCAAATTCTGGAGCAAGTCGATAGCATCGACCCCAAGGTTGATGCTCGCGAGATCTCTGGAGATTTTTAGACGATTTTTTCTCAGAGAAATCAATGCCATCGACTGTGATGTCGATGGTATCGACCAACCTTCTGGGAAAACCAACATCAGGGCCTCGCGGGGACAAAATGATATCAATAGAAGTCGATGCCATCGACCCTTGTTGATGGTATCGACGGGCCATGTCAGCGAGCCACGAGATGCCATCAACAATGCGTGCCAAATCGGGAGGTCGATCCGTGGCACAGGTCGATACCATCGACCCTCATTGATAGTATTGATGTGTCACTGATATGGGCCCCTACATCCAGCAATCGACAATCGTCGATACTAGTGAAGAAACAGATTGTGCTACAAACGTCAATACCATCGACAATTTGTCGATGGTATCAACGGGGTACCAGGGGCGCCGAACTTAGTTATAAAAGGAAGGACTGTATTTCATTTCTCTTCACACCTTCAGAGCTACAGATGCAGCAACAACCTTTCTACGACCACTACTGGAGTCGGGACTACTTTGGAGGCTACCCTCAACCGCCACTGATGCCCCCATCTGATCCTTCATTTCAGGGGCAATATCCTACATGGGATCCCAGTGGTCTGTAGTACCAACAATATCCACCACCAGAGTAGTAGCAGGGTATCACTATTCCACCTTCTGAGTTTGTTCTTGACTATGAGGCCATAGTCGAATTCAAGTTTGAGGGGGATGGAACAATTTCTATCTTAGTTTTATTTCATTTTCTTTCATTTTAGCATTTTTCTTAGCATTTTTCAATTTTTCTTCTAGTTGCTCAATTTCTTTATTTACAAATTTCTAGGATCCACTTTCTATCTAGTGTAATTAGTAGATGTCTAAATGTAAATTGCAGTTATCTCAATGTTTTTCATATGGGGGTAATGGGTGCAATTGTCTGAAATTTGAGCATTAATGAAAATTTTCCAGAAATTATAAGTTGGATGTGTTTGAAATTGAGCACATAACTTATGAAAATAAGTGGGTATGTCAACTTTAAAACATATGATCATAACTTTACATCCTTATGGTTCAAGAAATGTGGACATATTTGGATGTTGAGCCTAAACTGATCAAACGGTAATGAGACTTTAATCAAAAGTGAGAGAGAGAAACCCATTGATTGATTGGTACACATGTCAGTAAGGAGGGACATATAATCTTTTCCAATGGTTCTGTCAATTAATCTTGTGATCTATCCACCCCACTTCATTCACACTCCACCATAAGAATTGAGAGCACATTACAATTTTTCATCTCTTGATTGCATGTCAACTAGATAGGATTGCATTATAGCTAGATTTTTCACTAAAAAATGAAAAAATGTAAAGAGATTTGTAGATTAGTCATGCATGCACACATTCTAGAGTGCATGCCATTGTAGTTGCATAATTACTTTCATATAGTGCATTTTGCATACTCTTGAGCATATAGGACATTATGTGCCTTACTTATTCTAAAAAATAAGAAATATGAGGAACTTGCTCTATACTCTCTGAGAAGTGAATTGAATGCACCAAATGTGGTAGTTATGTGAAAATAAGCCTAAAGAAAATATTTTAAATGTTTTCTCTAGTCAAAATTGAGAAGAAGAAGGACTTGAAAAAAAAAGAGAGAAAAAAATTTAAGCAGAAATTAGAGGGAGAAAAGAACTTGTTTCACCTGGATATTATAAAGAATAAGTACATGATGTAGTTTTGTAGACATTCCATCTCACATTGAGATGGAATAGTAGAGCACACATCATTCCACCTAAAATGTAGGCATTAGGTCATTTCCATACACATATGCATCATTTAGGTCATTTTTATTATTTTTGCATGTTAAACTGTATTGTGCTTCCTCTTCTTCCACATCCTCCCATTTCATCCACCTGTTGCTCAAAACAGTCCACCCATGATTATCTCCTCATTCTTGTATATGAGGAGATATGCTTCCATGTAGATGGTAATTAGGATATGAGCAACGTAGATAGGAGATCACAAGATGCACCAAGCCTGAACCGGAGGAATTTATTATATCAACTTCCTTATTTGATAGTGTTTGTTGGTCTTGGGGTGGGCATCTCTCATGGACGATTATTGTCACCTTTAGGGTAGTTAATGTTCCGTGGTCAGTGAGGGCTGGTATGTGCCTTGCAGGAGGGAATCATTCTGAGATGTCTTTTATGCTAATATGTTCTTTAGTTGACCCTCACAATTATATTCTGTAGTTTTGTTGCTCAAGGACGAGCAAAGTTCAAGCTTAGGGGAGTTTGATGCAAGTGTTTTGAGTCACTTTTATAGGCAAGTTTTATAATCGTTTTATGCGTGTATTGGTCATATTTGTGGTTAATATTGCATGATTCATTTCCTTTAGCCTACAATCTCATTATGCATCAAATTTGTCTTATTTCATCTTATTTTGTATAAAAGATTATATTTCTCATATTTGATTGGTCTTCTTCTCTTTATTTCAGGGAATTTGCATATCTGAGGCTGTCGATACCATCGACGGCCGTCGATGCCATCGACATGGCCACAACAACAAGTCGGAGAAAGAGCAGAACCAGTCGATACCATCGATAGGATGGTCGATGGTATCGAGATAGCATCCGTGTGCCGAAGGTCAACAAGTCGATACCATCAATGTGTCTCGTCAATGGTATCGAGCTGCCATCAGAGAGAATGCCAGAAAATCAAGGAATGCTGATACCCTACGGGGGTCAATACCATCAACCCACTGTCGATGGTATCGACACCGTCAGATCAGGAAACAACCCAAATCGATATAAATCGAACGACCGTGATATTTTGTTGGCCGTAAGTGATCCCTATACCTAGGAAAGACGGCCCAAGATGTACTATCATGTCATTAGCCACCGCACAAGTCTGGGAAGAGGAGAGGACGAAGAATGGAGACTAGAGCTACAGATGGAGTTTTCTACCACCGGAAGGCTGTAGAACGCCCATCCTGCGCCGAGAATCTTCCGATTCTCCTTCGTTCAGGGGTTACACCATCTCCATCCACGTTTCCCCTATGTTTTCTTCTCCTTTCATCGTGTTTCTCATTGAGATGAACAAGAAGGGCTAATCCCCTTTGTCTTTAGGACCGGGAGTAGCCCGGATAATCATTGTATGACACTTTTTACAAAGTTAACCATAATTTGTCTCTCAAATCCGTGGTATGATATTGTTTTCTCAATTCTATCATTATGATTGATCACCATAATGGTAATTTAATACCTTCAATTACTTTTGACAAAGAATTAACAGTTGAAAAGACGCAATAATCACATTAACTTATAAATCCTTTGGAAAAGGCGATGTACAGTTAATGGTGGAAACCTAGAGATATGTTTTTCATGCACCTAATTTAGGGTATAGGTTACTACTGACCTGGAACCAATCTAAATTAAGGTAGTGAATTGTATCACAGAAGCGAACAATTCTATTCACAGGCCACTACACAGAATAGGAGACAAGTTGTGATAATTATGTAAGAGTTAGTACATTGACAATCTGCGGTGAAACCGCAATCCTAAAGATTCGATTTTAATTGATTAAACCAACCATTTAATTGATTGCTTTATTTTATTTTGTTTTTATTTTCTTTTTCAAAATAACTCTCAAACTTTTATAATCGGTCTAGATGATTGCAAGTAGTTAGTAGTAGTCTACTGAAATTACGTTCCCTGAGTTCGACTTGGGCCTCACAAAGGCCTATATTACATTGACACGTGCACTTGCGTGATATACACAGTTTAATCATGTCAGTGATGTAAGCCATTTCAACAATTTCACAAAGAAGAAAGGAGAATCCGTCACCTTTGGGGACAACAAGAAAGGTAAAGTCAAAGGTGAGGGTGATGTAGGTGAATCCATATGCATCAAGAATGTTCTTTTTGTGAATGGCCTACATCACAATTTAATAAGTGTTAGTCAACTTTGTGATAATGGTTACCTTGTTATATTTACCACTTTTGAATGTTTGATTCTAGATCCCCTCACCTACCAAGTTATATATAAGGGAATTAGAAGTGGAAATCTTTATGTTATTGTTCTTAATTCTATTAAGCATGTGGTTGGTAGATGCCTTGTAGCCAATTCGAATGATATCTTTTTTTGGCATCGTCGACTTGGTATGTAAATATGTATCAATCAAAGAAGTTGAGCAAAAAGGACTTAGTCAAGAGACTTCCTAAATTGGATTTTGAAAAGGATGAAGAATGCCAAACTTGTTTACAAGGAAAGCAAACAAAGTCCTCCTTTAAATCCAAAGGAGTCCTTAGCAATAAGAGAGCTCTTGAGCTTCTTCATATTGATCTATTTGGACCAATGAGAACGCAACTGCTTTGTGGTTCCAAGTATTGCCTTGTCATTGTTGATGATTTCTCTAGATATACTTGGACGTTCTTTCTCATTTCAAAGAGTGATACGCTTGATTTTTTCTCTATTTTTTGCAAATAAGTTGAGAATGAAGCTTCTTGCTAGATTGTTTCCATCTGTAGTGACCATGGGGAGAATTTGAAAATGATCTATTTGAGCATTTTTGTCAAGAATTGGGTTATGCACACAACTTTTCTTCACCTCGAACACCTCAACAAAATGGGGTTGTAGAGAGGAAGAATAGGTCTCTACAGGAGATGGCTAGGGCCATGCTTCTTGAGTATGATACTCCAAAGAAGTTTTGGGCTGAAGCTGTTAGTACCTCTTATTTTGTGCAAAACCGTGTTTTCACTCATCCCTCACTTAAGAAAACCCCCTATGAACTATGGCGTGGTAGGAAGCCTTCTATCTAGTATTTCCATGTTTTCAGATGTCCTTGTTTTGTTTTGAATATGAAAGATTTTCTAGACAAGTTTGATCTGAAATCGTATAAGGCATTCTTTCTTAGCTATAGCACTACTAGCAAGACATATACAGTTTAAATATTGATCTTGCTAAGGTAGAAGAATCTATTAATGTAAAGTTTATTGAGACTACCCCCTCTATTCCCAAAGATGTTGTTTCAAATGATGATGTTGCAGATTAAGTAATCCCTACACTCAAAGAACTCAACATCACCCAAAAGGAAAAAGAGGTGGCTACTCAAGAAGAATTCAAAGATGATGAAAAGAAGAATATCCAACTCCCCAGTTTGCAAAGGATCATCCTAAGGAGCTGATCTTAGGTGATCCATTTGAGAGAGTGAAGACGCGGGCTGCATTCAACAAAGAATAAGCCAACAGTGCCTTCATCTTACAACTAGAGCCTAAACATGTCAAGGAAGCTCTTAGGGATGAAGAATGGATACTAGCTATGCAAGAGGAGCTGGAACAATTTGAGAAGAATAAAGTTTGGACCCTTGTGCCAAGACAAAGTGACAGAAAGATCATTGGCACCAAATGGGTCTATCACAACAAGCTAGATGAAAGCGGCAAAGTGGTAAGAAACAAAGCAAGGTTAATGGCACAAGGCTACAATCAACATGAAGGTATTGACTTTGATGAAACATATGCGCATGTAGCTAGACTTGAGTCCATTCGTATGTTGCTTGATTTTTCTAGTCATCAAAACTTTCTTTTGTATCAAATGGATGTTAAAAGTGCATTTTTTAATGGTACAATTGAGGAGGAAGTGTATGTTGCACAACCTCTAGGATTTGAACATGATATCCTACATAACCATGTTTATTTGTTGCAAAAATCTCTCTATGGACTCAAACAAGTACTTAGGGATTGGTATGATAAATTAAAGAACTTTTTGTTAGATCATGGCTATATCATGGGTAAAGTGGATTCTACCTTGTTTCTAAAGCACACTTCTAACAATTTTCTTATTATTCAAATATATGTTGATGATATCATTTTTGGCGGAACTAACCTTGATCTTTGCAAAGAATTTAGTGATATTATGCAGTGTGAATTTGAGATGAGTATGATGGGTGAACTCACATTCTTCCTCAGCTTTCAAATTAAACAAACAAAATATGGGAACTTCATCAACCAAGGCAAGTACACCAATGAACTACTTAAGTGCTTTGGGATGGAGAATACCAAGCCGATGGACACACCCATGACAAACACCGCCAAACTTGATAAAGATGAAGAAGGTGAAAATGTAGATGAGAAGATATATAAAGGTATGATTGGAAGTTTACTTAACTGCCTCTAGACCCGACATAATGTTTAGTGTTGGCTTGTGTGCTAGATTTCAATCAAATCCTAAGGAATCTCATCTTATACATGTTAAGAGGATTCTAAGGTACTTAGCCAAAACTAAAAGTTTTGGACTATGGTATCCCAAATCAAGGGACTTTACTCTTACTGCCTATAGTGATGCCGATTATGTAGGTTGCTTGATTGATAGAATGTGCACAAGTGGCACTTATTTCCTCCTAGGACCATGCTTGGTGTCTTGGTTCTCCAAGAAACAGAGCACTGTGGCATTATCAACCACCAAGGCTGAGTACATTACACCTAGAAGTTGTTGTGCCCATGTCCTATGGATGAAACAAATGCTCCAAGACTTTAACATTCATTTTAATGCTTCTCTTATCTATTGTGATAATACTAGTGCAATTAACTTGTCTTACAATCATATATTGCATAGTAGAGCTAAACATATAGAGGTTTACCATCACTTTCTTCATGATCACATTGCCAAGAAGGATATTTATATCACGCATGTGGACATGGAAAATCAGTTGGTGGACATTTTTACTAAACCTCTAGCTAGAGAGAAATTTAATTTTATTATATCAAAATTGCTTATAACTGCTTTGAATGAATATGACATGCCTTCTAGCTAGTAGTCATATATCCTATATGTTTTGCATCTATCTTGATCATTTTTAGTGCTAATATGCTTAAATTGGATTTTTCATGTCCATTCTACCTTGTTTTTCTCTTGTTTTTGGGTATTTTTTTGCAAATGCTTGTTTTATCATAAAATAGTACCCAATGATGAGTGACATGTGCCTAAGTATGTTAAATATGCATAATGGTCTTTTAAAATAAATTTAATTAGCTTTTAAATGGCTAGAAATTAAGTTTGATGGTTTTAGGTCAGGTTGACCATCAGTCGAGTTTTCCCTAGAACAAACTCGACAGATCCGTGGCTAAGATCTTTTTAAAAAATGACCAATTGGTGAAGTTTCCACCTCACAGAACTCGATCGATTGGGGGTTGAAGCTAACTTAACTTGGGTTCGACCGACTATTCTCCCTCTCAACTAGAGACCGATTCCTCTCCTTCTAGCCCTAAGCTCTCAACCCCAGACCTTTCCTTCCCTAACCTAACCCTAATCCGACCTAGGGTGACCTTACTAAACCTTCCCCCTTGCTTAACCTAGGTGTGTGAATGCTTTTGGTGGAGTGGTTTGTGTGTTTGATCTCTTCTTCTCCTTCTTTTCGCCTCCATGGCTTCACATAGAAGAAAGACACCCACACCTAGCAATGCACCATCCTCCTCCTCTTCTTCCCACTTGATTCCTTTTGATGAGACCCTCTTTGTCTCAATTGAGGTTGTAAACCGGTATAATGACCTTCTTCCTAGGAGTCATTTTCCCTTTAGAGTCCTTTTTTATCCTAACCCTAGGCGTCACATTGTCATCGATCAAGTGGCAAGATTGTGTTATGTTCATCATGTTTCTATCATGGTTGTCGAGCATGACTACGTTTTCAATTCCCTAACAAGCATGGAAGTAGTTCATGAATTCTATGCAAATTTGCATTGGAATTATGACTCCCTTGTACCCCCTCTGAATACTCAAGTGATCCTAACATCTATGATCGCCGAAAAGAAATTCCAAATCTCAGAGGATATCCTAAATGTCTTTTTTTAGGAGCCGATAAGAATGATACCTGGCGTAAGGATTATGGTGAGTATTTGGACCTGTTGGACTTGAAAGGTTTCTATAAGAGAAATGAGACCACTCTTCCTGATATCCATCACTATCTAAAGAAACTTGATGTTCCCTGTAAGAAGAAGAACACCCTTCCCTCCTCCTCTCTAGATCTCAAGAATCGGATATTAGCCCTAGTGGTCAACTGCAACATCCACCCAAAGAAAAACCAAACAGATATTGCATAGAACATTGTGGTGATAATTTAGTGCATCTTAGAGAATGTCAGAGTCAAGTGGTCCAGATATATCCTTCACCACATGACGTGCTTCGACTCCAGCAAAAATACCTGTGGCACCCATCCTCCTTATCCCGCCCTGATATGTGGTCTTTTTCAATTCGCCACTGAGAAATCACTCTTCTCTGAATTCCACTACAGATCTGCCAGGAAAGGAGTGTGTATTAGTGAGACCACTATTAAGAAATTCGTGCCTATCCTTTCATCCACCACACCGGGTGCCTCACCCTTTACCTCTGCCTCTGTTACCCCTGCCGCTACCTCAACCCGAGCTCCTCCACCTCCTCAGCCTACCTGACCTAGTCGTGCCTTGTTCTATGTATCTAATGAAGCCCTCATGGGTTACATGATACATCAACATGCATATAATCTCCAGGTCCAGGAGCATCTACACCGGGATTTCTGTTCAATCATGTCTAACATGAACCTATCATGTGCACACCCATACCCCACCTACCAACCATACACCGGTAGTGATTATGCATCCTATGCATACAATCACTTCTACCCTACACCTGAGCCTTCCATTGCTGCACTCACACCCTCTGCTGCTGGTGAACCTACTTCTGTTATCCTGCCGCTACGTGCTGGCCCGTTAGCCACTCTGCTTGCCAGTCTGGGAGATTCCGCTCCTTCCTTCCCTCAGGCCAATGAGCTTTGTGCTCTTGGTATGATTTGGGATGAGCAGAATGCTCGTTGGCCTAGTTGTCACCTCAGTCCTTCTATGGATGAGGAGATGCTTGACCAGGCTGATGACGAGACTGTTGATGGTGATGAAGATGTTGGTGATGGTGAGGACAAGGATGATGGTGATGGCTCTGGTGGTGACTCCGGTGATGAAGGTATTACTGTTGCACCTTTAGATGGAGATGATGACTACGAGCCTGATGCCTAGGACGATGATGATGATGTGGATATAGATAGCTTAGATGTCTAGATGTTCTTAGTTTTTAGTCTAGTTTGCTGATCATATATATCTTTCTAGGCTACTTTGTATAAGCAACATCTGGGCACATGATATGAGATGTATTATTTTATCTTTAGCTTTCATCAATTCTCGCTTGTAGTTGTTTTGAGGAGAACATGCTTCATGCGTTGTAATCTATCTTATGTGCACTATTACTCTTTTATCAATTATAACTTATGAGTTGGTGCCATATTTCACCATATTTTGATTCTGACCTAGCTTGTGTGTTTCTCTTGTCCTTGTTTAATATATGTTTATGAGATTGCATGTTTGGCTATCTGCTTGATTGTGTTTGGAGAAGACTTTTGTATGCTCTTCTACCCCCTTCCTTTTTGATAATGTTAAAAGAGGGAGAGAATTTCAATGTCTTAAAACTCAATCATATTGCTATTATTGCTTATGTGATCCTTTTCTTATTCATTATATGCTTTATCATGTGACTTGCTAAAATACCATATAGTACATGCATGTTATGTTGCTTTGTGTAGAAAGACTAACTATGCAGGTTAAAGTAAGCATAGATTGAGGGGGGGGGGGCAATTCACATTGTTCAAATTTTGGATCCCCCTAATTCACAAGGAAAATGTTTAATTTCAATATCCTTTTCAATATGTTTGACGAATGGCTTGTCATTGTCAAAAAGGGGGAGAATGGTGACCTAGAGGTTATACATGTCCATATTTTGATAATGACTCAACCATTCCATTCACATGTGTCTAATGTGTGTATTCAAGATTGATCTCATGTTTTAGGTATATGAAAAAGATCAATTTACATAAGCCCTAGCTTGTCAAAGTTCAAGTCAAAAGCAATGCAAGTGTGCTAATTAGGAAATCCCTTCAAACGATCTTAGAAGGATTTTGTAATCACTTGTATTGATGATATGACTTGTAACTAAGATGAGAAAAATATGTGGGACACTTAGTACCAAGTTTTAGTCACTTTTTAATCAAATTAGAAAATTGATCACAGACTGCTGATCGGTCGAGTTTCAATCTCGACCAATCCATGGATCAATTTTTATGATGATGTGCATCGGTCAAGTTGTGCATTCACAGAACTCGACCGAATAGCTTACTGACCAAATGCAATTTTAGCTGATCAATCAAGTTTCTCAGGACAAACTCGACTGATAGTTTGAAAACTGGGTTTGTCGTTTAGCCGATCGGTCGACTTGCCTTTATTGAAACTCGACCGAATGTACGGTACGAAAAATGCAGAAAAAGTGACTCTAATCATTGGTGACTTGTTTGGATAAAAATAGATTCGTTGCCTTGAGCAAAAATGGCTATATTTCGGCCCTAAGTGTTCCCCAACTCAAGGGAGCACCCCCAGCTACAAATAGGACCCCTTGGAGTTCATTCCAAGGTTGCTCATTCACTACATTCAAAGTCCTTGCTATAGTTGAGTGTGTTAATACTCCTTGAGCCCCTTTCTCTCTCTAGTTTACACATCATTTCATGTTGTGAGTGAGTTAGGATTATTGTAAGAGAGGTCCAACTTTGTGCATGTAAAGCTCTCAAATCTTCCACTACTCCCCTACCCCCTTCTCTCATGAAGAAAATCTGAAGCAAGCTCCATCGAGTGAAAGGGGAGCTGTAGCTAGTCCTCTTCAAGGTTGATGAAGAGCTGGTGATCTTCTCCAAGTGAAGGAGAAGGCAAAGGCTAAAGATCCAAGAGGAGAAGCAAAGTCCTTCAAGGCGGAAGACTTGAGCTTGAGTGGGTAAGACCTAGGTGAAGGCTGAAGACTCAAGCTAAGTGGGTCAGTTCCTTGTTAAGGTGGAGATCTCCTTGTGGTTGGATGGGTAAGTCCTTTGGTGGTCTATTGTTGTAAATCTCTATGGTGATATAATAGAGAAAAACACTTGCAATGTCCTAGAGGTTGACCTCTCTAGGTAGTGGACTGACTTACTTATAGTTTAAAGTGTGGAACCACTCTACATCCCTTTGTCAAGTGCTTTCTATCAATCTTTGTCATCCTTAGTGTGCTTGTTGGATAGGACTTCAAATTGCCATTAAGATTTTTCTCCTAATTAATATAATTTGAAGTTCTAATCTGTTTTGTGAAAAATTTTGTAGCTCTATTCACCCCCCCTAGAGCCCTTAGATCTAACAATAATGTCTTAGCATTAAATCAAATTCAATTCACACATTATATAACATACATATACTAATATATCCATATAAACCAAAAATGTCATATGCCTTAATATATGTAAGTATATACTTCATATACCAATAATAAACTTCAAACAAATACACATATATTGATTTTACTGACTTAGTTATAAAATCAAAGAAAATATAATTAGAATCATTTCCCATGCTAAACAGGCACACAACATACATATTATCTCACTAATAATCATAAATTATTTTACATAATGGCCACTTAGGCCCAAAAATTGTATACTGATATAGATACACATAAAACTCCATCAAATCTTTTAAAAATATTATGAATAATGTATATTAAGGTCCATGTAAAAATCTCACATCATTTATTGCAATTCAATGGGTGAAATACCCATAATGCCCTTATTAGGGTTTACATCAAAAGTCTTGATAAAATTTCTAGTCAGAATGATCAGACTTTATAATCATGTATGTCATATCAAAATATACTTACCGTAATATATTCATAGATTTCTAATGTTGTTTGCTATTTTTCATACTATTAACATTAAAATCGTATAGATTCAACTACACAAGATATAATAAATAACATACATCAAAATCATCTTCTGTAAATTTTTTAGGACATAGTTCTCTAGAAGACCTTTCCATGGATACCTTGTTTCCTATTATTATATATATATATTAGGAGCTATGATTTTTACAAAATATCACCTTTACATACATCTTGGACTGTTCATATCCGTCTTGATGGTTGTGATTTAACCATTGATATGCGCCCAACAACTCCAGGTTTGGCAGAAGACATATCTCGCCTGGATCCAAAAGATACATCACCCACAAACCCTCTCTCCCTTCTTCTTCCTATGCACACTACCCTGTTCTATATATTCTACCGGCGCCGCTTGGGAGGACCTCCAACACCACATTTCTCAACTTTGAAGCCACTCCACACCGCTAAGCAATCCGGTCGGGCTTGTTCGCCTAGGGAGGCTCCATCTCTGGGCACGCCATGCCCAGATTTGAACATCCATGTCCTGTATTCTAGCTACCACCTCTGCCTGACCTTTTTCCCCGATCTTCTCCTCTCTCTCTCATGCTCCCTTGCAAAAACCTTAAAATGAACTTTGGACCACCCCTACATTTAGATATCTAGGTCTTTTATAGCCTCTCCCCTATCCAATCTTATATGAGACCAGCATATCCATGGGACTCTGCTTGTGCCCTGTCAAACATGGGTAGCGACACTCCCATTTCGCGCAGACTGGGTTGCCCTTTTCTTTTCTTTTCTTTTCTTTTCTTTTCTGCTTTTTGATAAAAGTTCAAGTTACCCACATAAAGAATCCTTTTAATCTCAAATTTTCCTATAACTTAAAAATTGTCATTTTCCTTCTATGAGTAAAGAACTTTAATAAAAATAATTACATAAGTCCTCCAAACCTACCTTGTAAGTAAATATTGGATAATTGCTTAATTAATTACCTTGGCCACTAGATAACTCATGATTATCTAAAACTTCTCCCATGACCTTATATTCTAGTTAGCTATCTACTAAAAATATTATTAGTACTAATTATGGGTGCTAAGTATTATATCCCCAATTTTTTACTTCAAGGACCCATTTATGAATCTTAATTGGCCTAATTAGGCTTGAATAGCATTCTAGGGACAATTGCCCATTCTTGGTCTACTAAAGGGTCCATGGGAACAATCATATTCTCGAGTACAAAATTCAAAGTATGAACTGACATAATTTCTTGATTGAAGCTTCCTCATGACACATTTGATCAATATCACACTCTTTTATTAATATAAAGGTCAAACTAGGTCTAGAGCTCAAATTATAAACTAGATTCATCATATTCCCTTTATTATTCCACTTTGGTTGTCATGTGATAACATCAAATTAAATATGAAAATTCCAAACTTCACAAGGATATTACAAAAACTAATAAAAGGCCTCTCTACATTCTTTTTCCTTAAAACCCAAATATAATGAAAATTTGATGGAACCAATTAAACCAGTCCTATTGATTTCATCACTAACTTAATCATACACTTTATAGGTTCTAAAAATTAGGGTGTGACATTTGTAGTGTTCATGTCTGTGATATAGTAAACCTTTCTTAGAGAAGATTTTGTATATTTAAGAATGTGACAAACAACATCCCAATGACATTGTTGAGGTTTGTCTAGATACCTATTGGCAAGTCCAATACCATCAATTATATCAGCTCTCATTACAGTGAGATCGATAAGATCACACCGTACGTAAGTATTGATGGTTATTAGGGTATGAAGGTAAAGATTCATCATCCCAATTGGTATTGAGATCCAAAGGAGTACTAGCAGGCTTATAACCAAGCATGCCCACTTCTATCATAAGGTCTAGAACATATTTGCACAGTCAAAGACAGAACCTAGAGGACGATATGGAAGCTTCAATCCCCAAGAAGTACCTAAGTTTACCAAGATCTTTAGTAATAAAATGGTGTTCTAGATATCTCTTAGTAGTTGCACCACCTTCCAGATAGAATGATATCGTCAACAAAAACAATAAGCACAATAAGTCCAAAGCTGGTCTTTTTGAGAAAAACAAAATGAGAAGAATGTGAGTGCTGAAATTGAGACTTGAGAAGGATATGGCTTAATTTTTCAACCCATCGTGTGGACCTTATTTTAGGCCATATATTTCCTTCTTGAATCTACAGACTTTGGAACACTCCCCCTGTCTAGCAAAACTAGGCAGTTGCTCCACTTCCTCATGTAGGTCACCATACAGGAAGGCATTTTTGACATAAAGTTGATAAAGAGGTCAATCTTTATTGATAACTATAGAGATAAATACTCTCATAGAGTTGAGCCGGGCCAGATGAGATAAAGTTTCAAAGTAGTCCACTCCATAGGTTTGAGTGTAGCCTTTTGCTACAGGGCGAGCCTTCAGGCGTTCAAAAGAATCATCTGGTTGATATTTAATAATAAAAATTCAACCACATCCAATCCTCATATAGTTTTAGGACTCTTAACAAGATCCCAAGTCTTGCGGTCTTGTAGGATAGACATTTCAGTTGTCATAGTTTAATGTTATGCATGATGTTGAAGACTTTTGTAGCATTCTTTGGCACAATAATAGCTGAAAGAGCAGTAGTAAAGCCCACAGAGATAGCACCAAGATTAGTGGAAGAACAAAAATTACTAATCGGATGTTGAGTACATGAATGAACACCTTTCCTTAGTATGATAGGAAGATGTAGGTCAGAAAATACCTATGGGGTGTTGTGACCTGCCGACGAGGGAGGAATTAGTTGTTGAGGAGGTAGAGGGGCATCTGTAATTGCGGTTCTTCTGGTGAACACTTCTATAGTTTCATTAGTGTGATCATGGTCTACTACCTCAAGAAGAGTAGGAACCACTAGATCACTAGATACGGTAGACCCTCCATCAGAGTTTTACGACGTCTTTCAAAGAGCACAACATCAACACTCATAAAACATTATCAGTTGACAATATTGTAACATTGATATCCTTTCTGAGGAATATCCCAGAAAGACGCACCTAATGGTGCGGGGGTCAAATTTAGATATCCCAGAGTAGAGATTCTTAAAAAATAGGTGTTGTCAAAAATGTGCAGTGGAACAAAAAATAAAGGCACATCAGGATAAAGAAGAGATACATGGACCTAGTTATGTAACATAGAAGAAGGCATACATATGATTAAGTAGCACATTGCAAAAACAACTTTAGCCCAGAAATATTTAGGAACATGATAGTAAAGAAGAATTGTGCATGATACTTCAAGTAGATGACGATTCTTCCTTTGAGACACACCATTTTGTTGTGGTGTGTAAGAGAAGGAAATCTAATGAATGGTACCCTAATAACTACAAAGAAAATTGATATTTTTTGCATAAATTCTAAGACACTATCAATTTGTAAGATTTTGACAGTAGTTCTGAATTGGATTTGAATCTTGGTAAAAAAAGTGGTGATAGTTTGCAAAATAGTACTATGATCCTTTAGTAAAACCAACCAAGTCATCCTGGAATAGTCGTCAACAAAAGTCATAAAATAACAAACTCCAGATAAGATAGAAACAAAACATGGACCTCAAATATCAGCATGAACAATGTCAAACAGATTTGTAGAACTAATTTCTTGCTTCTTATGAAAAATAACTCGAGTAAACTGCCATGATTCACACAAAAATTATTTTTCAAAAATATTTAGAAATAAACAACAGAGTTTAGCAACAGAAGGATGCCCCATATGATAGTACCATTGCACACTAGTCACAAATGAAGACAACAAAGCAGTGTCAGATTGTAGCACATCCATGTAGTACATTCCATCTAGTCCCTCATAGCCCAAACCAATCCTCTTCCTCGTATGGAGATCCTAAAACAAACAACCATCAAGATCAAAAGTGATTAAGCATTGAAGACTCTTAATAGTTTTATTGACAGATAGTAGATAATGAGGAAACTTAGAACATATAAGACAAATTTTAAGGGCATATTTTTTTACATAGATAGAATTCAAATACCATGGATAGCGGACTGAGTCCCATCTGCAATAGTCACAAGAGGGACACATATAGTTTTAAACAAGGTGGTGAATGTTTTAGAATGACCAGAAATACGATTAGATGCATCGAAGTTGATGACCCATTTATGTGTACCATATGTAGTGGGGGATGTAAGTAAAGCAGAGGAACCTCCTTCCATAGAAGATGCTGGTGAGGATAGTTGAGCTTGGAAGATTTTTTTCAAACTTCGAGTGAATCCACTCAACCATGGGTTGAGTAGAACTTGAGGCAGTAACAGTGGAGTCTTCACACATATTAGAGCAAAACTGATTCGCCTAGGTAGGTACCCATGCTTTTTCCAATAGTGGTCCTCATTGTGGTTTGTGTGCCCACAAAAGTTGCAGAAGTGGTTTGCAAGAGTAGGTTGAGGTTGATTTTGTTCAGGGCTACGAGGAGGACCTCCTCTAGGAGCAAGTCCACCATGGCCATGACCACGGCCACGTACACATCCTTGACTAGAATCAGAGGAGCGGACTACAAGTTTGTTGTATTGCTTTTAAACTTCTTTGATATCAGTAGAGAGTGGATGATATACTTCAAATTTGACCCAAAGTGTTGAACATGGATTGTAATAGTATTCTATGGAGTCTTCAGTGGAATACTCTTTTTAGCCAAGTTTTTGAAGATCTTGAAGAACTTCTTTGGTTTTGTTGATGTGAGTACACATGGTACAGTTGATCCTACATGGCTTTGGCATTTTACAGGAAAAGAAGAGACTGATGATCTTTGGTTAACACTATTTACCATCCACATCATGACATCAAAATCATCTTTGGCTCATTAGTCATAGGTCTATTTGACTTTGTCATCTCCTGAGACATCAGGAGGATTCCTGACAGTAGAAGAGATATGAGAGTAACGCCCTTGGGCTTTGACATAGAGTTTGAATGACACCGCTCCAAGATGGTAATTTCATCCATCAAGTTTCATAGATGTAACATACAAGGTCCATGAAGGATCAATAGTCACCATGGAAGTAAGAGAGATGACGCACATAAAGAATAAGTAGAAGTAATCCAAAAAGGTAGATATGGATGATGAGATCTGATAAATTCGTAGTGGAGCAACAATAATAGAACAAGAGCAGCAGAAAACAACAACAAAAGAGTAGATCTAAACAACCTGGATAGGGGCAAAGGAAGCAACAACCAATTCAAAGTAGATCCAAGGACCACATAGGGCATTAGATAGCCTCTATAGTAGACCTAGATCAACAAATCTGAGAAACCCACATAGCAGTAGTAGATAGAAGTAGCAGATCTAGATCAACAGATCTGAGAAACCCATGTAGGGTTAGTAGAGAGAAGGAAAGACCTATTCCATACAGTGTGAGATTCACTCCACCATGTGGCGTAGGTAGGAAAAGAGGCGATACTTTTGGGGTTTCAAATTTCTATCTTGGGACTAACTAGAAGAGGGAATGAGGGATTGGAGGGTGGAGGTTGATGGGGTAAAGAGGTTGAAAGTCTATGAGGGTTGAAGTTCTATGGGTTATAGTTTGACAATGTGGAGGTCAATGGGGGTGGGTTGAGGTTGAAGGTGTGGATGTCAACATGGTGTGGAAGGGGGATGAAGTTCAATGAGGTGATGGGTGAAATATTGATGGGTGGAAGATCGATGGGTGGAACGTTGATGGGTGGAAGAAGAAGGGTTGGTCGATGGGTGTGAAGAGGAAGGGTTGATGGGTCGATAGGTGGTAGAGGTCAATGGATGGAAGATGAAGGCTTGGTCGATGGATGGAAGTGTTGGTATGTATGCCTAGAGAGCCAATCATATGATTGTTTTAATGGTATAACTTGTAAATAATTAGAATAATAATAAAGGTGATCTTCCAATTTAATTTGTTTTATTCTGTTATTAAATAATAATGTTACATAATAAATGTCTAAAGAATGATATTACTCAATGCCATATGTCTTCAGGTTGAGGAACTAAACAATGATATCATACAGATGTCAATAGTATATACATTCTTTATATGTCCCTAGTCAGTTTTTATTATGGAAGAATAAATAGACAATAATAACAATTAAGACTAGAATGTGTGTTAGTTGATGACAACGTCCCATTAGTCATGATATATGATATCAAACTAAACACATAGATAATTGTTAGAGAACAGTGTATCAGGTAGACCCACCTTGAGAGTGATGCATGGAAACCATTGAATGGTAGCCAGAATCATCTCTCATAGTGATGGTGGTAATTGTGGTTCTTAGACCTAAAATCACTACACTCATCACATGTTACTTGATGTACTTTGTAATTATCAAATGTGACCTTGAATAAGGGTTTCCATAAAGGTGATGTTCAAATGCATTATAACACATGGGAGTTGATTGTGAGTGATTTAGATGGGGATTTCTCCCTCCCTTGGGAGTTTGATATCCCGACCACTTGATAAGTGAGACTGAGAAAAGCATGGTCATGCACATGTGAATCAATATATATGATGTTGAGCTCACATATATCTCAGATGCTCTGCTCTAGTTCAAGGAACATAGATTGAATGTTGAACATGATGAAGATTCCATGCCTTGAGTTCAATCTGGATATTAGAGACAAAGGAAGTATACAATAAATGTGACACCAATCGTAGATTGTAGATTGAAGTTGTTACCCAACTTTCTAAATTACTTGGGTAGAAAAGATGTCTTGTTAGATACCGAGCATTGCTTATGATGTCATAAATTAGTAATGGAAATTCACTACCAATGTAACTTGGAAACTATAGGGTCACACACATAGGATTGCACTTGGAGTAGGATTTTATTCATAAATGATGTTTAACATTGATTACTAAAGTTTTAGGTATTCAATTTAAACAACAATTGACAACATGCAACCTAAAATGATAGGTTCAATAAGTGAACTGATCAGCTCAGTTGCATGAACTGACCGGCTCAGGTGCATGAACCGCTCAACTCTGGTTGTGAACCGACTGATTGGTTAATCAATTCGATTGGATCAAGAATTGATATTGATGTCATGTTGTGCATTAATTGAATATTAATTTTCAAAATAATCATGAATAGAAAATATCGTGAAATGGCTAGTTCATGTTTGAAATGGTTTTCTCATGTATAAAATGATCGGTTCACTGGTGAACCAACCGGTTCAACATTTGTAGGTTCTGAAAATTCATGATATTTTGTCTCTTCAACTCCTAGACCAACTAGAAACCCCGACCTTAACCCTCCTATAAATAGAGAGGTACTGGGGGCTTCCCAGACGCAACAAAAAGCTTTGACAATTGTTGTCTTCTATGATTATGGTAACTAAGAGAGCCCAAGTAAGTTCTATCTGTAAAAGGGAGGAGCAACAAAGGAGAGACAATTGGGAGAGCAAGTCGGCACTATCACACTGATTAGAAGGGATAGTTCCTTCCTATCCATTCATATATATTGATAGGTGTTCTCGGTGGTCCACATGAACTACTACAGGGGTGAGGAGGCAGTTGTCCTGCTAGGAGGATGATGTCAACTTCCACCCGTGGAGTCCAACTAGGAGGTCGACGAAGATAGCTATCCACACAGAACTCAAGGAGGTTGCACGTTGTAGCAAGGGATAGTCGTTGTACTCACTCTAGGACCATGTATATACCTTGCAAACCTCTTTTCCATCTCATAATTTTGGATGTGATCTACTATTTAATGGGGAATATGACAAGTAAACTTTTTGTTTCCACTACCATGTTTGATGCCATATTTCCTAATAGTGGTATCAGAGCCATATCAATGTTTTTGGATTTATCAATGGGATCAAATTTTGGTTTTAGTTATTAATTTAGTACATATGATGTGATTATCTTAGTGCATATCTAATTAAATGCCACACACAATCTCAATATATATATATGTGTGTGTCTTGGTATGTATGCCCAGAGATCCAATCATATGATGATTGGGATGTGACATTAAATATCTAATTTGATAATAATAAAGGTAATTGCATCTATTATGTTTGTCTCAGTCATGAGATGATGACACAGAAGTAAGTAGATGTCTAAAGAATGTTACTCAATGACGTATGTATTCAAGTACCTGACTTGAACAATGAGATCATATAGATGCTAAGAGTACATACATTCTTGTTATGTCCCTAGTCAGATATTATTGTGGAAGAAAAATAGACAATAATAATACATAAGACTAGAGTGTGTGTTGATTGATGATAGATCTTATTAGTCATGATATAGATATCAAGTCACTCCCACGGGTACATGTTAGAAAATAGTGTATTGACAGACCCACCATGAGAGTGAGACATGGAGACCATGAAATGATAGTCAGAATCATCACTCATAGTGATAGTGGTGAGTGTGGTTCTTAGACCTAAAGTCACTACACTCATCACATGTCGTTGGGTATGCTTTGACATCATCAAACGTAATCCTAAAATATGGGTTGCCTTAAAGGTGATGATTGGGTATATTTGACACATGGGGACTGATTGTGAGTGATGTAGATGGGATTTGTCCCTCCTATAGGAGTTTGATATCCATGGCCTCTTGATAAGAAAGACTGAGAAATGTATGAATGTACTCATGTGATTGAAAATATGATATATAAACTCACATGCATCTCAGACAGTCTGCTCTAATTCAAGGAACATGGATTGAATGTGGAGAGGATGATGATTCCATGCCTCGAGTTTAGTTCTGATATAAGAGGCAAAGGAACTATACGATCATGACAACACTAATCATGGATTGTAGGTTGAAGTTGTTCTCCAACTTTCCAAATTAATTGGGTAGCAATGATGTGTGACTAAACACTGCTCTTTGCTTGTGATGTCATAAGTTTGTTATCGACATTCACTGCCAATGTAATTCTAGACATATAGGATCACATGCATAGGATACACTTGGATTAAAGGAGTTTATTCATGAATGATATTTATATTTATTACTAAAGGTGTTTAGGTATTCAATTAAATAATATATCAATTGATTGGACTCATAACCATCAAGTTCAAGTGTTGGACATATTGATTGGAGTTTTATGAAACATTGAAAATTGAATCGGTTGATTTCTGCATGAAATGGGCACCAACCGATCGGCTCACTGGGTGAACTGGTCATCTCAATTGTGTCGGCGGAAGGTTCTATCAACTTTCCCAAATTTGTGCAAAAAGTTGAATCGTTTCACTTGTTCAATTCGATTGGTATAAGGATTAATGTTGGGAATTAATTGGAAATGAATTGCTAATTCAATTGCAAAAAAGAAACTACACAAAATGACCATTTTGTTGAGTGAGATGACCATTTAGTTCATGAGACGACTATTTCACAGTGCAAGATGACCATCTCTCTATTCACAAGTTCTAGAACATTCATGATTCTAGACCCTTCTACTCCGACACCGATCAGGAGCCCTGACCCTGGCCTCTATCATAAATGGAGGGGTCCTGGGGGCTTCCTAAGACACACAAGTGAGAATCAATTGCTCTGACAATTGTTGTCTTCTCTGGTTGTGGTAACCAGTAGAGAGCCCAAGCAAGTCCTACCCGTTAAAGGGAGGGATAGCAAGGGAGAGAGAAACTAAGGATCAGTTGTGGGGGAACATGTCGATGACTAGTATGCTGACAGAAGGGGACAACTCCTTCCGGTTGGCTCTGGTAGCATAACGTGGAGTTCTCAGTGGTCAGCATAGACTACTCTAGAGACGGAATGCCATTGTCTTCCTCTAGGAGGACAACGTCATCCGACAGTCCATGACGAGAGGAGCTTCTACAGACAAAGATGAGCATGTTGTCCGCGGTGAAGACCGGGAGTTGAACAAACACCATCTAAGAGCATCTAGAAGATAGTTGCACATCTACTGTGACGTCCACCATCAAATCGACAACTTAATCTCATAAAAATTTGCGTAATTAATCATTAATCATTAAAAATTCTTTTCAAAAAGAACCAAACCACATATATACATAATGGTTCACTTGTACATACATTGTTCCATCACGTTGCAAGGATTTGAGATAACAATTTCCCTTCCAAAGCA
The DNA here is from genome assembly GCA_963693085.1 of Alisma plantago-aquatica. Lineage (NCBI taxonomy): Eukaryota > Viridiplantae > Streptophyta > Magnoliopsida > Alismatales > Alismataceae > Alisma > Alisma plantago-aquatica. The sequence goes on from OY856412.1 coordinate 950,850,489, forward strand.
TACACAAAAAAACATTATGCATCAAGGCGTACAAGCCAAAATCTCAGATCGATTATAAAATTGTTTACGCACTATCTCCCAAAGGACCTAAGAGTACAGAGATGACATATATGACTCTATATCTACAAGACACATAACAACACATTCCACCTGAGTTGTTACTGCTGTCCTTGCTGCTACTACCTGCTTTCTGCCGCACGGTCTCTACCTCCTCGTGCACACCCACCTAAAAAGTTGTAGAACCCACATGGTGAAACAACTTGTCCCAACGAGAGATATAACTCTCTTCCAACAAAATTAATATCATAATTAAACTTTTATGAATGAGAGTAGAAGAAACCTATATTGAATTAACTAAGTATACCTATTGATTATATGCAGAGCAGAGCAATCTTATCTTCTCATTATTCAGATATCTATAATTGAGCAGTAGATCATTTATTCACTTTTGAAAGGAATATGAAGAATGCGTATAACTATTATAAACTAAATAGTATAAAATCAAAACAAGACATCAACCAATGTTTTCATATTTGGTCCTTAAACAAATATGCTACACGACTGATTACATCTTTAAACATTCCATCTCATTCTCTGAAGAGATGGGAATATACCTTCCATCTCCAACTAGCCATTGCTAAGTAAAGCATCAGTGCCATATAGGTCTATGGAAGAGCCAGAATCCATGACCTCTCCTTTCTCGATCAGTACGAGATTAATGGCAATGACATTAAGAGTCAAGCTGCATTATAGATAGCCTGGTGTATAGAGGCTCTTTGCTATAAAGATACAACACATAACATGTTCTCTTATTAGGGTGTGACCCATAATCAATCTTGATTATATTAGGGCATGGTCCTTAACCAATCATGATTGTTTATTTAGTCACGATACAACCACACTCTTGTTAGGGTATGACCCGAAGTCAATCCTAATCTTCAAAATATGGCCCACTACCAATCCTGTTAGTTAAGGATACAAAAAGATATTTCAACTTGCACCCTGCATATTAAAAAATATGCATTTTGATTGGAACTCATTTCACCAATTAACAAATCCTAACACTAAATGGATCTATTGCCAGGGCAATTATATTTTTAGTTTACTTGATAGATTAAGCGCATTACATCATCTTTTAGCATCAATCTAGTTACAAGCATGAATTGTAAATAAAGATTACATAGAAAGGTGTAACATAATTTTAGGAAATATTGTATCAATTGGAACATATCTTGTTACACTTATCCTGTGATCTCAGTCCTCTGAACATATTATTAGGAATCTCATCCCTACAACATTATCATTATCATGATCATATGTTTGGGTATCAAACCCTTAGTTCATTATTGAACATTATCGCCTCTCATTAGGTAATAACCAACTTTTGGTCATCAAACCCATATACAAATCATAAATTTTGTACAAGTATATCACATGACTCACAGGGCCTTATATAATATGTATTATGCTAAATCATCATAGCTCATACCTGGCTATGCTCATCATTTCACAAATACTTGCATGGTTACGATTTCATAGAAAATGTAATATCAAGTAATTATCATGTCCTGCCATAAAGAGAATCATTTCAGTTGCAACTATAAAAGAGTGAAATCACCCCTTTACTAAAAATTTAAAAAAGAAAACACCCATCCCAAGAATACTCATAAGGTATGCTGAAACTAGTGTAAAATTCTCAAATCTTTATATATATGGTATACAAAAGACCAACGAGTAATGCAACGGAATATAATTTCATGACTATATTCAATTTTATAGAAGTGTACATCATCATTAACCCATAAAGAGTTATACAACAACAAAAGGATCTAGATAGAGGGAAATCTAAACTACACCAACTTTGTCTCAAAGAAATAACTTCACGAGATAGGTCCGTGCTTAAAACCATGTACTCCTTATCCTATTCCTAGGATGATCCTCCATGCTCTTGTTGCACATATCTGATCCTAGGCCTTATTCAACTCCTAGATCTAACCCTGGGTGGTTGGGAAAGCACCCAACAAAAGGGTAAGAAAACAAGGTATGGGTTGGAGATAATGAACAAGAACAAAGGATAAGAAAACTAAATGGAAATAAAGGCTAAGATTTCATCATAAGATGAATATGATCTAAAGAATGAGGCATAAGTAAATAGATACTTGCCATACTAAAAATAGTAAAAAGGCTGCATGCATGATTAATATTCACTACCTAAACTATGTAGGGTTGAGGCACCTACCTAACCTCAATCAATAGGTGAGGGAGAGTAACACATTCTGGTCACCTACAAATATTCTATATTGGGGAGAGTAATACATTCCCCTGGGAAAATTTACACATGTCCTATCTATGGGTGGTTGTAAAAGTACCACTACACTAGTTCAATAGTCTAATAAAATCAACATACTAAGAATATGGCAAGTATAAGCATCAAGTAAATATAGACATGGCAGTGGGGTACAAGACCCAAGAATAAATTTCAAAACTGATTTTGAGGCAAATATAGCTAAGGAATTGTCAAAAGAGAAATTAGGGTTTATTTAAGCCTCATTAGGGAAACTAGGTTTAGGGTTTGAAATTATTCCCAACTTAGGTGTAAGGAAATCACATACCTTTCATATTGATTTCAATTATTCACTTTCACCACTTCTATATAATCCAAGATCCATTGTTCCTATTTTCAATGTATAATCATGTATTAGGCTTCATTATGTACATCAATGTAAAAAAACCCTACTTTTTGGACTTTTCAAACAAAAACCTAATTATATTCTAAAGATATCACCATCAATCTTATTAGGTTCTCCTGATTAAGAAAACATATAATTTTGCATATTCTGGAGTTATGAAGGTTAAAGTGTATTTTTTGTGATTTTTATCTATTAAATTTATCATTAGAATTTTTTTTGATCAGTAAGCATGGGACTCTATATTTCTTTAAAACTTTTCATGTATAGATAAAGGAGCATGTAAATTCCCCAAAAGAGAAATAACTATGCAGCAAGAAGAGCTAACTATGCAACACGTAGAGCTACCTATGGAGGCTAACGAAATCATTTTGAATGCGGAGCCATACACCATTTGTGGATGGTTCAACATTCCTAAAAATAGAAGTGTTTCTTTGGTTCCATATGTGGTACAAGGATAGGATGATGAGTGGTTTTATAAGTAATAGGTCTTCTCGGTTCTTTGGAATTAAGGTAGTCCAACAGTAAACTCTATGCCAGATCTCCGAAGAAAAACTGCAGGTCTAGAGTATGTTCTGTGTGGTTTCACTACAAGTCTTGCAAAGGGTGCATCGAGAGGCCAAAGAGAATCCTCTATTTTGAAGATAGACTTCAGTAACCAGGTTGCCATGAAGAAGCTTCCAACAACTGACCTTGATCCTCGGAGGTTCTTTGCTTTTCCATAGCCAAGACGCCCATTCCACTTCTTCATGTGCAGTTCTGTAGAGTTGCCAGGCCTCCTTCAACTTAAAATCTTTCATATCCATAAAGTGGCAGTTGTTTTCACTCTGAGACAGGGGAATATCATTACAAATATCAGCAAGAGCGTCCACTCCTCTTACCTTGGGAATATTCCAATTCCTGTCAGATATAATGTTGCTTAGCCTAGCAACATTTGATAGGTTTGATCTCAGAGCCAGTGAGGGGTTCAACAGCTAAGATAAAAAATTTCCTTGGATTTATTTTTAGAAAATAGCTTCTAATTAAACTCAAAACCAAGTCTGGAAAATATTTTTATTAGAAGGATCACAATTTTCCAATTTCAAAACATATTTTACTTTAATTTTTGGACAAATGAATCAAAAGATATGATTTTTGCAATATCAACCAATCATTGAACGACATGTCAGCACATTGGGCGAGAGAGTTGAAGAGAGAGAGGGAGAGGGGACTGACCGGTGACTTGGCCCAATGGTTGGTGGCCAAGTCACTTAGTCAAACCCAGTCAGCGGCGCTCTGACTCACCCCAAACAAAAAGGAAAACAAAAAGCCAAAATACCATACGGCCCTTATCGAGAAAACTAAAGAAAGAAAGAAAACAAGAGGGCAAGAAGGGAAAAACACCCGACTGCATCATCTCTCTTGCTCGGCCATGCAATGGATGTGAGCATAGAACAACAAATCGTGGTCAAATTTGGGCGAAATCTATAGATGTGATGATTCCTCATTTTAACACTACAAAACTGAAACACAGGTTGTTGTCAACTAACCTCTAAGGTCGATCGAGGATATGAGTTACCTACTACTTGGGAGAGGTGCTGCAAAGCCCCGAACTGACAAGCTATCGGTGGTGGGGCACAAAGCCAAACAAGAAATTGAAAGGAGAGGAGATACCTTCGGGGTCACATGATGTCGTTGACACCTATATATATAGGTAGGATACCGAGAACTAACCCCTGTGAACTCATGGTAGCACAAAGTTAGCATGGAATTTGGGGGTTCTGAAATAAGGAAAGATAGGGGAAGATTTAGGGATCAAAAGGTGTGGAATCCTCTCCCGGATTCAACACACGACAAATCTCAGAAAAAGACCACAATTTGAGGGAGAAATCCTTATTAGAAAATCACATGTGAGAAGCAAGTTTCCATAAATGGCACATGGTTGAAGATGGGGTGCATTGCGTCCGATTTGGATCCAACGGCGAGGAATAAGGCGCTCATCTGTGACATTCAATTGCATTCCCAATCAAAATTGAATAAAGTTCTATTTAAATTATTTAACTTTCTTTCTTTTCTTATTTAAGGGTGCAAATGATCTCCAAAATTAATGAAATTTAATACCTAATCTATTTTGGACATGAGGAATCCAAATATATAATTAGATTTGCCTTTTGAAGACTTTTACTATTTTATTTAAGCAGATCTTATTTTCTCTTTCCTCATGCATTAATGACTCTAGGATTCTCCAAAAATAATGAAACTTCACCCTAAGTCATATTAAGTGTGTTGGATACAAATTTGCCATTATTTCTATTTGTTGAAGTTGTTTGTTATTTTAACAAATGATTTGAAGGTTCTACATACTTTCTCTCTCCTAAATTCTTCTTCTCATCAAATATTTTTCAAATTGGGTTAAAATTTACCCAAAAGCATATTTTAACATGTAGAACATGAATTTGGCATTATTTTTTTTATGAAGATTTTTTTTATTTTATTTAATACATTTAAATCTTTCCCCTTATTTTATCCTTTTTAATATATGAGATGCATCTATAAACTTTCTAAAAAAAATATAAAACTTGTCCTATAAGCAATACAAAATGTGAAGAACAAAATTTTTATATTAATTAATTTTATAATATATTATTTAATATTTTTGATCTTTAGATGATTTTCTCTCTCCTAGATAAAATAAAATATTTAAGATTATCCAAATTAGATGAAAATTCACACATAGACTCATTTTGACATGTATATTATGAATTTGAGGTTTGTTTCCACTTTTCAAGTCTTTTAATAATTTATTTAATAATTTGAAGAAAAACTCATATTTTCCAATTCCAATTAATGCAAAGATAATTATTAATTTTCTAAATTTTGAAATTTTTCATTCAAGCAAACTTTAAATTAAGGAAAATGAATTTGGTCTTAGAATTATCTTTTGAGTTTACTTTTTATGAATTTTAGGCAATTGATTCATATTTCCACTATTTGTCAAATTAATTCATCTAATGCCATATTTTCATATTTAGGGATATTATTTTCCATTTCTTTTTCTCTTTCTTGTTCTAAAAGGCCATAGGAAGTTCTAGAACAAATTATTTTATCATTATCTCCCATATGTGGTAAATTTGCATATCAGACCCTTAAAATATTTATTGAGGTATTTGTGCATAAACCCATATGTTGGCAATAATAATGAACAAAGGTTCACCAAATCACTATTATTTTGAAAAATTAATCAACAAAGCCAAAAAGGATAGAAAAGAAAGGAAAAGCTTAGAAAGAGGGAGAATATGTCCAAGTTTCGGTATGTTCAACCTCTCATAATTAGGGTTAGGGTTTTCCTTTATAACTGATTTAGGGTTTTCAAGTGCATTTTTATCAATCGAACCCTTATTCACATTATCAGGGCTATATAATTGCCATAAATGTTCAACCATACTTCATCAAATATCAACCACTGATTATCATGAAGTATTACCTTTCTCATGTGAGCAGTACAAGTTTCTCTCTCATCCTTACTAGGATATTGACTTCAACATACTTATTAAATTGATTTAACCTTCTTTAGGATTATCAACCTATACTCATTAAAGTGTATTCATCTCATTACTTTCATGATGTATTCATTGATTCTATTCAAGATGTGCCAAACTACACTCATCCAGATGTATCAACCTCCACTCATCAAGGTACATCAACCTTCATTCCAATCTTTGTATCGCCCTAGACACATCACTTGTGTCAGCCTAGACACATATACTTATGTTGGCCAAGACGCATCTACTTGTGTCAGCCAAATCATATCAAATGCGATCATTCTAGAGATGCTTAGAGTGGTATCGTTTGTATGGTGCTTGAGGTATATCAATCATAGCATTCGTGTGTGTGTCAACCATACCACCATATTGTATATCTGCCACTTCAAACAACTAGTGTATCGGCCACCCAACAACAATTAGGGTATCAGCCACACCGTCAACTTATATATCGGCCTTACCAACAACTAGAGTATTGGCCACTTCAACCCCTTATATATAGGCCTCACCTTCAACTAGGGTATCGACCTCTTCATCAACTTAGGGTATCAGGCACTAAATATCAACTAAGGTATCGACCACCCCTTCAACTCAGAGTATCGGACACTCAACATCATTTAGGGTGTCGACCTTGCTATCCGTTTGAGTATCGGCCATTGCTCACTATGCATATCGACCTCTAGGGTTTATATTGTATTGGATGAACCCTCTTTCAACACCTTAGATTTTGCACCTATCGTCCTCAAAACTACTTGGTGTATCGGCCAAGGCTTCTAAGAAAGTATTGTCTATACGTTCACAAAGTATGTTGGGCTAAGGGTGTCACCCATCACACCTGCATTGGACAAAAAGGAATATTGGATTGTGAGTGTATCAGATTTAGGGTTAGAGTAGACCATGTCAGCTTCTGCACTCAACCAAAGTATCACCATTTGATATTCTATCTTTACTAGAAATCTCTTGGTCATGACAAGCTAACGCCTTTGAGGCATGTCATTTTTAGAACAACTAGCATATCAGCCTAACAACAACATATTTCTTTAATGCATCACAAGTCATATCGACTATCCATGTTATAGTGAAAACATATGTATCAACTTGGATATCTTATAGATATCAGTCTGCCATATTCTTAGCATTATGTGAAAGGTTAAACAGTCAAGATAATAGTAGTCCTACTCACGAAATCAACCCAAAAGCATAGGAGTTCATATGTATCAGTTCCCATACTTATACCCTTGTATCGGGTTAGAGATTCCCACAAACCAATATCAGTTTGTGCATATCAGTTTCATCATCTTCAAGATCAAACTCTTCATCCATAACTACTCTAGTTCATGGACAACAACCCTATATATTGATTAGAACTCATAGAACCATCATTCAAACAAGAAAAGTCGAAGTAGAAAAGGAAAATCAAGTATTACATGATAGAAGGTGAATAATAATAAAATTGGGTTCAAGTTATATAACCCGCCTTAAGATCAACTCAAGAGCTTCAAGCTTCAAAGCTCCATGTTCCAAGGTTGAATATGACTTATCAAAAGTCCAAGGCTCGACCACAACACTTCTTTATGAAAGAAGATATCGTAGTTAAGAACTTGATGAAGAAAGAAGAGAAGGAAAGAATCAAGATCCAAGAAGCATGGTCTTTCCAATGTTGAAGACTATCATGGATCCACCTTAGGCAAGATACCCAGCCTTCTCTTTATTCCTTGAGATCCTAGGATCGTCCTCCAAGAAAGAGATGATAAGGGAATCGAAAGGTTTACTATGAGGTGAAAATAGAGGTATATATAGTTGAGATTCATGAAAGAGAGTGTGTATAAGGTGTCATCACCCTATGTGCACTGAAGTGACACATGTCCATGCATGGTAACTTCATGCCTATATAATTATCTTGTCATGAAAAACTATTGAAGATAATCCATAGGCATGATATCGGCCATTTGGGTATCTCGATTGATAAGATATCATCACCCAATATTGATTTATGTGCAAACTGATACCACTTTTGCAAGGAACATGCAAACTGATAGGATTTAACTACTTGAGGTGCTTAGCCCGTCATGAACATCTTCAAAAGTTAAAAAAACAATATGGGACTTCCTCTATGGCTTCCAAGCCGATAGGCACTCCCATACACTTCAAAACTCGATACAACCTCATCTAGGGTTCAAGACACTCAACACTTCTTTGGTTCTTTCACCTCAACGAGTGTTATCATTCAACTAAGACACAAACAAGGCACCCCCTTCTTTCTCTTTCATCTAGTTGATACAAAGAGAGAGAAGGAACATTCTAGAGGTGATAATTTGCACATAAATACCTCAATTGGGTATATTGCAATTCTTACCAATGTTATAATATAAGGCACACATAATTTGCAAATAAGTACAAAATTGAGAAATAAAATCGTCTTAAGTCTTAATTACTTTTCAAAATATTAAGACAAGGTTCTAAGCAACTTACTTAAGTAAAGATTCTAGGGTTATCCCAAAACCTAGGTTAGGGTTGTCACATCTACAACGACTAGGAGTATGCCACTGGACCTGCTGCAGGACCAGGTATATCCTCGAAACCGTCCTTTACATTATATAGTTGTTGACGTGGTTGATTGTTTTATGGGGAATATGGCAATAATTTTTTTTGTTTCCGTTGCCTATATACGCGCCCTATTTCCCAACAGTGGTATCAGAGTCACGTCAATCTACTATATTTTAGGATAATTGAAATGATTGGATTTTGATTTTATCGTTTAATTATTGCATGTGATGCAAATAATTTCTTGTCCAATTAAATACCACAATAATCCCAAACTAATATATATATATATAATATGCAATTTACACACGTCACCCTAAAAGTGAGTTTTGATGGTGGATGTGTAGCATGGTTATGACAATTAACCCCTATTATCTATGCATGGTTGTGTGGTTGGTTAATCCTATTTTATCTCAGTCTGTGTACCAAGCCTCCATCTTATCTTCCCAATATAAAGTTGATTCTTTCCTACCCTTGCTCCCCTCAAATGTAACTGAAGGTTTCTCTATAATCATGTAATAATATGATAGTTTACTTTCATGTTATGACAAAGAAGAAAGACATTCTGACGATGCCCACCGACCGTCTTGGAGATGAGCCGACCGAATGGAGGACCAGAAAGACGAGCCAAACTGATCGGTTGGTAAGCCCAACTGATCAGATTGAGGAGCCAGGAGATGTTGGATAGAAGAACTAGACGACCAAATGACCGGCCAGGATGTAAGACAATCGATTCAAAGGTTGAATCGGTCAACCCAAATTGGTAAGTATGGCTCTTCATGAACAACAAGTATCTACATGTGATGCATACCTAGGTTGTGGTAGTTCCTTGTGGCTCTAAGGAATTACATTAGGATGGCCATAACCATTGTATTTTGTTAATTGTATGTTTATGTTGTGGGATATAACATGTATATGATGTGTACTATATATGTGGTGATTGGTTAAAGTATATGTATTTATAAATACAAAACCCCTCAAATAAATTGTTAAGCCTTAAATGCTTTCTAAAAGTGGCACACATGAAAAGCTTGATCGACCAAGCATATGTTATGCCAAATCATAGTGTGCCATCTATCTCATGGAAGTGTGATGGTAGTAATGTAGGATCCGCTAAAGCGGGGTGCATTATTATTGTGTTGGCTTTTGGGTCAGGCTTAACTGGTGATTCTTAGAGCATCTAGGCCCAGAGGCATGGAGATGATTATGACAAGGAGTTGTGCATATCATCTATCCAAGAACTATATATGATGCAACTGGCAAGATGTCTACCTTGATAATTGACTATGTGAGTTGATGTTGGTTGGGTAATAGTTAAATTATTTTGGATCTTGTCCCACTAGAAGATTGTATGCTGCAATCTTCTAAAGTGATACATGAGGGTTATCAATTTGAGAAAAAATAGTGGGATCTATAATCAATTAAAAACCTAATTAATATCGTCAAATTTATCAAATAAAACCAAATAAAAAATATATTGAAAATTTACAATATTTCTTTATTGAAACTAATGTCAAACACAAACATGTGAATATTGCGATAAATCTTTTAGAATGACAAAATGGGAAAAACTTCGACATCTGGTTTAGGACTTTGAGAAGTGTTCTCAATCATGAGAGAAAACTCTATGTCCTTGAAAGACCAGAACCAGAGTAAACCACTCCAAATGTGCCTAAAGGCTAAATGGATGCTTATTGGAAGAATGCCAATGATGCCATAGACATCGAGTACCTTACACTTTGTTGTCTGAACTATGAGTTGCATGAACAACATGAAAGCATGGACATTCTTGAGATGGTGACACATCTTAAGAAACATGTAAAGCAAGAAAGGTATAATGTTTCCAAAGCATTGCAAACTGACTGATGGAGATCCAATAGAGCCCCATGTGCTCAATATGACTGGGCATGTAGAGTGACTGGGACTTCTCTTAGGTCAAGAGTTGACCATGGAGATGCTTCTACAAAATGTTGCATGAATCATATAGTCAGGTTATCAAATGATTGGCATGCTGATGCCAAAGCAAGGAAGAAGAAGGACAAATCTGTGATGGTTATCAATGGAAGTGAGTCCTAGGGTAAAGGCAAGGCCAGGAAAAGTTCTGACACTAAGTTAAAGTCCAAGTCTTCTGCACTCAATTTATGGAGAATGGTGATGTAGCCCTATTTTAGGGTTCCATCTTGTGTCATATTGCATTTCAATCACACCTATACCTATTATATTACATGTTATTTCCCCTAATATGTGATTTCATGTAAAATGAACATATGGACATTATTTGCATGCTTTTTAGGCATTTGGACCACACTTGGATGGAAGAGAGAGGGAAGGAATGATCCTCAGGTTTCTCTACCCTTAGAGAGATCCAAAGTGTGTTCCAAGGCCCCCTCAACCTACCCCTAGTGGCCAAAGATCAATTGAAGAAAGCATGTCCAAGGAAACACAAAGATTCAAGTCAAAGTGTTGATACAGAGACCAACATAACCGTTGTGCCACACAATGGCCGTGCTAGCTCACTCAAAACCAACAGAGTCAAAGATTGAAGACTACACTCAGCAGCACGACCGTGCTACCTAGCATGGTCATGGCACAAGATAGAAGAACGGTCGTGCCACATTGCACATACGTGTAGAAAACCATTTAGAATGGTCATGAAGCCAAGAACAAGCAGAGCATCCCAAGCCAACACGACCGTGTTGACCACCACAGTCGTGCCACTTCATGTGCAAATTTGACCAATTCCATGTGATCTTTAGCCATTTTTCACCTCACCCGTGCCCATACACCATATCTATGTTACCCTACAACCACGATCATGGTGATCCACCACCCTGAATTATGTGTTTTTAGTCATTATTATAGGCACATTTTTCCTTGACTTCATGGGTAGATTAGTCATTTAATTGATTTGTTATGCATGGAATGACATAAATGGCATGTTTCTATTGAATGCATCAAATTATATGATTTTAACTATTTTATGTAGTATTTTACGCATCCCAAGTACTTATGTTGTTTTCGTGCGTTTTTAGGTACAAGGAAGTTCCACAGACTCGGTGCTACCGACCTAGTAATAGTCGCTGATACCGACTTGACGTAAATGATGGACCCAAAACTCACCCAGAGTCGGTGCTACCGACAACCAAAGTTGGTGGTACCGAAACAACATTAGTAAAACCCAGCATGATTCGAGAAAACTCATTGCTACCGAGTTTCCAACTCGGTACTACTGAGTTGACATCAGGGAAGCAGTTCAAAAATCACAAAACTCGATGCTATCGAGTCCAGTCTGTAGTATGTACATGATCGGGATCACATGATTAGACCTAAGCGACTCACTACTACCAACTCACCTAGTTGGTACTATTGAGTCTGCCCAATCAGGCCATCAGTAGATTTCACTCTAATCCAATGGTGGATGTTATTTCATACCCTAAGTGCCTTCTATGACTTAGGGGGATGGCGACCAAACCAAGGGTGTTACAACCCCACCTTCCGATAACCCCCAATTAAGGGAGACCGAGAGGTCGAAGCCATACCCATAATTTCAGGATCAAAGGTTCGACATTTAACCAAGAACAATAATTAAATTTTAACCGACTAAACTGGAAAGCTGTAAGAAAAAAAAACCTTTGCATACCTTTTTGAAACCTTGGATCTCTAAAATTCTATCCATTTATGGATTCTACTCTAACTTCCTTGCATTTTACTTCATGTATTTCACAATATAACGATTTACTGTTTGTCCTTTTGGCTCATACCTAAAACACCGACAAACAAAACGTCAGTTAGACGAAGCTGGTATGTGGGGGAAATAATAATTGTGCAACTTTGATAACAATATATTATATCCAATTACCATTTAATAAACAATTTTATGTTTTAAATATAACTACGCAATCCATGTATCCCCTATCCTCTGCGTTGTCCCTGCAGTGGGCCTGGATGCTACTTTCCTCATAGTAGATCCTCATTAAACCCCTCATGGTCCCACCCATAGGGGAACCAGTTTCTAGGGTTGAGTCACATGGCACTACACGTAAGTAGCCCACTCCTTAACTCATGGCATGCTAAAGGGTCTCATGGCACTACACTTGGTAGCTCAATTTCTAACCCACGATAACGTAGACCTTACTCTAGGTTACCCCTTTTTAGCCTTTACAAGCCACAAAGGTGGATTCAGATCTATGTCAGTTATATATATATATATTCATAGTGATAATCGTAATCACTTTATAGTTGCATGAAATAAAAGGTATCCAACAGTTCTTTTCAAGCAACCGATAAAATCATTCGAAAATTGTCGTGAAACTAAAGTGATTATTCATAAGTGTAACCACATACTTGATTTGGGTGATTTCACAAGCATTAAGAAAATCCAACCAAGGAAGCAATCCAAGCAAGCAATTCAACAATCACATAATTCCTGAAAAGAATATGTACACTATTTATTACACACTTTATGAAGAATCTACTTTATTGACTTGGATTTACTCTCTAGGGTTTCTGTATCCATTTTAGGGTTTCGTTTTTTAATTAGGGTTTCCCTTCATCTTTTACCATATTAAACCCTAATTTCATGCCATTACTCATAAACCCTAATTATCTCATCTATTCTTCAATATTAAGGTTATCTTAACAACATATAACCCTCTTTTCAGATTTAAAGGCACCATTAACCATTAATTAATTTCATTAAGCTTATTTTACATTAAAGCTACTATTTTTATCCTTTTAATACATGACAAGATCATTATGTGCATCTATCATCAATTCAAAGTTCATTATGTTTAATCACATATGAATTTGATTTGTCATAATTCTACCTTTTATTCATGAGAAAACCCTAATTACTACATTTAGGGTTTTTATCCATAATTAAGAACGTTAATGCTCAAAATAGATTAGAACCATCATATAGCAACATTTTTCAAATTAAATATGATCTTATCATCTTTAACCCTAAATTAGGGTTTCTAAGTACTTAATCTTTTTCATATGGGGTAAAAACCCTAAATCATGCAATTTTACATCTAGATTTGGTTCAAATATAACATTATCATTCAATAGGTTTTAATACTTCAATTAACCCATTAAGCATACTATATTCAACCTTTAATCACAAATAGGGTTTTTAACTTAACTGCACTTTTCATCAACTTATTGTACTTTTGCAATTACGAATGGAATCAATCTTTAATATAATTTTTATTGGATTCCTCTCATTATTCTGAGCAATTTTCATATTTTATGTGTGCTATTCCGAGCTATGAATATTTAACTATGATTTTTTCAAGAAAACCTTACTTGGGCCAATCGAAGCGCGCCACGTCGCTCGACTCCATACAATGTTGCTCGGCCTCTTTTGGAAATATGATGAAAAGACGTCTCTACCCTCGGTAAGTTAGGTGCTATCTTCATCCCGCGGAGGGCAACTCCATCCAACACCACCCTTGTTCCTTCTTCCTCGCGCAAACACCAGGCTGCCGCCCTAGCTGCTGACCTACAATGCTTAGCGGGCTTCCTTCCACCTCCTTGAGGCTCGTGCCTTGCTAGGATCTCTTTCTTGTCTTCGTCCCACATTGTCGCAGCCAACCATGCTGCAAAGCACGGCCAAGATGTCCGATCATGAGAGGACTAGTGCTGCAATCTGCAGCTAGGTTACAGACATTTGCAGGTATTGCGTAGGGTTAGAGTAGGAAGACGAGGGCGGAGCTTCCTTAGGTCTCTTGTGGAAGCACCAGGCCACCATCCAGGCCACTCCTTGGTCCCCTATTTGCACCAAGGTTCTCCCTACCCTCTTGGTTAGGGTTAGCACAGAAAGAAGAAGAAGAATAGGTTGGAGAAACGTGGGGTTCTCCTTCCCTTCGAACCAGGGATCTACCCCTTATATAGGGGTGAGAAACGAAGCCCTAGGTAGGCTTATACACGACTCAAAGAGTCCCTTTCCAAAAGGATTCATATTCCTTCTAGGAGAAGTATTCTTCTCTCTCCTCATTATCCTTTCGTTAAGCTTTATTTCATGGATAATTGGAAAAACGAAAATCCTTTCTCTTTTTATCATTAATCTTGCATTTTAATCAATTTCACACCGAAATTATATTTCCTTTTGTTGAAACAATACTTCTTTTTAACAATACCTCATAATTATTCATTATGCATCATATTATCTTCTTATTTGACTTTGTTGGTATTTTCTCTTTCCTCTTTCTTCATTGGGACTCCTTGGATCCCAAGAAACTCTATGATTTCGAATTCCTTTTTATTGGATACTCAGTATCCTTCTAGATGCATCTAAATGCATTATTCTTCATTATTTCTCATTATCTTGTTTATTTCTAATTAAAATATCTCTTTTTGAGGATTTATCTTTATTTCTCTTTTATTTTCCTCATTAATACTCCTTTTATCATTAGGAATCCTTGGGATACGAAATTCCACCAAGGATAACTCAATTATACTTCTTCTCCCTTATTTTCCACATTTTATCATTATTTTCAATTTCTTTCTTAATAAAGAAATACTTAATTGATCTTTTCTTTTCTTATTGCACTCTTTATGCAACTTTGGACTCCTTGGAACCCAAGAGGCACAAAATCCCTCTTTGGATTTGCCTTCTAGAGGTTTCCACATTTTTTTCTCAAATATTCAATTATTCATTCACTAATTGAATTTTCTTGTTATTTGGGCCCAATAGCCAATAAAGCCCACAACACAAACATCAAGGCTATTGTAAACAAAATCCATTTATTCGAACCAAATTATATCATTATTTGTCCAAATATCCTTAATATGAGAAATTACATTTCTCACCAAATAAACCCAAAAATTGGGGTTGTAACATCCTTCCCCTCTTATAGGAATTTTGTCCTCAAAATTCTATCAAGCAAAAAAAAATTTAGGATAAGACTTTTCCATGTCCATCATTGGCCCCTATGTGGCTTTACCTTACTCATGGCACTTCCAAAGAACTTTTATCATCACATATTCTTTTCTCTGAGTTCTTTCATCCTGGCGACTATAAACTGCACAGGTGACTTAGGCCATTTCAGCCTCCCTTGGGGCTCATTAGGTTCATTGCTCAGCACATGGTCGGGGTACCTCACATAGTGCTCTAAATTGGACATATGGAACTCATCACACGTTACTTTATCCTGAGGGGTAAGATAAAACTTAACCTTCTCCACCAAACCATGTCAAAAGGACCCATGCATCGGGGACTCAGCTCTCTTAGTTATAACTTAGAGGGGTTGGATTTTCATGTCACGTATTCTCCCACAGTGAATTACATGTCAGTCTACTTTGCATCTGCTCACGACTCTCATTGTCTCTAGGCTCCTTTTATCCATTGCACGATCAAAGTGACTTCATCTACACGCACTGTGGTCCTTTTCTAGCCATCACATGGTCCTTTCACCAACATCACCTTACTGAAGTGGTGACCGACACAACCTCCCTTACAGAGTTTCTTTAAATCTCGATACTGGCTATGAGACCAAGAGCTGTCTCTAGGTATCACCCTGAACAAGTACACATGCTCTCATCATACCCTTTAGTCTGGATCATACTAACCATTAGCTAGGGGTGATAAACTGTACTAACATAGAGCTCTTCATGTACCTTCTTCCATCTTATGGAAGGGAACCTTTAGGTCAAACTCAAGAACCTTTGAAGTCACATCATGGTGTAGCTGAACCATCCCTCTCATGGGTAGTTCAACCAAATCTATCCCTTGACAGAACTCTTTCTTTCTCATATCATCTAGGTAAGGCGATCTACCATAACCCATATTGCATTTTGACCTTCCTTGGTCCAGGGGAGACTTACAACATCCATAGTGATGAACTCCCTTTCTCTTTCGGGGACTCTTTATCCCTTACATCAATGCACTGGGTTACTGGTGTTCGTCCCTCTCCCTCGGCTTGCATGGCCATATACCACATGCAACTTTATCTTAGGCATCTAAAGTACTACCGTCACTTATTATCTTCATAGTACGGTGTATGGTGATCATGATCTCTTGTATTTCATGTTTCCTCAAGATCTATTCCTCAGAAACCCTAAACCACTCTAGTCAGGGTTTCATCACTTTCCTTTCCAAAGAAGTGCATCTGTGGTTCTACCACCATCCTTTCATTGTATCAAGGACTAGACTGGCTAACCAAACAACCATTAACTGATCTTGTTACATCTGAGTGTTAGCCAAACATATCTTCTTTCCAAACTTATGGTTAGCCAAACAACCTCTTCTAGCTTCTAGCCAAACTAGTTAGATATATCTCAACCAGAGCATCCATTACCACTTCACATCCTTAGGTATTAGGTAATGTTAGAGAGATACACCTTCATGTATTCCAGTTATCATCTCATCTCGACTCTAAAACTATCTTCACCGAGAAAACTCCGGGCTCATCCTCATGATGATCAAACTATACCTTGCATCACTTGCAAATTCCACATAGCTCAGGCTAACAACATCCTTAAAAGATGACTATCTTATCTCTCTTTAGTGTTTGCAAACCATCCATGTATCATTCACTTTACCATGGTATGTTATCTTCTTTGTCCCCATATCTCGTGGCAATGTTCCAACCCACATCATCTTTATCCTTGGTGTATGGCATGCGTACTGTCTTATCTCTCACCCCCATAACAAGAGGAAATAAGCATTTGGCTGCAGTCCAAATACATAGTTCTTCCTATTATAATAGTAGAGATGGTGCATCCCACCTTGCCAGTACACCTTTAAATCCAAGTTGAGACGTGCCACCTATGTCTCTATATCACAATCATCTCGATATCAACGTTACTTCCACGGAAAACTAGTCTTGAACCTAGTGAGGTTTACACACATCCCTTAGTCATCTCCTCTAGGTCTATAGGGTGCTGACACTTTTGGGGTCATCCCTCTTCCCTTATGCATCCAGAGAGTGCCCTACTCATCTGCCCTTTGGGTCCCATGAGTTCATGAAGGTGATCAATCTCCTAACCCATGGCCCTCAGACAATGATAGTTGTTACCTCTCGACCCTATGGTCATGTGCAACTAGGGAATTAGGCAACTCATACTTCCATCGGTCTTATCCCCACCTGACCCTAGGATAGACTTAGGATTCTCTTATAGTACATGTTAAACTTAGAACCTTACTCAAGCCTTCATCATCTCTCTCTCTCTCTGCATTCATGGGCTGACTTTCATCCTTTCATAGGGGTCATGGCAACCTGCCTACCTTGGTTAAGCCCCATACCAGTTACCTTCATGGTAATACATCCATATGCACTTAGAGATGGTTATATACGGGTCTATAGGTTCATTCTCATACTATGTACTTTTCACTTAGCTTCTCAAAATCCTATGAGACCTCTTTAGGTTACCTTAAACCAAAAAACACCCTACAAAAGGGTCCCTCTCACACGATAAGAGGAGACTACAACTCTTGACAACAAGGTCACAAACGTCCTTAGAGTTTACATCCTTATGAGCATGCTTGACCCTAGCAAGACATTAAGGCACAAGCAGACCACTAAACTAGGCTAGGTCATTTGGGTTCTCATTCCTCAACATTAGATCAAGGTCATACCTTCCCATGTCATCAACTTATCTGGGAGGGGTTTACCAAACATACCCTAAACGTAAGGGGTTTTCCTTTCCTTTCAACATAGGAAGTTCCATTCCCGAATCTATAGAAACTCAACTCTCATTACGAGCATTAGGTACACCACTTCCCCTCTTAGGCCTAGGAACCCTAGGTTCACTTTTAGGTGTCCAACTACACGCTCTATCTCTTAACCACGAATTAGGCATGTATAAGGTATGAAACACACTTTCTGTCATCCTTCTACTCGAGCAACACTTTAAAGTTGAGTCCTCCTCGAGGACAATCAATAAGGTACAAGGCCTCCTAACCTATTACTAAACCTCTCCAGGGTATACAGAACTTCTTCTTCCTTTCTCAGAAGGTAAACACTTATACCATAGGCATATAGGTGCCAGAAGCCTCATCCTCTCTCTAGGGTTTGGTTCTTCTAAAGGAAACCAAGATATCATCAACTTCCAGGGGTCAAGCATAAGGCAACCACTATCATCCACTTAGGTCACATCATCCTCAACTCCCTACTTTTCCTCATATCTCAGAGTCTAGGATTCCAACCTCCTTGCTTGGTTCCTACTCTCTCTTTCTAGAGCTAACCCTACAACCAACCCCACCATTAGAGGTCCTCTCTTCGTGAAGGGTCAACCTCAAAAGCATGCCCCTACTTGGATGAAGCCTATGTTCAACTCATGTTTGCTCAAGGTTATCCATAGCCTCTCAGGCTTATCACATAAGCTATCCATGAAACTCTCCTGGTCAGGGTTTATACCTATTGCTCGCACTACTGATACATTATGGGTGCCTATTATGCCCATATAAGCTCATGGGGTTTCCATAGGTTCTTCTCTAACCTCAATAATGAAGGAGATATCCTTCACTTTAACATGCACGACCCTCCCCCAGGGTTGGGTCACTAGAGGTACTAGGTCATCCAACCTCTCATGGCTCATACGTCATCCAAGGCATGTCCATCCAAACACCTGGTCTAACTCATCATGCCATCCTCTCTCTAACCTTCACTTAGGGTTAGGGTTAACATCATCCTCAGAGGAGGTGCCAGGTCTCTACTTGCAATGGAGATTTCTATCTCCAAGACTAACTCTCTTTATCTATCCTCCTGATAAGAAGGTCTAGCCTCAGGTCTCTTCTGAGGGCATGACAACTTATGTCATATGACCTAAGCATGTATCTATCCTTTGAGTTTACGCTTAATCTATTAAGCTTATGTCCATGATATCTTATTTACATGCTTTTCATTAATTTGATGGAGGATTCCTTAGACCTTATTAACCTTACCCATACCTCAAGAGGGTGAGGAGAAGAGAGAAAACCCTAATCCTTAAGGTCCTTAACAGAATTTGTGATGAGAAGGGATGAATAAGATGAGAAAGTCCTAAAGGTATCTTATTTCGATTCATACCCTAAGACTTTGGCCAGACAGTCACACGGATCCGGGAGTCCTCGTATTCCGACTAGCGGTGCGGAGGAAAATATTGCCAGCCCCCGGTCGTGATCCTTTTCTAGACACCTCCGTCTTTCGGATAATCCTCTAATAACTCCCTTGGGTTCTATGGAGTTTGTAAATTTAATAATTATTAATGGTTAAGTGAGGAACCTACGCTCTGATACCCCACCTTCCGATAACCCCCAATTAAGGGAGACCGAGAGGTTGAAGCCGTACCCATAATTTCCAGATTAAAGGTTCGGCATTTAACCAAGAACAATAATTAAATTTTAACCGACTAAACTGGAAAGCTGTAAGAAAAAAAACCTTTGCATACCTTTTTGAAAACTTGGATCTCTAAACTTCAATCCATTTATGGATTCTACTCTAACGAATCCTCCTTGTATTTTAATTCATGTATTTCACAATACAACGATTTACTGTTTGTCCGTTTGGCTTGTACCTAAAATGTCGACAAACAAAACGTCGGTCAGCCGAAGCTGGTATGTGGGGGAAACAATAATCGTGCACCTATGATAACAATGTATTATAGCCAATTATCATTTAACAAACAATTTTATGTTTTAAATATAACTGCGCGATCCATGTATCCCCTATCCTCTACACTGTCCCTACAGTGGGCTTGGATGCTACTTTCCTCATAGTAGATCCCCATTAAACCCCTCATGGTCCCACCCATAGGGGAACCAGTTTCTAGGGTTGAGTCACATGGCATTACCCGTAAGTAGCCCACTCCTTAACTCATGGCATGCTAAAGGGTCTCATGGCACTACACTTGGTAGCCCAATTTCTAACCCACGATAACCTAGACCTTACTCTAGGTTACCCCTTTTTAGCCTTTACAAGCCACAGAGGTGGATTCAGATCTAAGCCAGTTATTTATATATATATATATATATATTCATAGTGATAATCGTAGTCACTTTATAGTTGCATGAAATAAAAGGCATCCTACAGTTATTTTCAAGCAATCGATAAAATCATTCAGAAATCACCGTGAAACTAAAGTGATTATTCATAAGTGTAACCACATACCTGATTTGGGTGATTTCACAAGCATTACGAAAATCCAACCAAGAAAGCAATCCAAGCAAGCAATTCAACAATCACATAATTCCTGAAAAGAATATGTACTCTATTTATTACACACTTTATCAAGAATCTACTTTATTGACTTGGATTCATTTTCTAGGGTTTCTGTATCCATTTTAGGGTTTTGTTTTTCAATTAGGGTTTCCCTTCATCTTTTACCATATTAAACCCTAACTTTATGCCCTTACTCATAAACCCTAATTATCTCATCTATTCTTCAATATTAAGGTTATCTTAACAACATATAACCCTATTTTCAGATTTAAAGGCACCATTAACCATTAATTAATTTCATTAAGCTTCTTTTACATTAAAGCTACTATTTTTATCCTTTTAATCCATGATAAGATCATTATGCACATCTATCATCAATTCAAAGTTCATTATGTTTAATCACATATGAACTCGATTTGCCACAATTCTACCTTTTATTCATGAGAAAACCCTAATGACTACATTTAGGGTTTTTATCCATAATTAAGAACTTTAATGCTCGAAATAGATTAGAATCATCATATAACAACATTTTTCAAATTAAATATGATCTTATCCTCTTTGACCCTAAATTAGGGTTTCTAAGTACTTAATAATTCTCATATGGGGTAAAAACCCTAAATCATGCAATTTTACATCTAGATCAGGTTCAAATCTAACGTTATCATTCAACATGTTATTAACTTAACTTTAATGCACTTTTCATCAACTTATTGTACTTTTGCAATTAGGAACGGAATCAATCTTTAATATCATTTTTATTGGATTCCTCTCATTATTTTGAGAAATTTTCATATTTTATGTGTGCTATTCCGAGCTACGAATATTTAACTATGATTTTTGTAAGAAAACCTTACTTGGGCCAATTGGACCGCGCCACGTCGCTCGCCTCCATACAACGTTGCTCGGCCTCTTTTGGAAATATGACAAAAAGACATCTCTACCCTCGGTAAGTTAGGTGCTATCTTCAGCCCGCAGAGGGCAACTTCGTCCAACGCCACCCTTGTTCCTTCTTCCTCACGCAAACACCAGGTCGCTTCCCTAGATGCTGACCTGCAGTGCTTTGCGGGCTTCCTCCCACCTCCTCGAGGCTCGTGCCTTGCTAGGATCTCTTTCCTGTCTCCGTCCCACCCTGTCACAGCCAACCATGCTGCAAAGCATGACCAAGACGTCCGATCATGAGAGGACTAGTGTTGCGATCTGCAGCTAGGTTACATGCATTTTGCAGGTATTGCGTAGGGTTAGAGTAGGAAGATGAGGGCGGAGCTTCCTTAGGTCTCTTGTGAAAGCACCAAGCCACCATCCAGGCCACTCCTTGGTCCCCCCGTTTGCACCAAAGTTCTCCCTACCCTCTTGGTTAGGGTTAGCATGGGAATAAGAAGAAGAATAGGTTGGAGAAACGTGGGGTTCTCCTTCACTTCGAACCAGAGCTCTACCCCTTATAAAGGGGTGAGAAACGAAGCCCTAGGTAGGCTTATAAACGGCTCAAAGAGTCCCTTTCCAAAAGGATTCATATTCCTTCTAGGAGAAGTATTCTTCTCTCTCCTCAATATCCTTTTATTAAGCTTTATTTCATGGATAATTGGAAAAATGAAAATCCTTTCTCTTTTTATCATTAATCTTGTATTTTAATCCATTAACACCTAAATTATATTTCCTTTTGTTGAAACAATACTTCTTTTTAACAATACCTCATAATTATTCATTATGCATCATATTATCTTCTTATTTGACTTTATTGGTATTTTCTCTTTCCTCTTTTATCATTGGGACTCCTTGGATCCCCAGAAACTCTATGATTTCGAAATCCTTTTTATTGGATACTCAGTATCCTTCTAGATGCATCTAAATGCATTATTCTTCATTATTTCTCATTATCTTGTTTATTTCTTATTAAAATATCTCTTTTTGAGGATTTCTCTTTATTTCTCTTTTATTTTCCTCATTAATATTCCTTTTATCATTAGGAATCCTTGGGATACGAAATTCCACCAAGGATAACTCAATTATACTTCTTCTCCCTTATTTTCCACATTTTATCATTATTTTCAATTTCTTTCTTAATAAAGAAATAATTAATCGATCTTTTCTTTTATTGTTGCACTCTTTTTGCAGCTTTGGACTCCTTGGAACCCAAGGAACCCAAGTGGCACGAAATCCCTCTTTGGATTTGCCTTCTAGAGGTTTCCACATTTTTTTCTCAAATATTCAATTATTCATTCACTAATTGAATTTTCTTGTTGTTTGGGCCCAATAGCCAATAAAGCCCACAACACAAACATCAAGGATATTGTTAACAAAATCTATTTATTCGAACCAAATTACATCATTATTTGTTCAAATATCCTTAATATGAGAAATTACATTTCTCACCAAATAAACCCAAAAATTGGGGTTGTAACAAAGGGGAACAACTATTTTCCATTGCGTAACAACTAGAGAGAGAGAAGAGAAGAACCGAGGATCGAAAGCTTCAACTGGGAAGATTCGAGCACCTTCGGAGGATGACTCTGTAGCTGGAAGACAGCGGAACGCACGTACGGCGGAGGGGATCTTTCGGACGGGCAGAGATTCAGGGGTTACTTTAGTTTCCTAATGTTTCTCACATTTTTCTTCTTCCTTTCCATGTATTCATTGATGAAAATCATGCAAGGCTAAAAACCTTTATTCCTTAAGATCCAGGATTAGCCCAGATATAACTATAATTGATTTTTATGCATTAATATCAATTTTCTCTTTTTATACTAGATATAAATCTATGAAAGCTTTTGTTGGATCCTAGATGGGTGACTTAGATGCTCTAGAGGGGGGGTGAATAGAGCTGAAAGCACTTAAACAAAATTCATCAAACCTTCAAAATATATGACAAGATAAGGTTGCTAAATAGGTAATTTGAGTGCAACTAAATCATGCATAGCAAGGATAAGAGAGATTGAACATGCACCAAATAGACAAGCTATTTAGAGTGGTTCCACACTTCAAACTAGAAGTGTGTCAGTCCACTTGCCTAGAGAGGTCAACCTCTAGGACTTCAACCAATTGCACTCTTATATTCAATTATAAGACTTACAATACATGACCCACAAAGGACTTACCTATCCAATACAAAGAGTCTTCAACCTTACCAAGGACTTACCCACTTTGCAAGAGTCTTCGGCCTTCTCCAAGGACTTACCCACTCTTGCACAAGTCTTCGGCCTTGCAGGAATTACCCACTCTTCTTGGATCTTCCGCCTTTGACTTCACCTTCACTCGGAGAAGCTTTCCACCAAGGACTTACCCACTTGAGCTTGAGTCTTCTGCCTTCTCCAAGGGCTTACCCACTCTAGCTCCAAGTCTTCGGCCTTGATCTTCACCAAGGGACTCCTTCCCTTGTTCTTCTTCACCTCTCTTGAACAAGAGAGAGAACTTTCATCTTCAAGATAGGAATGATAGAAGGGAGGTGGTGGAAGTGAGAGCCTCACAAGATATACAAATAATACTAGCTCTCTTACAAATCTCCTACTCACTCTAATGGATGTAGCAAGTGATTAAGCTTAGAGAGAGAGAGGAGGCTGTAGGAAGCACTCAACTATAGAATAGGAACCTCACAAAGAGTTTGCAATGAATGCTCAACCTTGGAATGAAGCCCAAGGGGTCCTATTTATAGTTGGGGATGCCTCTTAGCCTTTGGGAACACTTAGGAACGAAAAATAGCCGTTTTACAAGTTGCAACGGATCTATTTTGGGTCCCAACAAAGTCTCCAACGGTTGGATTTGCTTTTTCTGCATTCCAGTATAGTCTGATCGGCCGAGTTTCAATAAAGGCAACTCGGCCGAACCACTAAATGACAAGTCTGAAAGATAGACTGTCGGCCGAGTTCCCTTGGAGAAACTCGGCCGATCGGTCGACTTTCAACTTGGACCGATCAGTGGATCGGCCGAGTTTCCCACCATAGGAACTCGACCGACCAGGGATCGGCTAAGTTGGTAACTCGGCCGATTGTCCAGAAAATTCCAGAATATATGGATCGGCCGAGTTTGGAATTCGGCCGACCAAATCCCTATTATGGGTATTTTGGAATTTTCGTAAAACTGTACAAATGATGGATTTTTGTGTCCCAATAATTTTTCTAAGCTTAATTACAAGTCATACAATCATTACAAGTGATTACAAAGCAATTCTAAGGTCATTTACATAGAGATCCCAAATTGCACACTTGTAGCTATTTTGACTTGTCTTTTCTCCAATTTGATATGCGCAAGTTAGGGCATTTGGAGTGTGTCTAAACCTAATCTGAAATCACTCAATGTAGAAGCATTAGACACCAATATGTGGAATGGTTAGTCATCATCAAAACAAGGGTTTAGTCAATTTAGACGTGAGTCAACATTGACCTAATTGACCTTGAGTCAACAGCTTTGTATTCTACTTGTGCTTGATCATCGTAAGTGGATTAATAGACGCTTAGTCATCTTGAGAGAGAGATCAGGGGTTGGAAAGCATAGAATTACTCGTGTATTGTGCCCTTTGGGTAAAGCAGTGTAAATGGGAGGAGGAACCCAAATAATTATCATAAAGTATCTAACTATTCAACCAATAACCGCGGAAGTGGGTTTGTCATTAGATTAGGTAGTTAATTACACTGTGGGAGTAGGTAATTCTGGCTACATGGTCCTTATACAAGGATTGAGATAATATATATTAGTTTGTGAGGTTAGTTATTAGTGTTATCTGTGGTGAAACCAGTGTCCTAAATAATTCATTCCATCCATGATTAATTCAAACTTTTAATTCATTTTGTTTCTGCATTAGTTTTGTAACTCAAACCAATTCAACCATTTACATCCGACTTAGCTGATTAGACTATAGTTAGTAGTAGTCTACTGGAGAAACATTTCCCCATGTTCAACTTGGGCCTCAAAGGGCCTATATTACTTCGATATGTTCACTTGCATATAACACATGGTAAACACGTGTTACACCCCTGTGGTGGGCATCAACCCTAGCCTATTTTTGCACTTCTTTACCCATATCACCCCCACTTAACCTTAGACTCCTATATAAACCCTTGGGGTGGCTGGAGCTCGAGGTTATATACCCTAAAACCACTCTAGATTCCCCATTTCATCCTCCAACCATTCTCACCTCATTCCACCTCCATTCTACCACTAAAACCCTAGTTTTCTAGTGTTTTAGTCACATTCTACCATACATCCATGACATTCACCTACCTTGGAGGGAGGAGTTCGAGCTATAGCTGCTAGGAGGTGGAGAAGGAGGAGCCTTCATCGAGCTCATCATGGGTTTTCACTCCTATACTCATTATTCTTCCTTTCGTTTTGTATTTTTTGTTTATATGAATATCTAGCCCCCTTAGGTGGGATGTTAGGGGCCAAAAATGTTACTTTGATACCATATTAGGGGCAATGATATGTAAACATTGTAATTTTATTTTCTCATGATTATGTTCCATTTCTCTCTCACTCTTCATGAATTTCTTGTTGGTCTGTGCTTGAAATCACCTAGGAATTTAGGGAAATTGCTTATATGTGTGAATTTGGGGATTTTCTCCTAGGTCTAATTCATGGATCCCTTGCTTGCCACCCATCTTCCTACATGCTAATGAATTCTCCTAACCCTAGATGAGAGATCTAAGTAGCTAGTTTAGATGAATTTAGTGTGATTATCTTAGAGATTTCTCAAGGCTAGAATGTGGGCGATGGGAGGCCTAAGACCTCAATTCCACTCCCATTACTAACCTGAGCCCCTAATCACCCTAAGATCCTTCAAACTAGAAACCTAGGCTTGTTTATACTATAATTGAATTTCACCTAAACCCTAACCCAATTGAGCCTCATAAGGGTAGTAGGAAGTGTGAGGGACTAGTTCCCCTATACGCAACCTATCATATACATGGCCAGTTAGTAGTATAGGGAAATTCATTAGACTCTAGCTTGTTGTTTGGTTTGGTAATCTAAACGAAAGCATAATGTTCACATGTCACCCCCAACCTAATTGATAAGTACATCCCCCAAATAGCCCACACATCCCTTTATTGCTTTAAAACCCTAATTCCCTTTTTGCTTAGCTAGTGTTAGCTTAGTTAGCTTCTTGCCTTGCTCTTGTGTTGCTCTTGCTAGTTTAGGTCTTTAATTGATCTTTTGCCCCATTTGCTAGCTTAGTGTAGTGTAGATATCCTCTTTCCTATCTTAGCATAGCTTGTTCATTTCTTGCTTGCCTTGTTTTTTCTTGCTCAGTAGAACTAACTATCTAGGGTTATAGCTTAGGTTTTGTTCTTTTTTGCTTTCCTTTAATTGCTTGCTTGTTCATCGTTAGTATAATCAACAAACCAACCTTTAAACCCTTCAACCCTGGACTCCATAGTAAGAACCTAGCCCAAAAATAACCTAGATCTAGTTGCCCCTTTTCACCCTGTGGATTGACCCTATACTTTATGCCCTCCTATACTATGACACGGCCCCGTGACCTTGTGGGTGTAGTATTTTAGTTTATGAGAGTGTGTTAAGTTTAGGTCCATTATAAATTTTGAAAGTGATCCCACCATGTGTCCCGAGATTGTGGGGCGCATCTAGTCAAATACCAATTGATTAATGTGTGCACCTCTGGCAGGACACACCAAAGGGTAAGTGGAAAAGGAATTTGTCCTTTTCACTTAACAGATTAAGGAAAGAAAGTGTCACCATTGTCACCTGTCTGGACATTGGAAAGAACTATCCTCTTTATAGGGTATCTTAGGAAGAAGATGGAGATAGAGATCTCTACTTTAAGATCTAAGAAGAAATAAGCTAGAGTTGTATGGAGCAAGGGTTGCTACCTTTATAGTTGGAAGTTGTCCATGGGCACATAATAGAATTAATGAATTGCTATTATTTACCTACCATTGATGAAAGCATCATATGTCTTGTGTGATAAGAACATTATGTTTCATTTTAAAATATATGATCTTTCATGGCAATGCCCTGTGTCTCACAAACTATATATGATAATTCAAAGAAAAAATGCGTATGACATATATACAGAATGACTTGGTGACTCAAACAACTGAATACCTATATCACTTGTCATCTAGAGAACATAAATGAGGAATGCATCTCTAGAATCCATGTGATGGTTATCTAGACTCTTTTGATTAGAACCAATAGACATATGCATATCTTGTCTGTTATGTCATATGATGGTTATCTAGACTGTTTTGATTATTGAACCAATAGAGATATGCATATCTTATTGGTTGTGAAATATGACAAAAGCATCTTCACTAGATGTAGTGGGAGAGTGATAGTTCTATTAGGGCTCATACATATTGATGTATATAGACCTTTTAGAACAAATGCTAAAGGTAGTTTCCAGTACTTTATTATATTTACTAATGTTATCGATAGATATGGAAATATGTATTTAATGAAATACAAGTATGAATCTCTAGAAGTGTTCAAGGAGATTGTGAATGAAGTACGTAACTAACTTGGTAAAAGTATTAAGATACTTTGATATGATCGATGCTGAAATATTTTAAACCAAGAGTTTGAGAACCTTCTAAGGAGGTCATGATAATGTTTCATGATGAACTCCACCTAAAAGACAATGGTAGTGTATCATGAAAGTGTATCAGTGAGGAGGAATCACCCATTGCTTGTCATGGTGAATAAAATCTAGTTGATCTTCCAATTTCTTTTGTGCACATGATTAACACTAAACAATGTACCATCTAAAATTGGTTCAAGAGACACCATATGATATATGGCATGGAGGTGTCTTAATGTGTCATTTATAGTGATAAGGGATGAATGCTTATATAAGAGATAGTTTCTTAAAAGCATTGTCTACAAAATCACATAAATGTTATTTTATTAAATACTACTCTTTTCCCAATCCTACAACAAAGTTTTTTGTTGAACAAGATGGTTATATTCCTGAAAAGGAGCTTGGTTCCAAAAGGAATCAGTGGGAGAAAAAGTAGAACTCAAAAATGTTCACGACAAATAAGAAAACATTGAACCTAAAAGAGGTACAATAGTAACAAGGAGAATCACAAGCTGTTGTGGAATCTCAAATTCCTTATGTAACACAAAAAACTCTTAGTTCTAGTAGAACATGTCTTGAGTTTGTAAGATTATGATATCTTATAACTCAAAATAGGCGGTGAGTTGGTCATATATGATGAGTCAACAATCTACCTAGAAGCTATTGAGGGACTAAAGTCTGAGTTATGGCTTGAGGCCATAAAGATCCAAGATGGAGTCCATGTCAACCAACAAGGTATGACCTTGGTGGATCCACCTGAAGGGGTAAAACCTACTGGGTGCATTTGGGTCTTCAGGAAGAAGACCAACATGGAAGGGTATATTGGTTGCAAAGAGTTTAAATCAAGTTCAAAATGTTGAACTTAATGAAGTCTTTCACCAGTTACCATGGTTAAATCCATCTAGATCATGCTTGTTGCATCTTAGTATGACTGTGAGATTTGGCATATGGATGGTAAAATCACATTCCTTGATTGAAATAAATAAAAGGATGTATACGTGACATAACCTAAAGGTTTTATAAATCTAATAATGCAAATAAAGTCCATAAGATACAAATATAAATTTGTGGATTGAAGCAAGCATCTCAGAGATGGAAACTTCTATTTGACAAGACAATCAAAGAGTTTGACTTGAGTCAAAATGAAGATCAAATCTGTGATTACAAAAGATTTTGTGGGAGCATACTTATATTCCACATGATGATGGGGAATAATGTCCTTAATCCTATATTTGTTAAAACCTAGCAAGGAAAGTACCTTCTATATGAAGGGTTTAGGCCAGACAACCTACGTGATAGGGATTGAGATCTATAGAGATAGATCAGGAACGTTTCTTGACCTAAGTAAGAGAACATACATTGGCAAGTTGTTGAAGGGTTCTGCATGCAGGACTCAATGAGAAAGAACTTATCCATGTTCCATGGATTCAGTCTCTCAAGAGCCTAGTGTCTTAGTTATTATGAAGAACGGGAACACATGGAATAGATGACATATGCATTCACAATTGGATCTATCTTGAATGCAATGTTATGTACTTATCCTGTTATCTCATATGTATCCAATTATCTTGTATGTATTGGACATGACAAGAGGATATCAAGTCATCTCTTATGTATTGGACATGATGATAGGACATATATATACCTACCTAGCAGTCTTGTATGCAATAGACATGACAAGAGGGTATATGTCAGATGCCAGTGAGAGTCACTAGACTATCATAAAGAATGTCCTTAGGTGTTTATAAAGTACTAAAAGGATTCGGTCCTTCATTATGGTAATAAGGAAGAGGTGGGTGTAAAGGGTTACACCAAAGAAAGCTTACAAAATGGCAAATTAAT
This sequence comes from Alisma plantago-aquatica, assembly GCA_963693085.1. Lineage (NCBI taxonomy): Eukaryota > Viridiplantae > Streptophyta > Magnoliopsida > Alismatales > Alismataceae > Alisma > Alisma plantago-aquatica. The sequence continues at coordinate 950,880,754 of OY856412.1, forward strand.
GATTGCAATCTTAATTTATGTTTGAAATTAAATAAGAACTATAAGATAGAAAGGGTTTTGAGCTAATGACAATTGTTCAAATCTATAAAAGAAGCAGAGTATTTTTGTATTATGAGAATAGCACATGATATTTTATGGATCAAGAAGTTCATATGGGTGAACTTGTGGGAGGTTCCAACCATTGATGACACCGTAAAAATACTATGACAACAATGGATCTATTAGATAGGCATGGAATCTTAGATCGCATACTACAACATTTCCGTCTCATGCAAAAAGTCACACAAAGATGAGATGTAAAAACTGCAAAATACCAACTTCAAGAAAATGTTGCTAAATCTGCTATAAAAGTGCTCGAGCAGCTGAAACAAGATGGGCATGTTAAAGATCACTTGGAATACAATTCATGGGTGATTGGCTCTAAGTTCAAGTGGGAGTTTGTTGGTATGTATGCCCAGAGAGCCAATCATATGATGATTGGGATGTGGCATTATATGCCTGATTTGTTAATAATAAAGGTAATTCCATCTATTATGTTTGTCTAGGTCATGATATGATGACACAATCATAACTAGATGTCTACAGAATGATGTTACTCGATGATGTATGTCTTCAAGTATGTGACCTGAACAATGAGATCATATAGATGCTAAGAGTACATACATTCTTGTTATGTCCCTAGTCAAATATTACTATGGAAGTAAAATAAACAATAGTAATACATAAGACTAGAGTGTGTGTTGACTGATACATAATCTCATCAGTCATGATATATGATATCAAGTCACTCACATAGGTACATGTTAGAAAAAATGTATCAGACAGGCCCACTATGAGATTGATACATGGAGACCATGGAATGGTAGTCAGAATCATCTCTCGTAGTGATAGTGGTGAAGTTGGTTCTTAGACCTGAAGTCATTACATTCATCACATGTCGTTGGGTATACTTTGACATCATTAAATGTATACTAAAATATGGGTTGCCATAAAGACAATGATTGGGAAGATTTGACACATGGGGACTAGCTGTGAGTGATGTAGAAGGGATTTATCCCTCCTACATGAGTTTGATATCCAGTGCCTCTTGATGAGCAAGATTGAGAAATGTGCGACCATACTCATGTGATTCAATATATGATATGTGAACTCACACACATCTCAGACAGTCTGCTCTAGTTCAAGGAACATGGATTGAATGTGGAGACGATGATGATTCCTTGCCTCGAGTTCAATTGGATATTAGAGATAAAGGAACTATATGATCATGATAACACTAATCACATATTGTAGGTTGAAGTTGTTCTCCAACTTTATGAATTACTTGGGTAGCAATGATGTCTGACTAGGCACCGCTCTTTTCTTGTGATGTCATAAGTTTGTTATCAACATTCACTACCAACATTATTATGGACCTATAGGGTCACACACATACGATATACTTGGATTAAAGGAGTTTATTCATTATTTATGTTTATATTGATTACTAAAGGTGTTGAACTATTCAATTAAATAATAGACCATTTGACTAGACTTAGAACCTTCAAGTTTAAGTGTTGGACTGATTGATTGGAGTGTCAGATTTATTGAAAATTAAATTGGCTGATTTCTGCATGAAACAGGCACCAACCGATCAGCTCACTGGGTGAACCAATTGACTCAGGTAGAGCAAGACGATTAGTTCACCTGGTATACTAATCGGCACACTTTGTGCCGATGAAAGGTTCTAGCAACTTTGCCAAATTTGTGAGAAAAGTTGAATCGTTTCACTTGTTAAATTTGATTGGTACAAGGATTAATGTTGGGCATTAATTGGAAACAGTTTCTCATTCAATTACAAAATAGAAAAATGTGCAAAAAAACTATTTTGCTAAGCGAGATGATCATTTCATAGTGCGAGATGACTATCTCGCAGTTCATAGGTTTCAGAACATTCATGATTCTAGACCCTTCTACTCCCACGTCAATTGGGAACCCTGACCTTGGACTCTACTATAAAAAGAGGGGTATTGGGTGCTTTTCAAGACTCACAATTGAGAAGTAGTTTCTCTGACAATTGTTGTCCTCTCTAGTTTTGGTAACCAATAGAGAGTCCAAGTAAGTCCTACCTATTAAACGGAGGGATAGCAAGGGAGAGAACAATTGAGGATCAGTTGTGACTAGTACACAGACAGAAGGGGACAACTCCTTTCTGTAGGATCTAGTAGTGCAACGTGGAGTCCCCGATGGTCCGTGTGGACTACTCTAGAGGTGGGAGATGGTTGTCTGCCGCTAGGAGGATAACATCAGCCAGTAGTCCATGGCAAGAGGAGCTGTTGTTGATGAGGACAAGTCTACTATATGTGGGGAAGACCAGGAGCTGCACAAACACCATCTAAGAGCAACTAGATGATAGTTGCACATCTACAATGACAAAGAGTATGTCGTTGGACTTGCTCTAGGATCAGGTATATCATCAAAACCATCCTTTACATTATATAGTTGTTGACAAAATCCACTAGTTTATGGGAAATATGGCAATAAATTTTTTATTTCCACGACCTGTATATGCGCCCTATTTCACAACAATATATATATATATATATATATATATATATATATATATATATATATGTATGTATGTATGTATGTATGTATGTATGTATGTATCTATGTATGTATATATGTATGTATATGATATATAGGCAAAACGTGTTGCCTTAAAATCATTTTGATGATGATTGATATCATGGTTATAGCCTATACCCCTTGACCTTTTGTGCTAGGTTGGATGGTTGCTTATTCCTATTTATATCTTGGTTTGCATACCGATCCTTTCTCTTCTTTTTCATATGTAAAAGTATTACATCTTTCCTTCCTATTCTCTCCTCGAATGTAACTTGAGATTTTTCCATTACAATATAATATGTAATATAGGACTAGGATAGATTTTATTTTCTATTATGGCAAAGAGTACATTCAACACTAGATGACCCGACCAGTTCAGGAGACAAATCAATCGAATGGAGGATTGAGTAGGTCGATGATAGAAGGAGCCAACTAATCAAATGGTGGCCCAAAGGACCGGCTGGAGGATTCCCAATGTTGCAAGGACTAAATGATTGATCCTTGAGACCAACTGACCGACTGACAGGAGGCCAATCAACCGGTTCAAAGGTTGAACCGATCGACCTAGACTCTTTACAACACAGATCATCATCAACAACAGGTTACTACATGTGATGTGGAACATAGGTAGTAATTTCTTGTGGCTCAAAGGAATTACAATAGAATGGCCTAACCATCGCTTATAGTTATTATTACTTTTTTTGTTGTGGTTATAACATGTATACAATTTATACTATAAGTATGTGGTGTTGGATATGTATATGTAATTATATAAAATCCCTCAAATAAACATATTAAGTCTTAGATGCTTTCCATAAGCAACACACATGAAAAGCTTTATTACTATGTGTGGGCACGCCAAGCATGGTGTGCAATCCATCTCATGGAAGTGTGATGGTAGTTATGTGGACCTGCCAAGTAGGGTGCATTACTATCATGTTGGCTTTTGGGGTCATACTTAACTAGGTGATCTTAATGAAATTAATTACCTAGAATCATGCAGATGATTATGTCAAAGAGTTGTGCATACCATATATCTAAGAATTGCATAAGATGCAATTCGCAAAGGTTGTGTACCTTAATAATTGATTATGGACGTTGGTTTTGGATGGGTAATTACTCAATTTCTTTGGGTCTTGGCTCACTAGAAGATTGTATGATGCAATCTTCTGAATTGATAAGTGAGGATTATCAATTTGAACAAAATAGTGGGTGCAATAGTTAATTAAGTTCCTAATTAAACATCATTAAATTTCATTTTAAACAAATGGTAAATTTTCTCTTATAGAATAAAATGATGACAAATAATATATTTTTCTTACGTCTGATCCTTGAGAAGGACAAGTTGAATGGGAATAATTTCTATGACTCATTTAGGACATTGAGAATTGTTCTCACACAAGAGCGCAAGATCTATGTCCTAGAAACACTAGCGCCGGATGAACCTACTCCTAGTGTGCCTAAGACTGAAAAAAATGCTCACAAGAAGCACTTTAAGGATGTTGTAGATGTCAAATGGCTGATGTTGTGTACCATGAACTATGAGTTGCAGAGATAACATGAGAATATGGATGTGATTGAGGTGATAACACATCTTAAGAAGATGTACCAAGATAGGAAAGATAAGAGAGATATGATGTCTCTAATGCGTTGTTCAAATGCAACATGGCATAATGAGATCTAATAGGTCCCCATGTACTCAAGCTTATTGGATATGTGGAGAACCTTGCCAGACTAAGATTTCCATTGGGTCAAGATTTAGCCACTGATGTGATTTCGAGCACCGCTAGAGTCATACAGTCAGTTTGTTATGGACGACAACATGAATAATTTTGACAAGACATTGTTCGAATTACTTGGCATGTTGAGAACAGTTGAAGTGCAAATAAAGAAGGAGAATCCCAAGTCTGTGATGATGATCAATAGAGCAACAAGGAAGTCCAAGGGAAACGACAAAACTAAGAAGAGTTCTAAAGCTTGCTAGAAGCCCAAGTATTCTGCACTCAAAACAAAGGGAGGATTTACCATGGGAGGCAATTGTCACCACTATCACCAACCTGGACACTGGAAAAGAATTTCCTTCTCTATATGGAGGAACCAAGGAAGAAGAAGGAGGGGATAGAGAGTTCCAATTTAGGTATTTATATTATTGAGATAAACTTATCTACTTCTTCATCTTGGGTACTAGATACTAGATGTGGATCTCACATATGCTCGAATATGCATGATCTGAAAAGAATTAAGCCTTTACAAAAGGGCAAGGTCAAATTGTGTGTTGCAAATGGAGTAAGAGTTGCTGCCAATGCAGTTGCAACCTATAATTTATCTATGGTCACGGGACTTGTAATAGAGTTAAAGAACTACTATTTTGTACCTTCCATTAATAGAAACATTATTTCTATATCTTGTATGGATAAGGATACATATTAATTTCATATAAATAATGGTCAATGTTCTATTTTCAAAAGATGAGATCTTTTATGGAGGTACCCCATTGTCCTATGATATTTATTTACTATTTTTTAAGACACATGTTTATAATGTAAATACTAAAAGGTTAAAACTCATTAAATCAAACAAATCATATCTTTGGAATTATCATCTAGGGAACATCAATGAGAATCACATCTCCAAACTCTATAAAGATGGTTATCTGGACTCCCTACACTTGTTTGTTGGGCAAGATGACAAAGACTCAATTCACTGGTATCAGTGAAAGGGCTAGTGATCTATTAGTACTCATACATACTAATGTATGTGGCCCTTTTAGAGGAAATGCTAGAGGTGGGTATCAATACTTTATTATCTTTATTGACTTTAATAGGTATGGTTATGTTTACTTGGTGAAACATAAGTCCAAAACTCTTGAAAATTTCAAGGATTTCATGAATGAAGTACATAACCAACTTGGTAAAAGTGTCAAGGCACTTCATTGATTGAGGTGGTGAATACTTAAGCCAGGAGTTTGAGGACCTTCTATGAGACTGTGGTATTGTATCGCATACTACAACAATATGGATCTATACCAGCACATCAATAAATGTTGGGATTGGCTGACAAATGTTGGTAAATGTTATACTAACAACTAAACAATGATGGCTACACTGATGACGACATATGCCTTTACCAACATGTTTAGGCTATCCTAGCACTTCAAGTCACTGGTAGAAGTGTATGAACATAGCTTTCATAAGCTATTAAACCTTCTAAGATGTCAGTTATGAGGTGTCAACATAAACTATATAGTTGTTGACATAGGAAGTATTGGCGAAGATGGCGATATAGATATTATAGAAACCGATATAGTTACGAGGCAATATGGAGGGAAACATATGTTAACTAGATAATTAAGGATGTTAATATATAGTTGTTTGTCTCCAAGTCATGAAATATATTCTAACATTTTTTGGATTTAAATGTAGGTACGTTGTAGATCTTTGCAGTAAATTGTTTGTTAGTTGGTGGGAATCAATAAAACAATTCAACACATAGTTAGCAAGTGATTTGATGCTTAATACAACTAAATACACACATTATGGGCAACAAAAATTGTATCCAATATTGAACATGGGTTACACAGGGAGGACATTAACCTTGACCAATTTGTAGAGATATAACAAGTATAGTGCTTAAACTAATCACGAGTACAAATGGTGTAGATAATTCATTGAATTCATTGATTTCATGCATAACACATCACCCTTAATCACACTAGTACATCACTTCAAACCCTTTGTACTATCCTAAAATATCAATCATTGTTAGACCGGTATACCACTCTAAATCCCTCATATTACACATGAAACCCTTCATCATAGCATGAATCTCCTCCAATTGTTTGCATCAAAATATTGCACAAGATGAAAATTCAATTATTATAAAAGAAAATATGAAACATACTGAGTATAAATATGGAAAAATATATAAAAAGAGATAATGATCTATTATACTAAACATACAATTAGCAATATGTAAATTTGAACTTAACTAGATATGCCTAATATCTTTACCTTAAATAAACTGTTTCAACTAAATCATGACCAAGCTTTAATTGCAAAATGATGAATGAGCATGTTGTCTTTGTAGAGAGATAATACCAGTTTGGAAGGCAAACTTGAAGAAAAAATTGACACAACACAATATGTAAGAAACTAGAAAAATATTTTCAAAAGTTTAAACACAAAGTTAACTGGAATGGTATGAAAACATTTCTAAAATGGTAATTAAGAACATGTGTGAATTACATACACGCTACCAGTGTAACGTTTCACTACCTATCAACGACTAATCTTGAGTATGTACAAATGCATGGGAATCATATTTCAATCCTCATTGTATGCAAAGTTGTCATGTATCCACTGCTCTTATGCATATTCCTAGAATGCACAATACATGTAGTATTTTCTTGTCTTGTCCTCAATTTGTTGAAACTACGAGATTACCTTCCGTCAATTTAGGATAACACAATGAAAGTTAGAATTAGGATGAAGAGCCACATCCTAAGCCTTCTTATTCTTTGGACAAACTCTTTTTGACTGGACGTAAAAAATAGTGCGGTTCACATTTAATCATGCATATGCATTTACTGATGATATATCTATGTATAGATGTGGACTTCATTATCAATCTGCATCTTTGGAATTTAATAATGACATAAATGAAACAATTGCTCACATGGGAAGTTCTTATTCTAGCTTTGGCCAATACAAGAATGGGGCTCAATTTTCCAGCTACTAAGCAAAGGTTTCATAACTTTTCTTTTATATAAAAAAGGTTGTCATACTAGGCTAGTAACATACCAAAATTAACCATCAAACAAACAATTATTAATGGATATGAGCAAAAAAATTGACAATCTCAACATCAAGGAATCTAAATACACCTTTCTAAAATGTGTACGAAGTTTTTTACACGGACAACACCTACCGTGTTGTTGTGCTTGTTGAATCCCCCATTTGACTCTATTACAACACACAAACAAAGATGAACAAGATCATAAGACCTGGTGTAGACACATGAAGAGCGCCATGTATATGGGTTATTTCTATGTTGCTCAGTCAATTATTAGCTCTATAAAAAAGGTTGAGAAGATGAAAAAGTCAATGCGGCCATTGATTTTGTTGGAAATTTTCTTATCTGAATAAGCCCCTATTCTAGATGGAGGCATTTCTGGAACAAACTCTTCCAAAATCATTTACACTGTGACCTATTCTGATCACTCTCATGTTTTTCTACACCATATGTAAGGAGTGCATCCCTTTATGAGAATAAAGATGAAGAAATAAAGCAAAAGTCATCTAGGTAGAGCAACTCAACCAGTGCTAGTAACTTCACGGGGATAAAGATAGATAGAAGGTGTGTGTCAATGATTTCGAATGGTTTAGAGGATTTCAAACCATCAAAGTCTATCATCACACCATCCAAAGTAGCGTTGTGGGGGATGGATCCCAGCCACAGTGACACCAACATGCAATGGAGGCTGAGTGCAACTCGTCAATCGATGTGAAGTTGCAAATCCCAATGTTCTTTTAGGCTTTGTTAGTCATTATTCTGGGTATTTCCAGTTCATAATATTAGTATAAGGTGGTGTTGTAAGACTACTGACAATGTTTTTTTGAAAATAATTCAAATAAAAATATTTTCCTCCATGATTATTTTATAGTGACAAAGGGAAGGCCAAACAAAATGGTTGTAGGGTAATTGTCAATGCATACTAGCATCAACAACATGTGTTGGTAGATATAATGTATACCTTCTTAAAACATAAGATGTTGGGACATAGTGTTGCTATTAACAAGTTTTCTTGTAGTGACAATGGACTGCACCTAGAACACCACAACACAATGATGTATTAGAAAGAAGGAATCACAAATTATCATATATGGTGTGATTGATGATGAGTTTTGTTGAACTTCTAGGTTCTTTCTAGGGTTATGCTCTTGAAACCACAACATTTACACGAAACCATGTACCATCTAAATTGGTTCAAAGACATATGAGATATTGTATGGGAAACGTCCCAATGTTCCTTTTATGAAGATTTGGGGATGTGCAACTTATGTGAGAAAGCAGTTTTCTGAGAAGCTTGGACCCAAATAGGATAAATGTTACTTTATTGGATATCCTATGGAAACCAACATATACTAATTTTATACTCCATATGACAACAATGTGCTTGTTGTCAGAGATGTTGTATTACTAGAAAATGAATTGATTTCTAAAGAAATCATTGAGAGGAAAGTAGAACTCAAAGAAGTTCGAGACCAACAAAAATGCATTGAACCTATAGAGGTAGATGAGGAATATAGAGAGTCACAAACCATTGTGGAATCTCAAACTCCTCAAGTAATACAGGAACCTCACAGATCTAGTAGGAGACGCCTTGAGCCAGCAAGATTTGGTTATCTTGTGACTCAAGAAGCCAACAAATTGGTCATTAATGATGAGCCAACTACCTACCTAAAAGATGCAAGGGACCAAAACATGAGAAGTGCCTAGATGCCATAAGATCTAAGATGGAATCTATGTACGCCAACCAGGTATGAACCTTGGTGAATCCACTTGAAGGGGTAAAACCCATAGGGGGCAAGTGGGTCTTCAAGAAAAAGACTGACATTGGCGATAATCTACAAACTTATAAAGGTCAATTGGTTGCAAAGGGTTTCAAAAAAGTTCAATGTGTTGACTATGATGAAACCTTTTTTCCAGTTGTCATGATTAAGTCCATGAGGATCATACTTGCCATTGCATCTTATCACGACTATGAGATTTGGCAGATGGATGTTAAAACTGCATCCCTTGATGGAAATCTTCTTGAGGATTTGAAAAAAAATCTTCTTGAGGATGTGTATATGGAACAATTTGAGGGTTTTATAAATCCAATGGATATAAATAAAGTTTGTAAGCTACAAAGGTTAATTTATGGATTGAAGCAAGCATCTTGAAGCTGGAATATTTGATTTGATGAATCAAAGAGTTTAGCTTTAGTGAAAATGAAGATGAACTATGTGTTAGTGAGAGAATAATTGTATTCATCATATTGTATGTGGATGACATATTATTGATGGGAAATGACATACCTACTTTACAAATGGTAAGGGCTTGTCTAGGAAATACATTCTCTATGAAGGAATTGGGCGAAGCATCCTATATCTTAGGAATCAAGATCTATAGAGATAGATCTAGAAGGCTTCTTGGTCTAAGTTAGAGCACATAAATTGACAAAGTGTTGAATGAGGTTCAACATGGAGGACTCAAAGAGAGGAAACATGTCCATGTCTCATGACATTGCTATCTCTAGAGCTCAATGTCCCAAATCTTATGGAGAAAGGGAATGCATGAATAGGACTCCATATACATCTGCAATTAGATCTATCATGTATGCAATGTTATGTGCTTGTCTTGATGTCTAATACGTATTTCGCATGATGAGTAGATATCAGTTACATCCCAATGATGCTCAATGGAATACCGTGCAGAATATCCTTAAGTACTTGAGAAGAAGTAAGGATCAATTCCTTGTCTACGGTGGTGACGAAGAGTTTGTGGTGAAAGGCTACATCGATGTGATCTTCCAAGATAACAAAGATGAGTATCAATCACAATCAATATTTGCGTTTGCCTCAACAATGGTGTTGTAAATGTTTCAAGAAAGAGACAGTTGCAGATTCTACAACAGAGGTCGATTGTAGTTGTAAGGCCCCTAAACTTGCTTAATGAGTTTAATAAGCTTAATTACCATAATTTAATTCTTATAACCCTTATATAACCTTGTGATATTATTTGAAATCATAATACAAGCTTAAGTTTCAAATTTGGTCCACTTTGGACACTGTTTGAGCAAGTTATGCAATTTTATGCACATTTTGAACTTTTATGCAATTTACCCAATTGAGAGGTTTTCTTTGCAATTCATCACTTGAATTAGGTTCCTTGGATATTCTCTCATAATTATTTAGCTTTTTGAGCCATGGGGAATCTATTTAAACCTTGGTTTGAATGTGTTCTCCTCAAGGGTATTTTAGGGTTTTCCCCTTTATGGATGAGCTACCTTTAGTAGCTATCAACTAATGAATTATTTGTTTTTCTTGTAAATTCAAGAAACGATGGATAAACATGTCTCTATGGATGTTATGGGAGCTTCTTTTGTGTGTGCTTGTATATTCTTAATATTTTAAGGCCATGGATACTTGGAAAGATACTAGAACTTTAACTTTTTCTTTTTCTTTATCTTAAAGTTTCATATACTTATCCCTAAGCACCAAAATGAGTCATTTTCTCTCCACCACTTCCCTCCTTCTATTAAAAACATTCTACCTCTGTGCTTCTATGAATTTCCTATCCAAGGAAGAAGAAAGAGGGGATCTTGTTGGAAAAAGAATCTAGGGTTGCAATTGACTTCCTTTTAGGGTTTGAAAAGCTTCCTTCTAGTGATCTTGACCTCAATCCCCTTATTCCCTCCATTTATTTCTTTTTTATCCTTACTCCTACCCTCTCCAGGTTGGAACCTTTCTGTTCCATGGTAGAAATTGCTCTAAAGCTCTAAAACCCTACCTCTCTTGCTCCTTCTGCTTAGGGTTTGCTCATTTGATGAAGAAAGGTGCTAGATGGACGAGTTCATAGCTTATACTTGAATTTTCTACCCTACCTTCTCGAGTTTTCTTCTGTTTGGGATTCAATCTTATCATTAGAGGAAAGTTTTATAACTTTCTCCACGTTTATTTCTTACCATAAGCTTTCTAGCTCATGTTCTTTCTTACATGCACAAAAAAGGTATGCTTGACTTGGATTTCGATTTTTATAATGTTCCATGTTCTTATTTCAGTTCTAGATGAACCTGTAATCATGTGTACATTATTCCTAAGGTATAATATGACTTGGATCAGGTTGTTTTGACAACCTATGGTGCTAAGCACCTATCAACCAATGGTCAAATTTAGGGTTTCAAGCTGATTTCTTCTATAAACCCATGACCTGATGATGGTACCATTGCAACAACCCTATGGTGTTGTCTTCATGACAATTGATGGTGGTAACCATGGGTTTCAACTGACTTTCACCCCGTAGGTCATGTTTTGGTCTAATTAGAAGCCTAGTGATTAACAACTAAGTACCCTAATGATGCTATCAATCAATGGTGATATTAGTTTGATATTTGATGTTGATTAATGAATATAGTATTAATCTTACAACCTATGGTGACTTAATGGTCACTAATGATGGTGGATCATGTCTCCACAACCTATGGTGAGTTAATAATATATTTGTACATCAATTAAGCCTTAGACCAATGGTTTCTTGGGTCACTTGATGTAATGGTTGAACCTATATTGTAATTGATGGTTTTAACATATGAACTTTATTCAATGGTCAAGATCTAATGTTTATTCCTCCAATAAAGTAGAATTAGGGCTAATGTGATATGTTGGTCCTAATAATGTGATTTAGATGGTTTCCTTTATATGATCAACTTAAGGAGCTTACTTGTTGACAATGGATGGTGTGTTTTAAATGAACAGTCGATTGTGGGTTTTACCCTACTCTCAATGGAACTTTTTGTGTTGTTAATCAAGGGATGTCTAGGGTTGGATGGTGACTCTTTCTAGAGCACAAATCAAGGACTTCATAGGTGGTTTATCCAAGGTGTTTACTTATGTAAACAACCAATGGTCTTACCTTTTAAACATCCAATGGTTCGGGGTGACATTGTGGTATGGTGATATGGGTTGAATGATGATGGAACAAATGGAGGGTTACCCTTAATAAGGTAGTCTTACCTATTCACGAATATGAATAGAAGGGATGATAATCATATTGCGTGGATATGTAACCCTAATGAGGTATATCTTGTTATACCTAGCTTTAATATAACTAAATGATGGTAATTGGGTATTAATAGTCCTTGAATGACTAATAAAATCATGGAGTACTCTGTTAGATGTTGTTGAAACCCTAGCATGCTATAACCCGATGGTTACACCTTGATTTATGTGTGGGTTCATACTTGAGAATGGTATGGAATGTTATGGTGATGTTTCACCGTATGCATCCATGATCCAATGGGGATGCTATGAGTTAGGGTTTGGGTATAAGTGTTGATTAGTATCATAAATCTAATTTATCTTGTTGAACCTAACTCTAATGCAAATAGATAAAGATGAGTATTCATGTTTAACCTTCTTATATTATGACATGATGGTGAAATAACCTCCTTAACATGATCATAGCCTTAATGTGTTAATTGGTGGTTATCATAGCCACATGATTGATACTTTCTTATGCTAAACATATGCTTTATGAATATGTTGAGGGTTATTCATATCTAGATTCCTTGCATGTTGATGTAATAAAGGAATGTTCTTAATGTTAATATAACCCTGCTTCGATTGTTTATGAATATCTCCTATATCATTAATGAAATATTGTGTTGCTATGGTGTATTATATGTAAGTGATGTTGTTGAGGCTTGTTATAAAGCATGCAAAGATAATGATGATCTTGTAGGGAATAGTGTGATGGTCTTAATGACCTTTGGGCATGATTGAGCCCTGAATAAGAGGCAATTCTCTTCTGTTGATAAGGGTTGATACCCTGTGATATTATGAAAAGGATTTATATCCTTTGATAGTATGATGGTCTTAATGACCTTTGGGCATGGTTGAGCCCTGAATGAGGTGTAATCCTCTTGTGTTGATAAGGGTTGATACCCTGTGATATTGTGAAAAGGATTTATATCTTGTGTTAGTATGATGATTAGTGTGGTCTAATGAATGACAAGTGAATAGTACCATGTGATGACGAGATGAGAAATTATGTTTCACATGTTTTATATCTTTTAAAGTTGTGATATTTATATGCTTGCTAGAAGTGAATTAGGGTTTGTATGTCCACTTGTTTGATGCAGCCTTAATTCACCCAATTGGCATAACTAATCAAGTGCAACTCTAATCATGTAGTGCCCTGTGCTGTAGAGCCATCTTCAGTATCAAAACTTGCTGGATGGTGAAAAAAGTATTCCTAAGGGAAACTCAGAGCGCATACTATTGAGTATGTGGGGGTGGCAGGTTGAGGATATATCCTTATCATCCACAATGCAGGTTGTGGAGGATGGCTATGGTCATGCCTCATACATCTGATGTGATTGAGGACAATTGTGGTTGTACCTCAGATTAGAGGGTTTTGTATACCCTAGTTTCTAGTGTCGTGACCTGTACCAAGGGAGGACTAATGGTTAGCAACTTGACTATATGTCACTGTGGTGGTAGCTTTGATTGATATGTCACTGCCTTTTTACTTGTGATGATCGAGGGGAAGAGATCATAGGATACTGACACTACTAGATCTTGTACGGAACCGAATAGGGTCGGTTGGACTTTGGATGGTACGATTCAAATTCCCCAGGGCATAATAAAAGATGTAAGACAACCATGTATCATATCTATTTAGGGTTATACACAACACTTCATATTGGATGATAACCCTTGTTTGCTTTCTTTTCATCGAGATCATGTTTAGTACAATAAGAGATAATAGATATGTTTATGTTGTAGTTATGCTCATGTTGTAAACATACTTATGTTGTCAAATATACTGACATTGATGGTTAATATGATGCTAGCTATGTTTAATATTTCTAGCCATGCCTATGTAATTAGAAAAGCTTAAACTACTAATTGTGCCTATAATTCATTGTGTTATGATGTTAGTTCTACTTATGATATAGATCTGTTCCCTTTATTTGAGATGCCAATATTGATAGCCATGCTATGTTACTAGACATAGATTGCTAGTGTTGTTAGACATGAATATGATGATAGTCAGATTAATGATAATGATTGTTATTAGATGCAATTTGATGATATTTGAGTAGATATGTATCCAAAGAAATGGATTTATTTGTTATCTATATATGCATTGATGATCATACTTGTTTCTAAGATTAATTGCTTAATCTGTTTAGCATACTTGAACTATTCAATCTGTTCAATTGATTATTAAATACTCCAACTGCTTAGTTAATGTGGTAATCAATAAGCATTGTTGGAGGTTATATCTCTTGTGTGGCATATACGAATATTGTTCTCTTATGTATATATGTTGTGGTGAAGCAATAGAACAATTCATATCAAATTCTTGGCATAGTATGGATAAAAGAAAGATGTTGGGCTCTTATGCAAATGTCTCTGAGAAGGTTCTGAGGTTGAAATTGGTTTTAATTTACCCATATTTTTGGGTATGTGGTTAATTGGTGATTGATTGTGTTTTATATTTTGAGTAATATCGTTTAGTGTAACGAGTTCTTTCAAGTTGGTATCAGAGCTTTAGGTTCACAGAGTCTGCAGGGACACTAGGACTTAGGACTAGGATGATGTCAAAATTAGGAATATGACATAAAAATACGGTGCATGCTGCCTAATCTCAGTATTTGGGTGCCCTGGTTAGGTATTCAATTATTGAAGAAAGGTAAGTATGGAACTCTTAGATTGTTATCTTTCTGATTACTCTGATCAATTAGTCATTTTGATACAATCTATAGAGAATAATGAATAAGAAATCATGGTGTGAATATCTCAATCCTACCTTAAAAGAAGATGATAATTGCATCATAATCTATCAAAACTTGAATGTTTGGTAACCATAAGAGAAAGATATAACACCATGAAATCTAAATATGAATACAAATCAGAAAAAGAAGAGTTCTTGAAGATTTGATTCAAGAAGATAATATAGTAAAAGACATATAAGTCTATGCTTATAAAGTGAATCAAGGTATGAAATCCACATAAGATGGAAAGAACTCCTATAACAAGCACAAAATGAGAAGATAAATGGGAACAATGACAAAGGAATAAGGTGAAACCTGAGTTAATCTCAGACCAACCTATGTGTATAAGAAAGTGTTAATGTAAAATAAGCATGGAGTTTGAAAGAGATTAAGGTAGATGATCCATGTTTAATGAAGAAAATGTGGAATATGATGATTTACCTGTTGATAAGTGGTTGAAAAACATAATAAAATAGAAGAACATACCTATTGGGATAAATAGTCATCAAGGAAGGAGTAATGAGATATGTTAATCATGATGATTCCTATGCTAATGGCAAGGAACCCAAAATGAAAAGGGTAAAATAATACATAAGAAGTTGTGACTTGCATAATGAAAGAAGAATTGGTTACCTTTTTGCTAGTGACCCTTGAACAAATGCTTTTATGATGTGGTAAGTGTGTTTCCCTTTGTGTCTTTCCTTTCTAAGGCATATCTTTCAAGTGGATCATTGCCACTTAGTATGTGTGGATTTGTTGTAAACATGAGGGTGGATAGCTTATTATAGCATAAGGCTGTTTGGACTATGGTTCCAAGATCATAAAGTCTGTGATGATTTTGCTTTTGAGCCTTCCAATAATTAGGAGGACTCCTCTTATATGTCTTGATATTTGTTATGTTGGTAAAAGTGGGTGAGATAATGATGTGAGTTCCTTATAGCACATGAGGTGGATACCAAGGTAATGAATCCTCGTATCCAATATGTAACAACAATATGAGAAATATGTGAAGGTTGGAGATGTTTATTAAATGAAAATTACAAGTATTCCTCTCTCGTAGAGAGAGAGAGTTGATGATGATCCTATAAATGTTATTTGGAAGGAAAAAAAGTGACTCTATAACTTTGTGTATGGTCTAGTGATAGTTGGGCAAGACCACTATCAATGATAGATGGTTTGTTGATACAATAGATATAATTTTAGGATGATAGCTAGAATTTAAAGTTGAAAGTTACTATTAGATTTGTACCGGTGGCACAACAAGTTTCTATGTTCCATATTTGCAAATGTCTTCTTATGTGGGGGTTTTGTGCTGACCCAAGAGTATATATGTATGAATGATATGGCATCACCATGATATGCAATTAACCATGTGAAGGTAATATGATGAGGTGAAACCCATCTTTGTTTACCTTGGATTTCGGGGGTGAAATCCATGTTAAGGGTTTATAGTTGTAAGGCCCCTAAACTTGCTTAATGAATTGAATAAGATTAATTATCATAATTTAATTCTTATAATCCTAATATAACCTTGTTATATGATTTTAAATCATAATACAAGCTTAAGTTTCAAATTTGGTCCAATTTGGACACTGTTTGAGCAAGTTATGTAATTTTATGCACATTTTGGACTTTTATGCAATTTATCCAATTGAGAAGTTTTCTTTGCAATTTATCACTTGCATTAGGTTCGTTTTATATTATATCATTATTCTTGAGCTTTTTGAGTCATGGGGTTCCTATTTGAACCTTGGTTTGAAGGTGTTTTCCCCAAGGGTATTTTAGGGTTTACCCCTTCATGGATGAGCTACCTTTAGTAGCTATCAACTAATGAATTATTTGTTTTGCTTGGAAAATCAAAAAACGAGGGATAAGCATGTCTATGTGGAGGTGGTGGAGCTTCTTGTGTGTGTGCTTGTATATTCTTAATAGTTTAAGTCCATGGACACTTAGAAAGATACTAGAACTTCAACTTTTTCTTTTTCTTTATCTTAAAATTTCATATACTTATCCCTAAGCACCAATACAAGACATTTTATCTCCACCACTTCCCTCCTTCTATGAACCTCATTCTCCCTCTATGATTCTATGAATTTCCTATCCAAGGAAGAAGAACGAGGGGATCTTCTTGGAAAAAGAATCTAGGGTTGCAATTGACTTCCTTTTAGGGTTTGAAAATCTTCCTTCTAGTGATCTTGACCTAAAAGAGTAAGAATCCCCTTCTTCCCTCCATTTACTTATTTTTTATCCTTACTCCTACCTTTCTCCAGGTTGGAACCTTGCTGTTCCATGGTATAAATTTCTCTAAAGCTCTAAAACCCTACCTCTCTTGCTCCTTCTGCTTAGGGTTTGCTCATTTGATGAAGAAAGGTGCTAGATGGACGAGTTCACGGCTTATACTTAATTTTTCTACCCTACCTGATCAAGTTTTCTTATTTTTGGGATTTCATAATTAGAGGCAAGTTTTATAACTTGCTCCACGTTTATTGCTTACCGTAAGCGTGCTAGCTCATGTTCTTCCTTGAAAATGATGATCCATGCACTAAAAAGCTATGCTTGACTTGGATTTTGATTTTTATAATGTTCCCTATTTTGATTTCAGTTCTAGATGAACCTGTGATCATGTGTATGTTATTCCTAAGGTATAATATGACTTGGATCAGGTTGGTTTGACAACCTATGGTGCTAAGCACCTATCAACCAAAGGTCAATTTTAGGGTTTTAAGCTGATTTCTTGACCCGATGATGGTACCATTGCAACAACCCTATGGTGTTGTCTTCATGACAATTGATGGTGGTAAACAAGGGTGTCAACTGACGTTCACCCCTTAGGTCATGTTTTGTCCATATAACCAACAATCTCCCACTTGCACAGATCCAATCACTCATGAACTTAAGTCCAGTCGATCTAATATGCCCATCATGCTTCTGCTATGAAATTTCTTTAGTCAGGAGATCAGCAACATTTCTTTCAATTAGTACTCTACAAAGCTTTATATCGCCTCATTGTGTGATCTCAAGTATGATATGGTAATGCATGAGTATGTACTTGGAATGCTGATTCGATCTGAGTTACTTAGATTATGCAGTATGTTCATTGTTGTCACAGTAAATCTCTAATACCACCTGAAGTTCACTAATGAACTTCTTGATCCATATTGGTTCCTTTGCTGCATTTAAGGTAGAAATATACATGGCTTATGTTGTATAATCAGCCAGATTCTCTTTCTTATAACTTTTCCATCTTATAGCTTCATAGTTTATGCAAAACATGAATCTTGATTGTGAATGGTAGTTGTCCTTTTTGTTTTAGAATCTTTCCCTAATTAGAAGCCTAGTGATTAACAACTAAGTACCCTAATAATGCTATCAATCAATGGTGATATCAATTTGATATTTGATGTTGATTAATGAACATAGTGTTGATCTAACAACCTATGGTGACTTACTGGTCACTAATGATAGTGGATTAGGTCTCCACAACCTATGGTGAGTTAATCATGTATTTTTAGCATCAATTAAGCCTTAGACCAATGGTTTCTTGGGTCACTTGATGTAATGGCCGTACCTATACTGTAATTGATGGTTTTAACATATGAACTTGACTCAATGGTCACGATCTAATATTTGTTCCTCCAATAAAGTGGAATTATGGAAAATGTAATATGTTGGTCCTAATAATGTGATTTATATGGTTTCCTTTATATGATCAACTTAAGAATTTTACTTGTTGATAATGGATGGCTTGTTTTAAATGAACAGTCGATTGTGGGTTTTACCCTACTTCCAATGGAACTTTTTGTGTTGTTAATCAAGGGATGTCTAGGGTTATATGGTGACTCTTTCTAGAGAACAAATCAAGGACTTCATAGGTGGTTTATCCAAGGTATTTACTTATGTAAACAATCAATGGTCTTACCTTTAAACATCCAATGGTTCTGGGTGACATTGTGGTATGGTGATATGGGTTGAATGATGATGGAACAAATGGAGGGTTGCCCTTAATAAGGTAGTCTTACCTATTCAATCATATGAATAGATGGTATGATAACCATATTGTGTGGATATGTAACCCTAATGAGGTATAGCTTGTTATACATAGCTTTAATATAACTAAATGATGGTAATTGGGTATGAATAGTCCTTGAATGACTAATACAATCATAGAGTACTCTGTTACTGTTGTTGGAACCCTAGTATGCTATAACCTAATGGTTACACCTTGATTTATGTGTGGGTTCATACTTGAGAATGGTATGAAATGTGATGGTGATGTTTCACTCTGTACATCCATGATCCAATGGGGATGTCGTGAGGTAGGGTTTGGGTATAAGTGTTGATTAGTAACATTAATATAATTTATCTTGTTGAACCTAACTCTAATGCAAATAGATAAAGAAGAGTATTCAATTTTAAACTTCTTATATGATGACATGATGGTGAAATAACCTCCTTGACATGATCATAACCTTAATGTGTTAATTGGTGGTTATCGTAGCCACATGGTTGATACTTTCTTATGCTAAACATGTGCATTACGAATATGTTGAGGGTTAATCATATCTAGATTCCTTGCATGTTGGTGTAATAAAGGAATGTTCTTAATGTTAATGTAACCCTACTATGATTGCTATGAATATCTCCTATCCGATTAATACAATATTGTGTTGATCTGGTTTATTATATGTAAGTGACGTTGTTGAGCCTTATTATAAGGGACGCAAAGATAATGATGATCTTGTAGGGAATAGTATGATGGTCTTAATGACATTTAGGCATGATTGAGCCCTGAATGAGTTGTAATTCTCTTGTGTTGATAAGGGTTGATACCCTATGATATTGTGAAAAGGATTTATGTCCTTTGATAGTATGATGGTCTTAATGACCTTTGGGCATGGTTGAGCCCTGAATGAGGTGTAATCCTCTTATGTTGATAAGGGTTGATACCCTGTGATATTGTGAAAAGGTTATATCTTGTGATAGTATGATGACTAGTGTGGTCTCTTGAATGGCAAGTGAATAGTACCATGTGATGATGAGATGATAAATTATGTTTCACACATTTTATATTATTTGAAGTTTTAATATTTATATGCTTGTTAGAAGTGAATTAGGGTTTGTATGTCCACTTGTTTGATGCAACCTTAATTCACCCAATTGGCATAACTAATCAAGTGCAACTCTAATCATGTAGTGCCTTGTGTCGTAGATCCATCTTCAGTGTCAGAACTTGCTGGACAGTGAAACGAGTATTCCTAAGGGAAACTCAGAGCGCATACTGTTGAGTATGTGGGGTTGGTAGGTTGAGGATATATCCTTGTCATTCACAATGCAGATTGTGGTTGATGGCTATGGTCATGCCTCATACATCTGATGTGATTGAGGATAACTGTGGCTGTACATCAGATTAGAGGGTTTTGTATACCCTAGTTTTTAGTGTCATGGCCTGTACCAAGGGCGGACTAGTGGTTAGCGACTTGATTATATGTCGTTGTGGTGGTAGTTTTGACTGATATTCCACTACCTTTTTACTCGTACTGACCGAGGGGAAGAGATCTTTGGATACTGACACTCCTAGATCTTGTACGAAACTGAATAGCCCTTCACAGGGGTCAGTTGGACTTTAGATAGTACAATTCAAATTCCCCAAGGCATAATAAAAGATGTAAGCTAGCCGTGTAGCATATCTGTTTAGGGTTATACACAATGCTTCATATTGGATGATACCCTTGTTTGCTTTCTTTTCATTGAGATCATGTTTGGTACAATAATAGATAATAGATATGATTATGTTGTAGTTATGCTCATGTTGTAAACATGCTTATGTTTTCAAATATACCAACATTGATGGTTAAGATGATGCTGCTAGATATGTTTAATATTGCTAGACATGCCTATGTAATTAGAAAAGCTTAAACTACTAATCATGCCTATGTAGTTCATTGTGTTATGATGTTAGTTCTACTTATGATATAGATATGTTCCATGTATTTGAGACGACAATATGATAGCCATGTTATGTTATTAGACATATTCATGATGTCAAGGATACTTATGCTACTAGATTGTGTGTTTTGTTAGACATGAATATGATGATAGTCAGATTAATGATAATGATTGTTATTAGATGCAATTTGATGATATTTGAGTAGATATCTATCCAAAGAATGGATTTATTTGTTATCTATATATGCATTGATGATTATACTTGTTGCTAAGATTAATTTCTTAATATGTATTACATACTTTAACTGTTCATTTTGTTTAATTGATTATTAAATACTCCAATTGCTTAGTTATCTACTATTTAAAATGTTGTAATCAATAAGCGTTGTTGGAGGTTATATCTCTTGCTGGGACATGGGTATCACCCTTGTGATTTGCCACATTTTTTAAGGTAATCAGAAGTGATGAAAACAAACATGCGGCAACAAAGAGGATCTATAGTAATGCATCTTTGAGGAAGTTGATTAGATGTCTAGTGTGTCCTATAGTCATCCTTGTACTCTCAGGTCTGGGCAGGAAAAGTTTGTATATGGTGTTTCAAATGAATCAGAATGTTGTTAGCATGTTAATGTTTGTTTGTGTGGCATATATGAATATTGTTCTCCTATGTATATATGTTGTGGCTAAGGTGATAGAACAATTTGTATCAAATTCTTGGCATAGTATGTATAAAAAGAAAGATGTTGGGCACTTATGCAAATGCTTCTGAGTAGGTGCTGAGGCTGAAATAGATTTTAATTTACCCATATTTTTGGGTATGTGGTTAATTGGTGATTGATTGTGTTTTATGTTTTGAGTAATCTCATTTAGTGTAACGAGTTCTCATAGTATTTCCGCATGCAATGCAAGAAATGAATTTGTATGGATCACAAAGTTAATTTCTAAAGTTGGGGTGGTTCCAAGCATCAATGATGCAATTAAGCTATATTGTGACAATAATGGAGATATTGCACAAGATGAGGAACCCAGATCGCATCAAAATTCCAAGCACATAAAAAAATGATTCCATATCATATGAGAGATCATACGGTGAGGAGATTTGAAGATTTGTAGAGTGCCAATCGAAAGTAATATTGTTGATCCCTTGACAAAGGACTTTCACAGTAGAAGCATGATGGTCATGTTAGTTCACTTGGGATTAAGTTCATGGGTGATTGACACTAAGTGCAACTAGGAGTCTGTTGGTATGTATGGATAGAAAGCCAGTCAAATGATGCTTGTAATGGGAAAACTTGTAAACAATTTGATTAATAATAAAGGCAATCTTTCAATTTATTCTATTTTATTTAGTTATGAGATAACGATGTTACATAATAAATGTCTAAAGAATTATATTACTCAATGACATATGTCGCCAAGTTGAGGACCTGAGCAATGAGATCATACATATGTCAAGAGTATATACATTCTTATTATGTCCCTAGTAAGTTGTTATTGTGTAAGGATAAATAAACAACAATTACACCTAAGACTAGAATGTGTGTTGTTTGATGAAAAAATCTCATTAGTCATGATACATGATATCGAACAAAACACATAGATACTTGTTAGAGAACAATGTATCAGACAGACCCACCTTGAGAGTGATGCATGGAAATCATTGAATGATAGTCGCATTCATCTCTCATAGTGATGGCGGTAATTGTCGTTCCTAGACCAGAAATTACTACACTCATCACTTGTTGCTTGATGTACTTTGTCTTTATCAAACATGACCTTGAATAAGGGTTACCATAAAGGTGATGTTCAAATGCATTATAACACATGGGGATTGATTGTGAGTGATTTAGATGGGATTTGTCCCTCCCATAGGAGTTTGATATCCCAACCACTTGATAAGAGAGACTGAGAAAATCATGGCCATGCACATATCAATCAATATATATGATATTGAGTTCACATATATCTTAGATAGTCTACTCTAGTTCAACGAACATGGATTGAACATTGAATAGGATGACAATTCCATACCTCAAGTTCAATCTAGATATTAGAGACAAAGTGTTACACCTGCATCCCACTATTACCACTAATCATGAAATCATGGCATAAATATGAGGATTTAACTTAATACAAAGTTCACTCCTGACTTTTTCCCTTTATTTAATTTCAAAATATTTGTTTTCTCGCATCCAATCACATAAACAAACTTTAAAAGAAAATTAAACTTTGATTACTCTAATACGATCTCAACATTAATGATACACATCCATACATTCATTCTATTTCTCACACTTCCATGTACATACAACATGATAATCATATACATTCTCTCTTATTAAGGAAACAAAGATACCAAACATCATTTACAACTCTCTCACATCTATACAAGGACCTAGAGTGTAACGTCCTGAGTTCAATAAAATTATCATTTTCCACCTCAATTTTTATGTTAATTTCTTTCTTCTCCATTTTGTGTCCTTAATATTGAATATTTGAGAAATTAATGGTTGAAGTACAATTTGTTTCCAATTGAGGGTTAGATGCACAAAATACCACAAATGGATATATGGATAGGGTAATTATGCAAATTTCCACTAAACCACGAATTTGTTGTCTAATGGATAATGTTGGAGCTCAAGAATAAATATTAATGGATAAGAAGTGATTTAATTAGCAAGTGTAAATTAAATGGTGAATAAATAACCAACTTTCATACCTCACTCTTATTATGGGATAATTAATCTTGCAAATGCATGATATTAGTGAGTGGTGAACTCTTGGACTTCAAATCTCGGATTTGGGAACCAAGGGTTGCTTTTAAAAGCAATACATAATTATTTGCTCAAGCATTATATTAATATATGCTTTAATAATAAAAATAATTATTGGATGCCAAAGGTTGGGTGAAACGCAAATATAATTACATAGAATGAATCTAGACGTCATTAGGAATCTAGAGTTAAAATTTGAGGTCATTTGGAGTTTGTTTGACCTTCCAAATGCATTTAACAAGGTTTTAATATAGTGTGACATAATAGCAATTGATATATCATTGAATTGCATCATTTAAGCCTAAGTTCAGCCTTTAAATTGCTGTCACGCGCGTCCGGCCCATCGTGGGTCATGATCCAATGGTCCAGGTAGGACATGGATCCCATTCGACGGTCGGCTCTTCATCTTCTACCTTCAGTTAACCGAAGGAGCAAGCGAGCAGCCGCGGCTCGCTTCATCTCCCCCGTTCTCCCTCGTCTCTTTACATTTTCCAAAGATTTCTTCGCCCACGAGTTCGTGAGGACCTCCCGCATCAAACGAGCCAAGTCTCTTCACATCCCATGAACTGTAGGCAAAATGCCATTCGTGGCCGGCCATAGCTCCTCACCTCCACCTTCTCTTCGACTCCTCTGACTTTCCCATCTATATATGACCACCTACACACATCCGTTGGCCCCTTAGCAACTTGCACAAACCATCAATTTCATTCGAGACCGTGTGTGTAGCCAGCGACATGGAGTTTTTTCCAACTGTGCTTGTGGCACCTCTCCCCGGAGCTAGAGTGCTCATGCGTCGAAATTTATTGGTCTGGTGAGTTCGTCTTTCATTCTCTTCATTTCGAGTACCTGCACGACGATTTTGGTGGAGAAATACAAAAATGCCCAAACTACCTAGCTACACCACGACGCCATGGCTGCACCCCGAGCTTGAAGAAGCTCGGCTGCTTTTTACCATTTTTCCCTCGCGCGCCCTTCCTTCCTGATCCTCACGCCAAGGGCATATTCGTCATCTGAAACCTTGCTTTTTGACCCATTTAGCAATTAATTGGTCAGTCTTGTTTAATTTGTAGAAAATTGCTCGAATATCGAAGAAATACAAATAAATACTCGTTGGAAAGATAAAAATATGTAAAATCCAAATTTTAAAATTTTGAACCCTGGTTTCCATCCCAAGTATGGTAATTAATTCAAACCCTAGTTTAAATGCATAAAGTGTTATAAAATGATAATAATAGTGGTTTAACTCTGTTTTTGAAAGTAAAATATGTTTTCTAGAGTAGAAAAATAGTAGGAATCGTTTGGTCATATTTCCAGACCCAAAATCCAAAGTCTTAACCCATGGGTTATAAATGTGGACATTTTACACTTAAAGTACCTTTAAGTAACCTAATACATGCATTAATCTTTGAACCTAGGTTAAAGTGAGTTTGGACCTGATATCTTAGTGGATAAGGGATAATCTAGAAAGCAAGAATAGGTATGTGCATTCTAACACCTCAGTTGGGATTCTAAACATGCTTAACCTAGTTTTCCCATATGAGGCATTCTTATGATAATATTCTCCATCTTCTACTTGGACATGAAAATTTTGTAACTATGATGCATATTCTTGCTATACTGTTACTCGTTGATGAATATGGGTCATGGGACCCCACTTTCCTTGTTGATGTGATTGAGATCTTGATATATACATGTTGCCCTTAAACTATTCATTTGAGTATCCAATATGAAATCTTGTTGTATGAACATCTTTTATGATTATCTCTTGGAAATGTTTGGGTCATTGGGCCCCACTTGAATCATTATTATTTTCTTTCTCTGCCAATGTAAATTGTAAGCATGATAATGATAATTTGACTAGTCAACAAATATAATGCACATGAGTACAAGTCACCCATAGGGCACTGTGGGGTTTTAGTCCCCGTGCCATAGGCACTGGGGTTTTAGTCCCCTTGCCACTTTATATATATTTTTGAGGTTTGGGATGTTATTTCCCCTCTCCTCCTAGTTGAGGTTGGTAGGTGCCTCACCCTATGTTAGTTTAGCTTAGTCATAATGAATCATGCTTGTTCTATATTTGACTTATATGCTTGGCAGAAATCCTATTTTAATTATATGCCTCATACTCTTGAACACTCTTAGTATAGAAAATCTTTATGTTTCCATGCCTTAATATGATTCTTGTACTTTATCATGTTGTATCACATACATTTCTATCTTTCTCTTGTTGGGTGCTCCCCAACCACCCAGAACCAGGACAAGGGCTAGAACAAGCACAAGGAAACCCAGGGCAGGAGTGAAGTTGATATCATGGCAAGGTTGATGCTGCTAAGACCTTACTCAAAAATAAATGTTATGAACTCTAGAAATAAGAGCTTTGTAATAGCCTAGATTCTTATCTACTTCTTCTTCTGGAACAATCTATGTAATAGTTTAGTTTTTCTCATCTTACTTTCTTCCGCTGCTACTATTGACAAAGGGTTGTATTTGGTCCATGCTTATTTAAATGGATTTATTATGCATGCATCCTTCCATCAAAATGCTTTTAATAATTTGAGGGATGTATTGCATTTTCTGTTAAATTTAAGTAGGGGGTGATCTCGCCTCCTTACAGCATGGTATCAGAGCCTGTAGGGTAGCTACTAGGGCATGATGTTGAAAGTGATGGTATCTAGAAAGGGTCAGAGCTTGGGTGCTGGAAATATTTTCCTCCGCCCCACTAGCTTGGTCACAAGGACTCCTGAGCTCATATGACCCGGCCTGGCCTAATCTAATATTGAATGCCCAAAATAGCATGCCTATAGGCAATAGCAGCCTTATCTTTTTCTGACTTATACTCCTAGAAATCTTACCCTAAAAACTTGTCTTTCAGGAAGGGTAGCTTGTTCGGTGAAAGCTCAAACAATGATGACACCAACCCTGAATCTCCTGAGACACCTCTGACTCCTGAGCAAGAGTTGGCGATGCTGAGACAACTACTCTCCACGACCTTGGTGGGGCAACTTACTGCAGGTGCTGCCCATGCCAACAAGCCTAAGGAGCCAACCTTGAATGACTTCATTAAGATGCAACCTCCCTACTTCAAGGGGGAAACTAAGAACAACATGGTGGACAAGGCGGATGATTGGTTGGTAGCCCTAGAATGCACATTCGATGGCATGGTGTGTCCCCCACATCTTAAAGTCCGCTTTGCATCTTATGTCCTAGATGTCCTGACACGGGTCTGGTGGGATGGGATAACTCGCACACGAGACACAACAACTATGGCCTGGGATGAGTTCCTTCAGATATTCTAAGCAAAGTATATCTGCACGACCTACTTGAAGAAGAAGGAGGCCAAGTTCTACAGTCTGCGACAAGGGAATATGATAGTTTCAGAGTATGTGCAACGTTTCTTGGTGTTGGAATGTTACGCTGTGGGTCTAGCTGAAGAGCGGAGGGCGACCGTCTTCCCTGAAGGGTTCAACTACATCATAGGGCGTCACCTGGTGCCCCAGCTCCCGCTCACCTTCCAACAAATGCTAGAAAAAGATCTGGTCGTGGAGGCGTACCTTGGCTTCCACGCTTCTGGTTCGAACAACAACAACAACAAACGAAAGAACCATGGTGGTCCGTAAGGGCACGGTAGGTTCAACTCCTATTCCCGATTGCATCCTCTTGGTAGATGTTCAGCTGGAAACACACCTTACCGAAGGAATGATCTGCCTGCCCCTATCTGTCATGAGTGTGGCCAAGCCAGTCACATCAGGCCAAACTGTCCTAGGTTCAATCGAGGACAGGTCTCCGCCTAGCAGCAACAACAACAACGTCAAAATCCGCCCCCAAGGAACAACAACAACAACAATCACCACAAAAACCGCAACAATAACCTGTAAGGACGCCTTCCGCCTGTGGAGAGGCACAATGGAAGGGTCTTTTCTCTAGATGCTGAAGAGGCTGATGATGGGAATAATGTGATTGAAGGTACTCTACACCTTAATATGTACCCTGTCAAGGCACTTTTTGATTCTAGCTCGTCAAATACCTTCATATCTACTCAGTTTGCTGCTATGCTAGAGATAGAGTCTGAATTAATGGACCATGTGCTAGATGTCAAAACCCCCTAGCGGTAGAATATGCTCCTCTTATCTCAACCTTCCAACCCTGGACCTGTGTATATCGGGAAAAATGTTTCCATCCGACTTTATCTTGCTCGAAATGTCTGTCTTTGACATTATTCTGGGTATGGATTGGCTAAAGAAGTACAAAGCACTCCTTTTTGTGAGGATTCGAGGGTTAGCTTGTTGCACCCTATAGAAGGAAGGATGTGTGTCAAAGGAAGGAAACAAGAAGAACGACAATTTGTCATCTCAACCATCAAAGTCGAAAAGCCTATCTCACAAGGGTGTAGGGCATTTCTCACCTCTATAGTTCTTGATTCTACACCCCCTGCTCTCGACCATATAGAAGTGGTGAAGGACTTCCCTGGTGTCTTTCCTGAAGAACTACTCGGGTTGCCTCCTACTCGCGAAGTGGAATTCTCCATCGATCTTGCACCTGGGACTTCACCCATCTCAAAGCCGCCTTACCGTCGAGCACCTGCTGAACTTGCTGAGTTAAAGAAGCAACTTCAAGAACTTCTTGATATGGGGTTCATTCGCCCAAGCGTCTCTCCTTGGGGAGCCCCTGTCCTGTTTGTAAAGAAGAAGGATGGATCTATGCGGATGTGCATGGATTATCACATGCTTAATCAGGCCACGGTGAAGAATCGCTATCCACTGCCTCGAATTGGCGATCTCTTCAACCAACTCAAGTCTGCCACTGTCTTCTCAAAGATGGACTTGCGGAGCCAAATGCGAGTGAAGGATGAAGACATCCCAAAAATAGCTTTCAGAACCAGATATGGGCATTATGAATTTCCGGTCATGTCGTTTGGTTTGACTAATGCCCCAGCTGCTTTCATGGACCTGATGAATCGAGTTTTCTGTCCCTACCTTGATCGATTCGTCATGGTTTTTATTGATGATGTCTTGATATATTCTGAGTCAGAAGAGCAACATCGCGAGCACTTGAGATTGGTGCTCAATACACTGCGAGAAAATCAACTTTATGCTAAATTCTCAAAGTGTGAGTTCTGGATTAAAGAAGTTGTGTTTCTGGGTCACGTCATTTCTGGAGGACACATTGTTGTTGACCCTGCAAAGGTTGAGTCAGTGACCAAGTGGAAGGCTCCAAAGAATCCATCTGAAATTCGTAGTTTCCTCGGTCTGGCAGGTTACTATAGGAAGTTTATCAAAAACTTCTCAAAGCTCGCTCTTCCTATGACAAAGTTGACACGGAAGGATGTCAAGTTTGTTTGGTCTCCAGAGTGTCAGGATAGTTTCCAAAAGCTAAAGCTATGCCTGAAATATGCTCCTGTTCTTGCTCTACCTGTTGAAGGCAAACCCTACGTCATTTACACTTATGCCTCCAAGCAAGGACTGGGATGCGTTCTGATGCAAGAAGGCAAGGTGATTGCCTACGCCTCTCGCCAGTTGAAGCCGAATGAAGAAAACTGGCCTACACACGATTTAGAGCTCGCAGCTATTGTTCATGCTCTAAAGATCTGGCGACATTACATCTATGGGGTTCAGTTTGAGGTCTTCTTTGATCATAAAAGCTTAAACTACCTCCTGACACAAAAGGATTTGAACCTGAGACAGCGTAGATGGATGGAGTATCTCAAGGACTATGACTTTACCATCACTTATCATCCCGGTAAAGCCAACGTAGTCACTGATGCCTTGAGTCGAAAGAAGTCTGGGACATGTGCTGCAATAACATGTTCCATTTGGAAGAACATGGAGTATGTTTCTGGATGGCGACCACAACAGACATAAATTTCAAATGATGAAGTTGACGATAAGCTATGTGTTCACATGGCTAGCCTGTCAATCACTCCATGCTGGATTTTCGATAATACTACTGCCCAGTTGGAGAGTCCTGAGCTAGAATGAATGAAAGCCTTAACCCTAAAACCGCAATCGGATTTCTCTATTGGAGTTGATGGTGCACTCCGTTTCCGACAAAGATTGTGGGTTCCTGATGTTGACGAATTGCGATAGAAGATTCTCTATGAAGCTCATGGGTCCAAGTACACAATTCACCCTGGCATGACCAAGATGTACAAGGACCTGCAGCACAGTTTCTGGTGGAAGAACATGAAGACGGATATAGCTTTGTTTGTGTCAAAGTGTTTGACCTATCAACAAGTTAAGATAGAACATCAACGACCTGGTGGTCTCCTCCATCTGCTTGAAATTCCCAAATGAAAATGGGAGAAGATCACAATGGACTTTGTCACTGGTTTCCCCAAGACCAGGAAAGGCTACAATGTTGTGTGGATTGTCATTGATCGCCTCACAAAGTCTGCTCACTTTTTGCCTTTCAAGTCCAACTACAAAGTAGAATATATGGCACAAATATATCTAGAGTGTATAGTTCGTCTGCATGGTGTACCGGAAGTGATAGTTTCTGACTGTGATCCCAAGTTCACCTCTCGCCTATGGAGTTAGATACAAGAAGAAATGGGGACTGACCTACGGTTCAGTACTGCATATCACCCACAGACCGATGGTCAATCTAAAAGAACTGTACAAATCTTAGAAGACCTGCTTCGTGCTTGTGTGATGGACTGGGGAGGTGCATGGGATAGATATCTACCTCTGGCTGAGTTTGTATACAATAACAGCTACCAAGCCAGCATAGGAATGCCTCCGTATCAAGCATTGTACGGAAGACCCTCTTGTTCCCTCATTTCATTAGGACGATGTGGGTGAGCATTCCTTAGTGAAAACTGACAATATGCAGATGATGATATAGAAGGTTCAGCTGATTAAGAAGCGTATGAAAGCCGCTCAAGACCGACAGAAGATGTATGCCGACAAGCATAGGTCTGATGTGAGTTTCCTTGTTGGCGACCATGTGTTCTTGAAGGTCAAGCCCATACACTCTATTGCCCGATCCAAAGTCAAAGGCAAGCTTAGCCGCGTTATGTGGGACCTTTTGAGATCTTGGCTAATATTGGGGACTGTGCATACCGCTTGTCTCTTCCTCCTATTTATGATAAGATACACAATGTCTTTCATGTGTCTGTGCTGAGAAAGTATGTGAAGGACCCTTCTCATGTACTCTCAATAGAACCCTTGGAGATTCATGAAAACCTAACCTATGAGGAACTACTAGTAAAAAGTCTAGACACTTGGGTGAAACAGCTGAAGAATAAAGAGATTGAGTTAGTGAAGGTGTTGTGGAAGTATCATGGTTTAGAAGAAACCACTTGGGAGCTGAGAGAAGAAATGCTCTGATCTCACCCTTCTCTTTTGTATGAGATTTCGGGGACGAAATCCTTTCTAACGGGTGGAGTTCTGTAACGTCCTGAGTTCAATAAAATTATCATTTTCCACCTCAATTTTTATGTTAATTTCTTTCTTCTCCATTTTGTGTCCTTAATATTGAATATTTGAGAAATTAATGGTTGAAGTACAATTTGTTGCCAATTGAGGGTTAGATGCACAAAATACCACAAATGGATATATGGATAGGGTAATTATGCAAATTTCCACTAAACTACGAATTTGTTGTCTAATGGATAATGTTGGAGCTCAAGAATAAATATTAATGGATTGAAGTGATTTAATTAGCAAGTGTAAATTAAATGGTGAATAAATAACCAACTTTCATACCTCACTCTTATTATGGGATAATTAATCTTGAAAATGCATGATATTAGTGAGTGGTGAACTCTTGGACTCTAAATCTCGGATTTGGGAACCAAGGGTTGCTTTTAAAAGCAATACATAATCATTTGCTCAAGCATTATATTAATATATACTTTAATAATAAAAATAATTATCGGATGCCAAAGGTTGGGTGAAACGCAAATCTAATTGCATAGCATGAATCTAGACGTCATTATGAACCTAGGGTTAAAGTTTGAGGTCATTTGGAGTTCGTTTGACCTTTCAAATGCATTTAACAAGTTTTTAATATAGTGTGACATAATAGCAATTGATATATCATCGAATTGCATCATTTAAGCCTAAGTTCAGCCTTTAAATGGCTGTCACACGCGTACGGCCCATCGTGGGTTATGATCCAACGGTCCAGGTTGGACGTGGATCCCATCCGATGGTCAACTCTTCATCTTCTACCTTCAGTTAACCAAAGGAGCAAGCGAGCAGCCGCGGCTCGCTTCATCTCCCCTGTTCTCCCTCGTCTCTTCACCTTTTCCGGAGATTTCTTCGCCCACAAGTTCGTGAGGACCTCCCGCATTGAACGAGCCAAGTCTCTTCGCATCCCATTCACTATAGGCAAAACACCATTCGTGTCTGACCGTAGCTCCTCACCTCCACCTTCTCTTCGACTCCTCTAACTTTCCCATACATATGACCACCTACACACATCCGTCGGCCCCTTAGCAACTTGCACAAACCATCAATTTTATCTGAGATCGCGTGTGTATCCGATGACATGGAGTTTTTTCTACATGTGCTTGCGGCACCTCTCCCTGGAGCTAGAGTTCTCGTGTGTCGAAATTTATTGGTCTGGTGAGTTCGTCTTTCAATTCTCTTCATTTCGAGTACATGCACGACGATTTTGGTGGAGAAACGAAAAAACGCCCAAATTACCTAGCTACACCCACGGCGCCATGGCTGCGCCCCGAGCTTGAAGAAGCATAGGTGCTTTTTACCATTTTGCTCTCACGTGCCCTTCCTTCCTGATCCTCTCGCCAAGGGCAGAGTCGTCATTTGAAACCTTGCTTTTTGACCCATTTAGCAATTAATTGGTAAGTCTTGTTTAATTTGTATAAAATTGTTCGAATATTGGAAAAATACAAATAAATACTCGTTGGAAAGATAAAAACATGTAGAATCCGAATTTTTAAGTTTTGAACCCTAGTTCCTATCCCAAGTATGGTAATTAATTCAAACCCTATTTTAAATACATAAAGTGTTATAAAATGATAATAATAGTGTTTTAACTCTGTTTTTTAATGTAAAATATGTTTTCTAGAGTAGAAAAATAGTAGGAATCGTTTGGTCATATTTCCAGACCCAAAATCCAAAGTTTTAACCCATGGGTTATAAATGTGGACATTTTACACTTAAAGTACCCTTAAGTAACCTAATACATGCATTAATCTTTGAACCTAGGTTAAAGTGAGTTTGGACCTGATATCTTAGTGGATAAGGGATAATCTAGAAAGCAAGAACAAGTATGTGCATTCTAACACCTCAGTTGGGCTTCTAAACATGCTTAACCTAGTTTTCCCATATGAGGCATTCTTATGATAATATTCTCCATCTTCTACTTGGACATGAAAATTTGTAACTATGATGAATATTCTTGCTATACTGTTACTCCTTGATGAATATGGGTCATGGGACCCCACTTGCCTTGTTGATGTGATTGAGATCTTGATATATACATGTTGCCCTTAAACTATTCATTTGAGTATCCAATATGAAACCTTGTTGTATGAACATCTTTTATGATTATCTCTTGGAAATGTTTGGTTCATTGGGCCCCACTTGAATCATTGTTATTTTCTTTCTCTGCCAATGTAAATTGCAAGCATGATAATGATAGTTTGACTAGTTAACTAATATAGTGTACATGAGTACAAGTCACCCATAGGGCACTGGGGTTTTAGCCCCCCCTACCACTTTATATATTTTTTTGAGGTTTGGGATGTTATTTCCCCTCTCCTCCTGGTTGAGGTTGGTAGGCGCCTCACCCTATGTTAGTTTAGCTTAGTCATAATGAATCATGCTTGTTCTATATTTGACTTATATGCTTGGCAGAAATCCTATTTGAATTATATACCTCATACTCTTGAACATTCTTAGTATAGAAAATCTTTATGTTTCCATTCCTTAATACGCTTCTTGTACTTTATCATGTTGTGACACATACATTTCTATCTTTCTCTTGCTGGGTGCTCCCCAACCACCCAGAACCAGGATAAGGGCTAGAACAAACACAAGGAAACCCAGGGCAGGAGTGAAGTTGATATCATGGCAAGTTTGATGTTGCTAAGACCTTACTCAAAAATATATGTTATGAACTCTAGAAATAAGAGCTTTATAATAGCCTAGATTCTTATCTACTTCTTCTTTTGGAACAATCTATGTAATAGTTTAGTTTTTCTCATCTTACTATCTTCTGCTGCTACTATTGACAAAGGGTCATATTTGGTCCATGCTTATTTAAATGGATTTATTATGCATGCATCCTTCCATCAAAATGCTTTTAATAATTTGAGGGATGTATTGTATTTTCCGTTAAATTTAAGTAGGGGGTGATCTCGCCTCCTTACATAGAGTGATAGGGACCGACTGAACTTAACTGCTCTCATACTTAACTCATGTGATAGATCTACTTTGATGCATTGACCTTCTTCAAGTCCACGTGATTTCCCTAAAAATTGTGAGTAGAGGGGTGAGCCTACTCGTTCAGTGAATGAGTACTTCAAAGAAACAGTCTAAAGAACTTATATAATTATAGATATATTGTTGTGCAACTAATATCAATTATAACTGCAGTGAGCTTTAAAGAGATTAATCAATCACAAACATAAATATGGCACAATACTCTAGACATCTACAAGAGTGAATCAATATATGAACATGCTTGATTGATTATAAAGAGAACTAATAACTCAGAAACATACAAAGAATAATTGAATAACTATGCACACTTGTTTAACCTCTCATTCATCTTATTATGCCCTGAATCCACATGAGGTGTACCACAACATGTGAAAGAATTGTAGTAAGCTACGATCTCACTGTACAAGGCTTAGAGTCATGCCCGGATTCCTAAGCCTATCTCTTGAGTAAGACCCCGTCTACAGTGGACCTCGGCACGTCTGCCTCTCGGTAGCTAATGGGAGTGGCTGAATATCTCAGACTCCACCTCTCAACCTGGGTACTCAGGTGGTGAGTCAAAGCCCTCAGGCTTATTCTGCATCAATGGACCTACTGATCACTGATCACTCAACATGTAACACAGGTACCACTGGCATTCCTAGTTGGTGTTGGGTACCACACAACTGTAAGGCGTATGTCCTACTGGTCAAGACCCCCACACCCTACTATTACGCTCCAGCTTACCTCGATCTGGACTACCTCCAGTCGGGAAGCCATTTCCTCCTCACAGCACATGCCTCATCCTGCGAGGATTCTACAGTGTTCAGAGCATCTACATATCTAATGCACTTTTTAAATTCACAATTCAATCATCGCATCAACATATCTTAGTTCAACTTTGTAAACCGTACATTTCATAAACCATCTGATAACATTTAACACAACTAAATTGTTAAGCATACCACATCTCATACTGAGAAACTTTAATATCACAATACTTGATTCACTGAACACCTTATCTTTAGGGTTTCATTTACCTCATTCACTTATCACATGACTCACATAAGGATTTAATACTTCATAACATCATTCAATTAAGATTTCTTTTAGCAGTTCACATATAATTGAATATATATATGAAACCATGTAATGAACCAAACTAGGGTTTCTATGCCATTTACTAAAGCATCATACATCAAGAATAACATTGAATCAAGATGTCTATTTGAAAACCTCCAACTTTCCATTCATTTAGGGTTTCACCCTCCTTACTGATATATTAGGAAAACATTGATATCATCGAATGAAATGTGAGATCCTATCTGACATATATGTAATACACATACAAATAAAACAATCATTTGTAAGCAAGGATATTCAACTAGGCAAACTTCTTTATTCAATTATACAACAATTTCAGTCATAGTTGAAAACCCTAAATTTCAATATATTCATGTAACCTCTACAATTACTTTAGAAATTCTCATTTAGATGGATTGTAATCATTTATAATGTGATTTCATAATCTGAAATTCATCACAACAGAGAAATAATCCATTTCATATCATCTTGCAAAAGCTAGATCAAAAAGGCAACTTAGGGTTTGTACTCACATACTAAGCAATTGAAGATTTTTGACGATTTAACTCATTTTCGTGCAATCTACTATTTAAAGGAAGTACCCACTCATCCTAAGGTGTGAAAATACCTTAAAAATGTAGCCCATCTTTGAAAATCTCAAATCCATATCAAAACTCTAGCAAATCACCGATTTCTTCTTCCTTTCAACCCTAAAGATGGTCTGTTGTAGGTAGAAGATGAAAATCGTAGGTTAAGCCAAATATCAGTTTTGTTGGATTAGGTATTCCGAGCAAGGGGAAATGAGGAGGAGGAAGAATCGACAGTTAAAACTACTTACCAAGTTGAATCTATGACAACCCTTTTGGATTTCCGTCATTCTTCACATTCTTTCCCAAAAATCACACCAAAAATCACCTTCCAAGTCACCCTCTCATTGAGCAAGGTATTTGAGATGAAAGAGGATCGAATTGCGGTTCCAACACACTTTATTTTGTTGAAAGCAGATAAGTACAGCCCGAGAAATGATCATTTTATGATTGATTATCATGGGCGGCATCTATCGCGGTCGCGATACAGCGTCGCGGTCGTGGCGCACGATGCAGCGTCGCGGTCGCGACACTCTATACATGTTTACTAAAAAGGACATAACTCTCTCATTTTAACTATGATTTGGTTCTTTTTTTGTTGGATTCATAATTGAATTATCTAAAATCCTATAATACTATTTTGATAATATTCTCCAATGAAAAATTATTTATTAATTATTTTCTCCAATATCATTAACTCTCTTCTTACATACATGTATGGGTTAATGCTATATTACTCCAACTCGGATCTTTATAGTATGCTTAAGTCATGATTATGACTTGCCCAAACAAGTATTTAAGGTTACCAAAGTTAAGATAAAGCACAAGATAAAATATTACTAAAAAAACATGACAAACATTAAGATTATCTTAAATCTCTAGGTTTATTAGCAAAGCTAGGAACGGGTTGTAACAATTCTCCCCCTCTAATAAAAATTTTGTCTCAAAATTTCTAAAAGAGGAAAGGATACTTGTTCAACATCTTCATCTCCACTTCCCAAGTAGCTTCTTCTATACATGATTCCTCCAAAGAACCTTTACTAGGGGTTTCTCTCTCCTTTAAAGCTTTCGAATATTGTAGTCTAGAATTTTATTTTCAACATTGAGTCATTTGTTTCTCTTTTAATCACAACAGATTTTAAGAAAGTTTTCTCAACGATAACAAAAGAATTCTCTATGCCACAATCAATCATATGAAAGAGAAAGAGAAACAACCATTTTCAATATTTTCATACTCTTGAGGTGTTACCTCAACACTGATAATCTAATCCAACTGTCTCAATTCATATGGCTCAATATGTACTATTGTATTTTATTATCTATGAGTCACAAAAGAGATTCACCATGTTGTTTTGAATTTTACTATTGTGCTACTCAAATAGCAAAGCACTAATGAGTTGGAAGACTAGATTCAACCACAATTGTATAATACTAAGATGGATTACTGGTATGAATGACTACAACTATCAAACACCTTTAATTAACATATTGCTTATACATGTACAACTGAAATCATACGTAAAACAAATTTACATCCCTTAATATACCTTCAAAAATTATACTTCTAAAAACAAATTCACGTATAACTGAAAGCCATTATTTTCTCTTATTTCTCTCCTCATCCATTACTACTTACTTCTTGTTACTTATCCTTCTCATTTTGATCATATAGAATAAACATTACTAACATTAAAACATTCACGATAAGAATAGATTATTCATCATTATTTCTATCACTACAAGAATTTATTTTAGATTACACTTTGCTCATGTTGCACTTCTCGTTTTGTTCAAATCACACCTCTAATATTTAAAATCTATTTCTTATCCTTTGCTCTAAATCATTTTCATATTGTTTATCTACCTTTCATACTAGCTACCTTTAAACCCTAGATTACTATTAGTGCTAGTTTACTTTTTATAGTGCAAATCTCATGATCTTGTTTATAGAGATGCTAGTATTCAAGGTCAAATCACAAGTGACATCCCTTGAATTACTACAACTCTAAACATTCTAGGGTTTGGTCCTTATCAGTAGCACGACGTTGTTGTGATGCAACTTTGCTCCCTTAATTTGAAATTCAAACTTTGGATCTCACTAGTTTTACTAAAGTCTTCCTTATCTTATCAATTGATTTTCCTTTCTCTTTCTTAGCCATTCAGATAGATTACATTCTCAATTTACCCTGCTAGGGTTTTATCATCATATTGTGTGTCATTATTATGTTCACTAGATGTCTCTACCATGGTGGTTATTCATCAGATATGATTCACTTTATTATCACTTCATTCCCACCTTGCTCTCATTAAGTAAGATATGAAAGAGAAGATGATTCTAAGACTTAGAATTACTATCTTCTGACATTCGCTTAATACATTTCTCGTATGTAGGTTTAATTGGTTATCAACGAGGATACTTGACTAATTAGTACTTGCTTGAATCTCCTAACCTCTTTCTTTTATAATCTATATTACTCCATCATGTTTCAAACCCTTCCTCACTTTCCATTATCCTCTTACCATATACTACTCTTCCACCTGTCATGTTTAACTTCTAATTTTCTCTTATGATCATGTTGCTTATTCATGTGTTTGATCATGTATACCGTGTTGCACATATTTCTTTTTATCCTTCTACTAATGTGAAGTTGAAATTCTTAATCAATAATCTCTCTACTAGTTTCACCTCATGTTTAATACATTACATATCCTTCATTTTAAATCAAACGGCTCATGCATGGGTCAAACTTAGCTCTCTTTCAATCATGTTTTTCTCAACCTGAATATAGTCTACATTTGTATGACTTATTCATTTGTTTAGCTACACTTTTGTTCTTCTTTTAGAAACTAGTTTGTTGTTCTATAGAGACTAAGAGTCCAAAGGTAGTAAGGATGAATGTATTGAACTTCATAATAAAGGTATACATTCCATGCTCTCAATTATATCATAACCCTCACTCCTTAATCAAGATCATCATTTCTAGCATTTCTCTTTGTTTCAACTAAGTTTGTTATCATAGTCTTATGATTTACATGTTCATCTAATTCTCTTCACCTTACTTCTTCTGAAATTCACTTCTATGTACTTATCGTATACTTAACTTTTTTCTTCTATTTTCCCTTTGCTTTGGAGTACATAAAGTCATTGTACTCGATTATATGATCCATTCTTCATAATTGATTCTTACCATCTTGGCCCTTACATACTTTTCTCATATCTTTTCCATATTTCATATTTAGAGTTCATATAATACTAATCATTAAACTTAATCTAAACCTTATGTCGTGTTCTTTTATTCCCAATTAAGGGTTTCTCATATGAGGCCCCAAAGTTGGATCTCAGATATCAGTTCCAACTACTTCTTAGCTATTCTAATCTTTCCCATATGTCTCAACATCTTAGTGTATGTACAGACTATGATGTGGGTCTAATTTATCTAGAGTCTACTCTTATTATATTTTCAATAGGAGTCATTAGATCCCAGTAACACACCCTATCAGTCGGACCAGGACGAACCTGCAACCTTGAAGCCAAGAGATACTCAAGATTAACCAACTCCTATTAATCTCAAACATGTGGAAAGAATATCCACTTAGGGCAAACTCATTTAAACATAACTTCTCGTCTACTTGATTCGAAAAATAACTGAATCAACTTCATGATACACAACAATCTAAAAGAACCATACGTATTCTAGAATTCATACATATAAGAACATTTCTATTTATCTCCAATCAAAGAAGCAATATAAAGCAAGAGTTGTATCACATTCTATCTTTAAGCTCTCATTCCTTCATTACTTTCCAATCTCCTAACTCTAATATCTCTAGGGTTTCTATCTAGCCCATCCTCCCTCTACATACCTAGACAGGGCATCCAGAGAAGAATAGATAGAGTAGCTTGATACTGATCAACCTAAGTATTCAGATACCGGGCCAGGGAATCTAAATACTCAAACATCCCAGAGCTATAGACACATCACCTCCTATCTACCACACTTATAACTCATACTTTTTATCTTAACGGTCCCTGACGACTCAGCCTAAGCTCTGATACCAAGTTGTTACACCTGCATACCACGATTACCACTAATCATGAGATCATGGCATAAATTTGAGGATTAAACTTAATATAAAGTTCACTCCTGACTTTTTTCCCTTTATTTCATTTCAAACTCTTTGTTTTCTCATATCCAATCACATAAACAAGCTTTATAAGAAATTTAATGTGATGTCCAACTTACAAAACATGAGATTAACTAAGCGGAAGCGAATCATTTGCAGCGGATTACTAAAAATCACTAAAAATTAAAACTTTTTGCAAAGAGATCCACACACGGGAAATTTTTTTCTTCAAAAACCAAAGTATAACATTTAAATTCTGTTTCATAAGTACACAACCCGTACTATCTCTTCTCAAGTATTACAACATTAGTTGTTCTATTCAACATTATATACATACAACATAAAACCTTGAGGTATCAAGCCAAAATCTCAGATCGATTCAATAAAAACACTGACTACTGACTCCGAGGGCATGAGAGTACAGAGACGACACATAGGACTTTCTAACTATAAGACTAGACAGACAGTATCTCCACCTGAGATATTACTACTGTCCTCGATGCTGCTTTTGTTCTTTCTCTGCTAAAAGTTTACTGCCTCCTTGTTCACATCCACCTAAAAACATTGGATCCCATGGGGGTGAGACAATTGTAAATTGTCCCAGCGGGAGATACAACTCTCTGCCAAAACATTATTATTGCAGTGAAGGATATAAAACTCGCAGAGGATAAGTAGTTTAAAGCATTCTCATCTTAAAGCATTATAACTATTTTTGATAAAATAATAGATCAACTATTCTCTTGATAAGGAATAGGAAGAACATGCATATCATTTATCATCCATATTATACCATCATATCAAACTTCTCTTGTGACACTCATTATCTTGATATGTCACCCATGAGACATTCTTGTTTCAACTTATTGGCCTTAGTCAATCTGCTAAACATATTTTGGTTATATTGGACATGAGAGTGTGCATCATCATGTCTTTTTCAAGCATTGGTCTATACCAATCCTATGTAAATATTACATGCATTGGGTTACACCAATCACGTGCAACTAATACAAGTATTAGACTTATATTATTCATGTATATCCATTCCAAGTATTGAACTATGTCAATCCTGTGCAACTATTCCAGGTATTGATCTATGTCAATCCTGTGTAACTATTCCAGGTATTGATCTATGTCAATCTTGTGCAACTATTCTAGGTATTAGGTTATTACCAATCCTATGTTATTATTCCAGGTATTTAGAGTTAGCCAATCTTGTGAATTCTAGGTATTAGGAGTTAGCCAATCCCGTTTTATTATTCCAGGTATTGGGAATTAGCCAATCGTGTGCATTCCAGGTATTGGGAGTTAGCCAATCCTGTGTTACTATTCTAGGTATTGGGAGTTAGCCAATCCAGTGCATTCCAGGTATTGGGAGTTAGCCAATCCTGTTTTATTTTCTAGGTATTGGGAATTACCCAATCATGTGCATTCCAGATATTGGGAGTTATCCAATCCTGTGTTATTATTCCAGGTATTGGGAGTTAGCCAATCATATGCATTCTAGGTATTGGGAGTTAGCCAATCTTGTGTTCTTATTCCAGGCATTGAACTATGCCAATCCTGTACTATTATTCCAGGTATTGATCTATATCAATCCTGGGTAACCTTTAAAACATTTTGTTACATCTTACTAGGCAACAACCATCCTCATAGCTCATAATTCCCATAAAGCATCTTGTCACCTCTCACTAGGCAACATAACATATTACTTCATGTAATACATTAGTAACACCTCTATTCCCTCAATAGGGTTAGGGCTTACTATTCATATCATATTATGATTTCTCATGTCTCCTTACCCAATTTAGGGTTAAGGTTTCCCATCTCACGTTAGGATTTCATAGTTATCAAAGTATATCAACTTTGAGATTCTAACTGTGAAGTCCTTCGTATCTTGATGTATCACTTACCTCATTACTTCCAACTTTCTTGAGTTATCAACTTATCTAGAATTAAGGTATTTCCCATCTTAATCCTTTCATCCACTAACCTATCACTCTTACCATGAAGTGCATAGGTTATACATATGAATGGCCCAATTATCTTTAATGATATGAACTCATCTCAGGTTAAGGCATTGCTTACAATAAGCTTGCCTGTAATAAACAATTTATGATATTTCACCCTTATAAGGTTGTACCCATTGTTTTATTATTAGGGTTCTGGGTTGTCATCATGTTGTCCAAGATTAAGGCTTCATGTATTATAACTTCAATTAGGAATTTCACATACCTTTACCCTTTAATAGGGCTTTGGGATTTCACATGCTATCATACTTCATTAGAGTTAGGATTGCATATAGCATCACCCTACATTAGGCTTTCACATCTCATTGCCTATACTTAATGTTTACTATTCATCCCAACTAGGGATTTCTCATGGCATCATACTCAATTAGGGTTTCTCATGGAATCAACCTCAATTAGGGATTCACATTGAATCAACCTCAATTAGGGATTCACATGGAATCACCCTTAACTAGGACTTACTATGGTTAACCACAACTTGGGTCTACTATTCATCTTCAATCAGGGTTTGCATCTCATTTCCCTAAATTGGAGTTTCATATATCTTACCCTAGATTAGGGTTACATCCTCACCCTGGATTAGGGTTTCGTTCAGAATTGCCCTCAATTAGGGTTAGAGTTCAATAGCCCTGTCAATTGGGGTTTATGTTCATGATTAGGGTTTCATGATCTCTTTGCTTAAGAATCATACCCTTAATCACCTCATGAATCATATTCATGTATGAACCTCATGCTATCATCTTCTCAACTTGATTAGGTCATATCAACCCTTCAATCAAGTACATACAACTATGATTATCATAGAGTACCACCTAATTGTTCCTATAAGCAATTAGGGTTCATCCTTTAATTGGCACTAATCACTTAGGTACTATTAGGGTTTCAACCTTTGTACCTTCATTGATTATCATTACTAATCATCATTGGATCAATGGATCATTCATCATCTTAATTCTCAAGAGATTCAATTACATTGGACCTCCATTACATAAGGTATCCAATTGAATTGACCAATTGAATCTTCAATTACAATAGGTGTCCAAGTGGATTAACCAATTGAGTCCTCAATTAATTTTGACAACTTGAGCCCCAAACGGTCTTGGTCTTTCAAATTTCAAACGGTTTGAAACCGTTTGGTA
This sequence comes from Alisma plantago-aquatica, assembly GCA_963693085.1. Classification (NCBI taxonomy): domain Eukaryota; kingdom Viridiplantae; phylum Streptophyta; class Magnoliopsida; order Alismatales; family Alismataceae; genus Alisma; species Alisma plantago-aquatica. Next base: position 950,923,974 of record OY856412.1, read on the forward strand.
AAGGTGGTGCTTGTGACCGTTTTCTAAAGCAAGTACTTGAAACTGTTTGCTAAAGTACCTTTTTGAAATCGCATGGACTCAACCGGTTTTGGATCGTTTGGTCCCAAACGGTCTTGAGACCGTTTGGTCCCAGACGGTCTTGAGACCGTGTGGACTCGAACGGTCTTGAGACCTTTTGGTCCAAACCACCTCAAAACCGCATGGCCAAATATGGTCTCAACCAATCAAATTGAAATAGGGTTTCCAATGTTGATTCCTTCAATCATTGAATTTATGTAACCAATCATCAATTGGACCTATCATCAAACTTTAATTGAGTTAAATAGGTCAACCTCCTACTGATTTGACTATCAATTGACCCTCAAATGATCATCACTTAGGGTTTGCTCAATTGGATTAGGGTTTGGAATCGATGGTCCTTCAACATTAATCAATGTAAGATTAGTTACTTTGAAACCATTGAACCATCATCCAAATTGAACATGACCTGACCCCAGACAGTCTTGAGATCATTTGGATGACCTCCAAACGGTCTTTAGACCGTTTTCCCATGTCAACATCAAAATTCAAGTCAATCAATCAAAGTTTGGATCATTGGATTGATCACCAAATCAACATTTGATTGCACTTCAACTTAGTACCTTTAGATCTTCAAACACCTAACCATAGTCAACCCTAGACCTCCAAACGGTCTTGGGTGACCCCCAAACGGTCTTGGGATCATTTGGATGACCTCCAAACGGTCTTGAGACCGTTTGCCCATCATATCATCATCAACCATGTCATTCAATTAGGGTTTGGATCCTAGGATTGGTCACCATATCATCACTTAATTGTATTTCAATTTGGTATCTTTGGACCTTCAAACACTTGACCAAACTTAACCCTAGACCTCCAAACGGTCTTGGGTGAACCCCAAACGGTATTGAGACCGTTTGGGTGATCCCCAAATGGTCTTGAAACCGTTTGGGTCAATCAACCCAAAGCATTAACTCATTCAATTGCAAAATCAGCACTTCGCCGATTAGGGTTTATACCATATGTTTGAATCTTCAAATACCTAACCATACTCAACCCTAGACCTCCAAACGGTATTGGTTGACCTACAAACAGTCTTGAGACCGTTTGGGTGATTTACAAACGGTTTTGAAACCATTTGGGTCAATCAACCCAAGTTTCAAACTCAATCACTTATGAAATCAGCACTCAACCCGATTAGGGTTTAGGTGATTGATGGACCTTCAACTCATGAACCGATTGGAGTTAATCAATAATTAATTGATGGGTCATTAACCTAGATCATTATGAACAAGTCCCCAAACGGCCAACCCTGGTCAACATCACCAAACGGTCTGAAACCATTTGGTCTCATGCGGTTTGGTGAAACCGTTTTCTACTAAACGGTTTGAAACCGTTTGCTCCCAAAACACAAACCGTTTGGACATTTGATTGAAACCGTTTGGTCTAGATATTTAGGGAGGTGTGTGCTTATGATGATGTCATCATCATCAAGCTCTAGACCCACGAAACCTGCTATGATTTCAATGGAAATTGCATCAATCAACCAAATCAACAATTGTAACTAGAGAAATGATCATTATTTGATGGGGAATTGAATGCAATAACAAAGTTAGGGTTTCAAGTAATAAAACCCACCTCCAATTGGGCTTCAAAGCTCCAAGATCACGACAAAAATGGTGCATGAAGCTCTTGCAACTCCTCTTAGGCTCGTCCTCAAGCTTTTGGTTGAAAAGATTGGCTAGGGTTGAAGAGGAGATCGAAATAAGAAGAAATCCATAATTTATTTTTGATTTTCACCATGGAATCAAGGTGAAATGGATCAAGAACCTTACCAACATGTTTGGGGTCGTCCTCCAGGTCCTCCCTAGCTCCCTTGGTCGGTTTCCAAGCAAGGAGAAGAAGTGCAAATGAAAAAAAGCCTTTCACTTGGCTTGTAAAGGGTCTTTTTATAAGAAATTCAAGGAGAGAGAATATGCTTTGTAAAAATCTATTTAATCCCAAAAATATGACTACCTCTTCCCCATCATCTTCCTTAGGAACGAGGCTATCTTGTTTTCCTCTTATTGCTCTCAATTATCCATGATTTAAAGAAAAGAAAATCAAGCACCTTAAATCATATAATATTAATATCCATATGTGAGTGGATATTTCTTTTTCTTATAAAATTGTGAGTGAGTTATCCATTCCCTTGGATATTTTCGTGGTCCTTGCAAGGCTCAAGGATGTCCACTCACATATGAATCCAACAATTTTAATTCTGGTTGAAGGCTCTTTAATTAATACATTTATTTTTGCCCTAAATCGAATTAGGGTTTCAATTAGGATTAAATCTTGATTATTTTAATATCAAGATTTTCTCTCCTCCAACTTAATTCAAATGAGGCGCCCCTGTCATTTTCTTTGCTCTGCATGGTGCCAAGAAACATTAGGGACCTTATTGAAGTGGTAATTTGCATATTGAACCCTAGGTTTTGGGTAAATTGCACTTTACACCAAAATATGTTTTAATGCACAAACATTGCTTTGTCAGCTTTTCCTTGGTATTCAGGCTACCACAAGCCATACCTCTGCATCATCTTCATTCTCATGATGCTTCAACATATGAGGAACATCTTATCATGCAACATTTGCAATTTAACCCCTCAACTTGGGTAATTTGCACTTTAGTCCAAAATAAGCAAACATTGCTTCAACATTGTTCAAACATGACCAAAATTGAAACATAAGTTTATCATGAGCCCTAATTACTTTTCACAAGATAAGATTAAACATATAATCATCTTTCTTAATCAAAACACCTAGGGTTAAGTATGACCCAGGTCAGGGATGTTACAAATTATAATCCCCTAACAAGGATTTCGTCCCCGAAATCCCTGATAAAGAGAAACAGATATGATCCATGCATCATATCATCATGTCCTCACATAACACTTCATTATTATGGAGACACCATAGAGTTTTTATCAACAAAATGTCATTTCACATAAATTTATCATGGAATGGTTCACATGGAACACATACTCCCATGTTCCTCAGTTGGTTCAGTATTTCTCTTTCAAGGTCACCATTATATTGTGTCATACGCTTGAGACTATAAGTCTTTTCATACCCTGATTGTGTCATCTCACCTGATAACACCATACTATCTTTCCTTATTACATGCACTAACTATCTCATTAGTTATACATTCTCTTATCATAAGGAAAGGTTACTTATCAATTAAGAACTTATCTCAAAGATGTCTTCAATTGTTATGTTTATGCAAAACATAAACCCCTAACATGTGATGTTCATATTGTTTTACATGATTAATTTGATTTCATAATTGACTTTCTCACATATTCAACATAAACCATCTATTATTTCTTAGATACCATAATCTCTTACCTTGGTATCTATCACATGTATTAAAAACACATCACTTATTTATCTTCCTTTCATCTTGGGACATTACTTGTTACATATAACTTCACCTTGGAGCCAAAGTCCAAGATAAACTGATACCTTTTTAAGTATCCATCACATAAACATCTTTATATTATTCACATCAAGTGTCCTATGACCCATTTGATTGCCATGTCCCTGAGAGGAAAGAAAACAAGGAATCATATTCCTCATACAAACATGCTCATTTGAGGTTATCTCAGATTTCTCTTTCTTATGCTTAGAACAGGACACATTTATTCATTCCATGCTTCTTATTTCATGATACTCATTAGATTGTATCAGAATGACTTCTTGATCAGGGCAATCAAAAAGATTACAATCTAAGAGTTTCCATACTCACTTTATCATCAATAGTTGTATACCTAGCCCGGGTATATAAATACTAAGATTAAGTAGTATGCACTTTTTATACTATCATATTCCTTCCTTTTCATATTATCACAAGTATAAGATTTAACATTACTGGGTTTTACCCAGGAATCTCTTCAATACCTCATCTTCTTCTCATAGAGGTAAGAGCAACATGAACATCTATAATGTTTATTATGCAAAATGTAATTCCTCACATGATTAATCAAAGGAAGTTCAATCAATTACCTTCCCAATTAACTCAGGAAACTAGAAAAGACATTTTGAATGACATTATTTTGTCTAACCTGTCATTATTCGTGGATTATTCATTGCCTCAGGTTGATTATGCCTCAGAGGTTGATTCACCATAACATTTCTGGCTGAGCAATCTCTTTCCAGATGTCCAACTTGTCTACACTGGTAGCAAATTTTGGGTGCCAGGTATGGTCTAGAGGGTTCTTTACCCTTTCTAGATGACCATTGCCTTGGTGCACTAGGTCCTGGTTGTACTGGTGGTACCAAAATATTTCCCTTTTTGGAACTATTAGGCCTCTTTCCCTGGATTTGGATAGGACTTTTCTCAATTCTCTCTTCCTTGTTCTTTGTTGGACAATTCTTTACAATATGTCTAGGCTTTCTACACCTATAACAAATTCTGCTTTTGGGCTGAAACCTATTCCTTCCTTCACTATTTATTGATTCAATAGGCTGAGGTTGAACACAGTCTTATTCTAAGTCCAGAACATCATCAATCCCCATTGCTTCCACCTACTGATGTGGATTACTGTAACATACTGAATCTCAGGGTCTTCCCTGCAATTTACCCATTCTTGAGCTTTTCTTTGACTTTTAGTCCATTTGGACCTTTTTCATAAATTTCCCATCCTTCTGGATCATTTTTGTACACCTTGTGCAATTTGAGCACAATTTGATGTTGAAATCACTATTTACCCTCTTTTATGTAAATTGAGGGGTGTTTGCACAAATAACCCACATTAGGGGATAAGTTAGGGTTAATTATGTAATTTGGTCTTTAATGAGATTATATAGTGGATTATATTTATTTGGAGCTTTTTGGATAAATATATTATTAATAATGTGTATTTGAGTTCATATATATGTAATTAACCTTTATTGTTTCTCTCTCCTTGAAATATGATTTTAATTCATAATAATATGTTATTTTGTTAAGTAATGAGTATTTGTACCCTAATATGTTTTATATGTCGAATTTACTCACATGTTTCTTATTAATAGCTTTTTCATATAATTCCTTGATTTTAATATATTATTATGCTCCTTTATGAGCTATATATTTATTAATGGCCATATTATGCATTAAACGAGAAAGTGATTGCATAGCATTGTAAAATACGTCATTATAAGCCTATGGTTCAAATTTGGTGATTTTTGGAATTCATTTGACCCCTCTAATGCATTTTATTAGCTTTTATTATAGTGTGATTAAAGTGTTTTAATCGATTTCATGTATTTAATTTGTAACGCCAAGGTTCTATTATTTTTGGGCTGTCACGCGCCCCCTTCTGTGACCGAGCCATCCAATGGCTCTGGCTTGTTAAACCATCGATCCAACGGTGAGGAGGTCGCCTTCATCCTCCAGCCGTTAGGACAGACCCGACAGCTAGGTTCCTCAGCATTGATCTCTCTCCCTCCTTCACCTCTGTGCGAGATTTCTTGTGCGTTGAGTCCGTCTCATTGAGATGCTTCATTTGAGCCCCAACTCATCAACCCCCTTGCCATTTTCGCAAAACGCCCAATCGGGGCTACCTCCTCCTCTCCACCATGGACACACAGTGGGACCTTCACCCACCCTAGCGCCTATTAAAGGTCGGAAAAACCATCCTCATCCCCCGCTCTAGCTTCCTCCTCATCGAATTTCACCTGTACATGCCCGAGCCACCCTGACCTACTCCGTTCTTCTTCTCCGGCGATCTCGGCCTGCTGCTCGCCCCTCCGGCCACCTCACTTCAATTACCTTTAGGGTAAGCACCACCGACCTACCCTCTACCTCTTCCAACCTTTCGTTTGCCTCGTGATGCCCCCTATCGCCGTACCCTGTAACTCGCCAAAGTAGGTCCGCCGCCGCCACCTGTTTTTGAGCTTCAGAGCTCCTCCGACCTCTCTGCTACCCGCTTTGACCTCGCCTCGTGTCTGTGGGTGTGGTGGTGGCCTAGAACGACAGTTTTCCCGTCGGTTTTTTGATACTTTGGATCGCCGATCATATCTCTCTGTTTTTGACCATCGGTGGAGCTCTCTCGGAGCTTCTGAGCACTGCGAGACCCATTGTTGGGCTCGGCATGCTCGTCGAGCGATGGGGATCTCACTGAGGGGTCTAGTTTTCCCCGGGCAGCTGCTAGCTCTCAATGCGAGCACGTTTTTCCCCCCTGTTTCACTGCTCGTGCCTTGACCATGGCTGGAAGAAGCCAGGTCGTGGAATGACCAAGAGGGTCATCCACAGGCGTCGTATCGTTTTGCCGAACACAGGGGTAATATCGTCTATTCCCCATCTTGCTCTTGCTCTTTGACGCAAACAATCGACACTTGCGTTTGACTAAACTGCCCTCGTCTTTTTTTATTTGATTGATTTTGTGAGCAAGGGTAGGCCAGTCTTTTCCCGTATTTGCTCATTCGCCTTTGACTAAGGCCCAGCGAGCCTGGACAGGCTGACATGGCCAAAGATGATTGGCTCATGTCAGCGTGGGCCCGGCCTCAGTGGCCCAATCGCTTTTTATTTTGCCTACGTGGCTTTTTCTTAATTTCTGATTGGTTTGACTTACTTAATTCATAGTAAATCGATCCTTTATCAGAAAAATATGAGTAAATAGTTGATGGAAAGGATTTTTAATGTAGAATTTGATTTTGTGGTTTTTATGACCTGATTCTCAATGGTTTTCCGAAGTTTGTTTTGATTGGCATTTTTAGTATGTAAATGTTTTAAAATACATAATTAATTCATTTTAACTCTGTTTTATATAATAAGATATGTTTTCTTAATCAGGAGATTATGAGTAATCGTTTGGACTTGGTTTTGAGCTCTAAATCGTAGTTTTGTAAAATTAGGGTTTTTTCTATACTTATGTCTTTTAATACATGTGTTATGTTTATAACTAGGATATATGGATGGTTTGCTATCTGTTTGGTGGATATGATGGTATTGTATATATCTAAGGTATGTGAAACTTATTTAGTATGTGAAAACCTATTTTTGTATGTGGCACCTATTTATGTATGTGAGGCTTATTTTATACATGTGACATCTATGATGAATGTGTGGAATATATAATGTGCAAACAATCCTAATCATTCAGTTGGGCTTTTATCCAACCCCTCAATTTATACTTGTGATAGCCTTGTATTCCTTCTATTTACATTTATTGGCTCTTTACTTAGCTTATGCCATTATGGCTTAATCATTGGAATCATTCTTCTTCATATGTTGCCTTCTTTACTTGGAAATGATTTAATCTTGTTACTGACTCATCTTTTGAAATACTTGGAAATGTTATATATTGTGGATGTCTTTGTGACTCATTTAATTGTAACTCCTGAATCTTGTTGTTGCCTATGTTGGCTCATATCTTGAAGCACTTATATAATGATGTTGCCTATGATGGCTTGTTGATTGAGATTGATTATTTTTGGGTTTTATTCCCAATGCTTGTTGCATCTTATTATACTTTTCACTATGCTGCCAAGTGAATGTTTATGCATGATATAGATATTGGCCAATTGACAATGTAGTGTACATGAGTACAAACCACCCACAGGGCACTGAGGTTTTAGTCCTCCTGCCGGGCACTGGGGTTTTAGTCCCCCTGCCATTTTATATATTAGGCACTGGGGTTTTATTCCCCCTGCCACTTTTTAGGCACTGGGGTTTTAGTCCCCCTGCCATTGGTGAGGTCCGGTAGGTGCCTCACCCTACATTGATAGGACGTTGTGTCATAATTTATATTCATGCAAATGTGATAATTGTTGATATTTAAATGTGGCAGTTTCTCTCTCTCATATTCATATATTTGTCTCATCTCTTTGGAAATCTCTTCTTGTGGATAATCTTTTATGTTGCAAAGCTTTTATTATTATTTGTCCTATTCCTTTTTATTAACACATACCTTGTTATCTCTCTCTTGTTGGATGACCCCAACCATCCAGGATAGGAATCAGAGTGCGCATGGAAGCTTGGTGAACCCAAAGCTAAGGATAGGATAAGAAGAAAGGAATATATAGCTTGAGTGATCATGTTTGCTTTTATGTTATATAGTAGTTTGTTTGGAGACAATGTTGTATTAGTCTAAGTCTTCCTCTACCTAGATCCTTGTAGTTGCTTGTATAAAGTTGTACTCCCATTTGGGAAATTTGTAACGTACTCTTTATACATTTTTGAATAAGTCAAGATTTAATTCTTCCGCTGCTATCCAATTGATGATTTTGTTTATCATGATTTTAGTAGAGACTTTGGGTCTTTACAATTACATATCTTGTTGATGTCCAAAACATCATCATTAGGGGCTGGTAATCTAGGTTGCACTACTAGTGCTCGATCCACTAAATACATCATGGTTGCCCTAAATTTCCCAACAGTGATTCCTAAGGAAGGATTTCTTATCACAATTGGATTAGCTAGGGGGTTCTCAGGCAATTGTCCCTCTCTTGCCTACCTCCCTGCACCTCTTCTTGGTGCAGCATTGTTGCTTTCTGCAACAAACTCCTCATGTGACCCAGTCATCTTCAAGTTCTTCTTCTCCTATATGAGCATAAGACACTATCAGATACATTGGATGACACTAGAACAGACTCTACTACCTTAGTCCTATGTCTCTGTAGACTCAGCGAACCTAGAGCTCTGATACCACTAAATTGTGACGTCCAACTTATAAAACATGAGATTAACTAAGTGGAAGTGAATCATTTGCAGCTGATTACTGAAAATCGCTAAAAATTAAAACTTTTTGCAAAGAGATCCACACACGAGAAATCTTTTTCTTCAAAAACCAAAGTATAACATTTACATTCTGTTTCATAAGTACACAACTTGTACTATCTCTTCTCAAGGATTACAACATCAACTCTTCTATTCAACATTATATACAGACAACATAAAACCTTGAGGTATCAAGCCAAAATCTCAGATCGATTCAATAAAAACACTAACTACTGACTCTGAGGACCTGAGAGTATAGAGACGACACATAGGACTTTCTAACTATAAGACTAGACAGGCAGTATCTCCACCTGAGATATTACTGTTGTCCTTGATGCTGCTGCTGTTCTTTCTCTGCTAAAAGTTTACTGCCTCCTTGTCCACGTCCACCTAAAAACATTGGATCCCACGGGGGTGAGACAATTGTAAATTGTCCCAGCGGGAGATACAACTCTCCGCCAAAACATTATTATTGCAGTGAAGGATATAAAACTGGCAGAAGATAAGCAGTTTAAAGCATTCTCATCTTAAAGCATTGTAACTATTTTTGATAAAGCAATAGATCAACTATTCTCTTGATAAGGAATAGGAAGAACATACAAATCATTTATCATCCATATTATACCATCATATCAAACTTCTCTTGTGACACTCATTATCTTGATATGTCACCCATGAGACATTCTTGTTTCAACTTATTGGCCTTATCCAATCTCCTAAATAGATTTTGGTTATATTGGACATGAGAGTGTGCATCATCATGTCTTTTTCAAGCATTGGTCTATACCAATCCTATGTAAATATTACAGGCATTGGGTTACACCAATCCTCTACAACTAATACAAGCATTAGACTTATATTATTCATGTATATCCATTCCAAGTATTGAACTATGTCAATCCTGTGCAACTATTCCAGGTATTGATCTATGTCAATCCTGTGTAATTATTCCAGGTATTGATCTATGTCAATCATGTGTAACTATTCCAGGTATTGATCTATGTCAATCATGTACAACTATTCCAGGTATTGGGTTGTTACCAATCCTGTGTTATTATTCCAGGTTTTGGGAGTTAGCCAATTTTGTGCATTCCAGGTATTGGGAGTTAGCCAATCCTGTGTTATTATTCTAGGTATTGGGAATTAGCCAATCCTGTGCATTCCAGGTATTGGGAGTTAGCCAATCCTGTGTTATTATTCCAGGTATTGGGATTTAGCTAATCTTGTGCATTCCAGGTATTGGGAGTTAGCCAATCCTGTGTTATTATTCCAGGTATTTGGAATTAGCCAATCCTCTGCATTTTAGGTATTGGGAGTTAGCCAATCTTTTGTTATTATTCCAGGTATTGGGAGTTAGTCAATCATGTGCATTCCAGGTATTGGGAGTTAGCCAATCCTGTGTTATATTCCAGGCATTGAACTATGCCAATCCTGTATAATTATTCCAGGTATTGATCTATATCAATCCTGGGTAACCTTTAAAACATTTTGTTACCTCTTACTAGGAAACAACCATCCTCATAGCTCATAAGGCCCATAAAGCATCTTGTCACCTCTCACTAGGCAACATAACATATTACTTCATGTCATACAATAGTAACACCTCTATTCCCTCAATAGGGTTAGGGCTTACTATTCATATCATATTATGATTTCTCATGTCCCGTTACCCAATTTAGGGTTAAGGTTTCCCATCTCACATTAGGATTTCATAGTTATCAAAGTATATCAACTTTGAGATGCTAACTGTGAAGTCCTTCATATCTTGATGTATCACTTACCTCATTACTTCCAACTTTCTTGAGTTATCAGCTTATCTTGGATTAAGGTATTTCCCATCTTAATCCTTTCATCCACTAACCTATCACTCTTACCATGAAGTTCATAGGTTACACATATGAATGGTCCAATTATCTTTAATGATATGAACTCATCTCAGGTTAAGGCATTGCTTACAATAAGCTTGCATGTAATCAACCATTTATGGTATATCACCCTTATAAGGTTTTACCCATTGTTTTATTATTAGGGTTCTGGGTTGTCTCATGTTGTCCAAGATTAAGGCTTCATGTATTATAACTTCGATTAGGATTTCACATACCTTTACCCTTTAATAGGGCTTTGGGATTTCACATGCTATCATACTTCATTAGAGTTAGGATTGCATATAGCATCACCCTACATTAGGCTTTCACATCTCATTTCCTATAGTTAATGTTTACTATTCATCCCAACTAGAGATTTCTCATGGCATCATCCTCAATTAGGGTTTCTCATGGAATCAACCTCAATTAGGGATTCACATTGAATCAACCTCAATTAGGGATTCACATGGAATCACCCTTAACTAGGACTTCCACTATGGTTGCCCACAACTTGGGTCTACTATTCATCTTCAATCAGGGTTTGCATCTCATTTCCCTAAATTGGAGTTTCATATCATTACCCTAGATTAGGGTTACATCCTCACCCTGGATTAGGGTTTCATTCAGAATTGCCCTCAATTAGGGTTAGAGTTCAATAGCCCTGTCAATTGGGGTTTATCTTCATGATTAGGGTTTCATGATCTCTTTTCTTAAGAATCATACCCTTAATCACCTCATGAATCATATTCATGTATGAACCTCATGCTATCATCTTCTCAATTTGATTAGGTCATACCAACCCTTCAATCAAGTACATACAACTATGATTTTCATAGAGTACCACCTAATTGTTCCTATAAGCAGTTAGGGTTCATCCTTTAATTGACACTAATCACTTAGGTACTATTAGGGTTTCAACCTTTGCACCTTCATTTATTATCATTACTAATCATAATTGGATCAATGGATCATTCATCATCTTAATTCTCAAGAGATTCAATTACATTGGACATCCATTACATAAGGTATCCAATTGAATTGACCAATTGAATCTTCAATTACAATAGGTGTCCAAGTGGATTAACCAATTAAGTCCTCAATTAATTTTCACTACTTGAGCCCCAAACGTTCTTGGTCTTTCAAAGTTCAAACGGTTTGAAAACGTTTGGTAAAGGTGGTGCTTGAGACCGTTTGCTAAAGCAAGTACTTGAACCCGTTTGCTAAAGTACCTTTTTAAAACCGCATGGACTCAACCGGTTTGGGATCATTTGGTCCCAAACGGTCTTGAGACTGTTTGGACCCAAACTGTGGCGACCGAATTGCCAAAACGAAATAAACAAATGCGGAAGCAATTGATTAGCAGTGGAATTATGAAAATCACTAAAAAATTAAAACTTTTTGGAAAGAGATCTTTAAACCATAAAACTCTTTTATAAGAGAACAAGATAATTGTTTACAACATGGTTTGTCATTACATCTCTGTGAAATCACCACTCGAGTGATCACTTACATCCATTGCCCTGTTATCTGTATAAGGCAAGATACAAAAATCTCAAGGCATTATGCCAAAAACCTCAGACCTACTGACTCCTAGGACCTGAGAGTACAGAGACAACATAAGACATGCTATCTACAAGACTTGACAGTCACTATCTCCACCTAATTCACTGCTGCCCCTGGTGTTGCTGCTCCTACTGATATTGCTCACCTTTAGAGTGGTTCCCCCGTCCTCGGCGTCCACCTAAAAAGTCGAATCCCACGGGGGCGAGACAATTGAATAATTTTCCCAGCGAGAGTTATAACTCTCCGCCAGAAGCTTTATTATTGCAGTAAAGGAATAACATAAGCAAAATAATCTTTAAGACATTCAACAGCAGGTTTGGTATTGAGCAAGGCAACATTTACTTAAGCAATTATTTCAATAAGGAAATTGAAGAACATGTATACTAGTTACTTGACTAGAATATTATAAACAATGTAACATCAATCATTGTTTCTCGTAATTCAACCTAAGCAGTTATGCTACACGGCTGATTATGTTTTTCAAACATTATTATGCCCTGCGGAGATGAGGTATACCGCTCATACTCCAACCGACCATTACGAAATCACATCGGTATCATACATAGGTCATCAAAAGAGCTGGATACTTATGACCTCATCTTGCTCAGTTAGTGTGAGGATCAACATGTAGGACATCTCGTGTCTCTACCACAATAGCTTTCCAGGGTATTCTGGCAACTTCGTTATTAGAGTCACAGTGGCATTCTGTACTCTCTTCACCATCGAGGGATTTCTTGTTTATCTCTGATCGATGCGGCATTAAAGGTTCCCCCAGGAGATTAGTGAAACGTCATCTCGGCATAAACACATAATGAAGGATTGATGGATTAAAGTACATCTTACATCAATTCCTACACTAGGACGTAAGGATATTCGCGTCCATAACCCCAATATACTCAAAAGTATGTTTTCCAGGAATTCCCTTAGGAAAACCTGTTTCACCATCATTAAACTACTGACAATGATGGATCTATGATCAGGGCTCTACATGATATGATTAGACTTGATTATTTAAGTACATTATAGCGTTCTTTTAGCATCAGGCATGTTTTCAATCATTAATCATTAAAACAACTGCTATTAAGAAAGAATACTAAATGTATCAAGTTTAACTCACATCAGTTATCATATGAACATCATTTCTTAACCATTTAATCACTATGATTCAAGGATAGGGGTATTCAAACCTTTAGATTATCATAAGTCATCTAACATCATGACCTTGATTGTAACAATATAAATATTATTCATAGTTCTTACAGCCTATCCATCTCATATGTTGCCTCTTAAACCAGGGAACATGATATGTCACTATTCATAAAGCCTATAACATGATTTCAATGAATATGATATCATAACCCTTACCTGGATATGATCACCTCTATATAAGAACATGCATGGTTAACCCAATTGATAATAATAAACAACTCATCTCTATATCAGCAATTTATAAAGCAAAGATAACCTTTCAATTCAAGGGATGTACCAACATACCCTCACTAAGGCTAAGTTTCCCTATTCGATTCAATTAGGGTTATTCAACCCCTTTATTTTAATTAGGAATAATGGTTCCTTATCTCATACTTCAATCATGAAGTTTCATGCTTAAAAGCATAACCTGGAATTAGGGTTTATTGTTCATTTCATCATATCACCCACAATTAGGGTTTACTATTCACATTACATGTTATACCCTAGAATTAGGGTTTACTATTCACATTACATGTGAATTAAGCTCATACCATCATCATGTATGAAGATTACTATCATTAGTGCCTTCAAATTAGGTTAAAATTCATTAATCACCATAATTAGGGTTTCCATGATCTCCCTATGAAGGATCATACCCTAATCATGTGTATTCATACATATTGAAGGTATTTTACTTGATTCTCATTCATATTAGGAATCTTCTCTCTCCTCTTACTATTAGATGATGTTTACATCACTCTTGATTAGGTTAGGTCAAACCAACTTGATTAACATAAGTCAAGTCATCACCATTATGGTCATTAGGGTTTACTTGGTCAAGAGATGTTGTCTACTTGAACCCTTCAGGGTACTTTGGTAATCTTTGCTATTACCCATAAAATGTGTTAATCTACTAATTAATTAACCCCTTAATGACTTTAGGTATCTTTAGGGTTTAGATTAAACAACTACTAAACCATCTTAACCTTCAAACCATCAAACATTCTTAACATAGTTGAACCCCAAACGGTCTTACACTTTCAACCTCCAAACGGTTTTGAAACCATTTGGGGTTGTTGACTGTTTGTTGACTTTTGAAACCGCATGGTAAAGTACACATTCAAGACCGTTTTCCCTAGGTGGGGTGAAGACCGTTTGGTCCCGTTGACCGTTTGGCCAAGTTTGACTTCAAAACCGCATGGGCAAACCGACCTTGAAACCGCATGTTCACCAAACGGTCTTGAGATCGTTTGGTCCCAAACGGTCTTGAGACCGTTTGGACTCAAATGGTCTTAAGACCGTTTGGTCCAAACACCCTCAAAACCGCATGGACCAAAAAGTGTATCAATACTTGCAATTGAGTTAGGGTTTTCAATGTTGTACCCCTCAAACGTTCTTGTACTTATTAGCCACTTATCAGTTAAGTCAATTAGGTTAATCCTTCACTGATTTGAAACTCAATTGACCCTCAATTGATCACCAATTAGGGTTGGGACCAATTGGATTAAGGTTTGGAATCGATCAACCTTCAACATACATCAACATGAGTCTAATTGAGGTTGAACCCATTGAACAATCACTCAATTGGGTCATGACCTGACGCCAAACGGTCTTGGGATCGTTTGGACATCATTCAAACGGTCTTGAGACCGTTTGCCCATAAAATCATTAAAAACTAAGTCAATCACTTAAGGGTTGAACCCTAATTAGGTCACAAAATCAGCACTTTAATTATTCAACAACTTATTATAATTGGACCTTCAATTGATCAACCCTACTTGACCCTAGACCTCCAAATGGTCTTGGGTGATCACCAAACGGTCTTGAGACCGTTTGGGTGATTTCCAAACGGTTTTGAAACCGTTTGGGTCACTCAACCCAAACTTCAACATGATTGGTTCATTGAAATCAGCAACGAACCCGATTAGGCTTTAGGTGACTAAAGTGCCTTCAACTTGTGATTACTTGAAATTAGTTAATGATTCTTTGTGGGTGACTAGTCCATGATGTGTATAGAATACCCTAAAACGTTCAACGCTTGGTCAACCCAACCAAACGGTCTTGGAGACCGTTTGCTCCAATCGGTCTTGTGAAACTGTTTGCCCTCCAAACGGTTTTGAAACCGTTTGCTTCCAAACGGTTTTGAAACCGTTTGCTTCCAAACGGTTTTGCAAACCGTTTGGCCAAGAGCTGGAGGACCGTTTGTAAAAGCAACTTTGGTAATCATGCCCCCTTCTTCTACCTCAAGATCATGGTCTGTTCTTCACGGTTTTGGTTGCAAGAATGCATAGAAGGATGGAAGGAAGAAGAACAAGCAACGTTTGCAAGAAAAGAAGATGCATAATCAAAGCTTTAAGGTTTAGAGTTATAAAACCCGCCTTAGAACCAGATCTAGAGATCCAAGCTTCGAATATTTAATGGTGGCTTGATCTCCACAGATCGTCCAAGGTTCCTTCTTCAAGAACTGGTTGGAGAGGATGGCTAGAAAGAAGAACTAAGTAAGAAAAACTAGCAAACCAACCATGTAGCAAGGTTTCCTCCATGATTTCGAGCTAGAAGGCAATCAAAGCTTACCCAATTCTACTTGGACGTTCTCCTCTGCTCCTGAGATCCTTCCTTAGTCGGCCACAGCAAGAGATAAGTGAAAGGGAATGAAGGAAACAATCCTTTCTTAGTAAAAGAGATGAGCCTATATACTTTGGGCATATTTTCAAGATAAGGACAACCCTTTTCCTTATTTCTCAACTAGGTCCTTCTCCTCTTCTAAGACAAGTTTCTCCCTTCTTTACTTAAGCCAAACTCCTTCTTATCCAAGGTTTAGAGAGAAAAGAAGCCAAACATCCTACTAAGTTGCACACATAAAAGGGTCATTTTGCTTACATCTTGGTTATTTAATTACAAGGGTTATCCTTCGTATTTGATTATTCAAATGAAGTGCCGTCTTTATCATTTTTAATCTAATTGATTACAAGAGTCATAAAGGATACTCTAGAAGGTATATTTTACATGTTGCACCCCATGTTTTGGGTAAATTGCACTTTACACCAAAACTAGGGTTTAAAGCACAAGGATTGCTCCACAAGCTGCATCTTGGTGCCCAAGCTTGGAGAATCCATAACACTTCATCATATACACTCTTATGATGTCTCAACACCAGAAGAACATCTGTACATGTGAAATTTGCAAGTTAACCCCTCTAATTGGGTAATTTGCACATAGGTCCCTATTAACAAAACAATATTACAACATTGTTCAAAAAGGGCAGAAATGAAAATATATGTTCCTCAGAAGCTTTAATTACATACCAAAAGATAATCACAAGCATCTAATTACATGACTAAGCAAAACACTTAGGGTTAGTTCATAACTCAAGTCAGGGGTGTTACAAATTATCCACCCCTTACAAGGATTTTGTCCCCGAAATCAACAAAACATATTAAGAGAAAAGAGTAGGGTATTTCCTTCTCATCTCTTCCTCTAGTTACCATGTGGCTTCTTCAACACCACGGTGATTCCAGAGGACTTTAACAAGACTTATGTATTTATTTTTCAGCTTTTTAATTCTGTTATCAAGGATTGACACTGGTCCTTCCTCATAAGATATATCATCATTCAATTCTACCTCCATAGGTTGTAGAAATGACTCTGTATCAGGGTGACATTTCCTCAGCATAGAAATGTGAAACACCAAGTGTAACTTCTGTAACTCTGGTGGCAACTCTAGTTTATAAGCTACCTTTCCAATACGTTCAATGATTGGGTAAGGCCCCATAAATCTAGGAGCTAACTTCCCTTTCCTTCCAAATCTCAGAACTCCCTTCCAAGGCGAGACTTTGAGATACACTTTGTCTCCAACCTAGAATTCCAAGGGTCTTCACGTTTGTCAGCATAAGATTTCTGCCTATCTTGTGCAGTCTTAATCTGTTGTTGTATTACTTTAATCTTCTCTGTGGTCTGGTGCACAAGATCAGGACCTAACAGTTGATATTCACCGGTTTCATACCAACATAGGGGTGATCTACAACGTCTACCATAGAACGCTTCATAAGGTGCCATATCAATGCTATGTTGATAGCTATTGTTGTAGGTGAACTCTATCAAGCTTAGGTGCAGATCCCAACTCCCTGAAATCTAAAGAACACATGCTCTAAGCAAGTCTTCCAAGGTCTGTATAGTTCTTTTAGACTGTCCATCAGTCTGAGGATGAAAGGTTGTACTAAACCTTAACTGGGTGCCTAAAGCTTTATGAATTCGCTCCCAAAAACGAATCGTAAACTAGGGACCTCTGTCTAAAACTATATTGAGTGGGACTCCGTGCAGTCGCACTATCTCTTCAACATACAGCTGTGCTAACTTCTCAGCAGAGTAGGTTGTTTTGACAGGTAAGAAATGTGTTGTCTTTGTCAACCTATCAACTATTATCCAGATGGAATCATGCCCTTTGCTTGTCCTGGGTAGGCCAACAACAAATTCCATGGTTATATGATCCCACTTCCATTTTGGTATGGGTAAGGGTTGCATTGTTCCTGCAGGATTCTGGTGTTCAGACTTAACCTGCCGACACACAGGACACCGCATAACAAACTCAGCAATGTCCTTCTTCATTCTAGGCCACCAATACATATCTTTCAGATTTCGATACATTTTGGTGCTTCCTGGATGCATGGCATACATTGAAGAATGAGCTTCTTCCAGGACTAACTTTCTCAAGTTATCCACATCTGACACTATCATCCTCCCATGATAACAGGCTACTTGATCATCTGAATCATGGAAACCATCTCGTTTCTCATTACCATACTCCAAGCTGATCTGTTGAACTGCAACATCAACTTGTTGTGCCTCCTTGATCTACTCTCTTAGAGTAGGTTTTATATGCATCTCAGCCAACAACCCGGCTAACAATGACACCTTCAATTGTACATTGTCTTTCCTTAAGGAGATAAGCATATCTCTCCTAGAGCATACTAAAGAGTTTATTTGTGCTCTATCTAAGGCTGGTGTTGCTGATTTCCAACTCAAAGCATCTGCAACCACATTGGCCTTCCCTGGATGGTAGTCAATTGTACAATCGTAGTCCTTGATTAATTCCATCCAGCGATGTTGCCTCATGTTAAGCTCATGCTAAGAAAAGATATACTTCAGGTTCTTATGATCAGTGAAAATATGGAATGTTTCTCCATAGAGATAGTGTCTCTAGATTTTCAAGGCATGAACCACAACAGCTAGCTCCAGATCGTGTGTCGGATAATTCTCCTCGTGTTTCTTAAGTTGTCGGGAAGCAAAAGAAATCACTTGTTTATCCTGCATCAACACACATCCGAGTCCATTCTTGGAGGCATCACAGAAAACTATATATCCTTTGCCTTGCTCAGGTAGCACAAGTACAGGTGCACTTGTCAACCTCTCCTTCAGCAGCTGGAAAGATTGCTGCCACTTATCACTCCAAACAAAAGGAACATCCTTCCGGGTCAACTTAGTCAAGGGTAAGGCTATGGAGTTAAAGTTCTTAATGAACCTTCGATAATAGCCAACCAACCCTAAGAAACTACGGATCTCTTTCGGTGTCTTTGGTTGTTCCCATTGTAGAATAGATTCTAGGATCAACACGAATACCCGAGGCAGATATCACGTGTCCAAGGAAAGATACTTCCGGTAGCCAGAACTCACACTTGCTAAACTTAGCGTATAGCTTGTTTTCTCTTAGCAAAGTTAGAGCCTGACGAAGATGTTGTTCATGCTGCTGAGCATCTCTACTATAGATCAAAATGTCATCTATAAAGACAACAACACACTGATCGAGGAAAGGTCGGCAGATTCTATTCATGAGTTCCATAAATGCAGTCGGTGCATTAGTTAGTCCAAACGGCATAACTGTGAACTCATAGTGACCATACCTTGTCCTAAAGGCAGACTTGGGTATGTCACTATCCTTAATACGGCGTTGATGATATCTCGATCTCAAATCTATCTTTGAGAAGACGGTTGCACCACACAACTGATCAAAGAGATCATCAATCCTCGGCAGAGGATACTTGTTCTTTATTGTTACTTTGTTTAATTGTCTGTAATCAATGCACAACCGCATTGATCCGTCTTTCTTTTTAACGAAAAGGACCGGAGCACCCCAAGGTGAAGTACTCGGTCGGATAAAATCCTTCTCAAGCAACTCTTGAAACTGTTTCTTGATTTATGCCATCTCAGCAGGCGCCATCCTATATGGTGTCTGTGCTATAGGTTGTGTATCTGGGATCAAATTGATTTCAAAATCAATTTCTCGAGGCGGTGGCACACCTGGAAGTTCTTCAGGAAATACATCTTCAAATTCCTTGACTACAGGAACTTCAGCAGGGTTAGGACTATCCATGGTAGTATCTACCACATGGGCCAAGAATGCATGACATCCTTGCCTCATCAGCTTCTCAACAACCATAGCTGACACAAGACAGGTGGGTAGAATCTTTCTCTCACCTTGAAAGATCCATGTGTCACTTTCATCATCAAATACAACTTGCTTGGATTCACAATCCAAAACAACCTTATACCTTTCCAAGGTATCCATCCCAAGGATTATATCAAATCCTTGCATCTCAAGTGGTATAAGATCCACTTGTTGGTATGTATGCCCTGAGAGCCAATCATGGGATGATTGATAGGATACATTAAGATTGATTTGATAAACATCAAAGGCAAGCTTGCAATTCATTCTGGTTCAGTCATATGAGATAGTGATGGAACAGATTGAATGTCTAGAGAATGACAGTACTCAATGACGTATGCCTTCAGGTTCAGGACCTGAACGATGAGATCATACGGATGCTAAGAGTTTGTACATTCTTGTTATGTCCCTAGTCGGATGTCATTGTGGAAGGTAGATAGACAGCAATGATACACAAGACTAGATTGTGGTGTTGGTTGATGACAAAATCTCATTAGTCATGATATAGAGATATAAAACCAAACACATAGGTACTTGTTAGAGAACAAGGTACCGGACAGACCCACCATGAGTTTGACACATGGAACCATGAGATGGTAGTCACAGTCAGTACTCACAGTGATGGTGGTGAGTGTGATTCTTAGACCTAAAATCACTGCACTCAACACATGTTGTTGGGCACACTTTGACATCATCAAACGCAGTCCTGAAACATGGGTTGTTATAAAGGTGATGATTGGGTGGCTTTGACACATGGGGCTTTTGAGGGGAGAGTGATAGATATGGGATTTGTCCCTACTGAGGGAGTTTGATATCCATGGCCACTTGATGAGTAGGATTGAGAAAGGCGTGCACGCATGTGTGAATCAGTATGTGATACTGATGCCATACATATCTCTTCAAATCTACTCTGAGATCAAGAAAGTGAGTGAACGTTGACAGGATGACAGATCCATGCCTCGAGTTCATTCGGGATATCAGTGACAAAGGAATTACACACTCGCTGTAACACCATTCACGGATTGTAGGATGAAAGTTGTTCTCCAACTTTCTACTTTCACTTGGGTAGCACTGATGTGTGACTAGGCACCGCTCTGTGCTTGTGAAGTCATAAGTGTTATGGACTTTCACTGCCAATGTGAAATGGACCTGCAGGGTCACACACATAGGATTTAACCTGGAAGAGGAGTTTTTCCACAAGCAATGTTTAGATTGATTACTAAAGGAGTTTAGTAGTTCAATTAAACACTCAATCAGTCGATGGCTCAATATCATATGGTTCAAGGTGTTGGACGCATTGATTGGAGTATCAGATTGATTGAAATCGCATTTGACTGATTCTGCACAATCTACACTCCCAACCGGTCGGTTCATGAGATGAACCGGTCGGCTGAGGTTGCTGAACCGGTTGGCTCAAGGGTTGAGTCGATCGGCTCATGCACAGTGTGAAACAATTGGTTCAAGTGTTGAACCGATCGGTTCAACTGGTGCAATCGAGCAACTTGGGAAAGTAGGATTGGTGCGAATTTTCCTTTCGTTTCGATTTCTAATTTGATTGGAAATAGGATTTCTAATTTGATTGGAAATAGTATTGGTATTTCGATGCCAATTGGGAAAGAAACAAGGAAAGTCAATTTGAGCCAGATTAGGACCATGAACCGATCGGTTCAGGACACCAACCGATCAGTTGGAGTGCCCCAAACGGTCGGCTCATGTCCAACCGACCGGTTCAGCAATGAACCAATCAGTTCAGGTTGCGAGATGGTTGCTTTTTGTGGAAAATCCCAAACCCTTCTACTCCTGCTTTTAGTCCCGCATTGCCCAGGATGGAGAACCCTGTCCCATGACTCTCCTATATATATAGGGGTACTTGGGGGCTTCTCACAGTACAACTCAGTGCAACCAGTTGCTCTGCGAGTTGTCGTTCTCTCTGGTTTTGGTAACCGTGAGAGAGCCCGAGCAAGTGCTTCCCGCAAAAGGGAGGTGCAGCAAGGGAAAGACAACTGCAGTTGCAACAGGAGGCAGGAGAGCGTGTAGGCGACTAGTACATCTACAGGAGGGTGCGACTCCTTCCACTTCCTTGTGGGACAAGGAGGGTGGAGTTCCAGGTGGTCCGTGTGGACTACTACGGAGGCGGGAGGACACTGCCGCTTTGGAGGACAACTGTCATCTGACAGTTCGGTTCGAGTAGAAGTTGTGAGTCTCGGTGCGACCAGGAGCTGCACAGACACCATCGAAGTCCGGAGTTGAAGACCGCGCATTGCGCGAGGTATTGTCGCCGAGCAAGCCTCAGAACAAGGTATGATTCCGCAAACCATCTTTTCCTATTATATAGACGTTGACGCGTTTCCTCGGTATGGGTTGGGGGAGAAAAATTTTTGTTTCCGCTGCCTTCTCTGTCTCCCCTAAAACCCTAAAGTGGTATCAGAGCCACGTCAACTGCTCTATGTTTTAGGAATATCGATGTGATCGATTTTGGTTTGTCGCCTTTATTTATTGCATGTGATGTGAATAATATCGGCTTTATGCATGTCCAATCTTAAATCCACAAATCCCTAATTACATATATGATATGTATTATTAATGCACTCGATACGCGTCGCCCTTAAACAAGTTTTGTGGTGGATGTATGTAGCGTGATTATGGCCTATAAACCCCTATCTGTGATTGGTTGTGTGTGGTTGCTTGCATCTCGGTCTGCGCACCGATTTTCCATCTCTTATTCTTGATGTAACTCGAAATAATTCGAGATTCTTTCCTACCTTTGCTCCCCCCGAATGTAACTCAGGGTTTCCCTTTTTAAAGCAAATGTAATAAATAGAATAAGTTTTTTTTCTTGTTATGTCAAAGACCGGAGGACATCAAGACGACTACTCAGATGGTCGGTTCAAGGAGTGAACCGATCGGTTGATGACCGGTTCAAGGAGCGAGATGAGCGGGTGGCGGACATGACGAGATGCACGACGACCAGGCGAGCCAATCGGTTGAAGGAGTCAACCGATCGGATGGTGGCACCCAGACGACCGGCTAGAGAGTACAGATCATTCATGTGATGAGTTGATCAACTCAGATGGCAAGGCACATAGTTCATCTTGTAAAAGGTTGCATGTGATGTTGACCTAGATGACCGTGATTCCTCTTGGCTCGAGGAATCACATTAGGATGGCCATAATCATCGCTTTTTATCGTTTGTGCATGTTTTCTGTGGGATATAGCATGTATATGATACGTACTATGTATTGTGGTGATTGGATATGTATATGTATATAAAACCAAATCGCTCATTAAAATATTAAGTTTTAGATGCCTTCCAAATGTGACACACGTGAAAAGCTTGATCGACCAAGTGTGGGCACGCCCTAGTGTGGTGCACCGTCTATCTCGTGGAAGCGTGAAGGATGAATGTGTGGGTCTGCCCTAGCAGGGTGCATGTTCATCGTGTTTGCTTTGGGTCGGACTTAACAAGGTGACCTAGATAGGATCTAGCGCCTTGAGGCATAGAGATGTTCATTGCAAGGAGTTGTAGATGACATCTTATCAAGAGTTTCATATGATGCAATTGGCAAAAGTTTCCTACCTGAGAGATCTATGTTGTGGGTGACAGCCCAAGCTGGTCCATGACTTAGAGGATTTCAGGATCTTGCCCACTAGAAGGTTGTACGCTGCAATCTTCCGAATTGATGGTGAGGGCCATCAATTTGAAGTAAAATAGTGGGAGCGATAATTAATTAAAGGCCTAATTATATCGTCAAACTTTCAAATCAATCAAATAAGTCAAAAATGAGTTTTGGACTAAAATTGCATATTTTCCTTTTGTAGTTCAAATGGCAACAAACAACAACAACTTTTCTTTGCGATCGGTCCTTGACAAGGACAAGCTAAATGGGACGAACTTCCACGACTGGTATCGGACATTGAGAATTGTTCTCACTCAAGAGTGTAAGCTCTATGTCCTGGATACTCCAATTCCAGAGGAACCCGCTCCAAATGCACCAAAGGCAGAAAGGGATGCTTACAAGAAGCATTCTGATGATGCCATTGATGCAAAGTGCTTGATGCTATGTTCAATGAACCATGAGTTGTAGAGGCAACATGAGAACATGGGTGTCATAGAGATGATTCTGCATCTCATGAACATGTATGAAGATCAGGCACGGCAAGAGAGGTACAATGTTTCTAGGGCACTGTTCAAGTGCGTCATGACAGAAGGAGATCCAGTTGGTCCTCACACACTCAAGATGATTGGGTATGTGGAGAAGCTGCAGAGACTGGGATTTCCACTGAGCCAAGAGTTGGCTACTGACGTGATACTGCAATCGTTGCCAGAATCTTACAGTCAGTTTGTGATGAACTACAACATGAACAACTTTGATAGGCCACTGTCAGAGTTGTTGGGAATGTTGAGGACAGCCGAGTTACAGATGAAGAAGGACAAGCCTAAGTCCGTGATGGTGATCATGAGCAAGAAGGGCAAGTCCAAGCGTAAGGGCAAGGGCAAAGCTAAGAAAGGTTCTGAAGCTAGCCAGGAGTCCAAGCCATCTTCAGCTCTCAAGGCCAAGGGAGGCGTGACCAAGAAAGGAAATTGCCACCATTGTCAAAAGCCAGGACATTGGAAAAGGAATTGTCCTCTCTACCTAGAAGAATAAAAGAAGAAAGAGGCGACTGAAGCTTCTACTTAAAGGTGTCATGAAAGTAAACTTGTAACACTTCTGAGATATATGATATCAAGATGTAAAGTGTAAAGCATTCTTACTTTGGGCAAGTGTTGCCTTTATAGATAGGAATACTTTAGTTTATTTTCAGCATACAAGGAATGTAATACAGTTACGAACTGCTATTTCATATTTGCCAATAAATAGAAACACTTTATTTTTGCATATTGTATGACAATGATGGCAATTAATAAAGAGATGTTTCAATTTATAAAGATGTGATCTTTGTGGCAATGCCTTGTTTATCTTGTGATATATGATATGCATAAGATAAGTTGATACCTAAAGTTATAGATAACTCAAACAATAATAGCATTGATCATGAAAAATTCATTTCTATTTTCCATGTGATGGATAAAGATAGACTCTTCTGGTTAAAGAACCAGTAAGAGACATGAACATCTTGGACATGATTAATCAATCTTCACTAATGTAGTGGGAGAGTGATTATCCTATTAGGTATAATACATGTGATGTATTTACATACCTATTGGAACAAATGCTAATACTTCAAATGGTGTTTAGAGAAATACCAATATGAATATCTTGAAGTGTTCAAGATTATCATAAATGAAGTACAAATTTGGTAAAGTATTAATTCTTGATGAGATCAATGAATAAAATACTTGGACCAAATGTTTGAGATCCTTGTGAGAGATTATGATAGTGTATCATAGTGAACTCGTGATTAAGGCATGGTGATGTCTAAATCAAGAAGGAATCATACTCTAAGGAGTTAGAAAATGATTATCAAATAACTGAATTCTTCTTAATAAATGAATACCCCACACTAATAAAAGGAAATTAAGAATCACAAGGGTTGTGAGTTCTTATATCCTTAACAGATACACCTCAATTATCTATGTGATGAGTTGTTCATGTGATGAGTCAACTATCAAGATGAATTTGAGGAACCAGATCTTGAGTTATGGTTTATGACCATTACATCCTAAATGACATCCATGTGAACCATAAGGTATGAACTTGATGGTAGCACTCATTGGATCATATCCATAAGTGCAAATGAGTCTTAAGTGTTAAGACACATGGATAACATTTTGAGAAGGATGATGCTTGATGATTGCAACTTAATGACTAGGACATTTGGCATATGGATACTAAAACCGCATTCCTATAAGGAATAAAACCAGGATGTGTACGTGACACAGCCTATAAGGTTTATGAATCCACTAATGCAAATGAAGTCTATAAGTTACAATGGACTAATCAATGTGATTGATTGAGTACAAGCAACTCAAAATTGGATCTTTACTATGATGATATAGTCAAAGGATTTTGACTGATATATCAAAGATAAAGAAGGGATTTGTGATTTAGTGGGAGAGTATTCACATTCCACATATTGATGTGAAATGAAAAATGTTCTAAATTGGAAATCCAAAAAGTGGAAATTATCTTTAAGGAAGATAGAGATGTTTCCTATGAGATAGGAATAGAGATCTATAGAGATAGTTCTCTGAAATCTCTTGACCTGAAAAGAGAGAGCATACATTGGCAATCTGTACTGAAATGTTCAGTATGCACAGATTCAGTGGGAGAAAACTTGTCCATGTTACATGGAGTTAGTATCCCAAGGCCAAGTGTCCAATTCTTATGAAGAATGGGAACACTAAGAATAGATATGGATCTATCATGTATGTAATCATCCCGTTGTCTTGTATGACATGGCAAGAATAAAATGTATTCATCATCTTATATGTATGACATGACAATATGATGTGATCATCCTGATAACTCGTATGTGGGACATGACGAGTGGATGTCTGTCTGTTTCCAGTAAGGGTTACTGGAATACCATGATAACTTGATAAGTACTTGTGAAGTACTAGTTCTATGAAGATAAGGAAGAGTTCGATGTAAAGAGTTACATTGATACGAACTTCCGAAAAGACAGAAAAATTAATCGCAAAATATACATGGGATGTATAAAAGTGAATGTTTGTTGATAATTGGAAGTGTTCCAATAAAACCATTTAAAAGGGGAAATGCCGAGTATCTATGTGTTAGAGAACAACAATAGATACTATATGGATCTAGAAGTTCATGAGATGAACTTGTAGATATTCCACTCATTAATGACAAGTCCGGAATCCTTGATCATGCAATGTGGCTAAAAGTTAGCAAATGGAATACTAGACCGCATATTACGGCAACTCCATCTCATACGTATGACGTACAACGAAGAGATGTGAGACATGCAATTTGTACATACTTTGGCAAGGTGTTGTCATTTCTCACTATGTTGGCACTAGAGCACAGTAACATGTGGGACATGTTTGAAGATCACTGTGAATATGATTCATGGGCGATTGGCTCGCAGTGCAAGTGGGAGTCTGTTGGTATGTATGCCCTGAGAGCCAATCATGGGATGATTGATAGGATACATTAAGATTGATTTGATAAACATCAAAGGCAAGCTTCCAATTCATTCTGGTTCAGTCATATGAGATGGTGATGGAACAGATTGAATGTCTAGAGAATGACAGTACTCAATGGCGTATGCCTTCAGGTTCAGGACCTGAACGATGAGATCATACGGATGCTAAGAG
Source organism: Alisma plantago-aquatica (assembly GCA_963693085.1). Classification (NCBI taxonomy): domain Eukaryota; kingdom Viridiplantae; phylum Streptophyta; class Magnoliopsida; order Alismatales; family Alismataceae; genus Alisma; species Alisma plantago-aquatica. The sequence continues at coordinate 950,951,078 of OY856412.1, forward strand.
TTTGTACATTCTTGTTATGTCCCTAGTCGGATGTCATTGTGGAAGGTAGATAGACAGCAATGATACACAAGACTAGATTGTGGTGTTGGTTGATGACAGAATCTCATTAGTCATGATATAGAGATATCAAACCAAACACATAGGTACTTGTTAGAGAACAAGGTACCGGACAAACCCACCGTGAGTTTGACACATGGAACCATGAGATGGTAGTCACGGTCAGTACTCACAGTGATGGTGGTGAGTGTGATTCTTAGACCTGAAATCACTGCACTCAACACATGTCGTTGGGCACACACTACTACAGAACCTACATTTAGTGTCGGTTATTTTAGGCCTTTAGTGTCGGTTTCTGAGCGACGCCTATGTGGGCGACACTAAAAGGTCACCCATTACGCGTCGGTTCCAGAACCGACACCCAAACTCTTCGCGCGCGACCGAAAACGCACCATCAGGGGACTATATGTGTCGGTTATTAGTTAAGAAACCGACACCCATAACCTTCGCGCCACAGAAAGGGCGCCATCTTGGGCGCTATCCGTGTCGGTTAAAATCCAAAAACCGACGAAATATGTCTTCGCGCCAAAAGCATATGTGTCGGTGACATATAAATAACCGACACTGTAACGTTATGTGTCGGTTGTTTACAAATACCGACGCCCGTTATTGGCGCCAGCTTGGGCACTATCAGTGTCGGTTTGTAGTAAAAACCGACATTACATATATGTTCACGCCACAGGAAATAGGCGCCGGTTATTTCTAAAAAACCGACATTACATAATTGTGTGTCGGTTATTTACAAATAACCGACGCCTTTTTTTTTTTTACAGACCTGCAGACCTGCTGTGGCTGGTCGCAGGATGAGAAACCTGCAGTTCAGTTAACTGAACTGCAGGTTTTACGACATCCATTGATATCAGCCAACAACAGGCCACAAACCTGCAAATTTAACAATAAAAATATTCACACATGCATTTAGCAATACAACCTGCAGTTCCATTTTATTTTCACACATTTAGAAACATTCATGTAGCTAGCAGTCTGTAGTTGCATTCATTCACATTCACACATGTAGAAACATTGATATAGTAACCTAACTTTCATTCATTTTCACTCAGACACATGTAGAAACATCTAGACATGTAGAAACATTCACACATATTATAATTCAGAAATTCATTTACAAAATCCCCACTATTTGTATGGTTGTTGCCCATTTTTCTCTTACTTCATTTCATTCTCCCATCGTATAGGGAGCATGTACATCTGGTAAGTCCGTTCCTGTAGTGGGGTCAGCTTTAAACACCTGTAAAGAGATTGATGTATATATAGAATTAATGAGCTATAAATAAGATTGATATATTTCATATTATCTAATGAGACTATATAATACCTGAGCAATACAATCGATGTCCATACAACATGACAGACTAACACATATATAGTACATAACAACAGCATCGTCGAATTTACATACAACACTAGCTTAGTACATATATAGTGGGACTTATAAGGTGACGATCCCACCTGGTAAAATAGGTTACCGACAACTACATGTTACGACTGGGAGGTCGTGATTCAGCAACCATATGCATTAGCAGGAGGACAAACAAATCACCATATGTTTGTCCTCATATGGTGATCTGTTTGTCTCCTGCTAATGCATATGGTTGCTGAATCACGACCTCCCAGTCGTAACATGTAGTCGGTAACCTGTTTTAGCAGGTGGTATCGTCACCTTAGTCCACTATATATGTACTAAGTTAGTGTTGTATGTAAATTCGGAGCTGCTGTTGTTAAGCACTATATATATATGTGTTAGTCTGTCATGTTGTTATATGAATCTGAACCACTTGTGTGTGTTGCACTTTATGTATTGTATTTGTATCCTGCTTCTCTTCATTGGGGCTTCTTCCTGCATATTCTGCATGGCTATGTCATGTCTGTCCTGCATAGCCTTCTTCCTATATTTATTTTTCAAAGAGAATACAAACAAAAATTATTAATGTAGAGTTAGTGAAATACTGATCAATGTCTAGAATTGGAATAGATCAAGAACCTACTCTCAGCATCGCGTATGTAATCTCGGGTGAGATTGGTCCTATATTTCTTTAGCACCCTCCCACAATGTTTAGCATTTATATTAACTAGAATATAATGAAACATCAAATCAGAAAATGATATTGATATTAAAAAAGTAAACATTTAGCTTTAATAAAAAAATATAAACATGCACACCTCTAAAATTGTGATCTTTTCTCAATTAACAATCCTTCATTGTGATCTCCGCGCACATATAAGTCATCATTAGCTTCAATATTTTCTGGAGTTGGCAACCCAACTGAGAATGGACTGGAGTCATCATATTTATCATAGTACTCTTCTTCATCTATAGGATCTTCAATGAACTGTCTTTTACCATGAAGAACAACCGACCATTTATCATTTGCAGGATCATCGATATAAAATACTTGTTTCGCTTGTGATGCCAATATGAATGGTTCAGCCTTCTCGCCAATCTTTTCAAAGTTCACCAAAGTGAAACCCAATTCATCCACTATAACTCCTTTGGTGTTATCAACCCAATTACATTTGAATAGTGGAATTCTGAAATCTATGTAGTCAAATTCCCATATCTCTTCAATGACACCGTAGTATGACATTTTAGCTTCACGTGGACTCTTATCCTTTGCACTTGCAAAAAACATAGTCGATGCTTGAAGGGTGACCCCACTGTTTTGGACGACACTCTTATCATCTTGGCGCTTTGTGTAATATGTGAATCCATTAATGTCATACCCTTCATAAGATATAACAGTCAACTTTGGTTTAAAGGCGAGGCATTTGATAGTTTCAGTAATATCATCTGGTGTTTCAGATAGTTGATGTAAGACTTTATCTTCAAACCACTTAATAAAAGTCTTGTTATGCTCTCTAGCAAGCCACATTGTAGTGGCTCGAGGATATTGTCTTTTGATGACATTGGTATGTTCCTCGATATAAACGTTCACTTCGTCCATGTTGTGTAAAATATACAAGTGAGCTTGTTCCAACTGCTCACGGCTGATTACTTTCACACGTGATCCCAAAATTCCTTTGCCAATTAGCTCGTCAATATTCTTGTCATTATCAGGAGTGTCATTACCACTGAGAAAGTCATTGCAGAAATCCATAACCTCTCTCGCCACATAACCTTCAATAATACTCCCTTCAGGCCGATAACGGTTTCGAACATCACCTTTAAAAATGCTCATGTATCGTTCAAAGGGATACATCCAATGCAAGAAAACCGGGCCCAAGATTTTCACTTCCCTAGTCAAGTGGACAACAAGATGTACCATGATATCAAAGAACGAAGGAGGGAAATACATCTCAAGCTGACATAGGGTAACAACCACTTCTTTTTGCAAATTATCGAGAGTCTCAGGGTCAATAACTTTGCTGCAGAGACTGTTGAAAAAGAAACAAAGTCTGGTGATTGCAAACCTTACATGCTTCGGCAATATAGATCGAATTGCCACGAGCAATATTTGTTGCATTAGAGTGTGACAATCATGAGATTTAAGTCCTATCAACTTCAGATCTTTCATTGATACCAATCTACGGATGTTGGATGAGTAACCATTTGGCACCTTAACATTTATCAAGCATTCACAAAAAGCTTTCTTCTCTTTTCTAGACAACGTGTAACATGCGGGAGGTAAGTATGTTCTTTTACTACCCATTTCACGTATTTCTGTTAATTCTGACCTTATTCCCATTTCACGTAGGTCCAGTCTGGATTTTATCCCATCTTTAGTCTTACCTGGTATATTTAACAGAGTACCAATGATGCTATCACAGACATTTTTCTCAACGTGCATTACATCGATACAATGTCTGATTGTCAAAGAACTCCAATAAGGAAGATCCCAAAATATTGACTTCTTCTTGAATGAAGAATTGTCACTCCGTGTAGTACATTGTGATCTCTTACCAAATTCATTGACAAAGTCTTTTATTCTGTCATAAACAACCTCCCCTGGTATAGGTTTAGGTGCACTGCGTTCCTCATTCAATCCATTGAATGCTTTGCGCTTCCTACGATACGGATGGAATTTTGGAAGAAACCTTCGATGACCGAGATATACATTCTTACCGCCATGTTTTAGTCTTGTTGAATCAGTGTTCTCTTCACATATAGGACACGCTTTAGCTCCTTTGACACTATATCCAGACAAATTCCCATATACTGGAAAGTCATTAATAGTGCAAAACAACATAGCATGCAAACGAAATGTCTCTCTTCGTGAAGCATCATAGGTCATCACACCTTCACCCCAGAGTTTCTTTAAGTCATCAATCAGAGGTTCAAGATAAACATCGATGTCATTTCCAGGTTGTTTAGGACCCGATATCAACAACGACAGCATTACGTACTTATTTTTCATACACAGCCAGGGAGGAAGATTGTATATAACAAGCATGACTGGCCAAGTGCTATGTTGACTGCTCAATGTCCCGTACGGATTCATCCCGTCTGTACAAAGCCCAAGTCTTAGATTCCTGTCTTCTTCACCAAATTCAGGGTACAGTACATCAATCTTCTTCCACTGTGGGGAATCAGACGCATGTCGTAGGATCCCATCATTATTTTTCTTAACATCTGCATGCCACCTCAAATTCTTCGCATCTATCGGATTGGCAAACAAGCGTTGAAACTGTGATATTATAGGTAGATACCACATCACCTTGGCAGGAGAACCAGTTTTGGACTCCCCCGAAGTCGTCAATTTATACCGTGACGCACCACATTTTGGACAATCTTTCAAATCTGCATAGTCCTTTTGAAATAATACACAATCATTAGGGCATGCGTGTATCTTCTTGGCATCCATTCCCATTGGGCACAACAATTTCTTTACCTGGTATGTTGAAATTGGCAGCTCGTTCCCTTCAGGAAGCATTTCTTTCAACAAAGACAGCAATGACGTGAAGCTTTTGTCGCTCCATCTATTGTTAGCTTTCAACTTATACAATCTCAACACAGCGTTAAGCTTCGTAAACTTAGTACAACCTGTGTATAACGGCATCTCAGCATCATGCACAATGTTTCTAAAAATGGGAGGTGGATCGGTGTGCTCTACCCCACAACTATCCAACATCGCATCAACGATGTCTACTGGAACTGGTTCATTCACATCTACATCATCGTAGGCAATTTCTTCTTCCACACAAGCACTGCTATCGACATCCAATGGTTTCAGGTTTGAAATCTCTCCATGCCAGTGCCATTCTGTATAACCTTGTATAATCCCGTTGCACATGACATGAGTCATGATTTCGTCACCAGTGTTGACTTTCAGGTTGTTACCGCAATGTCTACATGGACAATAGAACCTATCTCCAGGTTGTTTCCTATGTTCCTCGGCAAATTTAATGAACTGGTGAAGACCAAAAATAAACTCTGGGCTGCAGCGATTGCGAATGGACATCCATGATCTATCCATTCTATGATCAAAGAGAAAACAAGTATATATTAGGACAAGATTAGGGTCTAGGGTTAACAAATACATGTTATGTCATTATTATATATAATAAATGTGTACCACCTATCCATTCTTGAACACCTAATCTCACTAGTAAGTGTATAATGTGTATTGGGTTTTCAAGAAAATTTCAGCAGCATTTCCCCGTTGTTCTCCAAGTACATATGTACTTAGAGAACAAACGGGGAAATGCTACCAAAATTTTCTTGAAAACCCAATACACATTATACACTTACATCCTAAGCGAGATTATGTGTTCAAGAACAGTCCCAAACCGGGGACTATCCAAGATTTACTCCTAATGAGTAAATCTTGGACGGGTTTCTAGGCCAACAAATAATGTATTGTCATTCTTATACCTAAAATCCTAGTTCTTCAAGTTAGGGTGATTATTGATGTCTTTTAAAGCATGATTGGCAATTTAGGGAAAAGGTCATCATTTACATTCCAAGCATGTCACATGTGTGCATTACAGTTCATCATTAAGAAAGATATAAGCAAGTATGTCGTACTAAAATAGACTAAACAATATAAGAAAATTTTTTTGAGGCAAGACAATATGAGAAAATAGTAGTGTAATCATGTAAATGAGAACACACACTTCAGTTATAAGCATTCATTACAGTTCCATTCATGGGAACACACACTTTAGTTATAACAATAACTAAACAAAGGGGTTGGTGTACCCCTAAACATGCGCATAATTAAAAAAACTATTAATACAGACAAGTCTAGATAGATAGACAACTAAATACTACACCAACATGGTCCTACATGCATCAATAACTTCTTTTTGATGATGAAGCTGTGTCACGAAGCTCCTCGCTGTATTTAGCCGAATCTGAACTGACAGGGGCCTCAGATTCAGATTTGTACGAGCTGATATGCAACGCCGTGCGCTCATACCGCAGAAGATGATCGGGGGTCTCGCAGTTGTTGTCGGTTATCCAAACTTTGATGGAATTATCGCCAACTGGACGGAGAAAAAGCCTATTCCAACGGACCAGATACAACTCTCCAATCCAATCACGCCAACCGGATTTTGATACAAGATTTCCCGCCAAATCATACTCAACCTCGATTACATGTGAATAATTTCCAAAAGTTAGGGTCACTTTACCAGGCATGTAGTGTCTTCCTTTTAGAAAACGCCAATGTTTGGGTATGACCAATTGGTTTAAGGAATGATCATCTAGGATGATGTCCAATTGTTCTTCAATAGGGAACGTTAACATTGACATAGAGGCCCAATTCATAGTCATTGTTATGGGAAGACAGAGACTGCACAATATTAGTATTAACAAAGTGTAAGTACATATAACGATGTTATATATTTTCAGAAAAAATTGTATAACATCAGTTAACCTTTTATTGCTTGTCTAGGTGCTTACTAAAATAGAACCATTATATGGAACTAAAATGGAACCATTATATGGAACTAATCCTACATTATACACATACTTTTCCTGAGTAAAATAATGTGCACTTCATGGAATTATTAAGATCTGAATATATATAAGTTATTTCTACCTACTTTGATGGGATTTTATAACATTCGAGTCTTCCATTTAAGGCATTAGATGCATATATTGCAGTACATGTATTCAAATCAGTAGAAGCACAAAATCAGTACCTAAACCTAAACACAAATAAGTAAATAACTTAAAAAAAATGTCCAGCAGCTGCTTGGGCGTGCCTTGACACCGCCCAAGCAGCCACCGGAGCAGAGGAGAGGGCGGGGGGGCGAGCAGAAGGCAGGGAGGGCGGGCGGGCATACCTGGCGGAGAGGGCGGTGGGGCTAGCTGCTACTGGCGACGCGGAGAAGGAGACCGGCGGGCGGAGAGACAGCCGGCGGGCGGAGAGGAGGCCGGCGGGGGACTGCTTCTCGCGGAGAGGCAGGGAGAACGACGGCGGCGGCGAGGCAGGTAACAGCAAGGAGCCGACGGCGGCGCCGGCAAGCACGAACAGCAAGGAGCACGACGGCGGCGGCGAGCACAAACGGCAGGGGCGGCGGCGGCGGCAAGGGTAGAAATCGCCAGAGCTAGGTATATCGGGAACGAAATAGGGGAAATGGGAAGAATCGTTCGGGTAGGGAAGCTATTAAGTTGACAATATGTGTCAGTTATTATAAAAAACCGACAACTAAACCAACAATGTCGGCTGTTTGCTAAAAACCAACAACTATATTGGACTATCGTCGTCGGTTTTAAATAAAAGACAACCGACAACTATACCTGTCTCGCGCTTACACTTTGGTCGTCGGTTATTTATTAAAGAACCGACAACATATGTCAAATTTTGGAGCCAATTTTTTCACTGGAATTTTGGGTTTGGCGGTTGAGTTTATGTGTCAGTTGTTAATTAAATAACCGACACGTAATAAAAGCGGTACCCGTGTCTGGTCGACCTTCATTGGTTGGATGTCGGTTTCTGTTAAAAACCGACACATTAGTGTTTATGTGTCGGTTTTTGTATACAACCGACACCCTGCAAACTGACTTTATAAGCCATTTCTGTAGTAGTGACACTTTGACATCATCAAACACAGTCCTGAAACATGGGTTGTTATAAAGGTGATGATTGGGTGGCTTTGACACATGGGGCTTTTCAGGGGCGAGTGATAGATATGGGATTTGTCCCTCCTGAGGGAGTTTGATATCCATGGCCACTTGATGAGTAGGATTGAGAAAGGCGTGCACGCATGTGTGAATCAGTATGTGATACTGATGTCATACATATCTCTTCCAATCTGCTCTGAGATCAAGAAAGTGAGTGAACGTTGACAGGATGACAGATCCATGCCTCGAGTTCATTCGGGATATCAGTGACAAAGGAATTATACACTCGTTGTAACACCATTCACGGATTGTAGGATGAAAGTTGTTCTCCAACTTTCTACTTTCACTTGGGTAGCACTGATGTGTGACTAGGCACCGCTCTGTGCTTGTGAAGTCATAAGTGTTATGGACTTTCACTGCCAACGTGAAATGGACCTGCAGGGTCACACACATAGGATTTAACCTGGAAGAGGAGTTTTTCCACAAGAAATGTTTAGATTGATTACTAAAGGAGTTTAGTAGTTCAATTAAACACTCAATCAGTCGATGGCTCAATATCATATGGTTCAAGGTGTTGGACGCATTGATTGGAGTATCAGATTGATTGAAATCGCATTTGACTGATTCTGCACAATCTACACTCCCAACCGGTCGGTTCATGAGATGAACCGGTCGGCTGAGGTTGCTGAACCGGTCGGCTCAAGGGTTGAGTCGATCGGCTCATGCACAGTGTGAAATAATTGGTTCAAGTGTTGAACCGATCGGTTCAACTGGTGCAATTGAGCAACCTGGGAAAGTAGGATTGGTACGAATTTTCCTTTCGTTTCGATTTCTAATGTGATTGGAAATAGGATTTCTAATTTGATTGGAAATAGTATTGGTATTTCAATGCCAATTGGGAAAGAAACAAGGAAAGTCAATTTGAGCCGGATTAGGACCATGAACCGATCGGTTCAGGACACCAACCGATCGGTTGGAGTGCCCCAAACGGTCGGCTCATGTCCAACCGACCGGTTCAGTGGCTGAACCGACCGGTTCAGCAATGAACCGATCAGTTCAGGTTGCGAGATGGTTGCTTTTTGTGGAAAATCCCGAACCCTTCTACTCCTGCTTTTAGTCCCGCATTGCCCAGGATGGATAACCCTGTCCCATGACTCTCCTATATATATAGGGGTACTTGGGGGCTTCTCACAGTACGGCTCAGTGCAACCAGTTGCTCTGCGAGTTGTCGTTCTCTCTGGTTTTGGTAACCGTGAGAGAGCCCGAGCAAGTGCTTCCCGCAAAAGGGAGGTGCAACAAGGGAAAGACAATTGCAGTTGCAACAGGAGGCAGGAGAGCGTGTAGGCGACTAGTACGTCTACAGGAGGGTGCGACTCCTTCCACTTCCTTGTGGGACAAGGAGGGTGGAGTTCCAGGTGGTCCGTGTGGACTACTACGGAGGCGGGAGGACACTGCCGCTTTGGAGGACAACTGTCATCCGACAGTCCGGTTCGAGTAGGAGTTGTGAGTCCCGATGTGACCAGGAGCTGCACAGACACCGTCGAAGTCCGGAGTTGAAGACCGCGCATTGCGCGAGGTATTGTCGCTGAGCAAGCCTCGGGACAAGGTATGATTCCGCAAACCATCATTTCCTATTATATAGACGTTGACGCGTTTCCTCGGTATGGGTTGGGGGAGAAAAATTTTTGTTTCCGCTGCCTTCTCTGTCTCCCCTAAAACCCTACACCACTTGAATGCGATGTTCAGAAAAGAAGAGGATGCAGGGAGAGCACACCTCCTGCAACACAGCAGACCCCCTCAACGGAGTCTCTAGCAACAAGCTATCTGCTCTATGACTAATTGTCATATTGCAGTTACGAAACACCCTCCAAGTGATAAAGGAGTGCGTAGCACCTGGATCAATCAAAACAGATACAACGCAGGATGTAGACATATCAGAATATAACAATTCCATCTGACCTGCCACAACTCGAGGGTTGATCACTACATCAGGTGGATTCATTGCATAAAACCTTGTTGTTGCCTGTGGTTGATTCGGTGCTGACAATCCAACTTGGGATGCTTGTCCACATCCTCTAGTTCCTCCTGGGAACTGTCTCCTCTGTGATCCTTGCTGACTCTGGCTCTATGGTTGTGTCACACTCACTGGTCTAGCTCTGCAGTCTTCAGATGCCCCATCTTCCCACATATATAACAACTTTTATCTTGTTGTTGTGGTCTGGGTGGTCATGTAACCGACATAGATGCTAAACTGCGAGCCCCTTGTAGTAGTAGGCTTCGTCCTCTACCCCTACTCGATGTGCATTGTGTCTGAGCACTGGGTCTAGGTGGCGGTGTAGGCGCAGAAAACCTAGGTTTCTTGAAGTCTCTGGATGAAGATCCCTGGAACTGAGGATACATCCTCTTGTTATGGGTTTGCCTCTTCTCTGCTACGGACCTCTCTATCCTTCTGACAGACTCTACGAAGGTAGCAAACCTTTCCCTGTTCTGTAGGGCAGACACGGGGGTAGTCAACTCAGCATTCAGCCCCTTCTCGAAACGTTAATTCCTTTCTTCCTCTGTAGTAGCCATGTGTGGACAGAACCACAAAACTCCATGAACTTAGCCTCGTATTCACTAATGTTCATCAGACCTTGCCTTAACCTCTCAAACTGAGAGATTTTCTCATCCAAGAACGTCTTAGGGAAATATCTATTGATAAATTCTCGTCAGAAGGCTTCCCATGCAACCTCCACACCAGGCCTCTTCTGCTCTTCCATGGTCCACCAGTGACCAACACTCCCCTTGATAAGATAGACATCATGTCTAACCTTCTCATCTTCTGGGATGTTTAGGATTCTAATGGCCTTCTCTAGTTCGGTCAACCACTGGTCGGCATCTGCGGGATCAGCTGTTCCAAAATACTCAGTTGCTCTGACTCGGAGAATTCGTTCAAACGTCTTACTGATTCCTTGTCCTTCAGGTTGGGTAGGTGCCCTAGGTGCAGGCATGGGCATCCTATCTGTTATGTGTGTCATGGCAGTCATAAACTGCCCAAACATGGTCTGAACAGTTGGGTTCCCCATGTCAACTGGATTAAACTGGGGTATCTCAGGTACAAGTTGCTCTATCTTCGGGTTCCTTGCACCTTCTCGGGGTGCAGCAATGCTACTCTCTGCCACATATTCCTCGTGTGGTCCAGACATCCTTAACTTATCTTCTTCTCATGAGGAGCAGAAGACACTATTAGATATATTGGAAAACACTAAGAATAGACTCAACATCCTAAGTCCTATGTCTCTGTAGACTCAGCGAACCTAGAGCTCTGATACCACTTTAATTATGGCGACCGAATCGCCAAAACAAAATCAATGAATGCAGAAGCGATTGATTAGCAGCGAAATTATGAAAATCACTAAAAATTTAAAACTTTTTGGAAAGAGATCTTTAAACCATAAAACTCTTTTATAAGAGAACAAGATAATTGTTTACAACATGGTTTGTCATTACATCTCTGTGAAATCACCACTCGAGTGATTACTTACATCCATTGCCCTGTTATCTGTACAAGGCAAGATACAAAAATCTTGAAGCATTATGCCAAAAACCTCAGACCTACTGACTCCTAGGACCTGAGAGTACAGAGACAACATAAGACATGCTATCTACAAGACTTGACAGTCAGTATCTCCACCTGAGATTCACTGCTGCCCCTGGTGTTGCTGTTGCTGCTGATATTGCTCACCTTTAGAGTGGTTCCTCCGTCCTCGGCGTCCACCTAAAAAGTCGAATCCCACGGGGGTGAGACAATTGAATAATTATCCCAGCAAGAGTTATAACTCTCCGCCAGAAGCTTTATTATTACAGTAAAGGAATAACATAAGCAAAATAATCTTTAAGACATTCAACATCATGTTTGGTATTAAGTAAGGCAACATTTACTTAAGCAATTATATCAATAAGGAAATTGAAGAACATGTATACTAGTTACTTGACTAGAATATTATAAACAATGTAACATCAATCATTGTTTCTCGTAGTTCAACCTAAGCAGTTATGCTACACGGCTGATTATGTTTTTCAAACATTATTATGCCCTGCGGAGATGAGGTATACTGCTCATACTCCAACTGACCATTACGAAATCACATCGGTATCATACATAGGTCATCAAAAGAGCCGGATTCTTATGACCTCATCTTCCTCAGTCAGTGTGAGGATCAACATGCAGGACATCTCGTGTCTCTGCCATAATAGCTTTCCATGGTATTCTGGCAACTTTGCTATTAGAGTCACAGTTTTGTACTCTCTTCGCCATCAAGGGATTCCTTGTTTATCATCGATGCGACATTAAAGGTTCCCTCGGGATATTAGTGAAACATCATCATGGCATAAACACATAATGAAGGATTGATGGATTAAAGTAAATCTTACATCAATTCCTACACTAGGACATAAGGATATTCACGTCCATAACCCCAACATACTCAAAAGTATGTTTTCCAGGAGTTCCCTTAGGAAAACCTATTTCACCATCATTAAACTACTGACAATGATGGATCTATGATCAAGGCTCTACATGATATGATTAGACTTGATTATTAAATTACATTATAGCGTTCTTTTAGCATCATGCATGTTTTCAATCATTAATCATTAAAACAACTGCTATTAAGAAAGAATACTAAATGTATCAAGTTTAACTCACATCAGTTATCATATGAACATCATTTCTTAACCATTTCATCACTATGATTCAAGGAGGGGTATTCAAACCCTTAGATTATCATAAGTCATCTAACAACATGACCTTGATTGTAACAATATAAATATTATTCATAGCTCTTACATCATGTCCATCTCATATGTTGCCTCTTAAACCAGGCAACATGATATGTCACTATTCATAAAGCCTATAACATGCTTTCAATGAATATGATATCATAACCCTTACCTGGATATGATCACCTCTTTATAAGAACATGCATGGTTAATTCAATTGATAATAATAAACAATTCATCTCTATATCAGCAATTTATAAAGCAAAGATAACCTTTCAATTCAAGGGATGTACCAACATACCCTCACTAAGGATAAGTTTCCCTATTCGATTCAATTAGGGTTATTCAACCCCTTTATTTTAATTAGGAATAATGGTTCCTTATATCATACTTCAATCATGAAGTTTCATGCTTAAAAGCATAACCTAGAATTAGGGTTTATTGTTCATTTCATCATATCACCCACAATTAGGGTTTACTATTCACATTATATGTTATACCCTAGAATTAGGGTTTACTATTCACATTATATGTTATACCCTAGAATTAGGGTTTACTATTCACATTACATGTGAATTAAGCTCATACCATCATCATGTATGAAGATTACTATCACTAGTGCCTTCAAATTAGGTTAAAATTCATTAATCACCATAATTAGGGTTTCCATGATCTCCCTATGAAGGATCATACCCTAATCATGTGTATCCATACATATTGAAGGTATTTTACTTGATTCTCATTCATATTAGGAATCTTCTCTCTCCTCTTACTATTAGATGATGTTTACATCACTCTTGATTAGGTTAGGTCAAACCAACTTGATCAACATAAGTCAAGTCATCACCATTATGGTCATTAGGGTTTACTTGGTCAAGAGGTGTTGTCTACTTGAAACCTTCAGTGTACTTTAGTAATCTTCTCTATTACCCATAACATGTGTTAATCTACTGATTACTTAACCCCTTAATGACTTTAGGTATCTTTAGGGTTTAGATTAAACAACTACTAAACCATCTTAACCTTCAAACCATCAAACATTCTTAACATAGTTGAACCCCAAACAGTCTTACACTTTCAACCTCCAAATGGTTTTGAAACTGTTTGGGGTTGTTGACCTTTTGTTGACTTTTGAAACCGCATGGTAAATTACACATTCAAGACCGTTTTCCCTAGGTGGGGTGAAGACCGTTTGGTCATGAAAACTGTTTGGTCCCGTTGACCGTTTGGCCAAGTTTGACTTCAAAACTGCATGGGCAAACCGACCTTGAAACCGCATGGTCACCAAACGGTCTTGGGATTGTTTGTTCCCAAATGATCTTAAGACCGTTTGGACTCAAACTGTCTTGAGACCGTTTGGACTCAAACGGTCTTGAGACCATTTGGTCCAAACACCCTCAAAACCGCATGGACCAAAAAGTGTATCAATACTTGCAATTGAGTTAGGGTTTTCAATGTTGTACCCCTCAAACGTTCTTGTACTTATTAGCCACTTATCAATTAAGTCAATTAGGTTAATCCTTCACTGATTTGACACTCAATTGACCCTCAATTGATCACCAATTAGGGTTGGGACCAATAGGATTAGGGTTTGGAATCGATCAACTTTCAACATACATCAACATGAGTCTAATTGAGGTTGAACCCATTGAACCATCACTCAATGGGTCATGACCTGACCCCAAACGGTCTTGGGATCGTTTGGACATCCTCCAAACTGTCTTGATACCGTTTGCCCATAAAATCATTAAAAACTAAGTCAATCACTTAAGGACTGAACCCTAATTAGGTCACAAAATCAACACTTCAATTATTCAACAACTTATTATAATTGGACCTTCAATTGATCAACCTACTTGAACCTAGACCTCCAAACGGTCTTGGGTGATCACCAAACGGTCTTGATACCGTTTGGGTGATTTCCAAACGGTTTTGAAACCATTTGGGTCACTCAACCCAAACTTCAACATGATTGGTCCATTGAAATCAGCAATGAACCCGATTAGGGTTTAGGTGACTAAAGTGCCTTCAACTTCTGATTTACTTGAAATTAGTTAATGATTCTTTGTGGGTGATTAGTCTATGATGTGTACAACATATCCTCAAACGGTCAACGCTTGGTCAACCCAAACAAATGGTCTTGGAGACCGTTTGCTCCAATCGGTCTTGTGAAACTGTTTGCCCTCCAAACGGTTTTGAAACCGTTTTCTTCCAAACGGTTTTGCAAACCTTTTGGCCAAGAGGTGGAGGACCATTTGTAAAAGAAACTTTGGTAATCACTCCCCCTTCTTCTACCTCAAGATTATGGTCTGTTCTTCACGGTTTTGGTTGCAAGAATGCATAGAAGGATGGAAGGAAGAAGAACAAGCAACGTTTGCAAGAAAAGAAGATGCATAATCAAAGCTTTAAGGTTTAGAGTTATAAAACCCGCCTTAGAACCAGCTCTAGAGCTCCAAGCTTCGAAGATTTAATGGTGGCTTGAGCTCCACAGGTCGTCCAAGGTTCCTTCTTCAAGAATTGGTTAGAGAGGATGGCTAGAAAGAAGAGCTAAAAACTAGCAAATCAACCTTGTAGCAAGGTTTCCTCTATGATTTCGAGCTAGAAGGCAATCAAAGCTTACCCAATTCTACTTGGTCATTCTCCTATGCTCCTGAGCTCCTTCTTTAGTCGGCCACAGCAAGATATAAGTGAAAGGAAATGAAGGAAACGATCCTTGCTTAGTAAAAGAGATGAGCCTATATACTTTGGGCATTTTTTCAAGATAAGGACAACCCTTTTCCTTATTTCTCAACTAGGTCCTTCTCCTCTTCTAAGCCACGTTTATCCCTTATTTACTTAAGAAAAACTCCTTCTTATCCAAGGTTTAGAGAGAAAAGAAGCCAAACATCCTACTAAGTTGCACACATAAAAGGGTCATTTTGCTTACATCTTGGCTATTTAATTACAAGGGTTATCCTTCTTATTTGATTATTCAAATGAAGCGTCGTCTTTATCATTTTTACTCTAATTGATTCCAAGAGTCATAAAGGATACTCTAAAAGGTATATTTTACATGTTGCACCCCATGTTTTGGGTAAATTGCACTTTACACCAAAACTAGGGTTTAAAGCACAAGGATTGCTCGACATGCTGCATCTTGGTGCCCAAGCTTGGAAAATCCATAACACTTCATCATATACACTCTTATGATGTCTCAACACTAGAGGAACATCTATACATGTGAAATTTGCAAGTTAACCCCTCTAATTGGGTAATTTGCACATAGGTCCCTATTAACAAAACAATATTACAACATTGTTCAAAAAGGGCAGAAATGAAAATATATGTTCCTCAGAAGCTTTAATTACATACCAAAAGATAATCACAAGCATCTAATTACATGACTTAGCAAAACACTTAGGGTTAGTTCATAACCCAGGTCAGGGGTGTTACACAAACGGTCTTGAGACCGTTTGGTCCAAACCACCTCAAAACCGCATGGACCAAATATGTTCTCAACCAATCAAATTGAAATAGGGTTTCCAATGTTGATTCCTTCAATCATTGAATTTATGTAACCAATCATCAATTGGACCTATCATCAAACTTCAATTGAGTTAAATAGGTCAACCTACTACTGATTTGACCCTCAATTGACCCACAATTGATCATCAATTAGGGTTTGAATCAATTGGACTAAGGTTTGGAATCGATGGTCCTTCAACATTAATCAATGTAAGATTAGTTACTTTGATACCATTGAACCATCATCCAAATTGAACATGACCTGACCCCAAACGGTCTTGATGTTACGACCCGCGTCGAGCTTATCCTGTAAGTACGCTGTTAAGCAAGAGTTTAGCTGATGTGTTAAGTTCTAAGCCTGTTTTCATTAATAATGTTTAAAATGGATATGATTTGTGCTTAGTGTGTTTTATAGCTTCTAAAGCGTGTAGGATCTTACGCTTGAAACGTTGCCAGAGAAATCGTTCGAATCCGACCTTCGAGTCAAAAGTTGCATGTTTTCGGGCTTATAGGGACATGTTTGTAGTTTTTGAAAGTTTTGAACTTTGCGTTTAGGCCCCTAAGTTTCCTCCTTATCCTTTCTCTCTTCCTTATTCGTTTCATTTCTCAGAAACGAAGGAACGCAGCAGCGTTCTTCTTCCGCGTGAGAAAGAGAGAGAACGAGAGAGAGAGAGAGGGAGCTGAGGAGGGAGAGACGTCGGAGCTCCGTTTTGCTCCGATCAGCTGCGGCAGCTCGTCCTCTACCCTCCGTTGATCTTCTTCTTCGTCAATTTGATCTGGGTTTGCAGATGGAGCTGCGTTTTCTGGGAAAACGGCCAAGAGATTGGGGCGCAAGGAGCAGCCCTAGCTCGTTTCTTCCCCTCCTTCAGGTGCGGTTTAGTGATATGTATCATTTGCAAACGTTTTGCGGTGTTTGTTCGAGATTTGCCCTTCGATTCGAGAGAAATCGACTCTTGCAGGCCGTTTTTGTTTTCTGCCTGTGCGCAGTTCGGCCGAGTTTCTATTCGGTCGGACGAGTTCCTTCTTAGGGCAATCGAACTGTGTTCTTGGGTCGGCCGAGTTTGGGTCTTGGATCGGCCGAGTTTCTTATTTGGGTAACCGAACAACGTTTTTGTCGGCCGAGTTTGGTCCTAATCGGCCGAGTTTCCTTGTAGGTGTATAAGCGGTGTCTCGATCGGCCGAGTTCCCCAGAGGATCGGTCGAGTTTCCTGCTGGTCGGCCGAGGTTGGTCGGCCGAGTTTCAGATTCTGGGAAGTGTTCGGCCGAGTTCCATAGTGATCGGCTGAGTTTCAAGTGGTGAGTGGCAGTTCATTTAGAAATCATTATTAAACTCATTTTAAATGCTTATTTGCTTCAGTATCAGTTGATATGACTTTTAAACAGTGTAGCATGTACATTTTAGTATGATAAGTTCATTGGAACTTGGAATGCATGATATGAATGATGAAAAAGAGGAAATTCTATGTTTTACAGTTGTAATGTGATATCCCTGTTAAATTGTTTATCTGCTATCTAATTATTAGACTTAGATGCCCTAACACCGTAGAACCCCTAAGAGGCATCTGCAACTTAGGGGTGAAACTCGTGTTGCAACATCATCCGTGCTTGTGTCACGGACAAACGAGGAAAGAAAGGCAGTGTCTAACAACAATCGTGCTTGTGTCACGATGGCACTAGGAAAAAGAAATGCGGGTTATCCAACACCATTCATGCTTGTATCACGAAGGTAACCCGGTGAGACTCCCCGCCTGTGTACTCGGGTTAGAGGAGGAGTCTAGAGTACTAGAATACTGCAGAGAGGCCCCTGAGTGCTTAGGACCTGCGGTGAGGCCCTTGAGCGCCTGAGAGTACAGTGAGGCCCTTGAGTGCCTGAGGCCCTTGAGTGCCTGAGAGTCCTGTGCAGACCAGGACGAGTGGTCAGACTTAGCATTTCCCGGGTGTGTCGTTAAGTCTTGTACGGTGGGACCGTAGCATGAACTTGCTGCGGATCTTTATATGCAGAGTACACTGCATATATTTAGGGCAAAATAATAAAATGAATAAGTAATCATTTAGGATCACAGTAAATATATAAATCTGTTTATTTATCTGAGATACCTGTTGATGCATAGAAATGTGATTATTATATGTATATCTGCTATGTCAATAGAACTGCCCTGCTTGAACTGTATATTTGTTTATTTCAGTTTATAAACCTGACGAGTTGTTTAGTGATAGCTAAGTGAAATGTTATTCACTGAGCGAGTAGGCTCATCCCTCTACTCAAACATTTTCAGGTCAGCATCAGCATCAGGAATCGGAAGGATCGTTTCATCCTAACGCTTAGTTGATAGAAGGTTTGTAGTTAGTCTAGTTAGAGGTCTCTTAGTCCTTTCCCCTCGATCTTTGGGACAAGGTAGAGAGAGAATTTGTATAAAGATGTAAATTAACTGTTATGCTTTATTTTATGTTGAACAATGTAATATGTTGTAGACTTTGCTTGTATTTTCTGTCAGTTTAATAGAAAAGTTTCTGTAGTTTGTTTAGTTTCTGTTTACAGCTTAAACCTGGTTATCAATTAAATGTTTTTAATTGTTTTGAAAAAAAGTGTCGAATGGTTGGTTTTGTGCTAATCCCACCTGTCGTGCCCTAATTTCGTGGTTTGTGGCTAATGTGAAATTGGGGCGCGACACTTGAGGTCATTTGGATGACCTCCAAACGATCTTGAGACCGTTTGCCCATGTAAACATCAAAATCCATGTCAATCAATCAAAGTTTGGATCATTGGTTTGATCATTAAATCAGCATTTGATCGCACTTCAACTTAGTACATTTAGATCTTCAAACACCTAACCATAGTCAACCCTAGACCTCCAAACGGTCTTGGGTGACCCCCAAACGGTCTTGGGATCGTTTGGATGACCTCCAAACGGTCTTAAGACTGTTTACCCATCATATCATCATCAACCATGTCATTCAATTAGGGTTTGGATCCTAGGATTGGTCACCAACTCAACACTTAATTGTATTTCAATTTGGTAACTTTGGACCTTCAAACACTTGACCAAACTTAACCTAGACCTCCAAACGGTCTTGGGTGACCCCCAAACGGTCTTGAGACCGTTTGGGTGATCCCCAAACGGTCTTGAAACCGTTTGGGTCAATCAACCCAAAGCATCAACTCATTCAATTGCAAAATCAGCACTTAGTTGATTAGGGTTTATGCCATATGTTTGAATCTTCAAATACCTAACCATACTCAACCCTAGACCTACAAACGGTCTTGAGACCGTTTGGGTGATTCCCAAACGGTTTTGAAACCATTTGGGTCAATCAACCCAAGTTTCAAGCTCAATCACTTATGAAATCAGCACTCAACCCGATTAGGGTTTAGGTGATTGATGGACCTTCAAATCATGAACCGATTGGAGTTAATCAATAATAATTGATGGGTCATTAAACTAGATCATTATTAACAAGTACGCAAACGTTCAACCCTGGTCAACATCACCAAACAGTCTGAAACTGTTTGGTCTCTTGCGTTTTGGTGAAACCGTTTGCTACTAAACAGTTTAAAACTGTTTGCTCCCAAAACACAAACCGTTTGGACATTTGATTGAAACTGTTTGGTCTAGATATTTGGGGAAGTGTGTCCTTATGATGATTTCATCATCATCAAGCTCTAGACCCACGAAACATGTTGTGATTTCAATGGAAATTGCATCAATCAACCAAATCAACAATTATAACTAGAGAAATGATCATTATTTGATGGGGAATTGAATGCAATAACAAAGTTAGGGTTTCAAGTTATAAAACCCACCTCCAATTGGGCTCCAAATCTCCAATCTCACTACAAAAATAGTGTATGAAGCTCTTGCAACTCCCCTTAGGCTCTTCCTCAAGCTTTTCGTTGAAAAGATTGGCTAGGGTTGAAGAGGAGATCGAAATAAGAAGAAATCCATAATTTATTTTCGATTTTCACTATGGAATCAAGGTGAAATGGATCAAGAACCTTACCAACAGGTTGGGGGTCGTCCTCCAGGTCCTCCCTAGCTCCCTTGGTCGGTTTCCAAACAAGGAGAAGAAGTGCAAATGAGAAAAAAGCCTTTCATTTGGCTTGTAAAGGGTCTTTTTATAAGAAATTCAAGGAGAGAGAATATGCTTTGTAAAAATCTATTTATCCCAAAAATATGGCCGCCTCTTCCCCCTCATATTCCTTAGGAACGAGGCTATCTTGTTTTACTCTTATTCCTCTCAATTATCCATGATTTAAAGAAAAGAAAATCAAGCACCTTAAATCATATAATATTAATATCCATATGTGAGTGGATATTTCTTTTCTTATAAAATTGTGAGTGAGTTATCCATTCCCTTGGATATTTTCGTGGTCCTTGCAAGGCTCAAGTATGTCCACGCACATCTGAACCCAACCATTTTAATTTTGGTTGAAGCCCCTTTAATTAATACATTTATTTTTGCCCTAAATCGAATTAGGGTTTCAATTAGGATTAAATATTGATTATTTTAATATCAAGATTCTCTCTCCTACAACTTAATTCAAACGAGGCGCCCCTCTCATTTTCTTTGCTCTACATGGTGCCAAGAAACATTAGGGACCTTATTGAAGTGGTAATTTGCATATTGAACCCTAGGTTTTGGGTAAATTGTACTTTACACCAAAACTAGGTTTTAATACACAAACATTGCTTTATCAGCTTTTCCTTGGTACTCAGGCTACCACAAGCCATACCTATGCATCATATTAATTCTCATGATGCTTCAACATATGAGGAACATCTTATCATGCAACATTTGCAATTTAACCCCTCAACCTGGGTAATTTGCACTTTAGTCCAAAATAAGCAAACATTGCTTCAACATTGTTCAAACAGGACCAAAATTGAAACATAAGTTTCTCATGAGCCCTAATTACTTTTCACAAGATAAGATTAAGAATATAATCATATTTCTTAATCAAAACACCTAGGGTTAAGTATAACCCAGGTCAGGGATGTTACAATTAAACTTTGAATCGAATATGATCTCAACATTAATGATACACATCCATACATTCATTCTATTTCTCACACTTCCATGTACATATAGCACGATAATCAGATACATACTCTCTTATTAAGGAAACAAAGATACAAAATATCATTTACAACTCTCTCACATCTATACAAGGACCTAGAGTGATAGGGACATACTGAACTTAACTGATCTACTCTGATGTATTGACCTTCTTCAATTCCACGTGATTTCCCTAAAAGTTGTGAGTAGAGGGGTGAGCCTACTCGCTCAGTGAATAAGTACTTCAAAGAAATAGTTTAAAGCACTTATATAATTATAGATATATTTCCGAGCAACTGATATCAATTATAACATCAGTGAGCTTTAAAGAGACTAATCATTCACAAACATAAATATGTCACAATACTCTAGACATTACAAGACTGAATCAATATATGAACATGCTTGATTGATTATAAAGAGAACTAATAACTCAGAAACATACAAAGAATAATTGAATAACTATGCACACTTATTTAACCTCTCATTCATCTTATTATACCCCGAACCCACATGAGGTGTACCACAACATGTAAAAGAATCACAATAAGCTATGATCTCACTGTACAAGACTTAGAAGCATGCCCAAGTTCCTAAGTCTATCTCTTGAGTAAGACCCTATCTGTAGCGGGCCTCGGCACGTCTGCCTCTCGACGGCTAATGGGAGCGGCCGGATATCTCAGACTCCACCTCTCAACCTAGGTACTCAGGTGGTGATTCAAAGCCCTCAGGCTTATCGTGCATCAGTGAACCTACTGACCACTTATCACTCAACATGTAACATAGGTACCACCGACATCCCAGGTTGGTGTTGCGTATCACACAACTGTAAGGAGTCTGCCCTACTGGTCAAGACCCCCGCACCCTACTAGTGCGCTCCGACTTACCTTGATCTGGACTACTTCTAGTCAGGAAGTTATTTCCTCCTCACAGTGCAGGCCTCAACCTGCGAGGATTCTACATTGTTCAGGGAAACTACATATCTAATTCACTCTTTAAATTCACAATTCAATCATCACATCAACATATCTTAGTTCAGCTTTATAAACTGTTCATTTCATAAACCATCTGATAACATTTATCACAACTGAATTGTTAAGCATAACCACATCTCATACTGAGAAACATTAATATCACAATACTTGATTCACTGAACACCCTATCCTTAGGGTTTCATTTACCCTTATCACATGACTCACATAAGGATTTAATACTTCATAACATCATTCAATTAAGATTTCTTTCAACAGTTTACTTATAATCATATATATATATATATATATATATATATATATATATATATATATAAGAAACCCTATAATGAACTAAACTAGGGTTTCCATGCCATTTACTAAAGCAACATACATCAAGAATAACATTGAATCAAGATGTCTATTTGCAAACCTCGAACTTTCCATTCATTTAGGGTTTCACCATCCTTACTGATATATCAAGCAAACATTGATATCATCGAATAAAATGCAAGATCTTATCTGACATATATGTAATATGCATACAAATAAAACAACCATTTGTAAGCAAAAAGATTCAACTAGGCAAACTTCTTTATTCAATTATACAACAATTTCAGTCATAGCCAAAACCCCAAATCTCAATATATTCATGTAACCTCTAAAATTACTTTAAGAATTCTCATTTAGATGGATTTCAATCATTTCCATTGTGATTTCATAATCTAAAATTCGTCACAATAGAGAAATAATCCATTTCATATCATCTTGCAAAAGCTAGATAAAAAAGACAACTTAGGGTTTGTACTCGCATACTAAGCAATTGAAGATTTTTGATGATTTACCTCATTTTTGTACAATCTACTATTTAAAGGAAGTACCAACTCACCCTAAGGTGTGAAAACACCTTAAAAATGTAGCCCATCTCTGAAAATCTTGAATCCATATCAAAACTCTAGCAAATCACTGATTTCTTCTTCCTTTCTACCCTAAAGATGGTTTTCTGTAGGTAGAAGATGAAAATAGAAGGTTAAGCCAAACCTAATATTCATTGGATTAGGGATTCCAAGTAAGTGGAAATGAGGAGGAGAAAGAATCAGCAGTTAAAACTATTTACCAAGTCAAATCTATGACAACCCTTTTTTTTCTCCATTCTTCACGTTCTTCCCTAAAAATTACCCCAGAAATCACCTTCCAAGCCATTCTCTCATTGATCAAGGTATATGAAATGATAGGGAATTGAATTGTGGTTCTAATGCACTTCGTTTCGTTGAAAACAAATAAGTATAGCCCGAGATATGACCGTTTTACGATTGACTGTCCTGGGTGACATCCGTTGTCGTCGTGACACTTTGCGACACTAGCATCACGTTCGCGACACATGACGCAATGTCATAGTCGCAACACATGACATAGCGTAGCGGTCATGGCATAGTGTCGCGGTCGCGACACACGACGCAGCGTCGCGGTCGCGACACTCTATACATGTCATTTTAACTCTGATTTGGTTCATTTTTTTGTTGGATTCATAATTGAATTCTCTACAATCCTATAATACTATTTTTATAATATCCTTAGATAAAAATTATTTATTAATTATTTTTTCTAATGTCATTAACTCTCTTCTTGCATACATGTATGGGTCAATGCTATATTACTCCAACTCGGATCTTTATAGCATGCTTAAGTCATGATTATGAATTGCCCAAACAAGTATTTAAGGTTAACAAAGTTGAGATAAAGCACAAAATAAAATATTACTAAAAAAACATGACAAACATTAAGATTATCTTAAATCTCTAGGATTATTAGCAAAGCTAGGAACACGTCATAACACAAAGAAGATATACAATCAATGTGCCACCATTGACAAATTGTAGGTTGAAGTTGTTATCCAAATTTCCAAATTACTTGGGTAGCAATGAGTTGTGATGTCACAAATTAGTCATGGATATTCACTGCCAATGTAAGTTGGAACCTATAGGGTCACACAAATAAGATTTCACTTGGAATAAGATTTACTCATAACTCATATTTAACATTGATTACTAAAGTGTTAGGTATTCTATTTAAACAATAATTGCCAATCTACAACATGAAACGACCGGTTCAATAAGTGAACTGATCGACTTAGGTGCATGAACCAATTGGCTCAAGTTGTGAATCAGTCGTTTGGTTGACCAATTCAATTGGATCAAGGATTATGTTGACGTCATGTTGAGCATTAATTGAATATTAATTTCCAAAACAATTACGAATAGGAAACATAGTGAAACGACCAGTTATTGTGTTGAACCGAATGTTCATGCGTGAACCGACCGATTTAACATTCATAGGTTCGAAAAATTCATGACACTTCATCTCTTTGACTCCCAAGCTGACTGGAAACCCTGACCCTATCCCTCCTACAAATAGAGGGGTACTGGGGGCTTCTCAGACACAACAACAAGCTGTGACAATTATTTTCTTCTTTGGTTGGGGTAATCAAGAGAGCCTGAGCAAGTTCTACCTATCAAAGGGAGGAACAACAAAGGGGAGACAATTGGGAGAGTAACTCGACATTAGCACACTAACTAGAAGAGACAACTCCTTCATGTCCATTCATCTATATTGTCAGGAGTTCCTGGTGGTCCATGTGGACTATAGAGATGAGGAGGCACTTGTCCTGCAAGGAGGACACTATCAACTACTGCCCGTGGTGTTCAATTAGGAAGTCGACGACGACTGCTATCCACATGCAACTTGAGGAGGTCACGCACTGCAACAAGGCATAGTCGTTGGACTCACTCCAGGACCATGTATATACCTTGCAACCCTCTTTCCTATTTCATAATTGTTGACGTGATCTACTATTCAATGAGGAATATGACAAGTAAAATATTTATTTTCACTGCCATATCTGATGTCATATTTCTCATCAGGGTGATGAAAGGTTGGTCAATAGGTGGTAGATGAAGGGTTGTTCGAAGGGAAGGTGGTGGTGATAAAGGTTATGAAGAGAGGGGATGACTAGGTGGTGGGGATGGTGGAGATGGTGGAGGTAGTGGGGGTCGATGGTAGGGGTGGGGGTTCGATGAGATGACTTAGGGAGGATCAAACACATCTGATACCATATATAATGGAAAACCTTTATTTGATATATTTGTAAGAATTACAATGCATTCTCTTTTAAAGAACAAGAAGGTAAGGGGAATACAAAACTAGGCAATATATGGGATAAAAGAAAAACTAAAGGCAAGACATGTGTAAAGCGTATAACAAGACACAAAACACACCATAACATATAACAAAACACACGACACAAAAGATAACACATAGCACATATATTACTAATAACAACAACTCTCGAAAAATGATTGCAACCTAGTTGTGGATGGAGATACTAAATGATGATGATAACACAAGCGAGGTAAAATTTTACCATAGAGAAACTTGTAAACTTGTGGATATACCAAAAGAAACAACTATCAATTAATTAAATATAATAGCAAAAGAAGAAATGATCTAAAACAGTTCGTCATCTATATGCAAAAATAGATGATGCGACACTAGTTTGGAAAACCAAATGCATCGCTCTTGATTTCTCTATATTTCCATCCATTGGCCAATAATGTTACTACCCAAGCGGTAAGCTTAAAATGTATCTAAAAAAAGGAAGAAAAAGAAACTACATCGTAAATTGCATGAAAAATGAAAATGTATCAAAGTCAACGGTGTTATAAGAGACTATAGCAAATATTTGCATGAGGATTTACTCATGTACATTACATGCGGGCATTGTTTCAAAATTAGAAAAAGTAAAAACAAGTATTACCACAAAATGTCATTATATATTCTTGATAAAAAAATCCTCATATCTTCACTCCGGCGAGGTTACGGAAGGAATGGCAGCAGCGCTATCTCAACACCAATGCTTGAACTGCTGCAAAGGTTCCCCGCATACCGTCTCTCTGACAAGTTGTTGCAGATTTCACCGGACCAAAGCAGCTCACCGCTTGACCCCACTTGGAAGAGCTCACAAATCCCGTAATCTGACCGCCGACAACGCCTCTACCCTGAACACCCTTGTCCAACCAGTACAGGCAACAATCACCCAAGATGCTTCTGGCCCGCCGCCGCAGGCCCGACCACGCCTCCATTACCCTCCTCACCGTTCCCGGTCGAGGCAGAGAAAGAACGATCAGACGTTCCAATGGAACGTTCACATCCGAGAATGCGTTGACAACGAACGCTTCGACGAGGCTGTGGAGTCCTACAGCCGAATGCGGGCCTCTGGAGTTCAGCCGGACTACTTCACTTTCCCTTTCGTGATCAAGGCTTGCTCGTGTGAGGCATTAGACTCCGAGACATCGAAGGTCCATGGGACACTGATAAAGATGGGACTGGATGCTGATATCTACGTTTGCAACTCCTTAATTGCTGCATACTCGAAGATGGGAAGGATAATGGATGCGGTGACTCTGTTCGATGAAATGCCCGCAAGGGACGTGGTTTCCTGGAATTCTCTCATGAGCGGGTATGTCATGGCAGGTGACCCGAAAAAGGCTCTGGAGTGTCTGCGGAGGATGAATGAAGGGTTCGGTTTTTGGATAGATAAATATAGTGTCATTGCAGGGTTCATGGCATGTTCATTGGGAAACAAGCAGAAGCAAGGGAAGGAAATACACGGTCAGGTTCTTAGGTGCGGAATTGGACAAGGGGACATAATGGTTGAGACGTCAATTCTGGATATGTACTGCAAGTGCAGGGATTTGGTACTAGCTGAACGGCACTTTGAGATGATGCCTACTAGGAACATTGTTGCTTGGAATGAGTTGATAACTGGCTACGTGCTGGGTAACAAGCCGCAGGAAGCATTCCGTTGTGTGAGACGCATGCAAACAGAGGGAACCACCCCAGACACTCTTACTTTGGTTAATCTGCTTCCGTGCTGTGTGGAAATTAGGGGGATAAACGAGGGGAGAGCCATTCATGGCTTTGCAGTTAGGAATGACCTCCTTTCCACTGTAGTACTTGATACTGCCCTGCTTGACATGTACTCAAAATGTGGGGAGCTGAGGTATGCCCAGAAGTTATTCGATCGGATGGCTGGAAGGAGTGTAGTTTCATGGAATGCTATGATCACTGCATATGTGCATAATGGTCTTAGCATGGGAGCAGTAGAAATTTTCCTCCAAATGCAGGAGGGACCTCTACAACCGGATGGTTTCACAATGTCAGCTGTAATTTCAGCCTTTACGAATATTCAATCACTGCGACAAGGAAGGCAAATCCATGGTTATTCATTGAAATTGGGATTTCTAAAAGACACACTGGTATGTAACTCAGTAGTATATATGTATGCAAGATGCGGTGACCTGGACTCTTCAAGAAAAATATATGATGCTATTTTACACAAGGACGTAATATCATGGAACACCATTATAATGGCTTGTGCAATCCATGGGCAGGGAAAACTAGCTCTTCAGTTATTCGCAGAAATGCAAGAGGCTGATTTTCAGCCAAACCACAGCTCCTTTGTTTCTGTATTATTAGCATGCAGCTTATCTGGCATGGTAGCTGAAGGATTGGCGCTCTTCAATTCGATGGAAGATTATGGAATTGATCCACAGATTGAGCACTATGGATGCATGGTAGACCTATTTGGGCGGAAGGGGGAACTAGAAATGGCTGAAAGCTTTATAAAGAGAATGCCAACCATGCCAACAGCACGGATTTGGGGCTCTTTATTAACTGCTAGCAGGAACCATAACAACATTGATTTCGCGGAGATGGCTGCACAAAACATTTTCAAACTGGAACGGGACAACACAGGCTGCTTTGTTATCCTATCTAATATGTATGCTGAGGCGGAAAGATGGGATGATGTAGAAAGGCTAAAATGTCAAATGAAAGAAGAGGGGATCCAGAAAGTGTCGGTTAGAAGTGTAGTGGAGCTTAACTGCAGGACTTGCAGCTTTCTTAATGCAGATAAAAGGCACCCAATGACAAATGTGATCTACAATATAGCTGATATATTTTCTAGAAAGATAGGAGAACCTGTTTATGACACAGGACATAGGTTTCTGATACATGAACTCAGAGGCAAAAAAGAAGGGTCATCTACAAGACACTGTGTCAGGTTGGCTGTCTGCTTTGGTTTGATATCCTCCAAAATTGGTGAGCCCATATTAGTAAGGAAGAACGTCAGGGTTTGCTCTTCTTGTCATAATTATGTCAAGTTCGTATCCAAACTTAGCAAAAGACCGATCATAGTTGGAGACACAAGGATATACCATCACTTCGAAGATGGAAATTGTTCTTGCAATGACTATTGGTGATTGTGTTACCAAGTTGTCCGAGTTAAAAGTAGAAACTCACTCAAATGATAGATTTTATAAAGGTATGGTCCATTCTATCTGACGCTACACATAAGTCAAGAAGAGAACATACCATAAAAACGAAAGTTACTTATGTTTCAGTACCAAACAGTGCACGAAGGAATCGAGTCTCTTGAACCGACACACGATTGTTTTGAATGCCAAGATGACAGAACATCAAGCTATGAAGTGTATGACACTGTTAGGCATTTGCAAGGATCAGGGTTGGAAAGAAACGAAAGTCACTGATGCATTTTTCTGCCAGAATTTTCGTCAGCAAACTGAGATGCAGGCTGCATGCTGCTTTTTAAATCGCGTGCCACCCACGTAATTAATGATTATAAATGTTATAGAATACCAATGGTGCAGTTGAGAGTTATGACAAAGAGAAGTTTTCATATGACTCGTGAATCTGGAATTGTAGATCATCGGATGTTCTTTTGTCCAACCAGATGAAGCAAGAAATATGATGTCGAGGAATTGTGTAAAGCACTTATTCTGTGTTTCTTATGTGTAAACTAACTTGTAAATTTAGTATAGAATACAGAAGAAACAAGAATTCATAATTTATGCAACTTTTTTTAGCTGTAGGCATGGGATAACCTGTGCAATTATGGATTATTTTTATTTTTTCCCATAGTTATCCTGTATTGTAATTTTCAACTGCATCTCTCCCCCTTTTTTTCTTCTGAGATCTCGATGGCCTTGCAATTTTTTGCGCATTCTATCTGTGTGTTCCGGAGGGAAAATGTGACAGCAGTGTCTGATTTAAGTTCAGCTTGTGATCTGAAGTTTTGACACTCTTTAATTTAATGGACAATTATGGAATTGATCCTCAGATTGAGCACTACGGGTGCATGGTAGACTTATATGTCCAGAAGGAATACCTAGAAATGGTTGAATGAAATCTATGTAAATGGTAATCGTGCCAACAGCAAGGATTCGGGGGTCTTTACGAACTGCTTGCAGGAACCATAAAAACATTGAGTTTGCGGAAATTTCTGCCTAAAACATTTTCAAAGTGGAACATGACTCGCTGCTTTGTTATCCTATCTAATGTGTATGCTGAGGCGGAAAGATGAAATGCAGCAGAAAGGCTAAGATGTAAAATGAAGGAAGAGGGGATTCAGAAAGTGACGGTCAGAAGTGTAGTGGAACTTAACTTCAGGCTTGCAGCTTTCTTAATGCAGATAAATGTGATTTATGATGTAGCTCATATGTCTTCTAGAAAGATGGGATAACCTGTTTATGACACCAGGCATATGTTTACAATACATGAACTGAAAGGGAATAAGGAAGGGTCAACATGACGGTGTCAGCTTAACAGTCTGTTTTGGTTAGCTATCCCCTAAAATTGAAGAATCCGTATTAGCAAGGAAGAAAGTCAGGGTATTTCTTCCTGTCATAATTAACTCAAGTTCGTATCCAAACTTAGCAAAAGGCTGATCATAATTGGAGACACAAGGATATACCATCGCTTCAAAGATGGAAATTGTTCTTGCAATGACTATAAGTGATTGCGTTTTAAACTAGTTCAAGTTAGAAGTCGAAACTTACTGAAAGTACAGTTCTATAAATGGATGGCTTTATTCTGTCTTATACTACCGCAGAAATTTAGGAATATAAGGTTTTCTGTCAACAAAACGGAAATTGTTATTGTTTCAGTACCTAACATTGCATGAATGAGTTGAAATATGACCTTGAACCGAGAGGATTCATTGGAATGCCAATATGCCAGGACTTCAAACCACTGAGTGTATGATATTGTCACCCATTTTCCCATATTTCTGTTTATACACATGGGCTGGGTTGTGCAACTATGGATTGTTTTCAAATATGTTTCCAGTTGTTCAACTTGATTGTGGATTTCTACTGCGTCAACATTGGGAGACTCTCCCTTTTCATTTCTACAATGGCCTAGTTACTTTTTATGCATTCAATCTGGATGCTCAGCTGGGCGAATGTAACAGCAGGGCCTGATTTTATGCCTGGTTAGTAATCTTCTGCATTCTAAATGAGGGTATTAGATCCTGGTCTCCTGAATCCGATTGTGTCTTGTTGTCTGCTGTACTTTTGGCGTCTTTATTCAAAAAGTCTTTTCTTTCTGCATATTATAATCCGATTCTACATGCTGTAACCCGGGTCTGAGAATACAGCAGTAACTTTAACTGCTAGGCGGAAATCAGTTTTGCCGCATAGTGTAGTTTTGTCCCATACCGGTGGCTGCAAGAGAGAGACCTCTCTGGCTGTGTATAAACATAAGACAAGTCCTCCGTTTCAAATCATACCTTTCTCGGCCTTTTGGCTAAGATCAAGTGTAGTATCTGTTCTTATCAGTTTAATATCTGATACGTGGGCCATCGGCCCACATGATATTAAATTAATTTTTTGAGGGGGAGGACCCATCACGGCAGCTTGCTGTCGGGGTTCTCGCGCGTCGCTTTTGCGTTGCACTATTGCTTGGGCTTGGCGCACCCCACCAATTCTCAAATTAATTTTTTTAGTCGTTGTTATGTCTCGAAAGTTTTGAATCTGAGGGCGTTATGTTTCTAGATGTCCATTATTTCTCTAGCATTCTCCAATATCTTGGCCCGTCCGAGATATTGCTTCTTTGTTAATGTTGGAGGAAGCTATACGTTTTCTGACCAAACCAAACTATTACCATTTGATCCAATAAGACTTTGCTGGTGTTGTTCAAACTTTGCATCACGAAGTCTTTATTTTTAAGAAAGGATTAACAATGTCCTCGTCACTCATACAAGGTGATTCGATCCCTTCTGCTCCTAGTCAATGATATATGGCCTTTCGAATTGAAAGTTTGTCACACCACGAAGGCATGTGCCTGGGACACCCAATGCATTTTGCTAAGATATGTGCAACGACCCTAATGCTGCAAATGAATATCACATAGTAGGGCTTCCCGTGAATTGATGATGTGTGTTGTTAAACATGTTACTTACATTGATTATTTTATGTCTAACAATTTTGTTGTGGGCTAAAACCCAAATCATGAGGTAGCATAATGAACAATTGAGAAAATCCTAACTAAAATACATAATGAAGTCAAAATAAGTCATGGGTCTAGTAGTACTCGGCAGAGGTTTGAACACTCCATTTAAGAAAATATGCGCGTACTAACAAAATTTCATTTATTTGAGTTACAGTTTTGGAATTCACCAATATGTGGTAGGTGGATTCAATGCTAGGTACTTTTAGGTATACAGAAACCTACGAACCTACGATTATGTTTTAGATTCTTACGACATATTTACTTTTGCACTACTATAGGTAGGATAAGATTTGCATCCTATGATAATCCAATCCCATGTTTGTTCGGCTGAAAATGACACATGGATACCTATCCCTCTCGCATAGAAAACCTACCCGAGTGGGACCTTTGAGTTTCACACTCCCCCTAGGTATTAGTTGGTATTCACACCCGTCAACCCCGACTCTCCGAGACTTTTTTGACATAGGGTGGGTTTAGCACAAACTGCCTCATCTCTTCCATTCTCATATTCCACTTCGGCGTTGACAAATTCCACTCCTCTTACACCACTTTTGACCATCATATTACACACATCCAGTCGTCAACCTTCTGAGCCCCTGCTACGAGCAAACAACCCCATGAGAATGTTGTTAATATAGGTTATTGTTGTTCATGCAACAGCGACAGGTGCAATTTAATTAACAGTGCAGGCAGATCTAAAATAAGAATCGAAGAACAAACGAAGCAGGAGAATAGAAAATAGAAGTTAGATTCGCAAACCAGATCGTTCGTTGAGAAACGAACGTGTTACTTAAAGAAATCAGTGCCCGGCAATCCTCGCGGATCCGACACGAACATTCTCATATGTACTTGCTACACTACATTGGGCTTAACTCATGCTAAATAAGTGATTACTACAATAGCTTAGCTACATTAACGAGCTGCTACAATAACTAACATCTACAGTAACTAACAACTACCGTAATCAGTTATCTAACAATCCCCCACAAAGTCCAATGTGTAGTGTGCTCCACCATTCAGTCCTCCATATTGTGCTTTCAGCAGATACCTTTCGGTTTGAATCTACCTGAGTTATCCAACTGTGACCCCTGTAGGAACTAGGTGAACAAAAGTCTTGAACCTGAACCTTGGGTACAAGAGTATAGGTTGGTAACAACACAATAAAGACACGGTAGTAAAGAAAAACAATGCATTAAGGCCATGCATACAAAATTTTATATCATGATTGATAACAGAGAACAACCCAATTCTCCTGTTGCGGCCTACAAAACATCAATCACTTAGCTGGAGTCTCCAAGGATGTACTGCTAACATCCTGTCCTAAGACTTGACACCATTAAGAGACTACTCTCTTACTAACTTGCAGTAATTACACTAACATGTTTACATGAGATAGACACACAGATGCTAGAAGCATCAAACAAGAATACATAGTGACATCTGATTTACCCGACAGCTTGTTATTACCACATTGAACCCAATTTGTGGGATCTCCACTTTTTTGGGTTGGGTTGCTACTACCTGCAAATCTATAGGGGTTTCAGTCCCATCCCCAACCTGGATTTTTCCACTAAAGCCAAGGTAAGACCTTTAGTGAAAGGATCAGCTGTATTATCTTTGGTACCGACGTAGTCCACAGCCACGACCCCATTAGACACTAACTCCCTTACATATTTCAATCTGACTTGGATGTGTCTACGCTGTTTTTGATTATACTTGGAACTCTTTATCTTAGCAATAGTTGTAGTGCTGTCACAGTGAACTGCAATTGCAGGAAGCGGCTTCATTACCATAGGTAAACTAGACATAAGTCCATGTAACCATTCAACTTCCAATCCAGATTCATCTAAAGCACACAACTTTGCTTCAAAAGTGGACCGAGACAATATGGTCTGTTTCTTAGACCTCCAGGAAACAACTCCTCCTCCCAATAGGAATACATATCCTGAGACACCATTACTCCCAGAATTCACGGCAATCCAGCTTGCATCACTATATCCTTCGACTGCGAAAGGATGTTTACCATAATGCAGCCCAAGGGAACGTGTTCCCTTGATATACCTCAGAACTCTGTCAAGAGCTTCCCAATGGGTCTTGTCGGGACAACTGGTGTATCTACTCAACTTGTTCACGGCAAACACAATGTCTGGACGTGTACAGTTCATAAGATACATCAAACTTCTGATAATCTGAGAGTATCGTAATTGAGACACTGGAACCCCAGTCTCATTCTTGAACAAGGATTTGGATGAATCATATGGAGTCTTAACAGGTTTACATGATGTGTACTCAAACCTCTCCAGTATCTTCTCAACATAGTGAGACTGAGAGAGAGTTATACCATCAGCAGACCTTATGATTTTAAACCCTAAAATCACATCAGCGACACCCATATCTTTCATCTTAAACTTGCTACACAAGAATGACTTTATCTCTTTTACTACTTTCATATCGGAACCAAAAAGCAGGATATCATTGACGTATAAGCATAACAAAATGAATCCATTATTGACAATCTTGCAGTAGAGACACTTATCAAATTCATTAGAAATAAACCCAAACGATGATATCACAAAATCAAACTTCTCATGCCATTGCTTAGGGGCTTGTTTCAAGCCATATAATGACTTAACAAGTTTACACACTTTGGACTCATTCCCACGACCCACAAATCTCTCAGGTTGTTCCATATATATCTCTTCTTGAAGATCACCGTGTAAGAACGCGGTCTTCACATCCATCTGATGAATATAGAGATTATAAATGGAAGCCAATGCTATAAGCACTCGGATTGTGGTCATCCGGGAAACAGGTGAATATGTATCAAAATAATCTATTCCTTCCCTTTGTGTGTAACCCTTAGCAACTAACCTAGCCTTATACTTATTGATTGTCCCGTCTGTATTAAGTTTCTTCTTAAAAATCCATTTGCAACCAACTGCAGAACAACCAGGAGGCAAATCCACCAATTCCCAAGTTCCATTCGAGAGAATTGATTGGATTTCATCATTAACGGCTTCTTTCCAAAACTTAGCTTCTGGAGATTCCATAGCTTGTTTGAAAGTAACAGGATCATCCTCAACATTGTAAGTAAGAAACTCACTTCCAAAGTCTTTGGATGTCCTAGGCCGTTTACTTCTCATTGGTTCAACTATTTCTTCAGAATCATCAGATTCACAAATAGCATGTTCTGAGTCACTCCCCACATTTGTCATCATTTCCACGTGCTCGGGAATGGAACCTGTGGTAAATGAATCTTCTTGAGAAACTTCATTGGGCACACCAGTTTTCATAGGAAAAACATCCTCAAAGAATGTTGCATCACGTTATTCCACAATTTTATTGACCTCAATGCCAGAGATATCTGATTCTACAATCAGGAATCTATAAGCATAACTTGTCTCTACATAACCTAAGAATATGGCATCAACCGTTTTCGGTCCTAATTTCTTCCTTTTGTGTTCAGGGACAAGTACCTTTGCAAGGCACCCCCACACTCGAAGATATTTAAGACTCAGTTTCCTTCCTCTCCACAACTCAAACGGACTACTCTCTGAATGTTTATGGGGAACTCTATTCTGAATATGGCAAGTCGTATTCAAAGCTTCCCCCCACATAAAGTTGGGTAATCCAGATGTTTGGAGTAAGGTGTTTACCATATCTATTAAGGTTCGATTTTTACGTTCAACTACTCCATTTGATTGTGGTGAATAAGGAGCAGTTACCTCATGAACTATACCATGTAATTGGCAAAATTCCAAAAACAAATTCGAGGTATACTCTCCTCCCCTATCAGACCTTAATCTCTTAAGT
This sequence comes from Alisma plantago-aquatica, assembly GCA_963693085.1. NCBI lineage: Eukaryota > Viridiplantae > Streptophyta > Magnoliopsida > Alismatales > Alismataceae > Alisma > Alisma plantago-aquatica. The sequence continues at coordinate 950,986,637 of OY856412.1, forward strand.
ACTTTACCGGTTTGAGTTTCAGCTTCTTTCTTATAAATTTGAAATTTATCCAATGCCTCATCTTTACTTCTAAGTAAATAGACATAACAATATCTACTCGCATCGTCAATAAAAGTTATAAAATAACGCTTTTGATCTCTCATAGCAACACCATTAAATTCACAGATATCTGTATGAACTAAATCCAAAATTTCCGAATTCATATTCACAAAATGAAAAGGCTTCCTAGGCGATTTAGCTTGTACACAGATTTCACATTTATTGTTGCTAACTTCAGATTTAGGGATCAAATCTAGATTCATCATACGCTTCATTGAGGCAACATTAACATGTCCCAAACGTGAATGTCATACATTGAATGAAACAAGATTCATGCAAATAGAACTATAATCATTCAAATTTAAAACGGAATTTGAAACAGGTTCAACATGAATCTTAAACAAGTTCTCCACATCACATAAGTACCCCTTGCCAAAAAACAGAGAATCACGAAGGCGTGTAATAATAGCCTTATTACATTTACAGTCTACTCTATAACCTTCTCTAACTAATATGACGCCACTAAGGATATTACGTCGAATGGTTGGAACATGTCTGACCCTGTTAAGAGTCAAAACCTTCCCCGAAGGGAACTTCAAGTCCACCCGTCCTTCGCCTTTGACTTCTACAGAGCTGGAATCGCCCAAAGTCACGGACCGACCTCGAGAGGCCTGATAAGACACAAACATGGATTTATCAGCACACACATGTACATTAGCCCCAGTGTCAATTATCCAATAAAGTGGTTCAAATATAGAAAGAATTTCAGGTTTAATAGACATGTACCCGTCATTGAGGTTCAAGGATGCAGTCATCATGTTGACCACAGCCTCCTCAGTTGTAGATGTGGTAGCTTTCTTTGCCTTCTTATTAGGACAATCCTTGTTCCAGTGGCATACCTGTCCACAAGTCCAACAAGGTTTGTTCTTCGGTTTCTTTTGGATCATTGCCTTGGGTTTATGTGCATTCTTAGATTTCTTATCTTTGGTGTTCTTCGTAGAAGTAAGATTAACAGTTGGATTAGCATCAGTAGGCACCTTGACCCCTTTCTCCTTTAAGTGTTCTTCTTGTATATTGATATCCATCATTAATTCATCCATGGTGTGTGTCCCTTTGCGATGCTTCAGAGACATACCAAACGATTCCCATGACTTAGGGAATTTTTCTATGATAGACATAACAACAAATTTCTCAGGCAACACCATCTTGGCATCTGAGAGTTCATGAACTAGGAGTTATAGATCGTGTGTTTGATCAGAAACTGACTTACCCTCAACCATCTGAAACTTAAGAAATTTAGACACAATATTTTTCCACACTATGATTTTCAGTGCTAAAATTCTTAATTAATAATTCCCATAAAACCTTGGACGTAGTGACTGACGACTTTGAGTAAGAATCATATAGTTTTTTATTTAAACCAAACAGAATCAAACCGCGGCACGTTTTATCACCCTTCTTCCAATTAGCAATAATGTTTGCATTATCAGGAATTGTTTCATCAGACACAGGTTCAGTTTCAATTAAATACTGATCATATCCCGCAATATTCAGCCAAATTTCCATACGACTCTGCCAACGGGCAAAGTTCGTACCAGTAAACTTTTCAGGCATATTGGTTGTATCAATTCTACATCCCGAAGCACCCTGACCGGCCATAGTTAATTAACGACAGAAAATGATGTCTTTAAGATTGTTGTTAATATAGGTTATTGTCGTTCATGCAACAGCGACATGTGCAATTTAATTAACAGTGCAGGCAGATCCAAAATAAGAATCGAAGAACAAACGAAGCAGGAGAATAGAAAAAAGAAGTTAGATTCGCAAACCAGATCGTTCGTTGAGAAACGAACGTGTTACTTAAAGAAATCAGTGCCCGACAATCCTCGCGGATAGGCACCGTTCTCCCAGTCGCGATCCGGCACGAACCTGAAACTCGCACGTCTCGCTCGCGCTCGACGTAGTCGCGTCGCACTGCTACCAGTGCAGCACAACAACCGCAGGATCCACCGCCTGACAGTTGCGTCTTGAGGAACAGGAAGGAGGAGTCGCACTTTGCTCAGGAGGACAACTCCGCAAAGCAACTCCGGGACGAAGCTCTCGCACTCAGGTTTAGGGCTCACAAAACACACGGCGACAGAAGAATATTTTCGGTGTGTTTAACCCTAATGAACGGATCTGAATATATAGCCACGCACATCCCTAATCTTGTTCTCAGTAAGACGCAAACACTCGGTTGCTCTTGTACACAATACGGAATAATCTGCAAAAGAGAAACACTTTCTAATTAGCCGAGGCCTTCGTCCACAATGACAACCGATCGTCTCATACGCCATATTTGACAACGACGCCTCCAAACCTCCTATGCACGAAATGGTATGGGAACTACACTCCGATGGACGAGGGTAAATACTGCACCTCTCGCGGCCGACCGAAACGTGTGTGGTATCTTTGTTCTATCTTCCTCATCACAACCGACATGTTTCATCATTGCGGCCAATAAGTTTTTTGCTCTACGAGTGCATATCAACTATATTTGGAAACATGTTGTCTCATTATTTGTGTAATAGATTCTAGGCCTATGGCGGTCTTCTCCATGGCGATAACAACTTGAAAAGGCCATTGACTCCACGCCAAAATATTTGTTCATATTCTCGTTGGATTAAAAAATTGTGTAGCACTTTGGTGCTTTCTTCATCTAAAACAATGTCAGACACATAATAAAATTCTATTTCTATCTAGGCCGATAGAAGATTGATTTTGTCATCTAAAAAAGACTAGCGACATAGCTTGTTGCCCGTTTGTCTCCTATTTCAATGTAAATTGTCTTTTATCCTCATTTGAAATTTTCTTATTGATCCTAAAAAAAATCTATTTTAGAATAAAGGAGTAGAATATAGATGGTAAATTATGAATAGCATGTTTATTAAATTATGAAGTCACCATCACATATTTCTAGCACAATAATAGAAAAATCCTCTAAAATTCATTTACGCCAGATTCAGTTTATCGATAGAGCATAAATCTGAAATCAAAAATCAAATTCAAAATGGTATGTATACACAATTAGAGGAACAACTTAGAATAACTAACATGAAGTTACTAATCCTATCCCTTATTGCATTCAAACATAGGATGAAACTACCCAATCTCCCATGCTTCACCTATACCTTCTTATCCCATCCTCTTGAACATTCCATCTTAATCCTTTACCAGACATGATGTTATAGATTCACATAGAGAAATAAAAAAAGAAATAGGTTAAACGACCTAAGAATGGGTTTGAATAAGATCGATTGAAGGCCTAAGCCCTCGGTTCATACATTTGTGTCTGAGGCATACAATTTACTTTGATTGAAAGAAAATTTGGATGTAGCCACCTTTATCATCTATGTCCCACTTGAGGGGTTACATAGAGGTTCCCATCCTAATAGGGACTATGTGCGGCCAAGAATATAAGTGCGATTGGGAGCTCCTTCCTCAATCAAAGTGCAAGGTTGTTGTCCCCATCTGCACTTGTTCAACTAAGAAAGGAAGGCCTTTTGGATTGGGAGAGACCATATCCCACACAAATCTGACTCCAACAAGTTGTTTGTGAAGGATTTTAGGTGATAATTCCTATATAATGAGGTATAGATGACAATTCAATGTTTGTTTCAATATTTGATGAAAATTGGGCTTGGATGGCTCTTGGGTACCTGCTTAATGAGGTCTGCCTATCCCTTGTTTGAGTCCCCCTTAGTCAATCCACTTGACATGGACCTCTTGGGCTTGGGAGCCCACATTTAATGGCAAATTCTTGTGAAAATTAGCAAACAAGGTTCCATTTATAATTCAAAACATCTATCCACTATGCATATTGGATACATACACCCACAAAGCGACAACTTTCACTTGTAAGGTGATGAATAAATTAGTACCCTTCAACACATGTATTATGAAATGTTATATTTCAATGGTATCTCATTGTGACTACTTCCACGATTCAAGTATTGTGTTGATATGCATGCCCTAAGAGCCAGTCATGTGATGACCGTATTGGGACCTTATGTAAAAAGTTTAATTAACAATAAAGGCAATTTCATCTATTATGTTTGTTAAATTATGAGATGATGATACAACATAATAGACATCTAAAGAATGATGTTACTCAATGCCCTATAGTTTGAGTTGAGGACCTGAACATGTGATCATATGTATGATAAGAGTATATACATTCTTGTTATGTCCCTAGTCGTTTATTATTGTGAAAGCTATATAGAGAACAATAATACTTAAGACTAGATTCTATGTTGACTGATGGCTGCATCTTATTAGTCATGATATTGTATATCAAGTCAAACAGGTAGGTACTTGTTAGAAAACAAGTGTAGAAGACATATCCATCTTGAGAGTGATACATGGAACCATTGATGATAGTCAGAATAATCACTCACATGTGATAGTGGTGACCGTGGTTCTTAGACCTGAAGCCACTACAATAATCACATGGCATTCAACAGACCTTAACACTATTCAATGTGACCTTGAATAAGGGTTTCCATACATGTGGTGCTTGGGTACATTGTGACACATGGGGATTGTTGTGAGTGACATAGATGAGATTTCTCCCTCTTATTGGAGTGTCATCCTGGCCCTTGATAAATTAGATTGAGAAACACATGTCCATACTCATGTGAGTCAATATGTGATATTGAGCTCACATGCATCTCAACGGTCTACTTTGGTTCAAGAAATATAAATTGAATATTTAGAGGATGACGATCCCATGTCTCGTGTTTAATCTGGATATCTGCAATAAAGGAACTATATGTTCATTGTAACACTGACCATAAGTTTAGATTGAAGTTGTCCTCCAACTTTTCCAATTACTTGGGTAGAAATGGTATGTTCCTAGATGCTGCTCACTGCTTGTGAAATTAATGATTATGGACATTACTACCAATGTAATATGAAGCCTATAGGGTCACATGCACATGATGCATTAGAAAAGGAGTTTAAACATGGACAAAATTTAGTTTGGTTACTCAAGTGTTTAGGTAATTAATATAAGCAATATTGGTAAACCATTCGACCAATAGGAGAGTCAGTCGAGTGACTGGACAATATCATATGTGGCAGATAGGACCTACCAATCGACCGTCTGAGGAGTTGAATCGACCAACTAGAAAGTGTCACTCGACATATGACTAGAATGATCAGTTGACCAACTGATTCAAAAAAAACAATTGGACCGGGTCAAACGATTAATAATAGTCGTGGATATGCTCATTAATCATTGCATTAAAGACCAATGTTATTGCGTCGCTGACCACAAGCCAATTTGACGGATTGCGCTGCCACTCGACCGAATGGCTTTCTATAGCCAACAAGCCAGCATCACAATCGACTGACTGGATAATCCAGTTGACCGATTGGCTGTGTGTGGTTACCACCCAGTGATGAGACTTGATCCTTCATCTCTCAAGGTTTTAAAACTTATTCCTACCACTTCTATATAAAGAGGGATGGCCAAGGCTCTCAATGCACTTATATTCTCACTGTTGTAGTAACATGAGAGCCTAAGCAATCTTACCCAAGAAAGGATGAGATAGTAAAGGAGAAGAAAGTTGACACTAGCATGTAGACAAACGAAGGAGATAATCCTTCTCATCTGCTCAATAAGCACAATGAGGAGTCTTCGGTGGTACGTGTGGACTACATAGAGGCATAGAAGCTTTGCTTCCATGATCAGTGGACGTCATCAACCATTGTCTGTGTGCTATTGAGGAGGAAGCACAATTGCGTGCAAGGATGGTCACTGTACTACCTTTAGGATAAGGTATATTTGACGCCCTCTTTCCTAATACATTGTTGTTGATGTAGTTTACTATTTAGAATATATGAAACAAAATTTGTTTTTGTTGCATACCTCTGCATCCATATTTCTCAATAGTGGCATCAAAGCCATGCCAATTTACACTATATTAGTATATAATCAATACAGTCAAATTTTATTTTATCATTTATTTTGTTTCATGCAGGATAAGGCATTAATGTGAGGGTTCGCTCTGATCCCTCACTAGAATCCTCCCCGGCGGACACCACTGGGGGGAGGGAGCGTCTTCCTTGATGCCTCCCTCCCCCTGGCCCTAATGGTCTCGGCGCGGTTCCAGTTAGGGGAGTGAGAGTTGAAGCAGCTCACCGTTGATGGGTGAGGCGATGGGCGTCACCTCCGGAAGAGCCGATTGGAGAGTTGTAGCGGTGTGAGGAGAAGCCTGGATCAGAGGGAGGCTATCCGACCTGGTCGGTTCCGCTCCATTCAAGAGTGATGGGTGGAATGAGCTTCCAGATCCGGGGTCGTCGTCGTCGACCCGTTTTTCTTTCTGGTGACTTCGGCGGTGATTCGTCCAGCTCGGCGGCGTGTCCCTCCTCACCCATGACGACGAGGCTGGGTGTTTCGTCATCAGGCCAGAGGCTCTGCGCCTCCTGAAGATGGAGGCTACACTCGTTTGGGATGCTTCTCCTTCTCCACTCGGCGCAAGGTGGAGGTGGTTGGTTTGCCACCTGTTACGGCCGCTGGCGGACGACTCTAGGACTGAAGAGCCCAGGAGGCGGTGCGGCAAGACGATCCAGCGATCCGTGATGCCGGCATGTTCCTTCGCCGCTGGGAATCTTCATTGATAGACATGTTCTCTTGGGTGGCGGCACCCTTCGGGCCCCTGGGTCTCCCCAGGCTAAGGTGGCGTGGGACGACGGCCATGGTGCGTTTGAACCTGTACCCGTTGACCTCGGAGTTGGTTGGACGTCCACACGGGTGGCGTGGCCTCGCGTCCTCTCTGCCCAGCAGGTGGTCTCCCTCCACTTCTCCGTCATCAAGTCATCTATGGGCGTGTCTGTCCGGTGTTTCCTTTTTTCAGCATATGGAACACCCTCAAGGTGTTTGTCAAAATGTAACGGGTAACAGCAGTGTGAGGATTCAAGCTTGCTTCTCTGGTGGTTGCTTGTGCTTGGGTTCGAAGAGGGGGATCTTCTTCTCCTATTCTACTTCTTCTGGCTTTGCGCCACATTTAGCACTCAGGACCCCTGATTAGGTGACTTGTGGATGATGAAGAGGGACTGGATACCCACCTGGATCCCACACTTTCATTGAAGCAAACGCCAGTGGTGGATAGGTTGGTGTTTAGTCCAAGGACATCTTTTGAAGGTCAACTAATGGTAGGGTCCTGCTTTGTGATTTGCTTCCTCTGCTTCAACCTGGTTTGGAATTCCTTCTAGGAGTTTTGATGAGATGTCTTGCTGCACTCTGATGCATCATGCGGATGATGATGGTTCGCTTCATCAGTGTTTTGCTTGTCTGAGCTCAGGTGGTTCTCATCATAGGAGCACAAGTATGGGTTTTAATTGGTAACCTTCTTCCTGTAGGTAGAGTCTGCACTTTTTGTGGGTGTTCATACTGTCAGTGGAGCTCCTCTATTGATCAGGGTGATGGTTGTACCAGTTTCTGTCTGTATGTTTGCTCTTGTGTTGTCTTCTGTTCTGGGTTTTCTGGGTTTGTTTTGGTCTTCTGCGCAAGACCTATGTTTCTTCTTTGTTTTTGTCTTGGTAATCCTTTTCGGAGGGTTAAGGGGTGCGCATATGATGTACCTAAAGTTTTGGTATCACAATAGCAACAGAATTTTTTCGCCGACCAAAAAAAATATATTTAATGCGCATATCCAATTAAAACCACATATACTTGGATATATCCTATAGATCCTATATATGATATATATATGTACACACACGTATATATATGTATATGTATGTATGTATGTATATATACATATATATATATGCAAATCATACACGTCGCCCTAAAATGTGTTATGATGGTGGATGTCTTTATGGTTATGCCCAACATCCCTTGGATACTTGTATGATTGAATGGTTTATTCATGTTTTATAAATTCCATTTGCATATCAAGACTTTTCCTTTATCTCCAAATCTAAATATTGCTTAAACCTCCAACCTATCCTTGAGTGTAACTTGAGTTATTCACATTACATCATGTAACAGTAAATATGAATAGCATTATTTAGAGATCTCAGTGAAGCAGGCGATTGATCAGGCTAGTCTTTCAATTGGAATATGAGTTGACCAACCGTCTAATGTACTAGCCGACCGACCGGATACCCAATCAAATGACTAAAAGGCTCATTCAACCAACTTGATAAGATCTAGTTCACACACAAGACCATTCGATTGAATGGATGGACCAGCCGACAGACTAGATGACCAACCTATTGACTGGTGGAGGCAGTCCATCGACCGAGCTGCTATCAACACCAATAAGTTCCTTTACATGTCATATGATGTTTGACCTTAGGTGGACATAAATTTTATGTATCTCTAAATAATTGCATTAGTATGGCCATATCCATTGTTCGTATGTTTGTGATTGTATGTTTCATTTGGATATGTATATATTTCTATATAAATAAAACCCTCAATCAAATATTGATCCTTAGATTCTTTCCAAAAGTAGCACACACGAAAAGCTTGATCGGCTATTCGTGGGCACACCAAAGAGTGGTGCACTGTCTATCTCATGGAAGTGTGAGAATAGAAATGTGGGTCTGCCAAAACAGGGTGCATATTCTATTGTGTTGGCTTTTAAGTTAGGCTTAACTTGTTGACCTTAATAGGATTAAATGCCTACAATCACAAAGATGGAATATGACAAAGATTTGTGCATACCATCTATCAAGAGTTACATAGATGAAATTTGCAAATGTTACCTACCTAAATAATCAAGTTGTTGGCAAACATGAACCATAACATGAATAATGTTATGAAAATATTATCTAAATTGCTTGGCATGTTAGGAATTTCTGAGAAATTGAAAAGGGGAAAAAAGTTTGGTGTTGCCACTGAGTTTTAGTCGAAATTAACCCGAAAAACCATACAAAAGGTGACTCATGCATGGATAAGGAAGGAGTACAAGAATCTAAATTTAGCACACTCATTTACAAATCAGGAAAGAGTAAAAAACTAGTACCATGATCCGCATGTCGAAATAGTGTTGCGGGGGTTTCATAAAAGACTAAGAAAGAAATCATTTTATGTTGCTCTCGCCTTGCTTTGTACCTTGTGTGAGAAAGGGTTTCACACTTCTGGGTGCAGAGTTGTTTCATACTTCAAGAAGTCCTCAACAACAGTGTTGGATCATAGGTGGGTGTCGATCCAAATACAACACTGATTGCTTTCACACTTCTGTGTGCCAATGACTTTGGCACTTCTCAGCACGAACACATTTCACACTTATGGGTGCGAATAGGTTTCACACTTCTAAGCATGAACATGTTTCACACCAAAAAATTGGCTGTCTTTCTCTTTGCTCTCTCCAGTCTCTCCTTGTAAGGACCCTGACCTCCGTTTAGGGATTATCCTGTTTGCTTTGCTTAACCCTGGTGCTTAGTTGCTTGCTAATAACCTTTAGTGATGATTAGGGTTTGTTGGTGCTTTGTTGAGAGATGGAGGTGCTACTTACAAGATAACTAAGTCTAGGGTTTGTGGGCAAGTTTGTCACCTTGTGTGGTGTTCCTCCCTCTCCTTGCTTCCTCTAGTGTTGAGAGGAAGGGTTGGGCTCGTTGCTTGAGTTCCTTTGGGCTTGGTTGATCTTGTTGGGCCTTGTGGTGCCTTGCCTTTGCTTCTTTGGACCTTATGTCGGGAAAGAGCATGCTTGTGTCGGCCTAAGTGTGTCACCTAGGATGTGTGTCGCCCTGGTGGTGTGTCGCCCAGGGTTGTGTCGGCCATGGAGTGGGAGTGTCAGCCATGGCATGGAGGTGTGTCGCCCATGGACCCCTTTGACCTTCTTTGACCTCGTTTGTGTCACCACTAGTGGACACTTGGTGCTTGGTGCTTGCATGTGGCAATGGCCTTGGACATGTGTTTAGGGCATGTTAGAGTGGTGGCCTTGCTCATGGACAAGTGTCCCTAGGTGGGCGACACCTTGCCTTACCTTCCCTTGGTTTCTCCTCCATCCCCTTCTATATATGTGTTTCCTTTCCCTTACTAAGGATCCATTTAGTTCCTTAGTCTTCCTCTCCTTGGTGCATGAAACCCTCTCTTCTTTTGCAAGCTTGGTGGCCGATCCTTCTTGGAGTCTCCTTCTTCCTCTAGTGGTGGTCGAACCCTAGAGTTCCTTTCTCTTCTTCCTTGGTGGTGCTTGGAGCTAGGAGCTTGGAGCTTGCTTAAGGCGGGTTACATAACTCCTAACCCTAACTACATTACCATCTTCTATGTTCTTGTTAATATGTTTCTTATGATCATGTCGGCTATGCATGTTACTAGTTTAGTTTCTTGCTTAGTTACCTCTTGTTGGTCGAACCTATGTTCTAGGGTTTCTTGGTGAGCAATACTCCTTTCTCGCCTTGGTCTAGAGGAGCGAGCTTGAGTTCTAGTAGCATGGGAAATACCCCTCTCTCGTTTAAGTTGAGAGGTGAGCTTGTGCTCTAGTTTCTTGAGCAACACCTTCCTCTCACCATGGACTTTAAAGGTGAGCTTTGTGGTGCTTGTGAACCTTACTAGGGTTGTTCCTTGTGTTGCCCGTTTGGTGATAGGAGATGTGTAAGACCCCTCTCTCTTAGTTGTTGAGAGGTGAGCCATCTTCTTGATCTGTTAGGGTTTGGTACCCTTGTGCTTGAGGTTGATGACGACCTTGTGGAGTTGCATCTTGACCATTATGATCTTGAGGGGAGGTGCTACCCGACATCCCTCTTGATCTTGAGCCTTGGACGACACATGTTGTGGTTGTGTCGGGTGATGCTCCATGGTCCTTGCCTTGTTGTGTCGGGCATCACACTTAGCTGAGTACCCTGCCCGATACATATAACCTAGAAGGTGGGTTAGTATCGTTATGCCTTTTTGTGGTAGAAACGTTGCTAGCTAGTCTGTGACGAGCATCACATCTTAGTCTTGTGTGTTGGCCAATATGCCTTGTGCGCGACGCGCCGTTGCTTGAGATACCCCCATTTGGCTGAGTTGCTCGCTTTGGTTGCCCGATACACATATGGCTGCACGTTATCCCCTGTTGCACGATACACCTCTTGAGCTTGCTTCCCAATAGGCTTTATGGCCGTCGTCCCTGATGCACGACACAACATTGCACAATGCACCGTTGCATGACATGGGCTGAGCTGCATGTTACTCTTGGAGGTGCATGACGCTGCGTTGCACGATATGTCTCCTGGACATAGATGCACGTCATGATGTTGCCCGTTATGCCTTGGATGTACGACACCCTTGTGCTTGGCTGATATGTGTTGGTCTGCCTTACCAGCCTGAGTTGAGGGTTGGGCGATAGGGGAGAGTGCCCTTCCTGATACCACCTCTAGTGAGGGTGCTCTACCCGTCACACTTCTTGTGAGGGTAGTGGGCACTTCTAGTGAGGGTCTTGTCTCTTATGAAAATCTATGTGCTAGCTCTTGTTAATAAATCACGTTGGTTTTTGATAGTAAACCTTGACATGCTACATCTATGTATCTTACCATGATATTACCAGTGTGTGTAATCATCTTAATGATATGGATAATCCTGAGATAATGGTACGCATATAAGATTGCTTTGCATGAACTGTATCTATGATCATAGGTTGAGGCATGAATGATAAAGCACCTAATCATCAATGTTGTCCTATATCAATAATATGATCTTCCTATTAATCCATGATGATTGTACTAACAGATGATGCATAGCCAGGTAAAAATGATGAGTAACATTGCTTTGATAGTTACTCTTGATGATGAGATGACATACATGATGTGTTTTGGTCTGAGGACCTGAGTTTGGCTAAAGTGCCTAAGTTGATGAGAATGCCTTGAGAGGCAGTGGCATTATGTGATGAGGGATTGAGACCCCATGGCAATGTGGTGATCCTTGAGATGGATCTAGATGATTGGAAAGAGGCCAAGTGGTAACATGTAATGTTGGATCCTTGTGGATGACAGTAAAAGCATGATGTTGAGTTTCATGTTGTTTATTCTTGTTAATAGTTTGCATGTTATACTACTTGTTTGAATCTTACAATCCACTTAAAGTATACTAACTAATCATAGTGGAACATATCATGTAGTTTGCCCTGGCCATAGATCCATCATCGTCAGGAGCTGGTGATGGTGAAACAGGTTCTCCTGCGAGTTAACCTGGAAGCACATATTATTGAATATGTGTGGTTTCTCCTAGCCGAAAATGAGGAGGTATGAGTGCAACTTCAGTTGTAGACTCCAGAGTGCGGATTTAGGCCCGTAGCTCAGTATGTGAGGAGCATGGTGAATAGGCCCATGGATCAGGATATGTGATATGGGAGCATGAATGCGTTCATGGCTCAGAGCACGGTGAACAGGCCTGTGGCTCAGTTTCACTAGCGCCGAGACCTGTACCAAGGCGGGCTAGGCAGAGGGTAGCCTGACCCTGTGGCTGAGGCCACTTAAGCAAGAGACTGTGGTCCTGCTTGTGTTGTACTCATGCACTGACCACGAGGCGGAGAGGTCGTGGAGTCCGGCTCTTCCATTGACCTTATATGGCACCGGCTTGGGTTTCACAACCGAAGTTTAGATTTGAGCGGTACGGCTCACTTCCTCAGGGCATAATAATACGTAATCCAGCCGTATAGTATTTACTGCTTAAGGCAAAACACGGAACATTAGTTGAGGCCTTGCTTGTGTAGTTAATCTTGTTATACTTTGTAGTTACTTATACGTTCCTTATGTTATGTAGTAAGACCTTATAAATCTTATCTTGTTAATCATGTTCCATAAGGAAATACATGGGTTTATGCTTTCCGTACATTTGGTAAGCTTGATGGTATGAATAGTTTGTTCATATAGACTGCTCTTATTATACCTTTTATCAATTACATGTTGTTGTTGCTTTAATCTTCCTTTGGTTTTATAATTTTGGCGGGGAGTTATGTTTCTCACTGGGACTGTGTGTCTCACCCCGCTGGTTTGCACCCTTTTTAGGTGTTCGAGCTAGACGTGGTGGTGGTCGCAGAGTTGCGGCCGAGCAACAAGACGAGCAGTAGAAGCCAAGCGATGGATATGCTGCTATTTTGGATGTTTTGTAGTAGAGTCCTAGAGTCATCCCTATACTCTTAGGTCCTTGGGAGCGTTTTGACATTGTTTCACGATGTATAACTGATGATCCTTTGTATGTCCTACTGCTGGCCGAATGTGGGCCTTTATGTACATATAAACAAGTGATGAACTTGTGTGATGGCTAGACATCTGTTCCTCTAAGCTGTGGACACGTATCAGGGCTTGTAAATGTTTGTATAACCTATTTCCTTGCAAGATGTGGACTTAAATGTAATAGTTTGCTCAGTTTACCTACTTTCTGCAATCGGTTTTAATTAACCCGTGTTTTTGGTAATCTGTGGTTATGGTGATTTCCGCACGTTTTCACGTAACACCTCGCTATCTGTGTGATAGTGGGATGTGTTGCCACAAGTTTTGGTATCAGAGATTTAGGTTCGCTGAGTCTATAGGGATTTAGGACTAGGTTGTGTCTGTTCTTATGAGTTTTCCAGATTTTATCACAATCATCTTCTTCCCTCAGCGGAAGAAAAGCCAAGATGTCTGGAAACCATGAAGAACATGCTCTTGAGAACAGCGATGCTACATCATCATCAGTTGATGGAGCTATAGGGTAGGCACATGAAGATCGGGTGCATGAGGTTCCCCAACCTGACCCAGCCATTCTTGAACACCCTGCCTATCAACAACTTATGGGGCAGATAATGGCTACGATGAATCTCATGGTAGAAAGATTGCCAGTGCCTCCGCCGAGAGCACAGGCTCCCCATGGTGAAACATCAGGTATTGGGAAGACCTTTGAGCGGCTTCGTCGAGTCGGAGCTTCAGACTATACTAGAACGGCTGATCCAGCAGATGCAGATTTGTGGCTGACAAGTCTTGAGAAGGCTTTCCGGATCCTCGACATCCCCAAAGTAGACAAAGTAAAGCACGCCGTCTACCTTCTGAAGGGTAGTGTTGGGCACCGGTGGACCATCGAGGAGGAGAAGCGCCTGGTGAGGTGATCGGTTGGGAGGTTTTCCGGTACGAGTTCATTAACAAATACTTTCTGAAGACATATCTGGATGAGAAGATCAGTCAGTTCGAGCGCTTACACCAAGGAACGATGAGCATCACTGAGTACGAGGCCAAGTTCATGGACCTGTTGAGGTTTTGTCCTCACATGGCGGCGACAGATGAAGAGAAAATCAGACATTTTGAGAAGGGTCTGAGTGCTGAGCTGACAACACCTACTTCTGCGTTGGAGAACCGTGAGCGGTTTGCTACGTTTGTGGAATCTGTCCGGAGGATTGAACGATCAGTAAGGCAGAAAAGAGAATCCATGTCTAAGAAGAGGCTTGCTCAATTCCAGGGACAGAGGTTTGGTGGCTTCAAGAAGCCAAGGTTTTCAACACCTTCCGTGATGAGAGGTTTCAGTGTACCATCGTAGTGGTCTCCAAGTAAGGGAAGAGGATATGTTTCTTCACCGTCTAAGGCACATAGTACAACTTCTATGGCAGTGACCGGGCCGTCTAGGCCACAACAACGAGACCAGTCATGCCATCTGTGTGGTCAGATCGGGCATTGGAGGTTCAACTGCCCAAATAGAGATGTTGAAGTGACACAGCAGCCAAGGAAAAATCAACAAGGGTCGGATAGACATCAACCCAGTAGTAGCAGAGGGTGAGGACGCGGTCCAGCGTCGCAAGCAGGATCGTCTGCTCAAGGAAATAGAGGACGTGGATAGCAAGAAACAACTCAATTCTATGCTATGAGTCAGCCGAAAGTGATAGTCAACCCGTGAGTGGGGACAAGTCAGATGGATTTATTTCATTCGGATATGTCTTCTTCTTGCTTAATATCAGTTTTGGTTGACTCGGGTGCTACACACTCTTTTATCGCCTATAGTATTCTTGAATACTGTCGTTTACCTGTTAGATGTAAGAAGGATAGTTTGTTGTTAGAAACCCCTCTTGATGGTTTCTCGATGCTTCGAGAAGAGTGTCCATCTTGTGTCTTATCTTTTTCGGGACACAACATACAAGTGGATCTTATACCACTTGATATGCATGGTTTTGATGTTATCCTTGGGATGAATACCTTAGAGAAGTATAAGGTTGTTTTGGACTGTGGTTCCAAGCATGTTGTGTTTGATGTTGATGGAGAGAAGTGGATCTTCCAAGGAGATAGGAAGATTCTTCCGACGTGTCTAGTATCCACCATGGTGGTAGAGAAGTTGCTACAACAAGGATGTAAGGCGTTCTTAGCTCACGTTGTGGATACCAACACAAAAGGTCCTAGCCTGGAGGAGGTGAAGGTTGTCCGAGAGTTTGCAGATGTGTTTCTTGATTAGTTCCCTGGTGTTCCTCCACCCTGAGAGATTGATTTCAAGATCAATCTGGTTCCAGGAACACAGCCAGTTGCACAGACACCATATAGGATGGCTCCAGTAGAGATGGCAGAGCTTAAGAAGCAGTTGTAAGAGTTGTTGGAGAAAGGTTTCATCCGACCAAGTACGTCGCCTTGGGGTGCTCCAGTATTGTTCGTCAAGAAGAAGGATGGATCGATGCGGTTGTGTATACATTACCGACAGTTGAACAAGGTCACGATCAAGAACAAGTACCCGTTTCCGAGGATAGATGATGTGTTCGATCAGTTGTGTGGTGATGCCGTGTTTTCAAAGATCGATCTACGATCCAGATATCATCAGTTGAGGATTAAGGCAGATGACATATCAAAGTCAGCTTTTAGGATGAGGTATGGTCACTTTGAGTTTGTGGTTATGCCGTTTGGGCTAACCAATGCACCTGCTGCTTTCATGGATCTGATGAATCGAGTGTTCCGTCCGTTCCTAGATCAACTTGTTGTAGTCTTTATAGATGACATCCTGATCTACAGTCGGGACATGCAAGAACATGAGCGACATCTTCGTCTAGCATTGACTCTTCTTTGCCAACACCAGTTGTATGCCAAGTTCAGTAAATGTGAGTTCTGGTTGGAAGAAGTGACTTTCTTAGGTCATGTGATATCTGTAGAAGGAGTAAAAGTGGATCCGAAGAAGGTGGAGTCCATTGCAGAATGGGAATAGCCGAAGACACCGACAGAAGTCCGTAGTTTCCTTGGTTTAGTAGGTTACTACCGGAGGTTTATCAAGGACTTTAGTGTGATTGTGTTTCCGATGACGAAGTTGACCAGAAAGGATGTACCTTTTGTCTGGGATGATCGTTGCCAACAAGCTTTCCAAAGTTTGAAGGAAAAGCTGACTAGTGCTCCAGTACTAGTGCTGCCAGAGCCTGGGAAGGGCTATGTTGTTTTCTGTGATGCTTCCAAGAAAGGTTTAGGTTGTGTGCTGATGCATAAAGATCATGTGGTTTCTTTTGCTTCGCGACAACTTAAGAAATACGATGAGAACTATCCGACTCATGATTTGGAGTTAGCAGCGGTAGTTCATGCGTTAAAGATTTAGAGACACTATCTTTACGGGGAAGTGTGTCAGATCTTTCTGGATCATAAGAATCCGAAGTACATCTTTTCACAGCACGAGTTGAACATGCGACATCACCGATGGATGGAGCTAATCAATGATTAGGACTGCACCATCGAGTATCATCCTGGTAAGGCGAATGTGGTAGATGATGTGCTTAGCCGAAAGTCTTCTTATTTTCCTTCAAAGAAGGCACAGTTGAGTTCCCTGGTATGCCATAGACGGGATATGCTTGTTTCCTTGCGGCAGATGAATGTACAGATGGAAGTTTCCTTGTTAGCTGCACTTTTAGCACAGATGCAAGTCAAGCCTACGCTGAGACAACAGATCAAAGATGCACAACAAACAGATGATACTGTACAGTTGGGTCCTGAGTTAGTACAACAGACTGAGTCTGGTGAATATCAGCTTGGTGATATGTGTGGTTTCTCCTAGCACATGTTACAGACTCAGTCTGTTGTACTAACTCAGTCTGGTGAATATCAGCTTTTGGGTCCTGAGTTAGTACAACAGACGACAGAAAAGATCAAGGTGATATAGCAACTGTTGAAAGCGGCACAGGACAAACAGAAGTCTTATGAAGACAATCGCCGATGACCTTTGGAGTTTCAGGTAGGAGACAAAGTGTATCTTAAAGTCTCGCCATGGAAAGGTGTGCTAAGGTTTGGCCAGAAGGGTAAGTTAGCACCCAGGTATATGGGGCCATACCCGGTCATAGCACGTATTGGAAGTGTAGCTTACAAGTTAGAGCTACCGCCAGAGTTGCACATGTTACATCCAGTATTCCATGTCAGTATACTGAAGAAAAGTCATCCGGATACAGGGACAGTGATACAGCCAAATGAAGTTGAGCTTGATGAAGATGTGACCTACGAGGAAGGTTCTGTGATGATCCTTGACAGAAGAGTTAAGAAGCTAAAGAGGAAGGACTTGGTTCTTGTGAAGGTTCTTTGGCATCATCGTGGCGTTGAGGAAGCTACATGGGAGCTTGAGGAAGAGATGAGGAGGAAGTATCCCTCACTTTTCTCTTCAGATTTCAGGGACGAAATCCCTTTGTGGGGGGTTAGCTTGTAAGGACCCTGACCTCCGTTTAGGGCTTATCCTGTTTGCTTTGCTTAACCCTGGTGCTTAGTTGCTTAATATTGACCTTTAGTGGTGATTAGGGTTTGTTGGTGCTTTGTTGAGAGATGGAGGTGCTACTTGCAAGATACCCAAGTCTAGGGTTCGTGGGCAAGTTTGTCACCTTGTGTGGTGTTCCTCCCTCTCCTTGCTTCCTCTAGTGTTGTGAGGAAGGGTTGGGCTTGTTGCTTGAGTTCCTTTGGGCTTAGTTGAGCTTGTTGGGCCTTGTGGTGCCTTGCCTTTGCTTCCTTGGACCTTGTGTCAGGCAAGAGCATGCTTGTGTCGGCCTAAGTGTGTCTCCCAGGATGTGTGTCACCCTGGTGGTGTGTCTCCCAGGGTTGTGTCGGCCATGGAGTGGGAGTGGCAAACATGGCATGGAGGTGTGTCGCCCATGGACCCCTTTGACCTTCTTTGACCTCGTTTGTGTCACCACCAGTGGGCACTTGGTGCTTGGTACTTGCATGTGGCAATGGCCTTGGACATGTGTTTAGGGCATGTTAGAGTGGTGGCCTTGTTCATGGAGAAGTGTCCCTAGGTGGGCGACACCTTGCCTTACCTTCCCTTGGTTTCTCCTCCATCTCATTCTATATATGTGTTTCCTTTCCCTTGCTAAGGATTCCTTTAGTTCCTTACTCTTCCTCTCCTTGGTGCACGACACCCTCTCTTCTTTTGCAAGCTTGGTGGCCGATCCTTCTTGGAGTCTCCTTCTTCCTCTAGTGGTGGCCGAACCCTAGAGTGCCTTGCTCTTCTTCCTTGGTGGTGCTTGGAGCTAGGAGCTTGGAGCTTGCTTAAGGCGGGTTACATAACTCCTAACCCTACCTACATTACCATCTTCTATGTTCTTGTTTATATGTTTCTTATGATCATGTCGGCTATGCATGTTACTAGTTTAGTTTCTTGCTTAGTTACCTCTTGTTGTCCGAACCTATGTTCTAGGGTTTCTTGGTGAGCAATACTCCTTTCTCGCCTTGGTCTAGAGGAGTGAGCTTGAGTTCTAGTAGCATGGGCAATACCCCTCTCTCGTTTAAGTTGAGAGGTGAGCTTGTGCTCTGGTTGCTTGAGCAACACCCTCCTCTCACCATGGACTTGAAAGGTGAGCTTTGTAGTGGTTGTGAACCTTGCTAGGGTTGTTCCTTGTGTTGTCCGTTTGGTGATAGGAGATGTGCAAGACCCCTCTCTCTTAGTTGTTGAGAGGTGAGCCATCTTCTTGATCCGTTAGGGTTTGGTACCCTTATGCTTGAGGTTGATGACGACCTTGTGGAGTTGCATCTTGACCGTTATGATCTTGAGGGGAGGTGCTGCCTGACATCCCTCTTGATCTTGAGCCTTGGACGACACATGTTGTGGTTGTCTCGGGTGATGCTCCCTGGTCCTTGCCTTGTTGTGTCGGGCATCACACTTAGCTGAGTACCCTGCCCGATACATATAACCTAGAAGGTGGGTTAGTATCGTTATGCCTTGTTGTGGTGAAACCGTTGCTAGCTAGTCTGTGATGGGCGTCACACCTTAGTCTTGTGTGTTGGCCGATATGCCTTGTGCGCGACGTGCCGTTGCTTGAGATACCCCCCCCTTTGGCTGAGCTGCTCGCTTTGGTTGCTCGATACACATATGGCTGCACGTTATCCCCTGTTGCACGATACACCTCTTGAGCTTGCTGCCCGACAAGCTTTATGGTCGTCGTTCCTGATGCACGACACAACATTGCATAGTGCACCGTTGCATGACATGGTCTGAGTTGCATGTTACTCTTGGAGGCGCACGATGCTGCGTTGCACGATATGTCTCGTGGACATAGTTGCACGTCATGATGTTTCCTGTTATGCCTTGGATGCACAACACCCTTGTGCTTGGCCGATATGTGTTGGTCTGCCTTACCGGCCTGAGTTGAGGGTTGGGCGATAGGGGAGAGTGCCCTACCCGATACCACCTCTAGTGAGGGTGCTCTACCCGTCACACTTCTTGTGAGGGTAGTGGGTACTTCTAGTGAGGGTCTTGTCTCTTATGAAAATCTATGCTCTAGCTCTTACTAATAAATCACGTTGGACATGCTACATCTATGTATCTTACCATGATATTACCAGTGTGTGTAATCATCTTAATGATATGGATAATGCTGAGATAATGGTACACATATAAGATTGCTTTGCATGAACTGTATCTATGATCACAGGTTGAGGCATGAATGATAAAGCACCTAATCATCAATGTTGTCCTATATCAATAATATGATCTTCTTATTAATCCATGATGATTGTACTAACCATGCAGGTGATGCATAGCTAGGTAAAATGATGAGTAACATTGCTTTGATAGTTACTCTTGATGATGAGATGACATACATGATGTGTTTTGGTCTGAGGACCTGAGTTTGGCTAAAGTGCCTAAGTTGATGAGAATGCCTTGAGAGTCAGTGGCATTATGTGATAAGGGATTGAGATCCCATGGCAATGTGGTGATCCTTGAGATGGATCTAGATGATTGGCAAGAGGCCAAGTGGTAACATGTAATGTTGGATCCTTGTGGATGATAGTAAAAGCATGATGTTGAGTTTCATGTTGTTTATTCTTGTTAATAGTTTGCATGTTATACCACTTGGTTGAATCTTACAATCCACTTAAAATATACTAACTAATCACAGTGGAACATATCATGTAGTTTGCTCTGGCCATAGATCCATCATCGTCAGGAGCTGGTGATGGTAAAACATGTTCTCCTGCGGGTTAACCTGGAAGCGCATATTATTGAATATGTGTGGTTTCTCCTAGCCGAAAATGAGGAGGTATGAGTGCAACTTTGGTTGTAGACTCCAGAGTGCAGATTCAAGCCTGTAGCTCAGTATGTGAGGAGCATGGTGAACAGGCCCATGGCTCAGGATATGTGATATGGGAGCATGAATGCATTCATGGCTCAGAGCACGGTGAACAGGCCCGTGGCTCAGTTTCACTAGCGCCGAGACCTGTACCAAGACGGGCTAGGCAGAGGGTAGCCTGAACCTGTGGCTGAGGCCACTTAAGCAAGAGACTGTGGTCCTGCTTGTGTTGTACTCGTGCACTGACCACGAGGTGGAGAAGTCGTGGAGTCCGACTCTTCCATTGACCTTGTATGGCACCGGCTTGGGTTTTGCAACCGAAGGTTAGATTTGAGCGGTACGGCTCACTTCCTCAGGGCATAATAATACGTAATCCAGCCGTATAGTATTTACTGCTTAAGAAAAAATACGGAACATTGGTTGAGGCCTTGCTTGTGTAGTTAATCTTGTTATACTTTGCAGTTACTTATATGTTCCTTATGTTATGTAGTATGACCTTATAAATCTTATCTTATTAATCATGTTCCATAAGAATATACATGGGTTTATGCGTTCCGTACATCTGGTAAGCTTGATGGTATGAATAGTTTGTTCATATAGACTCTTCTTGTTATACCTTTTATCAATTACCTGATGTTGTTGCTTTAATCTTCGTTTGGTTTAATAGTTTCGGTGGGGAGTTATGTTTCTTGCTGGGACTATGTGTCTCACCCCGCTGGTTTACACCCTTTTTAGGTGTTCCAGCTAGACGTGGTGGTGGTCGCGGAGTTGCGGCCGAGCAACAAGATGAGCAGTAGAAGGCAAGCGATGGATATGTTGTTGTTTTGGATGTTTTGTAGTAGAGTCCTAGAGTCATCCCTGTACTCTCAGGTCCTTGGGAGTGTTTTGACGTTGTTTCACAATGTATAACTGATGATCCTTTGTATATCATGTTGTTGGCCGGATGTGGGCCTTTATGTACATATAAACATGTGATGAACTCGTGTGATGGCTAGACAACTATTCCTCTAAGTTGTGGACACGTATCAAGGCTTGTAAATGTTTGTATAACTTGTTTCCTTGCAGGATGTGGACTTAAATGTAATAGTTTTCTCAGTTTACCTGCTTTCCGCAATCGGTTTTAATTAACCTGTGTTTTTGGTAATCTGTGGTTATGGTGATTTCCGCACGTTTTCGCGTAACACCTCACTGTCTGTGTGATAGTGGGATGTGTTGCCACACTCCTCTTCTCCTCTCATTTGTCCAGGCTCAAGGGGTTTCTGCTCTCCTTCTCTAGAGTGAAGGGAGTTGTTGAGGTGGTTTCTCCCTCTTTCTTGAAACTGATGCCCCACTCACTCCATGGGCAGTCATGGGATTCCATCTGGCCTTCTCTCATGTTTCCCAAGATTAACATGGTTTTAGTGGATGTGGATTCGGTTGCCACTCGATGGCACGAAGGGTTTGTCACCCAAGTCTCTATTTCTAAAAAAAGTTAAATGTGTGCAAACTAGTTTGACACATTTTTATGTGAAACCTTTTGGCGCCCAATGTAACTAGCATAAATGGAATCCAAGATGTGTGCGGTCTAGTTACCTGGGTGTAAAAACCTTTAGAGCCCATGTGTCCTTTTTCGAGAACAAATAAAATGTGTGTGAATCAATTTGACACATTTGTATGTGAAGTCTTTTAGCGCCCATAATGACATGCTGAAAGGGGACCTAAAATGTGTGCAATCTGATTTTACAAATCTAGGTATGAAATCCTTTTGTGCTCATTGTGGTATGTAAAAGGGGACCTAAAATTTGTGCATTATGTTTTGACACATTAAGATGCAAAACCCTTTGGCACCCATGCTGAAGTGGGGCTAAAATTTTGTGCAATTTGATCTGACACATCTAAGTGTGAGGCCCTTTCATGCTTATTATGGTGTATAAAAAGGGACCCAAAATGTGTGCGATCTAGTTTGACACATTTGGGTGCAAAACCATTTGACATCAAAATGAGGTACTTTCTCAGAAGTTTCCATAGAGGATGGGGTCCAGTTGTCTAATCTGGGTGCAAATTGGATTTGCACCCATAATTTATGGAGAAATTGGGGTTTTCATTTGTTGTAATTTTACACAAAAGTAACCCAAATAGAAAGGATTTGAAGGGGTCTCAAAAATAAGGTGTCAACAGTTTTTCGTCTCAAGATGAAGTCCAACACATGGTTTGTGAATCCACCCATGTCGAGGGTTGATATATTGAGACTGACTGACACCCATTTTTGGTTAGAGAGAATTATCGACATGGATGCCTTCCTTTTGTCTAGATTGGTCTTTGAATATACTCATTGATTGTGGAAACTCATAACTGAGAGCCACTAAATACTATTAAGAGTCAAACCTCAAATAGAAAGTGGGAGATGGGGATGTTAACCTACAACTTGGGTTTATCACAAACTCATTAGTTCACTAGTATCTATTAAGAGTCAAACCTCAAATAGAGCCACAGAACATGGTTATATAGCCACAGAAAATGTCGTCAAAATATAATTTGCATACCTTGATAGGTCTTGAAATCAAATGTATCTTGGTAGATTTTGATTGAAAAATATAGAGAATGCCTACCACGATAGGACTTTATGACAAAACGGATAATGCCAAACTAGTATTCGTTGGACTCAAAAGATTATTGTGTCAATATTATGGTGTACTTTATCAAATCCTCACATAAATTCATCTCTCGAGATTATTGATAAGACCCAAAGCAATGTCCATCATGGTGTGTTATTAATAAGTATTGGTTCCCTAAGGCCAGAACAATGCTCTTTTTATTGATTTTTAGGGTTTTTTCATTTTTGTTGAGCGCCAACGTAGTTGGCGTTGGTTTTTTCATTTTTTATGGATTTATTTTTGTTGACACCAAAGGACTCGGGGTTGGTTTTGTTTTATTGTTTTAGATTTTTTTCAGAATTTTTAGTGCCAGAGTGCTTGGTGCTAGTTTTTTTGTTAGCAATGTGTGTGCTTGTTTTTTAGTGCCATAGGGTGTGGCGCCAAGTTTTTTATTCTTTTAAGATTTTTCTTGAGTGACAGAGGGTTTGTCGCTAGTTTTTTGGCAGCCAAGGGGTTTGGCACTAGTTTTTTTAGCGCCATAGGGTTTGGTGCCCAATTCTTTTTTTAAATTTGTTGTTTTGTCCTTTCTGTTGGGTGTAAAAGGGGATGGCAGAAGCAACTTTTTTGTGTTTTTAGCATGAAAGGGTTTGGCACTAAATTTTTTATTCTATTGATAACAATTCAACTTCATGGTTTGATTAAACAAGGAGTCCTTATAAAATAGAAATCCTAAAAAAGAATATAAATATGGGACTTTAGGGTTAGATTTGTCACCACTTCAAATTCAAGGATGCAAAGAAGCAATTAGCACTTTATGGGGCAGTTTCAGCAAAGCAACAGCTTACAAGAAGCCAAAGCAAGGAAAAGGCCATTTTCATGCCTTCTTGATAGTGTTGGTTGGTACTCTATTCTATGAGAGTCAAAACACAAAGGTTAGTGCTAATGTGGTATCCATGGTGGGTGCCATAGATAAGAGAGAGACTATCATACCTTGAATCCTAAGTGAGCTTTATCTGTGTTTTTATGCCGCAAACCATTCTAGGCAACTGGGGGTTCCATTCCAAGTGTTGCACCTATAATTTGTATGTGATTGGGTTCTTGTGCATTTGTTATCGATTGTAATCCAATGAGCCTTGCAAAAAATTATCTTTCTAGTTGAGATATGTTGAATATTCCCTTCTAGAAAAGAGGAGAGGTAGTTGTATGGCTGGACTTGAAGATGAGACATTTAGATGGAGGTGGATGCCGTGAGAAATTGACACATCCTCATAATGTATCACTATGCTGGGTTTTGATAATATCATTATTCTGCCAGGCTGTAGGAGTTGTCAAACATATTTTCCCATTACAATATTACACCAATTTGGGAGAAATCAAGTTGCTTATCAGCTGGATCAAATCCCGCACTACTATATATAGGATGTTAAAGAATCTGGCCATCATTTTTCAGCTTAATTAATAGATATGTGGAATAATCACAAGATGATGGTCTTGGAAGAACTCCCTGCGGGTTGAATTTCACATCAAAGTATCTACATTAATGTGAAGCATTTGAGCGCGTACAAGTGACTTGCAAGCCTTATGGCATCTTATAGACAAAGAAACCAATGGAGGGGGAGCTAAATATTAGGTATAGCCTTATCATGTTCTTTCCATCTTTTTAGGTTGATTGATTACGATAGAAGTGGCTAATTTTATGAGATTGTAGATTTCATATTGCATCTTAGTATATATTTTATTAGATTTATTATTACAAATCATGTTTTGAGTTTTGAATATTTTTTCTATCTAGTTGTAGTAATTTAGACATTCATGCCTTAAGACATTTAAAGACAACACAAAAATCATTCTTTTCTCTAGAAAATCAAGGCTCAAAGTCCCAACTATTTAGAGGTCATTGTTGTTTTAGATCCCTTTCTGAATATGTTCACTTGGTTCAGCCATATGAATGGAAAGATTGTGTAGTTGTAATGAACTTATGGTGGAAATGAATGTTTTTAATAGAAGTCGATGATCATTGTATGCATTAAGGACTCCCTTTTCTAACTTCAATAGTGATCCAACTATCATGTCAAGTGTACCTAAGCAACATCATAACCTCTCTGAGTTACTAAGAGGTAGTTATTCCTCAAAATATTTTTCTACGGGGATCACTTATGTAAGGGTATAAGAAAAACTTGGTGCCCCAATGGATCTAGATGACATAACTTGTCAAATAACAAAGACCAAATTCTTCATTTATTATTTATATAGACAATTTGTCACAAACACATATTCATTTTGGTCCAATTGCAAAAGGACCATGGAATATTGGTATTCAAGACCTTAGGATGAAGGATTTTGTGCCTTGCTTATCTTTTACAACATGTCTAATCATTTTATAATCATGGGAACATTTTTCACAAACACATATCACCTTGGTTCAATTACAAATGAGCCTTGGGACATTGGTGCTCAAGACCTTAGGATGGAAGCTTCTGCGCTCACTACTTTTGACATCAAGTCTAATCCGTTATTGAGTTTAGGCAATTTATCACAAGCACATATGCTTTTTGTTTCAATCCGAATTTGCATTGAGCGACATTGATGCTTAGAACCTTAGGACGGGGGCACAAATTTATTGACTCAATCATTGATTGGGGTTTCCTTAAGCAAGCTATTCCCTCACAAGGAGTATCCATGGAGGATGACATCAACATTCATTGAGTGAGGTATAGACATCACATCAAGAGATGTTGACTGGTCACAACTCGTAACCACCTTTCTTGCATGTCCTAATGGTAGAGTGACCAGGAAAGTGCCATAATGATGAGTATTATGGTTATTAACCTTGACAAGTGTGTACATATTCAGATGAGAGAATTCATCTGACATAAGTTTTTCATAATGAACTTGAAGGGGTGGGTTAATATCATTATTCCCCATTATTGCTAGATTATTGACAGAGTCATGAGTTGCCTTATTATCTTGGCCTTCATCTATAAAACAAGTTGGAAATTAATTATGTGCAGTTTGAGTTATATATACATTTTTTCTTTTTGAGATGGGAAGTTAGTGAACAAGGGTACTAGAATATGGTGTTGATACTATAAATAGGAGTTCTTTTATTCTGAATTTTGACATGTACCTTTGTGAGGGAATCAAATATTCCTCGTATCATTGACAGAGGGTTTATATATTTTTTTCTTTGCATGTAAAAAAATTATTTTTCTGATTTTTGGCGCCAATCTGTTTGATTGTTTGATAAGCGCCAAAGGGGTTGGCGCTATTTTCTTTTTAAAATTGATTTATTTGGATTCTTTTTTTTAATTGAGCGCTAAAAGGGTTGGCGCTATTTTTTTATACATATAGGTTTTAAAAAAATTGTCTTTTTTTCAATTTTTTCACCTTTGTATGATTTTTTTTAAACATCCCCTCCGTTCTCAAGTGACCTATGGGTATCACTATACTTTTAGACAAGGTATGATGTCTTTAAGTACCTTTATAGGGATTTACCTCCACTGAAACTCGTCAACAATAGTATGGCTTCACCTAACTTGTGTTGATGTGTGACAAATATATGTCTCCATCCATATCTTGCAGACGTAGAGATCTGCCAGAATATATGTCATGAACAATGTAGGGATCCTCCAACTTTGGATTAAACCTACCACCAGTATCAGGGTTGATGAGCATGCGAAGAACAAGATCACCTTTTTTAAACTATTGTGGATGCACTTTCTTAGCAAAGGCGTGATTCATTCTGGCCTGGAAGTGTTGGGTGTGATGCAGTGCTTGTAGTAATTTCTCTTTGATGGTATTCAAGGAATAGATATGATATTGTATCTAGTATGTCTATGAAATGTTGGATTCTTGTATGAATCTCAATTAAGGGATTCCAATCTCAATAGGTAGAATAACTTTTGTCCCATAAACTAAAGAATAAGGGGCGGCTCCCTTTGATGTTAAGATTATTGCTACTGGAAGTTGTTCGTGTCAGTCTCTTAATGATAGGATTGTATTTTTCAAGATTTTTAAAAGTTTTTTTTTCAGCTTCCACAACATCATTCATATGTGGGCGGTATGGAGGTGTGCGGTGATGCTTGAATTCAAATGAATCCAAGTATTCTTGTATAGTTTTGGAAACAAAGTTGGTTCCATTGTCAGATATTATCTCACTAGGAATCCCACAATGAGTGATAATATTATTATTGAAGAATTTGATAACCTAAGAACCTAAAGCTACTGATATAGATATGACCTCCACCCATTTAGTGAAATAATCAATTGCAACCAAGATGAAGCAACGACCATTAGAGGCTTTAGGATGGATTTTACAGATCATACATATTCCCTATATAGAAAATGGCCAAGGCATGTCCATGTTGTATAGGTGATTAGGTGTAGAAAGAATATGGTCAACATGAAGTTGGCATGTTCGACATTTACAAACATATTGAGAACAACCAGCCTCCATTATGTTACCAAAATACCCTAACAACTGAATTTTCTTAGCCATCATCACTCTCCCATGTAGGCACCACAAATACCTGCATGAACTTCTATTATGATGTCATATTCTTATTTACGAGTCAAACCTCAAAGTAGAGTTTGATTATGAGAGAGATGACAAAGTTTTCTAGCTCCTAGTGTATATTGAGAAGCCATACATTAATTGTCTACTGATCACTTTTGAAATATCCTTTAGGGAATGGTTCCCCTTCTTAGAATCTTTTGATATCATAAAACCATGGGTGTCCATCACTCAAATCTATTTCTTCTATTTGCATGCAATAGGTTGGTTTGGCTAATGTGTTTACTTCAACAAAGAAACTTTTTGGCCTTAAATTTTCACCCATGAGGCAAGTGTGTCAACATAAATGTTTCTATCTTTCTTTAAATGGATGAATTTTATTTCTTTCAATCCCTTAGTTAGGGTAGTGAGATATTCATGATAAGGAACGAGACGTGATTGCTTAATCTTCCATTCACAATTTATTTGAGAAACTATGAGTAGAGAATCACCAATTACTTGAAGTAACAAGCCCTCATCTACTTTGCAACTTTCATACCTAGAATAAAAGATTCATATCTATTCACATTGTTTGTAGCATCAAACTCCAATCGTTGAGCAACATGTATATGATCACCTTTAGGATTAATGACAATGATGTTGATTCCATTTCCGTGTTGATTAGTTTCTCCATCAAAGAAAATTATCCAAGTGTCTGGATTATTATAATCATCTGTTGTAGAAATTTCAACCATGTTAATATCTTCATATAGAGAAAAAAATCCCATTCATTTTTATGTGCATTCATGTTCTTACCTAACTGATTAGCAAGATATTGTGACTTAACGAACTTCACTGATACATAATTAATGTTGAATTCTCATAGTAATACTTGCCATTTGGCACAATGACCTCTCAACAACATGCGATCACATAAATATCTTAAGAGAACATGGTGAGACACAAGGTGTACTGGATATGACATGAGGTAATGATGCAACTTGTGAGTGGCATACTCCAAGGATATACAATGTTTCTCCAACAATATGTACTTACCTTCAATATCTGAAAACTTTTTTGACATATAATAGATTGCATGTTCACCGGTTTCAACCTTTTGGGTTAATACTCCTCTTGTAGACCCTTCCATAATAGATAAACACACAATCAAGGAGTATTCTGAACAGTGGTTTGAACACTAGTGGATTGGACAAGTATGCCTTGATCTTGTTGAACGCAGCCTAACGCTGCTCATTCCATCCCATGTTTGAGTTCTTCTTTAGGAGTTTA
The DNA here is from genome assembly GCA_963693085.1 of Alisma plantago-aquatica. Classification (NCBI taxonomy): domain Eukaryota; kingdom Viridiplantae; phylum Streptophyta; class Magnoliopsida; order Alismatales; family Alismataceae; genus Alisma; species Alisma plantago-aquatica. The sequence goes on from OY856412.1 coordinate 951,015,478, forward strand.
AAAATAGGTTCACATACTGGTATTAGCTTCACAATAAATTGACTAATGTATTGAATCATGCTAAGCAAACTACAAATTTATTTTTTAGTTTTGGGAGGGGGTAAATCAATGAGGGCCTGAGTTTTTCCTGGATCCACTTCAATGCCTCGTTGACTGACTATGTAACCTAACATATTTCCAGAAGTGACCCAAGGTACACTTTGCTGGATTAAGATGAAGACGAATCGTATGAGACTTTCAAAAATCTTTCCTAAGCAATCTACATATTCATCTACCTACTTTGACTTAGAAATCATGTCATCAACATATGCTTGAATTTCCTTATGCATGAGGACATGAAATAAAGATGCCATAGCACCCTGATATATAGTGCCTGTATTTTTCAAACCAAACAGCATAACTCGATAATAGAAGACTCCCCATTCTTTGGTAAATGTTGTCTTTTCCATGTCACAAGGTGCCATCTTAATCTGATTATATCATGAGAATCCATCCATGAAGCTAAGAAGATCATGCCCTGTTGTATTACCAAAGGAATTGGGAAATCATCCTTGGGACTTGCTTAATTCAAGTCTCTATAATCAACACATATTCATACACATACATATTTATTTGGAACTGGTATGACGTTAGCCAACCATGTTTGATATGATACATGGCATATAAAACTAGCATCATATTTTTTTTGTACCTCCTCTCCCGTTTTGAGTCCCCATTCTAGCCGAACATGATGGGATTTCTATTTAAAAGGCACATCCCTGGTATTGCAGGAAGACAATGGATTGTGATGGATTTATTGAGACCTAAAATGTCATCATAGATCTAAGAAAAAACATCAACATATCGACAGAGAAGATCTGTCAATCTGAGTTTGACAGATGAGGACAATGCCGCTTCGATCTTTACTTGACGTATCATGGGTTCGACACCAATATTACTAATTCTATTACATCGGTGATGTGGAACGGCTGATGTTCCTTTATCATATATTCATGTATTGGTATGTCTTCATAATTAGGAGAGGAATCTATGAGTAATTCAGCCACTTCTTTGATAAGATTCCTCTTTCATTCTCGTCTATGATAGAATGGTGCCAACTTGATGGTGTTGGGATACATGATTCATTTTATTCTACTTTTAAGGTGTTTACTTTTGGGAACCAGATGAGGAGATTGGAAAAAGATATAGGCTAGTATCTCCTCATATGTTGCCTTTACTGCCGGAAGATGATATATAGAGCAAGGAACCAAATAAGGTATCTATCATTTTCTGTATAACTGTGTTGTTGTGGCAGTGTGTAGCACCTCTCTCCCCTCTCTCTCGCCCTAGCGCCACTAGGGTTTCTTCCTCCATAGGCGGCTGGCTGGGGGGAGGGGGTTTGGCCGCCGCAAAGCGGTGCCCTACTCCCCTCGACCTCTTCTCGCCCGTCATCAGCAGGGTCTTCTTCAGGAGGTGTTTGGGCATGGTGTCTTTGGAGGCAGCGGTCTTCTTCCTCCCTGTCGTTGAGCCCAGATGCGACGAGTTTCCTATCCTCTTTCTCTTTTACTGGCTTTCTATTTAGATTGTTCTCTTATTTTGTCTATCTCGTTGTTAATCAGTGCTGCTTTCTCTTCTCGTGGTAGCTTTTTCTTTCTCGGTCAACTTTGTTTTGGAGTTTGTATGGCAGCAAGTGCGGGAAAAATATCCTTTTGGAACACCAATTTGGTGCAGGTACTCTACCGCATATACATACTCAGGTTGAAGGTATTCCTCATACAAAGCTGCCTTAGCCAGCAAAGGAGAAGAGGGATTTATACATCATTGTCCTTATCAGATACAAATATGAGTTTTTGTGGTGGTTTGTATCTGTTCTTGATCTTTGTGTGGTCTTTTAGTTTGTTTTTTTCCTCATGTAGATGTCATATGGCTCCTCCATACTGAAATTTGTCTATTTAACTTCAAAAAATATAATTGTGTTGTTAATAACCAAGAGGAAAAGGAAGGAGCCACGCATATGAATATGATTGACGAGCCTCTTATTTAATCAAGAGACGATCAGATTAGTTCTGGTATTCTTTATCGTGCTGGAAGTTTCCCAAACAAAAGGTTGCTTCCATCAATATATATACATATTGTTTTCTATGTACGATTATAGTTCGATATGTATCAACGGTTCTTGATTTGATGCGGAAGGGCACTGCCAGATCATGTCTTTCTCTTTGAATTCTATACGCAACAAGAGTTTTTCGGCGATCGTTGGCTACTTTTGATGAACTCTAGACCAATCCAAAATAGATAGTCTTTTGTTCTTTTTCTCTAGTAACGACTTCTTTTGCCAAGGTTTTATGTTGTTACTTGTTGGTTAGTTTTTCATTGCAGTGCATCCTATCATCTTTTTCTCTATGGTTTCTCCCTGTCATGGACCATATGTTTTGCTAATTTTCTGGTCACTTCCTGCCCATATTAAGGATGATAAGACCGCTAGATCATGGCGAGGAGGATGCCATTATTTTTGGGCATCACCGTCGATTGAGATGTAGTTGTATACTGTAGTTCTCTCAATGTTTTGTTCTTTGAGGGTTTTCTGATCATCACTGAGTTGTGGGGGACGAAGACCAAGTTAAAGTACGTGTTTACCCCCACGTATCCCGAACAAGGTGTAACGCCATATATGACTTTTTGAATGTTTACCGTTTCAATTAAAATGAGTTTTTCCATTCATCTAATTAGCGTCACGCTGTACTTCTAGCTCTTTGATTGGTCGAGCTTAAGAAATTCATATCTTTTACAGCCAATGTCGGAAAATTATGTACATATACTCGTTGGAAAGGATTTTCCATAATGAATCCAATTTTTGGTTTTCAAACCTTAATACAATTACAACATACCATGTTTTTCTAATGATTAATTTTAACGATTAGGATGTTATTTAAAGTGATAATTAATATAAATCATGTAATTTCAGGGATCATAGGATTCGACCAAGACCATGGATATTAAGTTAGAATCTACCTTGCTCCAGGTAAGCGGGTCATGCCATTATGCATATATATATCTTGGATGAATTTCTTCTTATGTATGCTTTAGAATTATGCTTTAAGTCTCCAATTTCATGAACGTAATTAACAGAATGTTGATGCCTTCGATTTTATTATTGCATGTTGGTTTATATAAGTATAATGTCCTATGCATATCATTGATGCTCATTAGTCTAATGCTATGTTTACGTGATGTTTAAGAAATTGAAGAAAGACTCGTGTAAATCATGTAATGATAATTTCAAGATTAAGAGGGAGAAATCCCATGATGATTAAGATAATGTACTTAAGTTGTAAATTCTTTCTCTTTATGATATTTTGTCTTTATGACATTGATGAGCACTTTGGTGCAATTAAGATGAGCCTTAACCGACCTGATGAGCACTTTGGTGCAATTATTGGATGAGGACAATTTGCATTGATGGCAAGATAAGAACAATGATGTTAATATTAAGTTAAGAGAATTAAGTAACTTATTATATGTTTCTCGAAATGATGGACCTTTATGGTCATTATGGGCTTCCTAGCAATGATGGGCTTTCCGAGCATGATGTGCCCCATGTGGGCAGTGAGGAGAGAATGCATATAATAATGTTCTTAATTCATTTATATAATGAATGTTAATGCATAATGAGAATTCGTAATGTCAAGTTATGTCAAGTTTATTTCAGTTCAAGTATATATTTATTTTCAGTTCTTATGACATGCATAATGCCGCTTACTGATGTTGATGCTTTCTTTCGCATGGCCGTGGTACGAGATGTCCCTAGATCAAGGAGCAAGAGGGTTTTGACGTGAGCTTCAAGGGTAGCTAACTCAAGGAAGACTTTAGCTCGGTGGGGTGCCATCTACCACTCAGTAGATCCTTTAGTTTAGTTTATCTTTTCATGTTTTATATTTGCTTAGTTTATATGTATTAGGCTTGAGATCAAGATGAGACAACTTTTATTTACCTTTTATGAACAATGTATGAATCTATTTTGAGTTAATGCATGGTGTTTCATTTATCTTATTGCTTTTGAGTATCATGTTTTGTGACGTTCCTCCGAGCTGAGCTACCCATGTTATGGACAACATGAGGTCTCCTTCCGCTGTCATGTATGTGCTTGGAGGGGCGTTACACCTACAGAGAATGCCCTCCTCAACAAGAGACTCCTTCGAATCTGAATATTCACTCTACAATTCATGGACACAACAAACTTTTTAGTTGGGTATGTTATCCTAAAAACCAAAATTGGGAACATGAGAATGTATTCCTATCTAAGATGAAATTTTGTTTTATGGAAGACCCTTATATATAAAGTGGATGCAATGATAGTATTATCTGAAGGTGTGTTGGTGAAGAAGAGATCAAGTTGCATCATTGCTATACATCAGGGATAGGACACCAAATTCAAGTCAAACTATTGTCAACATTTTATAGTCAAATTTTATTGGCTTAACATATTTAGGAATGCCCACCACTATGTACTTCAATGTGATAATTTTCAAAGTGGGGGAACATATCTATGAAACATGAATTACCCCTACAATCCATGCTAGAGGCTTGATGTATGGGGTAGATATTTCATGGCATGCTTCAAGCTGTATAACAAATATATGTATATTTTTGTTTCTATGAATTGTGTGTGTAAATGGGAAGAGGTCGTACCCACCCCATTAATCATTAATGTTGTGTGTTTTAATCAAGAAGAATATCATATCTACATTTAGCACATCAAGAGTCATTATTAGTGATAGTAGGAGGCACTTTTTCAATAAGAATGTTGAGAAAGTATCAGGAAAATAGGTTGTCACCCATAAAGTTTCAACCCTTACCATCTCCATACTTATGGCTCAATGTAGATTTCTAATAGAGAGATCAAATGGATTATTGAGAAAACAATCTTTACTTCTAGAAAAAAGTGGTCCATTATTCTTGATAACACTCATTAGGCCTATTAAACTACCTTCAAGACATCCATAAGGATGTCCCCGTATAGAATGGACAATAAATCATGTTAATCTGAAAAGAAAATAAGTTTTGATATGACTATGAGGGTATAGTTGTTCCAATAAGTGAACTTGATGAACTTATACATGATGCTTATGGAAGTGCTAGAATTTATAAAGAAAGAACCAAGAAATAGCATGATAGAAAATTTTTGAGTAGGGCCTTTAAACCTGGCCAACTCATGGTTCTTTGTAACTTCATTTGAGATTTTTTTTTGAAACTTTGTAGTCAGAGTGATCTTGAATGTTTTGAATCGTGAAGGTGTTTCTTTATGGCACAATGAAACTTGACAACAATCAAGGAGGTACCATCAAGGTAAATGGACAATGCTTGAAAATCTACTATGTAGGTGAAATTCAAGAAGCAGAATAAGTATTCCATTAACTAGAACCCCATTAATACATGACTTGAGGAACTAAGACTTACTAAGAGATTGAAAATCTAAGCACTGGTTGGAGGCAACCTACATTTCTATTAAAGTAGATTATAATTTGTTTGTTTCAAATTAACTCACATTTAGGATTGTATATACCCACACTCACTCGTGATGTTTTCCATGTTGGAACATGACACATGATCGATTGCATGAAATTCAACTTCTTTGACCGGAACCATCCTCAAGATGATGTGCATTCCAAGCACATGTCTTATCCAAATATAGGAGAACGAATATTTAGTTTATAAGCATGCAATTCATGTTTTTATTCAATAGGGCTTGCACGAACTCTACATATTTCATCTCAAATCATTGTTCACAAATGTGACATTCTCACTGAGCGACATGTTGTGTTGAACTGCACCAAAGAAGAGCTCATTCTCCAAATGAGAGACACGAAGCACTGGAAGGTCAACTTGGTGCATGAATTTTTTTCTTCAAAATCAATTTCACAAAGCCAGAGCACAGTGTGCTACATCTCATGCATGTCGTGTCACTATCAAGCATGATCAACTGATTACTACTATAGTGTGCGCATTCCAATGTGCATTTTCCAACATGACATGTTGCATTTATGGAGATGTTCCTGGAGGGTTGATTAAGTACACATTATGTCATCAAACTTGCACGTCAAGTCTTTCCAAAGCTAGCCTAAACGATGACAATGCCCCTTCAATGCCTCTTTGACAAGACTAGGAAAGGTGGTTCCTTGACCCCAATGCCCACAATGAGCATCAAATTGTGCATTGTGCAAGCTTATTCTTGAAGTGTGGACACTATATTGCATACACATGGGGCATGTGTCAACTAGACTTTCTTCTCAATTGTCTTCTATATATTTCTTTTTGTAATCTTACCTTATTCATGCATCACATCTATTTCTATTCTTGTATGCATTGTTTAGACTTTGTTTGTCATGTTAGTTTGTTCGTATTTTCTTGTAGTGTAAACATGTTTATATTTGTTGTTTGTTTGTGGAATTGCAAGTTGAAACGTAGAAATATGATAGAAATTTTAATATGTTGAAATATCATTTTTTAAAGGGAATATGTTGTCATTGTCAATCTAGTTTATCATTTCACACCATTTCCGATGCCATGTTGCTTGACCTTTTTATTAACATAATTGGTAGAAAAGACATGTTGCACTTGTAAATTCTTGAACTGAACTTGTCAATCTGTTCCTTTGTTCTGATATATTAAAGAATGAATGATGGACTATTGCAGATGTTTGAACTTTATTTGTGTATCATTTCCTCTGATATAAGAAGCCAACCCTCCCTTTTATCATATTGAATCAACAAGTCTAGAGTACCTCATTACCGGGCCCTAATGACTAATCTAATTAGAAACATTCATCTTTAGCATGAACCGCAACTTACTAGTATTAATCAGTAAAGATGCTATAAATTTCCCACTCAGATAATGACCTAGTTTCATATGACAATCTTGTCATGATGTTTGGGTGTTTTATCAACATTTAAACTAAAATTTTAAATGTTTAAAAGTCATAAAAGAGGCAACAACAACCCACTTGGTATACTAACCTAGTTCAAAATGTCAATATGGTCTCGATGTTTGGGTTCCTTAATCTTAGTTGAGAAAAAGGGTGCTAATGTTCCCCATACATGAACTTCTAGAATTCTTCAATATGGAAACAAGGAGATATGGTTGTGCTTACATGAGGAGTACCTAGCTGGAGGTGAATCATTGAGCTTGTAGATTGGGAGAAAATGTAATAGAGTGAGAGATTCCTAAGGGGGAGAACTTTTTTTCTTATATCACTTGAAATTTAATAATGGTATCTATTTCTTATTCATGTCATCCATCCATCGAGCAGTCATAAATTATTTAATAATAGTTAAGTTCATATTTTTAAATGCATACACTTTTCTTTGAATCTTAATTTAAATCTTATTTTATGAGGACAAGTAATGTTTCAAGCTTGGGGTAATTTTATGAACATAGCTTGTATTGCCATTATGCCCTATTATGCTAAGTTCATTGATCTAAATTTATATTGTGGTTATATTTTAAGCTTGTAGTGATATAACTAGTTATTTTGATTTCATATTGATTAATCAAATGTAATTTGATGCAAAAATCATGAGACTTGGTTCATCTAGAACAAAATTTACCTTTTTCTTCGAAATTTGAGGACTTGAGGAGTCCAATATAGCCTCCATATAGAAAGACACAATGTTTACACCCCCAATGCATGTTGGATTCTACATCTAGGGAGTTGAATCACATTTTTATAGCAAGGACAATGTGTGCCTCATATAGTGTACACTTTGTCTACTCAAAGTGGAATCAACAAAGTTCAACATTGGAAAAGATGGTGTGCTTCTCTTAAGCATAGCATGCTTCATCTCAGGGGAAAATAGTTAAAGCAACCACACCAAAGCATGACATATCCTGTCAATGACACCATGCAATCTTATAGCAATCACTAAGTAAAGTGTCAATATGGAATTTCGATCCCTCGACATATCCTCCTAAACTATAATGAGGCCCAAATTTTGGCTATTAATAGACACATCGTGTCTCGTCTCAGACACACTGTGTTTAGACAAAAATTTGAAAAAATATAATGATTTGGAAAGCATTTGTGACGGGTTATCTCTCATTTAAATGAGTAGGAGGCGGCCTAGATTGTGATTCCAATTTAAAAATAGTAGGAGGAATAAGAAAAAGAAGGGAAAATGAGTGAATTTTCTCCTCTTCGGGCAAGAGAATCTTCTCATGCAAAATCCTTAGTATAGGATCCCTCCTCTACTTCAATTGTATCACATTTATCTCCCTCTTATCCTATTTTTATTTGTAGTTACTTCGTGGAACTTGTTAAACATGTAGTTTACAACCTTGATTGTGGATCACCTCTAGATATGGAGTAGAATCACCTGGTGCCTTTTGGCACCTATTAGTCATTTGATAAATAATTTCTATGGTTAATACAAATGTCCTTCTTTGTTTCTATAATTTCTTATAATTGATCGCAGGAACCTAAGAAAGGGTTTCTAACATCCCTAAATTTTCATACCCAAAATGGACACAAATTTAGTAGAGGTTAATTGGAGATTTAATAGCATATTACACAAAAGTGACTAGGAACTAGTGAATTTTAGTCTCTTTATGCAAGTAATTTTTAGTTATGTAAATTTCCTTTGAAGGATTTAGGGATGCATAATATTATTTTCTATTTTGTTAGTTGGAAGACAATTTATCTACCTAGGAGGTTAATATGTGTAATTCATTAAACAAAACATTATGTGAGACCTGTACAAAGAAGAAATTTTTTTGTTCATCATGTGACTAATAGGAGTCATGGAACCAAGAACATTTCCTTAATTTTATTTCTTGAGAGAACTTTATAATTTGATTTGATTAATTTAGAACAAAATGATATCAAAAAATTCTTCTCAAAACTAATGGTTAATTGCATTTGTTATCGTTTGATATGTGTTGCCTTACTATGGATATGGCCTTAAGCTATACTATTTTTGACATGTTCTATTGCATGTCTTTGAGTTATTGTTCATATTTTTTTATTGATTTCATGCACACCCCTTTTGAGGGAACATTATTTATACACATACCAATTTACATCAGATTGCATGTACATAGAAAAACAAGTTTGTATACAAACCCACCCATGAAAGTGAGAATATATGGACATTCTAATCTAAATTATTAGTATTTATATCTTCATTGCAGCAACATCTCTTTTGGATTTATCACACCTAAAATTTTTGAAGCAACCAAAGACTCATATAGGTATTTGGTGATTCAAAACCTCCTACTCCAATTAATAACATGTATCAACATGCAATTCGAAACATTGAACTTAAAGAGAACTGACATATATTCTTTCACAAGTCTAATAGATAATTCTGGAATTAATTACTTATAGTTTATGACAATAACACAATTAATTGGGAAGCATGTTAATATAAACCAATTTCTATTTACTTGAATATACTTCAATAGTATTCTACAAAAGGGTAAAAAAGCTACAAACTGTCTCAGGGCTACAATCCTACTATAAGGTATATACTACAATTAAATACAAAATTCTAAGTTTAATCACTCATATAATAATAATAATAAATCTTTGTAACACCCTACCATCCAGACTAGAGACATATCATGCAAACTTGAAGTTGAATCCACAAAGTACACAACTACCAAAGAAAATTGTTCAAATAAAAATTCAAGATGCATCATTTACAAGGCCCGCAATAGATTAGTTATCAGATATTACTTGTAACACAATATTTACTATTTAGATTTCACATTATACATATAAGAATAAGATAATAATTTATCTTGCAATCGAAGAGAAACTTATCCTAACATTTAAGAAAACATTAAATAACAAAAAAATCATCAAAATTAGAAATAAATGGAATACAAATAGAATCTTTTCATTTTCCACATGTCTTAAAGTATTTTATTTATTTGCTATAAAACCATTTACCTTGTACCTTATCACATAGAAGTTGACCCGCCTGTTTCTCGTGTCAATGATACACCTTCATTAACTTAGGGTTTTTCCGACCACCTTAAGATAGATACAAAAGACTCTAGTACATCACAACTTTGTCTAAAGAGGCTTAGGTAGGTCACTATCATCTATATCATCACTTCCTTATTTAGGGTGCACGATACATGTACAAACAAAATATAATATTACATTTCAAACTATTCATCATATTTTAGTTTACAAACTTCCTCAGAGTTTATTGATTATACTTTAACAGAAAGGAATTTAGGGTCTACATCGCCCTTCAGGTGGAACATCCCTAAATCATGGTGGTCAAACCTTCAAGGTTTAGATCCACACTCCAAAAATTATTCTCATAATCCTCTGATGATGATGATATAATCAATTCCATTTCCTCAGTATGGACATTGAGGGTAACTCACGGTGTTCAGGGCACCTAAATATATAAATGCATAACCTCACTAGTTAACTTAATCCTCTTACTCATCATAACTACATTTCAACTATCTAGTTATGATATTTGTATATCATTATACAACCAAATTGTCATGAATCAGATTAGTTCAAAAAAGAAAGAAAAATAAAATTTGTCATGAAAAGAAACATCAATCTATGATTTATAATACATGCTTATTTACAACTCTCACTTCATAGTATGATTCAAGTGTTTTTCCTTCACATTATGTTAATCAAAACATATTTAAATTTAAAAAATCAAATATATGTATGCACACATTTCATGGATATTTAAACATTACTTATCATCTTTGTGTTCAACCTTTTTTGAATTTATTTATAGCATTTGGGTATACATATTCCAAGTCATTTAATTCATAGTGGAATTTTTGTAATTGGAGCATAAACTTCCAATTTCTAATAAATATATTTAGTGTAAGTAGTAGAATATATAAGAGTTACTTGAACTCATTTCTTAGTAATTATTCATCTCCTCAACTCATTATTATGTTATTTATGAATAATACTTCCATTCATGTGTGATTTAATACTTAATCTGTATTTCATATTAAATAGGTGCATTAGACTTATATCATCTTATTGAAAATAATCACATTCCACCAAATAAATACCCAATTCGGCATATCTTCTTCCACTTACAATATCATATCCAAAGTTAGCAATTTATCTCTCCTTTCCATTTTTATTGGATTTTTAGCATTTTTATGAAGTCACCTTAGTTCATTAAATATTTATATATCATCATAATCATCTCATTAATCTCTAACCTCATCAGGTATACTAGGATGTGTTAAGGTTATTCATAACACCTAGAACCCCTAATTTCCACTACCATGCAATCCATCCTTTAATTACAAGCATACATCATTTAATTGTCTCATTTGAGTCAGTCCTTAACATTAATACCTAAATAGAGATATCTCATTACCTTTATATTGACCATCAATCATACAAAAACCACATTTAAATTTAAAAAAACTTTAATAGTAACTACTGAGGAATCCTATGTAATACATGGTTAATCAATTCTAACTACATTGAATACATGTCCACGCAATTTCCAAACATCATATTTATTTAAGCTAATTTAGGAAATTATGGCATAAAGAAATATCATTTATCTACCATCAACTTTCAATAGAAACTAATCTACATATCATGAACTCAACATATATAAAAAAATCAAGAAGAATCTAGAACATGGTATATGAATTCCTAAATATTCTCCCAATGGCTTAATTATTACCCTAGATATGCAAGCACTAAGCACATTAATCGTTAGTAGGATATGATTATGATTTTCACATGTACAAATATTTGAAAAGGGACTTAACCAATCACCCTATGTTTTAAGCACCTCAAAACGTAGCTTAGGGTCTGAACATCTAAAAACCCTCTCAAACTCCAAGCATTTGTTTCCTTTATCTCCTTTCTACTCAAGAATATTGGCATCAAAGAAATGGAGACAAAGAATGACAAAATGGGATGATTTGAGATCCTTTTGATTCAAATCAAATGGGAGGATGGACTTTTGAAATCACAGAGAGTAGGTATCAATAGAATATATCAATGTAGGAATAACTTACTTAATTTCACTTCATGTAGGGAGCAGAGCCCTAGTTCAGCTTGTTCAACTCAAAATTCTACCAATATATTAATTTGCCATCTCTCTAGAAAATGCAAGCTTGTTCTTACATATTATGAGAGCTACTAGGATGTTAGATATTGATATACATCAATTGATGTGATTGGATTGCTTGTAAACAAGTCAAAACATCATTATTTTTTAGCAACAACCATCAATTTAGTTTTTCATCAAAATTCTCGATAAATCATGCATGTTGCTCATCTATACAATTGAGGTATTCTAATTTTTGTTATGAGAATCTCATATAGATGACAAGGTATCTTCAAATATTATTTTGGTTGGGTTAAAATTCCCTAGGGTCCAATTAGGTCATTTTGGATTATTTCTAGCCCAATTTAACCGAACAAAACCCCATATCTCCAAGCCACTTATATTTTGTTTTTCTAACTTTAATATGTTACAAAAAATATTCTAAATAATCATATTCATTCTTGTTTTCAATTTCATCAAAAGACTCTCAAATGCCCCCAAAACTTTAATGTTGAAAAGTAGGGTTTTCACATCATCTCCACTAATATTATCAGAAATATATGATTTAGAATATATAAGTGTATTATCCAAGTGATAAAAACATAACCAAATAAAGTAGTATTAGGTCGTGCATCATTTAACATCCATCCATTTGATTAAAAAGAATTCAGGCCAGAATCCCATTTTAGCCAAAACTAAGGGGTTTACTTGCCAAAACCTAACTATTTTCAATCAAATTATATTTATAATACCTCAACAAGTTTAGTACATCATAATTAAATTAATATTTATTGATCAATATTGAACAAGGATTAAACAATAAAAACATGTAATCATCCAAATAAACTATATTTCGCTAACTAAGATGATATTGGTTCATTTCATGTTACGTTTGAAAATATTTTGAAGGTGTTGTATGTTAACATGTCATTGTCTTCTATGGAAAATAGATTCATTTTATTCAATATAAATTAGGCATTTACCCTAGATATGATAGTGGAATTTTGACTTAGGGATATACAAGTTAATATTTAAGTTGTCCTAGTAAGCTAAATCATGTGTATATTCCATTAAGCAAACTATAAGAATTCCCAGTAAGTAAAGAATCATATTTATCATCACCTCCTTGATAAATTCATAATGTTATGATGTATATATGTACCAATAAAATAATTAAATGGATATATTAATACCTATATTACCAATTATAGTCATCATTTTATTAAAACATTAACCCACCTTTCTTTATATGCATATTGTAGAAATTATTTGGTCATAAAAACCATATGTTTTGAGCATATTTTGTCATCACCCAATCCTTCAAGTGAAATTGTTTGTCCCTATTTTCAGTCCTTATGATGCCATTAATTTTATTCAAAACAAGGTGATCTTTTCTTTTCATTAAACACCATCATCTGAATTTTTCATCATAATTATGATTGAATATTATCAAAGCATGGTTCATAAGAAAATATGGTGTGACTAGTATTCTTTAAATATTAAAGGGTTCCTATTCATTTGTATATTATGTTTGACCCACTATCTAATTAGTTCCAGTTATTGTTTGGTGTAGATTGGTTCCATCTTCGAAAATTATAAGCATCAATATATATATATCAAGCTTGAAATTGAACAATCCATCATGTTAATTATCATAGACAGAATGTGAATGAAACATATATACAACATATATTAAAATATATGGCATGACATCCATGGAGACTAATGTTTATGAGTATGCAAAATGATTGATGCCAGAAAGATAAAATTGTGAATCTAAATTAATTTTCTTGTATCACTTTTTCTATAGTCGCATTAATAGTACCCATCCTTTCCAATACATATTTTTTAGAACCTAGAAGAATGTTGGTGTAACATAGGTCTATAAAATGCTTTAATATGTCTCTCACTTAGTGGATAGACTCTTGGCATGTATCTTAATTGACTTCTTCCTACTTGTTTACATGTTGGTGTGGGAGAGTGTCCAACATCTGGTGTCCTTGGAGAAAATTTGAAATGGTATTCTCTTGGGGTTTATTCTCACTCAATAATCATGGATGGTCGTTTCAAGGACAATAATTCTACATGATAAGCTACTTTTATCATTTGTATGTGATGATAAGTAATATATTTAGATAGAATTTGCTAAGATCAATAGTTTTATACTTACTACCATATCATATTACATTTCGGTAGACAAGAAGTATCATGCTTGAGATATTCTAGTTAAGCCCTACTAATATAAATGTCATCATTATAAGCATGACAAGATTTCAAACCATCTACTTATGTGCATAGATCATCTATCTACTCATATAAAACTATCAGCAAGCTTTGTCAATTTATATTTTCTAGATATACAATTATGCACTCTATTCCTTGAATGAAAAAATCCTACCTAAATGTTCTTCTTCGGACAATTATGAATATTTTGCATCATATATGTCAAGTTTAGTTGCAAGGGCCGTCAAAAACTATACATGAATGTTGGAGCAGTCACAATCTTCATCCTTGATTAAACAACTTTTGGATGAAGATGCCCATGCAACCTTGTGTGCCTTCTTCCTCTAGCACATCTTTTGGTCTTCCTCCTGACAAACTTCTTTCCTTCTATTTTAAGATCATAGATTTAATCTTTATGCTACATTTTCTTCTACACTTTGAGCATGTCATTCTAGAATGAGAATAATTTTTGTTGCACTAATCTTCAATATTTTTTACCCTTTATATAGCATGTATTTTTGTCGGTTGATTCCTACATCGGTAAATTTAGTGGGTTTAAAATAGAGATTTTCTTCTTTGGTAGATCTTCCTCCTCTGTACTAATGGTCTACTTCATCTTTAGTGGACATGTCTCCAAGTTTCCTATCAATTCTTCCCTTGGAATCTTGGAAAGGTCATTTGAGTCTTTGATCATAATCGCCTTCTTATCATACTTAGGTATTAATGACCTAATCTGTTTGCCACTTATTTTTTTATCATCATCACCTTCTTATCATACTTAGCTATATCTTTGCCACTTATTTTCTCTACATACTTAGGTATCAATGACCTAAGTATGTTTTCCACTTTATATGGGTTGATAAATCCTTCATAATATGCAAAGAGTTCAATGGCATTGATCTGGTGTACTCATATTTTGATACTAAAGTTTATCTAAAAAGTATAAATCTTATATTATTTTACTTAAGTAGTCCCTCATGAGTGGCCAAAAGCTTCCTCAATATTCATAGGTAGCATCACAAGATGAAATGCAACTAAACTTGGAAGGATAAAGAGCAATGTCAAGTATACAAATTTCTTTGACATTTACTGGTGTAACATTTATTGTATCCACGTCCCAATATTCTAGTTCAATTTTTGATGATGTGTACTCATGTTCTACCATCTTACTAATACCTATGCTAATCCCTTAACAAATTAATTATGGTACTATGTTCTATTATATGTAGTTGAAGCATTTGAGCACAGCTACCTTGTTGTGGTGAGTTTTCTCTAAGTTGAAGTGTCCCAAACTAATTGAATTCTAGAGGGGTAAATGGATTCTTTCTCTAAATTCACAATTAAAAAGGTTTCTTAAACATGAATTTTTTGTATGAATAATATAATACATAGATTTCTAAGAATAAGGAAACAAGAAACCCCAACATACATTGATTTAAGGTGCTTCAGACTCTAACTCCTACTCCACCACTAGTGAATTTCAACCATCATGATTTATTTCTTAAGAAATTGGTAATTTACAAAAGAAATTAATATGCTACCAAAATACTCTCCTTTTTTATCCTTGAGAGAGAACCAATCACTTTTTTCCTTAGGTTGTGGATGTGATAAAAGATTGTCTACATTATTTTTATAAAGGGACATAGGAGATAACCACTTCTTCTATACTCAATCCAAGGGATAGCATCGCATGAGGGCGCCTTCATAAAAAGTTGTGGGTGCTCTTGCAACTACATTATAAAGATATTTATTGAGTGGATAAGCTCTACTTGAGGCACTATAGGTTTTGTATACATACAAAAGATCAACATTCAAATATAGAGTTTTATATCAATGTTATTGTCATGTTCTCAGGTGTACTTTATGAGGTCCTAGATGCTCTCAACTTAAGGAAAGGTCTAGGGTTCATAAAAATATGTGTTTTACATATTACTGTGAAATCTAGTTATTAGGATTAGTCTAATCTATTTTACATCAGCTAGTTGAAAAGTTAATGCGCCCTATTGTTCGAACTATGAGATAATATTAATTTCTCTTGGTAAACTTTTAGCTCGACTGGGGGTGTACAAATTTGATGTGATGCACCCAATGACCTATTCTCTATTGAATAAATTTGGCAGTAAGTATCTTGGTGAAATAGATACTTCCACCAACATCTTCTTAGTTGAACTTGTAGTTTTATAGAAAAAGGTCATGATACTTAGTCAAACTCAAGGGATCATTCGCGGAGGAACTACATCTAGTCGAACTATAATATTGAATGAACAATTACTTATTTTCCAAAAGGTTAAATGATTGGAATAGTCACATATGATTTTTTGCAATGTAAGTAATGTCATAATGGGTGTCTATGAATATATCTACATGTATTCTATGGGTTATTTATTATATATTATTTTTACTTTCACATAGATAAAAATAAATTATGATTTTTCATTGATTACATTCCACATAGATATACAAGTGATTTTTTATACAATATAATTTACAATTTATTTTTCTCTAACTTGAACATTCTTGAAATACTTAATAACCATGTTGAAACAATAATATATGAAATAATTGACTCGTCAAAATAGGACTATGTAATCCACCCTTGGTCCAACATTCGAAACATATCATTGTTGTCAAAGTAGCAGCATGAATCAAACATTGATTCTTCACGACCAATCTTACCATTTTGTAATTCCTTTGTCACATATTATCTAATTGAATTAAAGTCATGGACAAGTTATCCTTGTAATGTTAATCCATGTGCCATGATCTTTGAGTGAACTATAAAAATGCATATGATCTTGGTATCTATATATTGACTCACATGGACATGTCCATGTATTTTGTAGTTCCATGTAGCAAAAGACATATGATGTCAATTCATCTATATAGGAGGGTAAAATTTCATCCACATAAATCACAATGCACATTGTGTCATCCAACATAACCAAACTACCACCTTTATAGATATACTCTTAAAGTCCACACTAAGTTGTCAAAGGATGACAGACATTCATGTGACCATTTGATGCACACAAAATTATCATGTATTTCAATACTATTTAGTTGATAAAATTGCCAAATTGTTTAAATTTGTATATCTTTTCATTCATATAGCATTAAAATAGTGTACCATTGAGTGTGCATCATTTTTGCTATTTTATTCTATTTTGGAACATATTATCATATTATTATTTGACCTAATGTGTGGCATGCTTTTATTGTAGGTTAAATCAAAATTTCAAGAAAAAGTCATTGCTATTGAGAATCATACATTTTATTGGGTTTGAGTCAATAAATCAATAGCCTAGTCGATAACATCAACATAATTGTCAAGAGCATTGAGAATATTGTCGAAAGCATTGAGATTTTTCTAATTCTCAACAAGGATACTATATTGATAAGTCAATGCATCGACTCACTAGTCGATAGAATCAATGTAAAACAAATATTTTTGGACCATAGTTCACTAGTAGCATCTATTGGCCACCATTTCTCCTCCTAAAATTAAATTACATAAGAACTAATATCAAGGGAGGAAAACCCTTTCTCATTTTTTGGAATTATCAATGGGTGACATGAGGAGAAGAAAAGGAGAGTACGGAATTTTACTACCATTGTATGCTTGGAGGTCGTTTTTACAATTGGAAATCATCTGAAATCTCTCTACGAGTTGTTGTGTCTACTATGGGCTCCTTGTGGTTGTTTATCACTTTTTTGCATATTTCTCCTTCTTTTCTATTTTACTCGGGTATCATGTAAACCTGAGGAGTTAATCATTTTTGTCCTTAGAAATTGGGAGTAGCCTGACCTGATGTTGTTGCATGATAATTGGTTTTTATTAATATATAATTCGTTGCTTAAATTTTATATAAATTAGATATCTTGTTTTGACTATACTTGATCACCATGGTGACAATTGATGTTTAGTTAATATATATATTTTCTTGTTTAGATTCTATGGAAATTAGGTATGCTTGTATTAATTGTGGTTGATCACCATTCTCATTAATTTAGACAAATAGTGTGCTTAAAAAGTACTTTGTTTGTGTGATTATATACATAGGTGTAGATCGTGACACATGCAAATAGCTACACATCTACCAAGAGTATTGTTTGGATATTTTTCTGATTAGTCTGATTAGATTAAACACCAATCTGGGAAGATATATTGTTATATTATAAACTCTTATCCTACTTGTAATAAAGTTATGTTACTAAATTGGTTGAGTCAGTGATAATTAATTGATGTGGTGAATGGTGTCTTAAGCATTTCTCTTCCTAAATTTGAAAATAAACTTTAGTTGTTTTATAGTTAACTAATAAACTCAAACCAACCTTTTTCTTGGGCTTAGCTAATTGGAACTAGTTATTAGTAGGTTTGAGTGGCCCAACTCCCTGAGTTTGACAACTTGGGACCTCTAATCCTTATTTTTTTTACTGCACACTTACGTTCACTTGTGTAGTTTCAATGTGTCACCATTATAATCACTTAGTATTAAAGGATCACAACATCATTGTCTTACTAAGTGTTGATTATGTTAGTTATAACACGGTCCATGAATCACTTTCAAGGTGGGTCAAGATAGTATACTTATTATTTGATAGGTACCTATATATATGACTTGAGAATTAATACTTATGAATATTGGTTGTGATATTATGTCACCTACACATATTCATCAAAGTGTAAACTTGTTTTCTAAATTTCGCACTTGTACTTGATAGAGGATATTTAAGAATATTTTTTAACATATATATGCTAAGACCCCATACCTAAGTTACATGGCATTCAAAACCTAACCTTAATTTTCAAGAAATTCAAGTGGTTTTTGTGCTTTCTGCTTAAAATATATATATATATATATATATATATATATATATATATATATATATGTGTGTGAAGAGTAAATTTCATTCTAATTTTATATATGAAATACATTATAAAAACCCTATTTTTTGAAAAATGGTGATTCGTTCATCTTGTTGCCTAGGTTTTAACGCATGGCCTCTCAGTCTTACATCATCACTTTTACAACTGGGGTGCCACTTCATTGGAATGAAAAATCGTATTTTTTATTGCATGAAGTTCAAATAATTAGTATTTATATAAATCAAAATTCACTATTTTTGGAATTATATATTGAATGTATGCTTGTCAAATGAAATTTAGATGATCATAAACCAAAACTATTTTATTCAATAAAAAATTAGTTGGTTTGTGAATTTCACTAATTAAATAGCAAAATTGTGTTTGAAACACTAAGATATAGTGGTACACTATTTTGGCTGGGTTGGAAATGGATTTGAGTGCTCAAAACAACACTTAAACCATTATTGGCTTGGTTGTCTTTAAAACGAGTTGATCTACAGAGAGGTCAGACCAACCAGTCATGCATGTATAGCCATTATGGATGATATCAAGGTCTAGTAGTGACTAGCTAGCTAGTTATACACATTTATTAATTAATAGATTTTCCAAGTGAGAGATATCAGGCCAACTAGAGACTACCCACAGTCACTAACAATGCTTTATGCATAGTCTCTTGTTCCAATCAGTAAAGTGATTTATAGGATCTAGAAGAGAAGACTTCAACTAATCAAGAAAATGGTTATGATTTTGGATAATGAATCAAGTAAAAAGAACTCAATTTTAGGTTTACTATGACCTACTTCACTAGATAAAAATTGTAAAAATCATAGAGAAGTGATTCATAGGGTAGAAAGGGAAACGATAAGGAATCAGTAAAGTATAATTTCTCAAACCTAGTGTAGGAGTTTAATTTCTCAATATTTTACTTTTATTCCTATTCAATGGAAAAAATTATCCAGGAACCTCATTAAGTTTAATGTTTCTCCCCCTTTCCCTCTCTTGTTCCTCCAGTAAGATCTGAACATGCATTTTGAACATAATTGAAAGGAATTGATTTCAGGACACTTCCCAAATCATGATATAGGAACTAGGATTAGTTAACCTGTAAAATTTTATGTAGGATGTGAGTGGGAATTTCTTCAAACTAACAATTTTTAGAATCTAAAATTAGAATTTATTCAACTATGTTCTTCATTTTCTTTCTATACCTAAATTTAGATTGATATATTGACAAATTCCTTGAATTACAATGTTTGAATGTTGATAATTTAATGGAATGTGATCTATGCAACATTATAATGATGTTGTGAATTTAGAATATTGTTCTTCATTGGTAGAACTCAAGGGCACCAGATTACCTCAAGTTTTTCCTTCTGGGTTTTGTGGAGGTGACAGGCGCAACAGAAGTAACAAAAAAATTCTCCACATATCCTACTAGCAGATCTCATTAATAACAACATATTTGGATTGAGGGTGCAGGGATATACCTTATCTTAGAGAAAGTCTGGCAACATCCCTTTGCTCGTTGATGTGTGGCTCTCCTCGCCTGCACACACGGTCTTCAACTGTTCTCAAAATGTAGTCAACTCAGAATCTACGTCTCTACTTTGCAACACAGATGGACTAGAACTCCACACTGTGCTACTCAAGCTGGCGGGAAGGAGTAGCCTTCTATTTGATGATGTTCTAGTGTCATTTTCTCTCCTTCTCTCTCTCTTGGGGATGATTCCGACTAGGGTACACGTATAAGAGCATGTTCTCATCTTTATTAAAGTCAAGTCGTCATTGCCCCTATAAATAGGAGACGAAAGGAAGCAAGGTTTCCCAAAACCCTTAGGCAGCTAAAAAGATTGTGACTATTTAAAATAAGCTGCTCATAGACTATTAAAATAATATTCTTGAATTCATTAATTAACCAATTAATCATATTAATTGACTAATTGGTCTTTGTTTGTCCAGCTCATCCATTCGACTTAGCAATAAAAATTCAATTAACTGGCTTAAACATATTAACCAATTAACTCAGATTATATTCCAATCATAGTACATTACTTAAACATTTTAGTAATCAATTTGATTCAGAATATTTCCAATCACATCCACAATTATACTCCTATTCGAATCACATCCTATGTGTGTGACCTGATCGGCTCCAAATTATGTTGGCGATAATATTCATAATCATATTATGATTTTACAAGCAATGATTGGTATCTAGCAAGACTTCATTACTACCCAAGTAACTATAGAAGTTGGAGAACAACTTAACCTATAATTTGTGATCAGTGTTATAGTGATTGTATAGTTCTTTTGTCTCTAATATCCAGAATAAACTCAAGTCATGGAATAATCATCATCTTCAACATTTAATACATATTCCTTGAACTAGAGCAGACTGTCTGAGATATGTGTAGCTCAATATCACATATTGACTCACACTGGCATGACTGTGCATTGCTCAATCTCTCTTATCAAGTGGTCTAGATATCAAACTCTTGTAGGAGGGACAAATCTCATCTACATCACTCACAGTCATACCCATGTGTCACGGTGCACTCGTGCACCACCTTTATGGAAACCCTTATTCAGGATCTACGGTGGATGATGTCAAAGCACACTGAACAACATGTGATGAGTGTAGTGATTGTAGGTCTAAGAACAATAATCACCACCATCACTATGAGATATGACTCTAACTTCCAATCATGGTTTCTATGTGTCACTCTCAAGCTGGGTCTGTCGGATACATTATTCTCTAACACGTATCTATGTGCTTGGTTTGATATCATATATCATGACTAATGATATTTTGTCATCAACCAACACACACTCTAGTCTTAAATGTCATTGTTGTCTATTAGTCTTCCACAATAACATCCAACTAGGGACATAACAAGAATGCATATACTCTTGACATCTATATGATCTCATCGTTCAGGTCCTCTACCCAAAAACATACGTCATTGAGGAATATCTTTCTTTGGACATTTATTATGTTACCTCATCTCATATTGAATAAATAGAATAAGTTGGAAGATTGCCTTTATTATGAATCAAATTATTTACAAGATATGACATTACAATCATCATATGATTGGCTCTCTGGTCATGCATACCAATAGACTGCCACTTGCGCTTAGAGCCAATTACCCATGAACTTAATCCTAAGTGAACTCACATGACCTTCATGCTTCTCCCGTGAAAGTGTTTTTGTCAAGGGGTCAGCCACATTGCTCTCGTTTGGTACTCTGCATATCTTCACATCTCCTTATTGTATGATTTCTTGTATGATATGTAATCGCATCTTTATATTCTTAGAATGTTGATGTGATTTAGGTTCCTTATCTTGTACAATAGCTCCATTATTGTCACAATATAGTTCAATTGTATTGTTGATGCTTGGAACCACCCCAAGTTTTGAGATGAACTTCTTGATCCAACTAGCCTCTTTTTTGCACTGTATGCATCAATATATTCAGCCTCTATTGTAGAATCCACAACTATCTCTTGCTTGAAACTCTTCCAGCTCATAGATCTGTTGTTGAGGCAAAACATAGATCTTGGTTGTGATCTATAATCATCTTTGTCAGTTTGTAAGCTTGCATCGATGTAACCCTTTACCACCAACTCTCTCTCTCTCCCCATCGTAGATAAGGAAATGGTCCTTAGTTCTTCTCAAGTACTTAAGCATGTTCTTCATGGCAATCTAGTGACTCTCACCAGGATATGACTAATATCTGCTCGTCATGCTCAAGGCATAAGAGACATTTGGATGAGTACATAACATTACGTACATGATACATCCAATTTCAGAAGCATATGGAATCTTATTCATGTTCTCCCTTTCTTCACAAGAATTAGGACATTGAGCTCTAGAGATGATAACACCATGAGACATGGGTAGGTTTCCTCTCTTAGAGTTCTCCATGTTGAACCTCTTCAACACTTTGTCAATGTATGTGCTCTGACTTAGTCCAAGAAGCCTTCTACATCTATCTCTATAGATCTTGATTTCTAGAGTATAGGATGCTTCACCTAAGTCTTTCATTGAGAATGTATTTCCTAGCCAGGACTTTACTTTCTATAAAGTAGAGATAGAATTCCCCAACAATAGTATGTCATCCACATACAATATGAGGGATACAATAATTCTCCCACTAACCTTCTTGTAAACAAATGTTTCATCTTCATTTTGACTAAAGCCAAACTCATTGACTATTTTTTCAAATCAAAGATTCCAGCTCGGAGATGTTTGCTTCAATTCATAGATTGACCTTTGCAGCTTGCAAACTTTATTTGCATCCTTTGGATTTATAAAACCATTTGGTTGTGTCATATACGCATCCTCAAAAAGATATGCATTAAGGAATGTAGTTTTAACATCCATCTGCCAAATCTCATAGTCATGATAATTAGTAATGACAAGCATGATCTTGATGGACTTAACCTTGGAAACTGGAGAAAAGGTTTCGTCATAGTCAACACCTTGAACTTGTTTGAAACCCTTTGCAACCAATAGACCTTTATAAGTTTGTACATTACCATCCATGTTGATCTTCTTCTTGAAAACTATCATGGAACTATTTGTTACCCTAAGTACACACTCCAAAACCTAAGATCATGTAGACTCAATTTTACTCGACTCAATACAAGTTCTTTCAAATGATATCAGGGCCATACACATAGGCTTCTATATATTTTTAATTCATAACACATATTAAGAACCCAAGGAGGACTAAAATACTTCCCTCAAAGTTCAGAGAGTCTTCTAGCATCTCACCTCTTCTCTAAGGACCACCTAAGCCACCCAAGTACGTGATGACTAGTTAGATTTGTTGTTTCCTCTTGTGGTTCTACTTTCATGACTATTAATCACATGAATTCTCAATCTAGGGTATCTTATGCATGGGGAAAACTAAAATTCACTTGAGTTCGTGAAAGGTGATTAAGACGATAATGTCATGATCTGATCTCAAATCGAAAACCCTATTCAATGTATGAAATTACTCTTGAAAGTGATGTAATCATGTAAAAAGTTTATGAGGACTCAATATTACCAAATTGGATATGAGTTCTTTCTATGTTTGGGTAAATTCTTGATATGATGAAATAAGGGAGAACTCATGTTGTACCCCTCATGTTTTATGAGGTCCCTATTGACTAAACACATGTTGCCATATTGTTGATTAAACATCAAACACGGGTAAGCAAACTCTTTCCCTATTTGATATGTACCATGATCATGCCACAAAATGACCATGTCTTTGGAATCCTAGAGCATGATGTGAAGACTTTACAAGAGGAAAATCCCCTATTGACTATTGTTCCCCTTGGTATATTTAGTTTGAATAATATGATGAATCTAGATCTCAATATTGCCCCATTATGCTCAAACTCTTGAGTTCTCAATTTGACTTCTTGATTTACAAAATTTACCCTTACCTTGAATTTGAAGGGAATGGAAAGGAATTATGACCCTGGTCTTGCAAAATATTGAAGTATGGTTGCCCTATTATGATCTTGATCTTTGATATCATGACCCTATGAAGTACAATTTGACAATCAGTACTCACACTTTTTAGATCTATGCTTGACGACTCATGATCAATGTAGACTAATGTGCTAAATCATGGTAGTGGTTGATTTATGACTTCCCTAACCTATGTAACATCCCTATTATGAATCCTCCAAATTTTCATCTTATTGATTATTTAGAGTTTGGAAAGCTAACCCCTTTCATACTATTCTAACTTCTTGACCTAAGTCTCTAATAGGTCAAATCCATGATGATATTGATGATTCATATTGAATCTTGATTTGATGATGATCTTGAAATAGGATGATGTTGACTATAGTTAGTGGTTAAGTTCCTAGAAATACCTAGGCCTAGATCATTCATCAACCTTGAATACCATGAAAATTAACTCGATATTGATGCCATGAAATGTTGAATAATGCTCGAAATGTTGCTCGTTGTTGTTCAATTGTTATATATGGTTGAATGATCATCCCTAAGGTATAAATAGGAATCTAAACCCTAGCTTCAAAGTGTTTGGACCTATGACCTTGATGTCCAAACTTGACTCTCAATATTGATGTATGAATCTTGACTCATGATTATTGATCTAAAGTTACTCAAGATATGTGTGTGGACTTGAAATCAGTAGTTTATCCTTCCTTGTAACCCTAATTTACTTATGGACCGTTCTTGTACACTTTATGATTAAAAAGACTTATCTTGACGTGAATGTGACCTAAAGTGCATGTTTTTGTTTAGAGATCTAATATTGTTCAATCTTTATCTAATGATTAACCATATTACATTATACTTTCAAATCAGTAACTTATTGATCGTTGTGACACAAAATCCCTAAGTAGACCCCTTATATACTCTAATGGTGACAATCTTGCATGATAATAACTTGAACTAATTAGTAAGACAATGATAATACTTATGTTTCTTAATTTTATTTGAACCTTATGTTGAATCTACTAAGATCATGCAAACCTAATAGCATGTCTCCCTAGCTCCAAATCAGAAATGATCTCATTTTTGTATCTAATTTAATGTGGAAGGTTCACTTAGATCTAGGACTTAATTTTGATACATGTGCTATATGGAATCATTGCATGCAAGTTCGGAACTTTAGAAACTATGTTTAAACTAAGTGCAACCTAGATCTCAAGAAACATCCACATGACTTGTATGATGTTAAAACTATCAATGCCCTAGTGATCTAAAACACCATGTTATATATTTTGCATCTTAGGTCCACTTATGATGGGCCATCTCTATAGATCTTATCATATCTTGCTTACTACTTTAAGGTACACTCAATATTTTCACCCTACTATGATATTGGCTTATTTGTATGTATGCTCGTATGAATGTTTGAATAGATGATTACTTGTTTGAGCTACTTGTTCCTTATGATTAGTATGTTCCTTTTGCTTGAATTATGTTGAACAAACCTCAAACATAATTGAACTGGTCCATTATACGAACCTTGTGTACCTACATGTATTCTTGGGTTAAAGGAACAAGGTTGTGTGTCTTGTATGAGATGTCAAGATAAGACGGACCACGTTGATAAAAGGGCTAGCTAATCTTGAGCACCTTTACGGACCCTTCCAATGGTAAGTTGGTCAATGGCCATAATATGTTGTTAAGTATAATGAAAATGCACTTAAAACACACTTTTTATAAAACAATTTCATTAAGGTTCTCATCTGGTTTCTACTTCTTGCTTTATATGATGTTTCTAGCCAAGCAACTTTTAAATTACTCTTAAATTGTGGTTACATGTTTTTCATAGCGCACTCAATGACTCACATTGATATATTTTGTTTATCAAAATTGTATTTTCCAAATGAAGATATGTTGCACTCAAGATCTAAGCTCTAAAATGAAATACAAATGGGTATAGTCAAATATAGAAATGGGTACATATCTCTTATCTCTGTATTTAAGTATCTTGTTATCTCTTTAATTATTATTGCCTTATTATATATATTGCTTGTGCAGAACTATGTTCCATTCTATGGATAGATGCCCAATCCCTACTGCCACTGACTCTATAGCCAGTGGGGATAAGAGGAGGGTAACAAATAGTTTCATGACAAAGACCCACTTGCACCCTATGGGTTTTACCCCTTCAGGTGGAACCACCAAGATCCATACCTTGTTGGTGTACATGGATTCCATCTCAGATTTCATGGCCTCAAGCCATTTCACCGACTCTGGTCCCTTAACAGCTTCTAGGTAAGTAGTTGGCTCATCATCAATGATGATGAGAAGGTTGTTCTAGCAAGAACCTTGATAAGTATAATATAGTTTATAGGAATATCTACTACTACATCATGTAGAATGTAGGGTTTGGGTTATCCATGTGGTGTTCTTGGGCAAGGGAAATAGTCAGGATGGTTCTCGAGGGGGTGTATGTATTAGAGGAGGAGGAAGGTTTGATGAGAATATGTGATGTCTGAAATAGGTGTTTAGTAGACATAGTGGAAAGGGATATAGATTGGTATCCCCATGTGATGGTGGCAGGTGTATGAATAGGAACATGTGATGGTGGCATAGATGTATCAGTAGTTGCATGTGGTGGCTGCATGTCAATGATATAGGAAAGTAGAGAAGGAGTTGACTGTGTTGGGTATCTATTTGCTTGTGCCTCTATGGTGATAAAGGAGCTTTACATTTTTGGTGAAATTAAGGATGCGGACATTGTTAGTTTCAATGTTGTTTTAGATTTTCAAGAGGAGGTTGTGCTAGCCAGACACTAGTACAGGAATGGTCTGTAGCGTCAATTTTTTTAAACCTGTAACCTCACTTTATAACTGACGCCTAAGTGGCCGTCGCTATAGAATTTGCTCTATAGCGTCGGTTTATTTGACCAAATAAAACTGACCTTACAGAGTAAACACCGACGCAAAAGGTTGTAAAAATCTGACCCAGGTGAGAAAAAGGAGCATGTAAGGTCGATTATTCTAAAAAAACCGACCCTGTAAACGATCTCGGACGAGAAAATTGTCGACCGAATGTTGTAGAAATATGACCCAGGTGAGCAAAAAGGAGCATGTAAGGTCGGTTATTCTAAAAAAACCGAACCTGTAAACGATCTCAGTCGAGAAAATTGTCGACCAAAAATATTTTCGGTCGACAATTTTCTCGACCGAGATCGTTTATAGGGTCGGTTTTTTTGGAATAACCGATGCTAAATATTGAATAACCACTTCAGTGTACTCCTCGGTCGAGAACATTGTCGACCAAAAATATTGTCGGTCGACAATTTTCTCGATCGAGAGAGTTTATAGGGTCGGTTTTTTTGGAATAACCGACGCTAAAAATTTAAATAAACATTTCAGTACCCCTCAGTCGAGAAAATTGTCGACTGAAAATATTTCGATCGACAAAATTATCGACCAAGGGGTACACTGAAATGTTTTGCAGAAACTTAAATAGAACAAAAGATTCATATATTCTGGGAGAGGGGAGCATTGATGTTCAATCATCACCATTCAAAACCACACATTCATGACAAAAATGATTCATAATCACATCATAATTTACAAAATGATAGATTGCTTGAAATATAAAGAGGAAAAATTAGCTTGAAATCCTAGAAATATACCATCTTTTGAGAGATTAAAAGCAATCATTATCCATATGAAAACAAGGTCTATGATTACCACTTCCATCAAAAAAATCATGCACAAGATGTAGGGTTCATCTAAGATGATAAACTACTCAAGAACTATCATACAAGCTCACACCCTAGGTAAAGGTACATCTTTATATTTGGATCAATATTTTAAGGCAAAATCATGTACATGTAACGTAAGAGTGAACAATAATCATGGATAAAGTTATATAACTCACCTTAGAGATTATGTAGAAACTCCAAACACGAAACCCTAGCTTGGGCACTCCTTTTCACCAAGTTGGCTCCTTCTCCAAAAAGGAAGCAAACACTATGTTGAAAAGGTAAGAAGAAGAGAGGGGAAGATGTTTTCAACCATTATCTCAAGCTCCACCATGGAACGTCATGGATTCAGCCAAGAAGAAGAGAGGGGAATATAGAACAACAAGAAAAATACATAACAAGAGACATATCTCACTTATCAAGACTAAGAAGCAAAACAAAGTAGCACCAAACAATCTCAAGAAAGGTGGATCTGAACCCAAAAATGAACTCGGGAACCTTACTTGGAAACGACAGCAACCTTCCTTGGAAACGGCGGTGACCTTACTCGGAAACGGTGGCGACCTTCGTGGAGGATGACACGACCTTCACGGAGAGGCAGCGACCTTCGTGGAAGTGTGGAGAGGCGGCGACGACGAGCTCTTTTCGCGGAGATGAGGCAAGGGCTTTGGCGACGTGGAGAGGTGGCAAGGGCTTCACGGACACCATGATCCTCCTCGAACACGACGACGAGCTTCTTGGCAAAGTCTTTGGCGGTGCTACAATAATGAAAAGTGATGCCGCGGGAGAGAAGCAGAGAAGGTATCCGCGGTGGAAAAGGTATCGGCGTCACGGGAGAGAAAAAGAGAACAAAAATTTTGTTTCGCGGGAGAGAAAGACTAGGTTTCGGACATTTTAAAGGAGAGACTCAACCTGTAGCGTCGGTTAAAACAAACAAACCGACGCTAAAGATAAGCGATGCCCGTGTCGTGTTATTTAAAAACACTCAAACTCATTTTCTGTCGACAAATTTGTTGACTGAGAGGTTATCGGTCGAAAAATTCATCGATTGAGGGGAGCTATAGGGTCGGTTAAAAGTTATAAAAAAAACGACGCTAGTGGTGCTTCACTACTACAGAACACGTCTTTGGCATCAGTTGTTTAACCTTTTTTAGCGACGATTCTCAAGTGATGCCTATGTGGGCGCCGCTAAAGGTCGAACTCTTCGGCGTCAGTTTTATAACCGACGCCAAAACGCTTCGCGCCACCGAAAACACACCAGAAGGGCACCGATAGGCCTCGGTTATTTATAGTAAGCCGACGCAAAAAGGGTTCGCGCCACAAAAAGGGTGCCATCTAGGACACTTTCTGCATCGGTTTGCAACTAAAAATTGATGCCATATTTCCAGACGCCACGGCTGTGCTTCCCTGCACGGTCGTGTTTAGTACTATAGGCATCAGTTTTACACTAATAACCGACGCCATTTCCCGCCACGGTTGTGCTTTCCTGCACGGTCAGGTTGTTTGTCACATTAGGCGGCAGTTTTGTCCAATAACTGACGATGTAATCCTTTGATGATGGTTTTCTATAAATAACCGACGCCTGTGTTTTAATTTTTTTTTCTTATCAGTTTGCAGGCCTGCTGTGGCTGGTCAGCAGGATGAGAACCTGCAGTTTAGTTTTCTGAACTGCAGGTTTACGACATCCATTGATATCAGCCAACAAACATGCCACAAACCTGCAAAATCAACAAATATACTTTTCACACAAGTAGATACATTCAGACATCAATTCAATTCTCACATTCTCACATGTAGAAACATTCAAATACATGTATAAACATTCAGACATGTATAAACATTTAGAAATATTCATTTACAAAATATAATTCAACATCGCTATCAGGATCCCAATTATATTTTACAGTCCCCAGTGCTTGAATGGCTTTTGCCCATTCTTCTCTTACTTCATTTAATACTTCCATCGTGTATGGAGCATGTACATCTTTTAAGTATTTACCTATAGTGTGGTCAGTTTTCAACACCTACAAAGAGAATGATGTATATATAAGTAATAATATAAAAATAAGATTGATATATTTCATACTAACTAATGAGACTATATATAATACCTCATGTATGGTATCGATGTCCAATGCGGCATAACAAGTGTAGCATGCACAAGTGCATACAACCAATGTGGTATCGATGTCAAATGCAGCATACAATACATAAAGTGCAGCACGCACAAGTGCTTCAGATTCATATAACAACATGACAGACTAACACATATATAGTGCATAACAACATCAGCGCCGAATTTACATACAACACTAGCTTAGTACATATATAGTGGGACCAAGGTGATGAGTTAACAGGAGGACAAATAGATTTCACCACGAGTTAACATTAAAGAAGGTATACTAACCTACACTGAGCTAAACAAGTTCATCAGTACTAGCCAAAGGCACAAGTACCGTTCGTTGGGACAATGACGGTCGTGGAAGCTTAGTGGCCACTGTCCAGTTGAACGTGCAGTGGCCACTAAGCTTCCACGACTGTCATTGTCCCGACGAACGGTACTTGTGCCTTAGGCTAGTACTGATAAACTTGTTTAACTCAGTGTAGGTTAGTAGACCTTCTTCAATGTTAACTCGTGGTGAAATTTGTTTGTCCTCCTATTAACTCGCACCGTAGTCCCACTATATATGTACTAAGCTAGTATTGTATGTAAATTCGGCATTTCTATTGTTATGCACTATATATGTGTTAGTCTGTCATGTTGTTATATGAATCTGAAACACTTGTACGTGTTTCACTTTATGTATTGTATCTGTATCCTGCTTCTCTTCATTCGTCGAGCATCGTTGATAGCCTAGTTAGTTAGCACATTGATTTGGTTAGTAACACTAAAGGTTAATCTTTAATAGGTGAATACATAAAAACATATATTAATTAAATTGGGAGTGGCGCTTAATACCTTGAATTCATCTGTTTTTCTTTGGGTAACAAACTCCTCCCAGTCTTTGGGGTCCAAGTAGTTCCATTGTTGTGTGGCTTCCTTCTTCCTATATTTATTTTTCAAAAATTATTAGTGTAGAGTTAGTGAAATATTAATCAATGTCTAGAATTGGAATCAATCAAGAACCTATTCTCAGCACCGCGTATGTAATCTCATGTGAGATTGGTTCTATAGTTCCTTAGGACCCTCCCACAACGTTTAGCATTTGTATTAACTAGAAGATAATGAAACATCAAATCATAAAATGATATTGATATTAAAAAACAAACATTTAACTTCAATAAAAAAATATAAACATACATGCCTCTAAAATTATGATCTTTTAACAATTAACAATCATTCATTGTGATCTCCACGCACATATAAGTCATCATTAGCTTCAATATTTTGTGGAGTTGGCAACCCAACTGAGAATGGACTGGAGTCATCATATTTATCATAGTACTCTTCTTCATGTATAGGATCTTCAATGAACTGTCTTTTACCATTAAGAACAACCGACCATTTATCATTTGCAGGATCATCGATATAGAATATTTGTTTCGCCTGTGATGCCAATATGAATGGTTCGCCCTTCTCGCGAATCTTTTCAAAGTTCACTAAAGTGAAACCCAATTCATCCACTATAACTCCTTTGGTGTTATCAACCCAATTACATTTAAAGAGCAGAATTCTGAAATCTATGTAGTCAAACTCCCATATGTCTTCAATGACACCGTAATATGACATTTTAGCTTCACGTGGACTCTTATTCTTTGCACTAGCAAATTACATAGTCAACGCTTGAAGAGTGACCCCACTGTTTTGGATGACACTCTTATCATCTTGGCGCTTGGTTTAATATGTGAACCCATTAATTTCAAACCCTTCATAAGACATAACATTCAGTTTTAGTTTAAAGGTGAGGCATTTGATAGTTTCTATAATATCATTTGGTGTTTGAGATAGTTGATTTAAGACTTTATCTTCAAACCACTTAGTAAAAGTCTTGTTATGCTCTCTAGCAAGCCACATTGAACTTGCTCGAGGATGTTGTCTCTTGATGAAATTGGTATGTTCCTCGATATAAACACTCACTTCGTCCATGTTGTGTAAAATATACAAGTGGCCTTGTTCCAACTGCTCATGGCTGATTACTTTCACCTGTGATCCCATAATTCCTTTGCCCTCATCAATATTCTTGTCATTAACAGGAGTGTTATTACCACTCAGAAAGTCATTGCAAAAATCCATAACCTCTCTCACCACATAACCTTCACTAATACTCCCTTCAGGCCGATAACGGTTCCGAACATCACCTTTAAAAATGCTCATGTATCGTTCAAAGGGATACATCCAATGCAAGAAAACTGGTCCCAACATTTTCACTTCCCTAGTCAAGTGGACAACAAGATGTACCATGATATCAAAGAACAAAGGAGGGAAATACATCTCAAGCTGACATAGGGTAACAACCACTTCTCTTTGCAAATTATCGAGAGTATCAGGGTCAATAACTTTGCTGCATAGACTGTTGAAAAAGAAACAAAGTCTGGTGATTGCAAACCTTACATGCTTCGGTAATATAGATCGAATTGCCACAAGCAATATTTGTTGCATTAGAGTGTGACAATCATGAGATTTAAGACCTATCAACTTCAGATCTTTCATTGATACCAATCTACAAATGTTAGATGAGTAACCATGTGGCACCTTAACATTTACCAAGCATTCACAAAAAGCTTTCTTCTCCTTTCTAGACAACATGTAACAAGTGGGAGGTAAGTATGTTCTTTCATTACCCATTTCATATAATTCGGTTAATTCTGACCTTATTCCCATTTCGCGTAGGTTCTGTCTGGATTTTATCCCATCTTTAGTCTTACATGGTGTATTTAACAGAGTACCAATGACGCTATCACAGACATTTTTTTCAACGTGCATTACATCGATACAATGCCTGACTGTCAAAGAACTCCAATAAGGAAGATCCCAAAATATTGAATTCTTCTTGAATGAAGAATTGTCACTCCGGGTGGCCATACTATGTTGTGATTTCTTACCAAATTCATTGACAATGTTTTTTACTCTTTCATAAACAACATCCCCTAGTATAGGTTTAGGTGCACTCTGTTCATCATTCCATCCATTGAATGCTTTGCGCTTCCTACGATACGGATGGAATTTTGAAAGAAACTTTTGATGACCAAGATATACAGTCTTGCCGCCATGTTTTATTCTTATTGAATCAGTGTTTTCTTCACATATAGGACACGCTTTAGCTCCTTTGACACTATATCCAGACAAATTCTCGTATGTTGGAAAGTCATTAATAGTGCAAAACAACATAGCGTGCAAACGAAATGTCTCTCTTCCTGAAGCATCATAGGTCATCACACCTTCAGCCCAAAGTTTCTTTAAGTCGTCAATCAGAGGTTCAAGATAAACATCAATATCAACGACAGCATAACGCACTTATTTTTCATACACAGCCAGGGAGGAAGATTGTATATAACAAGCATGACTGGCCAAGTGCTATGTTGGCTGCACAATGTCCCGTACGGATTCATCTCATCTGTACAAAGCCCAAGTCTTAGATTCCTATCTTCTTCACCAAATTTGGGGTACAATAGATCAATCTTCTTCCACTGTGGGGAATCTGACGCATGTCGTAGGATCCCATCATTATTTTTCTTAACATCTGCATGCCACCTCAAATTCTTCGCATCTTTCGGATTTGCAAACAAGCGTTGAAACCATGATATTATAGGTAGATACCACATCACCTTGGCAGGAGAACCAGTTTTGGACTCCCCCGAAGTCGTCAATTTATACCGTGATGCACCACATTTTGGACAATCTTTCAAATCCACATAGTCCTTTTGAAATAATATACAATCATTCGGGCATGTGTGTATCTTTTTGGCCTCCATTCCCATTGGGCACAACAATTTCTTTACCCGGTATGTTGAGATTGGCAGCTCGTTTCCTTCAGGAAGCATTTCTTTCAACAAAGTCAACAATGAAGTGAAGCTTTTGTCGCTCCATCTATTGTTAGCTTTCAACTTATACAATCTCAACACAACACTAAGCTTCGTAAACTTAGCACAGCCTATGTATAACGGTATCTCAGCATCATGCGCAATGTTTCTAAAGATAGGAGGTGGATCGGTGTGCTCTACCCTACAACTATCCAGCATCGCATCAATGATGTCTACTGGAACTGGTTCGTTCACATCTACGTCATCGGAGGCAATTTCCTCTTCCACCCAAGCACTTCTATCGACATCCACTGGTTTTGAGTTTGAAATCTCTCCATGCCAGTGCCATTCAGTATAGCCTTGTACAATCCCGTTGCACATGACATGACTTTTGATTTTGTCACCAGTGCTGACTTTCAAGTTGTTACCGCAATGCCTACATGGACAGTACAACCTATCTCTAGGTTCTTTCCTATGTTTCTCGGCAAATCTAATAAACTAATTGAGACCAGATATAAACTTGGGGGTGCAGCGATTGCGAATAGACATCCATGATCTATCCATTCTATGATCAAAGAGAAAACAAGTATATATTAGGACAAGATTAGGGTCTACGGTTAAAAATACATGTGATGTCATTCTTATATATAATAAATGTGTACCACCTATTCCATCCTTGAACACCTAATCTCACTAGTAAGTGTATAATGTGTATTGGGTTTTTGAGAAAATTTCGGCAGCATTTCCCCGTTGTTCTCTAAGTACATATAGACTTACATCCTAAGTGAGATTAGGTGTTCAAGAACAGTCCCAAACCGGGGTCTATCTAAGATTTACTCCTAATGAGTAAATCTTGGACAGGTTTCTAGGCCAACAAAATCATATCATTAAGAGCATGGTTTCATGTTATGTCATCATAGGTACTGAGGGGACCAGGAAAGAGTGTTTTTAATCACTAGGATCATACAAGTAGCAATGTTGATTAAGTCTACATGATTAAAGATCAAGCAGTGTAATAAAACAGGGTTTTGGGGGATGTTTACCTCTGTTTGAGCCCAGTCGGGCATCAGCAGGGAGAGAGGGTGAGACGGAGGGTAGGCGAGTAGGCACGCAAGCAGGCAGGTGAGCAGGCGACAGGCAGGGAGACGGCGGGCAGCAGTAGATGATCAATTAATTCCTGAAATAGTACATAAATAAACACAAACAGTAGATAAATAAATACATATCAATTGATAAATAAAGTAATATACATAAGTAGCCCATAGATGATATATATACAGTAGTGGTACATACTACATAGATGATATATACACTAGTGGTACATACTACATAGATGATAAACTCAATTATAACATACTCAATCTAGTAACTAGTAATATATTAAATTAAATATATACAGAAGTAGCCCATATATGATATATATACACTAGTGGTACATACTACATAGTATATGAATATATAGTAGTAGGCAGTACATGATATATGTAATACGTTATGCTTTAGAGGTACATGCTACATAGTATAGAATATGCATTATACAGTAGTAGGCAGTACATGATATGTACATTATACTGTTATATGTATTGCAAACTACAAAGTACATCTACATAGATAATACATTAGTTGAACGCATAACAATACAAGAAAAACTAAGGTATGAATGTATGTATAGGTACAAGTATAATGTATCAGTAAATATTAGT
Source organism: Alisma plantago-aquatica (assembly GCA_963693085.1). NCBI lineage: Eukaryota > Viridiplantae > Streptophyta > Magnoliopsida > Alismatales > Alismataceae > Alisma > Alisma plantago-aquatica. The sequence goes on from OY856412.1 coordinate 951,051,485, forward strand.
GGTTGAGTTCATAGTAGAGCAGCAATGTATGTACAAATGATAAATATGTAATGTAGGTACATCAGTTCATACATAAAGATGTCAATGGGTGCAGCAGTACATACATACAGAGCTTATATGAAGTAGGAATGATTTTGATGCATGTACAACCTAATTAAAAATGAGAAGGGGAGGAAGAAGCAGAAAGAGGGGTAGGGGGCAGGAGCAGGAGCAAGGAGCAAGCCAGAGAAACCCTATTGTCTAAGTAGGAAGAGGAGGAAGAAGGGTACCAGGTGCAGCGATCTGGTGGCCGGAGCTGCAAGCCAGAGAGAGGGCGGCGGCGGCAAATGGGCGGGGACAATGAGCGGGCGACCAGGAGCAGAGCACCGGTGAGGAGAGAGCAGCGACAGTGAGGAGAGGAGCGGTCGGGCGACCAGGAGGCAGTGTCAGTGGAGAGAAAGTAGTCGGCTGATGTCAGCCCGGCGTTGCAGTAGGAGCGCCAGGTGGTGGCGCGCAAGCAGGGGGAAGGAGTGGTAGAGAGCAAGGAGAACGGTGAAATAGCGGCGGTGGCGGTGGCAATGAGAACGGTGGCGGCTGGAAGTGGCGCATGGAGGGAGTTTGCTTGCTCACCGGAATCGCCAGACCCTAAAATCGACGTTCGATTGCAGTGAAACAGAGAAAGGGGAAGAGTCTGCTTCGTGCGGGTGCTAATAAGTCAACAATCGGCGTCGGTCATTACACAAAACCGACGCCAAAGAAGAACAGTGCCGGTTGTTCGGTAGATAACCGATGCCTATTACTCTTCAGCGTCGGTGGATAGGAAAAAACCGACATCCAATTGGACAATCTTTGCCCTAAATTATTTGGCGGGAACCATTATCAGCTTCGGTTATCAAACGATTAACCGAAACTGAAAGCAAAACTTTTCGTGGAAATATCCTTCTTAAATTGGCATCGTTGAATATTTAAAAAAATCGACGATGTATGTGACGCAAATTTTTTTCGCTCGAAATTTGGATTTCACGGGTGATTTTAGGCGTCGATTTGTTATACCCAGCCGGCGCTGAATACAAAGTGGTACCCGTGTCTGGCTGGTCTTCGACTATAGATGTTAGTTTCCCTAAATAACCGACGTTGACTATTATAGGCGTCGGTTTACCTTAATAACTTACGCCCAGAAAAGCGACACTGAATGTTGTTTCTGTAGTAGTGCTTATACATGCAAGAACTAAATTGGATCCAAAATTCATGTCGGTCGACAATATTGTCGACCGAGGATATCTTTAGGGTTGGTTATAAGGAAAAAACCGACCCTAGATGTGCTTATACACGTGAGATCTGGCTCCTTCTCGATCGATGAATTTGTCGACCGAGAGGTTATCGGTCGACAAATTCGTCGACCGAGGGGAGCTCTATGGTCGGTTAAAAGTAAAAAACTGACGTTAGAGGTGCTTATACAACCCTAATATGGGATGATGTTATGTGAAACCCTAATATAGGGTGATGTCGTGTGAAACCCTAATATGGGATAATGTTATGTGAAACCCTAATATGGGATGATGTTATGTGAAACCCTAATATAGGGTGATGTTGTGTAAAACCCTAATATGGGATAATGTTATGTGAAACCTTAATATGGGATGATGTTATGTGAAACCTAATTGATAAAAATGGGAAACTCTAACCCTAATGAGGGAATAGTGATGTTATCTTTGTATTGCATGATGTTGATATGAAATTGATATGGTTGTTATCAAGTATACTAACCATGCAAGTATCATGAGATAATAAACGTAACCATGTATGAGCTATGATAGTAATGGGCCTTGTGAGCCATTATTTTATTTGTTGCGTAGTGGGAGGTGACAACAAGAAGTTGAAAATTCCTAGAGAGTTACGTGAGATGCTTGTGTGACAAGTATCCTGAATACCTTGGTCAGATGACCTGAAGGTAACAGTTACCTGATAAGTGATAACCATGTTTAGTGATGAACTAAGGGTTTGTATACCCAGATCCAGCAAATGTGATGATGGTGGTATTGAGGGATGTGAATTCCCAACAATGAGACAAGGGATTGAGATCCCAATGCTTTATAAAGTTTTAAAAAGTACTAAACTGGATCCAAAATTCATGTCGGTCGACAATATTGTCGACCGAGGAGCCCTTTAGGATCGGTTATAAGAAAAAACCGACCCTAGAGGTGCTTATACACGTAAAATCTGGCTCCTTCTCGGTCGACGAATTTGTCGACCGAGAGTTTATCGGTCGACAAATTCGTCGACCGAGGGAGCTCTAGGGTCGGTTAAAAGTAAAAAAACTGACGCTAGTGGTGCTTATACATGCGTGAACTAAACTGGATCCAAAATTCATGTCGGTCGACAATATTGTCGACCGAGGATCCCTCTAGGGTTGGTTATAAGGAAAAAATCGACCCTAGAGGTGCTTATACACGTGAAATTTGGCTCCTTCTCGGTCAACGAATTTGTCGACCGAGAGGCTATCGGTCGATAAATTTGTCGACCGAGGAGAGCTTTAGGGTCGGTTAAAAGTAAAAAAATGATGCTATAGGTGCTTATACATGCGTGAACTTAACTGGATCCAAAATTCATCTCGGTCGATAATATTGTCGACCAAAGGGACTTCTAGGGTCAGTTATAAGGAAAAAACCGACCCTAGAGGTGCTTATACATGTGTGAAGGCAAACTGGATTCAAGATGTCTCCCGTGTTTTTTGTAGACATATAAGGTCGGTTATTTGGAAAAACCGACCCTATAGATCGAGGCGTGAGGCCAAAATCAAGCAAATTTTTACCGCGGGAAACTGTAGTTGGCTTTCTAATCCAATTGTCTATAAGGTCGCTTATTTTATGAAAACTGACCCTATAGAGATACACTACAAGGTTGGTTATTTTAAGAAAAGCGACCCAAAAGGTCTTAAGTGGTGCCCGCATTTTTTATAGACATATAAGGTTAGTTATTTAGAAAAGCGACCCTATAGAGTTACACTACAACGTCGTTTTTTTTAAGAAAACCGACCCAAGAGGTCTTAAGTGGTGTCCGCATTTTTTTAGACATAAAAGCTCGGTTATTTGAAAAAACTGACCCTACGGGTAGTGACGTTATAACCCATTTCTGTACTAGTGAGAACCTTGATAAGTATAATAGAGTTTATAGGAAGATATACTACTACGTCATGTAGAATGTAGGGTTTGGGTTATCCATGTGGTGATCTTGGGCGAGGGAAATAGGTAGGATAGTTCTCGAGTGGGTGTATTTATTAGAGGAGGTGGAGGGTTTCATGAGAATATGTGATGTCTAAAAAAGCGGAAAGGGATATAGATTGGATCCTCATGTGATGGTGGCAGGTGTATGGATAGGAACATGTGATGGTGGTGTAGATGTATGAGTAGTTGCATGTGGTGGCTGCATGTCAACATTGTAGGAAAGCAGAGAAGGAGTTGACTATGTTGGGTATCTATTTGCTTGTGTCTCTATGGTGATAAGGGAGATTTACAATAGAATTTTCATGGGAAGGATAAGTTTCTTTTACAGGGGAAGTATAATTAGTTTTTGCATGGAAAAGTGTGAGAATGTTCAGTAGCCTTATAAGAAAGATTGTGAATATTATAGCATATGTACATACGATGTTGTTGTAGATTTGGGGAATATTTAAATAAATGTCCAATTTTTGACATGCATAATAGAATATAGGTCTTAAAAATTGTAGTATTTGTGTCCAAGGAGGTTGTAGCATCAACATTAGAAAATTGTACATGGTTGAGTTTTCCTTTTCCTACATACTTTTGTCCATGAATGGGATGTGTAAAGTAATCTAGTTGACTTCTTTTAATGTAAAAAGATGCATCATAAAAAGAGATGTAATCAGATGGATTGATGATAGGGTCCTACATGATGATGTGGTTGGCTTATTTGTTGGTGCTACTTTCAATTTTAAAATTTGTATCACGATGAGAGGCATCGATTGTATTGAGACATATTCAACATCTTTGGGAGTTGAGGAACATACCTCTCAAGAAATATTTGGCACATGACTGTTGTGATATGAATTGATGTTATTATTATTGCATTCTTTCTCATGGTTGATTACTTGTGATTGTGGAGAAGAAACCTCCATCAAACATAACGAAAGAGAACAAAGGTGTTTTCCAATCTATGGTTGGGTCGTTTGAAGATGGCGGTATCTAGGATCTCTAGAAAGTGGGGGTAGGGGTAGCAGGTCTGCCATCTCATCGAGGATGTGTAAGTAGATGGTATTGTTATCAATGGGATGTAGCTCCATATGTTGTCCTCAGAGAAGACCTACTTCACTATCCACAGATCTCCATCTCCAAATCACATTGAGATGGTATTAGTTACAAGTTGAGAAAGGATAGATAAGTGTTGGCTACCAAGGATTAAGGTGATCCATCTAGAAGTAAAATCCAATTATAGATATTTCCAATGTTGACGAAGGGTAAGGTGTCGAGTGGATGCATGATTCACCTCTAGACGGTAACATAAATTGTTGCTATCCATCCTTGGAATATGATTCAATGTCCGTGGCACAATAAATGGTTGTGTTTTTGGAAGAGCGGACAATGGATATTCGTTCCTTTTTTATTTGAGGTGTATTGCAAAGCTTTGGAGTGGATTGTGAGGATTTAATTTCCCTTTCAAAGAAGGGTCTCCTAGTCAAGTGTAACCACTTATTCAAAAAGAGTCATCCCTTTCTCATATTTCGTTTAATATATGATTTGTTTGGGAGGTAGAGTGGTCATGGTAACGGTACCATCAAGGTGGTGAAGTCTATAAATTTTGTTTATTATCTTGTTTGTTTAAGTGGTAGAGTTGGCAGGGTAGCAGTACCACAGGGATGGCAAAGTATGTTGATACATATGGATCTCATGGTTGGTTGTCTATAGTTATTGGTCTGAAAAGAATATGACAAAGTTGGCCTAAAGTAATTTTTGGGCAAGAAAATAGTTTTTTAGCTTTCATGTATCATTTGTATCCAGAGTTGTGACCTGGCTTAAAACTTTTGTTAGGGGCAAAGGCTTGTAGATAGATGTGGGGGTGCCGCATGAGTTGAACATGTAAAGAAATAACCACTAGAATAGGATGGTATATTAGCCTGATGAGATACAAGAGAGGAACGATGTTGTAATTAGGCTAAAAAAAGGTACCATCTAAGAACTATATAGAACCAAAGCCCAAGAGAGTATAGGTTCTTACCTGTGTTACCTACCAATCGTCGTGTGCAGAGGAAAAACCTAACCTGACAAGCTCCCACACCCACACTTTTCCATATTCCATGCCAAATCCACAATTTTTTAGATAACTGAGCTGGTTTAGCTGTATGATGAGAGTATCCCGGACAGTGATTTCTTTAGTAATAAAGGATGACAATGATGACGAGATCAAACGACTCTAGATGGAGTGACTGGCAGACCTGTGAAATTGGGTTAAAATCCCTGAACTCCCATGGGTCGACCCGTTTAAATTGGATTTGGATGATGATATTTGTCATTCATTGCAAAATACCCAAACCCATACACACATGTTTAATTAGCAAATTTCACAAGTGGCCCATGGGAACCCGCGATCACTTGACTAGATTAATCACAATAAAATAAATATAAATGTCCACTACTACTTAACATAAATATGATATATGATAATATACAATACCTATTAATTATTTGGAGTTCCAACCAACTTTCTTAACAATAGAAGAAATATCATATTTTATAATTGTTGTATCAAACATAGTATGGAATTGTACCACAAATTACTAACTATAAGCCATCACGCATCATTATACATTTAAGAATCTTAACCAAAAATGAAAAAAAAATCTTCAAAATAGTATGCGGTTGAATGTTTGTAATAAAGGAACAAACTTTCTTTTTGGATAAGGTAAAATAAAAAGAATAAATTTTTTTGTATGATAGCAACAATATGTAATAGTCGGCTACGTTTATTAATATATTTCATATAAAATACTAGAGAGTCGTACTTTTTTCTACCACTAGAGGCATATTCCAAAGAATTTTTCTTAAACACAAACTATATGGACACGCTGGAGCAAGTTTGGGTTTGTCCTTACATAGCCCGTCTAGAACTGGGTCATTTAGACCGGAACTAGCGAGACCCAAAACTGAACACACCCAGTTTGACAGATCTAGTGACCAGTATTCCTTCTGCACATATCCTGCAGGAAGAGATGAGAACGTACGTTTGGTTTAAGGGACTCGAATTCATTTAGTCCAACACTGCAACTGATACGGCTTCGAAGAAATGTATTGTCGTCTTGATCAAGACGCGGCTAAGGAACTTATAGGGTACGTTTGTTTAGCTGTATTTCTCTGTAAAGGATTGCATTCGTGCACCCAGCAACGAAAAGTTTGTATTTGCTTTGCCGTAATGGAAAAAAGGACATCATCATGCATTCGCAGATATAATATAAATGCAGTAAACTGCTCTCCAGTTCAAAAGCAAAGGACGCCGATATCCATTGCCCCTGTTGTGCATTTCCAGCTGGCTGCAAGCTACTCCAAACCGCCAGCCATGTTCCTCTCCACATATCACCAAACGTAAACTACAGTTCTCCGGAACTTTTCAAAATAGCTTAATCCATGTACATGGATTCTCTAACTGCAGGATTCGTTGTAATCCCGATGAATCCGGCAATGCAAACGTGTCCTATAGTGTAAGAGCCAGCCAGCAAATGAAGCCATCCAAAAGTTGCGGCCGAATTCTGGAAAAGCACAGCCCTAAAAGGACAATATTCTTTTTATTGGGAATGTTTTGCCGAAAAAATCCTTTCAACAACGTCCATTGGGCGATTGCGAACTTATAAAATCTGGTCCGATGGACGACGTTAGTATTTTTAAAGTTGTGCAGGGGGGTGAGCTGGACAAAATCTGCAGACCTCCCCGTCAATCTGTAGTGAAGAAAATCAGGAAGGATGCTGCCATTCTCGAAAAATCCCATTTCTGCGTTATTAGAAAAACTTAGGGCCTGTTTGGCTCCCATCATTCCAAGTTGTGGGACTTGAGGCTCGTCTGGTTCGATGTCAAACCAATTCATACCGTGAGTTTTAAAACAGGAAATCCAATACTGCAAGTTGCAGGCCCAGCAGCGTCTAGTTTGAAAAAAAAAAAAAGCCGTCACTTTCGTTTGTTTTACATTCGGTACCGTGCTGTTTTTTCTGGCTGCGTATACCGGTAGGCACCACAATTTCTTTCGTTGATAGCAGGCGGCATATTATGGAGAGCCAAGGAAAACCAACTGCGCCCAAATCAGACGCAGTCGGGTTTTTCACAGATGAGCATGTTACGATGCAGATTATTTTCTCAACGCCACTTTTAAGTTACACCCAACCAAAACATAATTAGTTAGAAAAATCAGGTACTTCGAAAACGTGTTTTAGTTTTCTGTCGAACCAAACTGGCCCTTATATGCAAATAGAGAAGGGTACTTACATAATGGTCAAACGTTTTGTCCAGATATATTGCGAGATTCCAAAGCTTACCGTGACATTTAGCCGTACATTAAGACTAGAGATAGCTAAAAAGCATGCTGCTTTTCTTTCCTGGAGATGGGATACTATCGCTCACAATAATTATACTCGTGAAAATCAAATGCCACAGATATATAACTACCAGAGTTTTAATGTCAGCGGCCAAACGCCCCTTACTGTCACTTGTTACACCAAGGGGCAGCAGTTACGAATTCCACGTATAACATTATGGGCTATTAATTACTATACTAGGTACCACGATTTCAAAATGGTTATGTTAAAATCAATTCTGCATCAGAACAGACAACATAATAAAAACCATGCAAACCTCACTTCGATTTACATTATTTTTGGCAAATTCCAACCAAACTTGAGAAATTTCTATATCAGGCCTGTAACGCCAGCATTCTGCTGGCAAAAACTCAACGTACCACTGTTCTAGAGAGAGAAAACCTCCGGGTGGCATACAATGACAGTACTGCAATTTAATGCTACAGTCACTCCAGAGGATTGAAGTGAATCACCTCAAATCATCGTGCTCTTTCTTATTTGTACAATAAACCATCGGAGGCCGAACAACTGGCTGTTTAGTGCAGGTATCAGCTACAGGCCGAAAACCTACCGAACAGAAATATTGTAGAGCGAAGATATGTCCACCTCAATTTTTGGAATGGATCAGATTCCTAATGACGTAAGGCAAGATTCCTCCATGATTGAAATAAGCAAGTTCCACCTGGAAAGCAATTGCAATAGAACATGTTATGGGCAATAACAAGAGACAATTGGCCTGGTAGGCTGATCTTAACAAGTTTACCTCAGTGTCAAAACGAACAGTGCAAGTAAAAGATTTCCCACTGTCTGTAACAACTGTGATATCTTGCCCTGGTTTTATGTCGTCCACGCTGCTTGGGAGATTGATTGTGTAGCGTTCATGGCCTGTCAAGCCTAGGGTGTCAGCATCCTCACCGGCCTTGAAACAAAGGGGAATAATACCCATTCCGACAAGGTTGCTGCGATGGATTCTCTCGAAGCTTTTTGCTATAACTGCTTTCACGCCCTGCAATCAAAACGCTACCCTGTCAGGCAAGCTAATACAGGCCGAAAATGACAGTTCAAATTGCTATTTGAAACAGCTTTGACTATTTCAGTCCACTCAGAATAGTACGTTATTAAAAGAATTGCTAATTTCGAACCATTGTTACATTTATCTCAGTATCAAGTGTACGAGCTAACTGCTGGAGAACGACCCATTTGTATAGTCAGCAAAACTAACCTGCAACATGGGACCCTTTGCAGCCCAATCACGTGAACTTCCACTGCCATACTCAGCACCAGCCAAGATGATAGTGGCATGGCCGTCGTTTTTGTATCTCTGTTCATGGCACAACGAAAATAATACTCAGATAACTTAGCAACTCATACTTCCTTATCTGACATTGATCAAGTCATTTTACTGCATAAAAGAGTTATAGTTACCGTAGCAGCATCGAACACGGACAACTTCTCCCCAGTTGGAATGTGAACAGTCTTAGGTCCAACTTCACCCTTCAGAAGCTTGTTAACAAGGCGGATGTTAGCGAAGGTGCCCCTTGCCATCACCTCATCATTACCACGACGGCTTCCATAAGAATTGAAGTCCTTCCTTTCAACACCTCTTTCCATCAAGTACGCTGCAGCAGGACTATCCTTGTGAATGCTCCCCGCAGGCGAGATATGATCAGTTGTAATACTGTCACCAAAGTTCAGCAAGCAGTAGGCATCCTTGACACCATGTGGGCCAGGAGGAGTCATTGTCATGTTCTTGAAATAAGGAGGCTCGTGAATGTAAGTTGACTTTGGGTCCCATGAATACAGAGATGATGCTGGAACCTCAAGCTGATTCCACATAGGGTTTCCCTTGGTAATTGATTCATATGTTGCCTTAAACATGTCAGGAAGAACGCTGGATTGCACTACCTGAAACAATTAGCAAAACATGTTCTAAATCAATATCATATAATAAATCATCACAGTTGTGCAGATAGAAGAATAAAGAAACTCACGTCAGCTATCTCTTCGTTTGAAGGCCAGATATCCCTGAAGAAGACTTCTTTTCCATCCTTTCCAACACCTATAGGTTCGGTCTCAAAATTGATGTTAACCTGCACAAGGACGAAGGGACCAATTACAACCCATTACAAACAGTATGGCTTGTCCCTTTACCAGTAGTATCAAACTAAACATCAGCAAAGTTCAAGGGAGATATATTTTTTTACACCGCCAAACATCATTTGTCCAGTAACTACCTACTTCCGGGTTTGGTTGCTAAGAGTACTACCAAGCGGATAGCTTGTTTATCGTGCCCAAGACTATAATCGACATAGTTTCCATTTAAATCTTACTACCAACAAGGCTTTTCTAGATTACTAACCCCGATAGCACTATCCTCACTTCCTGAATTGAGTAGTTCAAAAGATGTACGATGATGAATCATAACGGAGAGGTAAACGATACTGTCCTCAAGGAGAGACATCATTGTACTTAGATAGCAAACACTCCTTGAAGGAACCATATGACAATTGTTCTAACGGGAAAAAAAATCTGAACAAATTCATGTAGCTCTTATAAAACTACTCAAATAATTAGAAATAATAATAAATTCTTAAAGAAATCAAAAGCATAAAAAGCTAACTGAGACAATAGTGAGTTTTTAACAAGGAAAACTAATTAGGCATCAACCCTGGCCATTTCTTTGTCATGCGGTGAGTTTTATATATATGATTAAAAAAGAGTAGTAGCTTACATGTTCATGACAATTTGAGCCACCATCAATGATGATGCTCCTAATATCTATGGAATCTTTAATTGACATGTGATTGGGGAAGATATGAGAAGAAGAGGCTTTTTAGATAGCATCGAGTGCATGGCAGATAACTCCGCCTATGTTTTCATTTTTTGTGTAAATGTAGCCGGTCCCAAGCCCGGGTAAAGGAGGAGGGTTGGTGGTAGGTTGACAGCCAACCTATAAAAACTTTGTCACTCTTTCTATGACATGGATCCTTATAAGAATATCGTTGGAGCGTCCCTACCTAGCGACGCGTTGCACCGGCACCCAGGTGCAGTGATAAATATGCAAGGGGTTTCGACACAACGACGCCCGGTTGTGTTGAAGGATAAACAAGGGTTTCCACATCTTGGACGGGTGTGGGTAAAGAAGCTAGTCCCGCTGCATCATCGCCCGGATGTAGTGAAAAATGTGCAAGGGTTTCCACATCTTGGACGGGTGTGGGTAAAGAAGCTAGTCCCGCCGCATCATTGCCCAGATGCAGTGAAAATTGTGCAGGGGCAACATTTTCGACGAAGGCAAGTTAAGAAGCAAGTTCAACAAAAAAGGTTTAGAGTTGGATCTTGGAATATTGGCTCTTTGACAGGAAAATCTTTGGAGATAGTGGATACCATGATGAGAAGAAAAGTCAATATAGCTTGCTTGCAGGAAACCAAGTGGACAGGGGAGCGCTGTAGAGAGATTGGAGACACAGGATACAAAATCTGGTATACAGGTATTGATAAACATAGAAATGGCGTAGGTATTATCATTGATAAGATGTTGAAGGATGACGTCGTCAAGATTACAAGGATGGGTGATAGAATCATAGCTATCAAGGTTGTTCTTGGGCGAAATATTTTTAACATTATTAGCGCTTATGCCCCCCAAGTTGGCCTTAGCGAGGATGCGAAGAAGGATTTTTGGGATGACATGGATGAATTGATGCAAGGAATACCGATCGAGGAGAAGATTATTATTGGGAGTGATTTAAATGGCCATGTGCGGAGTGGTAATGCTGGATTTGAGAGAGTTCATGGTGGTTTTGGATATGGCAACAGGAACGGAGAAGGAGAGAGGATATTAGATTTTGCAGTTGCATATGATATGATTTTGGCAAACACCCATTTCAAGAAAAGAGAATCTCATAAGATTACTTTCAAGAGTGGGCACAACTGTAGCCAAATTGATTACCTCCTTACAAGGCGGGTGGATCGTAACATATGCAAGGATTGTAAAGTGATTCCTGGCGAAGAACTCACGACCCAACATAGGTTGGTAGTTTTGGATATTAACATGAAGATCAATAAAGGCAAACATAACGGAAACCAAGATAGCAGGATCAAGTGGTGGAATCTTAAAGGAGAAAAGAAATTGACTTTTCATGATAAACTCATCAAGGAGGTAACTTGGAACTTGGAGTCTGATGTTAACACTATGTGGCATAACATGAGCTCCTGCATAACAAAAATTTCCAAAGAGGTTTTGGGGGAGTCTAAAGGTTGTGGACCTCCACAGAAGGAGACTTGGTGGTGGAATGATGAAGTACAAAAGGCTATTAAACTGAAAAGGGAGATCTATAGGAGCTTGCCCAAATCTGGAGATGATGCTATGTCCCAAAGATACAAGCAAGCAAAGAAAGAAGCTAAAAAGGTGGTTCGGGAGGCAAGGTCTAGATACTTTGATGATATGTATAAGAAGTTGGACACTAGAGAAGGGGAAAAGGATATATATAAAATGGCTCGTATAAGAGAAAGGAAAGGAAGAGACTTGAGTCAAGTAAAATGCATAAAGAATGAAGATGGTAGAGTATTGGTGAAGGACGATGATATCAAAACCAGTGGAGAAAAATTACTTCCATAAGCTTTTCAATGGAGATACTGCATATAATGTTAGCGACTCGTGCGACATGAATACAAGAGATATCATTTACACACGACGAGTTTCACCATTTGAGGTCAAGAATGCTTTGGAAAAAATGAAAATGAGAAAGGCATGCGGACCAGACAATATTCCCATTGATGTATGGAAGAGTATGGGGGATGAGGGAGTTACATGGTTAACAAATTTCTTTAACAAGATTATGAAGACCAAGAAGATGTTGGATGAGTGGAGAAATAGTATTATAGTCCCAATCTACAAGAACAAAGGCGACGTTCAGAGTTGTACAAACTATAGAGGTATCAAGCTGATGAGTCACACGATGAAGCTTTGGGAGAGGATTATTGAGCAGAGGTTAAGATCTATAACACATGTATCAAACAACCAATTTGGTTTCATGCCTGGAAGATCAACAACAGAGGCTATTTTTCTGATAAGGAGGCTTATGGAGAAGTATAGACAAAGCAAAAGAGATCTTCATATGGTGTTTATCGACCTAGAGAAGGCTTATGATCGAGTACCCAGAGAAGTGTTATGGATGGTTTTGAAGAAAAAGGGTGTGCCTATCCAATACATTGACTTGATTAAAGACATGTATGATAGCTCTACTGCAAGTGTCAAGACTCCTGGAGGAGAGACACCAACTTTTCCTATTACAGTTGGGGTACACCAAGGATCCACACTCAGCCCATATCTATTCGTTCTGGTTATGGATGAGTTAACAAAGAATGTTCAGGATGATATTCCTTGGTGTATGTTATTTGTTGATGATATTGTTTTGATTGACGAAACAAAAGATGGATTGAATGATAAAGTTGAATGTTGGAGAAAGGCATTAGAATCAAATGGATTGATGATTAGCAGGAGCAAAACTGAGTATATGCATTGCAATTTCAGCCAATCTCGCAGTGTGAATGATGGAGCCAAGTTGGACGGAGTAGATATACCAAAATGTGACAAATTTCGTTACTTAGGTTCTATTATTCAAATAGACGGGGATGTCCAAAATGATGTTTGTCACCGGATCACTGCAGGATGGTTGAAATGGAGGAGTGCAACTGGAGTTTTATGCGATCAGAAGATCCCTCTCAGGTTAAAAAGTAAGTTTTATAGAACAGCTATACGACCAACCATGCTCTATGGGAGTGAATGTTGGGCGGTGAAGAAACAAGGTCTCAACATGATGAATGTGGCCGAAATGCGTATGCTGAGATGGATGTGTGGGAAGACAAGAAAAGATCGTTTGAGAAATGACTATATCAGGAATAAAGTGGGGGTGGCGAGCATTGAGGACAAGTTGCGTGAGGGCCGACTCAGATGGTACGGACATGTGCAACGCAGACCTACTAGTGTGCCTATACGAAGCAATGCTATTGAGCCAAACACTCTAAATAGAAGAAGAGGAAGGCCTAAATTAACATGGGATGAGCTTATAAAGAGAGATTTTGAATCTCTACATCTCAATCAGAATATGACCCATGATAGAAGCTGAAACGAAGGATCCATGTAGCCGACCCCAACATAGTTGGGATTGAGGCTTAGATGATGATGATGATGATGATGATCGAGTGCATGGCAGATGGGCTGCAGTAGTAGTCATGCTTGGTACCTTATTGGAACTCTTATGTCACTAGCAACCTTTTTTTGTACTGGAATTCTCCACACTCATTGTCTCATCAATGGGCATTGGGTGTGGTGTTACTCATCACATCCTCCTTCCCCAGTACACCAGACAAAAGCAAGCTTGGACAAGGAGATCGGTGGACAGAACAGTGTTGAGCATTGACTAGGGTTTCATACAAAGGTTGAGCATGGGCATTGCGGCAGATTGTAAGCAATAGCCATGGTAAGCCAATAGTGCACTCTGGAAATATCCCATACCGGAACCAGCATAGATCAGGCCGATCGAACAACTTTGCAAAAGCTTGGACAACAAGATCCAGCAATAGAACAGTGTTGCACATTGACTACGGTTTCATAAAGGTTGAGCATGGGTATTGCGGCACATTGTAGGCAATATACATGATAGATAGCCAATAATGCACTCTGGAAATATCCCATACCGGAACCGGCATAGATAAGGCCGATCAACCAACTTTGCATGTGGTTTGAGACAGGAATGCAAGTATCCATGGCGGTGGATAACGACCGGTGAGATCGTTACACCGTGTAATAAAGAGAGGTGGAGCTCTACATGGTGATCAGTGTTTCAAAAAGCGTTTTTATGCTGGTAATATATATATATATATATATATATATATATATATATATATATATATATAGAGAGAGAGAGAGAGAGAGAGAGAGTCAGGCTAGAATACACTCGAGTGTATTCGGAGCATAATACACTCAAGTAGTTTTTCATGGTGCAATATATTTTTTAAAAATCTAATCCGTTGATCTTCTCAAACATCTTGTGAATAGCTCATACGCAAAATTTGAGCACATTTGGACATTTATAGGTCATGTTATGAATACCACAAAAATTTTGCATTTCAAATTAGTTTCGCGCGTCGATTTTGTGACTTACACTCATCCAAATGGGCTCAAAATTTGTATGTAGCCTAGTTATAGTATGACGGTGAAGATTAATGGTTTACATTTTGCAAAAAATAGTCTTGATATGCAAACACACTTGAGTGTATTCGTGCTATCTGTACACTCGAGTGTATTCTAGCCTGACTCTATATATATATATATATATATGTGTGTGTGTGTGTGTGTGTGTGTGTGTGTGTGTGTGTGTGTGTGTGTGTATTATGCCTTTCAATATCTATCTATATCTATATATATTGTAGTAATACATCAATGGCATACTTGCATATAATATGCAAACATTGTCAATGTCTAACATTCTATTTCATGTATATATATATATGGACATGCATATATGATACATATTGGCATCTACATACACACCTTTCCACATATATGCATAATTTCGGATTGAGTTGATTATTTGTATACATGCAATCTAAAGAGCATCCATCAAATCTCGTGTGTGCGTGCGCACGCGTGCATGTGTTTCAGTTTGACGGTTGATGTGCTTAAGAGCAAGAAAAACTGGCAGTATACAGTGTTTCTATCCAATTCATGTCCCATATCAATATGGGAGTTGTTACAGTGCTTATTAATTCATAGGTAAGAGGGTAGAAAATATGAATGTTGCATGTAGACCATTCACCCAGTGTTATGAATGTAGGAATGCTATATCAACCCACAATTTCTTGTGAATAGCATCTGAAAGCTTTTATCAACATTCTGAGTCTCTGACCATACTTAAAAATGGGATGGAAGAAGAGCAAGAAAGGTAAACTTAGGATCACGGTCAAGTTGGCTGATAGGAGCGGTGAGATTAGTATGTAGTTAACCTTATTTATGACACTCCTATGTGTGTCTTCTTCTCGAAGAACCTATAACACTTTGATTTACTGTGGGTGGATCATGACGAGATAAAAACTAGAAGATAGAGTTGGAAATGCTGATAAACGCCGAAAGTGACATTTTTTTGAGAAATTTGTATGCATACTACTGAATAATAAGGAACTTTTTCTACAGCAATTAGTAGAAACAAACAAATCAGATGGACCTTCATTACAGATGGAGGATTAGCATGCACTGCAGATTAAGAAGTTCCATTTTCTTCAGTGTTTCTCAGAATGTCATTAGTGGAGCGTTGACTTTATGACATCAACAAAATAGGGGAGGGTCATGAATAGGCTAGTTGAGCATGTCTTGGGCATGTTAGGTTGGTATCTTGCTCGATTAGTATGAGAGACATAAATCATCTTGCCTTGTGGCTGCGGCAGGAGTTTTAAAACACTGCTATTGTGGCTTTTCTCCTACCAACAGGCAAGATGATTTATGGCTCTCATAAAACCAAATTGCGCAAGAAACCCATACTATTCCCAAATTCCACAAATTATTCACGCATTTTAGAAATATCCAAGAATTTCTGAATTGTTCCCAAAATTTCCCAACAATTCAAATATATAAAATTAGATTATGGTATATGAATTGGCATTAGGGATTACAGACAGAATCAATAAGTAAATCACATGTGTGAATATATCTAATGGTAGATCAATGTGTTTATCATGTGCAATGTATTTAAAAACGTGCTAGGCCGCTTAAGCGGCCAATCAAAATGTATCTCAGGCTACTGTTGATCGGATTTGGGTTAAGCAGCCGCTTTTAACCCGCTTTGGCGGCTTTTTCTCGTTTTTTTCCCTTGTTAGATATTTTATACTGAGTAACATTAATTTCAGTAATGTGAATTGATTTTTATATATGAGTAAATATTTATACACGCTTATATCAAATGAATATGAATGTATAGTTAGTTGTAGATTTAATATAATCTTCGCTACTGATTTATATTAAAAGTCTAACATTGATCAGGTGATTTACTTAGATGGCTGAATTTAATAACTCTTTATTATTGTTACTTTGTATTACTCTTAAAGGAATACATAGGTTTAAGAGTTTAACTATTTAAAAAATCCACAAATCGTAATATTATTTATGTATATGTGTATAAATTATGTATATATGTGGGTAAAGAAGCTAGTCCAGCCGCATCATTGCCCAGATGCAGTGAAAAATGTGCAGGGGCAACATTTTCGACGAAGGCAAGTAAAGAAGCAAGTTCAACAAAAAAGGATTAGAGTTGGATCTTGGAATTTTGGCTCTTTGACAGGAAAATCTTTGGAGATAGTGGATACCATGATGAAAAGAAAAGTCAATATAGCTTGCTTGCAGGAAACCAAGTGGACAGGGGAACGTTGTAGAGAGATTGGAGACACAGGATACAAAATCTGGTATACATGTATTGATAAACATAGAAATGGCGTAGGTTTTATCGTTGATAAGATGTTGAAGGATGATGTCGTCAAGATTACAAGGATGGGTGATAGAATCATAGCTATCAAGGTTGTTCTTGGGGAAATATTTTTAACATTATTAGCGCTTATGCCCCCCCAAGTTGGCCTTAGTGAGGATGCGAAGAAGGATTTTTGGGATGACATGGATGAATTGATGCAAGGAATACCGATCGAGGAGAAGATTATTATTGGGAGTGATTTAAATGGCCATGTGGGGAGTGGTAATGCTGGATTTGAGAGAGTTCATGGTGGTTTTGGATATGGCAACAGGAACGGAGAAGGAGAGAGGATATTAGATTTTGCAGTTGCATATGATTATGATTTTGGCAAACACCCATTTCAAAAAAAGAGAATCTCATAAGATTACTTTCAAGAGTGGGCACAACTGTAGCCAAATTGATTACCTCCTTACAAGGCGGGTGGATCGTAACATATGCAAGGATTGTAAAGTGATTCCTGGCGAAGAACTCACGACCCAACATAGGTTGGTAGTTTTGGATATTAACATGAAGATCAATAAAGGCAAACATAACGGAAACCAAGATAGCGGGATCAAGTGGTGGAATCTTAAAGGAGAAAAGAAATTGACTTTTCATGATAAACTCATCAAGGAGGTAACTTGGAACTTAGAGTCTGATGTTAACACTATGTGGCATAACATGAGCTCCTGCATAACAAAAATTTCCAAAGAGGTTTTGGGGGAGTCTAAAGGTTGTGGACCTCCACATAAGGAGACTTGGTGGTGGAATGATGAAGTACAAAAGGCTATTAAACTGAAAAGGGAGATCTATAGGAGCTTGCCCAAATCTGGAGATGATGCAACATTCCAAAGATACAAACAAGCAAAAAAAGAAGCTAAAAAGGTGGTTCGGGAGGCAAGGTCTAGATACTTTGATGATTTGTATAAAAAGTTGGACACTACAGAAGGGGAAAAAGATATATATAAAATGGCTCGTATAAGAGAAAGGAAAGGAAGAGACTTGAGTCAAGTAAAATGCATAAAGAATGAATATGGTAGAGTATTGGTGAAGGACGATGATATCAAAAACCAGTGGAGAAATTACTTCCATAAGCTTTTCAATGGAGATACTTCAAATAATGTTAGCGACTCGTGTGACATGAATACAAGAGATATCATTTACACACGACGAGTTTCACCATTTGAGGTCAAGAATGCTTTGAAAAAAATGAAAATAAGAAAGGCAGGCGGTCCAGACAATATTCCCATTGATGTATAGAAGAGTATGGGGGATAAGGGAGTTACATGGTTAACAAATTTCTTTAACAAGATCATGAAGACCAAGAAGATGTCGGATGAGTGGAGAAATAGTATTATAGTCCCAATCTACAAGAACAAAGGTGACGTTCAGAGCTGTACAAACTATAGAGGTATCAAGCTGATGAGTCACACGATGAAGCTTTGGGAGAGGATTATTGAGCAGAGGTTAAGATCTATAACGCAGGTATCAAACAACCAATTTGGTTTCATGCCTAGAAGATCAACAACAGATGTTATTTTTCTGATAAGGAGGCTTATGGAGAAGTATAGACAAAGCAAAAGAGATCTTCATATGATGTTTATCGATCTAGAGAAGGCTTATGATCAAGTACCCAGAGAAGTGTTATGGATGGTTTTGAAGAAAAAGGGTGTGCCTATCCAATACATTGACTTGATCAAAGACATGTATGATAGCTCTACTGCAAGTATCAAGACTCCTGGAGGAGAGACACCAACTTTTCCTATTACAGTTGGGGTACACCAAGGATCCACACTCAACCCATATCTATTCGTTCTGGTTATGGATGAGTTAACAAAGAATGTTCAGGTTGATATTCCTTGGTGTATGTTATTTGCTGATGATATTGTTTTGATTGACGAAACAAAAGATGGATTGAATGATAAAGTTGAATGTTGGAGAAAGGCATTAGAATCAAATGGATTGATGATTCGCAGGAGCAAAACTGAGTATATGCATTGCAATTTCAGCCAATCTCGCAGTGTGAATGATGGAGCCAAGTTGGACGGAGTAGATATACCAAAATGTGACAAATTTCGATACTTAGGTTCTATTATTCAAATAGACGGGGATGTCCAAAATGATGTTTGTCACCGGATCACTGCAGGATGGTTGAAATGGAGGAGTGCAACTGGAGTTTTATGCGATCAGAAGATCCCTCTCAGGTTAAAAAGTAAGTTTTATAGAACAGCTATACGACCAGCCATGCTCTATGGGAGTGAATGTTGGGCGGTGAAGAAACAAGGTCTCAACAAGATGAACGTGGCTGAAATGCGTATGCTGAGATGGATGTGTGGGAAGACAAGAAAAGATCGTTTGAGAAATGACTATATCAGGAATAAAGTGGGGGTGGCGAGCATTGAGGACAAGTTGCGTGAGGGCCGACTCAGATGGTACGGACATGTGCAACGCAGACCTACTAGTGCGCCTATACGAAGCAATGCTATTGAGCCAAACACTATAAATAGAAGAAGAGGAAGGCCTAAATTAACATGGGATGAGCTTATAAAGAGAGATTTTGAATCTCTACATCTCAATCAGAATATGGCCCATGATAGAGCTGAATGGAAATGAAGGATCCATGTAGCCGACCCCAACATAGTTGGGATTGAGGCTTAGATGATGATGATATATATGTGTATAAATTGTTAAAAATATTTGAAAAAATTAAGCATCCACTTTTGAAAAGCACGCCTAGCAATTGATCGGCTACAAGGTCTTGTCTACTCGCTTCCCGCTTCGCGTTTTTGAAACATTGGTCATGTGTGTATCTACTTAATATCTGTATGTATAAACATAATGTATTGCACGAGTTTTATTGGTTTTCTCAAATATTTGACTAAACATTTACCGAATCTTTGAACTTTATCTGAATTTCGTAAAATCTCGAATCCCAATTTTATTAACCACGCTGAATGATTCCCAAATCCTGAATTTGTGACTATGGTCACAAGAGAGGGGGGGGAAGAGAGAGAGATAGAGAAGGTCACATCGTTATACATTTTTTAAAAGTTAGGTCACATTTATTTTGATATTACAATCAAAAAAATGAGATGAAAGATTTATATCATTAATTCATTATGTGCAGATGTTGTCTGATCCTCAATTATAAATCCATGAGATAAAAATAAAAAACACTTGAATCTGAAAGAAAGGATACATTCTAAAAATAGAAACGAATGTTATGGAATACTTTTGTAGGAAATGAGATTTGAAAATAACTTTTACAAATTGGCCAAAAGACACTAGGGGAGCAAGATTTGAAAATATAGTAAGATTTATAAAAAAAAAGTCAGATGGCTAAGGTTTTCCTGTGTTGTGACTGAGAGAATTCAAAAGCGTGGATCAAGCTCCTTTGTAGCATCGAAAACTCCTATTTCTCAACTAAGCAACATCAAGTAGGAAAAAAAATTTCTTATCCATTTTGACAAACAAAACAGTAAATATCACGAAAGATCCTTTTCGAGTGCCAAAACTCCATCGCGACATCAGATGTTACGAAACTTTCCCAATTTGGTTGAATAGAAAACTCCCTTGCCGTGTTGCTACTGTTACAGTTGTGTGGAGATAAAAAAAATGTCCTCGCATCAAGCAAAAGATATAGTCTTTTACCAATTCAAGCTACAATAAATGTATGTTCTCTCTTTAATAACCATTATTACTGGGCATATGTAATTTATGTAGCTATTTTTTGAAGTTTATTACATTAATTGATGTAGCAATAAAAGATAAGTTACAGAACATGTGATATACTTGTAATAACACATGTTTTGTAAAATGTTGTCTATGAAGTACAGATATTTTAAAAGGTACATGATTGATGAATAATTGATGTGTAAAATATACCTTTATTCTTTATTAATTTTCAATTATCTATAATCTTTATATAACGTCTATTGTATAATTAGCATATTGTTATGATGTAACTTGGCAAATCATTATGGTTAAAGATAAGATATAACAGGGTGTCGATTGAGGCTTCTCAACAGATCACATGTAATACCAGCTTATTTTAAAGTCTTCATTAATGTATGTGCATCATTGTTTAGTATGTATAGTTGCTTGAAAAGTTTAATGGAAAATCTCAGGAATGTCAATGATGTTCTCAAAAATTTTCACAAAAGTTCATAGTTTCTGTGAAGTTTCCTCAATGTTTCATCAATTCTCCACCAAGCAAAATCAACACAAGGTCAAGGCTAAAAAAAATCAAGTAGAAAAAAGAAATCTTAAAGGCTAAAACAAATCAAGTTGCAAGAGGAAATCCTAGATGTTAAACCAAATACATTGCAGCATGTGCAACTATAACAAAGCTTTTGTGATTAGTTGAATAAGAACCACTACCATGCAGACTTCAACTAATGCATTTTAATAGGCCATGTCTTTATGTGATCACTGTCTCCTACAGGTTTACTTATAGGGAAGTTGAATTCGAGGATCACAGCCTTGATCCAATTCCCTGGATGATTGTAATAAGAATGACCTCAAGAGAGCTAAGAAGTTTTTAATTTGCAGTCTAGGATCTTTAGACAATTGCAGTGGTTATCGGATCCAAATTCTGGTATCACGGTTTTGTTTTCAGTTCTTTTGGAAGTGAGCGATGAAAACTGTATGTGTTCACTTCATTAGGGTTTGATATATTGGTTAAATTATACAAAGCCATTTTCACATAAACCTTCGTCATCTAAGCATCATTGCAAACCACATTGGGGACAGCTACATGGATCCCTTCTTTTCTGTTCAACTCCGCTACCGGTCATATTCTCAGTAAGATGTAAAGATTCTAAATCTCTCCCTGTAAGCTCTCTGCAAGTTACTTTTGACCTGCCTCCTCCCCATTTTCACATAAACTTAATCAACTACAGTAATTTGACAAATTTTGAGGGATAAACATATTAAAACTCTTTTACTTCAGCCAAATTCTATCCTAGGTCTATAGCATAGACATCTCACTTTTGTCTTACATATAAATACATACAAAACGGATTCACTAATTACATTTGTTTCAACAATTATAATAAAACATTAAACAACAGAATCAAATGACCAAATAAAAAACAAATTGTTGCATACAATTTCATGTTAGAATACCAAATGTATTTAAATGGGTGAAAACATACCGTGCCCGCAAGAGCATAAGCTACAACTAGAGGAGGTGAGGCAAGATAATTGGCTCTTGTCAAAGGGTGAACTCTTCCTTCAAAATTCCTGTTGCCAGACAGAACAGCTGCAGCTACAAGATCTACAAACAATTTACCGAAAAATTAGCAAAGCTGTGCAAGACAATTAAAGCAAACAATTCACCAAAAAATCAGCAAAGATGTGCAAACCATTTTCAGACAAAGCATATTACCATTTTCTACTATAGCAGCTGCCACAGATTCATCAAGCTCCCCAGAATTCCCTATGCATGTTGTACAACCATAGCCAACAGTGTGGAATCCAAGCTGATTCAAGTACTTCTGCAAGCCACTGTGATAAACTAACGAAAATAAGTATGTGTTTTTCTTATCCATCAAAGCGTAAAAATAAGTAGGCTAGATATTTAGAACATAATTATTCTGGTAATATATAATGCATGCCTTTTTTCCATATATTTGGTGACAACTCCCGAACCTGGTGCAAGACTTGTCTTAATCCATGGCTTCACCTGTAACACATGGTGGTGCCAATTTCAAGAAGCTATTACATGTACTTATCTCAACCGCAAAATGTAAGAATTTTTAAAGATAAGATCTGATAACATGAATTGAATCAACTTATTTTACATCAAAAATTTCATATGCTTCTATCAGATGATACAAGTAGACAGAACACTGAATAAAAATATGCCTACAGAGATAATAATTTGAACATAATAACTAGGAAATAAGGGAGACGATATTCCAACCTCAAGACCTAGTTCACAGGCCTTCTTTGCGACCAAGGCAGCTCCAAGCATGACACTTGGGTTTGATGTATTTGTACAGCTCGTAATTGCAGCAATCACAACATCACCATGTTGGATTTGTGCGGGCTTTCCCTGGAACGAAAAATCTACAACCTTCTTCTGGCTTTCCTTTGGTATAGCAAATCCCTGAAACACAAACAACGGTGCATGAAAAAGCTTCATGAGGAACAGCTTTAAACAAAGTTAAGTTTATTCAGAAGATGAAGCTGTCTATTAAGCATATACAAGCCTAAAAACATATATTGGCCTAAAAACAAAAAAAGATGATTTACTGTGTACAAGATTTGAATACGGAAATAATATAAAATTACAGAAACATAAAAATTAGATTACACTTCAAGTTACCGACATGGACCCACAGTAGCATAAAATATACTTCCTATAAAAATAATTAGGAACAGATGTAGGTATGTACATAACGTTAGAAGCAGAAACTCAATGCCAGTACTCAATTGGAAAGCAGAAATGTTACTCAAGCCACTATAGACAGCCGGCTTCAGCAACAGTCAGTATCCATAATTGCATAAAAGTGAAGTTTGGCGGAACAAAAAACCAGCACAGCTAGCACCTGCTTCACTGAGTCCAAAATTTTATCACACTAAATCATACTGGTGGTGGGAGCAAGGGTTAATTGGCAATAAAAGGTATTTTCACATGTTTCAAGTAGTTAACTATCTTTTTACAACCAGCTAGACGGTCAGGATTTACTATCTAATCTAAATAATCTAGAATTTTACCCAGAAATAAACTCAGAAGTTCCTTAGCTTGGATTAACTAAAAACCTTATTGTAGACAAAATCGGGTGACTCTCATGCTCTTTTGCTAGGAAGGCAGCCTAATCAAATTGAGGTGCTAGCGAAAGCAACCTACTTAAACAAGTTGGTATACCTTGAATCCGACTTTGTTGTCCAAACAAGAATTCCAATCTGATTTCATATCTTTCAAAGTGACTCGGTCGTGAGGCCTGTTGAGATAAGATTCAAGTTCTGTTAGGCATTATCAAGCATAAAGAGTTCAGCAAGCATGTGTAAGCAGGAACAGGCCAATATTCCAGTTAGAATGGGAGAGAATATACCTTTTCGGCCCTGAGATGCAAGGCACCACTTCCTCAAGATCTAGTTGCAAATAAGATGAATAGGCTCTATCTATTTGCGGCTGGTTTGAGCATCAAGGCGAGTGGTTATTAGAAAAACTAGAAATTAGAGAGGACACTAGTGAGAAACCCCAGTAAATGAGCAAAAGCCTACCTGGCTATAGTCCACAAACATGTTGTTAGCCCGTAAGTATGACTCAATCATAGCAACCTACATATTGTTATGTACATGAGTGGAGGGAAATAGAGTACATTTATTGTTCATGAACAGAAAAATAAAGGTGTTGATTCCTTACAGTCTCATCGCTCCTGCCAGTCAGCTTCAGGTATTGGAGAGTGACATGATCCACCGGGAAGAATCCCATGGTTGCACCATATTCAGGAGACATGTTAGCGATGGTTGCACGATCCGCAAGTGATAGCTCACTCATTCCCTCACCTGTGTCACACAATGAGCATGTCAGTCTAACAATGTAGGACTAAAAACACAAAACAAAATGCAACCGATGTAAAACCCATCTTTCTTGTTGGGAAAACCTAGGGCATTATAATATCAACGAAATCTAAAGTTGGTACCATAGAATTCCACAAACTTTCCAACGACGCCGTGCTTGCGGAGCATTTGTGTTACGGTCAACACCAAATCAGTGGCAGTCACGCCATTCTGCAACTTTCCAGATAGTTTAAAACCAACAACTCCAGGGAGAACCATACTCATAGGCTGCACAGTTGAGAGAGGATAAGAGAGGTGTTTGAATTGTTGAAAAGATTCTGCAAGTATAAAATGACAAGGTGTTCCTACTTGGCCAAGCATTGCAGCTTCAGCTTCGATACCACCAACTCCCCATCCAGCAACACCCAAACCATCAATCATAGTAGTGTGTGAATCAGTACCGACCACACTATCAGGGTAAAGCATACCATGATGATTAAACACAACACGCCCGAGATACTCCAGATTAACCTGCATTGCAAGGTTATACGTCAGTTATATCCTACTCAGAAATTCCCAGTCATGACAGGTAAGGGGGTTGGTAGCGGCATACCTGGTGAACAATCCCTGACCCAGGGGGGACGACAAGCATGTTCTGGAATGCACTGGACCCCCACTTTAGGAACCCAAACCTCTCCTTGTTCCTCTGGAATTCGAGCTCCATGTTAGCCTGCACAGCATTTGCTGACCTGGCCACATCGACCTGAACAGAGTGGTCGATGACGAGATCAACAGGGACCTGCAGACAAGGAAGAAGAAAAAAAACATCAGGTGGATCATGTCAGATGATGCAGGAGATAGAAGCAATAAATGTGACATAATAAACGCCAACTCCAAAAACAGTAGACCAATTGGATTTTTAGATTGAGCTAGAACGATCCAATTGGCATGCAAGGCATTGAGAGCAGAATTGGTTGACGCAGAACATTAAAAAAAAAAAAAACGCACTAGGAACATAAGCACCTACCAATGGGTTGATCTTGTTGGAATCGCCTCCGAGCTTGGCCATGGCATCCCTCATGCTAGCAAGGTCGACAACGGCCGGGACGCCAGTGAAATCCTGAAATTTCGAGAGGAAAAAAGAAATGGTAAATATACAAGAGAAAGGAGCTCAATGCAGAAGTCAGTCGGGGATAGAGGCAGTTTACCTAAACAACAAAGAAAACGAAAATAATAAGATCAGTGGACAGAGACTTGGATGAAATGCTGAATTTCGAGAACTCAGTCGGGGATTGAGACAGTACGATAAACGAGACAAACGAAAAATAAGATCAGGAGGACGGAAGCTCTCCAGGATTCGTGGAACTCGATCAGAATGCAGACAAAGGTAAAAACGAAATAATGATGATAAGAATCATGTTTTTTTTCGAAAAAAAAAGAAAGGCACGAGGATGACCTGTAGCAGGACTCGTGCTGGCTTGAAAGGGATCTCGACTTGATTTGGTGACGTGTTCTCCCAGTCGATGATCTTCTCGACGTCCTTGGATGTGACCTGGAACTCGTCGCAGTTGCGGATTGCGGACTCGAGCAGGATGCGGATGGAGTAAGGCAGCTTGTCTATGACAGCAGAAGCAGGATTAATTACAATATGAGAAGAGCGTTGGGAGAATTAAGGAGGACTGCACAGTTAACACTCACCGATCCTCGGGTCCCCGAGAGCCGGGAGGCTGTAGTATTTGCCGAACGCGCCTCCTCCTGGCTTCGACAGCGGCGTCAGGATGCTCTCGAAAGAGTTGCTCGTAGCTAGAGATGAAGGACAGATTATTAGTATTTAAAATCAAAAAAACATTGATCGACACAAAAGAGATACTGTAAGTCATCGCGATCCACGATCATCAGATCTCGGATCGCGGCCCGGTGGAAGGGTCAGGGCTTACCCATGGTAGCGAAGCGTCGGTCGAATCGGTCCACGACGGCGGCGGATGACCGAGCAGCGGCTCTCCTGCTGAGCGGCGCGCGCCAGTCGGAGACGTGGCGGGAGGACGGGGACGATCGGGGTGGGGATGCGGGAGGGGAGGATGAGGGCGAGGAGAACTTGGAGGAGGCGGCAACGGCGGCGGCGGAGAGGAGAGACGACGAGGAAGACGAAGAGGCGGCGGCGGCTCGGGCGAGCTTGGCGCCGGCTGCTATAAATACCGTCATTGTTATTGGCAATCAGCGTCTGGGCTCTGGGGTTCTGCCGGTTACCTAGATCGTCTGTTAAAGGTTGGGAACGAGGAGGAGGGGCAGGCGGGGTAGGGAAGGGAAGACCCTGTAGCCCGGGAGGAGTTATAATTGATAGGGAGAGCGGAAAAAGATCTGTATGTATGTATATAGAGGGGGAGAGAGAGAGAGAGAGAGATGCGTGATGAGTTCTCTCACTCGCAGCGAGCGAGAGAGAGAGTGTGTGTGGGGGGGGGTCGGGGGAGGCGAAACGAGGAAGGCGGGTCGAGGAAGGAGACGAGACGAGAAGAGCTGTCGCGAGTGGGACGCGTGGTGGGAGCACGCCGGCACAAGAGGAGGGATGTCAGGTCAGGCCATGGAATGAAGGGACGAACAGAGGGTGATCGCCATCGAGCACCTGAGGTGGGGTGGGTGGGTAAATGGTCGCTCGGCGGCGCCCTTAGACGAGAGTCGGCTCGGTTTGGGGACCAAATAAAGTAGAAAATGGGGATTGATTATGCTCTCTAGTCTCTGCCAATTGTCCCGACGGCCCTCGCCCGCCGACTCCCTTAGACGGACCTAGATGGACGACCCGGTTGATCAAGACGGGCTCCCGGGTTCCCAAAGTTCTCGGCTCGCCCATCAAGACGACTCCTCCCTGACCGAGCAACCCCTCGAGCAAGTCACATCGCGGGGGCCAGTTGTCCCCCGCAAAACCCGGCTGCGCAGCGCGCTAGACTTTCCAGATGCGGATCGCCAGGTCTGGGAATCCCATTTATCAGCAGAGTCAACGTAACATTAGCGAGGCGGGGCTCGATTTTTAACCCCCACTGAGCGTGCAATCAGCGAGCGCATTAGCGGAATCCCTAGGACTGCCACCGAATTAACTCAAACTCAATTACTAGTTTTAGTTTGAAACATCTGCCTCGAGATGGATCGAACAAGCATTGGAACATGGAATCTGTTGGGTTTTTCTTTTAGAGCCGGAATGTGTTGTAGGACTGTCTCAACATGGAGGATATCAGGATATATTCTTATTCTTACTCTCCAAAGAGTAGTAGGTAAAGATAAAGATAATTAGCCTTCTTAGGTATCCCCTTATTCTCTCAATATCCTTACCTTCTTCCTCAAAAGATAAACGAGGATGATAAATGGAGGAACACTTGGAATGTTCATTTAATAAATATTTCTAACTTTTACATTCTTCCCATATGGTTAATACATCATGGATACTAGGATTCATTACATTGGTATCCACCCCATGTGCTATAAGGAACTCACATCCTTATCTCATCTACTTTTACCAACATAACAAATATCAAGACATATAAGAGGAGTCTTCCTAATTATTGAAAGGCTCAAAGCAAAATCATCACAAACTTTATGATCATGGAACCATAGTTCAAACAACCTTATGATATAATAAGTTGTCCACCCTCATGTTTGCAGCGAATCCACACGTACCAAGTGGCAATGATCAACTTGAAATGTGTGCCCTAGAAAGGAGAGACACAAAAAGGAAATACACTTCCCACGTCATAGAAACATTGTTCAAGGATTACTAGCAAAAAGGTAATCAATTCTATTTTTATTATGCAGGTTACATCTTCTTATGTATCATTTTATCTTTTTCATTGTGGGTTCCTTACCATTAGCATAGAAATCATCATGATTAACATATCTCATTACTCCTTCCTTGATTACTATTTATCACACTAGTGTATGTTATCTTATTTTATTATGTTTTTCAACCACTTATCAACATGTAAATCATCATATTCTTCATTTTCTTCATTAAACACAGATCATCTCCCTTAATTTCTTTCGAACGCCATGGTTATTTTACATTGACATTTTCTTACACACATAGGTTGGTATTGTTGGGTTTTAAGGGATGCAGAGAAGCAGCGAAAACAAAAATTTTCTCCCCAAAACCCATAACGAAAAGAATCGTGTCAACGTCTATAGAATAGGGAAGATGATTTGTGGATGCATACCTTGTCCCAAGGCTTTCTCGGTGATAGTACCACGCGCCTTGTGCGGTCTTCACCTGCGGTCTTGGACGGTGTCTGTGCAGCTCCTGGTCGCACCGGGACTGAAGACTCCTCCTCTCACTGGGACTGTCGGGATTGACAGTCGTCCTCTGAGCGGCAGAGGTCTCCCGCCTCTACATTCATCCACACGGACTGCCTGGAACTCCGATCTCCTTATTGCACAAGGAACCAGAAGGAGTCGCACCCTCCTGTTGGTGTACTAGTTGCCAACTCACTCTCCTGCTACCAGTTGCAACTGCAGTAGTCCTTCCCTTGTTGTGCCTCCCTTTTCGGGTAGCACTTGCTCGGCCTCTCTCGGTTACCAAAACCAGAGAGAACGACAACTTTGCAGAGCAACCGGCTTGCACTGAGTTGTACTCTGAGAAGTCCTCAATACCCCTATATATAAGCGGGTCATGGGACAGGGTTCACAGTGCCCGGCAATATGGGACTAAAAGTAGGAGTAGAATGGTTCGAGATTTTCCACAAAAGCAACCAACTCACAACCTGAACCGATCGTTTCATAACTGAAACGGTCGTCTGGACCCTCCAGCCGATCGTTTGGATCCTTGAGCCGATCGGTTGGACACTCTAGTCGATCGGCTCGTGATCCTGGTTCAACTCTAATTGACTTTCCTTCTTTTATTTCTAATTGGTATTGAATATTAATCCTATTTCCAATCAAATTGGGCAAGTGAAATGAAAGGAAAATTCTCACCGACCTGACTTTCCCAACTTGCTCGGTTGCACCAGTTAAACTGGTCAGTTCAACACTTGAACTGCTCGTTTCACTATGTACATGAGCCGATCGGTTCAACACTTGAGTCGATCGGTTCAGCAACCTCAGTCGACCGGTTCATCACATGAACTGATCGGTTGGGACTGTAGGTTGTGCAGAATCAGTCAATTGGGATTTCAATCAATCTGATACTCCAATCAATGCGTTCAACACCTTGAACATTATGATATTGAGTTATCGATTAATTGAGTGTTTGATTGAACTACTAAACTCCTTTAGTAATCAATCTAAACATTGCTTGTGGACAAAACTCCTCTTCCAGGTTAAATCCTATGTGTGTGACCCTACAGGTCCATTTCACGTTGGCAGTGAAAGTCCAAACACTTATGACTTCACAAGCAAAGAGCGGTGCCTAGTCACACATCAGTGCTACCCAAGTGAAATAGAAAGTTGGAGAACAACTTTCAATCCTACAATCTGTGAATGGTGTTACAATGAATGTATAATTCCTTTATCACTGATATCTTGAATGAACTCGAGGCATGGAACAGTCATCCTGTCAATATTCATTCATTTCCTTGATCTCAGAGCAGATTCGTGAGATGTGTTATGATATCAATATCACATATTGATTCACATGTGCATGTGCATGCCTTTCTCAATCCTACTCATCAAGTGGCCAAGGATATCAAACTCCCTCATGAGGGACAAATCCCATATCTATCACTCACCCCTCAAAATCCCCATGTGTCAAAGCCACCCAATCATCACCTTTATAACAACCCATGTTTCAAGACTGCGTTTGATGATGTCAAAGTGTACCCAACGACATGTGTTGAGTGTAGTGATTTCATGTCTAAGAATCACACTCACCACCATCAGTGTGAGAGCTGACTGTGACTACCAAGTCATGGTTCCATGTGTCACTCTCACGGTGGGTCTGTCCAGTACCTTGTTCTCTAACAAGTACATATGTGCTTGGTTTGATATCACCATATCATGACTAATGAGATTGTATCATCAACCAACACACAATCTAGTCTTCAGTGTTATTAATGTCTATGGTTATTTCCACAATAACAACCGACTAGGGACTAAACAAGAATGTATACTCTTAACATCCGTATGATCTCATCGTTTAGGTCCTTAACATAAAAGCATACGTCATTGAGTCAAAACATTCTTTAGACATCTATCATGTTACACCATCATCTCAGAAACAGTTTAAACATATAGATTGGAAATTGCCTTTATTATTATTCAAATCATTTACAAAGTATCCCATTACAATCATCACATGACTTGCTCTATGGGCATACATACCTAGCATGACCATCATGCTTCTGCTAAGAAAGGGCCTTAGTCAGTGGATCATCTATGTTGTCTTCAGTTGGTACTCTGCAAATCTTCACATCTCCTTGTTGTACAATCTCTCGTATGAGATGGAAGCGCCGTAGTATGTGCTTGGACCGCTGATGTGATCTGGGCTCCTTACCTTGTGCAATAGCTCTATTATTGTCACAATAAAGCTCAATTGCATCACAGCTATTGGAAACTACACCAAGTTCAGTAATGAACTTCCTGATCCACACAGCCTCCTTTGTTGCATGCGAACCAGCAATATACTCGGCCTCTGTAGTATAATCAACAACTGTTTCTTGCTTGGAACTCTTCCAGCTCACAGCTCCATTATTAAGGCAAAATACAAATCCTGACTGCAATCTGTAATCATCTTTATCGGTTTAGAATCTTGCATCAGTGTAACCATTTACAACCAACTCTTCCTCACCTCCATAAACAAGAAACTGATCCTTAGTCCTTTGCAAGTACTTGAGGATGTTCTTTACTACTGTCCAGTGAGCATCCCTGGGATCTGAATGGTACCTGCTCGTCATGCTGAGAGAATACGAGACATCTGGGTGTGTGCACAACATAGCGTACATGATGGACTCGATGGTTGATGCATATGGGATCCCATTCATACGCTCCCTCTTTTCACAAGATTGGGGACATTAAGCTCTAGAGACGGTGGCTCCATGTAGCATGGGGATGTTGCCTCTCTTTGAGTTCTCCATGCTGAACCGCTTCAGCACTTTGTCGATGTACGTGCTCTGACTTAGTCCAAGAAGACTTCTATATATATCTCTATAGATCTTAATTCCTAGGATGTAGGATGTTTCTCCTAAGTCCTTCATTGAGAAAGTATTCCCAAGCCAAGTCTTTACCTTCTCTAAGGCTAAGACATATGTAAGGACCCTGGCCTCCGTTTAGGGCTAACCCTGTTTGCTTTGCTTAACCCTGGTGTTTTAGTACATGCTAATCACCTTTAGTGGTGATTAGGGTTTGGTTGTGCTTTGTTGAAGGTTGGAGGTGCTACTTGCAAATAACCCAAGTTTAAGGTTTGTGAGTAAGTTTACCACCTTGAGAGGTGTTCCCCTCTCTCTTTGCTTCTTCTAAGGTTGAGAGGAAGGCTTGGGCTTGTTGTTTGGGTCCTTTGGACCTTGGTTGAGTTTGTTTGGGCCTTGAGGTGCCTTGTTTGGGCTTGGTTGGGCCTTGTATCGGCCAAGTGAGGTGTGTGTGTCGACCTAGGATGTTTGTGTCGGCCAAGTGGAGTGTGTGTCGCCCATGGTACCTTGGTGTGTCGCCCTAGTGCAAGCATGGTGTGTCGCCCATGGTGCTTGGTCTTGTTTGGTGGACACTTGGTGCTCATCTTGGACAAGTGTCTTAAGGATGGCTAGGGTGGTGGCTTGAGCTTGTGGACAAGTGTCCCTTGGGTGGACGGTACCTAGCATGGCTCCACCTTGTTTTCTCCTCCATTTCCTTCTATATAGGTGGTTCCTTCCTTAGTTTGAGGTCCCTTTGGTTCCTCACCCTCTTGTGCACGACACACTCCCTCTTTGCCTTGCTTGGTGGACGACACACCCTTGGAGTAGAAGAAGTGGTGGCCGACACACCCTTGAAGGAGTAGCTTGGAGGTCGACACACCCTTGGAGAAGCTAGTGGTGGTCGATATCCCTTGGAGCTCTCCCTCCCCCTTGCTTGGTGGTGCGTGGAGCTTGGAGTTCTTCTTCTTCCTTGGAGCTTAAGGTGGGTTGCATAATTCTAACCCTAGCTACTCTACTCTCTTTCATTTATGTTGATTCCATGATCTTGCTTACATGCACATGAATAGTTAGTTCTTGCTTAATAGCCATGTTGGTCGATCCATATGAGTTAGGGTTTAGGGAGCAACACTCCTCACTCCCCTTGATCTAGAAGAGTGAGTTGGGTCCTAATGCCATGAGCAACACCCCTCTTTCCTAATCGATTGAGGTGATCTTGTGACTTAGTGGCTTGAGCAAGACTCTCTTCTCATCTTGGGCAAGAAGGTGAGCTCATCTAGGTGACCTTGTTGAGGTGTATCTTGAGTGTTTGGTGCTTGTAGAGGTGCTTCCCGACAGCCCCCTTTTTGTCTAGATTTCCCTTGTACGGCTTGCTCACTTTGATCGGTTGCCTTGTGTGGGGCGTGCGAGCCAACCCTTGGTTGCACGGCAGGCTGCACGCTTGGAGCTGCTGGCCCGGTAGGCTTGCTCGCACGACAGAGAGGCTTGTCTAACCTTGCACGGATCACCTTGTCGTGCACGGGTAAGCACTGCCCTGCACGCCTGATAGCCTTGCTCGCTCGGTCGAGTTGCACGCCCCTGTGTCACCCGGTTCTCTCTTGCACGGCTGAGTGCTCGACACACCTGCTTGCCCGACACACATGCTCGCCCGACACACGTGCTCACCCGGCATACCCCTTGCTCGCTCGGCATGGTCAGTCTGTTCTCCCAATGAACCCTGCACGCCCGATACACCCTGCACGCTCAGTAGTGAGCTGCACGCCTGACTTGGCTGCACGCCATGGTTTGGGTGAGGATGAACCCTGCCCGAGAAGGTCTTTTTGTGATGGTTTTAGTATCTTTTGTGAGGGATCTTGGTGTCATGGAAGTGGCTCGTCTAGTAATTACCCTTGATATCATTAGTAACTTCTTGCTCACTTAATGATAGCGTTAGTAACAAGGATAATGCTTGTGTTATATGTCCCTTTTTAGTATGATGTTGAAGCATGGTAAGGTACATAAATAGTTGCATAATAATTTGTCTTGAGCACACGATCATCACGTGATGTATAGTTGATATTTATAGCATTTTGGAATGATATCTCAAGATAGTAGGCATAGTCCTTCTATCAACAATATGCTTAACCATAATTGTTCTTTAGTGAAAAACCCTAAATTCAATCTTGTGAATGGTAAGTCCCCTGGTTATTCTCATTTATTATTGAAAGATACTAACCATGCAGGTAATGCATAGCCAGGTGAAAGGCTATGAAGGATGGTTATATGAGAATACTGTGATGACAGGTGTATTATGAATGATGCTTCCTAATGATGATGAAAGCCTTGAGAAGTTATGGCACAATATGATGAGGGATTGAGATCCCATGATTATGAGATGATCCTTGAGATGGATCTAGATGGTTGGCAAGAGGCTAAGTGATAACATGTGATGTTGGGTCCTTGAAATGGAACCGGTTGATGTGAATACAATAGTAGCCTGATTTTGAGTTATATTGTGTGTTTTCTTTCTATTGGTTGCATGTTATACAACTTGGTTGAATCTTGCAATCCATCTAAAAGACACTAATTAATCACAGTGAAATCTATCATGTAGTTGCCCTGGCCATAGATCCATCATAAGTCAGGATAGGGTGATGGTGAAACAGGTTCTCCTGCGGGTTAACCCGGAGCGCATATTTTTGAATATGTGAGGTTTCTCCTAGCCTCAAATAGAGAGGGAAACGAGTGCAGCTGCGGTTGCAGACTCGGATATGTGATGTGATGAGCATGGTGAACATTGCCCATGGCTCCTGATATGTGATATGATGAGCATGAATGCATTCATGGCTCAGAGCACGGTGTTTAGACCCGTGGCTCGGTTTTCTAGCGTTGTGACATGTACCAAGGCGGGCTAGGCAGAGGGTAGCCTGAGGAGATGACCCTGTGGCTGAGACCACTTGAGTATGAGACTGCGGTCCTGCTTTGTTTCTCGTGTACTGACCACGAGGGGTGAGGTCGTGGATTCCGGCTCTTCCATTGACCTTGTATGGCACCGGTTATGGGCTTCGCAACCGATGGTTGGATTTGAACGGTACGGTTCACTTCCTCAGGGCATAATAATACGTAATCCAGTCGTTTAGTCTTATTGCTTAATACAAACACGAAACATTGGTTGAGGCCTTATTTGTTATGGCAAGTAGAATTCGGTTATCCTGTCTTGATACTCATGTTTACTTGATTTCATCCAGTATGCTAGATAGCTTTAACTCATAAAGTGCTCTTGCTATATCTCTTATCAGCCAGTTGCTTATATATATACCTGCTCATCTGAGGTTTAGTAGTTTTGGCGGGGAGTTATGCCTCCCACTGGGATAATGTTCAATTGTCTCACTCCGCTGGTTTATATCCTTTTTAGGTAGCCGAGCTAGACGTGGTGGTGGTCGTGGAGTTGCGGCCGAGCAGCCTGACGAACAGTAGAAGGCAAGCCTTGGATGAGCTCCTGTTTGGGATGTTTTGTGATAGAGTCTAGAGTCATCCATGTACTCTCAGGTCCTTAGCGGTGTTTGACGTTGTTTCACGATGGACGACTGATAATGTTTTGTATATCCTACAGTTGGCCGGATGCGGGCCTCTATGTATATGAACAAGTGTTGGACTCATGTGTTGACAAAGCAGCTGATGTTCTAAGCTATAGATATGTACCAGACTTGTATGCATGTATGTAACCTATTTTCTTGCAGGACATGGACTGGAATGTAATATGTTTTCTAGCTTATCAGTTTTCCACAATCGACTTTAATTAACCTGTGTTTTTGATAAGCTGTGGTTATGGTGATTTCCGCACGTTTTTGCGTAACACCTCGTTATCTGTGTGATAATGGGATGTGTTGCCACAAGTTTGGTATCAGAGCTTTAGGTTCGCTGAGTCTACAGGGATCTAGGACTAGGTTGTGTTTGTTCTTATGTGTTTTCTAGGTTTCCTCACGATCATCTTCTGCCCTCAGCAGAAGAAAGCCAAGATGTCTGGAAACCATGAAGAACATGCTACTGAAAACAGCGATGTTGCATCAGTTGATGGAGCTTTTGAGAGGCACATGAAGATCGGGTGCCTGAGGTCCCCCAACCTGACCCAACCATCCTTGAGCATCCTGCTTACCAATAGCTTTTGGGACAGATGATGTCTACGATGAATCTCATGGTTGATCGATTGCCAGTGTCTCCTCCGAGAGCACAGGCTCCCCATGGTGAAACATCGGGTATTAAGAAGACCTTCGAGCAGCTTCGCTGAGTCGGGGCTTCGGATTATGTTGGAACGGAGGATCCAACGGATGCAGATCTGTGGCTAACAAGTCTTAAGAAGGCTTTCCGGATCCTCGACATCCCCGAAGCAGACAAAGTAAAGCACGCTGTCTACCTTCTGAAAGGTAGTGTTGGTCACTGGTGGACCATCGAGGAAGAGAAGTAGCCTGGTGAAGAGATCTATTGGGAAGTGTTCCGACGCGAGTTCGTCAACAGATACTTTCCCAATACATACCTAGATGAGAAGATCAGTTAGTTTGAGATCCTGCAACAAGGAGCGATGAGCATCACCGAGTACGAGGCCAAGTTCATGGACCTGTTGAGGTTTTGTCCTCACATGGCGACGACAGACAAAGAACGGATCAGACGTTTCGAGAAGGGTTTGAGTGTAGAGCTGATGACACCAGTTTCTGCGTTGGAAAACCGGGAACGGTTTGTAATGTTTGTGGAATATGTTCAGAGAATTGAACGATCTGTGAGGGAGAAGAGAGAGTCTATGGCTAAGAAGAGACCTGCTCCGTTTCAGGGTCTGAAGTTTGGTGTCTTTAAGAAGCACAAGTTTTCAGCACCAGCAGTGATGAGAAGTTTGGGTGGACCGTCGCAGTGGTCTCCTAGTAGGGGAAGAGGTTATGTTTCTTCACCATCTAAGGCACAAAGTTCGGCTTCTGTAGCAGTGACAGGTCCATATAAACTACGAGTTGATGGTAGAACATGCTATGCTTGTGGTCAGAAAGGGCATGTCAGGTCGAGTTGTCCCTTCAGAGATGATGAGGTGACACAACAACCGAGACAGAACCCTCAAGGATCAGATCGTCAACAGCCTAGTGGTATCAGAGGTCGAGGACGCGGTCAAGCGTCTCAGGTTGGATTGTCTGCTCAAGGAAGCAGAGGTCGTAGACAGCAAGCAACGACTCGATTCTATGCTATAAATCAGCCGGAGGCGATAGTCAACCCGCGAGTAGTGGCAGGTCAGATGGAGTTATTTCATTCTGATATATCTTCTTCCTGCCTTATATCTGTTCTGGTTGACCCAGGTGCTACACACTCTTTTATCGCTTATAGTATGCTTGAGAACTGTCGTTTACCTGTTAGTCGTAAGAAGGATAGCTTGTTGTTAGAAACCCCTCTTGCTGGTTCCTCGTGGCTCCGAGAAGAGTGTCTGTCTTGTATCTTGTCTTTCTCGGAACACCGCATTCAAGTGGATCTCATACCTCTTGATATGTGTGGATTTGATGTTATCCTTGGGATGGATACCTTAAAGAGGTACAAGGCCGTTTTAGACTGTAGTACCAAGCAGGTAGTGTTTGATGATGCGGGGAAGAAGTGGATCTTTCAAGGAGATAGGAAGATTCTTCCGACGTGTCTGGTATCATCCATGGTAGCAGATAGGCTGTTACATCAAGGATGTGAGGCATTTTTAGCTCATGTAGTGGATACCATTGTTGCTACCAAGGCAAAAAGTCCTAGTATAGAGGAAGTGTTAGTTGTCTGATAGTTTGCAGATGTGTTTCCCGAGGAGTTTCCTGGTGTTCCCCCACCCCGGGAGATTGATTTTGAGATCAATCTGGTTCCAAGAATGCAGCCAGTAGCGCAGACACCATACCGGATGGCTCCAGTCGAGATGGCAGAATTAAAGAAACAATTGCAAGAGTTGTTAGATAGAGGTTTCATCCGGCCGAGCACGTCACCTTGGGGTGCTCCCGTGTTGTTTGTCAGGAAGAAGGATGGTTCGATGCGGTTGTGTATAGACTACCGGCACTTGAACAAAGTCACTATCAAGAACAAGTACCCGTTGCCGAGGATAGATGACTTGTTTGATCAGTTGCATGGTGCTACAATATTTTCAAAGATCGACCTACGGTCCAGATATCACCGGTTGAGGATCAAGGAGGATGACATACCAAAGTCGGCCTTTCGAACAAGGTATGGTCATTTCGAGTTTGTGGTTATGTCGTTCGGGCTAACCAATGCACCTGCTACTTTCATAGATATGATGAACAGAGTGTTCCATCCGTTCTTAGATCAGTTTTTCGTAGTCTTCATAGATGACATCCTAATCTATAGTCAGAACAAGCCAAAACACGAGCAACATCTCTGACAAGCATTGACTCTTCTTCACCAACATCAGTTGTATGCCAAGTTCAGTAAGTGTGAGTTCTGGTTGGAGGAAGTGACCTTCTTAGGTCATGTGAGTTCCGCTGAAGGAGTCAAAGTGGATCCGAAGAAGGTGGAATCCGTTGCAGAATGGGAACAGCCGAAGACGCCAACAGAAGTTCGCAGTTTTCTGGGTCTAGCAGGATAGTATCGGAGGTTTATCAAGGATTTCAACGTGATTGCTCTGTCGATGATGAAGTTGACCAGGAAGGATGTATCTTTTGTTTGGGACGATCCATGTCAGCAAGCTTTCCAGAGTCTGAAGAAGAAGCTGACCAGTGCTCCAGTGTTGATCCTGCCAGAGCCTGGGAAGGGCTATGTGGTTTTCTGTGATGCTTCCAAGAAGGGACTAGGATGTGTGCTGATGAAGAAGGATCATGTGGTTTCTTTTGCTTCGCGAAAGATTAAGAAACACGAGGAGAACTATCCTACACATGATTTGGAGCTAGCGGCAGTGGTTCATGCCTTAAAGGTTTGGAGACACTATCTGTATGGGGAAGTGTGCCAGATCTTTACAGATCATAAGAACCTGAAGTACATCTTTTCGTAGCACGAGTTGAACATGCGAAAGCGTCGATGGATGGAGTTGATCAATGATTACGACTGCACTATCGAGTATCATCCTGGTAAAGCGAATGTGGTAGCTGATGTGCTTAGTCGAAAGTCCTCTTTCTCTCCCGGGAAGGCATAGTCGAGTACTCTGGTATGCCATAGGCGGGATATGTTTGTCTCTTTGTGAAAAATGAATGTGCAGATGGAGGCTTCCTCGTTGGCCGGACTCTTAGCAAAGATGCAAGTCAAACCCACATTGAGACAACAGATCAAGGATGCACAACGGACAGATGATGCAGTACAGTTGATCAGATCAGGGTTTGGCAGCAGAAAGCGTGATGGGTTTCATGAGTCCGAGGATGGACTAGCTTGCTATCGTGATAGGATGGTGGTCCCTCATGTGGGTGAGCTGAGGAAGTTGGTGCTTGAGGAAGCACACACATCAATGTATGACATGCATCCAGGTGTCACCAAGATGTACCATAGTCTGAAGGACTTGTACTGGTGGCCAGGTTTGAAGAAAGATATAGTTGAGTTCGTGGCAAGATGTGCGGTATGTCAGCAAGTGAAGGTTGAGCATCAGAAGTCGGTAGGTACGTTGCAACCTTTTCCAATACCACAGTGGAAATGGGATCATATAACCATGGATTTCGTAGTTGGCCTACCCAAGACAACTAGAAATCATGATTCCATTTGGGTGGTTGTGGACAGATTGACAAAATCTACCCATTTCATACCTGTGAAGATGACGTATACAACTGTGAAGCTTGCCAGAGTGTATGTAGATGAGATAGTCCGTTTGCATGGTGTGTCAGCAACAATAGTTTCTGACAGAGGTCCTCAATTCACGAGTCGTTTCTGGGAGCAGTTGCACAAGGCGTTGGGTACACAGTTGAGGTTCAGTACCGCCTTTCATCCGCATATAGATGGACAGTCTGAAAGGACTATTCAGATACTAGAGGATCTTCTTTGAGCTTGTGTTTTGCAGTTCTTAGGCAGTTGGGATGTACATCTAAGTTTGATGGAGTTTGCCTACAATAACAGTTATCAACGGAGCATTGACATGGCTCCTTATGAGGCTTTGTATGGAAGGAGGTGCAGATCTCCTTTGTGTTGGTATGAGTCTGGCGAGTATTAGCTTTTGGGTCCTGAGCTAGTACAACAAATGACAGACAAGATCAAGGTGATAGAGCAACAGATGAAAGTGGCACAAGACAGGCAGAAGTCTTATGCAGACAATCGACGACGACCTTTGGAGTTCCAGGTAGGGGATAAAGTATATCTTAAGGTCTCACCCTGGAAAGGTTTGCTAAGATTTGGAAAGAAGGGTAAGTTGGCACCCAGGTATATGGGGCCTTACCCAGTCATAGCACCCGTTAGTAGAGTAGCTTACGAGTTAGAGTTACCTATAGAATTACACAGATTGCATCCAGTATTTCATGTCAATATGCTAAAGAAAAGTCATCCAGATTTCAGTACAGTGATACGGCCAGCTGAGGTTGAGCTTGATGCAGATGTGACCTATGAGGAAGGTCCTGTGGCGATCCTTGACAGAAGAGTCAAGAAGCTGAAGAGGAAAGACCTGGTTCTTGTAAAAGTTCTTTGGAAATGTCGTGGCGTTGAGGAAGCCACGTGGGAGCTTGCGGAAGAGATGATGAGGAAGTACCCCTCACTTTTCTCTTTGAATTTTGGGGACAAAATCCCTTAAAGGGGTTTAGATTGTAAGGACCCTGACCTCCGTTTAGGGCTAACCCTGTTTGCTTTGCTTAACCCTGGTGTTTTAGTACCTACTAATCACCTTTAGTGGTGATTAGGGTTTGGTTGTGCTTTGTTGAAGGTTGGAGGTGCTACTTGCAAATAACCCAAGTTTAGGGTTTGTGAGCAAGTTTACCACCTTGAGAGGTGTTCCCCTCTCTCTTTGCTTCTTCTAAGGTTGAGAGGAAGGCTTGGGCTTGTTGTTTGGGTCCTTTGGACCTTGGTTGAGTTTGTTTGGGCCTTGAGGTGCCTTGTTTGGGCTTGGTTGGGCCTTGTATCAGCCAAGTGAGGTGTGTGTGTCGACCTAGGATGTTTGTGTCGGCCAAGTGGAGTGTGTTGCCTATGGTACCTTGGTGTGTCTCCCTAGTGCAAGCATGGTGTGTCGCCCATGGTGCTTGGTCTTATTTGGTGGATACTTGGTGCTCATCTTGGACAAGTGTCTTAAGGATGGTTAGGGTGGTGGCTTGAGCTTGTGGACAAGTGTCCCTTGGGTGGACGACACCTGGCATGGCTCCACCTTGTTTTGTCCTCCCTTTCCTTCTATATACGTGGTTCCTTCCTTAGCTTGAGGTCCCTTTGGTTCCTCACCCTCTTGTGCACGACACACTCCCTCTTTTCCTTGATTGGTGGATGACACACCCTTGGAGCAAAAGAAGTGGTGGCCGACACACCCTTGAAGGAGTAGCTTGGAGGTCGACACACCCTTGGAGAAGCTAATGGTGGCAGATATCCCTTGGAGCTCTCCCTCCCCCTTGCTTGGTGGTGCGTGGAGCTTGGAGTTTTTCTTATTCCTTGAAGCTTGGAGCTTAAGGCGGGTTGCATAATTCTAACCCTAGCTACTCTACTCTCTTTCATTTATGTTGATTCCATGATCTTGCTTACATGCACATGAATAGTTAGTTCTTGCTTAATAGCCATGTTGGCCTATCCATATGAGTTAGGGTTTAGGGAGCAACATTCATCTCTCCCCTTGATCTAGAAGAGTGAGTTGGGTCCTAATGCCATGAGCAACACCCCTCTTTACTAATCGATTGAGGTGAGCTTGTGACTTAGTGGCTTGAGCAAGACTCTCTTCTCATCTTGGGCAAGAAGGTGAGCTCATCTAGGTGACCTTGTTGAGGTGTATCTTGAGTGTTTGGTGCTTGTGGAGGTGCTTCCGGACAACCCCCTTTTTGTCTAGCTTTCCCTTGCACGGCTTGCTCACTTTGATCGGTTGCCTTGTGTGGGGCGTGCGAGCCAACCCTTGGTTGCACGGCAGGCTGCACGCTGGGAGCTGCTCACCCGGTAGGCTTGCTCACCCGACAGAGAGGCTTGTCTAACCTTGCACGGATCACCTTGTCGCGTGCGGGTAAGCACTGCCCTACACGCCTGATAGCCTTGCTCGCTCGGTCAAGTTGCACGCCCATGCGTCGCCCGGTTCTCTCTTGCACGGCTCAGTGCCCGACACACCTGCTTGCCTGACACACCTGCTCGCCCGACACACCTGCTCACCCGGCATACCCCTTGCTCGCCCGACATGGTCAGTCTGCTCGCCCGATGAACCATGCACGCCCGATACACCTGCACGCTCAGCAGTGAGCTGCAAGCCTGACTTGGCTGCACGCCATGGTTTGGGTGAGGATGAACTCTTCCCGAGAAGGTCTTGTGAGGGTTTTAGTATCTTTTGTGAGGGACCTTGGTGTCATGGAAGTGGCTCGTCTAGTAATTACCCTTGATATCATTAGTAACTCCTTGCTCACTTA
This sequence comes from Alisma plantago-aquatica, assembly GCA_963693085.1. Taxonomy (NCBI): domain Eukaryota; kingdom Viridiplantae; phylum Streptophyta; class Magnoliopsida; order Alismatales; family Alismataceae; genus Alisma; species Alisma plantago-aquatica. Next base: position 951,093,600 of record OY856412.1, read on the forward strand.
ATGATGATGTTAGTAACAAGGATAATGCTTGTGTTATATGTCCCTTTTTAGTATGATGTCGAAGTATGGTAAGGTACATAAATAGTTGCATAATGATGTGTCTTGAGCACACGATCATCAAGTGATGTATAGTTGATATTTATAGTATTTTGGAATGATATCTCAAGATAGTAGGCATAGTCCTTATATCAACAATATGCTTAACCCTAATTGTTCTTTAGTGACAAACCCTAAATGCAATCTTGTGAATGGTAAGTCCCCTGGTTATTCTCATTTATTATTGAAAGATACTAACCATGCAGGTAATACATAGCTAGGTGAAAGGCTATGAAGGATGGTTATATGAGAATACTGTGATGACAGGTGTATTATGAATGATGCTTTGTAATGATGATGAAAGCCTTGAGAAGTTATGGCACAATATGATGAGGGATTGAGATCCCATGATTATGAGATGATCCTTGAGATGGATCTAGATGGTTGGCAAGAGGCCAAGTGATAACATGTGATGTTAGGTCCTTGAAATGGAACCGGTTGATGTGAATACAATAGTAGCCTGATTTTGAGTTATATTGTGTGTTTTCTTTCTATTGGTTGCATGTTATACAACTTGGTTGAATCTTGCAATCCATCTAAAAGACACTAATTAATCACAGTGAAATCTATCATGTAGTTGCCCTGGCCATAGATCCATCATAAGTCAGGATAGGGTGATGGTGAAACAGGTTCTCCTGCGGGTTAACCCGGAGCGCATATTTTTGAATATGCGAGGTTTCTCCTAGCCTCAAATATAGAGGGAAACGAGTGCAGCTGCGGTTGCAGACTCGGATATGTGATGTGATGAGCATGGTGAACATTACCCATGGATCCTGATATGTGATATGATGAGCATGAATGCGTTCATGGCTCAGAGCACGGTGTTTAGACCCGTGTCTCGGTTTTCTAGTGTCGTGACCTGTACCAAGGCGGGCTTGGCAGAGGGTAGCCTGAGGAGCTGACCCTGTGCTTGAGACCACTTGAGCATGAGACTGCGGTCCTGCTTTGTTTCTCGTGTACTAACCGCGAGGGGTGAGGTTGTGGATTCCGGCTCTTCCATTGACCTTGTATGGCACCGGTTATGGGCTTTGCAGCCGATGGTTGGATTTGAATGGTACGGTTCACTTCCTCAGGGCATAATAATATGTAATCCGGTCGTTTAGTCTTTTTTCTTGATACAAACACGAAACATTAGTTGAGGCCTTGTTTGTTATGGCAAGTAGAATTTGGTTATCTTGTCTTGATACTCATGTTTACTTGATTTCGTCTGGTAAGCTAGATAGCTTTAACTCATAAAGTGCTCTTACTATATCTCTTATCACCCAGTTGCTTATATATATATATACCTGCTCATCTGAGGTTTAGTAGTTTTGGCGGGGAGTTATGCCTCCTGCTGGGACAATGTTCAATTGTCTCACTCTACTGGTTTATATCCTTTTTAGGTAGCCGAGCTAGACGCGGTGGTGGTCGTGGAGTTGCGGCCGAGCAACCTGACGAACAATATAAGGCAATCCCTGGATGAGCTGCTGTTTTGGATGTTTTGTGATAGAGTCTAGAGTCATCCCTGTACTCTCAGGTCCTTGGCGGTGTTTGACGTTGTTTCACGATGGACGACTGATAATGTTTTGTATATCCTGCAGTTGGCCAGATGCGGGCCTCTATGTATATGAACAGGTGTTGGACTCATGTGTTGACAAAGCAGTTGATGTTCTAAGCTATGGATATGTACCAGGCTCGTATGCATGTATGTAACCTATTTTCTTGCAGGACAAGGACTGTAATGTAATATGTTTTCTAGCTTATCAGTTTTCTGCAATCAGCTTTAATTAACCCGTGTTTTTGATAAGCTGTGGTTATGGTGATTTCCACACATTTTCACGTAACACCTCGTTATCTGTGTGATAATGGGATCTGTTGCCACAACATCATTCCCCATAAAAAGTATGTCATCCACATACAATATGAGGAATGTGGTCGAGATCCCACTAACCTTCTTGTACACACAAGGTTCATCTTTGTTTTGAATAAAGCCAAACACTTTGACTTCCTCATCAAATCAAAGATTCCAACTTTGAGATGCTTGCTTCAATCCATAGATTGACCTTTGCAACTTACAGACTTTATTGGCATTCTTTTGATCTACAAAACCTTCAGGTTGTGTCATGTACACATCCTCATTTATATTCCCATTAAGGAATGTGGTTTTAGCAACCATCTGCCAAATCTCATAGTCATAATAAGCTACAATAGCAAGCATGATCCTCATGGACTTAATCATGGCAACTGGAGAAAAGGTTTTGTCATAATCAACACCTTGAACTTGTCGAAATCCCTTTGCAACCAATCTGCCTTTATAAGTTTGCACATTGCCATCCACGTCGGTCTTCTTCTTGAATACCCACTTGCACCCTATGGGTTTTACCCCTTCGGGTGGTTCCACCAAAGTCCATACTTTAATGGAGTACATGGATTCCATCTCGGATCTCATGGCTTCAAGCCATTTCTTAGAATCTGGTCCCTCCATAGCTTCTACGTAGGTAGTTGGATCATCATCTATGATCAATTCACCACCATCCTGAGTCACAAGGTATCCAAACCTCTCAGGTTCAAGGCGGGTCCTACTAGATCTACGAGGTCCTTGTGTTACCTGAGGAGATTGAGATTCCACAACACCTTGTGAATCTGCATTTTCCTCTGGTACATCTACCGGTTCAATGTTTTCTTATTGGACTTGAACCTCTTCAAGCTCTATATTCCTCCCACTGCTTCCTTTGTAAATGAATTCCCTCCCTAGGAATACAACATCCCTGGAAACAAACACTTTGTTGTCAGTAGGGTGGTATAAGTAATATCCCCTCATTTCCTTGGGATATCCAACAAAATAACATTTATCAGATTTGGGTCCAAGCTTAACAGGAAACATTTTCTTGACATAAGCCTCACAACCCCAAATCTTCATAAAAGACAAAACAGGACGCTTCCCATACCATATCTCATATGGCGTCTTTTGAACCGATTTAGATGGCACATGGTTAAGTGTAAATGTGGCGGTTTCAAGAGCATGACCCCAGAATGAAATTGGAAGATCAACAAAACTCATCATTGATCACACCATATCCAACAATGTGTGATTCTTTCTTTCAGACCACTACTACAGAAACATCATTCAGTGGCGCTTTTATTTGCGTCGGTTATTTAGGAAAACCAACCCCTATAATATTAGACGTCGGTTATTTATGCTTACCGACGTCTATATTCGAAGACCAGCCAGACACGAGTACCGCTTTGTATTCAGCGTCGGCCATTTATAACAGACCGACGTCTAAAATAGCCCGCGAAAATCAATTTTCGAGCGAAAACATTTTCAGTCTCCTACAACGTCGGGTTTTTAACTATTCACCGACGCCTATTTAAAATGAAAATTTTTGTGCAAAAAATTAGGGTAAAGGTTGTCTTGTTGGGCGTCGGTGTATTACTATCAACCGACGCCTTTATGAACTTAATAGACCCGCGCGATCGCCTGTTAGGCACCTACCTGTTCCATTGTCTTCATCGCCTGCTAGCTGCCGCGCTGCTCGATCGCCCGCCTGCTGGTTCTCGCCGTCGCCGACACTGTCGACCTTGCTGTTGATGTGCGTCGCCGCCGACCTTGTTGCTGCTGTGCGTCGCCACCGCCGCATGCCACCTAGCTTCTTCATTCGTCGCCGACGCCGCCCACCCTAGCTTCTTCCAACAGAGCCGCCTCCCTAGCTTCTTCCTTCGTCGCCGACACCGCCCGCTGCTTCCTCCCTGCTCACGCCCGCCACGCCGCCTAGTTTTGGTCTTCTCTCCAGGTACCTTTCTCCCTAGCTAGCTTTTTACCTAAAACATGGCTGTGGCTCTGTTGGCCTACCATGGCCGTGCTGCCCAGCACGGCTGTGGTAGGCCAACACAACCACGGTCGTGTTTGCTGTTGGTAATGATATGAACAAATCTATATGTAATGCTTTATGTAAATTCCATCTTTTGCTTGCATATATTTATGATTCTAATTCTAATGCTTGACCTAATTCAGTAAATTTTGATGCATGTTGAAATAAGATTTAAACTTGTCCATTCTAGCATCCTAATTTGATTTGATTAAACCCTAACATTGATGAAACCCTAACATCAATTGTGATGAAACCCTAACATATACATATCTATTATTGTGTTTGTTGGCCTAGAAACCCGTCCAAGATTGACTCATTAGGAGTAAATCTTGGATAGTCCCCGGTTTGGGACTGTTCTTGAACACCTAATCTCACTTAGGATGTAAGTGTATAATGTGTATTGGGTTTTCGAGAAAATTTTGGTAGCATTTCCCCATTTGTTCTCTAAGTACATATGTACTTAGAGAACAGCGGGGAAATGTTGCCGAAATTTTCTTGAAAACCCAATGCACATTATACACTTACTAGTGAGATTAGGTGTTCAAGGATGGGATAGGTGGTACACATTTATTATATATAAGAATGACATCACATTATACACTTAAGATGTAAGTGTATACCCTAATCTTTTCCTAATATATACTTGTTTCCTAATATATACTTGTTTTCTCTATCATAGAATGGATAGATCATGGATGTCCATTCGTAATCGTTGCACCCCAGAGTTTATATCTGGTCTTGATCAGTTTATTATATTTTCCGAGGAACATAGGAAAAAACCTACAGATAGGTTCTACTGTCCATGTAGGCATTGCGGTAACAACTTGAAAGTCAACACTGGTGAGGAAATCAAAAGTCATGTCATGTGCAACGGGATTGTACAAGGTTATTGATGAGTGCATACTCATCATGATTTTCAATTACCTTTTTGGAACAATTTAATATCCATTCCACATCTTTTCACCCTAATATGAATCATAATGCACAAAACTACTCAGTGATTCAATAATCAAGGTTTTAACTAAATAACTTTCATTTTATGCAGGTGTAGCAGGCAACTCCATGCAAACGGTCTCAAGACAGTTTGGATCCATACGGTCTCAAGACCGTTTGCTGGAATACACAAAGAACAAGACGAAACCAGTTACCCAAGAAGTCCACGCGGTCTCAAGACCGTTTGGTCCCATGCGGTCCCAAGACCGTTTGGTCCCATGCGGTCCCAAGACCGTTTGGTCCCATGCGGTCCCAAGACCGTTTGGTCCCATGAGGTCCCAAGACCGTTTGGTCCCATACGGTCCCAAGACCGTTTGGTCCCACGCGGTCTCAAGACCGTTTGGTCCCATGCGGTCCCAAGACCGTTTGGTCCCAAACGGTCCCAAGACCGTTTGGTCCCATGCGGTCTCAAGACCGTTTGGTCCCATGCGGTCCCAAGACCGTTTGGTCCCGCGCGGTCCCAAGACCGTTCGATGCAAGCGCAAGGATTGATTGAAGAACTAAAGCCGCGCGACCACGCCAAGGCCAGGACCGATCTGAGCAAACCGTTTGGTGCCCAAACGATCTCCAAACCGTTTGGTGCCCAAACGGTCTCCAAACCGTTTGGTGCCCAAACGGTCTCCAAACCATTTGGTGCCCAAACGGTTTCAAGACCGTTTGGAGAAGATATTTCCAGCAACTCCTCCAAACCGTTTGGGATCAGACCGGAAACTGTAAATAGACCCCCAGGTCCCCATTTCGAGGCATCGGTTCCGGACGCCGAAAGGCTGCCAGAGCACCATCCCGATCAAGTTCCACTCCATCTACCACTGGTGTTGCGTCCAAGGAGGCCAAGAAGAGGAAGAAGACGGAGCAAGGAGCACATCTTCTTCACCGGGCTGCGTCCACCCTCTGCACCGAGCTCATGGCGGATCTATCTTCTTCTTCTATCTTTCTTGTACCTTGCATCATGAGCGAGTAGTCCTTTTTCGCTGGGGTGCGGGGACTAGCCCCGCTGCCCATGCAAACCACGTTCTTTTGTTAAACTTTCTATGGCAATGTATATAACTCTTCATTTTGTCGTTTATCGTTAAGCTTGTGGGTTGGTTATGTGCGTGTTTTCATCTTTGTGCTCCCTATGTTGCGAGAACTTCAATGCATGGGTATGAATGTCGATTAGCATGTTAGACTCCTTGACGAGAACTTCCGATAGGATTCCTTGAGGTCGTAGGTGTATGATCCGCGAGGGGACGAGCCATCTAGCCTCCGATGACATCTCTGTGCGCCTGACGCCCGTATGGGGGGTTCACAGCCTTAGTTGGATTTTGTATCTTCGTGCTTTTCGTCGATGTTTACACGTACTATAGTCGCTTGTTTGCTTCGCGGTTTGCGCGGTTGACTCCCTGATTAGAAATAGGATGGGATTTCATCGAGGTCGTAAGTGTATGATCCGCGAGGGGACGAGCCATCTAACCTTCGGTGACACTTCTGTGCGCCTGACGCCCGTATGGGGGGTTCACAACTTCCGTGGATTTCTATATCTTCAGAGCCGTAAGACGTATGATCCAGATGGCGATGAGAAATCGGCTGCCTATGGTGACGCTTACGCGGACCTGACGCCCGTATGGGGGGTTCTGCAGCATCTCTACTTGGAGTGTTATATTGTGCCTGGATTGTTCACAAAAGAGTATGTTTGTGTGTAGCGGTGGTCAAACCCGATACCATCCCAGTGATTCCATATCATTGATCTAAACCCATCTTTATTCAGCATTTACTTTCTTGCAATTAGTTTAATCAAACCAAAATCAACCAATCGTTTTAAATATTAGTTTTACTTGAGCCAGATCTAACTGACAAAGACTCTTAAAAACGTTGTCCTTTGGGTTCGATCCTCAACTATACTGCGATAAGATCCGTCCGCTTGCGGGTGGTATTGTTGCACTTGGTTCTGGTAAAAGCTCGGGGATATAAACCCCGAGTGAATTTGTTAGTGCATTCAAAAAGCCACATCAAATTCTGGCGCCGTTGCCGGGGACAACGGAATCAGTCAGTCAAATCTAGTTCTTTTAAGACTAATCTAGGATTTTATTTTCTTTTTGAAACTATAGCAAATCTACTTGATCTTTATTCTACTTCAAGGATCTCACATTCAAATCTTTCCAGATTTCAGGTACCCTTTGACGAGTAGTGCATGCACCGTTCGGATAGTCTCGGACTGACTGCGAGCTTTGATCCCGAAATTGATAGAACCTTCCATCGTCAGATCCGAGAGAATCAAGCAAGAATGGCGCAAGAAGAAGAAGTAGCCCGCAGGGTTGCTCAAGCCATCAATGCGCAGAGAGAAAGGTTCATGCAAGAAGCTAGAGCTGCGGTTCAACAGGAGATCTTAGCAGCACAAGCAGCAGCACAAGCAGCAGAACTTCAGAAAGATCTTAGAGAGTTCTCTATCCCAAAGGCCGCGAATGTCTATCATCCGGTGCAGCCTCCTCCCATCGAAGCTGCCAACTTTGATATTAGAGCACATTGGATAACCTTGCTTCAAAACAACCCCTTCTATGGCAAACAAGCTGAAGACAGTCAAGGTCATCTTCTCAGATTCATTGACCTTTGCGCTATGACAAAGCAAAACGGAGTCTCTGATGATGCCATTCGACTCCGTCTTTTCAAGTACTCTCTGGCTGATAGGGCCATTAGTTGGTACAATTCACTTCAGAGTGATGTACCCATCACCACCTGGGAGCAGCTCCAAAATGCCTTTCTGGAAAAGTTCTATCCCCCATCTCTTACATATGAAATCAGGGGACGAATCACAAATTTCACTCAAGTCCCAGGAGAAACTCTTTCCGAAGCTTGGGATAGGTACACGGAGCTCCTACGCAAATGCCCACACCATGGAATCCCTAAGAACTAGCTGATAGAGATATTCTACAGGGGTGTGGAAGATGATGTTAAGATGTTCCTTGACTCCTCGTCTGGAGGGAACTTCATGCGGCAAAGTTATGACAGCGCATGGAGAGTGGTCACCCTGGGAGCAGAAAATCAAGCCAACTGGGGCAGATCTGTTGGTAAAGGAGTCTTAAAGGTAGCTATGGCTGACGCTATCCCAGAATACAAATCTATAGCTGAAACTTTGAAAGTCTTGGTTGCAAAGCAAGATCACATAGAATCATCCCTTGCTGCGATTGGAAGAGGACATTCTCCAACTAGGCAACCAGAACAAGTCAAGTCCACTTCTTTGTTTTGTGAAGCATGCAAAGGTACTGACCATTCCACACTATCATGCAATGTTCTCTATGACGTTGTTTTAAGCAATGCCTGTGGACAAGGAGATAATTGCCAGATGGAAAATCTTAATGCTATTAACACCAACCCTGGGCAGAACTATTACAATCCGAATCAAAATAGGAATCACCCAGGCTTCCAGTATGGAAATCCTTCAGGAGCTATGAACTCGCATCAATTTGTTCCGAATAATCAACCAAGAGGTCCATCTGGGTATCAGTTTAACCAACAACAGAACTTTGGGAATCAAGGAAACTTCAAGGGAAATTTTCAGAACAGGAACTACAATAATTATCAGAATAACTCTCAGTATCAAGGCTTGAACCAACAACAGGGTCAAACAGGATCCATCCCTTCTGATGACAAGCTATCTACCATTGAAAAGTTATTGCAAACACAACAAACGATGATAGCCAATCAACAAGCCCAGCAGAAGGCTATTGAAACTCAACTAGCTCAACTTGCTGCTAGTATTAAGCCACAAGCTGGAGTCTTCGCCGGACAACCTGAGAACAATCCGAAACATCCGGAGCAGCTGAAGGTTATCGCCACAAGATCAGGGAAAAGTTATTTGGATCCCTCAACAAAGACAACTGTGGTTATTTCTGACGAGAGTGAACCTATGACAGACCAAAACTTGACAGCACCGGAATTACAATCAAAGGAAAGCAATACTAATAAGGGAAGTTCTGAAAAAGTTGTCGATGAAGAAGTAGAGACACCTGAACCAGATATTCCTGTATATAAGCCCCGTGTTCCTTTCCCATCCCGACTGAGGGAAACCAAGCTTGACACTAGATTCATCAAATTCAAAGAGGCTATGAAGAAACTCCATGTTGATATACCATTTCTAGATGCTCTTAATGAGATACCAGCCTGGACCAAGTATCTAAAGTCGCTCCTCACCAAGAAGTACATCACTGAAGAATGTGAAACTGTAAAATTGGCTGCTACCACATCAGATATCATTTTAAGTAAGATGCCAAAGAAACAAAAAGATCCAGGATCCTTCGGAATCTCATGTCACATTGGTGATTCATCATGCAATAAAGGATTGGCAGATCTTGGCGCAAGTATTTCTATTATGCCGCTAAGTCTATGCAAGAGATTAGGGTTCGAAGAATTGCTTCCAACTGCTATGACAATTCAACTTGCGGACAATTCAATAAAAAGACCGTTAGGAATTCTCGAAGACATCCCTGTCAAGGTAGGCAAGGATGCATATGTCCCATGTGATTTTGTCATTATGGACATAAAAGAAGACACCAAATACCCTCTCATCTTCGGTCGCCCTTTTCTCGCCACTGCTAGAGCCCTTATTGATGTTGAAGCTGGAACATTACTACTCAGGTTAGGGAAAGAAACTCTGGAGTTCAAAGTTTTTGAAAGCATGAGAAGACCAAGTATACAGGAAGAAGTCTATCTGATAGATTGTGTTGAGCAGATGTCACAACTTACTCAAGAATATCACGAGTCATGCGATCCCTTGGAAATTTCTCTATACGACCTTTTTAATGATGAGCATATTGACCTTCAAGCTAAGGACTGCACCGAACCTCCCGACCCTGCTAAAGGAAATCTTGAAGCTGCCTATGAAGAATTAAAGACTACCGAAACCCCTGAAGAAATCAGTGAAAAATCAGAACCTCCTGAAATGAAGCCCCTACCTGAAGGGCTGAAGTATATGTTTTTAGACGATCTTAAAGTTTGTCCTGTCATTATAAACTCTGGTTTAACGACCAAACAAGAAGAGCAACTTCTGTAGATATTAAAGGAGAGCAAGAAAGCCATAGGCTACAAAATGAGTGACCTCACAGGAGTCAGCCAAGCCTTGTGCATGCACAGAATTCCCATGATGGAAGATCATAAACCAACTATCGAGCATCAACGAAAGTTGAACCCGAATATGAAGGAAGTGGTCCGTCGCGAGATCATCAAACTCCTTACAGCTGGAATAGTTTACCCGATATCAGACTCTCCATGGGTGAGCCCAGTTCATGTGGTGCCCAAGAAGGGAGGAACTACCGTTGTAAGGAATGAAGATAATGAGCTCATCCCCACCCGAACAGTGACTGGGTGGAGGATGTGTATCGATTATAGGAAATTAAATAAGGCCACTCGGAAGGATCATTTTCCTATGCCCTTCCTCGATCAAGTTTTGGAAAGATTGGCCCATCAAGAATATTTCTGTTACCTGGACGGTTACTCTGGATTCTATCAGATCCCCATACATCCAGATGATCAAGAAAAAACAACTTTCACCTGTCCCTTTGGGACATATGCTTTTAAAAGGATGCCTTTTGGTCTGTGTAATGCCCCTGCAACTTTTCAACGTTGCATGACTGCCATTTTTGCAGGACTTACTGAAACAGTTATGGAGGTCTTCATGGACGACTTTTCCGTATATGGGGACTCCTTTGATTCTTGTCTTAAGCATCTCTCCATGGTCCTAAAACGTTGTGAAGAAGCACATCTGGTGCTAAACTGGGAGAAATGTCACTTTATGGTAAAGGAAGGCATCGTCTTGGGACACATGGTTAGTAACAGAGGAATCGAAGTCGATAAAGCCAAGATAGAAGTCACCTCTAAATTGGCAATCCCCACAAATGTAAAAGAAGTTCGCGCATTCCTCGCCCATGCGGGGTTCTATAGAAGGTTTATACGAGACTTTTCCAAGATAACAAAGCCGATGACCAAGCTTCTTTTAAAAGATGCTGATTTCAACTTCAATGAAGAATGCGTCAAAAGTTTTGATACACTGAAGAAAGCCCTTACAACTACTCCCATCATTAGAGCTCCCGATTGGGACCACCCCTTTGAAATTATGTGTGATGCCAGTGATTACGCGGTGGGTGCTGTCTTAGGACAATGCATAGAGAAGAAACATTATGTGATCTATTATGCGTCGAAGACCCTCGACGAAGCTCAAAGAAATTATGCTACTACTGAAAAGGAGCTTTTAGCAGTCGTCTATGCCTTCGATAAATTCAGATCCTACCTTACTGGTTCGAAAGTAATCATTTACACAGACCATGCTGCTATCCGTCATCTTATGGCAAAGAAGGATGCTAAGCCAAGGCTGATCAGATGGATACTCCTTCTACAAGAATTTGACCTAGAAATAAGAGATAAAAAAGGGACAGAAAATGTCGTGGCAGATCACCTAAGTCGAATCCAAACTCTAGATGCTGAAGAGATTCCTATAAATGATTCTCTACCAGATGATCAGCTTATGAGGGTCACAAGATTCGAACCATGGTATTCCGACTTAGTGAACTATCTTGCCGCCGGAATTATCCATCCTCAATACACCGGAAACTCTCTGAAGAAATTTATGCATGACGTGAAGCAATACTATTGGGATGAACCATATCTTTTCAAACTGTGTGCTGATGGATTGTATAGACGTTGCGTCGCCGAAGAAGAAGCCCATTCTATCTTGGAACAGTGCCACTCAGGACCCGTGGGTGGGCATATGAGCTCTAAAAAGACTGCCTTAAAAGTTTTGCAATGTGGTTTTTTCTGGCCAACGTTATCCAAGGATTCTTACGATTTTGTCTTATCATGTGATAAATGTCAAAGAACTGGAAATATAACCAAGAGAGACGAAATGCCACTGAATCTATGGCAGGAAGTTGAGATATTTGACGTCTGGGGAGTGGATTATATGGGGCCATTCCCATCTTCTAATGGATTCTCTTACATCCTAGTGGCGGTGGACTACGTTTCCAAATGGGTTGAAGCTATACCAACTGTCACTAATAATTCGAAACCAGTCATCAAACTATTCAAAGATATCATCTTCCCACGGTTTGGAGTGCCGAGAACTGTGATATCTGACGGAGGATCCCACTTCATAGAAAGAAGCCTTGAAGCTCTTCTAAGAAAATATGGAGTCTCACACAAGGTGGCTTCACCTTACCATCCACAAACCAGTGGACAGGTAGAGGTCTCCAATCGACAACTAAAGGCTATCCTTGAGAAAACCGTCGGACGCAATCGTAAAGACTGGTCAACAAAAATCAGCGACGCTTTATGGGCATATCGGACTGCTTATAAAACGCCCCTCGGTACTACACCTTTTAGATTGATATATGGAAAAGCTTGCCACCTGCCAGTCGAACTGGAACATAAAGCAAGGTGGGCAATTAAACAATTGAACTTCGATCTGAAAGAAGCAGGGCAGGCCAGAATTCTGCAACTCAATGAGTTGGATGAACTTAGAATGACATCTTATGAGAATGCACAAATCTACAAGGAACATACAAAACTCTGGCACGACGGACATCTAAAAAGAAAAGACATACAAGTGGGAGATCAAGTTCTGGTTTTCAACTCAAGACTACGGCTATTCCCAGGAAAACTCCGTTCCCGCTGGTCCGGACCCTTCATCGTCAAAAACATCTCGCCCCACGGTGTTTTCTCCCTATGGAGTGCAGCGACAGGGGAATTTATAGCAAATGGCCATCGCTTGAAAAGATACTTCACTTCCACTGACATTGGCACTGACACAATGATCGAACTGGCAAATCCTAAAGACCCACCATGAAGCTAAAGGACTCTGTCGAGCCTACGACGTAAAACAAAGGCGCTTGTCGGGAGGCAACCCGATCAATAAATCTGTTTTACTTTTCCTTTTCAAATTTTGTTTCTTACCTTATAGTTAAATTTTCATTAAATAAAATTTGCCTTATGAGAGAGTTTTTCTTTCAGGACACGAGGTCGGAGTGGTGCTGATCAGAACGAATTCACTTCTTGGCAGTCATACCTGGTGTTTCCTTTCCCCTCCATCTTGAATTTAGGGTTTGCTCGAGGACGAGCAAATCTCTAAGTTCGGGGTGGAGGGTGGGTGGTACGTATTCCACTTCCACATACACACCCTCTTTTCATACTCAATATGTTTTTATCATAAAAATTTTCAAAATTCTGAACAGATACCTCATGAAATTTTGACTTTTGTTGATAAAATGTAACTAACTTTTTGCTATGCATCTTCTATCATAACATCCTCCTTATTCGAAGCGAATCCTAAAGAGGACTAACTTTTGAAACTTGCCTGAAACCATCCTGTGAAACTTATGATTCCTAACATCATAATACTTTTTACATAATGATAAGTATCTAACAAACTGATAGGGATCAAACACGTCGTGCTTCCTTACTGACTAGTGGAACAATGGCTCAGAATCTCCACCGGATCCATATCAAGTCATTATTTGAGCAGAGTATGACAAAGAGAATACCCGGTTTTGAATCAAGTGCATTTTGATCTGAACTCTCTTCTACACTTCTTCTATCATCTTCATATCCCTCCATCCATCAATACCACCAAAATAAGCCAATCTATTGCTAAACCCTAAGTTCGGGGTGGCACGCCACTCCCCCCCATATCCGCTTCTTCCATACCCCTTCCAATAAATAGGGGCGTACCACCAAAAAGGCAATCTCGAGTCGAATAGAGGAGAGATTTGCAAGCAAAAGATGCCAAAGTGCACACAAAAGAAAATGCAATCTCAAGTCGAATAGAGGAGAGATCTGCAATAAAAGATGCCATAGTGCACACACAAAAATATGCAATAAATGAAATTGCAAAACAAATAAAAATCTCGAGTCGAATAGAGGAGAGATTTACTTCTTCTTTCCATACCACCTTTCACTCCTTTTTCTACCTAAGGGCACAATACATGCCCCCACCATCCTGAACTACACCAGTGTCAGATCGAATGCATACTTGTTGATTCTACGGGTATCTCTGAACTCCTACAAAACTCTTTGACATGCTTGGTGTTGGAAAAATTGGGGAGGAAGTGTTATTGGGAAACGAACTCAGAAACGAAGCTATGGAAAGACATGTTTAGTGGTCCCAGGAAGTTGAGGTACTCATTCATACTGAACAGAAAGAGAATATTTGTGATGTGAAGATGAAGAAATCACACGGATAGAAAGTATCTCATTAGGCAACAGTTTCAAACTTTATGTTACTCGAGGACGAGCAACGATTTAAGTTCGGGGTGTTTTGATGAGTGCATACTCATCATGATTTTCAATTACCTTTTTGGAACAATTTAATATCCATTCCACATCTTTTCACCCTAATATGAATCATAATGCACAAAACTACTCAGTGATTCAATAATCAAGGTTTTAACTAAATAACTTTCATTTTATGCAGGTGTAGCAGGCAACTCCATGCAAACAGTCTCAAGACCGTTTGGATCCATACGGTCTCAAGACCATTTGCTGGAATACACAAAGAACAAGACAAAACTAGTTACCCAAGAAGTCCACGCGGTCTCAAGACCGTTTGGTCCCATGCGGTCCCAAGACCGTTTGGTCCCATGCGGTCCCAAGACCGTTTGGTCCCATGCGGTCCCAAGACCGTTTGGTCCCACGCGGTCTCAAGACTGTTTGGTCCCATGCGGTCCTAAGACCGTTTGGTCCCAAACGGTCCCAAGACCGTTTGGTCCCACGCGGTCTCAAGACCGTTTGGTCCCATGCGGTCCCAAGACCGTTTGGTCCTGCGCGGTCCCAAGACCGTTTGGTCCTGCGCGGTCCCAAGACCGTTTGGTCCTGCGCGGTCCCAAGACCGTTTGGTCCCGCGCGGTCCCAAGACCGTTCGATGCAAGCGCAAGGATTGATTGAAGAACTAAAGCCGCGCGACCACGCCAAGGCCAGGACCGATCTGAGCAAACCGTTTGGTGCCCAAACGATCTCCAAACCGTTTGGTGCCCAAACGGTCTCCAAACCGTTTGGTGCCCAAACGGTCTCAAGACCGTTTGGAGAAGATATTTCCAGCAACTCCTCCAAACCGTTTGGGATCAGATCTGAAACTATAAATAGACCCCCAGAGTCCCCATTTCGAGGCATCGGTTCCGGACGCCGAAAGGCTGCCAGAGCACCATCCCGATCAAGTTCCACTCCATCTACCACTGGTGTTGCGTCCAAGGAGGCCAAGAAGAGGAAGAAGACGGAGCAAGGAGCGCATCTTCTTCACCGGGCTGCGTCCACCCTCTGCACCGAGCTCATGGCGGATCTATCTTCTTCTTCTATCTTTCTTGTACCTCGCATCATGAGCGAGTAGTCCTTTTTCCCTGGGGTGCGGGGACTAGCCCCGCTGCCCATGCAAACCATGTTCTTTTGTTAAACTTTCTATGGCAATGTATATAACTCTTCATTTTGTCGTTTATCATTAAGCTTGTGGGTTGGTTATGTGCGTGTTTTCATCTTTGTGCTCCCTATGTTGCGAGAACTTCAATGCATGGGTATGAATGTCGATTAGCATGTTAGACTCCTTGACGAGAACTTCCGATAGGATTCCTTGAGGTCGTAGGTGTATGATCCACGAGGGGACGAGCCATCTAGCCTCCGGTGACATCTCTATGCGCCTGACGCCCGTATGGGGGGTTCACAGCCTTAGTTGGATTTTGTATCTTCGTGCTTTTCGTCGATGTTTACACGTACTATAGTCGCTTGTTTGCTTCGCGGTTTGCGCGGTTGACTCCCTGATTAGAAATAGGATGGGATTTCATCGAGGTCGTAAGTGTATGATCCGCGAGGGGACGAGCCATCTAACCTTCGGTGACACTTCTGTGCGCCTGACGCCCGTATGGGGGGTTCACAACTTCCGTGGATTTCTGTATCTTCAGAGCCGTAAGACGTATGATCCGGATGGCGATGAGAAATCGGCTGCCTATGGTGACGCTTACGCGGACCTGACGCCCGTATGGGGGGTTCTGCAGCAGCTCTACTTGGAGTGTTATATTGTGCCTGGATTGTTCGCAAAAGAGTATGTTTGTGTGTGTAGCGGTGGTCAAACCCGATACCATCCCAGCGATTCCATATCATTGATCTAAACCCATCTTTATTCAGCATTTACTTTCTTGCAATTAGTTTAATCAAACCAAAATCAACCAATCGTTTTAAATATTAGTTTTACTTGAGCCAGATCTAACTGACAAAGATTCTTAAAAACGTTGTCCTTTGGGTTCGATCCTCAACTATACTGCGATAAGATCCGTCCGCTTGCGGGTGGTATTGTTGCACTTGGTTCTGGTAAAAGCTCGGGGATATAAACCCCGAGTGAATTTGTTAGTGCATTCAAAAAGCCACATCAGTTATACAAAATGGCACTGGCATGGAGAAATTTCAAAATCGAAACCAGTAGATGTCGATAGCAGTGCTTGGGTGGAAGAAGAAATTGCCTCCGATGACGTAAATGTGAACGAACCAGTTCCAGCTGACATCGTTGATGCGATGCTGGATAGTTGTAGGGTAGAGCACACCGATCCACCTCCTATCTTTAGAAACATTGTGCATGATGCTGAGATACCGTTATACACAGGCTGTGCTAAGTTTACGTAGCTTAGCGCTGTGTTGAGATTGTATAAGTTGAAAGCTAACAATAGATGGAGAGACAAAAGCTTCACTGAAATGTTGACTTTGTTGAAAGAAATGCTTCTTGAAGGAAACGAGATGCCAATCTCAACATACCAGGTAAAGGAAATGTTGTGCCCAATGGGAATGGAGGCCAAAAAGATACACGCATGCCCGAATGATTGTGTATTATTTCAAAAGGACTATGTAGATTTGAAAGATTGTCCAAAATGTGGTGCGTCACGATATAAATTGACGACTTCGGGGGAGTCCAAAACTGGTTCTCCTGCCAAGGTGTTGTGGTATCTATCTATAATATTACGGTTTCAACGCTTGTTTGCAAATCCGAAAGATGCGAAGAATTTGAGGTGGCATGCAGATGTTAAGAAAAATAATGATGGGATCCTACGACATGCGTCTAATTCCCCACAGTGGAAGAAGATTGATATATTGTACCCTGAATTTGGTGAAGAAGTCAGGAATCTATAACTTGGGATTTGTACAGATGGGATGAATCCGTACGGGACATTGAGAAGCCAATATAGCACTTGGCCAGTCATGCTTGTTATATACAATCTTCCTCCCTGGCTGTGTATGAAAAATAAGTATGTTATGCTGTCATTGTTGATATCGGGCCCTAAACAACCCGGAAATGATATCGATGTTTATCTTGAACCTTTGATTGATGACTTAAAGAAACTTTGGGCTGAAGGTGTGATGACCTATGATGCTTCAGCAAGAGAGACATTTCGTTTGCACGCTATGTTGTTATGCACTATTAATGACTTTCCCGCATATGGGAATTTGTCTGGATATAGTGTCAAAGGAGCTAAAGCGTGTCCTATATGTGAAGAAAACACTGATTCAATAAGACTAAAACATGGCGGCAAGACTGTATATCTTGGTCATCAAAGGTTTCTTTCAAAATTCCATCCGTATCGTAGGAAGCGCAAAGCATTCAATGGATGGAATGATGAACGGAGTGCACCTAAACCTATACCAGGGGATGTTGTTTATGAAAGAGTAAAAGACATTGCCAATGAATTTGGTAAGAAATCACAATGTAGTATGGCCACACGGAGTGACAATTCTTCATTAAAAAAGAAGTCAATATTTTGGGGTCTTCCTTATTGGAGTTCTTTGACAGTCAGGAATTGTATCGATGTAATGCACGTTGAGAAAAATGTCTATGATAGCATCATTGGTACTCTGTTAAATATACCAGGTAATGGGATAAAATCTAGACTGGACCTACGTGAACTGGGAATAAGGTCAGAATTAGTAGAATTATGTGAAATGGGTAATAAAAGAACATACTTACCTCCCGCTTGTTACACGTTGTCTAGAAAGGAGAAGAAAACTTTTTGTGATTTTTTTTTTTAGTTAAGCCAGGAGGTCGTCTATTCATCCCACCCTCCTCGTGTGAGCTAATAAAATCGTCAAGTACAGCTCCTGCTTATAAAATGCAGGTTAAACCCCAACATAACTGACCCACATCACAAAGACCACATCAAACCCCCGAACAAAACAAGACGACAACAAGACAGACTCGATCAACAACCCAACCAAAGCATTAAGGATGCTTAAGCTTCAAAACCACGTAAGGAGTGTGGTTTCTCTCAAGAAGAGCCATGCCACGAACTCTAGGAGGAAAACAACAAGGATCAGAAATCACAATCAAATCATGACTGAGGACTCCCCATTTACCAATCTCTCTGGGAATAGAATTGATGGCCCTGTGGACAAGCAAACCAACAATACCTTCGTCCTCCATGTAGCTCTTTAACTTTTTGTGAATGCTTGGTAAATGTTAAGGTGCCACATGGTTACTCATCCAACATTCGTAGATT
Organism: Alisma plantago-aquatica; assembly: GCA_963693085.1. Lineage (NCBI taxonomy): Eukaryota > Viridiplantae > Streptophyta > Magnoliopsida > Alismatales > Alismataceae > Alisma > Alisma plantago-aquatica. The sequence goes on from OY856412.1 coordinate 951,112,024, forward strand.
GGTATCAATGAAAGATATGAAGTTGATAGGTCTTAAATCTCATGATTGTCACACTCTAATGCAACAAATATTGCCCATGGCAATTCGATCTATATTGCCGAAGCATGTAAGGTTTGCAATTACCAGACTTTGTTTCTTTTTCAACAGTCTGTGCAGCAAAGTTATTGACCCTGATACTCTCGATAATTTGCAAAGAGAAGTGGTTGTTACCCTATGTCAGCTTGAGATGTATTTCCCTCCTTCGTTCTTTGATATGATGGTACATCTTGTTGTCCACTTGACTAGGGAAGTGAAAATCTTGGGACCGGTTTTCTTGCATTGGATGTATCCCTTTGACCGATACATGAGCGTTTTTAAAGGTGATGTTCGAAACCGTTATCGTCCTGAAGGGAGTATTATTGAAGGTTATGTGGCGAGAGAGGTTATGGATTTTTGCAATGACTTTCTCTGTGGTAATGACACTCCTGATAATGACAAGAATATTGAGGAGGGCAAAGAAATTTTGGGATCACGGGTGAAAGTAATCAGCCGTGAGCAGTTGGAACAAGCTCACTTGTATATTTTACAGAATATGGACGAAGTGAGTGTTTATATCGAGGAACATACCAATATCATAAAGAGACAACATCCTCGAGCAAGTTCAATGTGGCTTGCTAGAGAGCATAATAAGACTTTTACTAAGTGGTTTGAAGATAAAGTCTTACATCAACTATCTCAAACACCAAATGATATTACAGAAACTATCAAATGCCTCGCCTTTAAACCAAAACCGAATGTTATGTCTTATGAAGGGTTTGACATTAATGGATTCACATATAACACAAAGCGCCAAGATGATAAGAGTGTCATCCAAAATAGTGGGGTCACTCTTCAACCGTCGACTATGTACTTTGCAAGTGCAAAGGATAAGAGTCCACGTGAAGCTAAAATGTCATATTACGGTGTCATTGAAGACATTTGGGAGTTTGACTACATAGATTTCAAAATTCTGCTCTTTAAATGTAGTTGGGTTGATAACACCAAAGGAGTTATAGTGGATGAATTGGGTTTCACTTTGGTGAACTTCGAAAAGATTGGCGAGAAGGCTGAACCATTCATATTGGCATCACAGGAAAAACAAATATTCTATATCGATGATCATGCAAATGATAAATGGTCGGTTGTTCTTCATGGTAAAAGACAGTTCATTGAAGATCCTATAGATGAAGAAGAGTACTATGATAAGTATGATGACTCCAGTCCATTCTCAGTTGGGTTGCCAACTCCACAAAATATTGAAGCTAATGATGACTTATATGTGCGCGGAGATCACAATGAAGGATTGTTAATTGATAAAAGATCACAATTTTAGAGACATGTATGTTTATACAAATGCTAAATGTTTTCCTTTTTCTAGTTTATACAAATGCTAAATGTTTTCCTTTTTCTAGTTGATACAAATGCTAAATGTTTTCCTTTTTAATGACATTTTCAGATGGCTGACCATGATGAGAATGATGTCCATGATGAGCGTGAAGTCCATGATGAGCATGCTGTCCATGACGAGCATGGCGAGGATACCAATGTAAGTTCTAAAAACATATCCTGTATTTCTATAAAATTCATTATCTTCTAGTTATGTCATATATCCTATATTTCTATATTGGCCTAATTCAGTGTGTTTATTTTTGTCAAATTTTAGGTTGATGATGCACAGGTACCCACTGAAGCAATTGAGCAACTTGATGCGCAGCAACAAAAACTTAACAAGAAAAGGGGTATCACTCTGTTGAAAAAGTTAATTGCGCTGAGTGGCAGTGGATCCAAATTGGTTGTGGAGTTTGATAATGGAGGGAATGCAATTGGAGTGAACCGCAATAAGTTTATAAACTATCTTGGGGTTGTCACTCGAAGCCATTGTGGTGTTAAGTATGATAATTGGCATAAAGTTCCTCAGGCGAAGAAAGACTTGATATGGAAAGATTTATGCGTGAGTTATTATTATTTGCAATTCTATTTTGTAAATTACAAATTCTATTATTTGCAATTATATTTTTGGATACTAGTTAATAACATTTCTATTTTACAGAATCTATTTGCATTGGATGAGATGTTGCATCGTAAAAGTGTGATGCAATGCGCTGGAAAGATGCTTAGGAATTACATGACAAATCTAAACAGAGAATACATAAAAGAGGGTGATAAGAAGAAGAAGTCAGCCCTTAAACAATGAAACTTCTTAGACAAAGAAGATTGGGACAATTTTTTTGCTTCAAGAAAATCTGAAGAATTCAAGGTATTAGGCGTCACTCCTATTTTAATTAATATACATTGTATTCACCTATTCAAGATTAACATTTAGTGCTACTAACCTAATTATAAATGTGCATACTAACTAGGCCCTCAGTGACACACAAAAAGCAAGGTGTGCACTGAATGTGCATGACCACACTATGGGTCCAAAAGGCTATGCAAGCTTTCGCCAAAGACTACAGGCAGAGTCTGCGGCTACTCAGGAGTCTTCCACACTCATGCTTCGCCATGATATCTGGATAGCTGGCAGGAAAAACAAGAAGGGTGAAATAAAGAAGCCCGTAACTGCTGAGGCGGCTACAAAAATGGTAAAATACAACTCTTAGAGCAATCGTTTAAATATTGATTATTTGTGGTGTTAACTTACCAATTTTTGTTTATGGTGATTAGCGGGAGCTGCACGAGCAGAGGAAACAAGGCACGTTCATCCCTCAGGGCTTAAGGGATGAATTGACAGTTGCTCTGGGTAACCCAGAGCATCCTGGACGTGTTAGAGGTGCCGGCGCTGGTGTGGGCATCAAAGCATTCTTTAGGCCATCCCAGCGCAAACCCAGAGTGGGACTTTCTCAAGAAGAGGTAACCTATTCTTTTTTTAGAATGTTACTACAAAAGGAAATTCATTAATAAGAAGATAATGTTTGTTTTATCCATGCATAGGAGAATAAGAGAGTCGAGGATATAGTTGCTAAGAAGATCAATGATGTAGTTGCTGAGAAGGTCAAGGAAGAATTATTGCGGTGGCAGGCATCTCAGGCTTCCAATCAGCCTATGGCGACCCACTCTTCTCCTGGTGCACAGACTGCGAGTAATCCTGGAGACCCATCGCCTAACATGTCTGCTGTAAGTATTGATTATGACATTGTAGCTAGTCTTTTCAAGATGATATGTATATATGTATAACATTCTTTACGTAAATTTATAGGCATTGAAGCCATGCCGCTTAAGAATGCAAGACTATGTTGTTGTAGAGGTGCAGGCTTACCAGTCCCTTCCTGGGGCAACGTTTCATGGGACTCCAAATGCCGCAGGGCTACATTCGTGTGAGCCCGATACATGTATTACCCGATTGGAGGGAAGTTGTGTTGCCATATGCCCACCCAGATATTGATAGACTTGGTGAGGCAGAAGGCGGGGTCATATTGTGGCCTAAAGCAGATGTCCTCTACACGACTAAAATTGTAAGATAAATTTACATTGATTTAGACTGTTAATGTGTATATATGATGTCAATTGATCTGAAATTATATATACAGGTTAAAAAGAAGACACCAGGAGAACCTAGGCCTCCACCTCCACTTCCTGCATTACCAACTTGGGTTCCAACTGACCTACCATACCCGTTAGGTCCTGCTTGTAGGGGAATGGCATGTTGGCTACGGGCACATAATATACATTGCCCTATAATTGTTTCTTTAGATGCAGATTATACAGGTCAATCATACGACATCTCTTTATTTATACAAGATATTATTGAGTTTTTTATGTATGATTGGTTGAATACATCAATGATAGAGACATGGATAAGGTGAGATCTTGTTTATACATCCATATACCTTGTGTAAGATCCGGTGATCTGGTTTCTTATATATTAATGCATACGCCTATATGTTTTGCAGCTACTTAGTCGAAGATCATTGCAAACAATTTGCATATGATCATGTGGAATTTTTGATTCCATCATTGATTAGTATGGTAGCTAAAGACCCTGATAGTGTTCAACAATACTGTATAGATGCTTTTACAATTTTTGGTTAGCAAATGAAGACGATAATAATAGCTCCATTCAATGTCAAGTAAGTTTACTTTATTTATAATTTGGACTTAAGAAAATTCCATTTTTATTTTGCATTTTGAGTTATTAATTGTTAACTTTTTACCTCTAGTGGTAGACATTGGGAGTTACTAGTTATTGTCCTCGGGACGTTCACTGTTTATTATCTAGATCCCGTAGGAAGTACATTAAACACTAAAATTGGACACGTAATGAGAATGCCATTATTCTGATGAGAAATATTTCATTTTTATATCTGTTAACATCTTTTATTACATTACTATTTACTTATGCAATTTACTGTGTTATATTAATATGTAGGGGTTTAGATGCATTCAAAAAGGCTGGAGGAAAGGTCCCAAGGAAAAAGAACCAGCCAATAAATTGGGAGAACATAAAAGTAAGTTCCCGACTCCCCGACTCCAATGTATATATTATTGGTGTGAATTGTGCCTAGTTGTATTATTTTGTATGTTTCAATATATAGTGCGCTACACAAGACAATGGTTGGGCATGCGCATACTATGTGATGCGATTTATGCAGATGATTATTAACCATGCCGCATTGGACATCAATACCATACATGAGGTATTATATATAGTCTCATTAGTTAGTATGAAATATATCAATCTTATTTTTATATTATTACTTATATATATACATCATTCTCTTTGCAGGTGTTTAAAACTGACCACACTATAGGCAAACGCTTAAAAAATGTACATGCTCCATATACGAGGGAAGCGTTAAATGAAGTAAGAGAAGAATGGTCAATATCCATACAAACAGTGGCAATTATAAGATATAATTGGGATGTTGATAGTGATGCTGAATGATACTTTGTAAATGAATGTTTCTGAATGTTAAAACATGTATTTGAATGTTTCTATATGTGTGAACATGAGAATTGAATTTATGTCTAAATGTATCTACTTGTGTGAATCTTTTTTTGTTAATTTTGCAGGTTTGTGGCCTGTTTGTAGGCTGATATCAATGGATGTCGTAAACCTGCAGTTCAGAAAACTGAACTGTAGGTTCTCATCCTGCTGACCAGCCACAGCAGGCCTGCAAACATATATAAAAAAAATAGATATAGGCATCGGTTATTTACAGATAACCGTCAGCACAGACGTACAACGTCGGTTGGTTAGTTGATCACCGACGCCAAAAGGGTTCGCGCCACAGAAAATGACAGTCATCTAGGACACTTTTCTACGTCGGTTACCAACTAAAAACCGACGCTATATTCAATATAGGCGTCGGTCCTTTAGTATATAACCGACGCAGAAAGTGTCCTAGATGACGCCATTTTCTGTGGTGCGAATCCTTTTGGAGTCGGTTTATTATAAAAAAACCGACGCCTGGATGTTAAATAGGCGTCGGTTTTTTAACCGACGCCGAAGTGTTCGACCTTTAGCGGCGCCCACATAGGCGTCGTTCGGAAACCGACGCCAAAGGGGGTTAAACAACCGACACTAAAAGGCACTTCTGTAGTAGTGGACACACCATTATGTTGTGGTGTTCCAGGTGGAGTCCATTGTGATACAATACCACGGGCTCAGAGAAGGTCCTCAAACTCTTGGCTTAAGTATTCTCCACCTCAATCAGATTGAAGTGCCTTAATACTCTTGCCAAGTTGGTTATGTACTTCATTCATGAAATCCTTGAACTTTTCAAGGGTTTCTGACTTATGTTTCATCAGGTACACATAGCCATACCTACTGAAATCATCAGTAAAGGTAATGAAGTACTGATACCCATTTCTGGCATTAGTTCTAAAAGGCCCACATACATCAGTATGTATGAGTCCTAATAGATCACTAGCTCTCTCACCTTTACTTGAAAAGGGAGTCTTGGTCATCTTGCACAACAAATAAGATTCACATGTCTCTATTGATTCATAATCAAAAGAGTCTAGATAACCATCTTTATGGAGTCTAGAAATGCTCTTCTCATTTATGTTCCCTAGACGACAATGCCAGAGATATGTTTTGTTTGAGTTGTTGAGTTTTACTTTTTGGTGTTTATGTTGTATACACTTGTCTCCAAGTCTATCAAGTATAGACCATAAGACATTGGGGCACTGCCATAAAAGATCCCATCTTTAGAAATGGAACACCTTCCATTCTTGATAAGAAATTCAAATCCATCTTTGTGCAAACAAGAGACGAAAATGATATTCCTATTTATGGCATGAACATAATAGCAGTTCTTCAACTCTATTATTAGCCCACTTGGTAGAGTTAACTCATAGGTTCCTACGATACTGGCAACAACCCTTGCCCCATTCGTAATGCGTAGTTCAACCTCGCCTTTCCCTAAAGGCCTACTTCTCTTAAGATCATTCACATTTGAATAAATGTGAGATCCGCATCCGGTATCAAGTACCCATGATGAAGAAGTAGTAAAGTTAATCTCTATCACGTATACACCAGAAGTATAGATCTCAATCTCTGACTTCTTCTTCCATTGTTCCTTCCATCCTCTCCATGTAGAAGAAATTGGTTTGGCGAGAGAAGCCTTCTCTCCCTTACTTACTTTCTTCTTCACCAACACATTAAGCGTACATAGAGTGGATTCAAAGGCTCCTGGTATATCTGGATTGTACTGAACACTTCTCACAGTCCTCAACTAGTTATGGAATTTATTCTCAATTAATTTGCCCATTTTAAAAGATGATTTTTTTTGCCATTCTACAAGAGAAAATTTGCATTTGTCAAAATTCATTTTGATTTGATTTGAATAAATTTGATGATAGTTAATTAGGCATTTAATTAATTACCGCTCCCACTATTTTGACTCAAATTGATAGCCCTCACCATCAATTCGGAAGATTGCAGCGTACAATCTTCTAGTGGGTCAAGATCCTGAAATCCTCTGAGCCATGGACCAGCTAGGGTTGACACCCACAACTCAGATCTCTCAGGTAGGCAACTCTTGCCAATTTCATCATATGCAACTCTTGAAAGATGTCATATGCAACTCTTTGCCATGATCATCTCCATGCCTCAAGGTACTAGATCCCATCTAGATCACCTTGTTAAGTCTGAACCAAAGCCAACACGATGAACATGCACCCTGCTAGGGCAAACCCACACATTCATCCTTCATGCTTCCACGAGATAGACAGTGCACCATGCTAGGGTGTGCCCACACTTGGTCGATCAAGCTTTTCATGTGTGTCACATTTGGAAGGCATCTAAAACTTAATATTTAATGAGAGATTTGGTTTATATATACATATACATATACAATCACCACAATATATATTAAGTATCATATACATACTATATCCCACAAAAAACATGCAAAATAATAAAAAAATAATGATTATGGCCATCCTATTGTGATTCCTTGAGCCAGGAGGAATCACGGTCATCTAGGTCTACATCACACGCAACATGTACAAGATGAAATATGTGCCTGCCTTTCTGGGTTTGATCAGCTAATCTCCATGACCGATCAACTCGCCATCAGGTTGGTTGTTCGAGTGCCACCAACCGATCGACTAGCTCCTCCAGCCGATCGGTTCACCGGTCATCGTGCATCTCCTCAGGTCGCCACCCGCTCATCTCACTCCTCAAACCAGTCGTCAGGATCACCAACCGATCGATTCATGCCTTGAACCGACCGTCTCAGGTTGTCCGCCATTCCTTGATATAATAGGAAATAAAATCTATCCTATTTACAATATAATTGTGAAACTCCAAGTTACATTCGGGGGGAGTAAAGGTAGGAAAAGAATTCTCGAATTATTTTGAGTTACATCAGAAATAAGAGAGGGGGAATCAGTGCGCAAACCGAGATGCAAACAACCACATACAACCACACACAGATTTAGGGGTTTATAGGCCATAATCATGCTACACATCCACCACAAAACTCGTTTAAGGGAGACGCGTATCGAGTGCATTAATATAACATATCATATATGTATATTTGGGATTTGTGGATTGGAGATGTATAAAGCTGATATTATTCGCATCACATGCAATAAATAAAGGCAACAAACCAAAATTGATCATGTCGATAATCCTAAAATATAGAACAGTTGACGTGGCTCTGATACCACTGTTGGGTTTTAAGGGAGGTAGAGAAGCAGCGGAAACAAAAATTTTCTCCCCAAAACCCTAAACAAAAGGAATCGCGTCAACGTCTATAGAATAGGAAAGATGGTTTGTGGATGCATATCTTGTCCCGAGGTTTGTTCGACGACAGTACCTCACGCCTTGTGCGGTCTTCACCTCCAGTCTTGGATGGTGTCTGTGCAGCTCCTGGTCGCACCGGGACTGAAGACTCCTCTCACCTGGACTATCGGGATTGACAGTCATCCTCTGAGCGGCAGAGGTCTCCCACCTCTGTAGTCGTCCACACGGACTGCCTAGAACTCCGATCCCCTTGTCGCACAAGGAAACAGAAGGAGTCACACCCTCCTGTTGGCGTACTAGTCACCAACTCACTCTCTTGCTACCAGTTGCAACTGCAATTGTCCTTTCCTTGTTGTGCCTCCCTTTTCGGGTAGCACTTACTCGGGCTCTCTCAGTTACCAAAACCAGAGAGAACGACAACTTTGCAGAGCAACCGGCTTGCACTGAGTTGTACTCTGAGAAGCCCCCAATACCCCTATATATAGGCGGGTCATGGGACAGGGTTCTCTGTGCCTGGAAATATGGGGCTAAAAGTAGGAGTAGAAGGGTTCGAGATTTTCTAAAAAAGCAACCAACTCGCAACCTGAACCGATTGTTTCATAACTGAAACGGTCGTTTGGACCCTCCATCCGATCGGTTGGACACTCCAGCTGGTCATTTGGATCCTTGAGATGATCGGTTGGACACTCCAGTGGATCGATTCGTGATCCTGGTTCAACTCAAATTGACTTTCCTTCTTTTGTTTCTAATTGGTATTGAATACCAATCCTATTTTCAATCAAATTGGGCAAGTGAAACAAAAGGAAAATTCTCACCGACCTGACTTTCCCAACTTGCTCGGTTGCACCTGTTGAACCGATCGGTTCAACACTTGAACCGCTCGTTTCACTATGTACATGAGCCGATCGGTTCAACACTTGAGCCGACCGGTTCAACAACCTCAGCCGACCGGTTCATCACATGAACTGATCGGTTGGGAGTGCAGGTTGTGCAGAATCAGTCAATTGTGATTTCAATCAATCTGATACTCCAATCAATGCGTCCAACACCTTGAACATTATGATATTGAGCTATCGATTAATTGAGTGTTCAATTGAAGTACTAAACTCCTTAAGTAATCAATCTAAACATTTCTTGTGGACAAAACTCCTCTTCCAGGTTAAATTCTATGTGTGTGACCCTACAGGTCCATTTCACGTTGGCAGTGACAGTCCATAACACTTATGACTTCACAAGCAAAGAGTGGTGCCTAGTCACACATCAGTGCTACCCAAGTGAAATAAAAAGTTGGAGAAAAACTTTCAATTCTACAATTCCTGAATGGTGTTACAGTGAATGTATAATTCCTTTGTCACTGATATCATGAATGAACTCGAGGCATGGAACAATCATCCTGTCAACATTCATTCATTTCCTTGATCTCAGACCAGATTGATGAGATGTGTTATGACATCAATATCACATATTGATTCACACGTGCATGTGCATGCCTTTCTCAATCCTACTCATCAAGTGGCCAAGGATATCAAACTCCCTTAAGAGGGACAAATCCCATATCTATCACTCACCCCTCAAAAGCCCCATGTGTCAAAGCCACCCAATCATCACCTTTATAACAACCCATGTTTTTCAGGACTGCGTTTGATGATGTCAATGTATACCCAACGACATGTGTTGAATGTAGTGATTTCAGGTCTAAGAATCACACTCACCACCATCAACGTGAGAGCTGACTGTGACTACCAAGTCATGGTTCCATGTGTCACTCTCACGGTGGGTCTGTCCAGTACCTTGTTCTCTAAAAAGTACCTATGTGTTTGGTTTGAGATCACTATATCATGACTAATGAGATTCTGTCATCAACCAACACACAATCTAGTCTTCAGTGTTATTGATGTCTATGGTTATTTCCACAATAACAACCGACTAGGGACTAAACAAGAATGTATACTCTTAACATCCGTATGATCTCATCGTTTAGGTCCTTAACCTAAAAGTATACGTCATTGAGTCAAAACATTCTTTAGACATCTATCATGTTACACCATCATCTCAGAAACAGTTTAAACATATAGATTGGAAATTGCCTTTATTATTATTCAAATCATTTACAATGTATCCCATTACAATCATCACATGACTTGCTCTATGGGTATACATACCAATAGGTATGAGATTAGCTCAGGTTCCACCTCATTCCTTTGTCATTGTTCTCATTTATCTTCTCATTTCATACTTATCATTGGAGTTCTCTCCATCTTATGTAGATTTTATACCTTGAATCACTTTATAAGCATAAACGTATCTGTCTTTTACTTTATTATCTTCTTGAATCACATCTTCAAGAACTCCTCTTTTCCTTATTTGTATTCAAATTTAGATTTCATGGTGTTGTATTTTTCTCTTATAGTTACTAAACATTCATGTTTTGATAGATTATGATGCAATTCTCATCTTCTTTAAGGTAGGATTGAGATATTCATACCATGATTTCTTATTCATTATGCTCTTTAGATTGTCTCAAAATGACGACTTGATCAGAGTAATCAGAAAGATCATAATCTAAGAGTTCCATACTTATCTTTTCTTCAATAATTGAATACCTGACCAGGGTACCCAAATACTGAGATTAGGCAGTAACCATCATATTTTTATGTCATATTCCTAATTTTGATATCATCCTAGTCCTAAGTCCTAGCATCCCAGTAGACTCAGTGAACCTAAAGCTCTGATACCAACTTGTGAGAACCCATTACACTAAATGAAATTACTCAAAACATAAAACACAATCAATCACCAATTAACCACATACCAAAAAATATGGGTAAATTAAAACCAATTTCAACGTCAACACCTACTCATAAATATTTGCATAAGAGCCCAACATATTTATTTCATCCATACTATGACAAGAATTTGATACAAATTGTTCTATCACCTTAGCCACAACATATATACACAAGATAACAATATTGGTATATGCCACACAAACAAGCATTAACATGTTAATAAAATTTTGATTCGTTTGAAACACCATATACAAGCTTTCCCTGCCCGAACCTAAGAGTGCAGGGACAACTCTAGGACACACTAGACATCTAATCAACTTTCTCAAAGATTCATTACTATATATCCTCTTTACTTCCACAATTTGTTGCCATCACTGTCGATTACCTAAAAAGATGTGGCAAACCACAAGGGTGAGACCCATGTCCCAACAAGAGATATAACATCCATCAACATTTATTGATTACAACATTTTTAAGTAATTAAATAGTTAAGCAGTTTAATCAGATATAAAAAAAATAAGACCAGCAGAGTTGATGATTAACAAAATACATAAAGGAGAATATAATAATTATCATCGTTAGCCAGACTATCATCCTTTATCTTGTTGATAATATAAGCAATTCAGTAGCATATGTATATCTAGCATCATGAGTAAGTCTAGTAACATAGCATAGATAACAACATGAGAAAATCTAATTGGTTGAACATATCAACATCATAAGAAGAGCTAACAACATAAGCAAAACTATCTGGATAAGCATGATTAGCACTATATGCATATCTAGTTATAAAGGCATGTCTAGCATGCTAAACATAACTAATGACATGAGATTGCTAGCATCATGATTATAAATATCAATAGCAGTATAGTTATCAACACAAGCATAGATATTGTATGTACGCATCTACAATCTTAAGCATATCCACAACCTAAGTATATCTACTATCTCTTAATTACACTAAGCATCATCTTTATATAAAGATAACAAACAAGGATTATCATCCAATATGAAATGTTATGTATAACCCTAAACAAATATGCTACATGGTTGTATTAAATCTTTTATTACACCATGGGGAATTTGAATCGTATCATTCAAAGTCCAACCGACCTTTGTGAAGGGATATTCAGTTCCATACAAGATCTAGGAGTGTCGGTATCCTAAGATCTCTTCCCCTCGATCATTACGAGTAAAAAGGCAGTGACATATCAGTCAAATCTTGTACCACAACAACATATAGTCAAGCTACTAACCACTAGTCTGTCCTTGGTATAGGTCGCAACACTAGAAACTAGGGTATACAAACCCAATCACCAAGGTACAACCACAGTTGTCCTCTAATCACGTCATGTTATAATCACCAAGACACGACTGCAATTGTTCTCAATCACATCAGATGTATGAGGCATGACCATAGTCAACCTCCACAATCTGTATTGTGGATGACAAGGATATATTCTCAACCTTCCACCCCCACATACTCAATAGTATGTGCTCTGAGTTTCCCTTAGGAATACTCATTTCGCCATCCAGCAAGTTCTGACACTGAAGATGGTTCTACGACACATGATACTACATAATTAGAGTTGTACTTGATTAGTTATTCCAATTGGGTGAATTAAGTCTGCATCAAACAAGTGGACATACAAACCCTAATTCACTTCTGGTAAGAATATAAATATTGCAACTTTTAAAAGATATAAAATGTGTGGAACATAATTTCTCATCTCATCATCACATGGTACTATTCACTTGCCATTCATGAGACCACACTAGTCATCATACTATCATAAGATATAAATCTTTTTCACAATATCACAGGGCATCAACCCTTATCAACACAAGAGGATTACACCTCATTATCCCTACAAGATCATCATTATCTTTCGAGGCCTTATAACAAGGATAACCAACATCACTTACATATAATACACCATATCAGCACAGTATTACATTAATGAACTAGGAGATATTCATAAACAATCATAGCAGGGTTATATTAACATTAAGAACATTCCTTTATTACATCAACATACAAGGAATATAGATATGATTAACACTCATCATATTCATAATGCACATGCTTAGCATAAGAAATTATCAACCATGTGGCTATGATAACTACCAATTAACACATTAAGGTTATGATCATGTTAAGGAGGTTATTCCACCATCATTCCATCATATAAGAATATTAAACATGAATACTCATATTTATCTATTTGCATTAGAGTTAGGTTCAACATGATAACTTATATCGATGTTACTAATCAACACTTACATCCAAACCCTAAGTCATAGCATCCCCATTGGATCATGGATGCATAAGCTGAAGCATCACCATCACATTACATACTATTCTCAAGTATGAACCCACACATAAATTAAGGTGTAACCATCATGTTATAGCATACTAGGGTTTCAACAATAGTAACAGAGTACTCCATGATTGTATTAGTCGTTCAAGGACTATTCATACATAATTAATGTCATTTAGTTATATTAAAGCTAGGTATAACAATCTATACCTCATTAGGGTTATATATCAACACAATATGATTATCATACCTTCTATTCATATGAATGAATAGGTAAGACTACCTTATTAAGGATAACCCTCCATTGTTCCATCATCATTCAACCCATATCACCATACCACAATGTCACCCAGAACCATTAGATGTTTAAAAGGTAAGACCATTGGTTGTTTACATAAGAAAACACCTTGGATAAACCACCTATGAAGTCCTTGATTTGTGCTCTAGAAAGAGTCACCATATAACCCTAGACATCCTTTGATTAACAACACAAAAAGTTCCATTAAGAGTAGGGTAAAACCCACAATCAACTATTTAGTTAAAACAAGCCATCTATTGTCAACAAGTAAGCTCCTTAAGTTGATCGTATGAAGGAAACCATCTAAATCACATTATTAGGACTAACATATTACATTAGCCATAATTCCACTTTATTGGAGGAATAAACATTAGATCTTGACCATTGGGTCAATTTCATATGTTAAAACCATCAATTACAGTATAGGTTCGACCATTGCATCAAGTGATCTAAGAAACCATTGGTCCAAGGCTTAATGCTACAATTACAATGCTTAACTCACCATAGGTTGTAGAGACCTGATCCACCATCATTAGTGACCATTAAGTTACCATATTTTGTTATATCAACATTATATTCATTAATCAACATGAAATATTAAGCTAATGGCATCATTGATTGATAACATTAGTAGGGTATGTAATGGTTGATCATTAAACTTCTAATTGATCCAAAACCTGACCTAAGGGTGTGACCATAGGTTGTCACTTTCATTTGACACCTTTGATCCTCGCCATCAATCGTCATGAAGACAACACCATAGGGTTGTTGCAATGGTACCATCATCGGGTCATGGGTTTATAAAAGAAATCAGTTTAAAACCCTAAAATTGACCATTGGTTGATAGGTGCTTAGCACCATAGGTTGTCAAACCAACCTGATCCACATCATATTATATCTTAGGAATAATGTATACATGATCACATGTTCATCTAGAACTGAAATCAGAATAGGGAACATTATAAAAATCAAAATCTAAGTCAAGCATAGCTTTTTAGTACATGGATCGTAATTTTCAAGTAAGAGCATGATCTAGAAAGCTTATGGTGAGCAATAAATGTGGAGAAAGTTATAAAACTTGCCTCTAATGAGAAGATGAAACCCCAAAGAGAAGAAAATATGAACATGTAGGGTAGAAAATCCAAGTATAAGCTATGAACTTGTCCATCTAGCACCTTTCTTCATCGAATGAGCAAACCCTAAGCATATGGATCAAGAAAGGTAGGGTTTTAGAGCTTTAGAGCAATTTCTACCATGAAAAAACAAGGTTCCAACCTGGAGAAAGGTAGGAGGAAGGATAACAAAGAAATAAACGGAGGAAAGAAGGGGATTCTTACTCTTTTAGGTCAAGATCACTAGAAGGAAGCTTTTCAAACCCTAAAAGGAAGTCAATTGCAACCCTAGATTCTTTCTCCAAGAAGATCCCCTCTTTCTTCTTCCTTGGGTAGGAAATTCGTAGCAACACAGAGGGAGAACGAGGTTTGTAGAAGGAGGGAAGTGGTGGAGAGCAAATGGCTCGTTTTGGTGCTTAGGGACAAGTATATGAAAATTTAAGATAAAGAAAAATAAAAAGTTGAATTTCTAGTATATTTCCAAGTGTCCATGGCCTTAAACTATTAAGAATATACAAACACACACACAAGCAGCTCCCCTACCATCCATAGATGCTTATCCACTGTTTCTTGAATCTCTAAGCAAACCGAATAACTCATTCGTTGATAGATACTAAAGTTCACTCATCCATGAAGGGATAAACCCTAAAATACCCTTGGAGAAAACACCTTCAAACCAAGGATTAAATCCTCTCAATTGGATAAACTGCAGAAAAGTCCAAAATGTGCATAAAATTGCATAACTTGCTCAAATAGTGTCCAAATTGGACCAAATTTGAAACTTAAGCTTGTATTATGATTTCAAAGCATATAACAAGGTTATATTAGGGTTTTAAGAATTAAATTATGATAATTAATCTTATTCAACTCATTAAGAAAGTTTAGGGATCTTACAAAAACCCTAGCTTGCGCACTCTACTCGTCCAAGCTAGCTCCTTCTCTAAAGAGGAAGCAGACCCTAGGTCAAGGAAGAAGGAAAGATGTGTTCTTCATTCTATATCACAAGCTCCACCATGAAAAACCATGGTTCCAACCAAGAGTAAGAGATAGGTAGGTAGGACAATAAGGAAAATGAAGGAAGGGAGGGAGAGCTTACTTGCTTAGGTCAAGAACAAGCTAAGGAAGCTCCATACGCTCAAAGATAGGGTAGATTTAAACCCTAGGTGCACATGCAAGCTAGATCGACCACCTTCTTCTATATTGAGATCCTTATTCTCCACCAAGACAAAGGGATGAGATCTAAATTGAAAGTAAGAGGTGGGGTTCCAAAGGGTTTGTTTGCATGGAAGGGGGAAGGTCTATAAAGCTATGGGTGAGAGAGAAGAGAGGGTTAAGGTGTCCTACCATGCATGCCATCTGTCCATGGAAGAGAGCATCACTTCCATGCAAAGAATTAGGTCCATTAGTTGTGGAATCTAGGGGATCAATCAAGTATTGACTCCCAATCAAACCATCGACCTCCAACAGTAGGGTGACCATTAGATCTTGTTCTAGGGTGAAAACCATAACTCCACCATCAGTTTGCACCTCCACTTGGTGAACCACCAACCCAAGGAGATATAAGAAGGGAAAAAATCTACCCTCACACCTCAAGGTACCACCACCGGTTCCCAACTCACAAGGGTGTCCATCAGATCCCAACTCATAAAGAAAACCACTGAGTCCCACCGCTCAAGGTAGCTCATCCATGAAAGGAAAACCTGAACTCTACCCTAGATAGATGTCACCATGAAACCCAGGTGCATCAAGGCACCCTAAGGAACAAACAACTCAAGAATGGTAAGAAAACATATTATTAACAATAGGCATGTGGAAAATTTTAAAAAATCTTAGATATGGGTAAATTGTATAAAAATCCAAAACAAGTATAACTTGCTCAAACAGTGTCCAAACTGGACCAAACTTGAAACTTAAGCTTTTCACATGATATAAATGCACATAATAGGGTTATACTAATGTTTTAAGCATAAAAGTATGATTATTAATCATGTCCAACAAAAAGGGAAGGCTAGGGGTCTTATAGTTGCATGCACTACTATTGTATTTTTCTATTTTCCAGGATTACAAAGTAGTCCTTACATTCTAAATACCATATATAAAAGAGTTTTATAGGTATTATGTGTAAATATTTTATTTTTTTAGTTATAAATAGGTCTTTTACTCAAATAACTCATCTGTACGAGAGCATGGAATGATTTGGAGGCAATTTTCTTAGTTTCCTATGTTACAAATGGATCCTTATGTATTTTAATAAGGACAATTCAAAGATTTTAGGTGGGGTTTAAAGTAGGTATGATAGTAGATTTATGCCAAAATCATAATCGTATCACAACTAAAAGTCAAACACCATTTCCACACTATATCAACTACAATGTTTGATTTGAGAAACCATATATGTACCATCAAAACACTATGATTTACCGCATCACACCACACCACATCACATCAGAATAAAATGTGTATTATTCTTACTAGAATTATATGTAAAATTTGTGAAAAGATTGTACACAATTAATAAAGTAACAATATATCATATAAACCAACAATGTCATGTTCATATTACATAATAAAAAATACTATATTTTTTGGTATTGTGAAATACCATTCTATTTTTTTAAAGACATACACATAAATATAACTTTTCCTTCTACACATATATGTTTCAAATTTCAAATATCATCCTCTTTTAAAATATATTCAGTCCCCCACTCATTAATACACATTCTTCTTTTTCAAACAACAATATCATATTTGAAATGATTTATCAAATTCATCTCCCCTATTAAGTCATCCTCTTCATTTCAAGCATGTAAGTTGTGTTTTTTCCTCTATATATGTATGTATAATGTGGGAACATTAAATTATATTTAGAACTACGTATAATTATATATTTTTAAGAGAGAGGAAAAGTCAAAATTATTAGTATGGGAGGGTGGTTAAGTATTTGAATAAATTATAAAGAAAGATGACTAGTAATAATGGATGTAATTATCTCTTCTTGACTCTATCTTTCTCTCTTTTATGTCATTCTATTTTCTTATCACCTTTTATATTTTGTTAACTTTATTTTATCTCTACTAATAACTACATCTATCTATCAAAACATAATTTTTCACTTACAATAATAAATTAAATTGTCACCTTGGCTATTTACCTCCCATTTTCTAATTGTTA
The DNA here is from genome assembly GCA_963693085.1 of Alisma plantago-aquatica. Classification (NCBI taxonomy): domain Eukaryota; kingdom Viridiplantae; phylum Streptophyta; class Magnoliopsida; order Alismatales; family Alismataceae; genus Alisma; species Alisma plantago-aquatica. The sequence goes on from OY856412.1 coordinate 951,129,930, forward strand.
AACGTTTCTATTCCAGATTGGTATGAAACATGTCAGTAATTTAATACAATAAATGATTCCACCAACCACAAAAACATCTACCACCATTATACATATGATGACACCATAAATTTATAAAAATAAAAATATATACGAACTGCAATATATAAAATATAAAATATGAATGGTAGTATTTTCTTACGCTAGGGGAACATCTAGGTTAAACTAGTTCAAATGATGACCAAGAGATGAACTGGTTCAACATGTTATAGGTCATGCAAGATGTGGTTTGATGAATTCAGAATTGATTATATTAAAGGAAATCGTTGTATATAAATGTCTTAACACATATATACAATATATCACATAGACATGTATATATGTGTGTGCGTATGCATACATGTGTGTGTTTATGAGTATGGTATACAACTAAAATAGTAAAAAAATAAAAAAATAAAAAAGCAATGCCCATTATTAAGGCCTAGAACCTTGAAATCCTAATTTAAGACATTTATAGGGAAATTAAGCTACTTCAAGTCTAAATTAGATTAAGCTTAGGTTATTCTATGGAGAGCTCAACCAAATTAAGTTCAATTTAGGTCATATATGGTTTGATTCAAACAAATTATAATTGATATTGTTCAAATCAACTTGACTGGACATATTAGGCCTATGTAGATCATATCAAGTCAGACCAGGGTAACTTAGTACAAGTTACGTCATATAAGGTCTGATTTAATCAATTCTGGTAAAATGAGGGCTCATTTATGTTAAATCTTGTAAAATATAGACCAGGTTATGGCAAGTTCAATCTGATATTGGTCATGTCAGATGTGGTTTTAGTGAATTCAAAATTGACTAAGATTAAAGGAAACCATTGTATATAAATCTATATACACAATTTTTTGATATATCATACACATGTATGTGTGTAATAGAGAGTGTGCATGTGGATGTGCATGTACATGTGAGTGTCTGTGTATAGCTAATAAAATAAAAAAAATAAAAAAATAGTACCAACTATGGATGCCTAGGGCCTTTTAAGCCTAGGTTAAGATGTATTATATGAAAATAACTTACTTCAGGTCAAAATTGAACCAACTTAGGTTATTTGATGGATGAGTTGGATTAAACTAAGTCTAGTTTAGGTCAAATGTGGTCTGATTCAGTCAAATTATATCTGATTATGTCCAAATTAACTTGATTTGTAAAAAATAGATCTGATAGAGATCAAATTAGCTCAGGTCAGGGTGACTTCAGGAGAATTTGGCTATATGAGGACTAATCTAGTCAAATTGAGACAAATGGTGTCTCATTTAGGTTAAATTAGTTCAATTTCTGACCGAGAGATGAACCAACTTAGCCTGTCATAGGTAATGCAATATGTGGTTTGATGAATTTAGAATTGTTTATATTATAGGAAGCCATTGTACATAAATGTCTTAACACACATAGATAATATATCACACAAACATGTATATGTGTGTGTATGCGAACATGCATGTGTTTGTGACTATGGTATACAACTAAAATAGTAAAAAAAAGTAGTTCCCATTATAAAGGCCTGGAGCCTTGAAAGCCTAATTTAAGACATTTATAGGTGTAGCATACTAGATCTCAGACCCTACCCTGGAAGTTGACATTTTGGACTTAGCCAAACAAGGTTGAAGGTTAGACCTAAATAGATGTTTAGTACAACCCCAATGAGCTATTACATGCATAGATAACCTTAAAGTAACCTAATGTTCTAACATTAATCTTAGATTTATATTGGATACATAAAATATGCCACATAACTCATTTTGGTGGTAATATGAAGATAAAGAACTTAATTAGATGAATAATTTAGATAATGGGCCATATGAAATATGAATAATAGTACGCCGACAGGAGGGTGCAACTCCTTCCAATTCCTTATGGGATAAGGACATCAGAGTTCCAGGTGGTCCATGTGGAATACTTCGGAGGCGGGAGACTTCTGCCGCTCAAAGGACAACTGTCAATCCCGATAGTCTCGGTGAGACCAGGAGCTGACAATCCAAGTGAGACCATGAGCTGCTCAGACACCGTCCAAGACCGGAGGTGAAGACCGCACAAGCTGCAAGGTAACATCATCGAGCAAGCCTCGGGACAAGGTATGCCTCTACAAACCATCCTTCCTATTGTATAGACATTGACACAATTCCTTTATTCTGGGTTTGGGAGAAGAAATTTTTTGTTTCTGCTGCCTTCTCTGTCTCCCCTAAAACCCAACAAATGACTACATGCTTAGTTATATTGGTCATTGATTAAACATGATTAATGATGATATCTCAATCATTATATGTTAAACCTAATGAGAACCCCAAGTATGCTATCTCTTTGTATAATTAGGGTTTAAGAAATGTAAACCCTAATTGGCAAAAATTAGGGTTTTGATAGTACATGAATATGGAATTTGATCAGGATATCAGTGTGGTAAATGATTTTTCATATTTTCTACAAATTTTGTATTGAATTGAATTTTAGATATGATATGGATAACTCAATCATACATATTGGAGAAAAAATTCAGAATATGTGAGTGTTCTTTGAATGTAGTTCTTAGTCGAACTATACTTCGACTAAAATGCTAACATAGTGCTTTTCAGCAGTGTAGTGTTTTATTTTAGTTATTTATTGGTAACTCCAAATGATCTGAAATTTTAACTAGAGATTTGAAACTCAATCATAAACAACATGTAAAATTTTCATATTTTTGGATGTGTTTAGACCTTATCTGTAGACAAATTACAGTAATATTTTTATGACAAAAAATTCAGCTGAAATAAGAGAAAGTATAATGAGGGGTCAATGTGCAATTGACCCAAGCATCTCAATTTCTCTATATGGTCAACTTAACACACAAGGAGATCTCATAATTCATGATTCAATCTTGATAAATGAAATCCTAGAGAGAGAGGGAGAGTCAAGGTTTGAGAGGAGAAAGTGATGGAGATACTGACCTAGGGTTTTGCGGTCTGAGGAATGATGAAATGATGTAAGTTTAGCTTCTTTGGATATAGTTTCATGGTGAATCTTCTCTCAGATGTCAAAATTCCGTCCCTCCCCTGATTGGATTCAAAATCATATCAAATAAAGCCCTTTTCTCACTCTTTCTCTCCTAATATTCATTTCTAGGGTTTTCGAGTTGAAAGGAAGAAGAAAGTGGTGATTGCTAGGATTTTGATATGGAATCGAGATTTTTAGATATGGGATACGTTTTTAAGTTGTTTTAAAGCTTAGGGTGAGTAGGTAAAAGAATATTTCAGTCAATTGTACTCAATTAGATGGTTTTAATTTATATTCTCGATTTCTCCCTAGATGACAATAAATGAAAAGAACTGTTTTTGAATTCCGTTTATAGAATACTTTGATTCATGTTCCAACTATGATATGAAAACATTTATATGATGACATGGATATAGATATCCATGTATCTTGTATACTATAGAATTAAGAAGTTTACTAAGAATCTTCTGAAGATATGAATTTTCAAGTTATTCGGGGTGCCTGAACAACATTATAGCTGAAATTCAGATTTATGCTTATATGGTCTTACTTATGTTCCTAGTGCATATAATTATACATGTTTGATCTCTTTGATTTGATATATGGACAAATAAAATTTCTGATTTTCACAATACATAACCTGTGAATAGCAAGTAATCAAGGATGGAAACCCAATCTAGTATGCTTTTACAAATATACATTTCTAATTTAGTAGTAAATGGCTGACTGAAATGATTCATGTGATATTGTGGGATTTTATCTGAATATTATCTTATATGCATATATGCTTTGTTTATGAGATTTAAATTTTCTAACTCAAATACTTGTCATGAAATGCATATGTTGTTATGTTGTTGCAAGTGGAGATATGACATACCCTAGATAGGTATGTTAATGATGCCATGCATAAATTTGAGAAATGTTGAATGAGAATATTTATATTAGTAGACATGATATATGTTTGAATACATGAGAAGTGCTATATGTGCATGAGTAAGGAGAAACCCTAAGAAAGGGGTAAACAAAATGTTAAGCATTCAGTTTAGTATCATCAGTGATTTCAATTCAATAGTCTGAGTAGTCATTAATGTACAAAGTTAAAAGAGACCAATCTAAGAGAAAGACATAATCAAAGTTACAATAATAATAGTAGCCTTGAACACCGTAGATTCTCTATGAGAGGTTTGTGCCGTAGGGATGAAATGACCTAACCTTGGAAGTATCCAGTATAGAGGGGTCAGATCGTACTAACATGTGGTATTGGGGACGAAGCCCTAGTAGAAGTCTCCTTAAAAATATAGTATGTAGTGTCCAACATCAACCAGAGATCCTGGTGGCACTAGAGTACATAAAATCCAATAGGTGGCTTGACTCTCCATCTGTGTGCTCAGGTTAGAGGAGTCCAATTTTACGGCACATAAGTGTGCTGAGGCCAGAGAGCCATTTTCCTGTTACAGATCAACGATGTAGTCAGGCTTAGCATCCCGGGTGTGTCAGCTAAGTCTTGTACGGTGAGATCATATTTTGTTACTATTCTTCATATGTAGAGTACACTGCATATGATCAGGGCATAAGCTAAAACATGATAATATAAGTTTAAAGAGTCTACTACAGAAATAGCATTCAGTGTCACTTTTCTGGGCGTCAGTTATTAAGGAACACCGACGCCTTATATGTTAGCCGTCGGTTGTTTAAGCAAACCGACGTCTATATTCGAAGACCATCCAGACACGGGTACCGCTTTGTATTCAGCGTCGGTTGTATAGGTAATAAACCTACGCATATGTGCGATGAAAATTTGCGCGGAAAGTATCACTTTCAGCGTCAATGTTCCTTTTATAACCGACGCTGAAGGTGGTTCCCGCCAAACAATTTCATGAAAATATCGCCCAGTTGGACGTCGGATGTTGCAAACAACCGACGCTAAATATGTTTAGGCGTCAGTTTGTTTAAACAACTGACACTATTTGGGAACTTAATAACCCACGATCGCCCGACTCTTCCCCTTTCTACTGTTTCATTACGAGCCATTACCCTATTTCTCTGCTGTCGGCAATTTCTCTCCGGCGATTTCTTCTCCAGCGCCATTTCTCCGACTATTTCTTCTCCGGCGCCCCCTTCTCCACCACCACTCCTCCTACCTATTTCCCTTCTCCGCCGCCCCTGCTGCCCACCCTTGCTGCTCCAATCGCTTGGCGCCGCCGCCATGCCTGGTGTCGTCGATTTCCCACGACATCACCCCCTTCTCCTGTGCTGCTTCTCCTTCTCCTCCGCCTGCCTACCCACCGCCGCCTACCTGCTTGCCGCCGCCTGGCCGCCTGCCTGCCTGCCTCCACCTGATGCTCCTTGCTCGTCGGAGTCGCTGCCGCTGGTTCCAGAGCTCGCCGACCACCACCCACGTACTCAACCATCTCGACCTCACCCTACTCTGCTTGCCCAGGTACCTGCCGACCTACCCAGGCGCGAAATTGGTTCCCTACTCTGCTTGCTTAATGTATGTTTGCCCATGTATGTTTATGTGCCAACCTAATCTTCTTGCCTAATCTGCTTGCGCGAAATTGGCTCCCTACTCTGCTTGCTTAATGTGCCTAATCTGCTTTAAGTGGTCCTAATATCATAACATGATAGCTTTATAATCATGGCTAAACATAATATGAACTAGATCTTTTTATGTCATTAAATCAATGAACTTAGGAATTGGGGGTTCAAGAATAACCCTAATGACAATAGGATAATAAGGAAACCTAAACTCTAGATTAGGACTTGAGTAGCGTTTAATGTTATTATATGTTTTGTGGCACTTTAGGATGTATATACATGCAAAAAAAGTTAATTGCTTGGTTTTCTTATTTGCTTGGATAATATACTCAGTGAATTAATGTATGATTTGCATGGATCACCATCAAGGTACGTGGTTTTACTTATGATTACATGTATTTACTTCCTATGTTTTTCAAGGTTTCTTGAAGATTGAATAAGTTATAGATGATGGATGTTTATTTATTTCATTCAAATTATAAAGTCCTTATGATTATCACATTAAGTAAATCATGATATTCTGAACCCTAGGTTACACAGATTGAAAGGTAACACACTTTGTCCTAAGTTGCTAATTTTTATTCTAATATGAACTCTAGTCTCATCTATCCATGTTGCCTATAGTTTATAACATTGCATTGTGAATTATTGCATGTTTGAAACTATTAAATTCTTGATTTATTAGATGATATTCAAGAAAACTCTGGTTTGATGAGCATGTTGTTAATCATGTTAATTATGATTCTTCTATATATTCTGATGTCATTATATAATTATGTGCTCCCAACATATTAAATTGAATTAGAATGATTTCATGAATTATAGGGTTTATATAAGAATGACAACACATGTATTTGTTGGCCTAGAAACCCGTCCAAGATTGACTCATTAGGAGTAAATCTTAGATAGTCCCCGGTTTGGGACTGTTCTTGAACACCTAATCTCACTTAGGACGTAAGTGTATAATGTGTATTGGGTTTTCGAGAAAATTTTGGTAGCATTTTCCCGTTTGTTCTCTAAGTACATATGTACTTAGAGAACAGCGGGAAAATGCTGCCGAAATTTTCTTGAAAACCCAATACACATTATACACTTACTAGTGAGATTAGGTGTTCAATGATGGGATAGGTGGTACACATTTATTATATATAAGAATGACATCACATTATACGCTTAGGTTGTAAGTGTATACCCTAATCTTTTCCTAATATATACTTGTTTCCTAATATATACTTGTTTTCTCTTATCATAGAATGGATAGATCATGGATGTCCATTTGTAATCGTTGCACCCCAGAGTTTATATCTGGTCTTGATCAGTTTATTAGATTTGCCGAGGAACATAGGAAAAAACCTACAGATAGGTTCTACTGTCCATGTAGGCATTGCGGTAACAACTTGAAAGTCAACACTGGTGAGGAAATCAAAAGTCATGTCATGTGCAACGAGATTGTACAAGGCTATACAGAATGGCACTGGCATGGAGAGATTTCAAAATGAAAACCAGTAGATGTCGATAGCAGTGCTTGGGTGGAAGAAGAAATTGCCTCCGATGACGTAAATGTGAACGAACCAGTTTTGGATGTGTTAGAGGTGTCGGCGCTGGTGTGGGCATCAAAGCATTCTTTGGGCCATCCCAGCACAAACCCAGAGTGGGACTTTCTCAAGAAGAGGTAACCTATTCTTTTTTTAGAATGTTACTGCAAAAGGAAATTCATTAATAAGAAGCTAATGTTTGTTTTATCCATGTATAGGAGAATAAGAGAGTCGAGGATATAGTTGCTAAGAAGCTCAACGATGTAGTTGCTGAGAAGGTCAAGGAAGAATTGCTGCGGTGGCAGGCATCTCAGGCTTCCAATCAGCCTATGGCGACCCACTCTTCTCCTGGTGCACAGAGTGCGAGTAATCCTGGAGACCCATCGCCTAACACGTCTGCTGTAAGTATTGTTTATGACATTGTAGCTAGTCTTTTCAAGATGATATGTTTTCAAGATGATATGTATATATGTATAACATTCTTTACGTAAATTTGTAGGCATTGAAGCCATGCCGCTTAAGAATGCAAGACTATGTTGTTGCAGAGGCGCATGCTTATCAGTCCCTTCCTGGGGCAACGTTTCATGGGACTCCAATGCCGCAGGGCTACATTCGTGTGAGCCCGATACATGTGTTACCCGATTGGAGGGAAGTTGCGTTGCCATATTCCCACCCAGATATTGATACACTTGGTGAGGCAGAAGGCGGGGTCATATTGTGGCCCAAAGCAGATGTCCTCTACACGACTGAAATTGTAAGATAAATTTATATTGATTTAGACTGTTAATGTGTATATATGATGTCAACTGATCTGAAATTATATATACAGGTTAAAAAGAAGACACCAGGAGCACCTAGGCCTCCACCTCCACTTTCCGCATTACCAACTTGGGTTCCAACTGACCTACCATACCCGTTAGGTCCTGCTTGTAGGGGAATGGCATGTTGGCTATGGGCACATAATATACATTGCCCTATAATTGTTTCTTTAGATGCAAATTATGCAAGTCAATCATACGACAACTCTTTATGTATACAAGATATTATTGAGTTGTTTATGTATGATTGGTTGAATACATCAATGATAGAGACATGGATAAGGTGAGATCTTGTTTATACATCCATATACCTTGTGTAAGATCCGGTGATCTGGTTTCTTATATATTAATGCATACACCTATATGTTTTGCAGCTACTTAATCGAAGATCATTGCAAACAATTTGCATATGATCATGTGGGATTTTTGATTCCATCATTGATTAGTATGGTAGCTAAAGACCCTGATAGTGTTCAACAATACTGTATAGATGCTTTTACAATTTTTGGTCAGAAAATGAAGACGATAATAATAGCTCCATTCAATGTCAAGTAAGTTTACTTTATTTATAATTTGGACTTAAGAAAATTCCATTTTTATTTTGCATTTTGAGTTATTAATTGTTAACTTTTTACCTCTAGCGGTAGACATTGGGAGTTACTAGTTATTGTCCCCGGGACGTTCACTGTTTATTATCTAGATCCCGCAGGAAGTACATTAAACACTAAAATTGGACACGTAATGAGAATGGCATTATTCTAGTGAGAAATATTTCATTTTTTATATCTGTTAACATCTTTTATTACATTACTATTTACTTATGCAACTTACTGTGTTATATTAACATGTAGGGGTTTAGATACATTCAAAAAGGCTGGAGGAAAGGTCCCAAGGAAAAAGAACCAGCCAATAAATTGGGAGAACGTAAAAGTAAGTTCCCGGCTCCCTGACTCCAATGTATATATTATTGATGTGAATTGTGCTTAGTTGTATTATTTTGTATGTTTCAATTTATAGTGTGCTACACAAGACAATGGCTGGGCATGCGCATACTATGTGATGCGATTTATGCAGATGATTATCAAACATGCCGCATTGGACATCGATACCATACATGAGGTATTATATATAGTCTCATTAGTTAGTATGAAATATATCAATCTTTTTTTTATATTATTACTTATATATACATCATTCTCTTTGCAGGGTTTTAAAACTGACCACACTATAGGCAAACGCTTAAAAAATGTACATACTCTATATACGAGGGAATCAATAAATGAAGTAAGAAAAGAATGGGCAATAGCCATACAAACAGTGGCAATTGTAAGATATAATTGGGATGTTGATAGTGATGTTGAATGATACTTTGTAAATGAATATTTCTGAATGTTAAAACATGTATTTGAATGTTTCTATATGTGTGAACGTGAGAATTGAATTGATGTCTGAATGTATCTACTTGTGTGAATCTTTTTTTGTTAATTTTGCAGGTTTGTGGCCTGTTTGTAGGCTGATATCAATGGATGTCGTAAACCTGCAGTTCAGAAAATTGAACTGCAGGTTCTCATCCTGCTGACCAGCCACAGCAGGCCTGCAAACAGATATATACATATAAAAAAGATACAGGCGTCGATTATTTACAGAAAACCGTCAGCACAGACGTACATCGTCGGTTGTTTAGTTGGTAACTGACGCCAAAAGGGTTCGCACCACAGAAAACGGCAGTCATCTAGGACACTTTTCTGCGTCGGTCCTTTAGTATATAACCGACGCAAAAAGCGTCCTAGATGACTCCGTTTTCTTTGGCGCAAACCCTTTTAGAGTCGGTGTTTTATAAAAAACCGACGCCTTGATGTTAAATAGGCGTCGGTTTTTCAACCGATGCCGAAGTGTTCAACCTTTTAGCGGCGCCCACATAGGCGTCGTTCTGAAACCGACGCCAAAGGGTGTTAAACAACCGACACTAAAAGGCACTTCTGTAGTAGTGTTCTTATAAGTAAGACGAGTTAAGAAAGATTTGATTTCAGTTTTGCAACAGTTATTCTTTAAATGTAATATTGAATATAGTGAGGATTATATTTCTAATGATGTAGGCTTCAATGTTATTAGTAAGTTATTGAATATCTAGTCTTTTAATTTGAAATTACTATCTTATTTTATTTCAATTATCCAAGAATGATAAGTGTCTAATTCAGTACTTTAGACTGCATTATTGTTTTACTCATTCACTGAGCGAGTAGGCTCACCCCTCTACTCAAAATTTTTAGGGAAACTGTGGGGATTGAAGATATCATTGCATCAGAGTAGATTTGCCACAAGAGTTAAGTCTGAGTATAGTTAAGTTCAGTCGGTCCTTGTCACTCTAGGTCCTTGTAAAGAAATAAGAGAGAGTTGTAAATGATGATGTATAACATTATTCCTCTTTCAGCAATACATGTGAATCAACAAGTCGTATGTGCTTAAAAGTATGAGAAACATAATGAATGTTCATACATGCATTTTTACTGTTGAAATCAGATTAGTGAAATCAATGTTTAGATTCCCTTGTAAAGTTAAGGGTGATCTTTGTATTACGTTAAATCCTTAATTTATGCCCTAGTCTCATGATTAATGGTAATTGTGAGATAGGGTTGTAATATACCAGGTCTAATTTTAGTCAATTATGGTAAACCAAGGGCTCATTTATGTTGAATCGGGTAAAATTTAGACCAAGTTATGGCAATTTCAATCTGATATTGGTCATGTCAGATGTGGTTTTATTGAATTTACAATTGATTAAGATTAGAGGAAACCATCATATATAAAACTATATACACAATTATTCAATATATCATACACACATATGTGTGTAAGAGAGAGTGTGCACATGGATGTGCTTGTACATGTGAGTGTGTGTATATCACTAGCATAATAAAGAAATAAAAAAATAGTACCAATTATGGGTTCCTAGGGCCTTTTAAGCCTAGGTTAATATGTTTTATATGAAAAATAACTTACTTCAGGTCAAAATTAGACCAGCTTAGGTTATTTGATGGTTGAGTTGGATTAAATAGTCCAATTTATGTCATATATTATCTGATTCAGTCAAGTAATATCTGATTATGTTCAAATTAACTTGATTTGGAAAAATTATATATGTTATAGGTCATGCAAGATGTGGTTTGATGAATTTAGAATTGATTATATTTGAGGAAATGGTTGTATAAAACATCTTAACACATATAGGCAACATATCACATACATGTATGTGTGTGAGCGTGTGTATTCAGACATGTATGTGTGTATGAGTATGCATATACAACTAAAATAATATTTTTTTAAAGAAGTACTGCCCATTATTGGGGCCTAGAACATTTAAAGCCTAATTTAAGACATTTATGGGGAAATTAATCTACTTCAGGTCTGAATTAGACTAGCTTGGGTTATTCTACGGAGAGCTGGACCAAATTAACTCCAATTTGGTTCATATATGGTCTGATACAAACAAATTATTTTTGATTTTGTTCAAATTAACTTGATTGGACCCATTAGGTCTAGTGTAGATCCTATTAAGTCAGACCAAGGTAACTTAGTACGGGTTAGGTCATATCAAGTATGATTTAGTCAATTTGGCAACATAGGGTCTCATTTAATAATAACATAATAAAAAACTAGAAAATCGTGCCCAATATTGGGACCCTAGATCCTTGTAAGCCTAATTTAAGATATTTATGGGGAAACTAACCCACTTCAGGTCTGAATTAGACTAGCTTAGGTAATTCTATGGAGAGTTGGACCAAATTAAGTCCAATTTAGGTCATACATGGTCTGATTCAAACAAATTACATTTGAGTTTGTTCAAATCAGCTAGATTGGACATATTAGGTCTAATGTAGATCATATTATGTTAGGTCCGAGTAACTCAGTACAATTTAGGTCACATCAGGTGTGATTTAGTCAATTTGGTGAAATAGGATTATCAATAATGAAATAAAAAATTGAAAAGTAGCACCCACTGTTGGGGTCTAGAGCCTTTTAAGCCTAATTTAAGACATTTATGAGGAAAATAACCAACTTCAAGTTTGAATTAGACAAGATTAGGTTATTCTATGGAGAGATGGACCAAATTAAGTCCAATTTAAGTCATATATGGTTTGATTCGAATAAATTATGTCTAATTTTCCTTTTCAAATCAACTTGATTGGACATATTAGGGCTAATGTAGATCAAATTAAGTCAGGCCAGGGTAACTTATTATCAGTTAGGTCATATCAGATCTGATTCAGTCAATTTAGCAAAATAGGGTCTCATTTAGGTTAAATTAGGTCAAATTAATACCTAGCTATGGCAACATTAGTCTAATACAGTTCATGTGAGTAATTTTGGTGAATTATGAAATGATAAAGCTAATATAATAAGTAGAAATTAAAAAGCCTAAATGTGGTGATGAAAATGACAGGATGAGTAGGCCTAATGTTGCATTTTTTCTGAATGGTATATCATGGTGAATATATTTCTATGTAAACAAGTAACAAGAAAAAATTAACATAGGGATAGATGGACCAAAAATATTATTTTTTCTTCATTAGATCAACGAGATAATCTAACCTTATTATATTAAAATAGTGCATTACATATTTAAATATACTATTTTTTGTAAACAAAACAGAATCACTTGTAGTTCTCACTAGTAATAAGCTTATACAAATCCATATTTATTTAGCGTTTCGAGTTTTAGTTGTGTGTCCCACTTATACCCCCATAATGGTCTAAATATTAATTATATGACCATTATAAATCGAGTATATTGATAAATAAAATCCACACTATAATAACAAAAATTGAGAGAGAACATTAAAAAAAGATAACGACCTACTGATCTTCTTTGTATATATTATGAATTCACTCCTAAACATACTTAAGCACGAACAAATTCATACTTAAGTACGAACAAATTCATATTTAACAAGGTAAGGACGAGTTTGCAATTGGATTGAGTTGCGACACGACAAAGAAATATTGTGGCTGAAATATGATTATCTTCAGGAGGGATGCCAGCGTGTGATGCGGAAGAGAGGGGAGATAGGGGGAAGAGGTGACATTATATTCTTTATTCTTTATTCTTTATTCTTCAACTAGGATATGTAATCAACAAAACGGCATTCACAATATTTAAAAGTAATTTATATATTATTTTCATACATGCATATTTGCACATTTATGCTTCGTGTGTGTGTGTATATATATATATATATATATATATATATATATATATATATATATATATATATATATATATATATATATATATATATATATATATATATATATATATATATAAGGAAAAGGATTTTCTATGTGGGCAGATTTTGAAAATTAAAATAGAATCTAAATGATTCTCCACCATTACATCTAAATTAAATAACAAAATTTGTTTATTATATCCTTTGTTTTGTAGTGGAGAATGACATGAATTTTACTTTGAGTTCTAAATTAATGTCCATATTGCTCATAAAGAAATTATGTTGTTATTTCTATTGACGCGGTTATGGAGATGATTACTGGATTGTATCATTTTGCACGGATTCTTTATTAGAGTAGACCGACCTAATCCAATTCGGAAGGAATAGTAGTCACATAGATCTAAGACAGTGAAGAGAAACACCAAATGGATTCATTTAGAAATTCCACCACCGCCCGCGTGCTCGGATGATGACGGACAACAACAATAGACCACTTGGAAAGTTGTCAAAGAAATGCAGCGTGTGAGCGACAAGTAGGGTGTGTGGGATGTTTGGTTGTAGGCTTGTAAGCTTGCCACCCTTCACGACGTGGGTGTGGGGTATGGGTACTAAAATTGAACGCAGAAAGTTCAGTCAGCTCATTAGCGTCAAAGAAAATTGAAAGGGTGAACGAAGGAAGAAGAAGAAGATTGTTAGGTTACGAAAGCAAGCAAGTGGGTGTTCTGGTCTCGGTGTTGGGCAGCAGCAATGAACGGCGGGCGTATGGTATCACTCGTCATCAAACAGGCTTTTGTTTCTTTATTTCCCTTTTTTTTTAATTTTTTTTTTTATGATTGGGACTTGGGACTGGGATATATAGGAAGCTTCTTCTACGTGTGAGACGACGACTCAACCCCACCCACCGCTCTTTCCACGATTCCCGGCAAATTATAAACAAACAACAGCTCGCGTGGTGGGTGATGTGAAGGGTGAGGAGATTGTTTTCTCTGGGCCGGGCATCCGATTCTCTTTTTACTCCTTATAACTACCGCCGGCCGAGAGAGGATGGATGATATTATGCTCTCTGTCAGCAATCAGTACTGCTAGCTAGCGAATGTTCGGTCCGCCATTGGCCTGTTGATATTTTCTCCGGCAGCAGCAAGTTGGTCGGAGACGGAGACCCACTATCGCAGCGCCATCCAGCTTTCGACTGCCCGTCCCTTTCTTCGTTTATACCCCGCATTATGGCGTGACGGCTTCTTAATTACTACAGAGTCTACAACCCGATGGGCTGGACGAGACCAATTAGCGGGGTGGAAATGATATGTTTATTTTATCACCTCAATTTTCGAAGCCAGATGAGACCTCCGTTGTCAGTGTTCTTCTTTAATATATTTCTTTTCGGTGTTAAAAAATGTGGTATTCTTCTTTAATATCAATGCTCCCTTGAGAGGTTACTAAAAAAAATCAATGCTCCCTTGAAAATGTGGATAAGTCAACGGAAGAAAGCCAGCCTAGCCTGTCGCAACTTTGGCAGTCACATTATATTAATATGCTACCTATTTCGTATACGGTCTCAAGCTATCGGCCTTTATCACGGGGGGGATGTGGACGAGGCAGTCCAGATGATTTGCTCAGGGAACCCACCCACCCAGTCCGATAGATAGCCTTGTTCTTCGACTGAGATCGGACCAACTTTTTGTAACCTAGGCCCATAATTCCAACACCGCCATTCCTTCTAATCTTGGGCCGAATCTTCATACTCGGTCAAAATCGGTGTTCTGATTCAAATACAAATTAAGTATTACACAAAATTAAGCTAAAACGTTTCCATAGAGAACATATCAGTTAATACTTTTTACCAATTTTGATCCTATGGTATCATCGGAAGAGAGGGTATGATGGGGGTAGTGTGTGGGATATATGGGTACACATCTTTACATATACTGTATATCCACATGGGAAAAGATCTGTTTTATATTATCCGGTCTCATAGGCAAAAGACTAATTTCACTATTTCTGGACCAGAATCAAGGAAAGGATGCACTAAACAACACACTTATTCAACTGTCTTTTTCATTAATGACTGTAGTGTCAATTTTATGTCAGGTCACACTTTCTAAGTCAGAGAAGCATTATACATACCTTATTTAACCCATGTGTCAAACCTCACTGATTTGTCACCTTTCTCAACTTACAACTTTATGTGAAAAAATTATTGATTCTGGGGAGTCTTCCATACTCCTCATTTAGTTTAGCATTTCACCTCCAAAGAAAGACCAGATTTACGTTCTGTCACCCACTTGGGACTACAAGACTTATCATACATTTTCAGTGCCCTTCTAATTTGTTGACACAACGCAAAACTTTCTTATGACTTGTACCAATTATCTTCCCAGTTGTACATTTTCTTGTCATAAGGAAAGGTCACTTATTAAAGAAGAACTTATCTCAGAGGTGTTTCTAGATGTTATGTATAAGCTGCCTCAACAAATCTAGATAGGGATATTCTAAGGAATTATTTTTAGCTTGATAAGCTTTTCCCACAATGATTCTACAGTATTTCCTTCAATTAGTACATCCTTATCGATGTCATATTTATGCAGAGCATAAACCCCTAACATATGATGTCTATACTATTTTATGTAACTAGTATGATCTCACAGCTGGCCATTCCAGGTAACCAACATAAGGCATCTGATTAGGAGTTATGTTTTCACTTTCTCATACCACTAAAACTTATTAGATACTAGGATTCCTTACCTTGGTATCCATTATATGTGCCAAAAACACATCACATCCTCATCATTTCCATCTCTCTATTGTTACTACCAAAGCCAAACATACAAAAGGATTTTTCTTTCACCTTGGGACATTACTTATTACACATATCTTTATCTTGGAACCAAAGTCCAAGACGAACTGATATTTTTCCAAGTATCCATCAATGGATTATTTCTAATCCATGCACATCAAGTGTCATAGGACTCACTTGATTGCTATGTTCCTTAAAGGAAAGAACACAAAGAAACATATTCCTCTTATCACCCCATCATCACCCAAGGTTGTTTATCAAAGAGAAGAGATATCATCTCCTCTAATTATTGCATGAACTTTCAACTATTCATGAGTCAGTTACTCTTGTTTCATCCTAGTTTCCTTGACATCAACATAGGAATTATAAGGATTATTAATGTCATCACTCCTTTCTTTGTTATTGTCTAACATGTTCATGAACATTTTGTGATTTTATCACATTTCCCATTTCCGCATTATGCAAAAGATCTTTACTATTCACACTGACTTTATCAAACAGGGATCATCTCCCATGTTCTTTTTCTCTTATCATGAGGATTATACTTTTTACTTCCTCATACACACAAATTGATCTGAGATCATCTCAAATTCCATTTATTGCACTTAGGATGTGATAAAAACATCCATGCCATATTTCCAGTTTCGTGATGCTCACTACATTGTCTCAAAATGACTACTTGATCAGAACAATCTAAGAGTTTCATACTTACCTTACCTTCAATAGTTGAATACCTGACCAGGGTATACAAGTACCGAGATTAGGTAGTATGCACTTTGTTTAATATCATATTCCTTACTTTTCATATCATCAAAAACATAAGACTTAGCATCCCTGAATTATCTCCAGGCATCACCTCTACACCTCATCCTCTTTCACACATATAAGAGCAATTATAAAGCATTTAAAAGAATACTGAACTGAATATAAACTCTAGTTGTCATCATTTCTTCCATGTGTTCCCATAGGGCAATCAATAGGGAAGTCAATAACAACAATCCTTCTTATGATTATCAGATAAGATCAAGAGAAGGCATATCAAAACGAAAAAGCTCTATCTGACTGTTACCCCTTGAGGTCATCTACCGCTTTGGGTTGACTCAACACATAAAGTCTAGTTTTTTTATGTTATTGTTTTTGCCTTTTTACACTATTGGGTTGTAACATTCGTAAGCCATGTCGAGTATACCTCAGTTGTTGGGTCATTTCCTTCCTTCTTTTTAAACAAAAGAGTTTAGTATGCTCAACATGTCTGTTTCTATAACATGTCTTGTCCTTGTACCATCGTCTTATTGATCTTATTACTGATGTAGAAACTAAGTCAAAAATTCTTACAAGTGGAAAGTTAGGACCTTTGCCTTTACTTAGTGACTACTGCTCCGGTGCACTAGGCATTTATTGTACTAGTGGCACCAAGAACTTTAGATTTTTGAAACAACTAGGAAAATGTCTCTAGAATTGTAGAGACCTTTCCTTAATTCTCATCTTCTTGCCCCTCCTTGGGCACTACCATCACAGATGTACTATTTGTCTATACTTATGGCAGAGTCTATTTTCTTGCCATATGTTAACCCTTCCCACATTTTCCACTGTACCAACATGACTATGTCATTCAGGAACCCTTTCAAAACCCAAAGTTTCTACATTGAGGACTGGTAACCTAGGTTGTAATGCTAGTATCCAATCTACTGTATGCATCACTGTTGTCCTAACATGTCCAACAAGAGTATAAAAAGCATGATTCTCTATCCTGATTGGGTCAAGATGGGAATTCTCAGGCACTCGTTCTTCTCTTTCCTGATCCCTTGCACCTTCTCTTGGTGCAACAACATTGCTCTTAGCAATGTGTTCCTCATGTTCTCCAATCATTTTTAAACTTCATCCTTTCTTTTGCATAAGCAGAAGTCATTATAAAATATACTGGAGGACACTAGAACAGACTCAACACCTTAGTCCTATGTCTCTGTATACTCAAAAAACATTAATCTCTAATACCAAACTTGTAACGACCGCCACCAAACTGACAGCCAAATCGTTACTAATGATGCAGAATAATCATAAACAATAGATTAACAAAAAATCACTAAAATTTAAAACCATTTTGCAAGGAGATCCTCTTCTAGGAATCTCTTACCGAATGATCCGAAACTTATACATATCATGATTTACATTGTATAACATTATTTCATCTCATTTCGAGGACAACATATAGCAGTTGCTCTATCAAAATACATACTGGAACAACCTAAAACCTTGAGGCTTACAAGCCAAAATCTCTGATTGTTCATGAAACCATTACAAAATGACTCCAAGGACCTGAGAGTACATAGACAACACATAGGACTTCTATCTACAAGACATGACAGACAATACACTCAACCTGAACTGTTACTGCTGCCCCAACTGTTATTCCTCCTCTACAGAAAGGTCTCTACCACCTCGTGCATGTCCACCTAAAAATTGTGGATCCCACAAGGTGAGACAGTTGTCCCAGCGAGAGATATAACCCTCTACCGACCATATTATTATCACATATAAACATTATAAAACTGAATAGAGGTTCTTTTATATTAACAATTAGGATTAATCACTATATGAACTGAACAAAGTAATCTCTTTACTCAAGAAAATGATGCATATACTCATGGTAGAGTAATAAACCATCTATTTACTTTATAAGGAATCTAAAGAAACATAAATAACATCTATCAACTAAGATGTATAACTGAATTGCGCATCAACCAATGTTTTCTATATTCGATCCTTAAGCAAATACGCTACACGACTGATTACATTTTACAATCACACTTATGCCCCGAGGAGATGAAGTATATCGTTCATGCTCCAACCAACTACAAACTTCTCACAGGTCGGTACCATACAAGGTCAATGGAAGAGCCGACTGCCAAGACCTCTCCTATCCCGACCGATACGAGACCACACAGATTTAGCAGGACATCTCGTGTCATCTGCTGGCAGGACATCTCGTGTCGCTGCAAATTAGCTATGCTGGGGTATAGCGGCATCTTCGCTATAGAGCTACAGTCGCAAAATGCACTCTCTTAGGGGAACATCTGCTAACAACCATCCCCAGTTATGAATTACTGAGTCATGGCATATAGACATACTCTGAGCCACGAGCCAGTTCACCGTGCTCAACATTGAATCTACGACCACAGTCGCACTCGAGCCAAGATATGGCATATATCCAAATCCCCATTTATTTTGAATTCATAAGGGGATCAACTCACATATGTCCATCCAAGCTTACGCCCCCACATATTCAAAAATATGCACTCCAGGTTATCCTGTGGGAAAAACCCATTTCACCATGCAACAATTCCTGACACTGATGGATCTATGGTCAGGGCAACATTTTATGATTCCTAATGATATATTAAGTGCATTACAATATTCTTTTAGCATCAAACAAGTTATAAGCATCAATCATAAACAATTGCTACAAAGAAATGTGTAATACATCTATCAAGTACTTTTCTAATATTCAAAAAACATTTAGATACATAACACTTGGGATCTAAGTCCCTTATCACATTATTGGGAATCCTCATCCCTTCACATCATCAATATCATGATTATTGGATTTGGGTATTCAAACCCTTAGATCACCACATAGCACTGTTACATTTGTAACAAGTAACTATTACCTCTAGGTTCTCAGACCAAGGTATTCATCATATTTGTTGTACAAGTATTTCACATAGCTTACAAGGATCATTAAACATCTTGTCACCTCTCACTAGGAAACAACTATTCTCATGGCTCATAAGGCCCATTAAACATCTTGTCACCTCTCATTAGGCAACAATTATTCACATGGCTCACAAGGCCCATTAAACATCTTGTCACCTCTCACTAGGAAACAAATATCTTTTAGGTCATAAGACCACATAAACATTATACTTGTTATACAAGTATTTAACATGTCTCATAAGGCTTACGAAATAAGAGAATTACAACCTTCCCACTATTAGGGTTAGGGTTTCCCTTTATAGCTGAATAGGGTTTCAAGGTCATATTATCAATCCAAACCCTGATTCATTTCTCCACATATATAGGAGAATACATTGATATCATAAGTATTCAATCATACTTATCTATTCTCATCAATTATCATTAAATGATTAACAACACAAAGTATGACTTTCTCTCTCATCCTCACTAGGATATTGATTACATCATACTTTATTATCTTGGATTAACCCTTTCTCAAGGTATGTTAGTCTACACTTATCAAAGTACATTTAACTCATTATATCTCAATGTAACAATTGACATGACACACTTCATGTGTTACTCATTCAAGTGTATTATATTTAAGGTGCATCAAGGTGTATCAACCTTAAGGCGTTGAATGTGATATTTATCATGCCTTGATGTATCAATTCCCTCATAACTTTTAACTTACTTAAGTTCATCAACTTATATTGTATTAGGGTATTTCCCATCCTAATACTTTATGCACCAACTCACCACATTTATCCTATAGTGTATTGGCCATAAGTCACACATTTGAATTACCCAACTACCATCAAGTGATATGGACTCATCTCGAGTTAAGGCATTATTGATATAGGGTCGACCATTATCAACCACTATAGGTGTTTCACCTATCAAGGTATTAGCCACACCATTACTTGGTGTTACACTCATCACTCCTAAGAGTGTTTTACCCTCACCTTTACAAGGTATATCAGGTTCAATCATGTATGTCAAGTTGTACACATGTATTGGGTTAAGTGTATATTAAGCTAGACATCATCATATCCCTCACACCCTTACCCATCAAGGTATCAAACTTACTAATCATATGGTGTATCACCTTCACCATACCTGGGTGTAACATCCTCACCTCACTTGAAGATATTGGCCGCACCATACTTTAGTGTATTGGCCATTACATGTTCTAGGGTATTAACCACCTTACCACTTTTGTCATCTAGTGTATTGGGTTACCCACCATATTGTTTTAGAGATATGTGCTCAATACCATATCGTCCAAGAGGTGTATGCTTAATACAATATCATTTAGAGGTGTATGCTTGCTACCCATATCACTTTAGAGGTGTATGTGTGCTTACCATATCAGACAAGAGGTGTATGCTTGCTACCCGTATCACTTTAGAGGTGTATGTGTGCTTACCATATCATACAAGAGGTGTATGCTTTCTTGAAATATCACTTTAGAGGTGTATGTGTGCTTACCATCTCGGGCAAGAGGTGTGTATGTTTTCACACCACATCAGGCAAAGAGGTGTGTGTGTGTGTGCTTTACACCATATCGGGCAAAGAGGTGTGTGTGTGTGTGTTTCATACCATATCAGGCAAAGAGGTGTGTGTGTGCTTCCATATTGCCCATGAGGTGTATCTTGGTCACCATATTGTTCATGAGGTGTATAACCATCACCATCTAGGGTTTTAATATCATATCGGGTTAGAGATGCTTGCTTATGTGCTTGAACCCGATATCACTTTATAAGGTGATACCATCATCTTCAAGCTCTAGACCTTCATTATACTTGTTATAGTACAAGGATAACAGGTCTAAGCAACTACTAGAACTCATAAATATATCAAGTATTAAAGAAAATTTCATAATTGAAAGTAGATCACCAAATATAGCAAGAAAGATGGTGAGTAATAACATGTTTAGGTTCAAGTTATATAACCTGCCTCAAGAACAACTTCAAAGCTCCAAGCTCCAAATATCCACATTTCTAAGGTTGAATATGACTTATCAAAAGTCCAAGGATTGTTCACAACTCCTTCATATACAAGGAATCACCATAGTTAAGAACTTAGTGAAGAAGAAAATAAAGGAAGATCATAACCCTAGATCCATGCTTAAATCCAAGGTTGAAGATGACAATGGCCTCACCTTAGGGTTAAGACTTGAGATCCTTCTTGATCCTTAGCACCTTGCACGATAACTCACTACTCATGCACGATATGCCCTCACTTTTGGCCAATACCCCCTTCACTTGTGGCCAATATCACTTCATTTGGCCGATATCAACTTTCTATGGCCGATATCACTTGCTATGGCCAATACCCAAGGCCCTATGCATGATACCACTTCACCTATGCACGTTACCAAGACTCTATGCACGATATATAAGAGCAATGAGTTGGTAGGATTCGAAAAATTTCACTAAGGGGTGAAAGGAAGTGTATATATACTTGAGGTTCATGGGAGAGAGTGTAAGAGGTGTCATCACCTTACTACTAGTAGGTGCCACATGGCCATGCATGGATTGACACATATACTTGCATGAATTCCATCTTTATCTTTCCATGTAAAATAAAAACTTGAGGATAATGCAAGGGATAAGGGTCGGCCCTGTAACATACTGAAATCCCCTATGTACCTCTTTGTACTCTTTTCTATAAGTTTTGTCCTTCATTTTCATTCCATATGTCTTTGGTTTTGATTTAAAGAAATTAAGATGGTTATTGGATAAATGTTTCCCATATATTCTTATTACAAGGTTGCATGCACAAATACCTCAGTTAGATTTTGATAATGGGTCTAAAATGCAATTTCACATCAAGTAATAAAAAAATAAAATATTTCATCCTAGAACTTTCTAGAATTTCCTAGAATCAGAGAAATAAGAAAAAAAATCCAAATTTTATATAAGGGAGAAGATAAATGTAATAATTAAAGGTAATATGAGAATTAATGGGTAAAGAAGATAATTAGAAAGATTTTTGCACCAAAGATTATAATCTGAAACCATCATGATAATTTGATAATTAAATTCGTTCCCTTGAGCAATAAGTAACTTAAGGGCCAAGTATCATTTAAAATGGAACCCATATATAAATATTAATAACATTATCAAAAGAATATGAGAAATATGCCGATAAAGAGAAATAAAATACTTAGTGCTCTCAAATCAGGAAAATAACTTCAAATTTCGTATTCTACACATAAAAATGAGTCCCTATGCAAATTTGTAACTAATTTGGATAATGTGTGAATAATGAGTAAAATAGGAGAGAGAGAAAGTGTGTAGAATGTTCTATTTATTTAATAAATAAAACGATAATCTCAACTTGTAAAGATAATTGCAAAATCATGTTCCAATCTCTTAGGGAGACTTATGGGTGAAGTTACACTAATTTTAGATAATGTTATCACCTCTTTTGAAGGAGGAAAGAGAAAATGAAATATTAATTAATTCACTATCAAACTTTCTCAAAAGGCAAAACTAACTCCATATTTGTATTCTACACGTTGAAATAAGTCAGGATATAAAATTTGGTAATTTTTGGATGACGTTTGAGCCTCCAAACGAAGAGAGAGAAAAACATTGAAAAATTTAATGGATTTAATCAACTTTTGCTAAGGGTTGTTTTCCTAATCTAATGCGAGATCAGATGGCTCAGAATCCTTGATGGAATCAGGTTCATCGATCGGATGACTCGCGGTCGTCTACCACCTCCAGCCGTAAAAGGCAACATGCCTTGAGTTTCCCGAATTTTCAAATCGGCATATCTCGAGTTTTACTCGATGATTTTTGCTCAAATAAGTTTCGTTGGATTCCTTACGAGTTTCCGCTCCGGATTATCCCAAAAAGTTTGGGATTAGTCACATTTTTGAGAAACTCCCAAGTTAGCCGCCGACCTCCTCTCTTTGCTCCTACCTAAATCCTAACCTAGGGCATGTTGCCTATATATATCCCAGCCCCGATGACCGCCATCACCTTACCAACCTGCTCGTGCCTCCAATTTGGTTTTTCGTGCTCGATCTGATCCCCGTCTGGACGCCGAAGACACCTGGCTTGCGGCACCCCTCCTTCTCCAGTTGCTTCACCTCCGTTCAATCAAGATGTATCACCAACTTTGGTTCTTCTTCTTCTTTCTTTCGGATGCTTAAAATCGAGTTTTTGTTGGGTATCGTGGATTTGCCCAAAATCGATCGTGTGCTTCTCGCTGTACCTTGCCCAAGTCGCGACTCACGAGCAAAGGAAGAAGATGATCTCATGGTTTTCTTCTAGGGATAAGGGTCGGCCCCCTTTGGTTATCTTCTAGGACAAGACACTTCCACTTACATTATTATATTCTCAATTCAATGCAACCTTTCCCATGGAAAGTTGCAAGTCGATATCCATTGATTTATTGAGGTGCTTAGCTCATTTTTGCAAAGGCAAAGAGTTAAAAACACTATATGGGGTCTAATATTTGGATCCTTGGCCGATAGGGACTCCCATTTAACACAACAACCCGATACACTCAATACAAGCTCAAATTAGGGTTTCCATTCAACCCCTTTCTTGGTCTTTTCATCACCAAGAATACTACCACTCATAAATGATTCAAACATGGAATATCATTAATTATATCTCCTCTAAATGATACATAGAGGAAGTAGGAACACTCTAGAGGTGGTAATTAGGATATCAACCCTACATTTTGGGTAATTTACAATTTGTACCAAAATTGGTGCACAAGGTACTAACATTATTCAAAGAAGTTCAAACTTGGCATTAAGGCCTTTCAAAAGCCACCATTTAGCATCATTATCTCTATTATAATGCTAAAACATTTAAGATACATTCAACATGTGACATTTTTCAATATAACCCCTCATCTTGGGTAAATTACAGTTTGGTCCAAAACAAAGGAACATTGCTCAAACAACATTCAATCAGGACCAAACTTAAAACATAAGTGTGTCACATGATAACAAAACACCTTACATGATTATATTAAAGTTCTAACCAAATTACTTAGACAAAAAATGTGGTTAACTCATAACCTAGGTTAGGGTCATTAGAGTTGTAGCCGTCGTGTTAACATTCACTACGAGACAATCGAGTAGATTTGGGAGAAGACGAAGCAGATGATCAACCTATCATGTCAGAAACTCATGTTCAATATCCCAGACAAACCAGAAAGAGCAGCGGTCTTGAGAGACTTAGGGCTTCCAACCCAAAGAATAACCCCCCTGTGATCAACTACTAATTTATCACATAGTCAAAAATGCGGAATAATTAAAACTAATTCCAACAATGTAAATAAACTCTAGAACATTTACCGAAGGTCCATCATTTCATCCTCATATACTGTAACAAGTATTTACATATGGGTCCAAGACCTCAATCACATCCTGCATACAAAATATATTTCATATGTATGTGTCATATATCTACAAACATTGGCATACTACAAATCTCATGTCGATACGAGTATATCATTATAAAACACATATCATACCCAGACCTGAGAGTACATGGATGACATTAGAACTCTACTACTAACATCTACAACTAACCAACCTTCTGAATCTATTCATCACCATGTTGGTTTTCTTACACAACACAACCTCGACCTCATTGCCCGTGACCACCTAAAAAAATGTGGTGACCCACGGGTGAGACCCAGTCCCAGCAAGAGATATAACTCTCTCCAACATAAATTGATTATATCATATTAATTAACAGTAAATACATTGAGCAGTTAGGGTATTGAATAAACAATATGAATAGATTGAACAGTTTAAGCATACTAAGCAGCTAATCAAATAAGTTATAACATCAAGTAGAATTGTACAATTTT
The DNA here is from genome assembly GCA_963693085.1 of Alisma plantago-aquatica. Classification (NCBI taxonomy): domain Eukaryota; kingdom Viridiplantae; phylum Streptophyta; class Magnoliopsida; order Alismatales; family Alismataceae; genus Alisma; species Alisma plantago-aquatica. The sequence goes on from OY856412.1 coordinate 951,155,434, forward strand.
TATAAGTCTGCATCATGTAAGAACTATGCAGTGTAAAGACAAGACAAGGGTTAATCAATCAATGTGACACATATTCAACCCTAGCAATTATACCACACAGCTAGTATCACTTCTTTTATTACATTTCCTTGAGGGATTTGAGAAATACCACTCAAGTCCCAACTGACCACTACTAAGTCGAAATTAGTGCCATACAAGATTTAAGAAGAGTCAGACTCCTAAGATCTTCTCTGCCCCGGTCAGTACGGGTCCACCACAACGACACATAAGGTCAAGCTACGAAGAGCCTAGTTCGTCCTTGGAACTAGTCACGACACTAGTGAAAGGAGCTGGGTACGCATACCCTACCATCCGGGGTACAACCGCAATTGTCCTCCAATTTTCTCATCATATATATATATATATATATATATATATATATATATATATATAATCACTGAGACACGACCGCAACCATTCTCAAACTGAGGGCTAGGTATGACCACTGTCATCCTCCCTAAAACTTGAATTCAGGATGATAAGCACCCCAACATACTCATCGGTATGCGCTCCGAGTATCCCTTAGGAATACTTGTTTCACTATCTGGAAATTTCCAACACTGAGATAGATTTGTGGCACAAGGCACTACATGATTAGAGTTTCACTTAATTAGTTATGCCAATTGGGTAAATTAAGGCTAAATCATACAAATGGACATTCAAACCGTAATTCTTTTCTAACAAGAGTATATGTATAACAACTTAAAAAGATATAAAACATTTGACATATAAATCTTAATCACATTACCACATGCTATCATTCATTGCAAACTAATGGACTACACTTATCATCATACTTTTACAAGATACCAATATCTTATCACAAGTTCCAGGGTTTTAACCCTTATTAGAACATGAAGAGGATTTCACCTCAATCATGGCTTCAAACATGCCTAAAGGTCGTTAAGACCATCAAATTATTCATAGTAAGGTTATCATCATCATCGTTCCATGTCTTAAACAAGGCTCAAAAGATCCTTAACACATATGTGTCCATAGATATTAACATGGCAAGGCACTATGAAATTCAAATAGTACTACAATGTGGTTTCAACACAAAAAGAATGTAATTCATTATCACATTAATCATTCAAGAGGTATGATTATAACCAATAAACATCATATAATCACATTAAGGTTAGGTATAACAAGATAGATCACATGGGAGTTACACATCCACTTATTATAGTAATTTATCTGATATAACTTTATGATGGAAAAGGTAAGACTAAAAATTAATGGTAATGAACCATTGAATTATCTTCATTAGGACCCACATAAAATACCATGTGATTTATTCTAATCCATTGGACGTGGAAGCATCCAATATTATTCATTGGATCAGGTTCATTGTTCAAGGTTATCGATTGAAGTATAAGTCTATCCATTAAGTCAATTGAACCAAGGAACCATTGGTTTAAGGTTTAGTCAAATCTACAATTACATTCCTAATTCATCATATATGGTGATGACCTGATCCACCATTAATTGTGATCATTAGGTCACCATTGGTTGCTAGATCAGTAATACATTTAGTTAACACCATCAAATATTAAGCCAATATCAACATTGATTGATAACATCATTAGAATACTTAGTGGATGATAATTAAACGTCTAATTGAGTCAAAACCTTACCTAAGGAGGTGACCATATGTTGTAACCATAAATTTGACACCCTTGATCACGAACATTAGTTGCCAAAATAGAAACACCATTGGCTCTTGAATGGTATGACCATCGGTGGTGTGATAGGGAATGAAATAGCTTGAAAATCCTAATTTGAACCATCAACTATTTTGTGCTTAGCACCATAGGTTGATGCTATCAGCATGTCCCAGATCATATAACACCTTAGAAAGGTCATACACATTTTTAAAAGTTCATATAGAATTGGAACAAAATAGGAAACACCACAAAAATTCGTAATTCTAAACAAGCATGGTTTCTCTATGCTTAAATCAACACATTAAGACATAAACATAAACTAACAAGCTTCTAGTAAGCAATATAAGTGAAGAATGTTATATAACTCACCTCTATAGAGTAGGTCAGATCCCAAATAGAAATAATCTCAAAAAAATAGGGAAAGAAAATGTAACACCCCTGACCTGGGTTATAACATAACCCTGAAAGTTTTATCTAAATATGTAATTATATACTTGTGAACACTCTCTGGCATGTAATTAAGTTCCTCAGGAACATATAATTTTCAATTTTGCTCCTTTTTGTATAAAGTTGTAGCAATGTGTTGTATGCAGGGACCTATGTGCAAAATTACCCAGATTAAGGGTTGAACTTGCAAAATTCACAGGTTAAGATGTTCCTCTGATATTAAAACATCATGAGTAGGTCTATGGTGAAGTTTGAGGGATTTCCCAAGCTTGAGCACCGAGGTGCAGCTGTGGAAGCAATCCCCATGCTTGGAAACCCTAATTTGGTGTAAAGTGCAAATTACCCAAATTGAGAGGCCCAACTTGTAATTTTCACCTTCTAGAACATATTTTATGGCTCTTGTCATCATTTAGAGAAGAAATGATGAAAGGGACACAATAATGAATAATCTGGTAAAAAGAATGATCTTAGTGGTGAAAGTCACCCAATTTGGGCATGGAGACTCTTCATCTATGTACCCTAGTTGGAAGTTGGCTTCCTTACCCCTAGATCTTAAGTTTTCATGAGGTTTGCATAAGGTTAGATGGGCTTGGACGTGCCTTGAGCAAAGGAGGGACCTAGTTGTGAATTTTGATCTTGAGAGGTCCTTGTAGTGGAAAATGGGCTAAAGTATAAAAGCTTTTTTCCTTGCAATCAAGTGAACGATCTTTCTCTGTTCCATTCACTCCTCTTCTTTCTCAAACGAACGAGATTCTGCTCTGGAGATAAGAGAGGCGATCAGGTTGCTCTAGGTAAGGAAACCCCATCCCTAGCTCGAATTCATGGAGGAATTCACTTTCTAAGGTTGGTTTTGTGGATAACTTGTCCCATCTTCTTGTTCTAGCCAACCAAACCAACGTATCCTTGGAGATTTCACCCCTGACCAAGTTGTGGAACCTCAAGGACGCCATTAAAGCCTGGAATTTGAAGTCTTGGAGCTCTAGGAACAAACTTGAGGCGGGTTTTATAACTTTAAACTTGTGCTTTATATGCATGCTTTGATTCTTACTAAATTCCTTGCTAGTTCTTCTCCTACCTTCCTTCTTTCTTGCACGTTTGCAACCAAAACAGTGGAGGAACCGACCTTGCTAGAGGTTGAAGATGAGGGTCGTGATTCCCTAAGTTACTTTTTCAAACGACCTTGGACCCTTTCGGTCCAAGCGGTTGCAAACCGTTTGGGTTCAAACGGTTTCAAACCGTTTGCTCTCAAACGGTCTTGCAAGACCGTTTGGATTGAAACGGTCTCAAGACCATTTGAAAGAGTTGACCAAGAGACGACCATTTGAGGGTCTGTTCCTAATATATTGAATTTCATCTCTGCAAAGAATCAAAGTCTAATTCTTAACCGATTGGGAGTTGAAGGTACTTCAACATGGAAACCCTAATCGGGTCAAAAGTGCTGAATTGAAACATAGATCTCGTTGAGTTTTGGGTTGAAGGACCCAAACGGTCTCAAGACCGTTTGGGGATTCCTCCAAACGGTCCTAAGACCGTTTGGGCACAACCCAAGACCGTTTGAAGGTCTAGGGTTGAGTTAATTTAATGGTTTGAGGGTCCAATTGTAGGGAATTGATGAATTGATGAAAATTGCTGATTTTGACCTAATTGGACTTCAACCCTAGTCAAAACGACTTGGATTTCGGTCAAACTTTGGGCAAACGGTCTCAAGACCGTTTGGATGATGTCCAAACGACCTCAAGACCGTTTGGGCCAAGTTTGAGCCCAATTGGAGGTCAATTGATAGGTTCAACCTTGAATAGATTCACCTTGTTGAACATTGATGACCAACCAATTTGAAACCCTTATTGAGAAGGATTGAACCCTAATTGGTTTGCAATTGAGGGTCAATTTGATGTCTAAGTGGCTAAGGCTAACCCTAATTGACTCAATTTATAAGTGGTTAGCATAGCTTTGACCAATTGAGGGCTTCAACATACATGTCCATGAACATTGGTAACCTTTGAACCACTTTGGAGGTCCAAACGGTTTGAGCCCATTTGGACCAAACGGTCTCAAGACCGTTTGAGACCAAACGGTCTCAAGACCGTTTGGGACCAAACGGTCTCAAGACCGTTTGGGCTCAAACGACCTCAGGACCGTTTGGGCTCAAACGACCTCAGGACCGTTTGGTCCAATCGATCTCAAGCAAGTTTGATCAAACGGTTTCAAACCATTTGAAGCTCCAAACGGTTTGGAAAGTCAACCCCTCCAAACGGTCTTCACCTCCAAACAGTCTCAAGACCGTTTGGGTGGTTGAAACCGTTTGAAGGTTGAAACCGTTTGGAGATGTTGGTGATGGTTTGTACTTAACCAGTTGATGGTGTAATTAGTTCAATGATGATCCAATCTAAACCCTAATGGTAACCTAGGTCATTGAGGGACTATGTGATTAGTGAGTTAACCCATGATGGTGATCATGAGGAAAATTACCAAAATACCCTTGAGGGGTCTAAAGGGGTAAAATCTTGTTCTAATCAAACCCTAATCACATGATGATGATGTCTTGGCTTATATTAGTCAATGGGGACCTATCTCAACCTGATCTAGTGTGGTGTTGTCACCATCTACTAGTGAGAGGATAGAGAAAGTATTTCTAGAGAGAGAAAGTATCCTAGAGAGAGAAAGTACCCTTTTGAGGTGGATACTCAAGTGTGATACTTCTAATACACATGAATGTGCATGATTAGGGAATGACCCATCTATGTGAGGTCATGGAAACCCTAGTTGTGATATTTAATGGACCTTAATCTTATTTAAGAGCCCTAATGATGATGTTTCTCTTACATGATGATGTAATGAGTACAATTCACCGTAGAGTGAATAGTAAACCCTAATTTTAGGGTGTTGACTTAAAAGATGAATAGTAAACCCTAATTGTTGAATTGTTTACTATTATCTGTTAAATTAACCTTGCAGGTTGTTATCAGATGATGGTCATATCCAGGTATGGAATACCATGTTATATTCATTGAAAGCATGCCTTAAGCTTTATGAATATGTGATTTGTACTGATGCACTGCTAAGTGACGTCCATTGAGATTTATGGGCTGTAAGAGCCATAAACACACTCAAGGTCATGCTTGACAGATGACTTGAGATGAGATAACTGATGATTGTGGAAAGTTAGGCCTGCTACATTCTAGTATTCTCATATATAGCTGTGATGCTAATGTTATTGTTTGAAGAACAATGTATGATGTTAAGAATACTAAATGTACCTAACTAATCAAGTGGAATGTAGAGCCCTGATCATAGATCCATCATTGTCAGAGTCTAAATGATGGTGAAACATGTTTTCCCCAGGGAACTCCTGGAGAACATACTTTTGAGTATGTGGGGTACATGGATGTGTAAAACCTTACATCCTAGTGTAGGAATGTGACGTCGATTTGTACAGTCCGTCAATCCTTCACTAAAAGTTGTTCAGGGTGAGAGGTTTTGATGTAGATTCTTGTAGTCCATCAAACCCCACCACATAGTCTAAAAGGTGAGTGGTATTAGTATCCTCCCTTAAGGACACAAACACCGCATCAGTGGTAGGTAAACATGAAATCTCCTGGTGATGAAGAGAGTACAGAATGCCACTGTAACTCTAAGAATAGCGAAGGACCAGTCTACCCTGGTGAGATATTACAAAGGACATCCCGCCAGATGTCTAACTGTTAATCCTCTAACTGACTGAGGAAGGAGAGGTCTTAAGAATCCGACTCTTTTTATGACCTATGTATGATACTGATGCGACTTACTAGTGATCAGTTGGAGTATGAGTGGTAAGCCTCATACCCACAGGGCATACTAATAATGTTTGAAAAACATAATCAACAACGTAGTATATCTGTCAGAGTTATCTACGAGTTAAATGATTGATGTTATCTTGATTAGTGTAGATGTTCTCATATTTCATAAATGATTGAACTCTTGCTTATCATCAGAACTGTTAGGGAATACCTTAAAGGCTTTTATTACTTTAGTTATTCCTTGCCTTGTTTATAAAGCTTCTAGTGGAGAGTTATAACTCTCGCTGGGGAAATTATGTATAATTGTCTCACTCCGCAGACTTCAACTTTTTCGGTGGTCGCCGAAGATGGAAGAACCGGTCTCAAGGTGATCAGTCCCAGCAGCAGCACCAGGAGTAGTAGATCTCAGGTGGAGATTCAGCCTGCTTTATGGTGTAGTTAGATGTCGGTCCTATGTGTCCTCTGTACTCTCAGGTCTTGGAGTGTTTTGTTGTGAGTTTCTTGAGAAATTTTGTAAGCATGTTGCATGTAATTACTCAAAAAGTAATTGGTCTGAGTTGTATACAGTTAAATCCTTTTCTATGGAAAAGGTTTGTGGTTTCAAGTTCTAATCTCGAAAAGTTTTAATTTCCCGTGATTTTCGTCTTCCGCTGTTTACCGAATGCTTCCGCACGTGTTTAACTCGGGAATAATCCGTGGTTTGGAGATCGGAGCCCACATTTAAGTGGTATCAGAGCTCTAGGTTCGCTGTGTCTACAGAGGCATAGGACTTAGGAAGTCGAGTCTGTCTTTAGTATTCCTTCCTTATCTAATAGAATCTTCTGCTCCTCAGGAGAAGAAGATACTTAAGGATGTCAGAGCCACATGACGAGAATATGGCTGAAGGTAGTTCTAATGCACCTCAAGGCGGTGCAGGAATACCTGAAGTAGAGCAACCCGTACCACGACAACCTGGAGAGCCACTCCAGTTCAACCCAGCCGATATGGATAACCCGGCGGTACAGACGATGTTCGGACAGTTTATGGCTGCCATGACACATATAACCGACAGGATGCTGATGCCTGTACCCAGGGCACATGTCCAACTAGAAGGTCAGGGTATCGGGAAGACCTTCGAGCGACTGCGTCGTGTCGGAGCTACCGAGTACCACGGGACTGCTGACCCCGCAGACGCTGATCTGTGGTTGACGAAGTTAGAGAAGGCTTTCAGGATCCTCAACATCTCTGAAGTTGAGAAGGTTAGACATGCCGTCTATCTTCTCAAAGGAAGTGCTGGTCACTGGTGGACAATGGAAGAGCAGAAGAGACCTGGAGTAGAGATCTCGTGGGAAGACTTTCGGCGGGAATTTGTTAATAGATATTTCCCAAAGACCTTCCTAGACGAGAAAATCTCTCAGTTTGAGAGATTGAGACAAGGCATGATGAACGTTAGCGAGTATGAAGCTAAGTTCATGGAACTATTGCGGTTTTGTCCGCACATGGCTGCCACAGAGGAGGAAAGAATCAGAAGATTCGAGAGGGGTTTGAATGCTGGCATGTCTACCCCCGTGTCTACCTTAGAGAACCACGAAAGATTCTCTACCTTCGTTGAGTCAGTCCGAAGGATAGAGAGATCTGTGGTCGAGAAGAGGCAGACTCAGAAAAGATATCCACAGTTCCAGGGTTCTTCATCTAGGGACTCTAAGCAGCCTAGATCCTCTGCACCTAATCCTCCACCATCTAGATCTAGTTCTCAGACTCAGTGGTCTCCAGCTAGAGGAAGAGGACAACCGCCTCGGGAGACACAGAGTTCTGCATCAATGTCCGCTACCGGACCACAGAGACCACAAGAGAGAAGGTGCTATAACTGTGGTAAAGTGGGACATTTGATGAAGGACTACCGATCTAGGCCTGTCAGTGTGACACAGCCTCCGAGACAAGGACAACAGGGATCACAGAGAGGACAATCCCAGGGAATGGCTCGAGGACGCGGGCAAGCGTCTCAAGTGGGATCATCAGCACCACCTCAGCAACAGGCTACTGCGAGGTTCTACGCTATGAACCCACCAGAGGCAGTGGTTGATCCACAAGTAGTGACAGGTCAGATGGAACTCTTATATTCTGACATGTCTAAATCTTGTGTTGTATCTGTTCTGATTGACCCGGGTGCTACGCACTCTTTCATCACTCGAAGAGTGATTCATATCTGCAATATCATAACTAGTCATAGGACAGATAAGTTGTTGTTGGAGACTCCGTTGAGTGGGTCTGCTGTTTTGCAAGAGGTATGCTCTCCTTGCATACTTTTCTTTTCTAAACATCGCATTCAAGTGGATCTTATACCGCTTGATATGTAAGGATTGGATATAATCCTAGGGATGGATACCTTGGAAAGGTATCGAGTTGTCTTGGATTGTGAGTCCAAGTTGGCAGTGTTCACTGACGAGAGCAACACATGGATCTTTCAAGGAGAAAGAAAGATTCTGCCCACCTGTCTTGTATCAGCTATGGTTGCCGATAAGTTGATGAGGCAAGGGTGCTACGCATTCTTAGCCCATGTGGTAGATGTTACCAAGGAGAGTTCCAATCCTGCCGAAGTTCCTATAGTCAGGGAATTCGAGGATGTGTTTCCTGAAGAACTACCTGGTATACCACCACCCCGAGAGATTGATTTTGAAATCAATTTGATTCCAGATACGAAACCCATAGCCCAGACTCCGTATAGGATGGCGCCTGCCGAGATGGCAGAACTCAAGAAACAACTTCAAGAGTTACTTGAGAAAGATTTCATCCGACCGAGTACCTCACCTTGGGGTGCTCCGGTGCTGTTCGTTAAAAAGAAGGATGGATCAATGCGGTTGTGCATTGACTATAGACAACTCAATAAAGTAACAATAAAGAACAAGTATCCTTTGCCGAGGATTGATGATCTTTTCGACCAATTGCGTGGTGCAACAGTCTTTTCCAAGATAGACTTAAGGTCTGGATATCATCAACTCCGCATTAAGGACAGTGACATATCCAAGTCTGCCTTTAGGACAAGATATGGTCACTATGAGTTCACGGTTATGTCGTTTGGACTAACCAATGCACCAGCTGCATTCATGGAACTCATGAATAGAGTTTTCTGACCCTTCCTCGATCAGTGTGTTGTCGTCTTCATAGATGACATACTGATTTATAGCAAGGATTCTCAGCAGCATGAACAACACCTTCGCCAGACTTTGTCTTTGCTAAGAGAACATAAGCTATACACTAAGTTTAGCAAGTGCGAGTTCTGGTTGTCTGAAGTGTCCTTTCTAGGACATGTGATATCTCCCTCGGGAATTCGTGTTGACCCTGCAAAGGTGGAATCTGTTCTGCAGTGGGAACAACCGAAGACACCGACGGAGATTAGAAGCTTTCTGGGATTAGTTGGTTATTATCGGAGGTTTATTAAGAATTTCAGTTCTATAGCCTTACCTTTGACCAAGCTAACCCAGAAGGATGTTCCTTTTTCATAAAATGATAAGTGTCAACAGTCCTTTCAGCTGTTGAAAGAGCGTTTGACAAGTGCACCTGTGCTGGTGCTACCTGAGCAAGGAAAGGAGTATGTAGTTTTCTGTGATGCTTCCAAGAATGGACTTGGATGTGTGTTGATGCAGGATAAACAAGTGATTTCTTTTGCTTCCTGATAGCTTAAGAAACATGAGGAGAATTATCCGACACACGATCTAGAGCTAGCTGCTGTGGTCCATGCCTTGAAGATTTGGAGGCACTATCTTTACGGAGAAACCTTCCAGATTTTCACCGACCACAAGAATCTTAAGTATATCTTCTCTCAACATGAGCTCAACATGAGGCAACGTCGCTGGATGGAGTTAATCAAGGACTACGATTGTACAATTGATTACCATCCAGGCAAAGCTAATGTGGTTGCAGATGCCTTGAGTAGGAAATCAGCAACATCAACCATGGATAGAGCACAACTAAGTTCCTTAGTATGCTCTAAAAGGGATATGCTTATCTCTTTAAGGCAAAACAATGTGCAGTTGAAGGTATCATTGTTAGCTGGTTTTTTAGCTGAGATGCAGATTAAACCTACCTTAAGAGAGCAGATAAAAGAGGCACAACAAGTGGATGTTGCTGTTCAGCAGATTAGGTCTGAGTTTGGTAATGAAAAGCGAGAAGGTTTTCATGAGTCAGATGACCAGGTGGCATGCTATCATGGAAGGATGATAGTACCGGATGTGGATAACCTGAGAAAGTTAGTTATGGAGGAAGCTCATTCTTCGATGTATGCTATGCATCCAGGGAGCACCAAGATGTATCGAAATTTGAAAGATATGTATTGGTGGCCTGGGATGAAGAGGGATGTAGCCGAGTTTGTTCTGAGGTGTCCCGTATGTCAGCAGGTCAAGGTTGAGCACCAGAAACCTACAGGGACAATGCAACCTTTACCCATACCACAATGGAAGTGGGACCATGTGACCATGGACTTTGTTGTTGGCCTACCCAGGACAAACAAAGGACATGATTCCATTTGGGTAGTTGTTGATAGGTTGACGAAGACAGCGCATTTCTTACCTGTCAAAACAACCTTTTCTGCTGAAAGGTTATCTTAGATATATGTTCAAGAGATAGTGCGTTTGCACGGAGTTCCTGTCACCATAGTTTCTGACAGAGGTCCCCAGTTTACAAGTCGTTTTTGGGAACAGTTACACTGAGCCCTAGGCACCAAGCTAAGGTTTAGTACAACCTTTGATCCTCAGACTGATGGACAGTCAGAAAGGACTATACAGACCTTGGAAGATCTGTTGAGAGCATGTGTTCTCCAGTTTTCCGGTAGTTGGGATCTACACCTAAGCTTGATAGAGTTTGCCTATAACAATAGCTATCAGCATAGCATTGACATGGCACCATATGAGGCCTTATATGGTAGGCGTTGTAGATCACCCTTGTGTTGGTACGAGACTGGTGAGCACTAGTTGTTGGGTCCTGATCTTGTACAACAAACTACAGAAAAGATTAAGGTTATACAGCAACAACTTAAGACTGCACAGGATAGACAGAAGTCATATGCCGATAAACGTCGAAAACCCCTAGAATTCCAGGTTAGAGACAGAGTGTATCTCAAGGTCTCACCTTGGAAGGGAGTCCTTCGTTTTGGAAAGAAAGGGAAGTTAACTCCTAGGTTTATGGGACCTTATCCAATTGTTGAAAGAGTTGGAAAGGTGGCCTATAGACTAGAGTTACCTCAAGAGTTGCAGAAAATGCATCCTGTGTTTCACATTTCCATGCTGAGGAAATGTCACCCAGACACCGAGTCAATTCTACAACCTATGGAAGTAGAATTGAATGAAGATATAACATATGAGGAGGGACCAGTGTCAATTCTTGATAACAGGACTAAAAAGTTAAAGAAGAAGGATATAAGCATTGTAAAAGTCCTCTGGAACCATCGTGGTGTTGAAGAAGCCACTTGGGAACTAGAGGATGAGATGAGAAGGAAATACCCTACTCTTTTATTATAATACACTTTATCGATTTCGGGGACGAAATCCTTTTGAAGGGGTAAAGAATTTGTAACACCCCTGACCTGGGTTATAACCTAACCCTGAAAGTTTTGTCTAAATATGTAATTATATACTTGTGAACACTCCCTGGCATGTAATTAAGTTCTTCAGGAACATATAATTTTCAATTTTGCTCCTTTTTGTATAAAGTTGTAGCAATGTGTTGTATGCAGGGACCTATGTGCAAAATTACCCAGATTAAGGGTTGAACTTGCAAAATTCACAGGTTAAGATGTTCCTCTGATATTAAAACATCATGAGTAGGTCTATGGTGAAGTTTGAGGGATTTCCCAAGCTTGAGCACCGAGGTGCAGCTGTGGAAGCAATCCCCATGCTTGGAAACCCTAATTTGGTGTAAAGTGCAAATTACCCAAATTGAGAGGCCCAACTTGTAATTTTAACCTTCTAGAACATCTTTTATGGCTCTTGTCATCATTTAAAGAAGAAATGATGAAAGGGACACAATAATGAATAATCTGGTAAAAAGAATGATCTTAGTGGTGAAAGTCACCCAATTTGGGCATGGAGACTCTTCATCTATGTACCCTAGTTGGAAGTTGGCTTCCTTACCCCTAGATCTTAAGTTTTCATGAGGTTTGCATAAGGTTAGATGGGCTTGGACGTGCCTTGAGCAAAGGAGGGACCTAGTTGTGAATTTTGATCTTGAGAGGTCCTTGTAGTGGAAAATGGGCTAAAGTATAAAAGCCCTTTTCCTTGCAATCAAGTGAACGATCTTTCTCTGTTCTATTCACTCCTCTTCTTTCTCAAACGAACGAGATTCTGCTCTGGAGATAAGAGAGGCGATCAGGTTGCTCTAGGTAAGGAAACCCCATCCCTAGCTCGAATTCATGGAGGAATTCACTTTCTAAGGTTGGTTTTGTGGATAACTTGTCCCATCTTCTTGTTCTAGCCAACCAAACCAACGTATCCTTGGAGATTTCACCCCTGACCAAGTTGTGGAACCTCAAGGACGCCATTAAAGCCTGGAATTTGAAGTCTTGGATCTCTAGTAACAAACTTGAGGCGGGTTTTATAACTTTAAACTTGTGCTTTATATGCATGCTTTGATTCTTGCTAAATTCCTTGCTAGTTCTTCTCCTACCTCCCTTCTTTCTTGCACGTTTGCAACCAAAACAGTGGAGGAACCGACCTTGCTAGAGGTTGAAGATGAGGGGCGTGATTCCCTAAGTTACTTTTTTAAACGACCTTGGACCCTTTCGGTCCAAACAGTTGCAAACCGTTTGCTCTCAAACGATCTTGCAAGACCGTTTGGATTGAAACGGTCTCAAGACCGTTTGAAAGAGTTGACCAAGAGACGACCATTTGAGGGTCTGTTCCTAATATATTTATTTCATCTCTGCAAAGAATCAAAGTCTAATTCTTAACCGATTGGGAGTTGAAGGTACTTCAACATGGAAACCCTAATCGAGTCAAAAGTTCTGAATTGAAACATAGATCTCGTTGAGTTTTGGGTTGAAGGACCCAAACGGTCTCAAGACCGTTTGGGGATTCCTCCAAACGGTGCTAAGACCGTTTGGGCACAACCCAAGACCGTTTGAAGGTCTAGGGTTGAGTTAATTTAATGGTTTGAGGGTCCAATTGTAGGGAATTGATGAATTGATGAAAATTGCTGATTTTGACCTAATTGGACTTCAACCCTAGTCAAAACGACTTGGATTTCGGTCAAACTTTGGGAAAACAGTCTCAAGACCATTTGGATGATGTCCAAACGACCTCAAGACCGTTTGGGCCAAGTTTGAGCCCAATTGGAGGTCAATTGATAGGTTCAACCTTGAATAGATTCACCTTGTTGAACATTGATGACCAACCGATTTGAAACCCTTATTGAGAAGGATTGAACCCTAATTGGTTTACAATTGAGGGTCAATTTGATGTCTAAGTGGCTAAGGCTAACCCTAATTGACTCAATTTATAAGTGGTTAGCATAGCTTTGACCAATTGAGGGCTTCAACACACATGTCCATGAACATTGGTAACCTTTGAACCACTTTGGAGGTCCAAACGGTTTGAGCCCATTTGGACCAAACGGTCTCAAGACCGTTTGGTCTCAAACGACCTCAGGACCGTTTGGGCTCAAACGACCTCAGGACCGTTTGGTCCAATCGATCTCAAGCAAGTTTGATCAAACAGTTTCAAACCGTTTGAAGATCCAAACGGTTTGGAAAGTCAACCCCTACAAACGGTCTTCACCTCCAAACGGTCGCAAGACCGTTTGGGTGGTTGAAACCGTTTGAAGATTGAAACCGTTTGGAGATGTTGGTGATGGTTTGTACTTAACCAGTTGATGGTGTAATTAGTTCAATGATGATCCAATCTAAACCCTAATGGTAACCTAGGTCATTGAGGGACTATGTGATTAGTGAGTTAACCCATGATGGTGATCATGAGGCAAATTACCAAAATACCCTTGAGGGGTCTAAAGGGGTAAAATCTTGTTCTAATCAAACCCTAATCACATGATGATGATGTCTTGGTTTATATTAGTCAATGGGGACCTATCTCAACCTGATCTAGTGTGGTGTTGTCACCATCTACTAGTGAGAGGAGAGAGAAAGTATTTCTAGAGAGAGAAAGTATCATAGAGAGAGAAAGTACCCTTTTGAGGTGGAAACTCAGGTGTGATACTTCTAATACACATGAATGTGCATGATTAGGGAATGACCCATCTATGTGAGGTCATGGAAACCCTAGTTGTGATATTTAATGGACCTTAATCTTATTTAAGAGCCCTAATGATGATGTTTCTCTTACATGATGATGTAATGAGTACAATTCACCGTAGAGTGAATAGTAAACCCTAATTTTAGGGTGTTGACTTAAAAGATGAATAGTAAACCCTAATTGTTGAATTGTTTACTATTATCTGTTAAATTAACCTTGCAGGTTGTTATGAGATGATGGTCATATCCAGGTATGGAATACCATGTTATATTCATTGAAAGCATGCCTTAAGCTTTATGAATATGTGATTTGTACTGATGCACTGCTAAGTGACGTCCATTGAGATTTATGGGCTGTAAGAGCCATAAACACACTCAAGGTCATGCTTGACAGATGACTTGAGATGAGATAACTGATGATTGTGGAAAGTTAGGCCTGCTACATTCTAATATTCTCATATATAGCTGTGATGCTAATGTTATTGTTTGAAGAACAATGTATGATGTTAAGAATACTAAATGTACCTAACTAATCAAGTGGAATGTAGAGCCCTGATCATAGATCCATCATTGTCAGAGTCTAAATGATGGTGAAATAGGTTTTCCCCAGGGAACTCCTGGAGCACATACTTTTGAGTATGTGGGGTACATGGATGTGTAAAACCTTACATCCTAGTGTAGGAATGTGACGTCGATTTGTACAGTCCGTCAATCCTTCACTAAAAGTTGTTCAGGGTGAGAGGTTTTGATGTAGATTCTTGTAGTCCATCAAACCCCACCACATAGTCTAAAAGGTGAGTGGTATTAGTATCCTCCCTGAAGGACACAAACACAGCATCAGTGGTAGGTAAACATGAAATCTCCTAGTGATGAAGAGAGTACAGAACGCCACTGTAACTCTAAGAATAGCGAAGGACCAGTCTACCCTGGTGAGCTATTACAAAGGACATCCCTCCAGATGTCTAACTGTTAATCCTCTAACTGACTGAGGAAGGAGAGGTCTTAAGAATCCGGCTCTTTTTATGACCTATGTATGATACTGATGCGACTTACTAGTGAACAGTTGGAGTATGAGTGGTAAGCCTCATACCCACAGGGCATACTAATAATGTTTGAAAAACATAATCAACAACGTAGTATATCTGTCAGAGTTATCTACGAGTTAAATGATTGTTGTTATCTTGATTAGTGTAGATGTTCTCATATTTCATAAATGATTGAACTCTTGCTTATCATCAGAACTGTTAGGGAATACCTTAAAGGCTTTTATTGCTTTAGTTATTCCTTGCCTTGTTTATAAAGCTTCTAGTGGAGAGTTATAACTCTCGCTGGGGCAATTATATATAATTGTCTCACTCTGCAGACTTCAACTTTTTAGGTGGTCGCCGAAGACGGAAGAACCGGTCTCAAGGTGATCAGTCATAGCAGCAGCACCAGGAGTAGTAGATCTCAGGTGGAGATTCAGCCTGCTTTATGGTGTAGTTAGATGTCGGTCCTATGTGTCCTCTGTACTCTCAGGTCTTGGAGTGTTTTGTTGTGAGTTTCTTGAGAAATTTTGTAAGCATGTTGCATGTAATTACTCAAGAAGTAATTGGTCTGAGTTGTATACAGTTAAATCCTTTTCTATGGAAAAGGTTTGTGGTTTCGAGCTCTAATCTCGAAAAGTTTTAATTTCCCGTGATTTTCGTCTTCCGCTGTTTACCGAATGCTTCCGCACGTGTTTAACTCGGGAATAATCCATGGTTTGGAGATAGGAGCCCACAGAAAACCTTGGATTCAGATCTTAACTTGACCAAATAAGTACTTCTCTCCACAAAGCAGCAAAATCCTAAAAAAAGAAACAAGAAGGATATATTTTTGAGTTGTAAAGCCACTTTCACCATGGAATAGAAGGGTTCCAACCTGTAGGAAGGTCTAAGGATGGAGAAGATCAAGAAAAACGAAGAAGGAAGGAAGAAAACAACTTACCTTGGTCGAATTCCCTAAAAGATGACCTTGGAAACCCTAGGTAGGGCTACTAGATGGAGCCCTAGGAGACCTTCTTCTCCAAAAAGGGGTTGTCTTCTACCTTAGAGTAGTTGGTTATGCAGAAAAATAGAGTGGATTTGTTGCTCTAGGTTAGAGGAAAGAGAAAGCAAGAATAGTTTCGTATTTGGGCAAGGAAGAGGTAACTATAGCCCATGGATAAGGATAGAAGCAAGCATGAGGTGTAAAAGTAGCTTCCCCATGTGTTTATGGCCTTAAACTATTAAGAATATACAACCACACATACAAGAAGCTCCCCCACTGTCCCTATTAACCTAATTAGCTTTCCTTTGTCAAAATTCCCAGCAAAACACATAATTCATTAGTTGATAGCTACTAAAAGTAGCTCATCCGTGAAGGGGTAAACCCTAAAATACCCTTGATAAAAACACCTTCAAACCATGGCTCAACTAGGAGCCCCATGGATCAAAAATCTCGAGAATGATAAAAAAACATATAAGGAACATAATGTATGTGACAAATTGCAAAGAAAACTCCTCAATTGGGTAAATTGCAGAAAAGTCCAAAATGTACACAAAATTGCATAACTTGCTGAAACAGTGTCCAAATTGGACCAAATTTGGAACTTAAGATTGTCTTATGATTTTAAAATATATCAACAGGTTATATTAGGGTTCTAAGAATTCAATTATAGTAATTAAGCTCATTCAACTCATTAATCAAGTTTAGGGGCCTTACAATTATATACCCCTAGCAAGGATTTTGCCCCAAAATCCTACGCAAAAAGAGATGGGTATTTTCTACGTATCTCATTCTCTAGTTTCCATGTGGCTTACTCTATTCCATGATGATTCCACAAAACTTTCACTAGTATTATATCTTTTTTTCTTCAACTTTTTCACCCTTCTATCTAGGATCAATACATGACCCTCAACATAGGAGATATACTCATCTAACTCAACCTCTACTGGTTGGATTGTCTGGTCAGTATCTGGATGGAATTTCCTCAAGATAGAGATGTGAAAGACATTATGCAATCTATGTAGCTCTGGTTGTAGCTCCAACTTATATTCTACCTTTCTAACACGAGCTAAGATAGGGTATGGTCCCATAAATCTAGGAGCCAACTTACCCTTCTTTCCAAACCTCAACACACCTTTCCAAGGAGAAACCTTAAGATATACTCTATCTCCCACTTGTAACTCAAGTGGTCTATGTCGGTTATCTGCATAAGATTCTACCTGTCCTGGGCTGCTTTCAACTTTTGTTGTATCACTTTAATCTTTTCCGTAGTTTGATGTACTAGCTCAGGACCCAAAAGTTGATATTCACTTGTCTCATACAAGAAAAGAGGAGATCGACATTGTCTGCCTTACAGAGCCTCATAAAGATTCATATCTATGCTTCTTTGATAGCTATTGTTTTATGCAAACTCTATCAGAGTCAGATGCACATCCCAACTACCAAGAAATTGCAACATACATGCCCTCAAGAGATCCTCTAAAAGTCTGACTAGTCCTTTCAGACTAGCCATTGGTATGTGGATGAAAAGTTGTGCTGAATCTCAGTTGTGTTCCCATTACAGAATGCAGGCGCTTCCAAAAATGACTTGTAAACTGTGGACCTCTATCAAAAACTATAGTCACTAGAATGCCATGCAGGAAGACTATCACATCAGCATATATTTGTGCCAATTTCTCTGTTGTAAATGTCGTCTGAACTGGTATAAAATGAGATGACTTAGCCAATCTGTCTACTATCACCCATATAGAATCACGATCCTAGGAAGACCAACCACAAAGTCCATAGTAACATGATCCCATTTCCACTATGGTATTGGCAAGGGTTGTAATATCCCTGGAGGCTTCTGGTGCTCAACCTTCACCTGCTGACAAACTGGACATTTGGTAATGAACTATGCCACATCACGCTTTAGGCATGGCAACCAATACATGTCTTTCAAAGTTTGGTACATCTTGATATTTCCAGGATGCATTACATACATGGAGGAGTGAGCCTCCTCAAGTACCATCTTCCTCAACCCATCAACATCAGGAACTATTGTCCTATTGTGGTAACAAACTGTACCATCATCTGCCTCATGAAAGCCATCATACTTTTCATTGCCAATCCCTGACCGGATATTTTGTATCACAATATCATTCTATTGCGCATCATGAATTTGCTATCTCAAGGTAGGTTTCACTTGTAACTGTGCCAACAATCCTACCAGCAAGGAAACTTCTAGATGTACATTCATCTGGCAAAGAGACACTAGCATATCTCTCTTATGGAACATCAAGGAATTTAATTGTGCATTATCTACTGTTGATAATGAAGATGACTTTCTACTCAATGCATCAGCTACTACATTTGCTTTTCCTGGATGGTAGTCTATTGTGCAATCATAATCCTTAATCAGCTCCATCCATCTCCTCTGCCTCATATTCAACTCCTGTTTTGAGAAGATAAACTATAGATTCTTATGGTCAGTGAAGATTTAACACTTTTTTCCATAAAGATAATGTCTCCAGATCTTTAAGGCATGGACCACCACTGCAAGCTCCAGATCATGTGTTGGGTAATTCTCCTCATGTTCCTTAAGTTGTCGCGAAGCAAAAAAATCACATTTTTATCATGCATCAACACGCATCCCAACCCATTCTTTGAAGCATCACAAAAGACAATATAGCCTTTTCCTTGCTCTGGCATAACTAACATCAATGCGCTAGTCAACTTTTCTTTCAAAAGTTGGAAAAAACGTTGACACTTGTCATTCTAAGCAAAAGGAACATCCTTCCTGGTTATCCTAGTTAGGGGTAATGCTATAGAACTGAAGTCTTTGATGAACCTCCTGTAGTGACCTGCCAGACCTAGGAAACTACGAATCTCTATCGGTGTCTTTGGTTGTTCCCATTCTAGTAAATATTCCACTTTTTTGGGATCAACACAAACACCTTTTGCAGATATAACATGGCCCAGAAAAGACACTTCAGACAACCATAATTCACACTTGGTGAACTTAGCATATAGTTGACTTTGCCTCAACAAAGTCAATGTCTAAAGAAGGTGTTGTGCATGCTGTTCACTATCCTTGGAGTATATTAGGATATCTCTATGAACAAAACCACAAACTGATCAAGAAAAGGTCTAAACACCCTATTCATTAGATCCATAAAAGCTACAGGTGCATTGGTTAGACCAAATGACATAACCACAAACTCATAATGATCATACCTAGTCCTAAAAGCTAACTTGGGTATGTCATCAGCCTTAATTCTCAACTGATGGGTAACCCGACCTCAGGTCTATCTTTGAAAACATAGTGGCACCTCTCAACTGATCAAAATGATAATCAATCCTCGGTAAAGGATACTTATTCTTTATTGTCACCTTGTTCAACTGTCTGTAGTCTATACACAACCTCATTGAACCATCCTTATTTTTAACAAACAACACGGGGGTACCCAAAGGGGAAGTGCTCGGCCTGATAAAACCCTTCTCTAACAGTTTTTGTAACTGCTTCTTTAACTCTTACATTTCTGCTGGTGCCATTTTGTATGCTGACTGTGCTATGGGTTTTGTTCCAAGAACAAGATTGATCTCAAACTCAATCTCTCTAAGAGGGGGAATGCTAGGAAATTCCTCAGGAAAGACATCCTCAGATTCTTGCATCACTAGTGGAAATTCTTTTCCTTATAATAAGGTGAGTGGAATTTCACCTCCTTAAGATATTTTCAGTCCTTGCAAAGCTCAAGGACATTCACACACACAATCTGAATTTCACTATTTTAATTTTGGTTGAAGGCCCTTCAATTATTTTATTTCTTTTTGCATTAATATGTCCATTATACTTAAATCTTGATTATTTTAATATCAAGATTCTCTCTCCTCCAACTTAATTCAAATGAGGCACCCCTCTCAATTTATTTGCTCGATTTGATTCCAAGAAACATTAGGGACCTAATTGAAATAGTAATTGACCTATTGCACCCTAGGTTTTGGGTAAATTACACATTACACCAAAACTAGGTTTTCATGCACAAACATTGATTAATTAGCTCTTTCTTAGAATTCAGGATACCATATGTCATACCTCTACATAATCTTCACTCTCATCATGATTCAACACATTAGGAACATATTATCATGCACAATTTGAAAATAGGCCCCTCAACTTGGGTAATTGCACTTTAGTCCAAAACATGCAAAATATTGATTTCAACAATATTCAAAAAGGACTAAAATTGTAATATAAGTTCCTCTTGAGTCTTAATTACTTTTCAAAGACAAAAGCATACATATAATTACTCTCATTATGCAAAACACCTAGGGTTACTTCATAACCCATGTTAGGGAAGTTCCTGTAGTTAGGGAATTTGAAGATGTATTTCCTGAAGAACTTCCAGGTGTTCCGCCACCCCGAGAAATAGATTTCGAAATAAATCTAATTTCGGACACGCAACCAATAGCACAAACACCGTATAGGATGGCGCCTGTTGAAATGGCAGAACTCAAGAAACAACTATAAGAGTTGCTTGAGAAGGGTTTTATCCGACCGAGCACTTCACCCTAGGGTGCTTCGGTCCCTTTTGTTAAGAAAAAGGATGGGTCTATGTGTTTATGCATTGATTATAGACAATTAAACAAAGTCACCATAAAGAACAAGTATCCTCTACCAAGGATCGATGACTTGTTTGACTAATTGCGTGGTGAAACTGTCTTTTCTTAGATAGATCTGAGGTCAGGATACCATCAGCTACGTATCAAGGAGGGTGACATACCCAAGTCTGCCTTTAGGACGAGGTATGGTCACTATGAGTTCATAGTTATGTCGTTTGGACTAACTAATGCACTAGCTGCATTTATGGAACTCATGAATAGAATCTTTCGACCTTTTCTGGATCAGTATGTTGTCGTCTTTATAGATGACATTTTGATATATAGTAAAGATGCTCAACAACATGAGCAACATCTTCGTCAAGATCTGACTTTACTAACAAAGCATAAGCTGTATGCTAAGTTTAGCAAATGTGAGTTTTGGTTTCCAGAAGTTTCCTTTCTCAGACATGTAAAATCTACCTTAGCTATTCGTGTTGATCCTAAGAAAGTAGAATCTGTCCTGCAATGGGAACAGCCGAAGACACCGACATAGATAAGAAGTTTCCTAGGACTGGCTGGTTAATGCAGGAGGTTCATTAAAAACTTCAGTTCAATAGCCTTGCCCTTGACTAAGTTGATGAGGAAGGGGATTCCTTTTGTCTAGAATGACAAGTGTCAACACTCTTTCCAGCTTTTGAAGGAAAGGTTAACTTGTGAACCTGTGTTGGTGCTATCGGAGCAAGGAAAGGGGTACATAGTCTTCTGTGATGCATCCAAGAATGGCTTAGGATGTGTGTTGATGCATGATAAGCAAGTTATTTCTTTTGCTTCTCGACAGCTTAAGAAACATGAGGAGAATTATCCGACACACAATCTAGAGTTAGATGTTGTGGTTCATGGCTTGAAGATCTGGAGACATTATCTCTATGGAGAGACATTCCAGATTTTCACAGACCATAAGAATCTAAAGTATATCTTTTCTCAGCATGAGTTAAACATGAGGCAACGCCGCTGGATGGAATTAATCAAGGACTACGATTGTACAATCGATTATCATCCATGGAAAGCCAATGTGGCTGCTGATGCATTAAGTAGAAAATCGGTAGCACCAACCCTAGATAAAGCACAGTTAAACTCCTTAATGTTCTTTAGGAGAGATATGTATATATCCTTGAGGCAAGACAATGTACAACTTAAAGTGTCATTGTTAGCCGGGTTGTTAGCTGGGATGCACATAAAACCAACTTTGAGACAACAGATTAAGGAAGCACATCAGACTGTTTCTATGGTTCAACAGATCAGATCAGAATATGGCAGTGAGAAACATGATGGTTTCCATGATTCTGATGATTAGGTAGTCTGTTACCACGATAGGATGGTAGTACATGATGTTGACAACTTAAGAAAGTTAGTCCTAGAGGAAGCTCATTCTTTAGTGTATGCTATGCATCCAGGGAGCACCAAGATGTATCATAACTTAAAAGATATGTATTGGTGGCCTGGTTTAAAGAAGGATGTTGCTGAGTTTGTTATGCGGTGCCCGATATGTCAGCAGGTTAAAGTTGAACATCAAAAGCCCCAAGGAACAATGCAAACCCCGCCTATACCATAATGGAAGTGGGATCATGTAACTATAGAATTTGTGGTTGGTTTTCCTAGAACAGCCAAAAGTCATGATTCCATTTGGGTGATAGTTGATAGGTTGACAAAGACAACACATTTCGTACCTGTCAAAACAACCTATACAGTTGGGAAGCTTGCACAAATCTACATAGATGAGATAGTGTGGCTGCATGGGGTCCCAGTTACAATAGTTTCTGATAGAGGTCCTCAGTTTACGAGTCATTTTTGGGAACTACTTCATAAAGCTTTGGGTACACGACTGAGGTTTAGTACATCTTTTCATCCTCAGACAGATGGATAGTCTGAGAGCACAATACAAACCTTAGAAGACTTGCTTAGGGCATGTGTCCTTCAGTTTGTGGGGAGTTGGGATCTACATCTGAGCTTGATAGAGTTTGCTTATAATAACAACTATCAAGACAGTATTGATATGGCACCATATAAGGCTTTGTATGGTAGACGTTGTAGATCTCCCCTATGTTGGTATGAAACTGGTGAATATCAACTTTTGGGTCCTGAGCTAGTTCAACAAACAACTGAGAAGATAAAGATTATACAACAATAGTTGAAAACAGCCTAGGATAGACAGAAATCCTATGCTAAAAAGCATCGTAGACCCTTAGAATTCCAAGTCGGAGACATAATGTACCTTAAGGTTTCACCTTGGAAAGGTATCATGAGGTTTGGAAAGAAAGGGAAGTTATCTCCGAGATTTATGGGGCCTTATCCAATCATGGAGAGGATAGGAAAGGCAGCCTATAAGCTAGAGTTACCACTTGAGTTGCATAGATTACACCCAGTGTTTCATATCTCAATAAAGACATATCTTATGTTGAAGGACCTGTGTTGATTCTTGACAGAAGAATCAAGAAGCTGAAAAAGAAAGACATTAGTCTTGTAAAAGTCCTCTGGAATCACCGTGGCATTGAAGAAGCTACGTGCGAACTATAGGATGAGATGAGAAGGTTATATCCTACTCTTTTCTCTTAAATGTTTTGTTGATGATTTCGGGGACGAAATCATTGTAAGGGGTGGATAAACTTGTAACATCCCTGACCTGGGTTATGAAGTAACCCTAGTTGTTTTGCATAATGAGAGTAATTATATGCATGATTTTGTCTTAGAAAAGTAATTAAGACCCAAGAGGAACTTATATTACAATTTTAGTCCTTTTTGAATATTGTTGAAATCAATATTTTGCCTATTTTGGACTAAAGTGCAATTTGCCCAAGTTAAGGGGCCTATTTACAAATTGTGCATGATAATATGTTCCTCATGTGTTGAAGCATCATGAGAGTGAAGATGATGCAGAGGTATGACATATGGTAGCCTGAATTCCAAGAAAGAGCTAATTAATCAATGTTTGTGCATGAAAACCTAGTTTTGGTGTAACGTGCAATTTACCTAAAACCTAGGGTGCAATAGGTAAATTGCTATCTCAATTAGGTCCCTAATGTTTCTTGGCATCAATTGGAGCAAAGAAATTGAGAGGGGCGCCTCATTTGAATTAAGTTGGAGGAGAGAGAATCGTGATATTAAAATAATCAAGATTTAAGTATAATGGAGATATTAATGCAAAAAGAAATAAAATAATTGAAGGGTCTTCAACCAAAATTAAAATGGTGAAATTCATATGTGTCTGTGAACTTCCTTGAGCTTTGCAAGGACCGAAAATATCTTAAGGAGGTGAAATTCCACTCACCTTATTATAAGGAAAAGAATTTCTACTCAAAAAGATATATTAGTATTGTAAGGAATTAAGGTGCTTATTTTCTTTTCCCTTAATCCATTGATAATGAAGGGGAGTTCGGTGGGTTTGAGTTGCCTTTGCATGCAAGCGAACCAAGGAGGAAGAGGTGGTACTATTTTTGGAATCAATTGAATTTTAATAAAACATTTTCTCTTTCATCAATTTTCTTATAAAAGAGCCTTTTCCAACCCACCTAAGGATCTTTTTCAATTCATTTTCTTCCCCTTGCTTGAAAAACCAACCAAGAAGGCTAAGGACAGCAGAGATCACGTCCCCAACCTGTTGGTAAACCTTTTATCTTCGTTCTTCTTGATTTCATGGTGAAAATCATAAAACAATACATGATTTCTTCACTCCATCTTCAACCCTAGTCGATCCTTTCACTCCAAAAGCTTGAGAAACGACCTTGGGAGGTTTCTAGAGATTCAACCACCATTGGAGCTGTGAAGCTTGGAGCTTGGGATCAGATTTGAAGGAGGGGTTATATAACTTTAACCCTTAATCTTTGCCATTTGAATTCGATTTCTACTTGTAATTGTTTTAATTGTCATTATTGCAATAACCTTGCTTGATTGATGGAGTTGCCATGGAAATGGCAGTAGATTTCATGATTTTAAAGGTTGAAGATGATAATTTGTTCATAAGCACACACCTTAACCAAATAACAATAGCAAACGGTCTTGGACTTTTGGTCCAAACGGTTTGCAAAATCGTTTGGTAAAGTTGAATTCCAAACCGCATAGAATGGTTGACCGTTTGGTATAGTTGACCGTTTGAACACCAAACCGCATGACATAGTTAACCGTTTGGTATAGTTGACCATTTGGGGTCTGAACTTAATTATAGGTTGGATGATGATCCAATGGACTCAATTGATTGATCCAAGGTGTGCACGATCCTTCAAGTAGAAACTCTAATTGAATTGATTGATAAAATCTTGATTGGTCCTAATGATTTCAAGACTTTTTGGGACAAACGGTCTTGAGACCGTTTGAGACCAAACAGTTTCAAAACCGTTTGGTGGATTGAAGGTTGATCCTTGAACCATGGATGATGATCTAATGGTTTAGATTGATAAACCCTTCAATTGGATATTTAATGATCAATTCAATGGAGCAATTGGAAATCAATTTGATGGAGAAATAACCTAATGAGCCCTTTTGGTTTTGGGACTGATTTGGCCCAAGCGGTCTTGAGACCATTTGAGACCAAACGGTCATGAAACCATTTGGGGCTAAACTGTTTCAAAACCGTTTGGTGACAAACGGTTTCAAACCGTTTGGTGATGTAACTTCAAGACCGCATGGAGGTTGTTAGTGGTTCAATCATTAGGATATTAAAGGCAATGATAGTCCTAATTATCCAATGATGGTTAGTAATGTTAATCAATAAGGTACAAAGGTTGAAACCCAAAAATTACCTATGTGATTAGTGTTAATTATGGAAGAAACCCTAATTGCTAATAAGAGCAATGACTTGGTACACTATGTCATTCATAGTTGTATGAGTTTAATTAAGGATTGATATGACTTAATCAAGTTGAGAAGTATGATAACATGGAGTTGATACATGAGTATGACTCATATGGTGATTAAGAGTATGATTCTTAAGTAATAAAATCATGAAACCCTAATCATGAACCCAAAACCCTAATTGGGATGATTAGTAAACCCTAATTATGGGTGATGGTTTATGAAACCTTAATTGGGATGAATAGTAAACCCTAATTATGGGAATGGATCATGAAACCCTATTTGGGAACCCTAATTATGGAATAATGAATACAATCCTTTTATAGAGTAAATTTAATGTGAAACCCTAACTAAGGATGGTTTCATGAGAAACCCTGATCTTTGATGCGCTGTAAAGCCCAAACCCAGGGTAATGCTATGTATTGCTTAATGAACCCTAATCTTGGCAATATAGTGATAAACCATATATTTGATGTGATAAGGGGATGATTATCCTCAAATGACATAAAATGGGAAACCCTAACCCTAGTAAGGGAATAGTGATGTTACCCATGAATAGTGAATTCATATTTGTTGAACATGGTTCTGATATGCCATTGATATCACTATATCATCTGTGCTAACTATGCAGGTATCTTGAAATGATGATCATGGCCAGGTATGAGCTATGATGTTTAAGTCATTATTGTGATTATATTTTGAGTGCCATAATATACCTTGCTGCCTGGTAAGAGGTATCAAGAGACTTAAAGGGGCATCAAGTACCATGTATGATGCTTGTAATAGCAAGTATCATGTTTGCCTTGGTCAGCTGACCTAAAGGTGATGGTTACCTAAAAAAGTGGTAACAATGCTTAATGATGAATCAAGGGTTTAAGTACCCAGGACCATATGACTATGGTGATGAAATTGAGAAGGGATTGATTTCCCAATATCCTTTAAGATTGTTAAGCAATTGATGGAATTAGTACATGTTTCCTTATAACATTGTCATAATGAACTTTGTCTGAGAACTTGCCTGATGCTAAATGAATATGAAAATGTACTTAACTAATCAAGTGAAATCTGTTCGTGTAGTGCTCTGACCATAGATCCATCATCGTCAACAACGGGTGATGGTGAAACAGGTTTTCTTTGGAATTCCTGGAATTCACATATTTTGAATATGTGGGGGTAAATGGGTGAAAATATCCTTATGTCTGGGTGAAGAGATTGAGGAAGGGTAGATACTAAACCTTTCAATACTTCATGTGTGGGGATAGATATATCATAGATCTCTCAATGGTTGGGATAGATGTAACATTAATCTCCCAATGATATTTAATGTCAGGTCGAGGAGATAAACATCAAATCTCTCGATGGCCGATGAGAGTGCAGTTGATGTTGTAACTCTATAGCGAAGTTCCAGTATACCCTAGAAAGATATTTGAGCAGTCGACACAGTCCTGCTTGTAGTCCTGTGCTGACTAGAATGTGGGAGGTCATGGGAATCCGGCTCTTCCGTTGACCTATTTATGGTATCGATTTCGATTCTAGAAATGGTCGGTTGGAGTATGAGCAGTATACCTCATCTCCTCAGAGCTTAAATCTGTATGTAAAATATAATCAGTCGTGTAGCATATTTGCATAAGTTTGAAATATGAGAAACACTGATTGATGATATAATGATTAGTATGCCCTTGATACAAGAATGTACTTATGTTCCTTTAATTCATATTGAGTATGAGACATGCTGCTTAATCAAGTTATAGCTGTAATATTGCATAAGAATGTTGCTCTAGTCCGCATAGATGTGATCCACCTACTATCAATTTATATTATCCCACTGTTCAATTTACTTCTCTTAAACTGTAATGATGATGTTTTGGCAGAGAGTTATATCTCCCACTGGGGCAATTTCTATAATTGTCTCAACCCTGTGGGATTCAATATTTTTAGGTAGACGCAGACACCAAGGAAGGAACTCTTCTACAGAGGAAGAACAACATCAGTTACATGGACAGCAGCGAGCCAACAGGTGGAGACATTGGTTGTCTAGTTTTGTGTAGTTAGTCCTATGAGTCATCTCTATACTCTCAGGTCCTAGGAGTTAGTGTTTGGATACTTCAATCTGAAGTTTTGTGCATGTATGCCTTGAGGTGCAATGATGCATGTAATGTATATATGAACCAGGATATAATGTTTTACTTTAATTCTGAATGAAGGAGTTTCCCTGTGAATGGATCTCTTGATAAATGGTTTTAATTTTTAGTGATTTTCAGTAATCCACTGTTAGTAATCGCTTTCACATTAGTTAATCTTGTTTTTGCGAGATGGACGTCACAGTTATAGCTGCAACATATACTCTCTTCAGGCTTAGATCACACAACTAATGTATGGTATTGTTTTGTGGAGTCATGGCCTGTAGCCATACTCTTTTCAGGGTTATTGCACACAGCCTATCCTGTACATAGGTGATAACACATAGTCATCCCTATGGGGCATAAGGATATGATTGTCCATTTACCCCCACATATTAAAAAATATGTGTTCTGAGTTTAACTTGTTTCACCATTCAGAAAATTCTGATGCTGATGGATCTGTGGTCAGGGAAACTACATTATATGATATCACTTGATTAATTAAGTGTATTACCATATTCTTTTAGCATCAAATGAGTTTCCAAATATTAATATTATGACAATTGCTACAAAGAATGGGTAGTACTTTCATCAAGTATTGTCCAACTCTTTAATAAAGTATTGGGATTTTAATCCCTCATCTCATCAAGTACATTTCCATTTCTTAACAAGTTCATCATCATGATTATAGAATATGGGTATTCAAACCATCAGTTCATCATAGAATACTTGTTACCACTTATCAAGTAACTTAATACCTTTAGGTCATTTGACCAAGGTAATCATGATTCTTGCCACACAAGCATTCTACATAGCTCACAAAGCTCATTTCACCTCTTGTTACCTCTTAGTAGGAAATAAGGCATATTATGGCCCATTAACAACTTTAATAAAAGAAACATCATAGCTCATACCTGGCTATGTTCATCTTCTCATGATACCTACAAGGTTAGTACTTCATGATAACAATTATAATGCTTATATATCAGCACCATGAAACACAAAGTAATACCACTATTCCCTTTTTAGGGTTAGGGTTTTCATTTAATGTCAATTAGGATACTCATTCCATCATCCCATATTAGGGTTATGATTTATCATCATATTGTCCAAAATTAGAGTTTCTCATACCTTTACCCTGTATTAGGGTTCCAAATTACATTACATCACCCAATATTAGGGATTTACACATCATTACCCTGAACTAGGGTTTCTTACAACATTTTCCCAAAATGGGGTTTCATGTAGCTTTACCATAAAGCATCTTCTTAAATTAGGGTTTATTATTAAAAATTAGGGTTTCCCATATAATTACCCTAGATTAGGGTTACACCATCACCCTAGGCTAGGGTTTATGTGGGCTCCGATCTCCAAACCATGAAATAATCCCGATTTAAACTTAAGCGGAAGCAATCGATAATCAGCGGAAGACAAAATTCACGGGAAATTAAAACTTTTCGAGATAAGAGCTTGAAACCACAAACCTTTTCCATAGAAAAAGGATTTAAACTGTATACATCTCTGTCAAATTACTTCTTGAGTAATTATATACAACATGATACAAAAATCTCAAGAACTCATAACCAAAACACTCCAAGACCTGAGAGTACAGAGGACACATAGGACTGACTCTAACTACACCATCTAGCAGGCTGAATCTCCGCCTGAGATTTACTGCTGCTCTTGGTGCTGCTGCTGCTAGGATTGGTCACCTTTAGACCGGTTCCTCCGTCTTCGACGACCACCTAAAAAGTTGAAGTCTACGGGGTGAGACAATTATACATAATTGCCCCAGCGAGAGTTATAACTCTCCACTAGAAGCTTTATAAGCAAAACAAAGAATAACTTAAGCAGTAAAAGCTTTCAAAGTATTCAATAGTAGTTTTGATAGTAAACAAGAGTCCAACATTTCTGAAATATGAAGAACATCTACATTATTCAATGTAACATCAATCAAGTAACTCGTAGTTAACTCTAACAGATATACTACGTTGTTGATTATGTTTTTCAAACATTATTATGCCCTATAGAGATGAGGCATACCACTCATACTCCAACTGATCGCTAAGAAGTCACATCAGTATCATACATAGGTCGTTAAAAGAGCCGGATTCTTATGACCTCATCTTCCTCAGTCAGTTAGAGGATTTTTTGCAGGACATCTGGCAGGACGTCTGCTATTTATAGCTCACCAGGGTAAACTGGACCTTTGCTATGTTTTTAGAGTTACAGTGGCATTCTGTACTCTCTTCGTCATCGAAAAATTTCTTGTTTATCTTTCACCGATACGATGTTTGTGTTTACTTTGGGAGAATAGTGATGCATCTCACCTATTTTGGGATTTGTAGTGAAGGTATGACGGACTATAAAAATCTACATCAATTCCTACACTAGGATGTAAGGTTCTACACATCCATATACCCCACATACTCAAAAGTATGTGCTCCAGGAGTTCCCTTGGGAAAACCTATTTCACCATCATTTAGACTCTGACAATGATGGATCTATGATCAGGGCTCTACATTACACTTGATTAGTTAGGTACATTCAGTATCCTTTTAGCATCATACATTGTTCTTCAAACAATAACATTAGCATAACAGCTATAAATGAGAATACTAAAATGTAACAAGCCTAACTCTTTTCAATCATTAGTTCTCAATCATCTCATCACAAGTCATCTATTAAGCATGACCTTGATGGTATTTATGTCTCTTATAGCCCATAAATCTCAATAGATGCCATTAGCAATGCATCAAGATACTTCACTTATTCATAAAGCTTAAGACATTCTTTCAATGAATATAGTATTGTAATCCATACCTGGATATGATCATCATGTCATGACAACCTGCAAGGTTAATTCAACTGACAATAGTAAACAATTCATTAATCAGGGTTTACTATTCATCTTTCATGTCATCACCCTAGAATTAGGGTTTACTATTCATATCATGGTGAATTGTTCTCATTACATCATCATGTAAGAGAAACATCATCATTAAAGCTCTTAAATAAGATTAAGATTCATTAAACATCATAATTAGGGTTTCCATGATCTCACATAGGTGGATCATTCCCTAATCATGCAGTCCCATGTGTATTGAAAGCATCTTACTTGAGTTTCCACCATAAAAGGGTACTTTCTCTCTCTTAGAATACCTTCTCTCTCCTCTTACTAGTAGATGGTGATAACACCACTCTAGATCAGGTTGGGTTAAGTCCTCATTGACTAACATAAGCCCAAACATCACTATCATGTGATTAGGGTTTGATTAGAACAATGTTTTACTTCATTAAACCCTTCAAGGGTATTTTGGTAATTTGTCTCATGATCACCATCATGGGTCAACTCATTAATCACTTAGTCCCTTAATGACCTAGGTTACCATTAGGGTTTAGATTAGATCATCATTGAACCAATTACATCATTAATTGCTTAAGTACAAACCACCTTGAACACCTTCAAACGGTTTCAACCTTCAAAGATTTCAACCTTCAAACGGTTTCAACCTTCAACCACCAAACAGTCTTGAGACCGTTTGGTTTCAAATGGTCTGGAGACTGTTTGGTTTCAAACGGTCTGGAGAGCATTTGACCTCAAATGGTCTTGAGACCGTTTGGATGTGTTGACCATTTAGAAAGGTTGACTTTCCAAACCGTTTGAAGCTCATGCAGTTTGAAACCGTTTGATCAAAATGACTTGAGATCGATTGGTCCAAACGACCTTGAGATTGTTTGAGTCCAAATGGTCTTGAGACCGTTTGGATCCAAACGGTCTTGAGACCATTTGGTCCAAATGGGCTCAAACCGTTTGGACCTCCAAAGTGGTTCAAAAGTTACAAAAGTTCATGGATGTGTATGTTGAAGCCCCCAAATGGCCAAAGCCATGTTAACCACTTATAAATTGAGTCAATTAGGGTTAGCCTTAGTCAATTGGGCATCAAATTGACCCTCAATTGAAAGCCAATTAGGGTTAAATCAAACTCAATTAGGGTTTCAAATCGGATGTTCATCAATATTCAACAATGTGAATCAATTCAAGGTTGAACCTATCAATTGACCTCCAATTGGGCCCAAACTTGGCCCAAACGGTCTTGAGGTCATTTGGACATCATACAAACGGTCTTGAGACCGTTTGCCCAAAGTTTGACCAAAAACCAATCCGGTTAGATTAGGGTTGAACTCCAATTAGGTCAAAATTCAGCATTTTTATCAATTCATCAACTTAATGCAATTGGACCTTCAAACCATTAGATTATCTCAACCCTAGACCTCCAAATGGTCTTGGGTTGTGCCCAAACGGTCTTGAGACCGTTTGGAGGAACCCCAAAATGGTCTTGAGACCGTTTGGGTCCCTCAACCCAAAACTCAACAAGATCTATGTTTTAGAACAACAATTTTAACCCGATTAGGGTTTGGATGTTGAAGTGCCTTCAACTCTCAATTGGTTAAGAATTAAACTTTGAATCTTTGCAGGGATGAAACTCAATATATTTCCAACAGACCCTCAAACGGTCGTCCCTTGGTAAACCCTATCAAATGGTCTTGAGACCGTTTGAATCCAAACGGTCTTGCAAGACCGTTTGGGAGCAAACGGTTGTGAAACCGTTTGACCTCAAACGGTTTGCAAACCGTTTGGACCAAAAGGTCCAAGGTCGTTTGATAAAGTAACATAGGGAATCACGCCCCTCATCTTCAACCTCTGTCAAGGTCGGTTCTCCCACCGTTTTACTTGAAAAAGTGCAAGGAAGAAGGGAGGTAGAAGAAGAACTAACATGCTAAATTTGCAAAAACAAAGTATGCACATAAAGCAAGAGTTTAGAGTTATAAAACTCGCCTAAAGGTTGTTCCTAGAGCTCCAAGCTTCCAATATCCAAGCTCTAATGGCGTCCAAGAAGCTCCACAGGTCGGCCAAGGTGAATCCTCTAAGGAAAGTTGAGAAGAAATGGCTAGAAAGATAGAACTAAGTAAGCTAGCCATGAATTTGACCTTGAATTCGAGTTTCTTCCAAGAATTAAGAAACAAGGAAGGATCCAAACCTACCTTGCAATCCCTTGGTCGTCCTCCTGAGCTCCATAGCTATTCTTAGTTGTTTTGATCAAGGGAAAAAGAAATGCAAGGGAAAGGATCGTTCCCTTGCTAAGAGGGGAAAGAGGCTTATATACTTTAGCCCTTTTTACACCATAAGGACCTATCAAGAATGGAAATTACATCCAAGTCCCTCTTTGGTAAAAGGCACGTAAAAACTCATCTAAACTAATGCAAAGCTCATGAAATCTCAAGATCTAAGGGTAAAGAAAGCCAACTTTCAACTAGGGTACATACACGAAAGGTTTACATACCCATTTTAGGTGGTTTTTATCACAAAGATCATTTTTCTTATCTGATTGTTCATTGATGTGTCCCTTTCATCATTTATACTCTAAATGATGATAATAGTTATAAAAGATGCTCTAGAAGGTGAAAATTACAATTTGCACCCCTCAATTTGGGTAAATTGCACTTTACTCCAAATTAGGGTTTTCAAGCATAAGGATTGCTTCCACAGCTGCACCTTGGTGCTCAAGCTTGGGAAATCCTTCAAACTTCATCATATCCATATTCATGATGTTTGAACATCAAAGGAACATCTTAACTTGTGAATTTGCAAGTTGAACCCTTAAACTGGGTAATTTGCACATAGGTCCCTGCTTACAACACAATGCTACAACTTTGTTTAAAAAGGAGCAACAATTGAAAATATATGTTCCTGAGGAACTTAATTACATGCCAGGGAGTATTCACAAGTATATAATTACATATTTAGGCAAAACTTCCAGGGTTGGGTTATAACCCAGGTTAGGGATGTTACAAATTATCCACCCCTTCACAAGGATTTTGTCCCCGAAATCGATAAGGCGTATTAAGAGAAAAGAGCAGGGTATTTCCTTATCATCTCATCTTCTAGTTCCCATGTGGCTTCTTCAACACCACGATGGTTCCAGAGGATTTTCACAAGACTTATATCTTTCTTCTTTAACTTTTTAGTTCTATTATCAAGGATTGACACTGATCCCTCCTCATATGTTATATCTTCATTCAATTCTACTTCCATAGGTTGTAGAACTGACTCGGTATCTGGGTGACATTTCCTCAGCATGGAAATGTGAAACACAGGGTGTAACTTCTGCAACTCCTGAGGTAACTCTAGTCTATAGGCCACCTTTCCAACTCTTTTAACAATTGGATAAGGTCCCATAAATCTAGGAGCTAACTTCCCTTTCCTTCCAAAACGAAGGAATCCTTTCCAAGGTGAGACCTTAAGATATACTCTGTCTCCAACCTGGAACTCTAGGGGTCTACGACGTTTATCAGCATACGACTTCTGCCTATCCTGTGCAGTCTTAAGTTGTTGCTCTATAACTTTAATCTTCTCTGTAGTTTGCTGCACAAGATCAGGACCTAACAACTGGTGCTCACCAGTCTCATACCAACATAAGGGTGATCTACAACGTCTACCATATAAGGCTTCATATGGTGCCATATTAATGCTATGTTGATAGCTATTGTTATAGGCAAACTCTATCAAGTTCAGATGTAGATCCCAACTTCCTATAAACTGGAGAACACATGCTCTCAACAGATCTTCCAAGGTCTGTATAGTCCTTTCCGACTACCCATCAGTCTGTGGGTGAAATGCTGTACTAAACCTTAACTTGGTGCCTAGGGCTCTGTGTAACTATTCCCAAAAGCGACTTGTAAACTGGGGATCTCTGTCAGAAACTATAGTGACAGGAACTCCGTGCAAACACACTATCTCTTGAACATACAACTGGGATAACCTTTCAGCAGAATAGGTTGTTTTGACAGGTAGGAAATGTATTGTCTTAGTCAACCTATCAAAAACTATCCAAATGGAATCATGTCCTTTGCTTGTCCTGGGTAGGCCAACAACAAAGTCCATGGTCACATGGTCCCACTTCCACTGTGGTATGGGTAAAGGTTGCATTATTCCTGCAGGTTTCTGGTGCTCAGCCTTGACCTGCTGACACACAGGACACCTCAGAACAAACGCAGCTACATCCTTCTTCATCCCAGACCACCAATACATATCTTTCAAGTTCTGATACATCTTGGTGCTCCCTAGATGCATAGCATACATCGAAGAATGAGCTTCCTCCAGAACTAACTTCCTCAGGTTATCTACATCTGGTACTATCATCCTCCCATGATAGTATGCCACCTGGTCATCTGACTTATGGAAACCTTCTCACTTCTCATCACTATACTCAGATCTAATCTGCTGAAGTGCAACAACTACTTGTTGTGCCTCCTTTATCTTCTCTCTTAAAGTAGGTTTAATCTGCATCTCAGCTAACAAACTGGCTAACAATGACACCTTCAACTACACATTGTCTTGCCTTAAAGAGATAAGCATATATCTCCTAGAGCACACTAAGGAACTTAGTAGTGCTCTATCCATGGTTGATGTTGCTGATTTCCTATTTTAAGGCATCCGCAACCACATTGGCTTTACCCGAATGGTAATCAATAGTACAATCATAGTCCTTGATTAACTCCATCCAGCGATGTTGCCTCATGTTAAGCTCATGCTGAGAGAAGATATACTTAAGGTTCTTGTGGTCTGTGAAAATCTGGAAGGTTTCTCCGTAGAGATAATGTCTCCAGATCTTCAAGGCATGGACTACATCAGCTAACTCCAGACCGTGTGTTGGATAATTCTCCTCGTGTTTCTTAAGCTGTCGGGAAGCAAAAGAAATCACTTGTTTATCCTGCATCAACACACACACAAGTCCATTCTATACGGGGTTTGGGCTATGGGTTTCGTATCTGGGACCAAATTGATCTCAAAATCAATTTCTCGAGGTGGTGGTATACCAGGAAGTTCTTCAGGAAACACATCTTTGAATTCCCTGACTATAGGAACTTCGGCAGGGTTGGGACTTTCCTTGGTAACATCTACCACATGGGCCAAGAATGCATAACATCCTTGCCTCATCAACTTATCAGCAACCATAGCTGATACAAGACAGGTGGGCAGAATCTTTCTTTCTCCTTGAAAGATCCATGTGTTGCTTTCATTAGCAAACACTGCCAACTTGGACTCACAATCCAAGACAACTCGATACCTTTCCAAGGTATCCATCCCTAGGATTACATCAAATCCTTGCATAGGGTTAAGGTCCACTTGAATGCGATGATTAGAAAAGAAGAGGATGCAGGGAGAGCATACCTCATGCAAAACAGCAGACCCACTCAACGGAGTCTCCAACAACAACCTATCTGCCCTATGACTAGCTGTCATATTGCAGTTACGAATCACTCTTCGAGTGATGAAAGAGTGCGTAGCACCCGGGTTAATCAGAACAGATACTACACAAGATTTAGACATATCAGAATATAAAATTTCCATCTGACCTGTCACCACTTGTGGATCGACCACTGCCTCTGGTGGGTTCATAGCATAGAACCTCGCTGTAGCCTGTTGTTGAGGTGGTGCTGATGATCCAGCTTGAGATGCTTGCCTACGTCCTCGAGCTGCTCCTTGAGATTGCCCTCTCTGTGATCCCTGTTGACCTTGTCTCGGAGGCTGTGTCACACTGACAGGCTTAGATCGGCAGTCCCTCATCAAATGTCCCACCTTACCACAGTTGTAGCAACTTCTCTCTTGTGGTCTTGGTGGTCCAGTAACAGACATTGATGCAGAACTCTGAGTCTCCCGAGGTGGTTGTCCTCGTCCTCTACCTCTACTTGGAGACCACTGAGTCTAAGAACTAGATCTAGATGGTGGAGGATTAGGTGCAGAGAATCTAGGCTTCTTAAAGTCCCTAGATGAAGAACCCTGGAACTGTGGATATCTTTTCTGAGTCTGCCTCTTCTCAACCAAAGATCTCTCTATCCTTCAGACTGACTCAACGAAGGTAGAGAATCTCTCTCGGTTTTCTAAGGCAGACACAGGGGTACTCATGTTAGCATTCAAACCCCTCTCGAATCTCCTGATTCTCTCTTCTTCTGTGGCAGCCATGTGCGGACAAAACCGCAACAACTCCATGAACTTAGCTTCATACTCGCTAATGTTCATCATGCCCTGCCTCAGTCTCTCGAACTGAGAGATCTTCTCATCTAGGAAGGTCTTTGGGAAATATCTATGAACAAATTCCCGCCGAAAGTCTTCCCACGAGATCTCTATTCCAGGTCTCTTCTGCTCTTCCATTGTCCACCAATGACCAACGCTTCCTTTGAGAAGATAGACAACATGTCTAACCTTCTCAGCTTTAGGGATATTGAGGATCCTGAAAGCCTTCTCCAACTCCATCAACCACAGATCAGCATCTGCGGGGTCAGCAGTCCCAAGGTACTCGGTAGCTCCGACACGACATAGTCGCTCGAACGTCTTCCCGATACCCTGACCTTCTGGTTGGACAGGTGCCCTGGGTATAGGCATAGGCATCCTGTCCGTTATGTGTGTCATGACAGTCATAAACTGCCTGAACAACGTCTGAACTGCTGGGTTACCCATGTCGACTGGGTCAAACTGGGGTGGCTCTCTGGGTTGTTGTGGTACAGGTTGCTCTATCTCTGGTACTCCTGCACCGCCTTGGGGTGCACTAGCACTACTTTCTACCACGTTCTCATCATGTGGTTCTGACATTCTTATGTATATTCTTCTCCTGAGGAGCAGAAGATTCTATTAGATAAGGAAGGAATACTAAAGATAGACTCGACTTCCTAAGTCCTATGCCTCTGTAGACTCGGCGAACCTAGAGCTCTGATACCACTTAATTGTGGGCTCCGATCTCCAAACCACGAAATAATCCCGATTTAAACTTAAGCGGAAGAAATCGATAATCAGTGAAAGACAAAAATCACGGGAAATTAAAACTTTTCGAGATAAGAGCTTGAAACCACAAACCTTTTCCATAGAAAAAGGATTTAAACAGTATACATCTCTGTCAAATTACTTCTTGAGTAATTATATACAACATGATACAAAAATCTCAAGAACTCATAACCAAAACACTCCAAGACCTGAGAGTACAGAGGACACATAGGACTGACTCTAACTACACCATCTAGCAGGCTGAATCTCCACCTGAGATATACTGCTGCTCCTGGTGCTGCAGCTGCTGGGATTGGTCACCTTTAGACCGGTTCCTCCATCTTCGACGACCACCTAAAAAGTTGAAGTCTACGGGGTGAGACAATTATACATAATTGCCCCAGCGAGAGTTATAACTCTCTACTAGAAGCTTTATAAGCAAAACAAAGAATAACTTAAGCAGTAAAAGCTTTCAAAGTATTCAATAGCGGTTTTGATAGTAAACAAGAGTCCAACATTTCTGAAATATGAAGAACATCTACATTATTCAATGTAACATCAATCAAGTAACTCGTAGTTAACTCTAACAGATATACTACACTGTTGATTATGTTTTTCAAACATTATTATGCCCTGTGGAAATGAGGCATACCACTCATACTCCAACTGATCGCTAAGAAGTCACATCACTATCATACATAGGTCATTAAAAGAGCCGGATTCTTATGACCTCATCTTCCTCAGTCAGTTAGAGGATTGTTTGCAGGACATCTGGAAGGACGTCTGCTATTTATAGCTCACCAGGGTAAACTGGACCTTCGCTATGTTTTTAGAGTTACAGTGGCATTCTGTACTCTCTTCGTCATCAGAAGATTTCTTGTTTATCTTTCACCGATACGGTGTTTGTGTTTACTTTGGGAGAATAGTGATACATCTCACCTATTTTGGGATTTGTAGTGAAGGTATGACAGACTATAAAAATCTACATCAATTCCTATACTAGGATGTAAGGTTCTACACATCCATATACCCCACATACTCAAAAGTATGTGCTCCAGGAGTTCCCTTGGGAAAACCTATTTCACCATCATTTAGACTCTGACAATGATGGATCTATGATCAGGGCTCTACATTACACTTGATTAGTTAGGTACATTCAGTATCCTTTTAGCATCATACATTGTTCTTCAAACAGTAACATTAGCATAACAGCTATAAATGAGAATACTAAAATGTAACAAGCCTAACTCTTTTCAATCATTAGTTCTCAATCATTTCATCACAAGTCATCTGTTAAGCATGACCTTGATGGTATTTATGGCTCTTACAGCCCATAAATCTCAATAGATGCCATTAGCAATGCATCAAGATACTTCACTTATTCATAAAGCTTAAGACATGCTTTCAATGAATATAGTATTGTAATCCATACCTGGATATGATCATCATCTCATGACAACCTGCAAGGTTAATTCAACTGATAATAGTAAACAATTCATTAATCAGGGTTTACTATTCATCTTTCATGTCATCACCCTAGAATTAGGGTTTACTATTCATATCATGGTGAATTTTTCTCATTACATCATCATGTAAGAGAAACATCATCAATAAAGCTCTTAAATAAGATTAAGATTCATTAAACATCATAATTAGGGTTTCCATGATCTCACATAGGTGGATCATTCCCTAATCATGCACTCCCATGTGTATTGAAAGCATCTTACTTGGGTTTCCACCATAAAAGGGTACTATCTCTCTCTTAGAATACTTTCTCTCTCCTCTTACTAGTAGATGGTGATAACACCACTCTAGATCAGGTTGGGTTAAGTCCTCATTGACTAACATAAGCCCAAACATCACTATCATGTGATTAGGGTTTGATTAGAACAAGGTTTTACTTCATTAAACCCCTCAAGGGTATTTTGGTAATTTGCCTCATGATCACAATTATGGGTCAACTCATTAATCACTTAGTCCCTTAATGACCTAGTTTACCATTAGGGTTTAGATTAGATCATCATTGAACCAATTACATCATTAATTGATTAAGTACAAACCACCTTGAACACATTCAAACGGTTTCAACCTTCAAACGGTTTCAACCTTCAAATGGTTTCAACCTTCAAACGGTTTCAACCTTCAAACGGTTTCAACCTTCAAACGGTTTCAACCTTCAAACGGTTTCAACCTTCAAATGGTTTCAACCTTCAAATGGTTTCAACCTTCAAACGGTTTCAACCTTCAACCACCAAACGGTCTTGAGACCGTTTGGTTTCAAACGGTCTTGAGACCGTTTGACCTCAAACGGTCTTAAGACTGTTTGGATGTATTGACCGTTTAGAAAGGTTGACTTTCCAAACCGTTTGAAGCTCATGCGGTTTGAAACCGTTTGATCAAAATGACTTGAGATCGATTGGTCCAAACGACCTTGAGACCGTTTGACCTCAAACGGTCTTGAGACCGTTTGGTTCAAATGGGCTCAAACCGTTTGGACCTCCAAAGTGGTCAAAAGTTACAAAAGTTCATGGATGTGTATGTTGAAGCCCCCAATTGGCCAAAGCCATGTTAACCACTTATAAATTGAGTCAATTAGGGTTAGACTTAGTCAATTGGGCATCAAATTGACCCTCAATTGAAAGCCAATTAGGGTTAAATCAAACTCAATTAGGGTTTCAAATCGGATGGTCATCAATATTCAACAATGTGAATCAATTCAAGGTTGAACCTATCAATTGACCTCCAATTGGGCCCAAACTTGGCCCAAACGGTCTTGAGGTCGTTTGGACATCATCCAAACGGTCTTGAGACCGTTTTCCCAAAGTTTGACCAAAAACCAAGCCGGTTAGATTAGGGTTGAACTCCAATTAGGTCAAAATTCAGCATTTTTATCAATTCATCAACTTAATGCAATTGGACCTTCAAACCATTATATTATCTCAACCCTAGACCTCCAAACGGTCTTGGGTTGTGCCCAAACGGTCTTGAGACTGTTTGGAGGAACCCCCAAACGGTCTTGAGACCGTTTGGGTCCCTCAACCCAAAACTCAACAAGATCTATGTTTTACAACAACAATTTTAACCCGATTAGGGTTTGGATGTTGAAGTGCCTTCAACTCTCAATTGGTTAAGAATTAAACTTTGATTCTTTGTAGGAATGAAATTCAATATATTTCCAACAGACCCTCAAACGGTCGTACCTTGGTCAACCCTATCAAACAGTCTTGAGACCGTTTGAATCCAAACGGTCTTGCAAGACCGTTTGGGAGCAAACGGTTGTGAAACCGTTTGACCTCAAAACGGTTTGCAAACTGTTTGGACCAAAAGGTCCAAGGTCGTTTGATAAAGTAACATAGGGAATCACGCCCCTCATCTAAAACCTCTTTCAAGGTCAGTTCTCCCACCGTTTTACTTGCAAAAGTGCAAGGAAGAAGGGAGGTAGAAGAAGAACTAACATGCTAAATTTGCAAAAACAAAGTATGCACATAAAGCAAGAGTTTAGAGTTATAAAACCCGCCTAAAGATTGTTCCTAGAGCTCCAAGATTCCAAGCTCCAAGCTCTAATGGCGTCCAAGAAGCTCCATAGGTCGGCCAAGGTGAATCCTCCAAGGAAAGTTGAGAAGAAATGGCTAGAAAGATAGAACTAAGTAAGCTAGCCATGAATTTGACCTTGAATTCGAGTTTCTTCCAAGAATTAAGCAACAAGGAACGATCCAAACCTACCTTGCACTCCCTTGGTCGTCCTCCTGAGCTCCAGAGCTCTTCTTAGTTGTTTTGTGCAAGGGAAAAAGAAATGCAATGGAAAGGATCGTTCCCTTGCTAAGAGGGGAAAGAGGCTTATATACTTCAGCCCTTTTTACACCATAAGGACCTCTCAAGAATGGAAATTACATCCAAGTCCCTCCTTGCTCAAAGGCACGTCCAAACTCATATATACTAATGAAAAGCTCATGAAATCTCAAGATCTAAGGGTAAAGAAAGCCAACTTTCAACTAGGGTACATACACAAAAGGTTTACATACCCATTTTAGGTGGTTTTTATCACAAAGATCATTTTTCTTATCTGATTGTTCATTGATGTGTCCCTTTCATCATTTCTACTCTAAATGATGATAAGAGTTATAAAAGATGCTCTAGAAGGTGAAAATTACAAGTTGCATCCCTCAATTTGGGTAAATTGCACTTTACTCTAAATTAGGGTTTTCAAGCATAAGGATTGCTTCCAAAGCTGCACCTTGGTGCTCAAGCTTGGGAAATCCTTCAAACTTCATCATATCCATCTTCATGATTTTTCAACATCAAAGGAACATCTTAACTTGTGAATTTGCAAGTTGAACCCTTAAACTGGGTAATTTGCACATAGGTCCCTGCTTACAACACAATGCTACAACTTTGTTTAAAAAGGAGCAAAAATTGAAAATATATGTTCCTGAGGAACTTAATTATATGCCAGGGAGTATTCACAAGTATATAATTACATATTTAGGCAAACTTCCAGGGTTAGGTTATAACCCAGGTCAGGGATGTTACAGTTTCACTTTGCTTTGCCCTAAATTAGGATTTGACCTAGCATTGCCCTAAATTAGGGTTAGGGCTCCTTAATCTTCTCAATTAGGGTTTTATGATCTCATCATCATGGATCAAACCTTGATTACATATTTTATTCATAATGAGAGAATTTGGGGCCTGACCGTTTCATGTAAGCATTCCTTGCTCTCTCATCCTCTCTAGGATGCATACTTCAAAATCGGTTTAATAGGGTCAACTCTTCATCTAAGTACACCCAATAGGGTTAGCATGGTGTATTGAGATATTGCTTTCTTAAGGTTCAGAGATTAACCCTTCTAAGGGTACTTTCACCCTATTATCTTAAGGGTACAACCACTATAATCGCCTTTGATTTACATCATTAATAATCAAGTAGTTAATTGACCTTTAATCACTTTAGGTGTCCAAATCATTTGACCAGTTGAACTTCAAATGGTCTTGATTACTTAGACCCCAAACGGTCTTGGTCACTTCGATCTCAAACGGTCTTGGTCACTTAGACCTCAAACGGTCTTGGTCACTTAGACCTCAAACGGTCTTGGTCACTTAGACCTTAAACGGTTTGAAAACCATTTGACAATTAGCCCTTAAAACCGTTTAAACAAAACTATATAAAAACTGTATGAACAAATCACCCTTGAAACCACTTGGGTCTCCAAACGTTTGGAGACCATTTGGTCCAAACCCTCTCAAAACCGAATGGACCAAATAGGGTTTCCACCAATTAAGTCAATTTAGGGTTTCAATCATTGAACCTCCTATCAATTGAACCATTGAGTCATTCTTCAATTAAACCATTGAATCACTCTACAATTTAACCATTAAATCCTCAACAATTGAATCATTGAGTCACCCTTCAATTGAACCATCAATTAGGTTTTTAACCAAATTAAACTTTCAATTGATTTTACTTAAGTTGGATCTCCAAACAGTTTTGATTAAACATGCCCAAACAATTTTGAACAATCATGTCCAAATGGTTTGGGACCATTTAGACCTCTAAATGGTCTTGGTCTCAACCTCTAACAGTTTTGAAAACCGTTTCCATTCAAACAGTTTTGGAAACCCTAAGCACCAAACGATCTTGAAGATCATTAATCATCAAACAATTTAGAAACCGTTTCTTTCCAAACGGTTAGCTGAATCCAAATGGTCAACTGTCCCAAAAGGTCAACTCAATCCAAACGGTTAACTGTCCCAAACGGTCAACTCAATCCAAATGGTTAACTGTCCCAAATGATTTTGAACCCAATTCCTCAAACGGGTGAAACTGATTGACCAATTTTATTGGAAATCGATTGGAGTTGCAATTTTGGGAAAAGAATGTCCAAGATGATGTCATCATCATCTACCTTCATTTCTAAGGTTCACATTACTACTAATTTCATAGAATCATCCATTACAACAAGCAATTAATCAAGAAGAAGGAGAAATCAACATAACTTGTAAAATTGGAATTGAATAATGATGTAATTGGGTTCAAGTTATATAACCCGCCTTCAAAGAATGCTTCAAAGATCAAACTCCACGTCTGTAATGGTAGAAGAATCTTTCTCAACTATCCCAAGCTCGTTCTCAACTCT
The DNA here is from genome assembly GCA_963693085.1 of Alisma plantago-aquatica. NCBI lineage: Eukaryota > Viridiplantae > Streptophyta > Magnoliopsida > Alismatales > Alismataceae > Alisma > Alisma plantago-aquatica. The sequence continues at coordinate 951,199,085 of OY856412.1, forward strand.
TTGAGTGAAAAAGATTGGCTAGGATTGAAGATTGATTGGAGAAAAGAAGAAATCAAGCATTGATTTGTGATTTATACCATGAATTCGAGGTTGAAGATGATCAAGGAGTTTACATACAGGTTGGGGGTCATAATCCTATTGCTCCTAAGCTTCCTTGGTCTTTTTGCAAACAAAGAGTGAAAGAAAATCTGAAAAAGAGTCTTTGGTTGAGTGGGAAATGAAGTGTTTATAAAGGAAATTCAAGGAGAGAGAAAGTTGAAAAGCAATCCTTCAACTCCCCAAACTGTGCCACATACTCCCCTCATTAAATTTTACACGAAGGCACCTTTCTTTGCATTTAAGTCTTCTTCATTATCCACAATTAAAGGAAAAGAAATTAAGCACCTTAATCATTATAATAATAATATCCATAAGTTAGTGGATATTACTTTTCCTTTAACTAATGTGAGTGGGTTCTCCACTCACATAGATATTTTCGTGGACTTTGCAAGGAATATGGACGTCCACACTTATCTAATTTCAACCATCTCAATTTTGATTGAAGGGCACTTCAATTAACATATTTATTTTTGCATTAATTTGAAGTAAAGTTCCATTTATGCTTAAATCTTGATTATTTTAATATCAAGATTCTCTCTCTTCCAAAATGATTCAAATGAGGCGCCCTTCTAAAATTATTTTCTCTACATGATGTCAAGAATCATGAGGGACCCTCTTGAAGTGGCATTTTGCATATTGAACCCTAGATTTTGGGTAAATTGCACATTACACCAAAATTAGGTTTTAATGCACAAAGATTTCTCAGCAAGCTCTATCTTGGTATTCAAGCTTGTGGAAGCCATACCACTACATCATACTCATTTATATGATGCTTCAACATCTGAGGAACATTTTATCATGTACAATTTACAAGTTAACCCCTCAACTTGGGTAATTTGCACTTTAGTCCAAAATAATAAAACATTGTTTCAGCATTATTCAAAAAGGACTAAAATTGAAATATAAGTTCCTCTTGGGCCTTACTTACTTTTCAAAAGATAAGAGCAAACATTAAGAAAAACATCTAGGGTTAACACATAACCCATGTCAGGGATGTTACAAATTAACCACCCCGAACAGGGATTTCATCTCCGAAATCATCAACGAAAACATTAAGAGAAAAGAGAAGAGTATTTCCTCCTCATCTCTTCTTCTAGTTCCCACGTAGCTTCTTCAATGCCACGATGATGCCAGAGAACTCTTACAAGACATATGTCTTTCTTTTTCAGCTTTTTAAATCTTTCATCAAGGATCATCACATGTCCTTCAACATAAGATATATCATCATTTAATTCTACTTCCATAGATTGCAGAACTAACTTTGTGTCAGGATGACACTTTCTCAGCATGGAGATATGGAACACTGGATGCAACTTATGCAACTCAGGTGGTAACTCCATCTTATAGACTACCTTTCCAATCCTTTCAATGATTGGATACAACCCCATAAATCTAGGGCCTAACTTCCCCTTCCTTCCAAATCTAAGAACACCCTTCCAAGGTGAGACTATGAGATATACTCTGTCTCCAACTTGGAATTCTAAGGGTCTACGCCGTTTGTCGGCGTGTGACTTCTGTCTATCTTGTGCAGTCTTTAACTGTTGTCAGATTACTTTAATCTTCTCAGTTGTCTACTACACTAGCTTAGGACCCAAAAGTATATATTCTCCTGTTTCATACCAACATAAAGGAGATCTACAACGTCTAACATATAACACTTCATATGGTGCCATATCAATACTGTACTGATAGCTATTATTATAAGAAAATTCTATCAAGCTCAGGTGTAGATCCCAACTTCCTACAAACTGAAGGACACATGCCCTAAGAAAATCCTCCAAAGTTTGTATGGTCCTTTCAGATTGTCCATTTGTCTGTGGGTAAAAGGTGGTACTAAACCTTAACTACGTACCCAAAGCTTTATGTAGTCGTTCCCAAAAATGACTCATGAACTGGGGACCTCTATCAGAAACAATAGTAATTGGTACCCTGTGCAACCGCACTATCTCATCTACATATATCTGTGCAAGCTTCTCAGCAGCATAGGTTGTTTTGATAGGAAGGAAATGAGTTGTCTTAGTCAACCTATCCACTACCACCCAAATGGAGTCATGACTTTTGGCTGTTCTGGGCAAACCAACCACAAAGTCCATGGTCACATGATCCCATTTCCACTGCGGTATTGGCAAAGGTTGCATTGTTCCTGCGGGCTTTTGATGTTCAGCTTTAACCTGCTGACACACCATACACTGCATAACAAACTCAACTACATCTTTATTCAAACCAAGCCACCAATACATATCTTTCAAGTTATGATACATTTTGGTCCTTCCTCGATGCATTGCATACATCAAAGAATCCGCCTCCTCCAAGACTAACTTCCTCAAATCATTGACATCAGTCACTACCATCCTACCATGGTAACAAACTACTTGATCCTATGACTCATGAAAGCCATCCCCTTTCTCACTACCATACTATGACCTTATCTGCTGAACTATAGCATCAGCTTGTTGTTCTTCTTTAATCTGTTGTCTCAGAGTAGGTTTCACTTGCATCTCAGCTAACAGCCTGGCTAACACTGATACCTTAAGTTGTATATTGTTTTGCCTTAGGAGATAAGCATATCTCTCTTAGAGCATAATAAGGAGTTCAACCGTGCTTTATCTAGAGTTGGTGATGATGATTTCTTGCTTAGTGCATCAGCCACTATATTAGCCTTTCCTGGATGATAATCAATTATACAATCGTAGTCCTTGATTAGCTCCATGCAGCAGTGTTGTCTCATATTCAACTCATGTTGAGAGAAGATATATTTTAAATTCTTAAGGTCTGTAAAAATCTGGAATGTTTCTCCATAGAGATAATATCTCTAGATCTTTAAATCATGGACCACAACAACTAGCTCTAGATCATGTATAGGATAATTCCCCTCGTGTTTCTTAAGGTGTCAAGAGACAAAAGAAATCACTTGATTATCCTGCATCAACACACATCCTAGACCATTCTTAGATGCATTACATAAAACTATGTATCCCTTCCCTTGCTCAGGTAACACCAGCACATGTGCACTTGCTAACCTTTCTTTCAAGAGCTGGAAAAAATGTTAACACTTGTCATTCCAAAAAAAAGGAAACCTCCTTCCTGGTCAACTTGGTTAGGGGGTAAAGCTACAAAACTGAAGTTCTTAATGAACCTCCTGTAATAGCCTGTCAGTCCATGAAAACTACGAATCTCCGTCGGTGTCTTCGGTTGTTCCCATTGCAGGACAGATTCTACTTTCTTAGGATCAACCCGAATACCTGAGAGAGATATTACGTGTCCTAAGAAAGAAACTTCTGGTAACTAGAACTCACATTTACTAAACTTAGCATACGACTTATGCTCTCTTAGCAAAGTTAAAGCCTGAGGGAGATGCTACTCATACTGTCAAGCATCTATACTGTATACCAAGATATCATCTATGAAGTCTACTATGAACTGATCAAGAAAAGGTCAAAAGATTCTATTCATGAGTTCCATGAATGCAGCTGGTGCATTAGTTAGTCCAAATGACATAACTATGAACTCATAGTGACCATATCTTATTCTAAAGGCAGACTTAGGTATGTCACTCTCCTTGATACACAACTGATGGTATCCTGATCTCAAATCTATCTTAGAAAAGATAGTTGCACCACACAACTGATCAAACAGGTAATCTATCCTTGGCAGAGGATACTTGTTCTTTATAGTAACTTTATTTAACTGCCTGTAGTCAATGCATAACCGCATCGACCCATCCTTATTTTTAACAAAAAGAACTAGAGCACCTCATGGTGAAGTACTCGATCAGATAAAACCCTACTCAAGCAAATCTTGCAATTGTTTCTTGAGCTCTGCCATCTCAACAGGTGCTATTCTATACGATGTTTGTGCTATTGGTTGCGTACTCGGGACTAGATTCATCTCAAAATCAATCTCTCGGGGTGGTGGTACACCTAGAAGTTCCTCAGGAAACACATCTTCAAACTCCCTAATAGGGCTGTAAACGGTGCGGGTACGGTGCGGGTATGGCCACACCCAGAACCACAACCTTTTATTTTTGTGGGTACGGGTACGGGTCTGGACCCACATTACTCAATAGTCAGAACCACACCATACCTAGAACCACATAGAATGTGGGTATGCGGTGCGGTTCCGTGGGTATACGGTTCTAATGTGCAATCTGTTTTATAAAAGCCAAAACTGATTTTTGGACACACTTTTAGGTCCAAATTAATTAAAATCATCCCACAAAATGTACAAGTTCAATGCAGTTCAAAATTTTTCATGTAATGCCTGCTAGTGTAATAAAAATCTGCTGTTTTGTGAAGCAATAAACTGACAAGAACTATCCCAAAAAGTATAAATATACTGCTGTACAGAATTTTCAAAGTGTTGCCTCAAAAAATGTATAAGTTCACTGCATTTTTTGCTTCTAGAGTAACAGAAATCTATTGTTGGACAAGTAATAAATTTATTAAAATTGTCCCAAAAGTGCATAGATGTATTACTGTTCAGAATTTTCAATGTGGTGGCTGCTAGAGCAACACCAAACTACTGATTTGGAGGCTTTTTGTGCTTACAAATCATTCAAGTACCTATTTTAAACTCAAAACTCTACTAGAAAAATCATACTTATACACATATGTGGTTTAAGCACTAGAACATCCCAATGGAACAAAAGACACTAAGAGAAAGAGATCCACCAACAATAGAATACAACTTTACTAAATGATCAACTTGAATCTTAAAGTCAAGTCAACACAACAAAAAACATTAGTTCTTCATGACCTATTGGCTTTCACCAAGTTGCCAGCATTCACAACACTCAAGTGGGGTTACACATTAGTTTTCTACAATCAAATGACAATGTAAAATGTGAGAAAATTAAACAACATGATATGCAGTAGAAAATGAGTGATCGTCCATCAAACTCGCCGCTCCATCAACCGTGAATCAAAGCAACAAACATGGGTGACATCATAAGAAAGAGCATAAGCATCCTACAAATAAAATGTAACCATTTATCAATATGTTATTATGGTCATGATATGCCAAAAATTTGCATTTAAAAAAACAAGTATAAAGTCTATTAAGGTCATGAAATGTAAAAAAATTGCGTTTAAAACTTACATACCAATCATTCCATATCTACGATCTCAACATCTCCAAGTTCTTTCTCATCTTCCAAATCATGTCTTGCAGAACCTAGTATTGAAACTCCACAATCTTGTCCTACAAAAGAATTATAAAATAAGAGTTGTTTTCGAAAGGCATTTGCAATAAGTGGAAATATATCTAATCTACATACCATGAATATTACTTCTTATCCAATCTTGGGCACATATGAGAGCTTCCACTGTGTTTGGCTTTAGAGAACTTCTATACTGATCAAGAACTCTTCCACCTGTGCTAAATGCCACCTCAGATGCAACTGTGGAGACAGGAATAGCTAAAATATCTCGTGCCATTCTTGCAACAATTGGGTACTTTGCACAATTGTGCTTCCGCCATTGTAAAATATCAAAATTGTCAACCAAACTATTTGTTCCCATGTGTTTATGGTGAATAGCCTCTTCAAGATACAAGTCTAAGTCATTCTTTGTTGGTTGTGTGGCTTGTACCTTTTGTAGATGGTTATCAAATCTTCCTAAAATCTTCAACAAACCCCTACTACTAGGCTTTTGATGTCCTAATGTATCATTTAAGCTTCCAGACCTATCACTAGTGATATCAATGTATTCAAAGTTTGTTCCACCCATTTGCAATCTATACTCATTGTAAAGATCCACTAAACACCCTTTGATTTGATCAATTTTCTTCTGAGCAACATTACCACCATCATTATCATCACTATCAACATTTCCATTATCATAGATTTCTCTCATATTATATTCCACACTTTTCATCTTAAGACGTGGATCAACAACTGAAGCAATAGACAGAATCATACAACTCACATCCCAATACTTTTTGAATTTAGACATCATTTCTTTCCCCATCTTGGAAATAAAGGATACTTAACTATTACACAACTCTTTAAGATGAACATGAACATCACATATATTATTGAAATAATAGTTGGCAGATGGATATAAAGTTGAGGAAAAGATATCTGTGACATCATAATATATTTCCAAACAATCACAAGTCATTTTAGCATTATTCCATTCAACATCATTTGGCAAATACTTATATGAAGAATCTCTATCAGCAGATCTAATAAATGCATCTTTGAATTCCAAGCCATGCTTTAACATCAAAGAAGTTGAGTTCCATCTAGTAGACACATCAAGAATCAATGCTTTTTAAGGAGCTTTCACTTGAGAAGCCACTTCTTTAAACAGTTGTGAGCGCAAAATAGATCCTTTAACATATTTCACACTTTTACGAATCTTTGCAGTTACTGCCTTTATGACATCAACCCCCTCTTGTGCAATCATATTAAGAATGTGTGCACAACAACACACATGAACCAATTTCCCTTGTGCCATCAAACAACCCCTACTCGTAAGTTTTTTACTCAACTCCCTAACCATAGCATCATTTGTAGTACAATTGTCAACAACAAGGCACATAAATTTATCTATCCAAGTTCAATTGAAAAAGTCTATCAAGAATTGCTTTAGTAAGATTTTCAGCAGCGTGAGGAGCATCAATTTTAGAAAAATTCAATATCTATTTATGCAACCTCCATTCATCATCAATGTAGTGCCCAGTAAGAGAAAAATATCCTTTATTTTGAATAGATGTCCACATGTCAGTTGTCATGGTTACACGTGAAGTTAACTTATCTAATACTTTATAAATTTTATCTTTCTCATTCTCATAAATTGACACACAATCCTTCTTAATGGTGTTTTGTGACACAAATTTAAATTCTGGTTGAAGGTTTCTGACAAATTCCCTAAAAGCAAAATGTTCAACCATAGAAAATGGATACTCATGCAAAATTATCATTCGAGAAAGGTCATTTCTACTAACATCCTGATCAAACACAAAATTTTTCAAGTTTATGGTGCCATCATTATTCTTCTCTCCTGCATTTAGAAACATTTGTCCAACAGTTCCCATTAATTTTGTTGGATGTTGCTTCCTAACATAATATCTAAAGAGCTAGTACCATCTCTGGACCTATTCATCAAAATTGAGTCACAATAATTACATTTTGCCTTAGGTACTCCATTAATTGTCACTTTCACAAAATGCTTCCACACATCAGATGTAGATTGCCTACCCCTTTTTTAGTTTTTCGACATTCATCAATTTTAGGTTCAGATTCGCTATTAAGATCAACATTGATCCTATCAACACTCATTTGAGTGCTAGATGTCACATTATGTGTGGAATCAGTACCACTAGTGCCTCCTATTGCTTCTTGAGCATTGTACATGATAATACCTAACAAAAAAACATAATCTTAGTGTATTTTTAAGACAAGATGTGCAACACACAGAAAACAGAATGCATTACAGGGAATCAAATTTGATATAAAAACATGGATAAGGACTGAAAAACAGGAAATCAATGAATCACATTCCAATTTTTAGGAAACAAAAATAGAACTAACGACACAAACAATAAGAACATGGCAACAACCGATAGGACAATGAATCAAATATTAAATTTCAATATCATACCTTTCTCCAGTATGTAGATCACCACACACACAGGTAAGACCGATATGTGGATTTCAAGAGTCGGGTCCAGAATGTAGAATACAGCAGCAGCAACAGAGGAAGAAATGTAGAATCTAGCAGCAAGTGACGAAGAAGATGCAGGAGAATCGAGCAGCTGCAGTAGTAGAGGAATATGGAGCACAGCTTCCTGGAAGGTTGGGATTTAGTGTGCGTCGGCAGCCTAAAGTAAGTGACAATTGTGGTGTGATGGTTTGGTCGGTGACTGGTGGTCGCAGGCTCGCAGCCCACTGGAGTGCCAGAAGATCTGGTCGGCCGGATTTGAGGGAGAGCCAAAGAGGGGTCGTCGGGGTCAATTTCTCCACTAAGCTGAGACTCCCTTGCCATTCCCGCTGGATCGGGTTGATTTCTGTAGTAAGATGAAGAGCAGTTGGATCGAGTTGTGTGCAATGGACCAGCTGGCAGTGGTGCTGACACTTCCTATTGGGACTGCAGAAGCCGAGGAAGGCAGCCGAGCTGCGAGCGTTGGAGCGTGATGATGAGAAAGTGGCCTCCGGCTTGGAGATGAAGAAAAGAAGAATAGAATCTCGATCGTCGATCGAATGGTTGAGGCATGGAGCAGTGATCGGTCTCCGGTCGGCAATGGTGGCTGCGGGTCTACAACTGGGAATTGGAAGTCGGGAACCCTAGTTCTCCGCCGCTGGAACCCTAGTTCTCCGCTTTCTGTTGGAGTAAGTAAGTCACGACTGATGGACTGAGAGGAGAGAATCGTGAACCGGTATGCGAGTAGTGTGATTGTGTGAAGAAAGAACGGCTGGAAGGCTGTGAGTCTGTGAAAGAAACATGGACCGTTAGATCATATTTGGGTAGTTTTTCAGCCATTAGATTATGACAAATATGCATATATATGTATATATATACAATTATATTTATTTATATAGTAATACAGGTACACGAGTATAACGAGTACGGGTATAGTTATACCTATTAGTGGATCCACAATAATACGGGTATGTTGGTAATCGGGTATGCGGGTCTAGAAATCTAGACCCTTGACAGGTTTTTTAAGGATCTGAATTTGGGGGTCCGCAGGTCTACCCGTACCCATTTATAGCCCTACTACCTAACTATCAGAACTTCAGAAAGATTAGGGTTCTCCATTGTGGTATCTACCACATGTGCCAAGAATGCAAAGTATCCTTGCCTCATCGACTTCTCAACTACCATGGCTGATACAAGACATGTTGGAAGAATCTTTGTCTCCTTGAAAGATCCATGTGTCACCATCATCTGTGAACACAGCCTGCTTGGAACTACAATCCAAGACAACCTTATACTTTTCTAGGGTGTCCATACCAATAATTATATCGAACTCGTGCATCTCAAGTGGTATAAGATCCACACAAATGTGATGTTCAGAAAAGGAAAGAGTGCAGGGAGAACACACCTTCTGCAACACTACAGATCCAAGCTTAGGAGTTTCTGATATTGCAGTCAAGAATCACTTGCATTCAAGAATCACTTCTCTAGTGATGAAGGAATGCGTAGCACCTAGATCAATTAGAATAGATACGAAGTACGATGAAGACATATCTAAATAAAACAGTTCCATCTGACCTGTCACAACTCGTGGGTTTACTACTGCATCAGGTTGATTCATTGCATAGAACCTTACAGTTGCTTGTTGTTGACCCTATGCGCGATTGTTGGGTGTCGATAAACCAACTTGGGACGCTTGTCCACGTCCTCTAGTGTTACTAGAAAACTGCCTCCTTTGTGAGCCTTGCTGACTCTGCCTCTGGGTTTGAGTCACCATTGTATTCCCAACTGGACAATCCTTTGCTAGATGTCCCGTTTGCCTGCATAGGTAATAGGCCCTGGTCTCAGAATAAGGTCTGAGAGGCCCAGTCACCGATGTTGATTTTGTACTGGGGGCTCTATTTGGAACAAAACTACAACCCCTACCCCTACTTGACATCCACTGCATCCGGGTATTGAATCTTGATGGTGTTGCTAGTACAGAAAACCTCGACTTTTTAAAGCTCTCAGACCTTTGTCCTTGAAATTGAGTGTACAACTTCTTACCACTGGTCTATCGTTTCTCGATTATAGACCTTTCTATCCTCCTTACCGACTCTACAAAAGTGGCAAACCTCTCCATGTTCTCTAAAGGAGACATAGGAGTGGTCAATTCAACGTTCAACCCCTTCTCAAAATGGCGAATTCTTTCCTCATCATTAGCTGCCATATGCGGATAAAACCGCAAAGCTCCATGAACTTAGCTTCATACTCGCTAACGTTCATCTGTCCTTGTCTGATCCTCTCAAATTGAGAGATCTTCTCATCTAGATACGTCTTAGGGAAGTATCTACTGACGAATTCTCGTCTGAATACCTCCCATACAACTTCTTCACCTGGCCTCTTGCCCTCCTCAATCATCCACCAATGGCCAACACTCCCCTTTACAAGATATACATCATGTCTTACCTTCTCAGATTCAGGAATATCAAGGATCCTGAAAGCCTTTTCCAGCTCCGTCAGCCACAAATCAACATCTGTTGGATCAGCTATACCAGCATTATCTATGGCTCCAACTTGGCGATGTCTCTCAAAAGTCTTGTCGGCTCTATGTCCATCATGGTATGCTGGTGCCCTAGGTGCAGGTGGTGGCATCCTATCAACCATGTGTGTCATACAGAGGATGTTCATGTACTGGTTCCTCCCTATCTTAATCCCTTGCACCTCCTTTTGGTACAACAATGCTGCTCTCAGCAACATGTTTGTCATGTGATCCAGACATCTTCAAGTTCTTCTTCTCCTATATGAGCAGAAGATACTATCAGATAAACTGGAAGATACTTAGAACAAACTCAACAACATTAATCCTATCTCTCTGTAGACTCAGCAAACCTAGAGCTTTGATACCACTAAATTGTGGTGACCAAAACATTATTAACTTAAGCAGAAGCGATCCTTAGCAGTGGATTACTGAAAATCACTAAAAATTAAAACCTTTTACAAAGAGACCCATACATTGGAAAACTCTTTCAAAAAGAACCAAAGTAATTCAATTACATTCTTGTTTACAAGTATATCTCTTGTACCATTCCTTCTCGAGGATTACAAACATCAACTGTCATGTTAAACTGTGCACAAGCAGTATAAGAACATCAAGGCACTAAGCCAAAATCTCAGATCGATTCTTTATAGTATTAACTACTGACTCCAAGGACCTGAGAGTACAGAGACGACACATATGACTCTATTTACACATATACAAGACTTGACAACTAGTGTCTCCACCTGAGAATTCACTATTGTCCCAGTTGCTGCTGTCCTTCCCCTGCTCTAGGGTTTTTGCTTCCTCGTCTGCGTCTTCCTAAAAAGTTGGATCCCACGAGAGTGAGACAATTTGAAATTGCCCCAATGAGAGATATAACTCTCTGCCAGAAACATTATAATTGTAGTTTAATAAGATAATCTGAACAAAGGAATCATAATTGTTTTAACAACAGTTAATTCATTGTCTAATATATTAGAACATTAATCTTATTTAAAGCATTTCAGTTATAACCTGATAGAGCAGCATGCCACTTATCCAATAAGGAATATGAAGAACATGTATAACATTTATCTGCGATATTAAGCAAGATAATATCAACCAATGATTCTCGTATTTCAAACTTAAGCAAATATGCTACATGACTGATTATGGTTTACAAACATTCTTAAAGCCCTGAAGAGATGAAGTATACTGTTCATGCTCCAACCGACCACAATTACGTTAAGCATCAGTACCACACAAGGTCAATGGAAGAGCCGGACTCCAAGACCTCAACCTTCTCGGTCAGTACGAGATTATATGGCAGAGACATCACGTGTCAAACTGCAATTAGCTTGCAAAGGTATATTGGCATCTTGGCTATAGAGTAATAACCGCAACATATACTCTCTTCAGGCGTAGATCACACAACTAATGCCTGGTATTGTTTTGTGGAGTCATGGCATGTAGCCATACTCTTTTTAGGGTTATTGCATACAACCTATCCTGTACATAGGTGATAACACACAGTCATCCCTATGGGCCATAAGGATATAATTGCCCATTTACCCCCACATATTCAAAAATATGTGTTCTGAGTTTAACTTTTTCACCATTCAGCAAATTCTGACGCTGATGGATTTGTGGTCAGGGCAACTATATTATATGATATCACTTGATTAATTAAGTGTATTACCATATTCTTTTAGTATCAAATGAGTTTCCAAACATTAATATTATGACAATTACTACAAAGAATGGGTAATACTTTCATCAAGTATTGTTCAACTCTTTAATAAAGTATTGGGATTTTAATCCCTCATCTCATCAGGTACATTTCCATTTCTTAACAAGTTCATCATCATGATTACAGAATATGGGTATTCAAACCCTCAGTTCATCTTAGAATACTTGTTACCACTTATCAGGTAACTTAATACCTTCAAGTCATCTGACCAAGGTAATCATGATTCTTTCTACACAAGCATTCTACATAGCTCACAAAGCTCATTTCACCTCTTGTTACCTCTTAGTAGGCAACAAGGCATATTATGGCCCATTAACAACTTTAATAAAAGAAACATCATAGCTCATACATGTCTATGTTCATCTTCTCATGATACCTGCATGGTTAGTACTTCATGATAACAATTATAATGCTTACATATCAACACCATGTAAGACAAAGTAATGCCACTATTCCCTTTTTAGGGTTAGGGTTTTCATTTCATGTTAATTAGGGATACTCATCCCATCATCCCATATTAGGGTTATGATTTATCATCATATTGTCCAAAATTAGAGTTTCTCATACCTTTACCCTGTATTAGGGTTCCAAATTACATTGCATCACCCTATATTAGGGATATACACATCATTACCCTAAACTAGGGTTTCTTACAACATTTTCCCAAATTAGGGTTTCACGTAGCTTTAGCATAAAGCATCTTCTTAAATTAGGGTTTATTATTAAAAATTGGGGTTTCCCATATAGTTACCCTAAGTTAGGGTTACACCATCACCCTAGGTTAGGGTTTCACTTAGCTTTTCCCTAAATTAGGATTTCACCTAGCATTGCCCTAAATTAGGGTTAGGGCACATTAATCTTCTCAATTAGGGTTTTATGATATCATCATCATGGATCAAACTCTGATTACATATTTTATTCATAATGAGAGAATTCGGGGCCTGACCATTTCATGTAAGCATTCCTTGCTCTCTCATCCTCTCTAGGATGCAATGTACTTCAAAATCGATTTAATAGGGTCAACTCTTCATCTAAGTACACTCAAATAGGGTTAGCATGGTGTACTGAGATATTGCTTTCTTAAGGTTTAGAGATTAACCCTTCTAAGGGTACTAATCATCCTATCATCTTAAGGGTACAACCACTGTAAGCGCCTTTGATTTACATCATTAATAATCAAGTAGTTAATTGACCTTTAATCACTTTAGGTGTCCAAATGATTTGACCATTTGAACTTCAAATGGTCTTGATTACTTAGACCTCAAATGGTCTTGGTCACTTAGATCTCAAACGGTCTTGGTCACTTAGACCTCAAACGGTCTTGGTCACTTAGACCTCAAACAATCTTGGTCACTTAGACCTTAAGCAGTTTGAAAACCGTTTGGCAATTATCCCTTGAAACTGTTTAAACAAAACTATATAGAAACCGTATGAACAAATCACCCTTGAAGCCACTTGGGTCTCCAAACGTTTTGATACCGTTTATCTCAAACGGTCTTGAGACTGTTTGGTTCAAACCCTCTCAAAACCGAATGGACCAAATAGGGTTTCCACCAATCAAGTCGATTTAGAGTTTCAATCGTTGAACCTCCTATCGATTGAACCATTGAGTCATTCTTCAATTAAACCATTGAATCACTCTACAAATTGAACCATTAAATCCTCAACAATTGAACCATTGAGTCACCCTTCAATTGAACCATCAATTAGGTTTTTAACCAAATTAAACTTTCAAACAATTTTACTTAAGTTGGATCTCCAAACGGTTTTGATTAAACATGCCCCAACGATTTTGAACAATCATGTACAAATAGTTTGGGACCGTTTAGACCTTCAAACGGTCTTGGTATCAACCTATAACAGTTTTGAAAACCATTTCCATTCAAACGGTTTTGGAAACCCTAAGCACCAAACGATCTTGAAGATCGTTAATCATCAAACGGTTTAGAAAATCATTTCTTTCCAAATGGTCAAATCAATCCAAACGGTCAACTGTCCCAAAAGGTCAACTCAATCCAAACGGTCAACTATCCCAAACAGTCAACCCAATTCAAATGGTCAACTGTCCCAAACAATTTTGAACCCAATTCCTCAAATGGTTTGCAAACCGTTTGGTGAAACCGATTGACCAATTTTATTGGAAATCAATTAGAGTTGCAATTTTGGGAAAAGAATGTCCAAGATGATGCCATCATCATCTAACTTCGTTTCTAAGGTTCACATTACTACTGATTTCATAGAATCATCCATTACAACAAGCAATTAATCAAGAAGAAGGAGAAATCAACATAACTTGTAAAATTGGAATTGAATAATGATGTATTGGGTTCAAGTTATATAAACCACCTTTAAAGAATGCTTCAAAGCTCACCCTCCACATATTTAATGGTGGAAGAAGCTTTCTCAACTATCCCAATCTCGTTCTCAACTCTTTGAGTGAAAAAGATTGGCTAGGATTGAAGATTGATTGGAGAAAAGAAGAAATCAAGCATTGATTTGTGATTTCTACCATCAATTCGAGGTTGAAGATGATCAAGGAGCTTACCTACATGTTGGGGGTCGTCCTCCTGTTGCTCCTAAGCTTCCTTGGTCGTTTTGCAAACAAAGAGTGAAAGAAAATCCGAAAAAGAGTCTTAGGTTGAGTGAGAAATGAAGTGTTTATAAAGGAAATTCAAGGAGAGAGAAAGTTGAAAAGCAATCCTTCAACTCCCCAAATTGTGCCACATACTCCCCTCATTCCCTTTTATACGAAGGAACATTTATTTGTCTTTAACTCTTCTTCATTATCCACAATTAAAGGAAAATAAATTAAGCACCTTAATCATTATAATAATAATATCCATAAGTTAGTGGATATTACTTTTCCTTTAACTAATGTGAGTGGGTTCTTCACTCACTTAGATATTTTTGTGGCCTTTGCAAGGCATATGGAAGTACACACTTATCTAATTTCAACCATCTCAATTTTGGTTGAAGGGCACTTCAATTAACATGTTTATTTTTGCATTAATTTGAAGTAAAGTTCCATTTATGCTTAAATCTTGATTATTTTAATATCAAGATTCCCTCTCTTCCAAACTGATTCCAATGAGGCGCCCCTCTCAAATTATTTTCTCTACATGATGTAAAGAATCATTAGGGACCCTCTTGAAGTGGAATTTTACATATTGAACCCTAGATTTTGGGTAAATTGCACATTACACCAAAACTAGGTTTTAATGCACAAAGATTTCTCAGCAAGCTCTATCTTGGTGCTCAAGCTTGTGGAAGCCATACCATTGAATCATACTCATTCCTATGATGCTTTAACATCCGAGGAACATTCTACCATGTACAATTTGCAAGTTAACCCCTCAACTTGGGTAATTTGCACTTTAGTCCAAAACTAACAAAATATTATTTCAATATTATTCAAAAAGGACTAAAATTGAAATATAAGTTCCTATTGAGCCTTAATTACTTTTCAAAAGATAAGAGTAAGTATATAATCAACCTCATTAAGCAAAACATCTAGGGTTAACACATAACCTAGGTTAGGGATACACTTAATGAGATTACTCAAAACACAAAACACGATCAACTACTAATTATCACATAGTCAAAAATGCAGAATAATTAAAACTGATTCCAACAATGTAAATAAACTCTAGAATATTTACAAAAGGTCAATCATTCCACTCTCATGTACTGTATTAAGTATTTACATATGGGTCCAAAGACCTCAGTCACATCCTGCATACAAAAGATATTTCACATGTACATGCCATATATTTACAAACATTGGCATACTACAAAATCTCATGTCGATATGAGTATATCATCTATAAAACGCATCCCATACCTAGACCTGAGAGTATAGGGACGACACAAGGACTCTACTACTAACATTTACAACTAACCAACTTTTTGAATCTATTGATCATCGAGTTGGTTTTCTTCCACAACACGACCTTGACCTTGTTGCCCGCGACCACCTTAAAAAAATTTGGTGACCCACGGGTGAGACCCAATCCTAGCGAGAGATATAACTCTCTCCAACATAATTGATTATAAATATTAATTAATAGTAAATACATTGGGCAGTTAGGGTATTGAATAAACAATATGAATAGATTGAACAGTTTAAGCATACTAAGCAGTTAAGAAAATAAGTTGTAACATCAAGTAGAATTGTATAATTATCATAAGTATGCATCATGTAAGAACTATGCAGTGCAAAGACAAGACAAGGGTTATTCAACCAATGTGGTACGTATTAAACCCCAACAATTATACGATACGGCTGGTATCACTTCTTTTATTACATTGCCCTGAGGGATTTGAGAAATACCACTCAAGTCCCAACTGACCACTACTAAGTTGAAATCAGTGCCATATAAGATCTGGGAAGAGACAAACTCATAAGATCTTCTCTGCCCCGGTCAGTATGGGTCCTCCACAACGACACATAAGGTCAAGCTGCTAACAGCCTATTCCGTCCTTGGTACATGTCACGACACTAGTGAAAGGAGGTGAGTACACATACCCTACCATCCAAGGTACAACCACAGTTGTCCTCCAATCTCATCATATATATATATATGTATATATATGTATATATATATATATATATATATATATATATATATATATATATATATATATATATATATATATATATATATATAATCACCGAGACACGACCGCAGCCGTTCTCAAATTGAGGGCTAGGTATGACCACTGTCATCCTCCCTAACACTTGAATTTAGTATGAAAAGCAACCTACATACTCATCAGTATGCGCTCCAAGTATCTCTTAGGAATACTCATTTCACTATCTGACAATTTCTGACACACATATAGATCTATGGCACATGGCACTACATGATTAGAGTTTCACTTAACTAGTTATGCCAATTGGATGAATTAAGGATAAATTATACAAATGGACATTCAAACCCTAATTCTTTTCTAACAAGAGTATATGTATAACAACTTCAAAAGATATAAAACATTTGAGATATCAGCATTGCAAATTAATGGACTACACTTATCATCATACTTTTACAAGATACCAATATCTTATCACAAGTTCTAGGATTTTAACCCTTATTGGAACATGAAGAGGATTTCACCTCAATCATGGCTTCAAACATGCCCAGAGGTCGTTAAGACCATCACATTATTCATAGTAAGGTTATCATCATCATTCCATGCCTTAAACAAGGCTCAAAAGATCAATAACACATATGTGTCTGTAGATATTAGCATGGCAAGGCACTATGATATTCAAATAGTACTACAATGTGGTTTCAACACAAAAAGAGTGTAATTCATTATCACATTAATCATTCAAGAGGTCTGATTATAACCAATCAACATCATATAATTACATTAAGGTCAGGTATAACAAGCTAAATCTCATGGGAGTTACACATCCACTTATTATAGTAATTTATCAAATATAACTATATGATAGGAAAGGTAAGAATACACATTAATAGTATTGAACCATTGAATTATCTTCACTAGGACCCACATATAATACCATGTGATTTATTCTAATCCATTGGATGTGGAAGCATCCAACATTATTTATTCGATCAGGTTAATTGTTCAAGGATATCAATTGAAGTATAAGTCTAACCATTGAATCAATTGAACCAAGGAACCATTAGTTTAAGGTTTAGTCAAACCTACAATTACATTCCTAATGTTGGTATGTATGCCCATAGAGCAAGTCATATGATGATTGTAATGGGATACTTTGTAAATGATTTGAATAATAATAAAGGCAATTTCCGATCTATATGTTTAAACTATTTCTAAGATGATGGTATAACATGATAGATGTCTAAAGAATGATTTTACTCAATGACGTATGATGTTAAGGTTAAGGACCTAAATGATGAGATCATACGGATGTTAAGAGTATACATTCTTGTTTAGTCCCTAGTCGGTTATTATTGTGGAAATAACCATTGACATCAATAACACTGAAGACTAGATTGTGTGTTGCTTGATGATAGAATCTCATTAGTCATGATATAGTGATATCAAACCAAGCACATAGGAACTTGTTAGAGAACAAGGTACCGGACAGACCCATCGTGAGAGTGAAACATGGAACCATGACTTGGTAGTCACAGTAAGCTCTCACAGTGATGGTGGTGAGTGTGATTTTTTAGACCTGAAATCACTACACTCAACACATGTTGTTGGGTACACTTTGACATCATCATACGCAATCCTGAAACATGGGTTGTTATAAAGGTGATGATTGGGTGGCTTTAACACATGGGGCTTTTGAGGGGTGAGTGATAGATATGGTATTTGTCCCTCCTGAGGGAGTTTGATATCCTTGGCCACTTGATGAGTAGGATTGAGAAAGGCATGCACATGCACGTGTGAATCAATATGTGATATTGATGTTACACACATCTCACCCAGTCTGCTTTGAGATCAAGGAAATGAATGAATGTTGACATGATGACTGTTTCATACCTCGAGTTCATTCTGGATATCAGTGACAAAGGAATTATACATTCACTGTAACACCATTCACGGAGTGTAGGATTGAAAGCTGTTCTCCAACTTTCTATTTCACTTGGGTAGCACTGATATATGACTAGGCACCGCTCTTTGCTTGTGAAGTCATAAGTGTTGCAACTAGTAGCAGGAGCAAAGTTGTCGTTTTCTCTGATTTTGGTAACCGAGAGAGCCCGAGCAAGTGCTACCCAAAAAAGGAGGCACAACAAGGGAAAGACAACTGCAGTTGCAACTGGTAGCGGGAGAGTGTGTTGGCGAATAGTACGTCGACAGGAGGGTGTGACTCCTTCCGATTCTTTGTGCGATAAGGAGATCGGAGTTCCAGGCGGTCTGTGTGAATGATTGTAGAGGCGGGAGACCTCTTTCACTCAGAGGACAACTGTCAATCTCGACAGTCCCGGTGAGACCAAGAATCTTCAGTCCCGGTGTGACCAGGAGCTGCACAGACACCGTCCAAGACCGGAGGTGAAGACCGTGCAAGGCGCGAGTGTAACATCCCTGACCTGGGTTATAACCTAACCCTGGAAGTTTTGCTTATATGTGTAATTATAAACCTGTGAATATTCCCTGGCATGTAATTAAGTTCCTCAGGAACATTTACTTTCAATTTTGCTCCTTTATTTGTAAAGTTGTAGCATTGTGCTGTATGCAGGGACCTTTGTGCAATTTACCCAGTTAAAGGGGTTATCTTGCAAAAGTCACAGGTTAAGATGTTCCTCTGATGTTGAAACATCATGAGTGTGGTTATGGTGAAGTTTGAGGGATTTCCCAAGCCTGAGCACCAAGGTGCAGCTGTGGAAGCAATCCCAATGCTTGGAAACCCTAATTTGGTGTAAAGTGCAATTTACCCAAATTGAGAGGCCCAACTTGTAATTTTCACCTTCTAGAACATCTTTTATGGCTCTTGTTATCATTTAGAGTAGAAATGATGAAAGAGATACATTAATGAATAATCTGGTAAAAAGAATGATCTTTGTGGCGAAAGTCACCCAATTTGGGCATGGAGACTTTTCATCTATGTACCCTAATTGGAGGTTGGCTTCCTTAACCCTTAGATCTTAAGTTTTCATGAGTGTCGCATAAGATTAGATGGGCTTGGACATGCCTTGAGCAAAGGAGGGACCTAGATGTAAATTGTGATCTTAAGGGGTCCTTGTAATGGAAAAAGGGGCTAATGTATAAAAGGCTTTCTCTTTTCAAACAAGTGAACGATCCTTCCCTGTTTCATTCACTTCCTCTCTTTCTCAAACGACCAAGACCTTGCTCTGGAGATCAGGGAGACGACCAGGTTGTTCTAGGTAAGGAAACTCCTCTTCTAACACGAATCCATGGTGGATTTCGCCCCCCTAAGGTTGGTTTTATAGATAACTCATCTTATCTCCTTGTTCTAGCCAATCAAATCTACGGTTCCTTGGAGATTTCACCCTGACCAAGTTGTAGAACCTCAAGAACGCCATTAAAGCTTGGACTTCGAAGTCTTGGAGCTTTAGGAACAAACTTGAGGCGGGTTTTATAACTCTAAACTTATGCTTTATATCTATGCTTTGATTCTTGTAAATTTACTTGGCAAATTCTTCTTCTACCTCCCTTCTTCTTTGCACGGTTGCAACTGAACCAGTGGGGGACACCGACCTTGCTAGAGGTTGAAGATGAGGGGCGTGACTCCCTATGTACTTTTTCAAACGACCTTGGACCCTGTTGGTCCAAACGGTTTCAAACCGTTTGCTCTCAAACGGTCTTGCAAGACCGTTTGGATTGAAACGGTCTCAAGACCGTTTGAAAGAGTTGACCAAGGGACGACCGTTTGAGGGTCTGTTCCTAACATATTGAATTTCATCTCTGCAAAGAATCAAAGATCAATTCCTAACCAATTAAGAGTTGAAGGCACTTCAACATGAAACCCTAATCGGGTGAAAAAGTGCTGATTTAATATATAGATCTTGTTGAGTTTTGGGTTGAAGGACCCAAACGGTCTCAAGACTGTTTGAGGATTCCTCCAAACGGTCTCAAGACCGTTTGGGCACAACCCAAGACCGTTTGAAGGTCTAGGATTAAATTAATCAAACGGTTTGGAGGTCCAATTGTAGGAAATTGAAGAATTGATGAAAATTGCTGATTTTGACCTAATTGGACTTCAACCTTAGTCAAAACGGCTTGGATCTTGGTCAAACTTTGGGCAAACGGTCTCAAGACCGTTTGGATGATGTCCAAACGACCTCACGACCGTTTGGGCCAAGTTTGAGCCCAATTGGAGGTCAATTGATAGGTTCAACCTTGAGTTGATTCATGTTGTTGAACATTGATGACCAACCGATTTGAAACCCTAATTGAGAAGGATTAAACCCTAATTGGCTTGCAATTGAGGGTCAATTTGATGTCTAAGTGGCTAAGTCTAACCCTAATTGACTCAATTTATATGTGGTTAGTATAGCTTTGACCAATTGAGGGCTTCAACACACATATTCCTAAACTTTGGTAACCTTGGAACCACCTTGGAGGTCCAAACGGTTTGAGTCCATTTGGACCAAACGGTCTCAAGACCGTTTGGATCCAAACGGTCTCAAGACCGTTTGAGACCAAACGGTCTCAAGACCGTTTGAGGCCAAACGGTCTCAAGACCGTTTGGGCTCAAACGACCTCAAGACCGTTTGGACTCAATCGACCTCAGGATCGTTTGGTCCAATCGATCTCAAGCAAACTTGATCAAACGGTCTCAAACCGTTTGATGCTCCAAACGGTTTGGAAGTCAACCCCTCCAAACAGTCTTCACCTCCAAACGGTCTCAGGACCGTTTGGGAGGTTGAAACCGTTTGAAGGTTGAAACCGTTTGGGGATGTTGGTGATGGTTTATACTTAACCATTTGATGGTGTAATTGTTTCAATGAAGGTTCAATCTAAACCCTAATGGTAACTTAGGTCATTAAGGGACTATGTGATTAGTGAGTTAACCCATGGTGGTGATCATGAGGCAAATTACCAAAATACCCTTGAAGGGTCTAAAGGGGGTAAAACCTTGTTCTAATCAAAACCTAATCACATGATGATGATGTCTTGGCTCATGTTAATTAATGTGGACTTATCTCAACCTGATCTAGAGTGGTGTTGTCACCATCTACTAGAGAGAGGAGAGAGAAAGCATCCTAGAGAGAGAAAGTACCCTTTTGAGATGTGATAATTGATGA
The DNA here is from genome assembly GCA_963693085.1 of Alisma plantago-aquatica. Lineage (NCBI taxonomy): Eukaryota > Viridiplantae > Streptophyta > Magnoliopsida > Alismatales > Alismataceae > Alisma > Alisma plantago-aquatica. The sequence goes on from OY856412.1 coordinate 951,220,784, forward strand.
TTGTGAAAAGTTAGGCCTGCTACATTCTAGTATTCTCATATATAGTGTAATGCTAATGTTATTGTTTGAAGAACAATGTGTGATGATAAGAATACTAAATGTACCTAACTAATCAAGTGAAATGTAGAGCCCTGATCATAGATCCATCATTGTCAGTTGTCTAAATGATGGTGAAACAGGTTTTCCCCAGGGAACTCCTGGAGCACATACTTTTGAGTATGTGGGGTACATGGATGTGTAGAACCTTACATCCTAGTGTAGGAAAGTGACGAAGATTTTTATAGTCCGTCCATCCTTCACTACAAGTTGTTCAGGGTGAGAGGTTTTGATGTAGATTCTTGTAGTCCATCAACCCCACCACATAGTCCAAAGAGGTGAGTGGTATTAGTATCCTCCCTTAAGGACACAAACACCGCATCAGTGGTAGGTAAACATGAAATCTCCTGATGATGAAGAGAGTACAGAATGCCACTGTAACTCTAAGAATAGCGAAGGTCCAGCGTACCCTGGAGAGCTATTACAAAGGACATCCCGCCAGATGTCTAACTGTTAATCCTCTAACTGACTGAGGAAGGTGAAGGTCATGAGAATCCAGCTCTTTCAATGACCTAGTATGATACCGAGGCGACTTAACAGTGGTCGGTTGGAGTATGAGTGGTATACCTCATCTCCACAGGGCATAACAATAATGTTTGAAAACATAATCAATAGCGTAGTATATCTGTTAGAATTATCTACGAGTTAATTGATTGATGTTATCCTGAATAGTGTAGATGTTCTCATATTTCATAATGATTGAACTCTTGCTTATCATCAGAACTGTTAAGGAATACCTTGAAGGCTTTATTGCTTTAGCTATTTCTTGCTTTACTTATAAAGCTTCTAGTGGAGAGTTATAACTCTCGCTGGGGCAATTATGTATAATTGTCTCACTCCACAGAATTCAACTTTTTAGGTGGTCGCCGAAGACGAAGGAACCAGTCTCAAGGTGACCAGTCCCAGCAGCAGCACCAGGAGTAGTTGATCTCAGGTGGAGATCCAGTCTGTTTTATGATGTAAATAGATGTCAGTCCTATGTGTCCTCTGTACTCTCAGGTCCTGGAATGTTTTGTTGTGAATTCTTGAGGAAATTTTGTAAGCATGTTGCATGTAATTACTCAAGAAGTAATTGGTCTGAGTTGTATACAGTTAAATCCTTTTTCTATGGAAAAGGTTTGTGGTTTCAAGCTCTAATCTCGAAAAGTTTTAATTTCCCGTGATTTTCGTCTTCCGCTGTTTACCGAATGTTTCCACATGTATTTAATTTGGGGATTAATCCGTGGTTTGGAGATCGGAGCCCACAGTGAGGTACTATCGCCGAGCAAGTCTTGGGACAAGGTATGCATCCACAAACCATCTTTCCTATTGTATAAACATTGACGCGATTCCTTTTGTTCTGGGTTTTGGAGAGAAAAGTTTTGTTTCCGCTGCTTCTCTCCCTCCCATAAAACCCAACACCTAATTCATCATATATGGTGATGACCTAATCCACCATTAATTGTGATCATTAGGTCACCATTGGTTGCTAGATCAGTAATACATTTAGTTAACACCATCAAATATTAAGCCAATATCATCATTGATTGATAACATCATTAGAATACTTAGTGGATGATAATTAAACGTCTAAAAATCTGACCTAAGAGGGTGAGTTGTCACCATAAATTTGACACCATTGATCAGAAACATCAGTTGCAAAATAGCAACACCATTGGCTATTGAATGGTATGACCATAAGTGGTGTGATAGGTAATGAAATAGCTTGAAAACCCTAATTTGAACCATCAACTATTTTGTGCTTAGCACCATAGGTTGATGCTATCAAACTGTCCTAGATCATGTTACACCTTAGAAAGGCCATACACATTTTTAAAAGTTCATATAGAATTGGAAAAAAATAGGGAACACCACAAAAATTCATAATTCTAAACAAGCATGGTTTCTCTATGCTTAAATCAACACATTAAGGCATAACCATGAACTAACAAGCTTATAGTAAGCAATATAAGTGAAGAATGCTATATAACTCACCTCTATAGACTAGGTCAGATCCCAAACAACAATAATCTCGAGCAAAAAGGGTAAGAAAACCTTAGATTCAAATCTGAACTTGGCCAAATAGGTACTTCTCTCCACAAAGAAGCAAAATCCTAGAAAAAGAAACAAGAAGGATAGATTTTTGAGTTGTAGAGACACTTTCACCATGGAACAGTAGGGTTACGACCTGGAGGAAGGTCTAAGGAAGGAGAAGAGCAAGAAAAATGAAGAAGGAAGGAAGAAAACAACTTTCCTTGGTCGAATTCCCTAGAAGATGACCTTGAAAACCCTAGGTAGGGCTAGATGGAGCTCTAGGAGACCTTCTTCTCCAAAAAGGAGTTGTCTTCTACCTTAGAGCAGTTGGTTCTGCAGAAAAATAGAGTGGATTCGTTGCTCCAGGTTAGAGGAAAGAGAAAGCAAGCATAGTTTCATATTTGGGCAAGGAAGAGGTAAATATAGCCCATGAATAAGGATAGAAGCAAGCATGAGATGTAAAAGTAGCTTCCCCATGTGTTTATGGCCTTAAACTATTAAGAATATACAAGCACACATACAAGAAGCTCCTCCACCATCCCTATTTATCCTTATTAGCTTTTCTTTGTCGAAATTCCCATCCAATCACATAATCCATTAGTTGATAGCTACTAAAAGTAGCTCATCCGTGAAGGGGTAAACCTTAAAATACCCTTGATAAAAACACCTTCAAACTATGGCTCAACTAGGAGCTCCATGGATCAAAAATCTCAAGAATGATAATATAATATCTGAGGAACATAATGTATGTGACAAATTACAAAGAAAACCCCTCAATTGGATAAATTGTAGAAAAGTCCAAAATGTACAAAAAATGCATAATTTGCTCAAACAGTGTCCAAATTGGACCAAATTTGAAACATAAGCTTGTATTATGATTTCAAAACATATCAAAAGGTTATATTAGGATTCTAAGCATTCAATTATGGTAATTAAGCTCATTCAACTTATTAAACACATTTAGGGGCCTTACAATCCTGACCTTTACTACACCTATCGGTTCTGTCAAAGGCATAGGCGCCAAGATCCTTAGTATCATCTACACTTGTACCCTTTGTGGAGAACTCCAATTGGAGCCGAGTCAGTTGGAAATTGACAACAAACATCTATTTGACATCCTCGCAGAAACCGCACCGACTCCTTGGAGATGGAAGAGAGAGGTCGAGAGAATAGCTTTCTTCCTTCGCGACAACCATCCCAGCTGCTCATTCATCTACAAGGAGGCAAACAAGGCGGCTTCCTCGCTAGCAGATTTGGCAAGACAAGACAGGAGGAGCATGTGGCATGCCGCAAGAGATTTATCCGAGACCACGCTTAATTTTGCCTTGCTGACATCCGGAGAAGAATATACCATAGATACGTTAGAGCAAGCTAGTTAAGCGAGTTCATTTTGATGGAATGTACAACTATACATTTTGTGAGCGTATAGCGATCTGTTTTGAGTGTCTTGTATATCCTTTGCTCGACGAGGAGACGAGATGAATAGACATCTCCTCAGTTAATATTTTAAAAAAAAGTGTTCTTCTTTAATATATTTCTTTATTGTGTTAAAAAATGTGGTATTCTTCTTTAGTATCAATGCTCCCTTGAGAGGTTACTCAAAAAAATCAATGCTCCCTTGAGAATGTGGATGAGTCAACTGAAAGCCAGCCTAGCCTGTGCACTGTCGCAACTTTGGCAGTTATCGCATGCGGACACATTATATAATGTGCTACCTATTTCGTATACGGTCTCACTCTATTGGCCTTTATCACGGGGGGAAGTGGACGAGGCAGTCCAGATGATTTGGTCTGGGAAACCAACCCACCCAGTGCAATGAATAGCCTTATTCTTCGACTGAAACTGGACCAACTTTTTGTAATCTAGGCCCATAATATCAACACCGCCATTGCTTCTGATCTTGGGCCGAATCTTCGTATTCGGTCAAAATCGGTGTTCTGATTCAAATACAAATTAAGTATTACACAAAATTAAGCTAAAACGTTTCTATAGAGAACATATCAGACAATATTTTTTACCAATTATGATCCTATGGTATCATTGGAAGAGAGGGTATGATGGGGATATTGTGTGGGATATATGGGTACACATCTGTTGTGTAGTTACCAATGTTCATAGGTTATATATAATGTATATCCACATGGAAAAAGATCTGTTTTATATTATCCGGTCTGATAGGTTGAAGACCAATTTCACTATATCTGGACCAGAATCAAGGAAAGGATGCACGGCTGTAGCAAAGTATAAGACTAGGGGTGTGAAAAATTTGATTTTAGGTCGATACTAGATTTGACAAATCGAGTCATCAAAAAGTAGCTCAATCCAGAACCGTCACATAGCCAATCTTTTTATAAGGTGATATATCCGAAATCAGACCCAATTTCATAATTTATAATCTGGAATCGAAGCTGAATCCTATACTTTTGTTAATTAGAAAAGAAATATAGGAACTTGCACATAATTAGACATTATATTTTTCAAAAATTTCAATCGAAATTCAATCAGGATTATATCAACCAGTATCCAAAACCGACCAGTTTCAATTTAGACGTCAATTTCTAAACCTGGAACTAAGATTGATAAAATCCAAAATCAAACTTGATTTTTTTTCTAAGTCGGACGAGACTGAGTTCACGGGATCAGATAAAATATGACAACCCTACTATATAAGAAGGCCCAGGATCGGGCCGGTCTGAATAGCTGGCTTGGCCTAGTTCAACTGTCGGGACTAGGGATGAGCATTGGGTCGGGTCACCCTGGGTTTTGACAAGCCCATGCCCAAATCTATATTTTTAACTAGGTTTCGGGCCGAGTTTAGGCCCAGGTAATGTCTAAAAAACTTGGCTTATACCCGACCCACATAATATAGCCCGGATTTGCTCAGGTAACACAGTAAAAAATATTTTCAACTTATACAATAGAAAAAATATTAACATAATTTTTGAAATGTGTTCCACTAGGTATATGCAATCTATGTATCATTAGAGAACTAATACACTTAAAAATTGTTATATAAATTCAATAGATGAAACAAGTAGAATATAGATCACACACATTTAAAATCACAATCATAGCCCATTTATTTATGTGAATGAGATTTTTACAGTTTACATTGAATAGAAGATGCACATTTGTATTTCAATTAATGGTCTAGTAATGTCATGACTGAGGTGATTTGTGAAGCACAAGTAGTATAAATCAAACCTTTTACAGTTAATTTGTATAAATTATAATGACATGTTACATACAAAATGAATGTGCATGTCCTAGATTTACTCTAGTACATTGCTCTTAGACTATAATTAATGACTGACTAAATATATATATATATATATATATATATATGAATCAAATGTAATTATGAAAGTTTGTAGTCAAATGAATCATATAAAAGATATGTATCATATACAAACATGTAGTTACATATACACGTTTATATAATAAAATTGGGTATCTGGGTTTTCGGGTCTGGGTTCACCTAGGCCCTGACCTGGCTCATATAAAAATGTGGGTAAATTAAATGGATCAGACCTAGATCGGGTTATGTGGGTCGGGATATATGTTGAATCGGGCCGGCCCAGTCCGATGCTCATCCAGTGGGGGAGCCACATAGCGGCCGCATGAGGCCGGTGCCCCACCCTCCTTTTCCAAAATTTGGCAATGGTAATATAGGCCGGTCAATCTGTTACCAGCTCAGACATCTTCTTTTGAGATAATTGATTTTTTTCAACGAGATAATTGATTTTTTTCAACGAAATAGGAACCACGAATGCAGGTGCTATTACATCGGCGATTATTACTCCGAATTTGTCGTACTGCCAAGGGTCGAGTATCTTCTCACTCCAATTTGCGGGTTCGCGGGTTCCTATTTTCTTAACCCTCTCTTCGATTCTTCCCGATACGGTTACCGCTTGTTTCGGCGTCATTTCTTAGGCTCCGTTCGGCAACGCGTCGAACTAACGCCTGACAGCTGCGCGGAGCGCTCAGTTCACCCGGACAGCTCCAATCGCTCTAACTGAAACACAAATAGACCGCTGCTGGGATTTGTAGTTCATTGTTCTACAGAAAACCCTAGCCTGTCGCTCAGATTTCATCACGTCATATTAACACGGTGAATTGCCCTTAATGAATGACTTGCGGCCCGTACTGACGCTTTGCCGAACGATACCTTAATTTTTTTTAACGTTTCGAGTTTTTTCTATCCTCATCCGTTTTAAGCTCTTAACTCCTATTCACATAGGTTGAAACCTCCAGATTACACAAAGAGCTGTCATTATTTCTCAACATCCCTAATGTAAAAGCCTCGGTGGATGTCCTATCATGGAAGTCCAATCATAATCTGGTCTAAGTAAAAGAACACAAAAACCGATCACTAAGAAGTATAACAGACGAAGGACACTGCATGATGTACCCATCAAGTAATACATCTTTTGGTAAGTTCTTTTATTGACCTTTATTAAGTTTCTGACCCCATACATTTTCCTGCTATTTAGGGGCCATTTGGGTAGCCAATTTGTAACTGCTGTAGTAATTAAGGACTGATGGGATTTGGACTACCTAACTAACAAATACAGCAATTTTTAATTACTTCGTTTGGATGACTGGGAATTTATAAATACGGTGATTACAAATACTGCCCTTTTAATCACCTTGTTTGGTAAAGATGTATTTAAAATGCAGTATTTATCTTAATCCCACCATTGACATAAAAACCACCATATGTCTATACTACATGGGAATACGTTGTTGTCCTCTTCCATATGGACATTTCAAGCTAACACCATCTTACTCAGCCACCTTGGACAACCCTTGAATTCAACTACTTAACATGAACATTCAGAACAGACAATACTAAAATAAAAGCCACTTGTCTCAGTATATACTTTTAGAAGCATTTTGTATCTAAAGTTTACATATACAGTATCAACAACAAAATTTTCATTGCATGAACAAATCAGATACATATGATCAACAACTCACCCAATTCGTTTTGACCACCCATTCCTCCTACACTTGCTACTTTCCACCATCAACATCAACCCGCAAAACCACCACAATCTGCTGCTCTTCACCACCACCAACTATCACTATCAATTGAGCAACAACACCACAATCCACCATTTTCAACCAACAACACCACCATCCATCTCGTGGCAACACCACACTCCCACCTCCTCACCACCAACTAAACACAAAATAGCATAAGCAAAATAATCTACATAGCGGCACCATGGCAGCATTAGCTATTAATATAGCTCTGAGCAACAATAGTAAAATTGAACAAATGACTAGCAGAGGTGGTAGCAATCAACATAATCGTATTTCGGCAGGATATTCAGTAACTTGCTCCGACTGGCTGGCATGCGAGGCAGCACCCACGAGCGTCGTACTATCTCCATGAGCCCATTGAATGACTTGCCGATGGGGTTCTCGTTCCCGTGTCCTTACCCCCACCGTGTCGGACAGGCTCACAATGGCAACCGTCAGCTGGAGGCATGGAGCCTGCGGCAGAGTTGGGGGCAAGCAGACCCGGCCCAATGCGTTGGCGCGGCGGAGTGCAGATCGGGAGGCTTGGAGGGATATAAGGAGGAGTAAAAGGGAGATGAAAAAGATGCTTAGGAGGACGGGTTGGAGGGCTCGAAGTTGATGGCACAACGGGCTCGAACGGTAGATGTGGCCGTGTTGAGAGGTGGATTAAAAAGGGTGGCGACCCAATTTCTCTAGGTCCAAGACGGTGGCAGATGGTTGCTTTCTGTCGAAGCTCGGCGATGGGGTGGTGGTCTCTACCGCCGCCGGGTTGTCTGCACGTCTGGATGCTCGATCAAGCATAAGGGCTTGCTAACCAACTCTTCAATAGCGGGTAGAGGCGGTACAGTGTATACCATGGATGGTTGATATTTTTGGAGTTTCGGTCATGAGGAGGCGCCCTCCTTCCTAAACGCGGCGCCAGATCTGAAGGCGGTGTAGATCTGAAGACCAAGACACACTAGATTCGCCCACCGAAACCACGAACCACGTGCTAGATATCTGCTATGGTGGAGTAGAGAGGGATTGGGGGAGACAGGAGGTAGATGGGGTCAGAACCCTAGCGACAGTGGGCGAAGGGAGGGCAAAGAGACAGGCGGGGAGGAGAGGTGGCAACAACGTAAAAAGATCGAGGGAGGAGACTATCGTAACGATCATAGGAGGGGAAGATCACTGGTGGAGAAGAGAGGGATCTGGGGGGATCGGGAGAGTCGGGAGGCGGAAGCCTTCTTTTGGCATTGGACTTAACTTTGGAAAAGCTTGGGCAGTTTCACACGTCCCGGACGCGGTGGTAAACAGCCATCCCCTGCCCAGCTGACACTTCCCAGCCCCTCACGCGGGTCCCGTTTTTTTTTCTCTTTTAATTTTTCAAGGGAAATCCGCTATTTTATTTATAACTTTTATTCCAAAATGATTTTTTTGACGAAACAAAATGCACCCGATTCATTATAAAAAATACATTTAAATAAGACTAATATTGGTATATTTTTGAAAAAAAATCATATAATAAATAAGTCAAGTGTGAATGCGCCTACTTATGGTGTGAATGTGCACATAATGAATTTTTTAACAAAATAAAAACCACTGAACTTGTTACGAAAAATCCAATCTAATAAGACCAATATTGATATATTTTAAAAAAATAAGATACACACTATTTTACCAATAGTGTGCACATTATAGTAAGATTTATGTTAATTTATATTTATACACAACATTTAAAAAGTGGATACATTCGCACTATAAATGATACATTAACACCGTAATTGGGTATTTTTCTACAAATACCCAATTTTATATTTATGCGCCTACTTATGGCGCACTCACACCATAAGTGGGCACATTCACATCATAACTAGGCACATTCACACATTCACAACATAAGTGAGCGCATTCACATCATAAGTGGACACATTTACATCATAAGTGGGCACATTCACACATTCACACCATAAGTGAGCACATTCACACCATAAGTGGGCACACTCACATCATAAGTGGACACTCACACACCATAAGTGTGAATGCGCCTACTTTTGCTGTGAATGCGTCCACTTATGGTGTGAATGCGCCCACTTATGGTGTGAATGTGCCCACTTATACTGTGAATGCACCCAGTTATGGTGTGAATGTATGAATGTGCCCAGTTATGGTGTGAATGCGCCCACTTATGGTGTGAATGCGCCCACTTATGTTGTGAATGCGCACAGTTATGGTGTGAATGTGTGAATGCGAACTTATGAGGTGAATGCGCCCACTTATGGTGTGAATGTGTGAATGCGCCCAGTTATGGTGTGAATGTGCCCACTTATGGTGTGAATGCGCCCACTTATGTTGTGAATGTGCACAGTTATGGTGTGAATATGTGAATGTGTCCACTTATGGTGTGAATGCGCCCAATTATGGTGTGAATGTCCCCACTTATAGTGTGAATGCACCCACTTATGCTGTGAATGCGCCCACTTATGCTGTGAATATGTGAATGCGCCCACTTATGGTGTGAATGCGCCTACTTATGTTATGAATGCGCCCACTTATGGTGTGAATGCGCCCACTTATGGTGTGAATCGCCCACTTATACTGTGAATGTGCTCACTTATGGTGTGAATGTGTGAATGTGCCCAGTTATGTTGTGAATGTGCCCACTTATGGTGTGAATGCGCCCACTTATGCTGTGAATGTGCCCACTTATGGTGTGAATATGTGAATGCGCCCACTTATTGTGTGAATCCGCCTACTTATGCTGTGAATGCGCCCACTTATGGTGTGAATGTGTGAATGCGCCCACTTATGGTGTGAATGCGCCCACTTATGGTGTGAATGTGCCCAGTTATACTTTGAATGTGCCCACTTATGGCGTGAATGTATGAATGTGCCCATATGGTGTGAATGCGCACACTTATGTTGTGAATGCGCCAACTTATGGTGTGAATGTGTCCACTTATGTTGTGAATGTGTCCACTTATGGTGTAAATGTGTGAATGCACCCACTTATGGTGTAAATGTGCCCACTTATGTTGTGAATGCACCCACTTATGGTGTGAATGTGCCTACTTATGGTGTGAGTGTGCTCACTTATGGTGTGTATGCGTGAATGCTCCCACTATGGTTTGAATGTGTGAATGCGCCAACTTATGGTGTAAATGCGCATACTTATTCTGTGAATGTGTGAATGAGCCTAGTTATGGTGTAAATGTGCCCACTTATGATGTGAGTGCGCCCACTTATGGTGTCAATATTTCTACTTAACACGCCAAATATTAGTAGTAAACACCCACTTATGGTGTGAATGTGCCCAGTTATGATGTGAATGTGCTCACTTATGGTATGAATGTGCCCTATATTTGTAATAAAAGTTTATTTATGACAAATACGCCTACTTTTGATTGAATGTATATTTTTGATTATATGCGCCCACTTATGGCAAATGCGTCTACTTGTATGACAAATGTGCCTACTTATCACAAATCTTAAACATAGTATGTGCATAAATATCAAATTAACACAAATCTTAACACAATGCACCTACTTTTTAGATGTTATGCATAAATATAAATTAATATAATCTTAATATAATGTGCACACTATTGGTAAAATAGTGTGCATATTATTTTTTTCAAAATATATCGATATTGGTCTTGTTCGATTGCATTTTTCGTAACGAGTCCAGTGGTTTTTATTTCGTTAAAAAATTCATTATGGATTAAAAGTTATTGACAATTTTCATTTTTGTATTCTTTTGTGTGCAGATCTGCCACGTGGCAAAAAAAAAACAAAAAAGGGGGCGGGGGTCCCGGTCGGGGAAACCACCCAGCCAAGCGGCAAAACTACCGCGTCCAGAATGCATCATAGGTTAGCCGCGTCAACATAGCATTTTCGTTTGGCATTCCAAAAGCTCGCCAATTTCGACGTCTTTTGCGAGGATCGTGGAAGGCACGGGAGGGAACTACTGCATTTAGACTGTCGATTTTGGTAAAATTGCAAGTCCCGATCCAAACGACGTCATTTTCAATACCGTACTCAGAATACCCTAACGAAATACAATACCGTGTTGAACTACAACACCCAAACGGCCCCTTAGAGCTTTTCTTTACTGGACTAGTTGCTTAATTCTATAGATAGTAGTTTTACTACTATGGTTGGACGCTTATATGTATATATAAAAAAATTGATGCCAATGCATTAACTGTTGGATATTTTGTAACCCACAAGTCCCTATTTTTTATGGACTTGTGGATATTCCAAATTTCATTATATGCTTTTATTATGTGGCCCATATAACAATCATGGTCAAAGAAGGAAACTGCTGAATTAATAGGATTGGGATTTAATTTAGAAGACTTTCTCTTTTATTTTACAACCTTGATGGACGGTTGTGATTAAGACTTAAAGAGAAATCCGTCCCTCTCTCTGCCTATAAATATAACCCAAAATCCATCTTAGGGTTAACTTACGAAACTGCAATTACGACTTGGACTTACACCTGGCGGCTTAGGCGAAGGGAGAGAATACGTGTTTCAGATCTAGAAGTTTTACTTCATTAAGATCTCGTCTTCTGTATTCCACAATGTCTACGGGTATGTTTTACATTGTTTAGTGACTAGTTTATGATCAAGATCCTAAATCCTAATCATGTCCATGTTAGTCATGCTTACGTATCATAGAATCAATTAACATGTGGTATCAGATCCAGGTTATGATCATATTCTTAGTCCTAAATCAAGATAAAATCAACTTTTATCCATGTTTCTGCATCTTTCGAAAAAAGTGTCAGAATTCAATGAAATTTTGACTCTTCATCAGAAACGACGTTTTCTTCAAGATTTATCGCTACGCCATAAAGTTTTCATTTTTTAGCCTAATTCGGCCGTTTAGACCCTCAAAACCACGTTTTAAGTGTTTTTGGGTATAATTGTTATGTAAATTTTGTTTGATGTTTCCGTGCCTTATTGAATAATCCTGGAGTAAAACTCTATCATGTATAGGACTATAAAAATTTTCCTTAATTATTTGTTCACTAAAATCTCATATATGCGTATAACTGTTAAGGAAAAATCCCATATATGCGTATAATTGTTAGGGAAAATATGTTATTAAGAGCAATGTTCATACGTGAATGTTACTCTTCTTAAGATATGACGTTCATATTATTGGTTGAAGTTCACCACAGTGGACTCAAAGAACGTAAAGGATGTCAGACTAAGTAAACTTATTGTTGGTTAATTACTAGCATTATGTATTACCCACAGGTAGTCAATGCATTACAAGTAAAATAACTATTATGGAGTTGTTTCATTTATGTAATTAAACATGTATAGGATATCCACAGATACCATACTTGTTTGATTATTGGTTTAAATCACTCGCTTATGCATAAATTTTAGTCATATTTGTCTATATGTGTTTACAACTCAAAGATTAATTATCGTGAACATATTTCTATAATGCAGTTCATCAACCCGCTTGTCTTAATTCCTTTGTCAACTCAGTTCCCGAACTAGATGGGACTAATTACACCGAGTGGAAAGAACATGTTGAGTTTTACTTGGGTGTGCTTGAGATTGATTCGGGATTAATCGTAGACAAACCTGCTGATCTTACTGCTACCTCAACAGAGAATGAGATCAAAAACTTTAATGCATGGACTAGAGCTAATAAACTTTGCTTGAAATTCATGTGTTTAACCACTGCTACCAAAATCAAATCCTCCATTACTGAGAGTGAGAGTGAGACAGCTAAGGAGTATTTAAGAATAGTTACTGAACGCTTTAAGGTTGTTGATAAAGCAGTTGTTGGAAAACTTATGGTTGAACTAACGACTGCCCGTCATGATGATACTAAAATTATGCAGAAACATGTACTTGACATGACTAATCTGGCTGCAAAACTAGGTAAATTGGGCATGACTGTTGCGGATTCGTTCCTAGTCCAATTTATCCTAAACTCACTGCCTCAGCAATATGGTCCTTTTCAGATTCACTATAACACGATTAAGGATACGTGGAATGTGAATCAACTGACCAATAAGCTGGTTCAGGAAGAGGCTCGAATTTAGCTACAGAATGGTCATGTTGCTTAGGCAAATTACATGCATGGTAATGGGTACTGGAAGAACAAAGTCGGTAAGAAAAATTGGAAGGGCATTAAGACTAGTCCATCCAATCAGTCAGGCCAATCTGCACCTAAGAAAGCAAGGAAGAATGATAACTGCCACTTCTGTAAGAAGCCTGGACACATTCAGAAAGATTTCATAAAGCGCAGAGAATGGTTCGAAAAGAAAGGCAAGCCTTTGGATTTTGTATGTAGTTTCGAATCAAACTTTGTAGAAGCACCTTGTAATACTTGGTGGATTGATTTTGGCTCTAATGTTCATGTTTCAAACTCGATGTAGGGATTCCTTACAACCCGAAACATAAGTCCAAATGAAGCCTATCTTTACATGGGAAATAGAGTGAAAGCTCCAGTAGAAGCCATTGGCACCTTTTGTTTAGTATTAGACTCTAGTTTCTATTTAGATCTGGAGCAAACTCTTTATGTACCTTCCATTTCTAGGAATTTAATTTCCATGTCTAAACTTGATAATGATGGTTTTTCATTAGAAATTGGTGGTGGACGTTTCAGTTTGTTTAAGGAAAACTATTTGTTTGGTTCAGGAATTTTGATTAATGGTTTATATCAAATTTTTCTTAATGATACATTTTCTGAATCGCTTCTTGTTACCTTGCATCCTAAAGTGGGTTTGAAACGTAGTAGGACGAGTGAAAGTTTTGCATTTTTGTGGCATAAAATACTGGGTCATATATCCAGAGAAAGAGTTAATCGTTTAGTAAAAGATGAGATTCTTCCGAGTCTTGATTTTACTAATTTTGGTGTTTGTGTGGATTGCATTAAGGGTAAGCAAATCAAACAGACTAAGAAAGGAGCCACAAGAAGCACTGAACTACTCAAAATTAAACACACAGACATATGCAGACCTTTCGATATTCCATCTTTTGGTGGAGAAAAATATTTCATTACCTTTATAGACGATTATTCACGTTACTGTTATCTTTGCCTTTTGCATGATAAATCTCAATCTGTGAATGTTGTTCAAATTTACATTACTGAAGTTGAGAGGCAATTAGGTAAAAAGGTGAAAATCATTAGGTCTGATAGAGGTGGTGAATTTTATGGAAAATATGTGAATCAGGACAACATCCTGGTCCTTTTGCTAAACTCTTAGAAAAATTAGGAATTGTCCCTCAGTACACAATGCCCGGTTCCCCGTGGATGAATGGTGTAGCTGAGAGACGTAATCGTACACTTCTAGAAATGGTTAGGAGTATGATGTGTTTTTCTAATCTGCCCATATCCTTGTGGATGCATGCCCTTATGACTGCTGTGTACATCTTAAATCGGGTTCCCAGCAAAGCTATCCCTAAGACACCTTTTGAGATGTGGAAGGGATGGAAACCCAGCTTAAGACATTTGTATGTATGGGGATGTCCAGCGGAGGCACACATTTATAATCCATATGAGAAGAAACTCGATCCAAAAACCATTAGCGGTTTTTTCATTGGGTATCTTAAAAGATCAAAAGGTTTAGATTTTACTGTCCTAGACATACTACTAGAATTATAGAAACCGGTAATGCTAAATTCATTGAGAATGGCGAAATCAGTGGGAGTGATAAAGTTAGAGAAGTGATCATTAGAGAAATAAGGGCACCAATACCAATTCCCTTGCCCTCAATTCCGACTGACATTGTTCCAGCTACTGTTGTTGATCCAATCAATAATCTAGAACAACATGTCAATGATCATGCACTCCATAATGAGCCTGTTGTCGCCATTGAACCGAATGTAAATGCAACACCTATAGTAGAATTAAGGAGATCTACAAGAAGTAGGAAATCAGCTATTTCATATGATTACTTGTTGTATTTACAAGAATGCGAATTTAACATAGGGATGGATAAAGATCCGGTTACGTAATCACAAGCCATGAAATCTGAAAATTATGAGAAATGAATCGATGCCATGTGTGATGAGATAAACTCTATGAGTGAAAATAAAGTTTGGGAGTTGGCTGATTTACCTGAAGGATATATGAGAGTCGGGTGCAAGTGGGTCTATAAGACCAAACGTGACTCTCTTGGTAAAATCGAACGACATAAAGCCAGACTTGTAGCCAAAGTTTTTAATCAAGAAGAGGGCATTGATTATAATGAAACATTTTCTCCAGTTTCTAAAAAGGATTCTTTACGAATCATTATGGCTTTAGTAGCTCATTTTGACTTAGAGTTACATCAGATGGATGTGAAAATGACTTTTCTGAATTGGAGTTTAGAAGAAGAAGTCTACATGGCTCAGCCAGAAGGCTTCATTATAGATGGAAAGGAAAACATGGTTTGTTTGTTAAAGAAATCAATATATAGATTAAAGCAAGCTTTACGTCAATGGTATATTAAGTTTCACAATACCATTACGGCCTTTGGGTTCACTGAAAACATTGTTGATCAATGCATATACCTAAAGATCAGTGGGAGTAAGTTTGCATTTTTGGTTCTATATGTTGATGATATTCTAATTGCCACCAGCGATCTTGGTTCATAACGGGAAACCAAGGATTTTCTTTCTCAAAATTTTGAAATGAAAGATATGGGAGAGGCTTCTTATGTGATTGGGATAGAAATATTCCGTGACAGATCACGTAGGTTTTTGGCATTGTCTCAGAATGCTTATATCAAAAAAGTTTTGGAAAGATTTAATATGGCGTCTTGTGATTCTAATGTTGTTCCAATTCAGAAAGGAGATAAGTTCAGCTTAAATCAATGTCCTCAAACTGAATTAGAGCGTGATCGAATGAAAGATATTCCTTATGCTTCTCTTGTAGGAAGTTTGATGTATGCACAGGTTTGCACTAGACCTGATATCAGTTATGCAGTTGGTATGTTGGGACGTTATCAAAGCAATCCAGGCATTGATCATTGGAAAGCTGCAAAGAAAGTGTTGAGGTACTTACAGGGAACAAAGAAACATATGCTCACATTCAAGCATACTGATCACCTTGAAGTGATTGGTTACACAGATTCAGATTTTAGTGGATGTGTGGATACCCGGAAAAACACTTTTGGTTATGTGTTTGTGTTAGCTGGAGGTGTTATTTTCTGGAAGAGCGCCAAACCAACCATTATTGCATCATCCACCATGGATGTTGAATTTGTAGCATGCTTTGAGGCTACAGTTCAAGCATTATGGCTGCGGAATTTTATTTCAGGGCTTAGAGTCATTGATTCTATTTCTAGGCCGCTGAAAATTTATTGTGATAACGTCGCAGCAGTTTTCTTTTCGAAGAATGATAGGTACTCTAAAGGCATAAAGCACATGGAGATGAAATATCTATTAGTTAAAGAAGAAATTCGGGAGAAGAGAGTGCCAATTGAGCACATTAATACGAGTGCTAATATAACAGATCCATTTACTAAAGGGCAGCCACCCAAGACATTTAAGCAGCATGCAGAAACAATGGGTCTTGAGGGTAACCAGTAGCTTTTCTTAATTTATGGATTGCTATGTGCTTTGTAATGACATTGTTTGAGTACTCAGTATTGGAACTTCTGAATTTTTCTGTTTCATATCATGATTCGTTATGTACATATTATTGTAATGTATGATAACAGAAATAGTCTTTCCTAAGATATTAAGTGGACAATTATGATTGCTTCGCTATACAGAATTGGTTAATTTGATTGTTGGTCAGTGGTACATGGAAGGAACTATGTTCTTTAATTAATGTAGAACCGCTATGACCCTCGTCAATGATTCGGGTTAACCAAGATAATTAAAGTAAACCCATTATGTATATTATTTCAGCATTGATACGCGCCTTATGTTTTTCCTATATAACACCATAATAGAATTATAATATGGACCAAGTGGGAGACTGTTGGAAATTTCGTAACCCACAAGTCCCTATTTTTTATGGACTTGTGGATATTCCGAATTTTATTATATGCTTTTATTATGTGGCCCATATAACAATCATGGTCAAAGAAGGAAACTGCTGAATTAATAGGATTGGGATTTAATTTAGAAGACTTTCTTTTTTATTTTACAACCTTGATGGACGGTTGTGATTTAGGCTTATAGAGAAATCCGTCCCTCTCTCTGCCTATACATATAACCCGAAATCCATCTTAGGGTTAACTTACAAAACCGCAATTACGGCTTGGACTTACGGCTGGCGGCTTAGGCGACGGGAGAGAAGACATGTTTCAGATCTAGAAGTTTTACTTCATCAAGATCTCATCTTATGTATTCCACAATGTCTACGAGTATGTTTTACATTGTTTAGTGACTAGTTTATGATCAAGATCCTAAATCGTAATCATGTCCATGTTAGTCATGCTTACGTATCATAGAATCAATTAACATTAACAATGTAGACAAAGCCACTCGTTTGTTATGTTTTTCTAAAGCTAGAAATACTTCTTCCTATTACAATTAGATATATGTTGAGAAGGTATTCTTCATAATAAAGGAAAGGTTTTTGTTTAGAAAATAAGATGGATGGCCAGTTCCTCAACGATCATTTCGTGGCCTATATTTAAAGATAGAGATTATTACGAAAAGTTTGTCAAACATGCCAATCAGTGTAGTATATTTTGTAAGAAAATGCATTTTCAAATATATCTTACTGGATATTTGAAATACTTTAACATAATTTGTCTATATAATTTTTTTAAAGCTTAGAGTGTAGTGTGGTTTCGGAAAGTAAAATGCATAATTGTGCCTCACCCAACTCAAATGTCTGACTCCGCCACTGTGCTCATCCCTAGTCGGGACCGGAATACGCACAACGCCGGCGATATATGTAATATGGAGTATTGCTTCAAAGGATTTTCAAGCCCCCTTTCACATCTAGAGAAAACACTTGTTATTATCGAAGAGAGAGGATAAGTTTCTACTGTAGTCGATCCCCCGATGATCCACAGTTCTTACGCATCTACCCGTGATTCTCTCCTCCTTCCGTATCCGAGAAAAATCACTCGTAATCCTTATTGGAGATCCGTCGAATGAACTGGTGAAGAATACGGCATTTAAATTACGACAATCGGTAAAAACATGTACGACTGATTCAAACGACATAATTATCAATGCAGTAGTTAGAAAATCAGGATGAAATGCAATACCGGTTCTAATTACTTCATCCAAACGGCCCTTTAGTCTTTCACGGACTCACCCTCTGAATAAGTTGTTGCTCAGGCCATTACAATACAAAAGATCATGCGCTAAACATCTAATCTATCATGACCGTAATGAGAATTCGAATATATTCAACTTGTTAATTAAATACACGGAGAGTTAGGATAAGAAAGAACAATGTCCTGGGAGGTTACGTCCCTAGGCATAACTAGATAACGACCCCCACTTATACATGAGTACAATGACAATGTGTGGAAATCTGTGATAGACATCACAAAGATACGATAAGGAGAACAAGATAGAAGAACCATGTTATAATTTTACCACGTGTTCAATACCTATAAGTGATGATATTGTATTTCTCACTAGTCCTTCAGAAGTCATTTATTCGATTTCCCTCTATCGTTTCCATCCAAATAAATTATTGAACATTGGTTAATATCTAGGGGTGTAAACAATGCGGAGAGAGTACGGGTTTGATCATACCAAAACTCATACCTGTTTAATTTAGCAGATCCGATTTCACATTTGCACCCTCATAATAAGTATCATACATGTACCCGTAATGATAGTGGATTTACGGTGTAGGTATACATGTAACATGTTCTATATAAAAATCATATTGTTTATGTAAAGAAAATTTTGATTAAGTTCTATATGTTCTAATACAATGAAATATCACTATTATATAGGATATAAGTATATAATAGTTATATTAAATAATATAATAGTTTATAGATTGAAGATAATTGAGTTAATTATTTACATATTTGTAGTCATTGTCATATTGATTTAGTTATGTAGCATATCATGTAACTATTTTGATTTTAAATTTATATATCTTACTCATGATTATAATTATAATAGTTAATTTCTCAATTAGATGACTAGTCTTAGCCTTATTATAATTAGAGTAATATGTAATCTCAAGTATTATATTAATTCAACTAGTAAAGTAAGACGTCATAATATATTGTTCAATTAGTTATTTATGTATAGCGAGTACACGGGTTTGTAGGTCCGGATCCAAATATATCCATTAATGGACCCGCTTATATATGGGTCTATGGGTATGTAGATTCAAGTTCTATGGGTCCAAAAATTTAGACATGTGATGAATTTTAAAAAAATCCGGATTTGGGGTCCGTGTGTCTACTCTTACTCATTTACAACCCTACTAATAGGAAATAAATTTTCACGATCTCTAACATTCCCAGACCTGCCGCCTTTCTCCGAACTCACATCCTACCCCATTTTCATATTGCATCGTCCATTCCAATTGTAAGTCAAAAGCGTCAGTATCCGCGTGATAAACCATGTGCCAACTCCCAGATCTGGACTGGGCAGACAGCGTTTGAATCATAGTCCATGGGCCGATTCCTAGACCTTTGGTAGCCATGTGAACAATGAGAGCAATCTTAGATTTGGATTGCGAGGATGGTGTTTGAATCATAGTCCATGTGTCAATTCCTAGACCTCTGGTAACCATATGAATAATGAGAGCAATCTTAGATCTCCACAAAAGTTAACAAGCAATACAATTTCTTTACTAATAATGGAATCCATTCCACATTCCAACCAATTTACATATACATCATTTTCCTACCATTTTCTCATAATTTTTCACACATTTAATCCACCCATTTGCACCTACTTTCGCTTAGTTTGGGGCTTTCTGTAAAGAATTTTTCTTCTCAAATAAAAAATACAATTATCCTCCAATTCTATTTTAAATAAACTCTTTTTGAATAAATTACCCAGTTAAAGTATCTAAAATAAAATATTTCCTTTTTAATTTCTTTCTAGAAATTTCTACGAGATAATCTCATGTTATCTTTCCATGTAAGTTTTTTTTTCTGATTTTCTCTAGAACATTCCCGAAATTATTAAGAAATCTAAAAATTATCTTTTAATCACCTAGGACACTCGACGGATCTGAGGCATCCTCCACATGTCACATGGAAGATCTCCTCAATATATGCTCCCCTTTTGCATGACGTATTGCGGTGATTTGCCACCTCTCCATAAAGTTTTATCTAGAACCCCAAAACCCTAAACATATACTATATATACCCCTCTACGCACATCATATTTTTGGCTCTTTCAAATCTCTTGAAGCCGGAGGATCGACTTCCTTCCTTTTTTATCTAGAATCCCAAAACCCTAAACATATACTATAAATACCCCTCTACGCACATCATATTTCTGGCTCTTTCAAACCTCTTGAATCCAGAGGATCGACTGCCTCCCTTTTTACTTCTTTTCTTGTTGCTCGTGATGAAAGGATAGTTCCTCTAACACCTCATTTTATGTTAACTCTCATAGAAAGATAAACTTCTCTAACTACTGCTCCAAACTACCATATTTGTTAACTGCTATAATTGATCTGTAACTACTATATCTGATCTTTTAATCTACTGTAACTGCCCTACAACTGTTATAACCATCGATATTTACTACACCAAAAAATCGGATCTTGTCTTCTTAGCATACATCCGCTAGTCACCTAAAATTTGACACATCGATCCTAATCACCAATGAGGAATCTCCACCTTGGGAGGTTCTGAGGTGATTAGGACCACAATCTACCTAAAAAAATTAAGACTTTTAGGGCTACAACAGGAACGACATGACCATCTATAGCCTAAATTCCCACCCACCAATAAAAATCATTTTTTAATGTTTATTGCTCTAACGGAATCGTTATGAATTGCTCTTTTGTTCTGCAACAAGATCGTGTATTGATACTAGGTTATCGGGAAAGATTGGGGTGCTAAACCTTTCCCACTTGTAACTAGAATGTTGAATCTGATTTCGAGAATTGTTCTTTATTTTCTATTTTCTATTTTAATCCAACATGGATAATCACTCAGATTGACACTGTGGCTTTGATACTTTATTTTTGTTCCTCATTTTTTATACAAAATGTGATGGCAACTATGTATACCCTTTTTTTATTATGCAACATTTCACAACTAAAAAGGGTATATTTTATCCTAAGATACCTCTTCTTGTCCCCCCCCTTCTGGGAATGGTATGATAGTCTGACGACTCCTCTAGGGATATCCAAGACGATTGGAAACAAAATTTCTCCCATTACTAAGATTGAGCATCTTCAGGGTTGATTCATTCTCTCTATTTTCCTTCTTCATATCTGTCATTTTTTCTATGTTTTGGTCTGGGAGTAGGTTGGCGCACTCCTCTAATCACCAACCCTACTCCCCCTCTTTATCTCTGGTCTATTTTGGAAGTCTTGATCTCATTTTGTTTTTGTTTGTTTGTTCTTTAGGTCTCTTTCCCCCCTGATGATCTAGGGTTGTGACCACACTTTCAATTTAGGGTTTGGTGTTCTCTTCCCTTGTAGAAAAGAAACAAAAAGGGAGAATAATAGATGTAGGTTGGAAACATTATTTGATCTTTTTTAAACATACCCATGTTGTTTCTTTATGTGCATATATTAGACTTCCATGATTTGTAGGCTTGCTTCTCACAACACTAAAACCTATCACATGCACTTAGTACACCTATAAACCCATGCGTTATGGAACAATTTCTAACCTCATGTTGGATATGAAAGTGACGTGGAATGCAAGTAATGATATCAATGCGTTGTTAAGTTATATGTCCAAAGGCCTTCAAAGCATCCCACTCTCCTAGAACTCACAAATGATTAATGGACACCATAATCACTTGGTATGTTGAGAGTGGTACTCTTATTTGCCGAACCAAGGTTACCCCTTGATGAGTGCCATCTATCCACAGAGAAGATAAGGACCCACCCCTCCTATGCAAGCCACACTTGAGTGAGGACATAAAGAATGATCTAAACACATGGGCTAAAGAGGGAGAGTTATTTACCTCCTGTGCTTATACTGCTAAATTTTTTGGATGCTTTTTGTGCAGATCTTAACAATCTTTTCTCAAAAGATTACAAATCCTAGATTCAAGAAAGTTTTTTCTCAAAAGATCAACAATCTCGAATTCATACAATCTTTTCTTAAAAGGTTAACCATCTCCGTGTGTTATAGTGTGAAGTGGTGTGTTGGAGAAGGGGTATCATGCTGGGCGCCGCCTCAGGTGTGATGGTTGGTGAGGAGATCAGCAGCGTCGGAGGTTCAACATCTGGGCCAAAGCTTGGTGTTTTGACTATTCGACTCCATGTCACTCAAGTGAGATGGTTGGAGAGAGCCGCTCCCAGTCAGATGTGGTTCGTGGTCGTGCTCCATCACGCAGGTGAAGAAAGGGCTTATCCCCCAACCTTGCCAACACCTCCTTCTTCTTCCTCTGAGTAATACCTAGGCTACCCTGGGTGGTGTTGGCTCATTTTCGTCCTCAATGCCATCGTGAGACTTTGGCGGCGGGTGGATATTACCGCTGGGTGGATATCAGCGGCACGCCCCATCCACCAGTGAAGGTAGAGCAACGTTGTGGCATCCTTCATGGATGTGCAGGCGTAGCTTGTCACCCCTGGCGCTTGGTGCTCTCTGCTTCCACAGTTTGGGTTGCCATCAAGCTGATCGATGAGATGCCTCATCGCAGTCAGGTGCCTCATGCTCTCGGTGGCGTCTCTACTACAGCTGGATTGGAACACCTTCAAGGTGTTCGACGAAATGCCTTGATGCATTCAAGAATTCGTTGACAACAGGAAGTGTGGTTACTCGTTGCTTCTGAGTAGTGATTTGCTTCACTTTCACGGGGCCACTGGTTCAGTCTCGGTGGCATCGACATGGCGGCCCCCCTTTTCGGGGTTCTGTCCCTGGAACTGGCTAGTCGACACACAGTTACCTACTGCTCCTAGCGTTTGGCTGATGATCCTCTGGCACCAGTTGCGTCTGCCTCACGTGGTACAGGGTGATTAGGGGTAGCTCGAGCTTCTCCCTCCCCCATACGGATCCTCTGTTGATGTATCGGAGCACCCACAAGGTGTTTGATGTGGTGCTCCTGTGCAAACAAAAGTTTTTAACTAGTCCAATTCATATTAACTAGTTGTTGTTCTGATGCCGGTCAGGGAATTTTGAAGGATACGTTGGATGTTTTGTATCTCCTCCTATTCACACATTCTAGGTGGGCATAAAGCAAGTGGAGAAAAGGTTTTAGAGCACCTCCAATGTCAAATTCTGGATTCCTTGACTCATTCAGCCTAGTTACGAGTCTGGTATGCACATTGGATGTTTGATATTTCTTGCTGACTTGGGGTTTTTTTCCTTAAGTCATGGACATCTGAAGTCTCCTGATCATGTGTAATGGGCTTGATCTGAATGCAGTGCTCTACTTTCTTTATTTATGAGTGGTCGTCAGACTGAACGCAGGGTGTTGTATAGGTTCATGCCTTTAGCTTGTTTGTTTGATGGGCATTAGTCATATTCCACATAGGGCAGGGTTATGGTTCTTTAGTATCTTGTTTACTCGCTTGTTGAGTATCAATATTTTGATTCCTTGTTTTGGGTGCCTATTGTACCTAAAGTTTTTGGTAATACAGCAACACGATTTTTAGCCGACCAAAAAAAGGTGAACAATCTCACTTCAAAAAATCTTTTCTCAAAATATGAACAATCTCAAATTCAAACAATCTGTTCTGAAAAGATTAACAATCTCAGAATTCAAACAATATTTCAAAAGATTAAAAACTCAAATAATCTTTTCTTAAAAGATTAACAACCTTAAATACAAATAAAATTTCAAACAATTAAAAACTCAATTTTTTTCTTCAAAAGATTAAGCGGATCACAACCAAACGGCCCTACTGAGACTAACAAGATTGGTTAACAATATTTCTTGTCAAAATTGGGTCAACTCTTTGTGCTATCACAAACCCACTAAAAAGTAAGAACCACTCAAAAGCCAAACCTCTCTCCAAAAGGAGGTCTACCCTCAAAAACTTAAGTGAGTAGGGAGTTCCTCCACGTCGAGTAAGTCACTTGCCAATGTTGGGTTTGTCCCATGATGATCCTAGACTATGACCTTGAACTGATCCCAACTTCAACTTTCAATCAATTTGGGTCCTGAACCATGACCTAAAACTAGCCCAATTACACACTTCATCTTCCAACCTAGGTCTTGTACTATGACCTAAAACTAGACCACCTAGCTCCTCACATGCTCACATGTATGGTCTTGGACTATGATACTAAGCTAGACCACCTGTGTGCTTTCATGCCCACATTTACAATCCTGGACAATGGCCTTAAATTAGACCATGATATTCTACTCAACTCTAACCCTATTGGATGAGGGAGCCTGGGAAATAAAGTAATTGGTTGAGCACAATCACTAGCCCAGTAAGGGCTACCTTCATCTTAAGAAACCACTTGGGTCCCCACCTTTCATTATCTTTTGAATTGTTATTTGGCAAGTGCTTCTCAGAGGAGCATCACGTTCACCATCCTTCCACTTTTTCATCCCCACCATGGAATTGGCAAGCATATATTACTCAAAGTAATATCCATTCCCTTACCTTACCCATGATAGCTGCATGAATAACCATATAAAATAAAAAATATAAAAAATCTATAGAAAGGCATCACAATTGTCTTCCATATTGAGAAGGTCCAGAGAAATAAAAGGGATGTCTTTTAAATTTCTTACCTGGTATATTGTGTGTGGAAAGACTCATCACCAAACACAAGGTACTTTTTCATATAATATTACGCCCTACTTTTGAATTCCTTTTATGTGAATTTCAAGACACCACAAGAAGATCAACAAGCCCATACTTCACATGTTGTTGCCAATGATAATATATAATGGTTGTATACATATTGGCAGTCTGATGGTGCCTCCAAGGGGGAGGCCATTCATCATAAGAAAAACAAACCTAAAGGAGTGGATAAGCATAAGGAAGCTACAACAATGCCCCCGATGCCAACCTTACAGGAAGGTCTTCCACATGAGCAGTTTCCAATGTGCTCTTTATGCCACCCCACACTTCAGATATATAGGTGGATGACACTTCTAAGGGTTCACATATGAGGGAGCTAACCACATCGGATTGACAATGTCACTCTTCCCATATGGCATGCAGGGTTCCCACACACCTCAACCAAAACTATTCTAGCTAGGACCCTGTAAGGGTCTGACGTTTGAGAATGTTGGAGGAATACCAATATTTGAGGAGGAAGCAACTTATATCTTGAATCCTGAAGGAGAAGCTGAACGAAAAAAGAAAGAATAAGAAGCTACAGACACCAAGGAAGACGCCCAAGGTTCTGAGAAGGCCAACACAATCACGAATATCCAAGCACATAATATGAATGGCCGAGGACCCATCCCCATCCTACACTCTATATATCCACCGCGTCACTCCTGGTACAAACTATATGCGGGAGCATGGTACAATTTCCACCACCAATATACATGGTGCAACCAACGACAGTCAGACAATAGTGGTACCAGTGGCAACTGCACAATAGGAAGTTGTTGCCCCAGAACCCACCGCTATAGAACTCCTGGTACTTGAAATAAATAGAAGATCAAGCAACTAGAGGGAAAGAAAGATAGTGGGAAAATGTTTAGTGATCGTGCCACTTCCCAGATGTGAAATTGTTTGACAACTTCAACATGCAAAGTTCCATGAGTATGTTGTCAAGGTGGACCTTGTGGCTCACATCATGGCGTATTGCTTAGTTATGGTGGAAGTCCAAGATGATGATAAAGTATTAATAAAAAAATTTCACAGACCTTCACATGTTCTGCATTGTCCTTGTACAATAAGCATGTCATGATCGATATTAGTACATGGTCCAAGATCGCCGAGAAGTTTTTTTATTCGTATGCCCAGAACTTAGACCAAGTCATAACTAAAGAAGACCTAGAAGCATTGCAATAAAAGGCATACAAGAGCTTCTCCAAGTTTGTTGGATGATAAAGAGATCTAGATACCCAAAAGGAATTCTAGCCCATAGATAGGAGGCCCTAGACATGGTAATCAGGGCCGCCTCACTGACTCTTACAACCCACTTTTCCCTACAAAGGTACAATACTTCTCAAAGCACATACAAGCAGGGATACATATCAAGAATTCCATCAAGAGGGGATCTATCAAAACATAGGATCCACCTTCCAGTTGTCAATCTCTCTAGAAACAACTAGCTAGAAGCCTAAATGGACTAAGGTAAAAGCCTCAAATGCCACAATAGGGGTAGTGCTTGTTCCCATTGGATGTGTAAAGTGACAACAACCAACAATCCAAATTTTGCCAGTGCATACAACAAAAGCTCAGATGGACCATACCCCGGTACCTCAACCACAACAAACTTAGGTGATGTTGCCCAATTATCAACCTTAGTACATGCCCCCACAATACCTAAAGCCACTAAGAAACTACTATGGGTACCCACCACCGCCATTCTAACTGCTAATGCAACAAGAATTACCAAACACGCCACCAGAAGCAAACAACCTAACACCTCAAGATGAGCCAACAATTGTTGCTCCATCAGCTAAAGAACCTATTGAGCAAGAAAGGAAGTTCAACCTATTGGGATCTTTTCTTAGCACTATCTTGCATATATCAAGCACTTACTCAGGTTTATAGCCATAAGGTATCCACCAAATCCCTTGCCAAAAAGCTATAATGCCAACGCATTTTGCAACTTCCACTGTGCAAAGGAATACAATACCAACTCATGCATCACACTCAAACATGCCTTATAGGATTTAACAGATGCAAGTGAGGTTAACACAATCAAAATATAAGAGGTCCCAACATCCTCTAATATGGTAGTTATCATCTTGCTGTAATAGGACTTGCCACGTGGTCACGTCCTCCCCTTAGATCAAGAACTAGTCTCAAAGTACTCAAATCATTGCCTCGATTCAAGAAAAGAAGGCACTATTCCCAATAAGCACCAGAAGGCTACCAAGGGTTGAGAGTTCGACCAATGAACATACTAAGGGCTAGCCAAGGGCCACATGTATATAAGGTTTGGGTCTCAAAGATGTCAATCCCAAGAAAGGTCCCACCAACTAAAACACCTCGTGCTATGGTTACGGTATCAGCTACAAAAATATCTTCAGTCTAAAAGAGATACTAATGCCTCATTCTTCATAGAATACCACTACCTTTCGACAAGGGCAAGGAGAAGGTGACTATTGACGTATGAGTCCCTACTAGTACAACCAAAGTGGGGACCGATAAGGTCCCCATTTGTAACGACCACCACCAAACCGATAGATAAATTGTCACTAATAATGTGGAATAAGCATAAACAACAGATTAACAAAAATCACTAAAAATTAAAATCATTTTTGCAAAGAGATCCATTTCCTGGAAAACTCTTAATGAAAGAACCAAAACTTTATATACATCAGGGTTTACATTGTACGTACATTGTACCATCTCATCTCGAGATTAACATATAACAGTTGCTTTGTCAAAACATGTACTGAAGCAACATAAAACCTCGAGGCATACAAGCCAAAATATCAGTTTGTTCATAAAATCATCACGCACTAAATCCAAGGACCTGAGAGTATAGAGACGACACATAGGACTTCTATCAACAAGACACGAAAGGCAGTACACTCAACCTGAGCTATTACTGTTGCCCCTGCTACTATTGTCCTTCCTCTACAGAATGGTCTCTACCTCCTCATGCACGTCCACCTAAAAATTGTGGATCCCACGGGGTGAGACAATTGTCCCAACAAGAGATATAACTCTCCGCCAACAATGTTATTATCACAGATAAACAGTATAAAATTGAGAAGAGGTTCTTTTATACTAATAAGCAAGGTTAATCATTGCGAATAAGCAGATTAGAACATTCTCATCTTTTCAAGCATTGCAACTACCTATGATACAAAAGTAAATCATCTATTCACTTTATAAGGAATATGAAGAACATGTGTATCATTTACCCATTGTATTATACCAACATATCAAGCTTATTCTGTGATAATATCATCATGTTCCAGCTTGATACCAATCTTACAAGAGTACATCCAGGTATTGGATTATACCAATCATGTGATATTACACCCATGTATTGGATAGTACCAATCTTTTGATATTACAGTCAGGTTTTGGATTGTACCAATCCTGTGATATTACATCTAGGTATTGGATTGTATCAATCTTGTGATAGTTCAGTCAGGTATTGGGTTGTACCAATCTTGTGAGATCACAACCAAGTATTGTACTATGCCAATCATGTGATATTATAGCCAGGTATTGGATTGTACCAATCCTGTGATATTACAACCATGTATTAGATTATGCCAATCATGTGTGATCATAGTCGGGTATTGGGTTATCCCAATCCTGTGAGAGTTTAGCCAGGTATTGGATTATCCCAATCCTGTGAGAGTTCAACCAAGTATTGGATTGTACCAATCCTGTGAGATCACAGCCAAGTATTGGACTATGCCAATCCTATAAAATTACAGCCAGGTATTAGATTGCTCCAATCCCGTGAGATCACTTTGAGAGTACAACCAGGTATTGGATTATACCAATCTCGTGAGATCATGGCCATATTTTTAAGGATTCCATAGTAGTTGAAATACCTTTATGTTTCCATTTGACTTTCATTATGGGACATCAATCTCTGGATCAACATCTTGTCACCTCTCACTAGGCAACAACTATTCACATGGATCACAAGGCCATTAAACATCTTGTCACCTCTCACTGGGCAACAACTATTCACATGGCTCATAAGGCCATTAAACATCTTGTCACCTCTCACTAGGCAACAACTATTCACATGGCTCACAAGGTCATTAAACATCTTGTCACCTCTCACTAGGCAACAACTATTCACATGGCTCACAAGGCCATTAAACATCTTGTCACCTCTCACTAGGCAATAACTATTCACATGGCTCATACAGCCATTAAACATCTTGTCACCTCTCATTAGGCAACAACTATTCACATGGCTCATAAGGCCATTAAACATCTTGCCACCTCTCACTAGGCAACAATTATTCACATGACTTACAAGGACCATTATTAGGGTTAGGGTTTCCCTTTATATCCGAATAGGGTTTCAAATTCATATTATCAATCTAAACCTTAATTCATTGCTCCACACGTCTAGAAGCATACATTGATATCATAAGTATTCAATCATACTTATTTATTCTCATCATTTATTATTAAATGATTATCAACACAAAGTATGAGTTTCTCTCTCATCCTTATTAGGATATTGATTACATCATACTTTATTATCTTAGCTTAACCCTCTCTCAAGGTATGCTAGCCTACATTTATCAAAGTGCATTAAACTCATTAAATCTTAATGTAACAATTGATATGACACACTTCAAGTGTTACTCATCCAAGTATGTTGGATTTGAGGTGCACTAAGGTGTATTAACCTTGAGGTGTTGGATATAATATTTATCATGCCTTGATGTATCACTTCCCTCATCACTTTTATCTTACTTAAGTTCATCAACTTACCTTGTAAGTAGGGTATTTCCCATCTTAATACTTAATGCACTAACTCATCACATTTATAATGTAGTGTATTGGCCATAAGTCACACACTTGAATTACCCAACTATCATCAAGTGATATGGACTCATCTCGATTTAAGGCATTATTGATATAGGGTTGACCATTACCAACCACTTTAGGTGTTTTACCTATCAAGGTATTAGATACACCATTAATTGGCATTATACTCATCACTCCTAAGAGTGTTTTGCCCTCAACTTTACAAGGTGTATCAGGTTGAATCATGTATGTCAAGTTGAACACATGTATTGGGTTAGGTGTATATCAATCTAGGCATCATCATATCCCTCATACCCTTACTCATGAAGGTATCAACCTTACCAATCATATGGTGTATCACCTTCATCATACACGGGTGTAACATCCTCACCTCACTTGAAGATATTGGCCACATCCTACTTTAATGTATTGTCCATCACATGTTCTAGGGTATTAACCACCTTACCACTTTTGTCATCTAGTGTATTGGGTTACCCACCATATCATTTTAGAGATGTGTGCTCAACACCATACCGTCCAAGAGGTGTAAGCTTAACCCAATATCGATTTAGAGGTGTATGCTTGCTTACCATATCACCGTAGAGGTGTATGTGTGCTTACCATATCAGGCAATAGGTGTATGCTTGCTTACCTGACCGGCCTAAATCACGCTTCCAAATATGGAGGCGGATTTGAAGTTAGTCGAACTTTTACATTTATAAACCCGAACTCTTCTAGGCCCCCGCAACTTTTCTTACAGGGTCAAAGTAGATATACGGGGTCGAACACAGGGACAAGGGTGGTAGTGTTGAGAACTCAGAATCGACACACTACACTCTGACAGATATAAAGAGATGATAAATTTCCAGAAGGGAAACAGTAAGATGTCACAAATAAAACAAAGAAAACTATATCCAACTGGAGCTACTAGAAAGATTTAAGGTTTTAGTCATTTAGCAGTTTTTAGGGGTTTTCATGCAACAGAAATAGAAAGACAAAACTAGAGATAAAGCAAGGTGCGAAGGATAAGACTACGGTAAAATAAGCGGCAGCAGTAACATCATGTACCCCTCCTCTCAGAGCGGGTACCTCTAACCAAGCATCAACACCCCTCTCGAGGTTGCTGGACTTAAGTTAGAGTGAAATGCCACTGAAGCAGCTCTGATTCTGGGCACTCTCATACTCCAGAATCGGCCCAAACACTAGAGCAACACACATCTCTCGAAGTTATTGCGACGGGAAAATGCGATTCGGTACCTAAGCGAAACGCGATCCAAACATGCAAGCTAGAGTTCAGATATTAAACATGATAGTCATCCAACAATTGCACCAAACACAAAGCAGCAAGTAATTAAGCTTTTCTATTTCCATAAACATTAAGGGTCTTAATTACATTGCATAAGTAAAGAATTAAATAACAGAAATAAAGATAGGTGTCGCCTTCTTGATATAGAAGGACGACAGACTATTGTGGCTCTCCAGCCTGATACCGGTCAGGAGCCTAGCCCGATACAATCATGTCGGGCGGCACGCGTGATGGTCGATTGCATCGTTCAAGGACCCTGGCCGATATGCTCAAGTCAGGCGACACCCTCTCGGGTGGGATGCCTTGACGGGCAAAGTGTATCAGGTTCGATATCGTGTCGGGCTTGGAGCGACACATTCTACTGTCGGGCACTTGTGTCGCTCATCCACGTTGGCCGATATCAGCCTGTAGTGTCGCCCGTGACGGTCCTAAGTGAACCATCCCCTTCCTCTCAGGACGAGGAAGAGCTCACCTAGAGTTGCCCGACACGAGCACTGAGGCGCGATACTTCTGCTCTCACAGCTTTCCTCCAAAGATTGCTTAAGGTTTCCAACTGTCTGAATTGTCTTTTCAGCTTTCTATAGCTGCTATTTATAGGAAGCGGTTGGGGGAAGTTATGGTGCTCGAAGCGCCACGTGTCCTCCTTATTCATGGGTTGGTGGACGACCGATACACATATCGCTCAGCACAAGGAGGTCGGCTGTTGGTCACGTGACGGGCGGCGCCTGCCGGTGGGTGGCATGTGTCTGCGACAAGCTTGGGTTGTCATGGCGAGCTCGGCTCCCTATCGGGTAAGAGACGTGTCGTCCATCAGTTTCTTCTTGTGCGGCATCCTAATGTCGGGCGTCGTTGTGTCGCGCTGCCCTGTCGGGCAGTGACCGTATCGGGCATCCGGAAGGCCGATGCAGGTTGAACTTATTTGTGGGCCGGGACGGCCTTATTGATGCTAAAATGTATCAAAACTCTGAAAAAAGATGGAAATATTGGATTAAGTGCATCGTTCGGCCAATTATTGTAAAAGTGCTTATAAAAGAGAGGAAAATAGTTAAAAAGGGCAGTTTTGATAACAGAATAAAGGTCAAAAAATCACAAAAATAGGTGTTATCATTACCATATCACTTTATAGGTGTATGTGTGCTTAACTTATCACCTTAGAGGTGTATGTGTGTTTCATACTATATCAGGCAAAGAGGTGTGTGTGCTTCACCCCATATCGGGTAAAGAGGAGTGTGTGTGCTTCACACCATATTGGGTAAAGAGGTGTATGCTTGACCTCATATTGTCCAAGAGGTGTATACCATATTACCATATCGTGCAAGGAAGTATAAACTCATATCCATATCCTTTTAGTGGTGTATGTACATCACCATATCGGGTTAGAGGTGCTTGCTTGTGTGATTGAACCCGATATCACTTTGTAAGGTGATATCATCTTCTTCAAGCTCTGGATATTCATTCTACTTGTTCTAGTACATGGATAATAGGTCTAAGAAACTACTAGAACTCATATATATATCAAGTATTCAATAAAATCTCGGAATTGAAAGTATATCATCAAATATAGCAAGAAAGATGGTGAATAATAACATGTTTGGGTTCAAGTTATATAACCTGCCTCAAGAACAACCTCAAAGCTCAAAGCTCAAAGCTCAAAAGCTTCACGCTCCTAAGGTTTAAGATGACTTATCAAAAGTCCAAGGCTTGTTCACAACTCCTTCATATACAAGTAATCACCATAGTTAAGAACTTGGTAAAGAAGAAAAGAAAGAAAGAGCATAACCCTAGATCCATGCTTCAATCCAAGGTTGAAGATGATCATGGCCTCACCTTAGGGTCAAGACTTGAGCTTCTTCTTGCTCCTTAGAAACTTGCATGATAACTCACTAATCATGAACGATATGCCATCACTTGTGGCTGATATCCCCTTCACGTGTGGCCAATATCACTTCATTTAGCTGTATCAACTTGCTATGGCCGATATCAACATGATATGGTCGATATCACTTGCTATGGTCGATACCCAAGACCCTATGCACGATACCACTTCACCTATGCACGATACCAAGACTCTTTGCACGATATCTAAGAGCAAGGAGGTGGTAGGATTTGAAATTTTTCACTAAGGGGTGAAAGGAAGTGTATATATACTTGAGGTTCATGGGAGACACTGTAAGAGGTGTCATCACCTTACTACTAGTAGGTGCCACATGTTCATGCATGGATTGACACATGTACTTGCTTGCATTCCATATTTATCTTTACATTCAAAATAAAAACTTGAGGATAATGAAATGGATAAGGTTCGGCCCCCTTTGGTTATCTTCTAGGACAAGCCACTTCCACTCACATTATGATATTCACAATTCAATGCAACCTTTCCCAAGGAAAGTTGCAAGTCGATATCCATTGCTTTATTGAGGTGCTTAGCTAGTCAAAGGCAAAGAGTTAAAAAAATGATATGGGAGTCTCATATTTGGCTCCTTGTCTGATGGGGACTCCCATTTAACACTACAACCCGATACACTCAATACAAGCTCAAATTAGGGTTTCCATTCAACCCCTTTCTTGGTCTTTTCATCACCAAGAATACTACCACTCATAAATAATTCAAACATGGTGTATCACTCATTTTGTCTCTTCTAAATGATACATAGAGGAAGTAGGAACACTCTAGAGGTGGTAATTTGCATATCAACACTACATCTTGGGTAAATTACAATTTGTACCAAAATTGGTGCACAAGGTACTAACATTATTCAAACAAGTTCAAACTTGGTATTTAGGCTTTCCACAAGCCACCACTTAGCATAATTCTTGTTCTTGTAATGCTAAAACACTAAGGGATTGTTCAACATGTGACATATTGCAATATAACCCATCATTTTGGGTAAATTGCACTATGGTCCAAAACAAAGGAACATTGCTCAAACGACATTCAATCAGGACTAAACTTAGAAAACAAGTGTGTCACATGATAAAAAAACACCTTAAAGGATTATATTTAAGTTCCAAGCAACTCATTTAATCCAAACAAATAGGGTTAGCCATAAACCCAGGTCAGGGATGTTACAATTATAAACCCCTAATAAGGATTTCGTCCCTAAAATCCCAGATGAAGGAAGACCATTGTCATTCTTGCATCATATCATCAAGTTTCCACATATCATCTTGATGTCATGGAGATAACATAGAACTTTGATCAGCACAAAGTCCTTACATTCAGAGTCATCATAGAATTTGTTATACGAGACACATACTCAAATGTCTTTCCCATTAATGACTACAGTGTCAACTCTGTGTCAGGTAACACTTTTTCTTAGTCAAAGAAGAATTATTCATACCTTGTATAACTCAATGTCAAATTTCATTGCTTTGCCACCTTCTCAACTTACATGTAACAAGATCCTTGATATTGGGAGTTTTCCATACCCCTCACTTGTAACATCCCTGACCTGGGTTATACTTAACCCTAGGTGTTTTGAGAAAGAAAGATGATTATATGCTTAATCTTATCTTGTGAAAAGTAATTAGGGCTCTTGAGAAACTGATGTTTCAATTTTGGTCCTATTTGAACAATGTTGAAGTAATATTTGCTTATTTTGGACTAAACTGCAAATTACCCAAGTTGAGGGGTTAAATTGCAAATATTGCATGATAAGATGTTCCTCATGTTTTGAAGCATCATGAGATTAATATGATCCAAATCTATGGCTTGTGGTAGCCTGAGTACCAAGGAAGAGCTCATAAAGCAATGTTTGTGCATTAAAACCTAGTTTTGGTGTAAAGTGCAATTTACCCAAAACCTAGGGTTCAATATGCAAATTACCACTTCAATAAGGTCCCTAATGTTTCTTGGTACCATTTAGAGCAAAGAAAATGAGAGGGGCGCCTCATTTGAATTAAGTTAGAGGAGACAGAATCTTAATATTAAAATAATCAAGATTTAATCCTAATTGAAACCCTAATTCAATTTAGGGCAAAAATAAATGTATTAATTAAAGGACCTTCAACCAAAATTAAAATGGTTGAATTCATATGTGCGTGGACATACTTGAGCCTTTCAAGGACCACGAAAATATCCAAGGGAGTGGATAACTCACTCACATTATCATAAGAAAAAGAAATATCCACTCACTTATGGATATTAGTATAATATGATTTGAGGTGCTTAATTTGCTTTTCTTTAAATCATGGATAATTGAGAGGAATAAGAGGCAAACAAGATAGCCTCATTCCTAAGGAAGATGAGGGAGAAGAGGCTGCCATATTTTTGGGATTAAATGAATTTTTATAAGGCACTTTCTCTCTCCTTGAATTTCTTATAAAAAGACTCTTTACAAGCCAAATGAAAGCCTTTTTCTTTTGCACTTCTTCTCCTTACTTGGAAACCGACAAAGGGAGCTAGGGAGGACCTGGAGGACGACCCCCAACCTGTTGTTGAGGTTCTTGATCCATTTCACCTTGATTCCATGGTGAAAATCAAAAATAAATTATGGATTTCTTCTTATTTCGATCTCCTCTTCAACCCTAGCCAATCTTTTCAACCAAAAGCTGGAGGACGAGCTTAAGGGGAGTTGCAAAAGCTTCATCCGCCATTGTTGGCGTGATATTGGATCTTTGGAGCTCAATTGGAGGCGGGTTTTATAACTTGAAACCCTAACTTTGTTATTGCATTCAATTCCCCATCAAATAATGATCATTTCTCTATTTACAATTATTGATTTGGTTGATTGATGCAATCTCCATGGAAATCACAGCAGGTTTCGTGAGTCTAGAGCCTGATTATGATGACATAATCATAAGCACACACCTCCCCAAATATCTAGACCAAACTTTTACAATCAAATGTCCAAACGGTTTGTGTTTTGAGAGCAAACGGTTTCAAACCGTTTGGAATGAAACAGTTTCACTAAACCGCATAGAAGCAAACGGTTTAAGACTGTTTGATGATGTTGACCAGGGTTGACCGTTTGGGGACTTGTTCATAATGATCTAGGTTAAAGACCCACCAATTATTATTGATTAACTCCAATCGGTTCATGAGTTGAAGGTCCATCAATCGCCTAAACCCTAATCGGGTTGAGTGTTGATTTCATAAGTGATTGAGTTTGAAACTTGGGTTGATAGACCCAAACGGTTTCAAAACCATTTGGGAATCACCCAAACGGTCTGAAGACCATTTGTAGGTCAACCAAGACTGTTTGGAGGTCTATGGTTGAATATGGTTAGGTATTTGAAGATTTAAACATATGGTATAAACCCTAATCGGCTAAGTGCTGCTTTTGCAATTGTATGAGTTGATGCTTTGGGTTGATTGACCTAAACGGTTTCAAAACCGTTTGGGGATCACCCAAACGGTATCAAGACCGTTTGGGGGTCACCCAAGACCGTTTGGAGGTCTAGGGTTAAGTTTGGTCAAGTGTTTGAAGGTCCAAAGATACCAAATTGAAATACAATTAAGTGCTTATTTGGTGACCAATCCCAGGATCCAAACCTTAATTGAATGACATGGTTGATGATGATATGATGGTAAAACAGTCTCAAAGACAGTTTGGAGGTCATCCAAACGATCCCAAGACTGTGTGGGGGTCACCCCAGACCGTTTGGAGGTCTAGGGTTGACTAGGTTTAGGTGTTTGAAGATCTAAAGGCACTAAGTTGAAGTGCAATCAAATGTTGACTTATTGATCAATCCAATGATCCAAACTTCGATTGATTGACTTGAATTTTGATGTTGACATGGGAAAATGGTCTCAAGACCATTTGGAGGTCATCCAAACAACCTTAAGACCATTTGGGTTCAGGTCATGTCCAATTTGGATGATGGTCGAATAGTTTTATAGAAACTAGACTCACATTGGTTAATGTTGAAGAATCATCAATTCCAAACCCTAATTCAGTTGATTCAAACCCTAATTGATGATAAATTGAGGGTTAATTGAGGATCAAATCAGTTGAAGGATGACCTAATTAACTCAATTGAAGTATGGTGATGGGTCCAATTGAAGATTGGTTACATGAATTCAATGATTGAAGGAATCAACATTGAGAACCCCAAATCGATTTGATAGGTTGAGACCATCTTTGGTCCATGCGGTTTTGAGGAGGTTTGGACCAAACGGTCTCAAGACCATTTGGGACCAAACAATCCCAAACCGGTTGAGCCCATGCGGCTTCAAAAGGTGCTTTAGCAAACGGTTTTAAGTACTTGCTTTAGCAAACGGTCTCAAGCACCACCTTTACCAAACGGTTTCAAACCGTTTGAACTCTGAAAGACCAAGACCGTTTGGAGATCAAATAGTCAAAGTCAATTGAGGATTCAATTGGTTAATCCACTTGGACACTTATTGTAATTGAAGATTCAATTGGTCAAATCAATTGGATACCTTATGTAATGAAGGTCCAATGTGATTGAATCTCTTGAGAATTAAGATGATGATTGATCCATTGATCCAATGATGATTAGTAAAGATAATCAATGAAGGTACAAAGGTTGAAACCCTAATAGTACCTAAGTGATTGGTGCCAATTAAGGGATGAACCCTAATTGCTTATAAGAACCATGACTTGGTACATTATGTTAATCATAGTTGTATGTACTTGATTGAAGGGTTGATGTAACCTAATCAAGTTGAGAGGATGATGGAAAGGAATTCATACATGAGTATTGATAATGTGATGAATAGGGTATGATTCTTAATAAAAAGGTCATGAAACCCTAATTCAAGAAGGTTGTTGAGCCCTAACCTAAATTCAGAGCAATATCAGATGTAACCAAACCCAGGGTACTGTTGTGACTCTAAACCAAGATAATAAATGTGAATCCCTAATTAAGGATGATTCCATGTGAATCCCTAATTGAGGTCGATTCCATAAGAAACCCTAATTGAGGGTGATGCTAAGAGAAACTCTTGTTGGGATGAATAGTAAACCCTAATTTAGGCAATAAGATGTGAAAGTCTAATGAAGGGTAATGTTATATGCAATCCTCACCCTAAATGAAGTTTGATAGTATGTGAAACCCTAAACCCTATTAAAGACTAATGATATGGGAAACATTAATCTGAATAATGAAATGGTAACTAATACATTGATGGGGGAAATACCTAAAGTGATTGATTGTATATACCCTTATAGCAAGTAATGCTTTAACTTGAGATGATCCCATATCATTAAAGATAGTTGGACCATTCCTATGTGTAACCTATGCACTTCATGGTAAGAGTGATAGGTTAGTGGATGAAAGGATTAAGATGGGAAATACCTTAATCCAAGATAAGTTGATAACTCAAGAAGTTGGGAGTAATGAGGTAAGTGATACATCAAGATATGAAAGACTTCACAATTAGCATCTCAAAGTTGATATACTTTGATAACTATGAAATCCTAATGTGAGATGGGAAACCTTAACCCTAAATTGGGTAATGGGACATGAGAAATCATAATATGATATGAATAGTAAGCCCTAACCCTATTGAGGGAATAGAGGTGTTACTATTGTATTACATGAAGTAATATGTTATGTTGCCTAGTGAGAGGTGACAAGATGCTTTATGGGACTTATGAGCCATGAGGATGGTTGTTGCCTAGTGAGAGGTAACAAAATGTTTTAAAGGTTACCCAGGATTGATATAGAGCAATACCTGGAATAAAATCACAGGATTGAGATAGTTCAATACCTGGAATAGAGGCACAGGATTAGCATAGTCTAATACCTAGAATAACAATTGTACAGGATTGGTTAAATCCCAATACCTAGAATGCACAGGATTGGCTAACTCCCAATACCTGGAATAATAACACAGGATTGGCTAACTCCCAATACATGGAATGCACATGATTGGCTAACTCCTAATACGTGGAATAATAACACAGAATTGGCTAACTCCCAATACCTGGAATAATAACACAGGATTGGCTAACTCCCAATACATGGAATGCACAAGATTGGCTAACTCCCAATACCTAGAATAATAACACAGGATTGGCTAACTCCCAATACCTGGATTAATAACACAGGATTGGCTAACTCCCAATACCAGGAATGCATAGGATTGGCTAACTCCCAATACCTGGAATAATAACACAGGATTGGCTAACTCCCAATACCTGGAATGCACGAGATTGGCTAACTCCCAATATCTAGAATAATACCACAGGATTGGTAATAACCCAATACCTGGAATAGTTGCACATGACTGACATAGATCAATACCTGGAATAGTTATACAGGATTGACATAGATCAATACCTGGAATAGTTGCACAGGATTGACATAGTTCAATACTTGGAATGGATACACATGAATAATATAAGTCTAATGCTTGTACTAGTTGCACAAGATTGGTGTAATCTAGTGCATGGAATATTTATATAGGATTGGTATAGACCAATGCCTGAATAAGATATGATGATGCACACTCTAATGTCCAATATAACCAAAATCTGTTTAGCATATCGGCTAAGGCCAATAAGTTGAAACAAGAATGTCTCATGGGTGACATATCCAAAATAATGAGTGTCACAAGAGAAGTTTGACATAATGGTATAATATGGAGGATAAATGATATGCATGTTCTTTCTATTCTTTATTAAGAGAAAAGTTGATATATTGTTCTATCATTGATAGTTACAATGATTTAAGATGAGAATGCTTTAAACTGCATATCCTCTGTCCAGTTTTATGTATATAACTGCAATAATAATGTATTGGCAGAGAGTTATATCTCCCACTGGGACAATTTATAATTGTCTCACCCCCGTGGGATCCAATGTTTTTAGGTGGATACGGACAAAGAGGCAGGAAACCTTTAGAAGAGAAAGAACAACAGCAACAGCATCGGACAGCAGTAATATCCTAGGTGGAGATACTACCTATCTAGTCATATAATTAGAAGGTCCTATGTGTCGTCTCTGTACTCTCAGGTCCTCAGAGTTAGTAGTCAGTGTTTTTATTGAATCGATCTGAGATTTTGGCTTGATGCCTTGAGGTTTTATGATGTCTGTATATAATGTTGAATAGGACAGCGGATATTGTAATCCTCGAGAAGAGATAGTACAGGTTGTGTACTTATGGAACAGAATGTAAATATTATACTTTGGTCCTTGATGAAAAAGATTTCCTATGTATGGATCTCTTTGCAAAAAGTTTTAGTTTTTAGTGATTTTCAGTAATCCGTTGTAAATGAATCGCTTCCGCTTAAGTAAATCTTGTTTTATAAGTTTGATGCCACATCAGTAGTTTAGCATTTCACATGTAAGGAAAGACTAGAGTTTCATTCTATCATCCAAAGAAAAATTATCTCAAAGGTATCTCTACATGTTATATGTATAGGAAGCCCTAACATATCCAAATAGGGATATTCTAAGAAGTCATCTTGGCTTGATAAACTTTTCCCAAAAATGATTCTATAAGTGTTCCTTCAATTAATACATCCTTATTGATGTTATCTTTATGAAGAGCATAAACCCCTAACATATGATGTCCATATCATCGTATGTAATTGAATGAATCTCAAAGTTACCCTTTCTAGATAACCAAACATTAATCATCTTACTACGAGTCATGTTCTCAGCATGTTATACCTTTAAAACCTTTTGGACACTAGAATTCTTTACCTTGGTATCAGTTACATGTGTTAAAAACACATCACATCCTTGTCTTTTCCATTCTCTATTGTTATTACCAAAACCAGACACATGATAGGACCTTTCTTTCATCTTGGAACATTAATTATCACCTATAACTTTGTCTTGGAACCAAAATCCGAGAATAACTGATACTTTTTAAAGTATCCATCTATAGATTACTTCTAATCCATGCACATCAAGTGTCATAAGACTTACTTGATTGTCATGTTCTTAAAAAGAAAAACATAAGGAAACATATTCCTTCATATCACACCATCATTATCTAGGTTGTTTATCAAAGAAAAGAGATTATCACTACATGAGATTTCAAGTGTTCATGTGTCATTCAATTCTTGTTTCATCTTGGGTTCCTTGTCATCAAAATAGGAACTTTAA
Source organism: Alisma plantago-aquatica (assembly GCA_963693085.1). Classification (NCBI taxonomy): domain Eukaryota; kingdom Viridiplantae; phylum Streptophyta; class Magnoliopsida; order Alismatales; family Alismataceae; genus Alisma; species Alisma plantago-aquatica. Next base: position 951,261,881 of record OY856412.1, read on the forward strand.
AGATGATTACATGTCAACATCGCTTAGCATTATCATCATCATGATTACTAGATATGGGTATTCAAACCCTTAGTTCATCACTGAACATTGTTACCTCTTATCAAGTAACAATTACATCTAGGTCCTCAGACCAAGGTATACATTATACTAAACATCTTCTTTTTCTTATAAGTTGATTTGTTATTGACTCAGATTCCTTTGTATAATAATTAGGATGTGGTAGAAATATCCGTGCCACATATCCTACTTCATTATACTCTTTAGATTGTCTCAAAATGACTACTTGATTAGAGTAATCAGAAAGATAACAATCTAAGAGTGTCATACTTACCTTGCCTTCAATAGATGAATACCTGGACAGGTATTCAAGAACTAAATATAGGTAGTATGCATTTGTTTTATATTATGTTTCATCTCTTTAAATTTTACTACTTAATATCTCAAATTTTCTTTGGGTGTTTCTATTACATCTCTTCCTTTCATCATGAAGAGAAAAATTTAAGAGAATATTGGACTGAATATAAGTTCTCATCCTTTTTATCTCTTCCTCATGTCCTCATAGGACTATAAAAGAAAGCTCAATAATAACTACATTTATTATAATCAGTAGGTAGAGAGAAGAAAAAGGAAAGATAATTCAGAATGAAAAGTTCTATATGACATGTTACCTTTACGGGTTATCTAGTGTCTTGGTTTTCGGGTCACCTTATTATTTCTTCTTGGACATTGCCACCTCAGATGTCCTATATATCCACATTTGTGGAAAGCTCAGTCCTCACTTGGTGACTACTGCATTGGTGTATCATATTGTGGTTGAACTTGTTATACTGAAGATTTTGGTTGTTTAGTACCACTAATCAACTATTCATGTAACTGTGTAGACTTTCTTTAGAGGTTTGTCTCATGTTTCTTTATCACATACCTTTCTATCCTTCGGATGGATTCCACAAATGTGGCAAATCTCTCTCTACTTTCTAATGCAGATGTCGAGATAGACACCTCAGCATTCAATCCTTTCTCAAAATGTCAGATCTTCTCATGTTCAGTAGGAGCCATTTGAGGACAAAACCACAAAAGTTACATTAACCTAGCTTCATATTCATTAATTGACATGGTTCCCTATCGAACCTTCTCAAACTGTGAGATCTTTTCATCTAAGTATGTTCGTGGAAAATACTTATTGATGAATTCTTGACAAAATTCCTCCCACCCAACCTCTTCATCATTCCTTTTTACCTCTTCTATGTCCCACTAATGGCCAACACTACCCTTCAAAATGTATACAACATGTTTAAATTTATCAGTATATGGGATACTAAGGATCTTAAAAGCCTTTTCTAACTCAGTTTCCACAAATCAGCATCTATTGGGTCAGTTGTTCCAGCATATTTTATAGTTCCTACATAGCATAGTCATTCAAAAGTCTTACCAGACCCATGACCCTCATTGGGAACTGGTGCCCTAGGTATTGGTGCTGGCATTCAGCCTGCCATATGCATCATTGTGATCATGAATTTCCCAAAAAGAGCATGAAAGGTTGGGTTTTCTATCATGGCTTCATCAAAATGGATATTCTCATGCACTGATTTCTCTCTTGCATGATCCCTTGCACCTCCTACAAGTGCAGCAACATTGCTCTCAGCAATGTGTCCCTTGTGTTATCCGGACATCTTTGAGTTATATCCCTTCTTCTGCATAAGCAGAAGTCACTATAAGATATATTGGGGTACACTTAGAACAAACTCTACACCTTAGTCCTATGTCTCTATAGACTCAGCAAACCTTAATCTCTGATACCAAACTTGTAACGACTGCCACCAAACTGATAGCTAAATCCTCACTAATAATGTGGAATAACCATAAACAACATATTAACAAAAATCACTAAAAATTAAAACTATTTTTGCAAAGAGATCCATTTCCTAGAAAACTCTTAATGAAAGAACCAAAACTTTATATACATTAGGGTTCACATTGTACATACAATGTACCATCTCATCTCGAGGTTAACATATAACAGTTTCTTTGTCAAAACATGTACTGAAGAAACATAAAACCTCGAGGCATACAAGCCAAAATATCAGTTTGTTCATAAAACCATCACACACTAAATCCAAGGACCTAATAGTACAAAGATGACACATAGGACTTCTATATACAAGACACGACAGACAGTACACTGAACCTAAGCTATTACTAATGTTCCTACTGATGTTGTCCTTCCTCTACATAACAGTCTCTACCTCCTAGTGCACGTCCACCTAAAAATTGTGGATCCCATGTGGTGTGACAATTGTCCCAGTGAGAGATATAACTCTCCGCCAACAGTGTTATTATCACATGTAAATAGTATAAAACTGAGTAAAGGTTCTTTTATACTAATAAGCAAGGTTAATCACTGTGGATAAGCAGATTAGAACATTCTCATCTTTTAAATCATTGTAATTGTTTATAATAGAGAGGTAAATCATCTATTCACTTTATAAGGAATATGAAGAACATGTGTATCATTTACCCATCATATTATACCAACATCTCAAGCTTATCCTGTGATAATATCATCATGTTCCAGCTTTATACCAATCTTGCAAGAGTACAGCCAGGTATTGGATTATACCAATCCTGTGATATTACAACCATGTATTGGATTGTACCAATCCTGTGATGTTACAGCCATGTATTGGATTGTACCAATCCTGTGATTATAGCCTGGTATTGGATTGTACCAATCATGTGAGCGTTTCGCCAGGTATTGGGTTGTATCAATCCTGTGAGATCACATCCAGGTATTGGACTATGCCAATCCTATGATATTACAGCCAGGTATTGGATTGTACCAATCTTGTGATACTAGAGCCAGGTATTGGATTATGCCAATCCTATGAGATCATAGCCAGGTATTGGGTTATCCCAATCCTATGAGAGTTCATCTAGGTATTGGGTTATCCCAATCCTATGAGAGTTTAGCCAAGTATTGGATTGTACCAATCCCACAAGATTTTCTAAAAGAATGATTGAAATCTTGCTAATCTTAACACTCTTGTTGACTCTTTGGTATTGTACCATACTTGCGTTATCATTTGTTTACCTTTACCCAATAAAAGATGGCAAACAGCCCACATATCATACTAGCCTAGTGTGAGTCCAATCTGGGAACGATGGTTAGGTGGTATGAAAAATCAAGAGGGTGAAAACAACACCCCAACCGGCATTCCACGTGAGCATAAGGCTAAATTAGCAGCCGAGTGTCAGAAACCCAAAAATTTTCATCATCATATCCTTTGAGGAAAAGAGTGCAACTAAGTTTGTTAATGTTAGCACCGATTCCATCATCTTATATCCATACTAACTGGAAAATTTGTAATGTACATCCACTAATTGTTTGGCTCGACTATCCAAATTATATTTAGTGTTGTCTAGTTGATTATATTGTTTGATTTGGAACCACCATTTCTGAACTAAAATTCTATATCTTAGATGTCTAATTGAGAAGATAACAATGAACACAAATGATATGTACATGGTTGGTTGAGCTGATTGCATATCTTCCATTCATTTAATCCATGCATGAGTTTTAATATTCTTTCACCCTCATTTTAGCCTTGTTCTTTTTGCTTGAGGACAAGTAATAGTTCAAGCTTAGGGGGATTTGTTGTGTGCGTTCCACATCATCTTTTCACATGTTATCACACACAAATTTGGTTCATTTTGATATCACTTAGCCTCTTTTCATATTACTCTTTCCATCTTTTTGCTACTTTACTTATTGCATAACATGTGTTGCAGGTTTGTTCCAAAAAGATTGATTTACAGAGTTTAATTCTACTGAAACAGTAGAACGCATGGTGTGCATGATAAAGACACGACGTGTAAGATTTCAAAAGACCTTTTCGTTCACCTAGACTGAAAAATGTGTGGCGTGTTCATCCTTGAACACGACATGCGAGTTTCCAGAAAGTGCATAACAAGCCAAATGCAAGGCGTGTTTTCGACAACACAGCGTGCATCTAGGAGCGTCAAGCAGACTAAAGTTTCTGGAAAGTTGCACAGCGTGCATTACTTCAGTGCATTATGGATCAACCTTCGAAGGTTTTGCACGGCGTGCACTAGGAACGCATGTTGTGTCGTTGTCAATTTCAGATTTTTGAAAATTATGATCCTTTATTTAAAACAAAGAGGGAACTTAATGGGTGGTTATCTATGGTCATAATTCAAATTTCTCTCATCCCAGAGAAAGTCTAGAGAAGAGGAGGGTGACTTTGAGGAGAAAAGAGGTGGTTTCTTGCAAAAGGAGCCCCAATCTTCTTCTCTTCTTCTCCATTGTCTTCCCCAAAGGGACAGTAGAGCTCCTCCACTTCACGCAGCTTCTCGAGAGAGGAGTTGGTTCATCTTGGAGTAGCTGGGGGAGTAGAATTTTGTCCCAAAGCTGGAATTCTATCTTCTTGTGGTTACATATTTGGATCTTCTTGCTTTTCTTCCTCTAGATCATGCTAGAATCTGAAATTTCTATAACAATTCTGCAAAACGTGATTATGGATGAGTAAACTCTCTTTCTTGGGCATGGGAGAGTAGCTCCCATGTCATATCATGTATCGAACAAGTTAATTTCATACTAAATACTATTTTGCTTATTTTTCTACTATGAGAGTACCAATTTTATCGTTTCTTGCATCTATTACTGGCCACTTAACATGCATGTGTTCTACTTTCTTACTAAGTCTGAGAAGATAGGTAGGAATGTATGGAGGTGATCTTCTTGGCAACTCTTCTTCTACCACAAGTGTGGAGATTATAGAGTTGAGGACAAGGTTTTGATCTAAAACAAAAAATTATGCATGAGAATGTGGTTTTGAGTTGTGATCGTTGCACTTGCATCGGGAGGTGAAGTGCAACACCTACATTTCCTTTAAAACAAGTTCTTAGTATATTTAAATTTCATGTTCCTATGATGTGCTATGATATGTGAGTGAAATTCTAATGTCCAAGATCCATACAGCATCTGAATCTAAACCTTTTTTAGTAATCTCTTCATTGCTTGTTTAAATCTAAATTTCTGTAATTAGATAAACATCACCATCCTTTTTAAACCAATCAAGATTGTTGCAATTTAGTGTTGCTGTGTTTAAATAATTACCAAAGCTCCTTGTGTTCGAGCTCGACTACGACTACCTCCATATACTTGCGGAGATTGGTTAAGTTGAGTAAATGAACCTTCTTAGGATTGAAACTTGTTAGCATAAATAGCCACCAACAAACCCTAACCCTAATAATGGGCCTTGTTAGTCATGTGAATAATTGTTGCCTAGTGAGAGGTGACAAGATGTTTAATGTCCTTGTGAGCCATGTGAATAGTTTTTGCCTAATGAGAGGTGACAAAATGTTTAATGGTCGTGTGAGTCATGTGAATAGTTGTTGCCTAGTGAGAGGTGACAAGATGTTTAATGGCCTTGTGAGCCATCTGACTAGTTGTTGCCTAGTGAGAGTGACAAGATTTTTAATGGCCTTGTGAGCCATGTGAATAGTTTTTGCCTAGTGAGAGGTGACAAGATGTTTAATGGCCTTGTGAGTCATATGAATAGGTGTTGCCTAGTGAGAGGTGATAATATGTTTAATGGCCTTGTGAGCCATGTGAATAGTTGTTCCCTAGTGAGAGGTGACAATATGTTGATCCAGAGATTGATGTCCCACAATGAAAGTGAAAGGGAAACATAAAGGTATTTCAACTACTATGGAATCCTTAGCAATATGTCCATGATCTCACAGGAATATTATATATATATATATAGAGAGAGAGAGAGAGAGAGAGTCAGGCTAGAATACACTCGAGTGTACGGATCACACGAATACACTCAAGTGTGTTTGCATATAAAGACTATTTTTTGCAAAATGTAAACCATTGATCTTCACCGTCATACTATACCTAGGCTAAATACAAATTTTGAGCCCATTTGGATGAGTGTAAGTCGCTCATCCAAGGGCAACAAAATCGACGCGCGAAACTAATTTGAAATGTATAATTTTTGCGCTCTTCATAACATGAGCTATACATATCTAAATGTGCTCAAATTTTGCGTATGAGTTGTTCACGAGGTGTTTAAGAAGATCAATGGATTAGATTTTCAAAAAAAGTATTGCATCATGGAAAACTACTTGAGTGTATTCCGCTCCGGATACACTCGAGTGTATTCTAGCCTGACTATATATATATATATATATATATATATATATATATATATATATATATATATATATATATATATATATATATATATATATATATATATATATATATATATTATACAACATGACGTCAACACCAATCCTTGATCCAATCTAATTGGCAACCAAATCAGACAATTCATCCCATGAACCTATTGGTTGGGATATGTGATCAAGTCAGTGTGCTATGTGAACCGGCCATCTCACGTTTCATCCATTGATCAACCAATTTTGATTCCAATTGACTTGACACTCCAACTGATAGGTTCAACCCTTGAACCGGTTGGCTCAAAGTCCAGTCAGTCAATTTTAAACATCAATTGTTTAATTGAATACCTAAACACCTTTAGTAATCAAATTAAATATCATTCATGAAGTGTATCATGTGTGTGTGACCCTATAGGTCTAGAATTACATTGGCAGTGAATGTTCATAACTAACATACAACATCACAAGCAAAGAGTGGAGTCTAGCAACAAATAATTGCTATCCAAGTAATTCAGAAAGTTGGAGAACAACTTCAACCTACAATTCGTGATAAGTGTTACCATGATCGTATATATCCTTTGTCTCTAATATTCAGATTGAACTCGAGGCATGGAATCATCATCCTCTCAACATTCAATCCATTCTTATGAACTAGAACAGACTTTCTAAGATGCATGTGAGATAACATATCATATATTGAGTCATATGAGTATGGTTATACATTTCTCAGTCTTTCTTATCAAAAGGCTTAGATATCAAACTCCTGTAGGAGGGACAAATTCCATCTACATCACTCACAGTCAAATCCCCATGTGTCACATCTACCCAGTCATCACTGTTATGGCAATCCTTATTTAGGGTTACATTGGATGATGTCAAAGTATATTGAACGACATGTGATGAATGTAGTGACTCAAGGTCTAAGAACCACAATCACCACTATCACTATGAGAGATGATTTTGACTATCATTTCATGGTCTCCATGCATCACTCTCATAGTGGGTCTATCTGATACATTGTTCTCAAACATGTACTTGTGTGCTTGACTTGATATCACATATCATGACTAATGAGATTTTGTCATCAATCAACACACACTCTAGTCTTATGTATTACTATTGTCTATTTTGCTTCCACAGTAATATCCAACCAGGGACATAACAAGAATGTATGTACTCTTGTCATACATATGATCTCATCGTTCAACTCACGTACTTGACGACATATGTCGTTGAGTAACATCATTCTTTAGACATCTACTATGTTTGTGTCATCATCTCATGATGAGACAAACATTATAGATGGAATTACCTTTTTCATTATCAAATTAGTTATCCAATCTCACACTCCAATCATCATATGATTGGCTCTCTGGGCATACATACCAACGATTGAATCGTTAGTAGTATGAAACAAGGGTTGGTTAGCTTGGTACCCAGAAACTAGGGTTTTAGTAAACATGATAAACTTACATATCATCAAAATTCTCCAAGAAAACACCACTATAGATTTGACATATTGCATCGATTCTTTTTGCAAGGAAAACTGATAGTAGCATCTATAGCATCGGCTATAAGTAGGCAACCGCCATGGATTGAACAGCTAAGAAAACATGAGATGCACTTCTTTTTGCCATCGGTCGCTTATTAGAGAAATCGACGCTATATATCACCTGCTAAAATAAAATTTCGCCCAAAATTTTTATGGGCATTTCATTTGCCTCCAAAAAAGATATATCGCCAGTTCTTTTAAACATAACTGACAGGATAAAGAGGTACACATGTCATCTCTCCTGTGAGAGACAATTGGAGTTTCTCGTGGATTTTTTCACAGAGGTCGGCGTGAAAAATGTCTGCACCATGTGTCCCGTGAAATTTTTTCCACCTCTACTTGAAGTTTATTGTTGATTATTCTTACAATAACCAATGGGGTATGTGTCGCTAGGTTGTGAGATTTTGCGGATGATTCTTAGGTGCAACTGCCAAGAAATTTTTTTTTTGTCAGTGGTTGTTTATCTTTAGCTGACGACCAAAATCCTAGAGCGTTGATGTTCTTAATAACTGACGGGATAAGCCTTACTTAACCCTAAGATAACCCTTTCCTCCTCTTCCCCCTACTTGCATTTCTCTAGAACTACTTGCTCTAGAGATTTCCCTCTACCACTACCACCACCGACACCCTGTGTTGCTACTACTCGCCCCCACCGACAACTCCAGCACATCCTCTGGCTGCCACCATAGCTATTGCTCGTCCATCTGCAACTATTACTACTCCTCCTCCAGCTCTCTCTTGATGCCACTCCTCCTCTAGATACTGGTCCTCCTTGCCACTTCTCCTCTGGGCCTCTACTAATGTCTCTCCTCCTCCTTGCCACTTCTCGATGCTCCTCCTCATCGCCGTTGTTGTTTCTCTCTCTCTCTCTGTCCGGTGAGGTAGGTCTTTTTCTACTTTTTTGCATTTGCATATTTCTTCCTGTTGCTTTGATGATTCATGATAACTTTATGGATCACACGGCCATTGTGTCACTGACGCATCATTCAAACTTCTGCCATATCAACTTTTAAATGCCCAAATCATGGTTTTTTATCTGTAATGTTGTGATTATATATTCAAATTAGGGGATAATGTGGACAATATGAATTGTATGATTGTGATGAAAGGATATATATGTAACTATCTATTTGATTTGAATTGAAAATTGTGTGTAAATCCTAATATGATGTTGGCCTATATTTGATTAGACTTTGATGAATTGTACGATTGTGATGAAAATGCATGTATGTAAGTATGTATTTAATTAGAATTGAAACTTTTTTGTAAATGCTAAGATGTCATTGCACTAGATTTAATTAGATTGTGATTAAATTTATTGTAAACCCTAAATACATATATGAGATGTCTAATTAAAAGATTCTAAACCCTAATTTCTAAACCGTGTCATTGGCCTAGAAACCCATTCGAGATTTACTCATTAGGAGTAAACCTTGGATAGTCCCGGATTTGGGACTGTTCTTGAGCACTTCATCTCACTTAGGATGTAAGTGTATAATGTGTGTTCGATTTCAATAAATTTCAACAGTATTTCCCCTTTGTTCTCTGTGTACATATGTAGATGGGTATTTTCCCATCTACATTGGTGTACTTGGAGAATTGTGGGGAAATGCTTCCAAAAGTTATTGAAGTCGAGCACACATTATACACTTACTATTGAGCTGAAGTGCTCAAGAATGGGATAGGTTGTACACATTCATCAATTTGAATGCTACTATATGATTAGGGCTCAATTATTCAAACATATTTTTCCCAAAATTAACTTACTAGCTAAAACTGATAAGCTACTCATCTCCCATCTGATCATGTAGAAATGGATTGATCATGGATGTCTAAACCAAATCATTGCACTCTGGAGTTTATTAATGGCCTCGATGAGTTTGTAAGATTTACAAAGGAACATAGAAAACAACTTAGAGATAGGTTCTATATAGGAACTGTAGCAACAACCTAAAAGTTGACATTGTTGACACGATCAAAGATCATGTCATGTGCAATGGGATTGTACATGGATATAGAGAATGGTAATGGCATGGAGATTTCTAGTATGAGATCATGAAATGTTAGTAGTGGCAATTGTGTCCAAGAAGAAATGGTTGACAATGTTGATGAGAACAAACCAATTCTAACGGACATGGTTGATGTGATGCTAGATAGTTGTGGGGTAAATGTTACAAACCCACCTCCCTTATTTAAAAATGTTGTGCTCGATGCTGAGAAACCATTATACTTGGTTTGTATTAAGTTTACAGAGTTGAGTGTTGTGTTGAGATTGTATACTTTGAAGGCTAACAATAGATGGATTGACCCTGAAGATAATGAGCTTCCATCTCAACATAAGCAACAAAAAACATGTTATGTCGAATGGGAATGGAGTCTAAGAAGATACATGCATGCCCAAATTACTATGTGCTATTTTAGAAGGACAATATCAATCTGAAATAACGTTCAAGATGTGGCGTGTCTACGTACAAAAGGACGACAACAAATAAGACTAAAATTGAGTATCCTACCAAGGTGATGTGGTATATGCCTATAATACCCCAGTTTTAATGCTTGTTTGTTAATGTTGTAGATGAACAAAATTTATCTTAACATGCAAAGGTAAAGAAAAACAATGATGGTATGCTACGACATGCGTCTGATTCCTCATAGTGGAAGAAGATTAATTTATTGTATCATGAATTTGATGAAGAAGTTGGGAATTTAAGACTTAGACTTTGTACTTATGAGATTAATCCATATCGACATTAAGTATCCAACATAGTACTTGTCCTATCATGTTTATTGTATACAATCTTCCTCCATGGTTGTGAATGAAGAATAAGTTTTTCATGTTGTCATTACTGATATTGGGCCCCAAACAAACTGAAAATTATACTAATATTTACCTTGAACCTCTGATTGATGACCTAAAGAAACTAACGGGAGAAGGTGTCATGACTTATGATGCTTTGTGCTAAGAGATGTTAAAATTATGTGCTATGTTGTTTTGCACTATTAATGAATTTCCTTCTTATGGGAACTTGTCTGGATATAGCGTCAAAGGATCCAATGAATGTCCTATATGTGAGGAAAATACATATTCTATCATATTAAAACATGGTGATAAGACTGTATATTTTGGTTATCAAAGGGTTCTACCAATGGTGCATCCTTACTGAAAGTTGCTCAAAGCATTCAATGGCTCAAGTGAGGAACTGAGTGACCCTAAACCTATGTTAGGAAAGGATGTTTATGCAAGTGTAAACAACATTGTAAATCATTTTGGTAAGAGATTGGGTACTACTCCCACATGTGAAAAGTCTTTATTCAAAGAAAGCTCGATATTTTGGGATCTTCCTTATTGGAGTTCTTTGATAGTTCGACATCGCATTGATGTCATGTATGTTGAGAAAAATGGTTGTGATAGAATTATTGGCACTCTGTTGAATATACCCGGTAAGACTAAAGATGGCATCATATCTAGAATGGACCTACATGAAATGGGTATAAGGAAAAAATTAACAAAAGTAGTTGCCAAAGGTTGTCGCACGCATCTACCTCCTACTTGTTACACCTTGTCTATAAATGAGAAGAGAACTTTTTGTGAGTGTCTGCATAATGTTAAGGTTCCACAGGGATAGCCAATATCAGTAGATTGGTATCAATGAAGGATCTGAAGCCGATAGGTCTTAAATATCATGATTGTCACACTCGAATGCAACATATATTTCTTGTGGATATTTGATCTATCCTTCCTAAGCATTCAAGGTTTGTAATCACTAGGCTTTGCTTCTTTTCAACACTCTAGGCAAAAAAGTAATTTATTCTGAGATTCTAGATAAGTTGCAAAGAGAAGTGGTCATTACCTTGTGTCAACTTGAGCAGTATTTTCCCCCTTCATTCTTTAATATCATGGTACATCTAGTTGTCCATTTGAGTAGGGAAGTGAAACACTGGGTCCAATTTTATTGCATTGGATGTAACATTTTAAGTGGTACATGAGTGTTTTTAAAGGTGATGTTCGGAACCCTTGTTGCCCCGAAGGAAGTATCATTGAGGGCTATATTTCTAGGGAATTTATGGACTTTAGAAATGAGTTTTTGAGTTGCAACAAAACTACTACTAATGTCGTGAACCATGATGTTTATTCCAAAAAAGGTATTTTGGGAGAACGATAGATAAATATTAGTCATGACTAGTGGGAACAAGTACACTCAACATTGACGATGTGGTATTTATATCACCAAACACACCAATAAGCTCAAGAGAAGTTATCCCCGAGCCAGTTCAATGTGGCTTGCTAGAGAGCATAATTGAACATTTATTAGGTGGTTCAAAAAGGAAGTATTCAACCAACTATCTCAAACACCAATTAATGTTACAGAAACTATCAAATGGTTCGCATATAAACCAAAGACCCACATTACATATTCATAGTGTTTGACATAAATTGATTTTCATACAACACAAAACGTCAAGATGATAAAAGTTTCATCGAAAACAGTGAGGTCACCCTTCAGGAGTCTTTATTATATTTTTCTAGTGTCAAGGGTAAGATTATGCGTGAAGAAAATATGTCTTAGTATGGTTCCATTAAAGACATATGGGAACTTGACTACATAGAGCTTAGAGTTTCATTATTTAGGTGAAAATAGGTTGATAACAATAAAGGAGTTGTAGTTAATGAACTCAATTTCACAATAGTGAATTTTGAGTGGATAGGCGAGAAGGATGAACCCTTCATCATGGCATCACTGCAAAAATAGGTATTCTATATCAATGATCCTGCAAAAGAAAATTGGTCTGTCATTCTTCATGGAAAAGATAGTTCATTTCAGATCTTATTGATGAAGAAGACTACTATGACAAGTATGATGATTCTAGTCCATTTTATGTTGTCTTACCAAGTATAAATGTTGAATCTAACACTGATGACTATACACGTGAATATCGCATAGAAGGGATATTAGTTTAAGCTATATTGTTCATATGTCTTAACTTTTTATATTGGTGACTTTTTATATGCAATTTGACTTTTTATAGTGTTGACTTTTTATATATGATCTGACTTTTTATAGTGTTGACTTTTTATATGTGATATGACTTTCATCATTTGTTTACTTTTGATTTTATAGATGGAATCTGACCAGGAGCATAGTGATCATAAGCATGAGGATGTTGAGAATCCTAAACATGGTGTTGACGATGTTGATAACCCAAAACATGAGAGAGTTAGAGGGATAATTGTGATGAAAGATGTCACAAATAGGTAAGTGAGGAAGGGCATCATCATATTCAATGAAGCAGGCATGACACTTACTAAAGAGTTTGCCAACTATTGTGGGGTCCTTACTCAAAGCAAAGTGCCTCTCCTTGTTGAAGATTGGAGACAAGCGAGTACAATCCACAAAGACCTCATCTGGAGGGAGTTAAAGGTGAGATAAATGAAGTTATGTTTTATAGCATTTTTCCTATTCTTTCATTAACATTTCTAAACAGTGTTGAATGTTGAACCTGTTATGTGCTGGTATGAACTTGATGAAAAGTTGCATCACAAGTCTGTTATGCAGCTAATCGGGAGAAGACATGGATATTTGCGGACAATCCACACAAGAGACTATGTCTTTGGAGATAAGAAGGAACCCTGACTTAAATGGAACTATATTAATGAAGATGATTGGAAGGACTTTGTTCAGAGGAGACAATCTGATGCATTCAAGGTATTGAAATCAATCACATTTTTATGATTTCTTATGGTTACTTAATAATATCACTTGTATGAATTAATCAGGCCCTTCATAATGCTCAAAATGATAGGTGTGACAAGAATGTACACAACCACCGGTTGGATTCAGGTGGTTATTGGAAATGCCACCAGATGAGAGAGTTGCAGCAAGAGCAAGATCAAGGGCAAGGGCCTTCTATTTCTACTCCTACTGTCGAGTATTCTAGTACTTCTATACAATTGCCTTGCTATATTGAGTGGATTGATGTGAGGAAAAACGTCAAAGAAATCCCCACCCAAGCAACTAACCAGCCTAAATCGCACCTCCAAAATGGAGCGGGTCCAGAGTAGTCAGACTCTTAAGATAATAACCTGACACTCAAGCCCCCGCAACTATTATACAAGGTCTGGTACAGTAATCGGGGTCGAACCACAGGGACTGTAACACCTGAGCCCACTGCCCAAGGCTCTAGTAGAGTTTTAGGAATGACGACTGACCCCACAAAACCACTAGCCTTAACTGCGCACTTTGTCCACACTAACGTGCAAGCCAGGATAAACTTCCCGAATGATCACCCATCCTAGTACTACTCCAAGTTGAGCACGCTTAACTTTGGAGTTATTTAGTGATGGACTCCCTAAAAAGGAGGTGCACCTTGGTGATATGGGTAGTTCAATCATTCCTTTTGAGATCATTATATCTGAGGCATCAAATCCTGGGATGTTACAATCTACCCCACTTAGACTCTTGACGTCCTCGTTAAGGCTCAACTATGTGGCCTCATAATATTTCCCCATTTCAGTGTAGACCCAAAATGTCCCATGGACACCCAGCTCCTGATTACGGAATACCAACGCAAGAGTGGCTACATCACCATGGATAGCCCTTCCTACATGCCTGGACTGTACGGCTCAAGATTGGCATGTCACATGCCCATGTGGGCCCCACCTACTGGAGGGGAATCAGCTCTAATACCATTTGTAACACCCAGTCCCACTTTCTAAGGCTCTAGTAGAGTTTCAGGAATGACGACTGGCCCCACAGACCACCACTAGCCTTAATTGTGCATTTTATCCTCACTCACGTGCAAGCTAGGATCAACTTCCTGACTGGTCACCCATCCTAGTACTACTCTAAGCTGAGCACACTAAACTATGGAGTTCTTTAGTGATGGGCTCCCAGAAAAGGAGGTGCACCTTGGTGATATGGGTAGCCCAATCATTCCTTTTGAGATCATTATATCTGAGGCCTCAAATCCTGAGATGTTATAGGGACAAGGTCGGCAGGTGTTAAGTACGTAGGGTCTCACACTCATGTACTCCGAACAAACATATGGTTTTAAAAGGTTGTTCCCTAAAAAATGATGGTGCACAAGACAAAACAAGGAAAGTTAAAGGAAAGAAAAATAACAACAAGAGAAAAACAAGAAAGAATGATAAGAAATAAAGATATGGAAGGAAACTCAGATCGGGTTTCACCTACTAAGGTCTCTCACCAACATGCAAAACTCACTCCCCTTTGTATACTCCTATCAACATTACAAGCAGTCATAGAAAATGTGTATTCCCTCCTCTCTCGAGATAAGGATAGATCTAGGATCTAAGGTGGCCTCCCACTCGAGATAACAACCTTACAACCACAAAGCAAACCATATGACCATAACCTTAAGAAATCCAACATTCTCATGCATTCATACTACTCTATATCACTAGATAAAGAAGATACAACTCTTTCGAGGTACCAACGATCATACATCAAAAGATGGTAGCTAAGCATACAAGTGAAGCATTAAGAACAAGTATACAGAGATATTCTTGATATGAACACATATATATTCAAAGGGAAGCAAGAATATACATATTGGGAGAGCCTTAGTGGCTACTCCCAACTTGAGTTAAATGTTTAGCCACACATGTTAATGGATAGCATAACGGTGTTACAAAATGATAGATACATCACAACCACATAGGGAAGGGGTACAACATAATAGAGATGATAGATCTAGATGAGAGATAAGATGGTGATACACTAATATACTCCTTCAAATCTAGATCTAGAATAAATGGTGTTGAGGGTCTCCTTCTTTTGAGGAAGTGGGCAATCAGTCTTCTCTCTCCTCAGCTTCCACCTTTAGAGATCCAAGATTGATTTAATTGATGAGAGCGGCTATGGAATTTGGCAGCACTTCATGGTCCTTGATGATCTGATGATATGACAAGTCGAGGTGGGTGGCCTATTTATAGGTGTTTTCTACCGACTTAACCATCCATGTCATGGTCGAGGCTTAATCGCGGTCGATCGAGGCATCTCCCCGGTCGAGGCTACCAATATGGCTGGTCGAGTCAGCACCTCGTCGAGACTAGGATGAAACACCACACTCGAGATACCAACCTCGATCGAGGTCTGATTAAGATGTGCGGGTTGTAGGCCACAACCAAAAAGGGTGTGAGGCACCGTGGTCATGAAGCATCGGTGTGATCATGAGGACATCGATTGCGGTGGGAGGGTCCCTGGTGTTTGATAAGCTGCAGTCGAGGTGCTAACCATTGTCATGGCTGATTGTGACCCTACAAAGGTGAAAAAGGTGTGCAAATAAGATTCTTGGCATAAAGTACTAAAATAAGTGGAAAAAGTTTATAAAAGATATGTTGGGAGAGGTATAAAATATATGCAAAAAGTGTATAAAATGAGATTTTATCAACTCCCCCAAACTTAGAATCAAGCCTATCCTTAGGCTAAGGGTAGGCCTGAAATCATAGAGAGAAGAGCAAATTATGACAAAATTTTTGTGAAACTTAACATTACCGAGTTATCCCATTCTTGCAGCAAAACTCTTGTGGTATGTTTGTTCAATTCTAAAATCTCATTCCTCCTCTTTCATAACTATAGTTGCACAACTTTGAGTTATTTCCATTTCCTTTTGGTAGTAAAATGTATCTCTATCTCAACAATGCACCCCTTCCTACGTTAGGTTGCTAGCCATATTGGTACGACATCTCTTTAAGGGATAATATTCACACTCTTCCTTTATTCTCAGTTGGCCCTATGTTGGTATGTTTGGGTAGTCTTTAGGCTTTAACTGTTTTCCTCTTCTCCTAAATTTCCCTCACCCACAACTGTCGTAAGGACAGTGTTTCCCTTAGGGGCTTCTGACGTTAAGTCAGGTGGTTGTGTGAGATTCGTTCAGTATTGTAGGTGGGTAAATTTGGCTTCAGGGTTCCACTTATGGGCACGACATATCTGTATTTGTGAGTGCAGTACTACATCAGTCGTGTGAGACCCTTTGGCATCTTTTGGGCACACATCTCGTTATATTTTTTTCTTTTCTTTTTGGCTTTTCATATCACCTCTTTGGTTTGGGTGAGCGGGTTTTTATGTGGTCTTCTGAGCAGCCAAGCCTCTTTTCATCCCAAAGTGGGGATAATTAAACTCGAAAGGGGTAGTTGTTTTCTTCTCGAGGGAGGTGAGTATTTTCTGGCTAGAACCGTCAGGTTAGGGTGGTTGGTCAGGAGTATGGCCCGGTGAAATTCTACAGTTTCCAAGGGTTTCATAATCTTAGGATTGTTACATACACAATGTCTTATTTTAAGAATGAGATAAAATTGTATTGTTATGTTTCTCATTTTACTGTTATATGAATTAGTTGCTCGTACATTCCTCTCTAGAATCGGTAGCACTACAACATTTAGTAGGGGAACAGACAAACTCAAGGGTAACTACACATAACTGTGACTCAAAACAAAATTTCCTTAAAGCATAAATTTTTTGCAAAATTAGTTTGATGGGGAACTAGAATATGTACAAGTAAAAAAAATGAATTTGAAAATTTGGGACGGATTTGTACCTCTCAGGACCGTTTATGACTCCTCCCCAAAACTTATCATTCACCCCAACTCGGGGTGTCAAAATTAGAGTTAGGTGTATAACGGGCTTGCTTTAATTCTTCTAACTGGTTTTGGTGGCCCACTTTGACTCAAGGAGCATGTCGGCGTACACTCCGCTTAGTGGGTGGTATTTCTCCTACCCTCCACCTTTGTGTTCAATGTGGCTAGGGCCATCATCCAGGCTAGACAATAGAAGTCGCAGTCATTTGATAGAGGCACCTGTTGAGGGCTTCTGTGATAGAACTACATCATCTTAAAGTCTTTGCCTTTTTTATGCTTATACCCTTTGTCGTGAATTTTTAGTGTCCCTAAAATCACCTCAGCACATGTGACTGCCTTTTCTTCTGTAGGTGTCTTTGTAGTAGTCTTTCTTCTCTTGTTCACTGTGAATGTTGTGTCTGAGCTATTATATAGTAGCACAGTCCTTGTAATGATACTGACTACTAGCAAGGTCATGAAGGATAGGCAGGAAGATATATAGTTTGGGAGAGACGTCGCTAGGCATTGTTGTAGGTGTTCCTTTTCCCCTGATCTTTTATCTCTTAGTATGTCATCCACCAAAAGGAAATATGGCATGTGCTTGTTTGGCATGTTGTCATTCAGTAGAGCTTGGTAAGCTGACATGGTGCTGACTGAGAGGTACCCTCTTATTTTTAACATATCTCAGAGGTCATCTTTCAGCACGCAGATGTCATCCCTTTCAAAGATCATCTATGCCAACATGTCATCTTCCTTTAAGGATTTCATTATTATATTTAGAAATTCTAAAGATAGGCTCACGTATCTCCACCGGTCTAAATCCTTGAAGTTTGGCACTATGTCGCCAACTGGGCTGTCTGGTTTACCTTCGGGTAGATTGTCTTCTTCTATCTCTCCTTCTTCTGGTCAGTTGGCTATCAGTTGTTCGTCCTTCTCTTCTACCACTAGAGGCTGCTCATGCTTGAGTTCTAGTATTCTTTTTGCAGCCACACTAGTATCAGCTACCCAGCCTTCCTTCCAAGTTGTCACTCTAGTTGGCTCTATAGGATCAATCCGCAAGGTTTTGAGTTCCTCCCTCCATGTTTTCTTTTCAAGGAGGGGGATTTCTTGGTGAAGCCTCTGCATTACTGCGTCTGAAGGCATCGTCAGGTTGTTGAAGAAGTGGCGGTCATAGATAACCTCCATTGCATATATATCGTGCAGTCCATGCAGATCTTCCCTGTAGAGATCTTCCAGTGGGACTCCCTTATTGATGGCTTCCATCATCCTTAGTAATATGAAGGCATAGTCCCCTATTCCAGCCTTTCCTTGGGGGACCTTTTTGTAGATGGATAATTGCTTCCACATCCCCTTATGTTTGTTGTCTGCTGATTGTATATCTCTTTGCAGATGTAGCGGTGCCTTCAAGATATCTCTTGCTTAATTATTTTTGTAGATCATGGAGGTATTGTCCAGCTCATCTGGATAGCAGTTGAACACTGTTGTCCGTATTTCATATAAGTTTATGACAATCAGTGCCCAGTGCTTTACAGTCCTTAAGGGCAGGACCAAGAATTTGGTTTCTTCCCTGCTCACTACATGTTGTAGCTCTGTCACATCAACGGCTTTGTTGTTGTCGTCAAATAGGAGCCCTGCTATATGTGTGGTGCCATTGAACACTGGTTGTACTTTATCTGGATGCAAGAACTCGTCAAGTAGAGTGGCACCCAGAACTTTAAATAGCTTCTTATGTACGCATGCTCTTTTCAAGAAAATCCTTCTGAAGTGATCTTTGTTGAGCACATGCCCTTGTTGTGATAGAAAATATCAGTTCCGGGTAGGTTATCATCCAGTATGTATGTGAGGATATGGACATCTCTACATGTTATCCTTGATAATGTGGTCATATCCATACCCACCATCTTGCAAGGTAGAGGAGGAGCCACATCTAATTCTACTTCATTGACTAGTGTGCTCTACTTCCTGACTGGCTCATTTTTTAATAAAGAAGCGGGTCCACCTTCCTCATCTTTCAAGGTGTCGTCTTCTATTGTCCTTCTGTTGGCAGTGCTTTTGTTGTAGGAGGTTGAACCCTTGTTTCAATCAGTGTTTGTGTTGTTGCCCCGCCTTCATCTTTCGTGGACATCTCTGTAGTTATATCTTTTGTTGGATGACTCACTTCTGACAGTTGTTCCAGCTCTGCAGCATTGAGTGTGGATAACATCACATGCATTTTTTGGTCGTAGAAAGAGTCATCTTGATCATACTTCCTGGTTCTTTCAAGAAGTCATTGCAGATATCCATCCCAAATGTCAGGTCGTCTAAGAATTTATTGAGATCTTTGATTTCTCGTGACGTGAGTCTGTGGTTCAGCCATCGGGTAAGTCTTCACATTGGTGCTCTCTTCTTTTGATGTTGCTCATGCATCGGTTCCCCCCACATCGCCATCATCTTTACCAGGGCTCAAAGGGCTCAAGGAAGTGTGTGATGTTGAAGGGCTCGTCAGACATTTGGTATTCTTTCTCTGCCGTCAGTCGTCTATTTCTTGGCGTTCAGCACCTAGTTGTTAGCGTTCTTCATCTAAGCATTGATGCTCCTTTTTTAGGTCGTCTAATACTTCCGCATACCCATCTTGCATGCACTCCCTGACTTCTCTCATGGCATTCCGCTCCTTCCTGAGGTCCGCCATCTCCTTAGTGAGAGTCTTTAGGGGGCCATCAGTGTGTTTCGAGTGTTCATCACCCCTTGCATGAACTGGGGAAGTGCCTCAGTTCTCTCGTTCAAAGTTTATACTTGCATAGCTAGTGTACATAGGGTGGAGGTAATATTTAAATTTAATTCAGAATTTTGATGCATGTGTTTCCATATGACATCAAACTTATTGCCCAGTAAATCACTGAACGTGTGTGGGCGGTGTGTTGCGGCTCCATAGGTGTTGTGGATTCTCTGGGCTTCTTCGGTTGTGGAGCCAGCATGGCTGGGTTGGGGGTGTTCTCCTATGGTTGCCCCGGCTCTTGTAAGATCATGTCTAGGATCACAGGATCAGGTACGGCCTCGGGGTCCTCACGTGCTTGGTTGGTTTCTCTCTCGATCTCAGCATGTTATTCTTTTGTTGAAGCCTCAAGATGTGCATGTTCGCCTTCCTCTATGATTTCAATTTCATACTGGCACCCCTCACTTGTTGTCGTCTCAACTGGGAAGTACGGCGAGGGCGGTCTTGGGGGATTGGGCTTTTCCGATGGCTTTTTCTTCTTATTCCTTATTGCCAGCTTCTTCCTTTTGTCTGGCTTCCTTGTCTCTATCTCTGGAGATTTAGCTTTTTCACCTTTATCACCAGTTGTAGATTACTGGCCCACAGTAGTGCGGATGGCCCCTGAATATATCTTGTCGACATCTTCTAGAGTGGATCGCAACTTGTGGGCATTGTAATATGCCATTTCTGGGAGGGGAAGGAGCATCTTGGAGAAGCTTTGTTTGTAGAAGAGGTTGGTTCCCTTCTATGTCAAGATCCTCATGTTGATGAGGGACTTTATATCAATGTTTGTATGTCTCTTTGTTTTCTTGTATTTCATCAATAGGTATGCATCCACGAAATGATACTCTATCTTTGTAATATGACCTCCCATGTATAACTCCTTTGTTTTTTTGCCTCCCCTCCTACTGCTACTGATAGCCTTTCAATAAGGATCCTGCCTATAGTCATCGGCTTCTTGTTCAACATGGACCATAGTATGAATAGGTCCCCTTTGGTTACACCTCCAGTCTTTGACCTTGTGAAGATAGTGTTGGCGGTTATCTTCTACATCACCCTGATAAAGCACGAGGTGATGAGAGTCGCCTTGGAGTTCTTCGAGTTGTGTTCTTGTTCTCCCGTCAACTTTTCCCACATTTTGTGGATGATGTACCTGATTGTGTCCTTTTCTCCAGGCGCGGCGGAGCAGGCCTATGCTTATTTAGTTAATCTAGTGAAGATTTTGTTAAGCATGGCCTTTGTGATCGTGTGAGACTTTTCTCCTAATATCACCTCTAGTTTGAAGTCATTGTCGCTCTTCTTGCATTCGTCATCACTGACTGGGAACTTGTCAAATGATGACATGAATTCTACCATCATTTGTGTTAGAGAGGGGATTTCTGAGGTGCATACGGTACGAAGATTTGCACCCTCCAGGAAGCTGATTACCCTATCATAGACTCTCATCTTCTTGAAGTCTTCAACATCCAGGCATCTTGTAGGCCTAAACCCCTTGGCCTGCAATATCCAGTAAAATTGCGACTGGTGTGTAGGATCTCTTGGCACGAATGATCGCCTATTCTAGTTTAGGGCCACCTCCTTAGACTCTTCTACCTCCTCATGAGTTGTTTATTTCTCCTGCCTTTTTGACTTCTCTACAGCTGTCACTTTCCTCTTTTTTCTTCTCTTTACTTCCCTAGGTTCAGCCTTCCTCTTTTCTAGTTTAGCACAGTTTCAGAAGGTTGGTATTCAAAAGTCTCCGTCTGGGTTGTATTTGTGGACTCCTCTGACTCTTCTAGATTTTTTTGGGCCAAGATGTAGTCGTACTTCTTTTTCATCAGTTGCAACTAAAGTCTTTTTGTTGGGGATAGGTTCAGGTTGTCCTTCAAGGTGTTTGTTATCTTCTTGAGAATTTCCTCTACCCCCTTCAATGAGGTTGCCTTCTTCATCAGTGTGTTTTCAGTTGAGGTCGACATTCCAAAAGTTTCAACATTAATTTTGTTGTTAACATAATTGTATTAGCTTTTAATTCATCATCATCAATTTTATTTTATTATCATGTATATGTATATGTATATATATATCGTTCAATTCTCATAATGTCACGACCGTGGCCTTAAACAGGAGGTGTGCCACGACCATGGTAGGTGTCACGACCGTGGCATCACCGAGTCTATGTATCAAACCATGTAAATGATATGACGTGACTGTCGGCAGTTATAACCAAATAAGAGATGTTGCGACCAAGGCAAAGAATCACCGCAATCGCATTCGTCACTCGACTGAATTTCACGCTTAAGGAGCACTGCGACCATGACCAAGGATATGGTTCCACGATCGCGGCGCCAGAGTACCTATTCGATTGAAGATGGTGATTGCGGTCTAAATCTCCATTTGAGGGTTCATCAGCCAAGGCCAAAGTGGTGGGATCTCGCAAGTCAAATCGCTCCCCTAAACCCTATTCTAGGTTAAACAACGTCGTAAGAATCATGAATGAGGGAAAAAAAATTCGAGCTAAATGAGGCAGAGTCGTGGTGGATGTCATGGTGTTTCACAAGTCGATAGGTCATTAAACGCACAAAAAAGACAATGAAGCATATGAAAAATGGAAAGTAGTGATCAGTAGGATTCGAGAAAGCACCTATAGAATACCTCAGTTGGGTTAAGCGGCTCTAAACGGCAATGAATGCAGAAGTTGTAGAGGCATTATTGTGGTGGAAGTGCAACTCCATCGGCGGAGGTCTCAATCGGACACTTTCATTGTCTCGCACGCTCACGTCAAGGAGCTTTGTTCGACGCTTTGGGAATTTTAGAGTTTGAGCGAAAGAAGAACCTTGTTTTGAAGGGTTTAACGATATATACCCTTAGGTACCGCAACCACTACGGGAGGATCGCCGCGACCGCGACAATGTTCCTTCTTTTACATACATCATGACCACGGCCCATCACTACAAAGAGTGGGTACCGTGACCATAGTGTACCCCTCATCAACCGCGGCTTATGTTGTGATCACGATCCTCCCAAACCAAGTTAACATTTAAAGCAAAAACACGTACTTCCAAACAAGGCCTCTTTGGTAGAGAGGGATTAGGAATCTTTTCTAACCAGCCTTATTGACGTCCATGTTCAAAAACTTGATAGCCCACAGGGCTTTGTGTTTGAGTTCGACCGGTAGATGATAAGACTTCCCATAAATTAACCTATATTGTGTCATACCTATAGGTGTTTATATGTTGTGTGGTACGCCCAAAGTGCATCATCAAGTTTCATGGACCAGTCCTTCCTTGTACGAATGACAAATTTTTCTAGTATATGTTTGATCTGCATGTTTGATACTTCTACTTGCCCCAACATTTGGGGATAATATGGCATTGCAACGTTATGTTTCACCCCATACTTTCTCAACAGAGCTTAAAACAACTTCTCACTAAAGTGTGACCCTCTATCGCTTATGATAGTGTGTGTTACTTCAAAGTGTGGGAAGATGGTTTTCTCAAAAATCTTAATGACTACTTTGGTGTCGCTTGTTTGAGTTGCAACATCCTTAACCTATTTGGAAACGTAATCAATAGCAACAAGAATGTGTGGGTTCCCTTTCGATGACAGAAAATGTCCCATGTAATTGATCCCCCATACATCAAAGATTTTGACTTCCACCCAATCCGCCATTGGCATCTCATTTCTTCTTCTTATGTTCCCCATAAGCTGACAGTCCTTACACATTTTGACAAAAGATGTGGCATCCCTAAATGGTATTGGCCAGTAAAATCTTGATTGCAAAACCTTTGTAGTCGTCCTTTTTCCTCCGTGGTGTCCCTCATAAGGTGAGGTGTGACATTCCTTGAGGATTAAAGGTACCTCTTCTTTTAGTATGCATCAACGATATTGGTTGTCGGAGCACCTCTTGAATAGCAGCGGGTCATCCCAATAGTAATTTTTCATCTCAAAGAATAACTTCTACCTCTCTTCTTTGTCCAGGAATTCATATCTCATCTCTTCTTGGAGAGGTTTCAATTCTGGTTTTGGCTTTGGTGCTTAGTTGTTTTCTCTAGCGAAGCGTACTTCACTGAATCGATTATCTCTTCATTGTCATTGAATTCATCTTCGGGTTGGTTCAGGTAGTCCAAAATTTCTACAACCTCTTGACCCTCCATTATAGGGTCTGAACTATTTAAGGCTCGCATGAGGGGATCAACAATTGTCTTGTCTTCTTATACCTCTTCACAATATTGATTGTAGCTATCCATGAAGTAAACTGACTCAAATAGAGAAGGTCCCCTCATGGCATCTTGTACCCAGAAATCTAGGTGATCATTCTCCACTCGCAATGTGATGATTCCTTCTGCTACATCTATTAAAACTCTCCTTATTGTGAGGAAGGGCCTCCCAAATATCATTGGGCATTTAGAATCCTCAACCGTGTCTATCACTACTATATCGCATGGTATAAAAAATCGTCTGACCCATATTGGAACATCCTCGACTATTCCTACAGGTCTTGTAAAGGTGTGGTCGGCCAACTCGATTCTCATCCTCATTTTCACCATGTTTGTCATCCCAAACCTTTGTTCTAGAGTCAAGAGCATTAGACTAATGCTCACTCCCAAGTCAGTTAACCCCTTTCTCTCCACATTGTTTCTGACACAAAAAGGTATGTTGAATGATTCGGGGTCCTTCTTCTTGGTCGGTAAATCAACTTGAACAAAGGTACTTGACATTTTCTCCAATTGGATAGTCTCGATATGGTCTCCTCTCCTTCTTTTCGTGATCAGGTCTTTAAAGAATTTTACATAGGTCGGAATTTCTCCTATTGCATTGAGAAATGACACATCCAAGTGTAGCTTCTTTACGGCTTCCATGAACTTTTCATACCTCTTCTTCAAGTGTGCTTTTATTAGTTTGTAGGAGAAAGGAACCCTTAGGACATAGGGATTTTTCTTCGAAAGGACTTATATGGGATCAGAGTTGTTTTCCTCTTCTTCCTTCTTCTTTTCGTGTGGCCCTACTTCTTTTCCACTTACAACTTGTTCCTTACCTTTTGATTCTTATGTTGCCTTCTCATTCTCAGACTGATGATTAACTCCTTCTTTGGTGTTATTGGTATTAGCATTTTCCCATGTTCTCCCAAATTGGAGAGTGGCCACTTTTGCAGTCTCAGTATATGATGGGTTCTTCCCTGAAGGGTTTTTCATGAGTTCAGCTAGGTGTGCAAGTTGTTGATCAATCTACCTATAGTGGGTTTGCATGTTTGCCATTTGAGTTTGCATTGAAGTTAGCATTCCTGAATTTGTGATAGCACTTTGAGCAAGTTGATCGTTCACCGAAGCTTGCCTTTTCACGAAGTCAAATAGTTGATCAATCATGTTATTTTGGTTGTTCTCCTTGGCTTGGCTCGGCCCTTCTTCTAACTGATTGACATCGGTGGTGATTTTCTAAATTTGGGTTGTGGTCCTTCATATCCTGCTTTCTTCACCGATCCTCTATCATTTATGTCATAGTCCATGCCCGCTTTCAGTGCAGCCATGTTGTCTATTATCTTCATAGTTCTTCACAGCTTCTTTCCAAGAAAGTCGTTGCCAACAGCTGCGTTCAGTGAAGTTCTCTCAGTGGGAGTCAGTCCATTGTAAAAGGTGGTCACTAGGAACCCCTAACGGTAATTTTGGTGATGGCAATCCCTTTGGTACTCTTGACGTTCCCATGCCTCGTAAAGGTTTTCTCCCAATTTTTATGTGAAAGAAGTGATCTTTTGCATGCTACAGATAGTACTCTCAGTAGGATAAAATTTTGTAACAAAGGCATCTGCAAGGGGTATCCACCCATCTATGGACTGGTGGGGTAGGTTGAGTTACCAGAACATAGCCTTATCTTCAAATGAGAAATTGAATCCCTTGCAATATATCACTTCTTGAGAAACTCCCCTCATCTTATTGGTATCACAGATATTTTTGAAGGCATCAAGGTGATGGTACGGATTTTTCACTTCTTGAATTCCCACAAAAAGGTCTATTTTGGATCATTGAGATTACAACTGGTTTCAATTCAAAGTTTGTTGCATTGAAGTGCGGGATGACAATTGGGCATCTAGGTTTGTTGGCTCTAATTGTGGCCAACTCTCTAAGAGTTTTTCCTTCTTCATCATCTTTGCTTTTGTTGTTCTGATCGTCGTGCTCACATTCATCTTCACGGTGATTGTGATGGTGCCTTCTACAGAGATGGTGGTGTCGTTCTTCGTCACGTCAATCTTCTTTGCGACGTTCTTCCTCACGTTGACGACCATCCAAGTAATGGCCATCTCTATCTTCATATGTCTCATGTGGTGGGGGTCATGTTGAACTCTTGCATTATGATCGTCCCCAATAAGACTACCGTCCACACGAGGAGGCATGGTGACTTGAGGTTAAGGTGAAAAATTGAATGGATCTGCTTCCCTCCGGGTTTCCTAAATAGACTGCACAGTCGAGTTAGGAAACTGGACGTGTTAAAACGGACTATTCTACGTAATTGTAGGGTAGCAGATTTAAAGTTTTTATACAGTCAAGATTATCACTAAGCTTGAGGCACGAGAGTATAGTGAGTGGACTCAAGTTCTTAATAGTGTCATTTTGCCTTATCCCCGGCAACGACACTAAAAAGTTGACCGACCTAAATCGTGTGTCTAAAATGGAGCAGATCCAGAGTATTCAGACTCTTAAGATAATAACATGACACTCAAGCCCCCGCAACTATTATACAAGGTCTGACATAGTAATTGGGGTCGAACCACAGGGATAAGGTCGGTAGGTGTTAAGTATGTAGGGTCTCACACTCATATACTCTATACAAATATATGGTTTAAAAGGTTGTTCCCTAAAGAATGATGGTGAACAAGATAAAACAAGGAAAGTTAAAGGAAAGAAAAATAACAACAAGAGAAAAAACAAGAATGAACGGTAAGAAACAAAGATATGGAAGGAAACTCGGATCGGGTTTCACCTACTAAGGTCTTTTACCAACATGCAAAACTCACTCCCCTTCGTATATTCCTATCAAGATTATAAGTAGTCATAGAAAATGACTATTACCTCCTCTCTTGAGATAAGGATAGCTCTAGGATATAAGGTGCCTCCCTCTCAATATAAAAACCTTACAACCACAAAGCAAATTGTGGCATCCAACTCACAAAACCAGAATTACTTAAACGGAAGCGAATCATTTGCAGCGAAATTACTTAAATCACTAAAAATTAAAACTTTTTACAAAGATATCCAAACATAGGAAAACTCTTGCATCAGGAACCAATGTAATACATTTACAACCTGGTTCATATGTACATGCCTTGTACCATCTCTTCTTGAGGATTACAAACATTAACTGGCATGTGAACATTGTATACAGGCAGTATAAAAACCTCGAGGCATTAAGACAAAATCTCGGATCGATTATCAAATACATTATCTACTAACTTCGAGTACCTGAGAGTACAGAGACGACACATAGGACTTTCTATACAAACTTGGCAGCCAGTGCCTCCACGTGAGTTATCACTGATGTCCCTAATGTTGCTGTTGCTTTTCCCTTGCTATAGGGTTCCTACTTCTTCTTCTGTGTTTACCTAAAAAGTTGAATCCCACGGGGGTGAGATAATTGTAAATTGCCCCAGCGAGAGATATAACTCTTCGCCAAAACATCATTATTGCAGTTTATTAGAATTGAAAACTGAGCAGGAGTTCTTTTATATATAAATAACAGTATTATTCATTGTGTAAATAGAATAAGATAATCTCCTTTCCTAAGGAGAACATTGCATCTACTCATGGTAGAATCATAATTCATTCATCTACTTGCAATGAACATAAAGAGATATGAATACTCATTTATTAATTAAAGATGCATAAAAGAGTGTAACATCAGCCAATAAGTTTCTATATTCAATCCTTAAGAAAACATGCTATGTGGGTGATTACATTTTACAATCACACTTATGCCCTGAGGAGATGTGGTATACCGCTCATACTCCAACCGACCATTGCGAAGTCGAAATTGGTGCCATATAAGGTCAATGGTAGAGCCGAATACCATGACCTCCCTTATCTCGGTCAGTACGAGATCAAAAGCAGGACATCTTGTGTCTCTGCTAAATAGCTTTCCAGGGTATACTGGCAACTTTGCTATAGAGTTATAGTGGTGTGTTGTACTCTCTTCGCAATTGAGAGATTTCATGTTTATCTCACTTTGATTCGACATTTATATTATTGGGAGATTCGTGATACATCTATCCCAGTTTTGGGGGATTAGTAATACATCCACCCCCGACATATATAATGAAGGATTGAGAAATTTAATGTTTATCTCGCATCAATTCCTCCATTAGGATGTAAATTTCGATTCAGCATTTATATTATTGGGAGATTCGTGATACATCCATCCCAGTTTTAAGGGATTCGTGATACATCCAACCCCGACATATATAATGAAGGATTGAGAGATTTAATGTTTATCTCGCATCAATTCCACCATTAGGGCGTAAGTATATGTTCTCCCATTGCCCACACATATTCAAAAATATGCATTCCGGGTTTTTTCCGTGGAGCAACCCGTTTCACCATCCAGCAAGTTTTGACACTGATGGTTATATGGCCAGGGCTCTACATGATATGATTTCACTTGATTAATTAAGTACATTAGCATATTCTTTTAGCATCCGTCAAGTTCTCAAACATAACTTATTCAGACAAATGCTACAAAGAAACATGTAATGTTTGCATCAATCATTCCTCATTCTTTATAAGACATTGGGATCTCAGTCCCTCATTTTAATACTGGGAATTCTCATCCCTCAACCACATCATTACCATTCTTATCAAAATTGGGTATTTAAACCCTTAGTTCATCACTGAACACTGTTACCACTTGTTAGGTAACTATTACCTCTAGGTCCTCAGACCCAGGTATACATGATACTTGTTATACAAGCATCTCACATGGCTCACAAGGCCCATTAACTATTTTTTTCACCTTTCACTAGGCAACAACTTACTCATGTGACTCATAAATTCCATTCACATTTTTGTTACTTTTACTAAGCAACCACAACATTAAGGCACACAAGGCCAATCAACATTTTTCTTATATAAAAGTCATAGCTAAAATCTGGCTTTGTTCATCATCTCATGATATCTGCATGGTTAATAGATAGGATAACAGTCATATAAATCATTTATCACATTAGGTGATACAATAGTAACACCACCATTCCTTTATCAAGATTAGGGTTTACTATCAAATAGTCTTTTCATCCTTTTACCCCAAAATTAGGGTTAGGGTTCTCCCATTTCACATTTATTAGGGTTTCATGTTTATATTATCTATGCAACCCTAATATATTGTTCCATTCCTCTAGTAGTATATTAATGGTATCATAAGTATTTACTCATGATCATTACTCTCATCATATAGCATTCAATGATTATCAATTCAAGGTATGAGTTCAGCTCTCAACCTTGCCATGGTATGGTTATATCAT
Organism: Alisma plantago-aquatica; assembly: GCA_963693085.1. Taxonomy (NCBI): domain Eukaryota; kingdom Viridiplantae; phylum Streptophyta; class Magnoliopsida; order Alismatales; family Alismataceae; genus Alisma; species Alisma plantago-aquatica. The sequence goes on from OY856412.1 coordinate 951,291,426, forward strand.
ACCCATTATCTTGACTTAATCCCCTTTCTCATAATGTTTGTCAACACTTATCAAAGTGCATTGAATTCATTACATCTCTTATTGTAATAATTTACATAACACACACTTCTTGTGTTTCTTATCCAAGTATATTGGATTTGAGGTGCATCAAGGTATGTCAACCCTGAAATGCTAAATACATGATAACTATCATGTCTCGATATATCACTTTACTTATTACTTTCTAACTCACCTAATTTTGCCAACTTATCTTGTATTAGGGTAATTCCCTCCTAATACTTTTAACTACTCACCTATCACTTTCATCATATAGTGCATAGGTCCCATATTAGAATTGTCCAGTTATCTAATGATATGGACTTATCTAATGGTTAGACATTGTTGATATAGAATAAACCATTATCAACCACTTTAGGTATTTCAACTCTTAGGATGTTAACCACATCATTATTTAGTGTTGCATACATCATTCCTAAGAGTTTCATGTCCTCATCTTTGTAAAGTGTATAGGGTTGTTACTCATGTGTAAAATTAGATATATAATGAACTAGGCATGATCTTGTCCCTTATATCCTTACTCATTGAAGTATCAACATCACCATTCATATGGTTCATTACTTTTACCCTTTATGGGTGTAACATTCTCATCTTACATGATTATATTAGCTACACCCTACTTTAGTGTATTGGCCATTATTCCATTACTAGGGCTTCATATATCATTACATGGCATCACCCTGGATTTGAGTCTCACATCACATCATTGTATCAGGGTCCCACATAACATTCTTTGAATTTAGGGTTTCAATGACATTACCCTAAATTAGGGTTTCACATTCAATAGCCCTCAATTAGGGTTTACTATTCATCCCAGTTAGGGTTTTGTATCACATTACCCTGAATTAGGGTTACTCATGTCATCTCCCTTAATTAGTGCTACTTCCTTTCCTTAGATTAAGATTACACCTAGCATTGCCCTAGATTAGGGTTAAAGTTCATCTATCTTCTTGATTAGGGTTTCATGATTTCTTTATCATGGATCGTTCCCTAATTACTCATTCATTTATGTTGAGAGTGTTGAGGCATAACCACTACATGGTTATCATTCATGTAGGAAGTGCTCTCTCTCTCATTCTCTATGAGATGATACTTATTTCAGACTTGATTAGATTAGGTCAACTCATCTTGAATGAAGGTTGACACAATGTATTACATCATTACATCCACAATCCTTAAAGATTAATCATTCAAAAGATACTAATCACCCTATCTTATTAAGGGTACATTTACTATAATCACCCTTGAATTACATCATGTAATGATCAATTAAACAATTGACCTTTAATCACCTTAATTATCCATACGGTTTTGGTTAATTACTTCCAAACGGTCTTGGTCACTTAGACCCCAAACGGTTTTGACCAAATAGACTTCAAACGGTCTTGCTTGAAATACCTCCAAACAGTCTAAGACCATTTAGACCTCCAAACGGTCTTGATCAAACACTTGAAACCGTTTAGCAAAGTAGGTGCTTGAAACCTTTTAGTAAAGTTAGTGCTTGAAATCATTTAACAAAGTTGATTCTTGAAACCGATTAGGACATATATACTTGGGATCGTTTGAGTCTCAACTGGTTTGGGACCGTTTGGTCCCAAACGGTCTTGAGACCATTTGGACTCAAACGGTCTTGAGACTGTTTGGTCCAAACCTCCTCAAAACCGATTGGACCAAAAATGGTCTCAACCACTCATATTGATTTAGGGTTTCCAAGATTAATTCCTTCATCAGATGAATCCATGTAATTACTCATCAATTGAACCTAAGCACCATGCTTCAATTGAGCTTAATGAATCATATTTCACTTGATTAGACTTTCAATTGATCATCAATTAGGGTTTTGAACCTAATTGGATTAGGGTTGAAATCGATGAACTTTCAACATTAGTCATTGTGGAACTAATTGCTTTGAAATTATTGGACCATCATTCAAATTGGGAATGACCTGAACTCAAACGGTCTTGAGGTCGTTTGGATGACCTCCAAATGGTCTTTAAGACCGTTTTCCCCATCCCATCACTTAAAAGTGTGAAATTCAATTAGGGTTTGCATCATTGGGTTACTCATCAAACTAGCTATTGATTGCATTACAATTTGATATCTTTGAATATTCAACTTATTCACCATACTCAACCCTAGACCTCCAAATGGTCTTTGTTGACCTCCAAACAGTCTTGAGACTATTTGGCTGATCTCCAAACGATCTTCAGACCGTTTGGGTTAATCAACCCAAAGAATTAAAATAATTAATTGCAAAATCAGCACTTAACCCGATTAGGGTTTCTAATTGGATGAGTGTCCATATATTGGTTCAATCAATTGGAGCCATTAGATCCTAATCAATCATATACCAGGGTCCTGACCTCAAATGGTCAACCCATCCAAACAGTCAACCTTTCTAAATGGTTTGGAATCCAAACCTCCAAACAGTTTGCAAACCGTTTGGTCACCAAACGGTTTGGTGAAACCGATTGGACCATATTTTTGAAGCCGTTTGCAAAAGATATTTAGGGAGGTGTGTGCTTATGATGATTTCATAATCATAAATCTCTAAACCCACGAAACTTTCTATGATTTTCATGCTGATTACATCGATCAACCAAATAAAATTCTAAGAATGAAGAAAGGATCAATAATTGATAAGGAATTGAATGCAATAACAATATTAAGGGTTCAAGTTATAAAACCCGCCACCAATTGAGCTTCAAAGCTTCAAGATCACGTCAACAATGGTGTATGAAACTCCCTTTACATTGCCAAGTCTCGTCCTCAAGCTTTGAGTGAAAAGAATTGGCCAGAAAGGAAGATTGATGGAGGAAAAGAAGAAATCCATCATTTATTTTCGATTTCCACCATGAAATCATGGTTGAAAGTGATCAAGAAGCTTACCTACAGGTTGGGGGTCGTCCTCCTTCTTCTCCTAAGCTTCCTTGGTCGTTTTGCAAGCAAGTGGAGAAAGAAGGATCGAAAAAGCCTTTGAATTGAGTTGGGAGTGGTGTTTTTATAAGAGAATCAATGAGAGAAAAATGCTTTATAAAATCTTTTAATTCCAAAATTGATGCCACCTCTTCTCCATCAATTCCTTACATGCAAAGATATATTCCTCACCTCCGAATTGCTCTTCATTATCCATGAATTAAGGAAAAGCAATTTAAGCACCTTAATCATATAATAGTAATATCCATAAGTTAGTGGATATTACTTTTTCTTTTAATAATGTGAGTGAGTTATCCATTCTTTGGATATTTTCATTGCCTTTGCAAGGCATAGAAAATAAGCAAACATTGCTTCAACATTATCCAAACATGACCAAAATTGAAACATAGGTTCCTCTTGGGCCTTAATTACTTTTCACAAGATAAAAATAAGGATCTAATTAACTTTCTTAAGCAAAACTCCCAGGGTTAAGGCATAACCCAGGTCAGGGATGTTACAAATTATAAACCCCCTAACAAGGATTTCGTCCCCGAAATCTTAGATAAAGAAAGACAAATATTATTCATTCATCATACTATTTAGTCTCCACATAATATCTCATTGTTATGGAATCACCATAAAATTTTGATCAACACAAAATTTTTCTACACAAGATATCAATAGAATCAATTTCATAGGACACATACTCCATTGTCATTTCATTATTGACTGTGGAGTTGTTACTGTGCCAGGTGACACTTTTTATTATTTTACCATTTCATGTAATAGATTCTTGTTCCTGAGGAGTCTCCCACACTCCATATTTAATTCAGCATTCCACTTTCATGGTCGCAATTATGTTATGTCACCCTCTTGGGATTATCAGTCCTTTCATACCTTGATTGTGCCATCTCACCTGGTGACGCAATACTATTTTTTCCTTATTACTTGCATCAACTATCTTATTAGTTTTACATTTTCTCATCATAAAGAGAGGTTACTTACCAATTAAGAAATTATTTCAAAGATATCTTTAATTGTTATGTTTATGCAAAGCATAAACCCCTAACATATGATGTTCATAATATTTTATGTATAATTAAATTGATTTTATGGTTGACCATTCCAAATAGTCAACATAAATCATTTGATATTTCTTAGATACCAGAATTTCTTACCTTGGTATCTATCACATGTGTTGAAAACACATCACATATTTATCTTCCTTTCATCTTAGGACATTACTTGTTACTTGTATCTTCACCTTGGAATCAAAGTCCAAGATAAATTAATACTTTTCTAAGTATCCATCACATGAACATTTTTATCTTATGCACATCAAGTGTCCTAAGACTCACTTGATTGTCATGTCCTCGAAAGGAAAGAAAACATGGAATCATATTCCTCTTATTATTTCACGAATTTTCAACTATTCATGAATCATTTACTCTTTGTCTCATCCTAGGTTCCTTGCCCTCAGTAGAGGAATCTATAAGGATGATCACATACATTGTTCCTTTCTTTGTTATTATCTAACATATTCATGAGCATCTTATGATCTCGTCAAACTTCCCATCTCCACATTATGGGAAAAGATCTTTATTATACTTACAAACTTTATTGGATAGGGATCATCTCCCTTATTCCCATTCTTATCTTATGAGGAGTATACTTTTTAATTTCTCATACACACATACTCATCTGAGATTATCTCATATTTCTATTTCTTGTTCTTAGGATATGACACATTATTCCATTCCATATTTCTAGTTTCATGATACTCATTGGATTGTCTCGGAATGACTACGTGATCAGAGCACTCAAAAAGATAACAATCTAAGAGTTTACATACTTACTTTATCATCAATAGTTGTATACCTGGCCAAGGTATATAAATACTAAGATTAAGTAGTATGCACTTTGTATACTATTATATTCCTTCCTCTCCATATTATTACAAGCATAAGATTTAACATTCCTGGATTTTATCCAGGCATCTCTTCTATAACTCATCCTTTTTCATAGAGGTAAGAACATTATGAAACATCTATAATGTGACTATAGGACTAACCAAAGAAAAGCTCAGTCAAGTACTTTCTCAATTTAACTCAAGAAACCATAAAAAGACATATTAAAATAACATTCTTTTGTCTAACATGTCATGACTCGTGGGTTGTTCATTGTTTCAGGTTGATTCTGCCTCAGAGGTTGATTCATCATAACATTTCCGGCTCAGCAATCTCTCGCCAGATGTCCTATCTATCTACATTGGTGGCAAGTTATGTGCTCTAGATGTGGTCTAGAAGGTTCTTTACCCTTTCTGGATAGCCATTGCCTTGGTGCACTAGGCCCTGGTTGTACTGATGGTACCAAAAACTTCTTCTTTTTGGAACTACTAAGCCTCTATTCCTGAGTTTGGATAGGCTTTTTCTCAATTCTTCCTTTATATTCCTTTTCTGGACAATTAGTTCTGATATGTTAAGGCTTCCTACACTTATGGCAAATCCTAGTTTCATATTGTATCCTATTTCTTTCATCATTGTTCATTGCTCCAACATGTTGATGTTGAGCAGGATCCCTTTTGGTGTTCAAAACATCATCATTGGGGGCTGATAGTCTAGGTTGCATTGCTAATGCACAATCTACTATATGCATTATAGCTGTCCTAAATTGCTCAAACAGAGCAGGGAAAGCTGGGCTCTCTATCATGGCTAGGTCAAATTGGAGATGTGCAGGTATATGTTCTTCTCTACTCTGATCCCCTGTACCTCTTCTTGGTGTAGCATTGCTGCTTTCTGCATTAAATTCCTCATGTGACCCAGCCATATTCAAGCTCTTCTTCTCCTATATGAGCAGAGGACATTGTCAGATACACTAGAAGACACTAGAATAGACTCTACTACCTTAGTCCTATGTCTCTGTAGACTCAGCGAACCTAGAGCTCTGATACCACTAAATTGTGGCATCCAACTCACAAAACCAGAATTACTTAAGTGGAAGCAAATTATTTGCAGTGGAATTATTGAAAATTACTAAAAATTAAAACTTTTTTACAAAGAGATCCAAACATAGGAAAACTCTTGCATCAGGAACCAATGTAATACATTTACAACCTGGTTCATAAGTACATGCCTTGTACCATCTCTTCTTGAGGATTACAAACATTAACTGCCCTATGAACACTATATACAAGTAGTATAAAAACCTTGAGGCATTAAGCCAAAATCTCAGAAAGATTATCAAAAGCATTATCTACTAACTACGAGGACATGAGAGTACAGAAACGACACATAGGACTTTCTATACAAACTTGGCAGCCAGTGCCTCCACCTGAGTTATCACTGATGTCCCTAATGTTGCTGCTGCTTTTCCCTTACTATAGGGTTCCTGGTTCTTCTTCTGTGTTTACCTAAAAGTTGAATCCCACGGGGGTGAGGCAATTGTAAATTGCCCCAGTGAGAGATATAACTCACCAAAACATCATTATTGCAGTTTATTAGAATTTAAAACTAAGCAGGAGTTCTTTATATATTAACAGCAGTATTATTCATTGTGTAAATAGAATAAGATAATCTCCTTTCCCATGGAGAACATTGCATCTACTCATGGTAGAATCATAATTCATTCATCCACTTGCAATGAATATAAAGAGATATGAATAATCATTTATTAACTAGAGATGCATAAAAGAGTGTAACATCAGCCAATAAGTTTCCGTATTCAATCCTTAAGCAAACATGTTATACGGCTGATTACATTTTACAATCACACTTATGCCCTGAGGAGATGAGGTATACCGCTCATACTCCAACCGACCATTGCAAAGTCAAAAACGGTGCCATATAAGGTCAATGGTGGAGCCAACTACCATTACCTCCCTTCTCTCGGTCAATACGAGAACAAATGCAGGACATCTTGTGTCTCTGTTAAATAGCTTTCCAGGGTATACTAGAAACTTCGCTATAGAGTTACAGTGGCATGTTGTACTCTCTTCGCAATGAAGAGCTTTCATGTTTATCTCACTTCGATCCGGCATTTATATTGTTGGGAGATTTGTGATACATTCATCCCAATTTTGGGGGATTAGTGATACATCCACCCTGACATATATAATGAAGGATTGAGAGATTTAATGTTTATCTCGCGTCAATTCCTCCATTAGGGCATAAGGATATGTTTGCCCATTACCCCCACATATTCAAAAATATGCATTTTGAGTTTTTACCACAGAGCAACCCGTTTCACCATCCAGCACAAGTTCTAACACTGATGGTTGTATGGATAGGGCTCTACATGATATGATTTCACTTGATTAATTAAGTACATTATCATATTCTTTTAACATCACTCAAGTTCTCAAATATAACTTATTCAGACAAATTCTACAAAGAAACATGTACTGATTCATCAATCATTTCTCAGTCTCTATACGACATTGGGATCTCAGTCCCTCATTTTGATACTGGGAATTCTCATCCCTCAACCACATCATTACCATGCTTATCAAAACTGGGTATTTATACCCTTAGTTCATCACTGAACATTGTTACCACTTGTTAGGTAACTATTACCTCTAGGTCCTCAGACCCAGGTATACATGATACATGTTACACAAGCATCTCAAATGGCTCACAAGGCCCATTAAGTATTTAGTCACCTTTCACTAGGCAACAACTTACTCATGTAACTCATAAATTCCATGCACATTTTTGTTACTTTTACTAAGCAACCACAACATTAAGGCACACAAGGCCAATCAACATTTTTGTTATATAAAAGTCATAGCTCAAATCTGGCTTTGTTCATCATCTCATGATATCTGCATGGTTAATAGACAGGATAACAGTCATATAAATCATTTATCACATCAGGTGATACAATAGTAACACCACCATTCCTTTATCAGGATTAGGGTTTACTATCAAATAGGCTTTTCATCCTTTTACCCCAAAATTAGGGTTAGGGTTCTCCCATTTCACATTTATTAGGGTTTCATGTTTATATTATCTATGCAACCCTAATATATTTTTCCATTCCTCTTGAAGTAAATTAATGGTATCATAAATATTTACTCATGATCATTACTCTCATCATATAGCATTCAATGATTATCAATTCAAGGTATGAGTTCATCTTTCAACCTTTCCATGGTATGGTTATATCATACCCATTATCTTGACTTAATCCCCTTTCTCATAATGTTAGTCAACACTTATCAAAGTGCATTGAATTCATTACATCTTTATTGTAATAATTTACATAACACACACTTCTTGTGTTTCTTATCCTAGTATATTGGATTTGAGGTGCATCAAGGTATGTCAACCCTGAAATGATAAATACATGATAACTATCATGTCTCGATATATCACTTTACTTATTACTTTCTAACTCACCTAATTTTACCAACTTATCTTGTATTAAGGTAATTCCCTCTTAATACTTTTAACTACTCACTTATCACTTTCATCATATAGTGCATAAGTCGCGCATTAGAATTGTCCAGTTATATTTAATGATATGGACTTATCTAATGGTTAGACATTGTTGATATAGAATAAACCATTATCATCCACTTTAGGTATTTCAACTCTTAGGATGTTAACCACATCATTATTTAGTGTTGCATACATCATTCCTAAAAGTTTCATGTCTTCATCTTTGTAAAGTGTATAGGGTTGTTACTCATGTGTAAAATTAGATATATAATGAACTAGGCATCATCTTGTCCCTTATATCCTTACACATTGAAGTATCAACATCACCATTCATATGGTTCATCACTTTTACCCTTTATGGGTGTAACATTCTCATCTTACATGATTATATTAGCTACACCGTACTTTAGTGTATTGGCCATTATTCCATTACTAGGGTTTCATATATCATTACATGGCATCATCCTGGATTTGAGTCTCACATCACATCATTGTATCAGGGTCCCACATAACATTATTCGAATTTATGGTTTCAATGACATTACTCTAAACTAGGAATTCACATTCAATATCCCTCAATTAGGGTTTACTATTCATACCAATTAGGGTTTTGTATCACATTACCCTGAATTAGGGTTACTCATGTCATCTCCCTTAATTCGTGCTACTTCCTTTCCTTAGATTAAGATTACACCTAGCATTGCCCTAGATTAGGGTTAAAGTTCGTCTATCTTCTTGATTAGGGTTTCATGATTTCTTTATCATGGATCATTCCCTAATTACTCATTCATTTATGTTGAGAGTGTTGAGGCTTAACCACTACATGGTTATCATTCATGTAGGAAGTCCTCTCTCTCTCATTCTATATGAGATGATACTTATTTCAGACTTGATTAGATTAGGTCAACTCATCTTGAATGAAGGTTGACACAATGTATTACATCATTACATCCACAATCCTTAAAGATTAATCGTTCAAATGATACTAATCACCCTATCTTATTAAGGGTACAATCACTATAATCACCCTTGAATTACATCATGTAATGATCAATTAAACAATTGACCTTTAATCACCTTAATTGTCCATACGGTTTTGGTTAATTACTTCCAAACGGTCTTGGTCACTTAGAAACCAAACGGTCTTGACCAACTAGACTTCAAACGGTCTTTCTTGAAATACCTCCAAACGGTCTCAGACCGTTTAGACCTCCAAACGGTCTTGATCAAACACTTGAAACCGTTTAGCAAAGTAGGTGCTTGAAACCGTTTAGTAAAGTTAGTGCTTGCCGTTTAACAAAGTTGATTCTTGAAACTGATTAGGACATATATACTTGGGATCGTTTGAGTCTAAACTGGTTTGGGATCGTTTGGTCCCAAACGGTCTTGAGACCGTTTGGTCCAAACCTCCTCAAAACCTATTGGACCAAAAATGGTCTCAACCACTCATATTGATTTAGGGTTTCCAAGATTAATTCCTTCATTAGATAAATCCATGAAATTATTCATCAACTGAACCTAAGCACCATGCTTCAATTGAGTTTAATGAATCATATTTCAATTGATTAGACTTTCAATTGATCATCAATTTTGGTTTTGAACCCAATTGAATTAGGGTTGACATCGATGAACTTTCAACATTAGTCATTGTGGAACTAATTGCTTTGAAATTATTGAACCATCATTCAAATTGGGAATGACCTGACCTCAAACGGTCTTGAGATCATTTGGATGACCTCCAAACGGTCTTGAGACCGTTTTCCCCATCCCGTCACTTAAAATTGTGAAATTCAATTAGGGTTTGCATCATTGGGTTACTCATCAAACAAGCTATTGATTGCATTACAATTTGATATCTTTGAATCTTCAACTTCTTCACCATACTCAACCCTAGACCTCCAAACGGTCTTGGTTGTATCCAAACGGTCTTGAGACTGTTTGGGTGATATCCAAATGGTCTTGAGACCGTTTGGGTTAATCAACCCAAAGAATTAAATTAATTAATTAATTGCAAAATCAGCACTTAACCCGATTAGGATTTCTTATTGGATGATTGTCCATATATTGATTCAATCAATTGGAACCATTAGATCATCATCAATCATATACTAGGATCCTAACCTCAAACGTTCAACCCATACAAACGGTCAACCTTTCTAAACGGTTTGGAATCCAAACCTCCAAACGGTTTGCAAACCGTTTGGTGAAACCGATTGGACCATATTGTTGAAACCATTTGTAAAAGATATTTAGGGAGGTGCGTGCTTATGATGATGTCATCATAATCAAGCTCTAAACCCAAGAAACTTGCTGTGATTTCATGGTGATTACATCGATCAACCAAATAAAATTCTAAGAATGAAGAAAGGATCAATAATTGGTAAGGAATTGAATACAATAACAATATTAAGGGTTCAAGTTATAAAACCCGCCTCCAATTGAGCTTCAAATCTTCAAGATCATGTAAACAATGGTGGATACAACTCCCTTTACTTTTCCAAGGCTCGTCCTCAAGCTTTGAGTGAAAAAGATTGGCTAGAAAGGAAGATTGATGGAGGAAAAGAAGAAATCCATCATTTATTTTCGATTTCTACCATGAAATCATGGTTGAAAGTGACCAAGAAGCTAACCTACAGGTTGGGGGTCGTCCTCCTGCTGATCCTAAGCTTCCTTGGTCGTTTTTCAAGCAAGGGGAGAAAGAAGGATCGAAAAAGCCTTTGAATTTTGTTGGGAGTGGTGTTTTTATAAGAGAAATCAATGAGAGAGAAAATGCTATATAAAATCTTTTGATTCCAAAATTGATGTCGCCTCTTCCCCCTCAATTCCTTGCATGAAAATATATCTTCCTCACCTCCGAATTTCTCTTCATTATCCATGAATTAAGGAAAAGCAATTTAAGCACCTTAATCATATAATAGTAATATCCATAAGTTAGTGGATATTACTTTTTCTTTTAATAATGTGAGTGAGTTATCCATTCCTTTGGATATTTTCGTTGCCTTTGCAAGGCATAAGAATGTTCACACTTGAGAAAACTCAACCATCTCGTTTTTGGCTGAAGGCCCTTCAATTATTTTTATTTACTCTTGCATTAAATTGAATTATGGTTTCAATTATGCTTAAATCTTGATTATTTTAATATCAAGATTCTCTCTCCTCCAAAATGATACAAATGAGACGCCCCTCTCATTTTCTTTGTTCTACGTGATTCCAAGAAACATTATAGATTATTCTGAAGTGGTAATTTGCATATTGAACCCTAAGTTTCGGGTAAATTGCATATTATATCAAAACTAGGTTTTGATGCACAACATTGCTTTATCAGCTCTTTCTTGATATTCAAGCTTTTCCCAAGTCATACCTCTGCATCATCTTCATTCTCATGATTCTTCAACATATGAGGAACATCTTATCTTGTAACATTTGCAAGTTAACCCTTCAACTTGGGTAATTTGCACTTTAGTCCAAAATAAGCAAACATTGCTTCAACATTATCCATACAGGACCAAAATTGAAACATAGATTCCTCTTGGGCCTTAATTACTTTTTACAAGATAAAATTAAGGATCTAATTAACTTTCTTAAGCAAAACTCCCAGGGTTAAGGCATAACCCAGGTCAGGGATGTTACACAAACCATATGACCATAAGTTTTAGCAATCCAACATTCTCATGCATTCATACTACTCCATAACACTAGATAAAGAATATACTACTCTTTCGAGGTACCAACAATCCAACATCACAAGATGGTAGCTAAGCATACAAGTGAAGTATTAAGAACAAGTGTATGGAGATAATCTTGATATGAGCACATATATATTCAAAGGGAAGCAAGAATATACATATTGGGGGAGCCTTAGTGGCTACTCCCAACCTGAGTTAAATGTTTAGCCACACATGTTAACAGGCAGCATAACAGCGTTACAAAATGATAGATGCTTCACAACCACAAAGAGGGAAGGGATACAATGTAACGGAGATGATAGATCTATATGAGAGAGAAGATGGTGAAAAACTAATATACTCCTTTGAATCTAAATCTGGAATGAATAGTACATAGGCTCTCCTTCTTTTGAGGAAGAGGGCAGTCGGTCTTCTCTCTCCTCAGCTTCCGCCTTTGGAGATCCAACACTGATTTGATGGATGAGAGTGGCTATGGAATTTGGAAGCACTTTGTGGTCCGTGATGATCTGATGATGTGACAAGTCGAGGTGGGTGGCATATTTATAAGTGTTGCCCACCGGCTTAACCATCCATGCCATTGTTGAGGCTTGATCTCGGTCGAGGCTTGATCGCGATCAATCGAGGCATCTCCTCAGTCGAGGCTACCACTATGTTGGTCGATTCAACACCTCAGTCGAGGCTAGGATGAAACACCGTGGTTGAGATACCAACCTCGATCGAGGTCCGATCAAGATGTGCAGGTTGTAGGTCGTGACCAAAAAGGGCACGAAGCACTGCGGTTGCAAAGCATCAGTGTGATCATGAGGACATCGACCATAGTGGGAGGGTCCCTAGTGGTCAATGAGCCACGGTCGAGGTGCTAACTACGGTCGTGGCTTGATGTGGCCCTGTAAAGGTGGAAAAGGTGTGCAAATAAGATTCTTGGCATAAAGTACAAAAATAAGTGGAAAAGTCTATAAAAAAATATGTTAGGAGAGGTATAAAATATATGCAAAAAGTGTATAAAATGAGATGTTATCAGCAACACGGGAGGTGGCTTCAAAAATGGTAAATTTCTTGGTCTAGTGATAATGTCCTTATTCTTTTTCCACTGGATAAGTTTTACTAAATAGTCATTGTTTTATGATAATTAGTTGGAGTTGGCTGCCAAAGTAAAAGAGAGCAAGTTCACCCCTTAGGACACACATGATGACTTCATGGTTTCTCTAGGGACTAAAGAGCATCCAAGACATGTTAGGGGTGCTAGAGTAGGGTATGGGATAAAAAAATTGGCTCCCAGTAAAAGTGCAAACCAGCAAAGAAAGGGAAAGTGGACCAAGAGTACGTGCAAAGATTTGTAGATGTAGCCTTGGAGGAATATATAGCTTCTCAGGTGATGCAGAAACCAGCTTCTCTAGCAGTCACAAAACATGTTCATCACTCGCCCACAGAGTGCATTGGAAGTAGTCCTTTAGGCCCATAGGGCACCGTTGGGGTAAGATTCAATTCAAGTCAACTTATATATTATATTGTGATAAAATAATCCCTCAAGTCAATATTTATGTTTGTCAAATTAAATTTTATATTTCATAAAATTGTAGGTGGTTAGAAAATGTCATCTTGTTGTCGATGAACTAATAGGCAACATCATGGTAGATGTTGAGGCTTCTATCGCTGATGTTGTTCATGGTATTCCCCATCCCGCTAGTCACAATTGTGTGAATGGCATACGTGTCTTTCCAGGAATGAGAAACATGCAAGCACCCAGATGCCACCACAGTCAGATAGGTAGAAGGCGGCTTTACTGGGTGGCCCAGACTGCTCGTTATATTTCTTCAGTTATCACAAATGTCTAGTATTGAAACTAAATGATCAAAAACTAATATTAGAAGACATGCATATATCCTACAACAGCTAATAAGCCCCCTAAGGTCTTGATGCCTCTGCCCCCTCATTTTATACCACGGGATTTGTTCAAATCCTTAGGCCCTAGATGCTAGATGTTGACAAGATGGTTAGACACCATAGACCAAACAGACACCATTGTGATCGTCCTTGGGGAGGATATGGTAGGTATACATCAGGACAATGTTATAGTGTTGACATATGTTTCTGAGGTATTTAAGTATGATTGGTAGAACACATCAGTGATAGAACTTTGGATATGGTGAGTGTGAATACCTCGTCATATGTGAAAAATTGTTTAATTGTTTCCTAAATATAAAATGAGTAATTTGTTATATATTTCAGTCATTTGTATTATGTAGCTCGTAACTTCAGAATAACAAATGTGGGATTTCTAATGTCATCATTGATTAGCTAATGTACTTAGAGATCCACATGGCATCAAAGAACATGTGACTACTGCAATGCAGTCTTTTGGTGATTCTAAGAACGTGATCTTAGCTCCATTCAACGTTAGGTAAGTTTTTGGCTTGTTATTTATGCTTATCCTATAAATACAAGTTTGTTGTGAGATTTATTTTTTTTTATTTTCCTTCTATTCATTCAAAAATAGGCACTGGTAATTGTAAGTGATTGTTCCCGAGACTTGGAGTGTGTATCTCTTTGATCCTTTAGGTGAAAATCTGCCACCAAATGAGGGACACCCGATGAAATTGTCGATTCATGCATAAGTATGGTTTTTCAGTGCCCAACATATTTGGTAGTGTTTGCATCATATGACAGTTTAATAATGCAACATATATGTTAATTAAACTTATAAGGGTGTGAAAGCATTTTGTACAGGCAGACGGAAGGTAGATAATAAAAAGAAATCAATAAGTTGGAGGAGTGTTGATGTATAGTCTTCTCATTCCAATTGCATAATATATGACCAACTCTACTTAATTACGTTTATTTATTTAATTTGTAAATCTATAGGCCCCTATAAAATACAATGGTTGGGCATGTGCACAATACGTGACATTGTATATGCAGATGATTGTCAGTCATGCAGAACAAATCAAATGTATAGAGAATGTAAGTTATTAGTCTTGAATCATAATATATTAATAAAGTAGTCTCATTTGATAATATAAACAATCAAATCTAAGTAGAAGTCTCATTCTCTTTGTATTTTTTCCAAAGAATGAACCCTATACATTGGAGTAGTTAAATGACCTACATGAACATTGGGTAGCCTGCTTCATTGGAAATGTGGACTTGAACAAAAAAAATTGACAGTTGATTGATATTTTTGGTAATTCAAACTTTGATGTCATATTTTTATATGTATTTTGTGAGAGTGTGTTGATATGTATAAATTGTGAATTAAAATATGAGATGGCAGTTGATGTTGATATATATATAAATTTTGACTTTTATCTGAGATGGCAACTGATGTTGATATATATTTTTTGAGTGTGAATTGAATCTTAAGTTTGTATGTGTGTGTGAATTTGAATGTAAAGGCATGACGAAAAGAATGATGTTTATTTGTGCAAATATATGTATGAATTGAAGTGTGGCTGAGAAATAAAATAATTGAGTTGTGAGTTCATGGATTTGTGTGCAATTTGAAGTGAATGAAATGATAGAATGTGGCATGTATGTGCTTACTTTGTATAGAATCTTTTTCTTGCAGGTGTGTCGACCTGTTGTTAAGTCGTGATGCTTGTAGAGAGCATGTTGTTCTTCAGAACTTTCACTTCTATAGAACAGCAGTCTCCAGACTGGCTAGCAGGTTGGATAGTAGGTCTGCAGACCTGCTACATAAAAAAAACACATTTATCGTCGATAATTTGGAAATAATCGACTACATAGGGTTTCACCGTTGGTAACTGATGGTATATACCTAAAATTTTCACTGATAAAACTGACACCGGGAAATTTGGAAGATGTCATTTATCATTACGCCACCAAAGAGGAAAGCATAACAGTGACGGTTTTGTCTTACAACCGCCAAGAAAAATGTCAAAGCGACCAAAAATTACGTCGCCTGCTGTGAGTTACATCGTCGGTTCTGTCCTAACCAAGAACCGACGAGATAAATTATTGTCATCAATTTGCCTAACCGACGACAAAAGTTTGAGTTTTACTGTCGCCTACTTGGTCGCATTTGGAACCAACGCGGAATGCCTAAAATAATCATCTTTATATCCCCATTGTGTACTAGTGATATGGTTAGATATAAGGGTTTTTAGATCCACATATGATTATAGTTTCATGTAACCTTATCTAGGTTTTATACATGAGTTACTCATTATATATATAATTAATGTTCATGAGTGTATTAGGGTTTATGTGTATCCTAGTTTACCCAAAAGTAAGGGTTTAAGCACACGAGCATCACATCCAAAGGATTTGGGTTTCCAGAGTCAAGATGTTATCTTTTAGTATGTTACACAATCATAATATTAATACTTAAACCCTCTTTATTTGGGTCAAGTCATGATTATCGGTTTGGATGTATCATTTAAGTTGACTTGTATCTTAGCATGTTAGTGGATTGGGTTTTTACTTTCTTGTCAACTTTGTAGGCAATTGTACCAAACTTCTCAAATTTTAGAAAATAAAAATCACGCGTCTATGAATCCAAACCATATTTATGAATTTCATTTCCCAAACTAAACCCATGAACCTCGAACCTACCCAATAAAAGTTCTATATTGAAATGATTTGATCCCAATATGTTACAATTGAAAAGTTATATGTATTTGATCACCTTGTTTATACCATTTTACTAATCATTTGACGTAGAACTAAACATGATGCAACCTATGGATCAAAAATATTAGGTCAAATCAGTTTTGAAATTAAATGTTATGTGGGATTTTTGTATCTCTAAATTCCAATGAAGTCAATACCTAAGTTTGAAGGTTTGCATTTAGGTTACAAACATGGATTTGTGTTAGTTTGTAAGTGAGAAGCGCATTTTACATCTTGCATTTCTTGATCCACACATGTTCTTATTCCTTCATTTTACATCCAAATAACTTTCGTTCAAGGCCTTGTTTTGTTCTTCATTTTGTATTACTTATTTCATGCCATGTTTTTGTTCTTCGTGTTTTAGTTACAAATTCCATAGTTTCTACTGCAGAATGTCACATTTATACCAATCTAGCACTTGGGGAACATCATACTTGGATGGATACATATCATCGCAAATCCACTTCATTTGAAGTCAATTTGAGCTACGTTGGCATGTTATACGATATTTTAATCATAGACATGACATGTAACCTTTTGATGAAACACCACTTATCTCCAAAAAATTATCACATCATATTCATTGTTTACACACTATGTTAATGCTTCATCGACCAAGCAGGGATCCATGATGAGCATGTCGTGCTCCCTAGAAGCATGATGTGCTACTTGTTGATCATTGGTCAAATCCATGCACACCTGAGCCAATCATGTCATGTTGGTTTGCCAACACATTGTGTTTCATGTTAATTTTGCAAAATTGACCCATAATATGCACAAACGTGCATGAGTCTATGTTTGAAGTCCAAGTGCAGGATCAATCACATTTCTAGGCCATTTTAGGGCATCAGTCCAAAGAGGGGACAGACAAGAAACCAAGACTCAAAGGCGGAAGAATAGAACACGAAAAAGGGAGAGAATGATTCATCTTCACCAACAGATCCAAAGATCCCTCTTTAATGTTATATTCTATCTTTTCCATCTAGATCTAAAGGAGGAGTCTTGGGATGACTTCCAATAACTCTAAAGGATATTGTGGCCTACCAACAGGTGTCCACGAATTCCTTTTCTTCCACTTGGTTTTGGGATCATTATTCTTATTGTGTGATGACTTTGTTTCTATTTTTCCCTCTTTTATGCAAAACCCATCCATGAGCGATTAATTTCTATTAATTATAAATGGGGGAGTATCCTCCACATCGTTCCATGTTGAACAAGTAATGTTTTTAGATTGAATGCATAGTTTTTGTTATTATACAATGGATGTGTTCTTGAATGTGTGTGTTAACGCCTCTTCAACCATGAGGCGTGTTCTGTGCTCTCTTGTGCATGCTCATAGGGTGACTTAGGGTAAGATAATTCACTATGTCTACTTAGTTTAGTTGATGGAAATAACTGAATTGAGTAGTGATATGTACTATGAGATCTAATTAGTTGCTTAGTCATGGAAGTGTTAAACATTGTATTAAGTTAGTTATGTTGTCGCTCGAATGGATTGTAGAATATGCTAACTTACTCAAATGATATGATTTCTTTCAACCTATTTGTACTTGTTTGACAAGATAATATGTGGTGTGTGAAATTCTAGAACCAAGATTCATCTCTTGGTAATCAATTACAAACAACATTGATTAGCTTGGTAGTTGAATATTTCATTAGTTAGTTCTTTAATTGCATACAACCTAAAACTCTTTTCACTTAACCTACGATGTTGAAAACCTAAAATTCTTGCACCTAGCAACAATAGTCAATGTCGAGACAACCTTGGCTACTTCTATCACGTATACTTGTGGGACAAACGATTTGAGTCATAATTCTAAATATTAAAACTTGTTGTCTGTTCAAACAGTAAGCAAATGACAATTTGCTAAAACGGTATAACAAATTGGATTTTTTTTTGGTAACATCAGTGAAAAGCACATCGAATTTGATTATAGGAAAGCCCCACCCACTCACATGTCTACATATTATGCATATCATAATTTACACCAAGCTCGCAAATATAACTTTGTCAAGCTGGAAATATCAGTGTTCAAGTTTGATTTCTGAAGACTCTTTAAAATTCATATTCAAACTAAAACTATAAGTCGAGGCATTCAGAATGTATATGTGATGTTTTAAAATTAATTTATTACAATCTGCAGTACATAAGACAATATACTTTGGACTAGTTCTATGTTAAAAATTATCAAGCTGCATTCAATTACAAATTTTGGTATTGTGCGATCAATCTGGGTCCTAAGTCGGTTCATATTGGACTAGGCTGGACAGTAAACCCAGATCCTTGTCACCTGAACGAACTCAAGTCTCTAAGCTTATATAGTAGAGATGTCTAAAGTGCCAGAAATAAAAGCCTATAATAAACTAGTGACTAGTTGAAAACCAGTCTGTGGAGGGGTTGACATGTGGGGAGAGGGAAGGTGACATTAGCAAATGAGCCATTTTGACTAAACGGGTCACAGTAGCGTAATAGGAGGGACAGCCGAGGGAGTCATTCAAGATTGATTTCTAGACTTGCGGTTCGATGGGATAGAAATTCCTGATAGGAATTTCCACACAAGCTCTATTTTTGCTTCAGCTTACATATTCGCCACCAATACCAAAAGAGACATCCTCATAATAGGCTTTCAATGTCACTTCTGCCCACAACTACAGAGATGCATAAGAAAGGGAATGAGGACCACTTGGTACTTGACTATACTCATGCACTTCAATTCACCTGCAAAAGAACATACTTCAAAAGAAAATGTCAAGGCAAACCCGTTGCTAAAGTAAGAAGTATGGAATGTCATGTCTGTCGCGTACTAAGGCAATTTTTGTTGGGAAAGTAAACAGTGAATGGATGATTCCGAAAAGGTGACTCATGCATATCGATTTAAATAAATCCATGCTTTATTTGGTAAGAAAGAGTTCAACTCTTCAATACACATACGATACTAGCACATGATTATCTTACAATGGAAGTTAAACATACCCAAATTATGTACCAACCTATGCCGACAATTAGTCTCGTAACCCGTTGGTGTAACTGACACGTAGTACTGGTGCACTGGTGAGCAACTACAACAACAACGCTTATGATTTGGTCACAGAACAAAATCTCGTTGCATACCGATATATTACATTGAGAACAATTTCCCAGAAAGACATGATCAAAAAATTGTCAAACCAACATTTTCTTTTGTCTTTCGACATAAGTACATCTGCTTCAAACCCAGGAGATTTCTAAGAAATTTTTAACCCCGCAAGACAAATCAGGTTACTACTCTATCGCAACTGCCTACACCAATATGTATGGCCTAAAAGGGCCCGACTCTTCTAGTTCATCACGTCATAATCGTCCAACTGATCATTGTACTCCAGGACCTTCCTCTTAATCTTAGATGAATCAACCCATGTGATGAAATCCTCCATGTTTCTCGTGACAAGGTATGCAGGATCAGTGACGGTCTCAGGTCCGACCCTCACGTGCCCTTGTTCAATATAGGTTGCTGCTTCTCTTAAGTGCTCTGCAAACTTTTGTCTAACGAGTACATAAGCCAGCCTGCGCCTGCACATAAAATAAAAAGGATGTTTGAATGGTTATATATATATAGAGAGAGAGAGTCAGGCTAGAATACACTCGAGTGTATCCGGAGCGGAATACACTCAAGTAGTTTTTCATTATGCAATATTTTTTTAAAAAATCTAATCCGTTGATCTTGTTAAACATCTTGTGAACAACTCATACGCAAAATTTGAGCACATTTGGATATGTATAGCTCATGTTATGAAGACCGCAAAAACTATGCATTTCAAATTAGTTTCACGCGTTGATTTTGTTGCCCTTGGATGAGTGACTTACACTCATCCAAATGGGTTCAAAATTTGTATGTAGCCTAGTTATAGTATGACGGTGAAGATCAACGGTTTACATTTTACAAAAAATAGTCTTGATATGCAAACACACTTGAGTGTATTCGTGCGATCCGTACACTCGAGTGTATTTTAGCCTGACTCTATATATATATATATATCATTCTAGTATGTGTCAAAAAAAAGGGTATCGAAACTGTTTTGGGTTGAACAACAGCCGGGTTGTTAAAAAATAGTTCAACCCAGAACCAGTTTTTTTACAAAGTGGTATTGTCTGAAACCGAACCCGGTTTCATAATGTATAACCCAGAACTGAGCTCAGATTATATGCTTTTATTAAATACACATGATATGTAGTAATTTTTTACCTAAATAAAATTAACATTTTCTGGATTTATCAACCTAGATTCCATCCAGGTTGAATAAATCATCACCCAAAACTGACCCGGTTTTAACCCGGACATCAATATACAAACCGGAACCAATTCAGATTGATAAAATCCAAAACTGAAACCGTTTTTTATCAGGTCAGACGAGGTCGGGTTCACAGGGTCGGACAAAGTTTGAAATCCCTACATTCTAGCGCCTTTGCAACAAAGTCAGTGTCATTTGGCGCTTGCAAAAAAGTATATAGTTTCCTCTGATAATGTAAAGCATAGGTTTCACTCCACAAAAGGCACATGCAATTAGACAAAAGAAACATTTTGCATGCATGTCAGTTTGTCATGGTTTAATTTAATCCATGCATCCGTCCCAGGCTTTCAGGTTATGCCGGTCCTTATCAAGAACCATTTGCAAACTGGGAAGCAGACACGTGAATGTATGGATACCGTGCCTAGTGTAATGTGTGCTGGTGTAGAACGGTTCTTTTAAAACTCAAAATCACTTCCATACCTACAGAACGAAGAAACAGCGAGCTTATCACACAAGGCCAAGCTTTTCCTTGTTGGGATGACACCCATGTTGTACCTGGATGAAAATTTAACAGTCAGCATCAAGCATTCGTCTTGCCCAAGAATTTCGCTAGAATACAGTACAATAGAAACATACAACTCTGAAGAAAGGAATAACATAGAACATTAAATTCAATGGCACTCTTTATATTAAACTTCACTGAATCTGTGAAATATATTTTTCATCTCAAGGAAAGTGTGAACCAGTGTGGCAGAAGCTATTGGCATTGAACTGAACTTAGACCATACTCACAACAAGTGGCTGTTAATGGCTCTACTAAGATTTTGTAATATGATGATCAATACCCGAATGACCAATTTGCATTCTCTATGCAACCAGCAGTTTATAGATACATATGTATGCACAGAAGAAAGAATGCAGTAAGTGAAAATGGCAAACAAGCAATGGAAAAGACCACAATTCAGTAAAATCTGATCTGTTATTGAAAACTACCACAAAACGTACAAATATGAAGTTTATGAAACAGAATGATTGATGTTAAAAGCCAGCAAATCATGCTTCGTAGCTTAATCAAAATGACGACAGAACACTCATTTACCCTTTGAGGGATCTGACAACCTCAAAGGCAATCTAGAGGTAATGGCAGTGGTCCATTAGCTGCTACAAACATATCTAATGGTGGTAACTTAATATTAAAATGCAGAAAACTTCCATTTTTTTAACCCATTGCTAGGATACTGCAAATGGATTGTTTGATTTGTCAAATTTACTGGTATGGAATTGCATTGTGGAAGTGTAAATCTAATGTTGCAAGATTTAGAATTGAGCAAATCCTAGGATTTTCGGATATATAGGAAATCACGGGTTCTGGTCTCCCTCATTACTATGTTGTATGCCAAAAGCCAGCTTCAGTTGAGAAAATAAATTCACATGTACCAAACCCAACAAAATCGAACATAATATACAGCTTTACCAAATATTGAAGGATCACATTTTCCCAATACAGGATTAGTTAATTGCTCACTTGAGAAATAACTATAAAAGGGATAGAGTACAGGAGGTGAGTGCTATGGATAAGCTACATGAGGGGCACCTCAGATGGCATAGACATGCACAACACAGACACCTATAGGAGGTAAAGTTCCTGAGTGGAGCACAGTTATAAGAGGAGAAAGTAAGATTTAAACTCTTTACATATTAATAAGTATATGACTCAAAACAGAAACGAATGGAAAAGAAGGATTCATGTAGCCAACCTCAACCATGTGCCTGCTAACCATAAGATTTAAACGGTGGTGAGGAGGATTACTAAAAGGCAGATATTTTAGGAGTCCTGCTAACCATGTGCCTAAAAGTTGGATTCCTCAACCATCACCAGGCAGGTGGGAGGAGGAAATGCTCCTTGATCAGAATCTGGAACAGCTTCTGCAGTTCAGTATCTGACAATGTCAGATCCAGAAGATCTTGTTTTAAGGAGAGCCTTCCTATCTCATCAGAAGGTGAGAAGGTAAATCCCAAATATATAACGCATCCATGATAGGTGTAGCAGCCGCATTCCACATCATCGTGATACCTGGTGATTTTCTATCACCAAAAGCTTCTTGGTAGACATTGGTAACAACACTCAATATAAGGGAATTGATTTGCTGCGGAAGACAAAATGCAGATTCAGAACTAATGTCTGAAAAATGATTTCTACCTGGTTTAAAATATGGATGAAAGTTGCTTTATGAAGGCTCCGGCAGAAGGCCTTTCATGTTTACTTTTGTATTGTCTTAGGTTCAACAATGAAGCTTGGGCCATGATCCTAAAATTGGTATAACGCAGAGAGAGCGGTCATCCGGACAACGATTTACAAACTGTCAATCTCCAAATGAGATACAGTTTGGCAACTTTTTGGCTTTCCTAACTTGATACATAGCCATATTTGATGTTTCTCAAAAGCAAGTTGGAAAATAGCTTGGAAAACAGTCCTTTCGATCTCACCATTTCTTTGCTAATGATATTGTTCTCTATGAGGTAACTAACATCTTTAGACGAATTTCATGTGATCAAGCAATGCTTCCAAGAGCGCAAGTGCTGGAAATACAACAAGCTTGGAAAACATGGCCCTGTCATATCTCACAAATTTTTTGCTAATGATACAATTGCCTATAGGAAAGAATCTTCAGAGCAGTTTTATGTGTACAATTGATGTCTTCAGGATCCACAAGTGTTTCCCAAAGAAAATTCTAATTTGTGTTACTCATCCGCGGACAGCTGTTGAGGAGCTCAAGCTGCTCACCTCAGAAACTATGTGGCATAACTACCTTTGATAATTTTAGTAAATACCCGCTACCTGGGCACCGTATAAAAGAAAGAATGGATAGAGCACTAGTACAAAACTCAGGAGGCTCACAGCTTTTCTAGCAAGGCATCAGTCATCTCCTTCCTGAAAGGATCACTGGCGTCCATTTGCTTCAAGATGTGGACAAGTTTCTGCACCATGTTGCAGATGCTTGAATATCTACAACGCATTTCAGAATCAAACTTGTATCATTAAAATGAAGATATTTGTTTATGGAAGCCAAAAATTCCATTGGTGTTATACTTTTTGTAGTCATCTCTTTCTAGTAGCTGATATCTGCGTGTGATCTGTGCCTCCCGATGACCGCCCTCCCTCTTCCATTCGAGGAAATTGACTTTCTTCAGAAGCTTCTTCTCGTGAAACTTCAACTTCCTCATGGAAGCTTTCTACCTGTATACATAATTTTAGTCATTTGAGTCTTAAGCATACAATAAACTTACACAATAGAGATCTAAAGCGCGCCAAAAATTTAGGAAAACCCAACACTAATCATACTATCTCCACATTTTTTAGCTCAGATAGCATTAAAAAGTTTCCAACAGTAAAAGCAGTGAAACATCAATCAGTTACGTGGTCACGAGATAAAATGAACCAAGTACAGTTGTAAGAGGGTAAAGAGGGAGCAAAACTGCACCAATCCTGGCCTTGTGCCAAAGCTGGAAGAGGCACAAACAGCTATTAAGGGACAAACCAGCAGTCAGAAATGGGAGAAAGAGAAAGATTTAGATCGTGTAAACACACCAAAGACATAAACATGGAAACTTAATATGCAAAGGTGGGTGCAGAGTAGTCCACAGCTAGTCAATTATATGGAAAGGGGGAGAAGGCATCCACCAAGGAACCACGGGTACACAAGACATAGGACAAGGCTAAATTCATAATATAGAACACTGATAATTACAGCATGCACCGCAACCGGTCATTGAACCTGCACGGCTAACTGCATGTATTGTGAATTCGTTGCAGCCAGTCATTGTGTGAGCGGAAACAGTCCATAATGAATCGACTGTTCTAGATATTATTGTATACGACCGTTCTAGATATTTTTTATGTATGTTTGTTTCAGATCCGAACTCAGAGGATCACGTTCTGTAATTATCTTATACATATATATATATATATATATATATATATATATATAGCAAATACACACCAATGATACGGGTGCGGAAATCCATTCATTTTGCATTGACATGGTATCAAGAGCCATGTCATCAGCAGTGGCCTCTTCCTCCAGTTCTTCTTCCTCCTCTCTTCATCGTTCCTCTTCCTCTTCCTCTGTCGATCGGAGTTGTTTTACGTTTACATGACACCAAGAGCAATGTCGTCGGCAGTGGCCTCTTCCTCCGGTCTTCTTCCTCCTCTCTTCATCCTCCCTCTTCCTCTGTCGATCAGCTTTCCTCCCCTATTCTCATCAAAATCCACCATCACGTCTCCCTCAAACTGACAGTCACCAATTACCTGTTAGGGAAGACTCAATTCCTTCCACTCCGGCGCAGCCACAATTTAGAAGGCCGCATCTCCAGCATTGTTCCCTCTCCTCCGCCTTTCCTTGCCGCGCCGCCACCTGCTGGCAAAACAACTGATTCCGTCACACCAGCTGCCACACCAAATCCAGCTAATTCATATTGGCATCGCAAAGATCAACTTCTCCTAAGTTGGATCTTTGCTTGGTTGTCCGAAAACATCCTTCCTGACATGTCAGCATTTCCACGTCCCATGAGGCTTGGACCGTTCCTCATCAAGCTTATGGCATTGCCTCCATACACGCATCGTGCAACTCAACTAGAAACTACAACAACTAAGTGTGGGGACGCACCTGCCACCTATTTAGAACAAGCAAAGCTCCTTGCAGATCAGCTCACTGGCGCCAGCCAACCTCTCCCATCGGCCACCATCAACGTTATCTACAACAATCTCAGGTCCAACTACAAAGAAAAGGTTGCCACCTTGTCCGTCCGTGCAACCGAGACCACCTACCCTGAGCTTGTCATTCTATTGATCAGCCATGAAATTGAGCTGCAATTTGAGCATGTACCTCTTGTTCCATCCGCAAATGTACACGCTCTGCCACATCGTCTACTGCCAACTCCTTCCCATGTGGTCGAGGATGTGGCCGCGGGCGTTCTCGCGACCCCTGCCCTATTTGTGGTGTTGGCGGCCATAGTCCTTATTGATGCCGCTACCAATAGTATGCCCCACGCCTACTCAAGCACACCATGCTTCCAACACATGGCAGCGAGCATGCTACTATCGTACTCGCCTGTGTCTTCCTCTGTTGTGCCAACCTTTTCATACAGAGCATGGTTTCCAGATTCTGGTGCCTTCCATCATGTCACTGCCAATCTGCATCAGCTGCACCATGCCACCGCATATAATGGTCCTGACCAACTTCAGGTTGGCGATGGAAAAGGTTTGCCTATTACCCATATTGGTTTTGCACATTTACCCTCTACTAGTTGTCCACTTTGTTTATCCAATATTTTACGTGTTCCATCTATTACCAAACCAT